>JAPDPM010000009.1:25825000-27100000 GCA_032173925.1 Heritiera fomes
GCATTCAAAGAGAAAGTTAGTTCAAATTAAATTATCCACATTATGTTTGCTCTATAAGATCAAAGTGTCAAAAAAAAAAAAAAGAAAAAAAAAAGGGGCTCCACTTATTGAGTATGGCAACAATATTGTCATCAGTATGAGCATATTGTCGAGAAAGAGCTATAGTGTGGATCTTGTGGATATCTCTTTTATCGTTCGTTCTACCAAGTATTTTCCCAGTTTGCTTTGATTTCCCATATTCATTCCTTTGTTAGACCTCACCCTGTGGCCTGTAATTACAACCTTGATTAAAGACCTTTTGATCTCTGATTTTGGTGTTTGATTACATTAGTGGAGAGGATTTCTGAAAATTGGACTTATGGGGTTAAGTTTTGAGAGAATTCCTCTGAGTTCAGTTGTTCGACTTTTATCTGAATTTGCTGGTGGTTTGGAGTTAAATTTGACTATTTCACATACACACACTCAAGGATTTAGCTTTAGGTTGAAGTAAATGCTTAACTTGAATCCGGGATATTTCAGTCTTTTCTTGAATTTTTGTTATTTTTTATAGGTCAAAAGGAACAATTTTGCAGGAGGTGTTCTAGGCACGTGACGCTTCATATTCGCTGCCGCAGCTATATAAGCAGTAAAATTAGAGTTGAATCGCCCAAGGAATCCTCTGTACCAGAACTCTGCAGTGTGTACTAACTCTCCTGCGAACATCAATCTATCGCAATTCTTAACCTCTCGCGAGCCTTTAGTCTCTCTCTTTTTCACAGTCAGTCTCCTGTTAATTATTGTACCTGTCGCAACATTTTCTATCTCCTACAGGGTTCTTAGGTCTCCTGCCTCTGTCACCTGTCTCCCTTAATTCGTCAGTCCTTAGTCATGTCTTCTCAACGCACAGTTAAAACACTAAGGAAGGGCGGTGTTGAGTGCAAGTTGTCAAACGCAGACTTAGAAGAAATCAACACCCACTTCCCTCTTCCTCTTGGCTACAAATATAGACTTTCAACCAATAGAGAACCTTCACTTGATTTGGTTACTAGTGTCGTATCTGTACATAAAGTGTCCATAGTCTTCGGTTTTCATTTTCCACTTCCTGAGTTTGGTGTAGCTTTTCTTACGTATAAGGATATAGTTCCATGCCAACTCCATCTTCATGAATGGGCTCAACTAGTAGGATTCTTTGTATTATGCCATAATTTAGGCATCGTTCTTACCATTCCCTTTTTGAGTGCATTTTTTAGAGTACGTGGGTTAGTCGGGTTAGTTACATTCTCTCTCCAAAGATTAAAGGTTAATGGATTTCACAATAAAATTCTTTTGGACCTTCCCAATAATTTGCATAAATTCGAGAGCGAGTGGGTCGTTGTTGAGATTCCAAGGGATTTGAGAATCCGTACTAAATAGAATCGTGATACCAGCGACTATTCAAGGCGCTCGGAAAAGTTTAATTTAGCTACATTGAAGGACCACCTAGGCGAGTCCATACAACTTATATGTTCTATTAGGAAGCGAGATTTGTTTTCCCTTTTAACCCCTGAGAACATTACAACGACTAGTTGGGGAGTGGGTAGAGTTGTCCCCAGAACTTCCACTATTCCATCTGTGATAACAAGAAATTTTTCCATTTTTGGTATTAATTATCTGGAAATTTAATTTTAATGTAAAGAGATAAGCTAAAGTAAATAAATAAATTTATTTATGAAAATAGGAATACGTCGGATTTGCAGAAATGGATGAAGTAACAAATTGAAAAATGTGTATGGAGAAATGTATTGAGGAAATTAAATTTGATATTAAGAAATCTAAAATTAAAGAAAAAAAGTGTATATTTATATGTTTATATTATATAAATATATTTTTATACAGGTATATATGCTAATATATGAAATATTATTATATATTGATATATAGTATTTTATATTTCAAAATAAGTACATATGTACATTATTATACGTGTGTGTGTATATAAATATATATACATATGAAAATATAATTATTATTTTAAATTAAAGTGTATAGATATATATATAAATGGTTTATATAAAATACATATCTATAAACATATAATTAATATTGTAATTATATATATTTATATAAATATAAATATATTATAAAAGAAAAGGAGAGAAAAATGGGAATCGAGATATACCTGATTCCCTATTTTCTCCTTTGTTACAAACAGAGGAGAAATATGAAATGGCAACTGACCCTATCGGCTGAGAGAGAGAAGAGGGAGGCGAGGCCATCGCCAACGAGGAAAGAAAGAGAAGAAATCTATCGACGGTGGAAGGGAAAAAGGAAAAAGAAAAGAGAGAAGGAAGAATCGAGAATCGAAAGGAAAAGAGGGAAAAAAAGAGAGAGAAAAGGCGGTGCCGGTCGATCCGGGCACCGCCACACCCACGACGATGCCGACAAAGGTAAAGGGAAAGAAAGGGAAGCCGGTGGTGGAAAGGAAAATGAAAAAGGAAGGAGGAAAGAAGGGAGAAAGGATCGAAACCACCACCTCTAGATCCATCACCATCGCTGCCGCCGATCGGGAAAAGGAGGCCAGATTCAGCCTTATCGCCACCCCAACAAGCTTCGGAGTGGCTGAACCATCGAAAATGGTGGCCGTCGGTGGCTGAATCGGCCAAGCAAAGGTGAACCAGCTGAACCGGTTCAGACCGGTTCAGGCCAGAAAAAAAAAAGAAAAGAAAGAGAAAAAGGAAAAAGACGAATAAGAAGAAGAAGAAGAAGAAAAGAAAAAGAGGAAAGGAAAAATGGTAGGAAAAATTCATAATAACTTTATTATTATTATTTTATTTAATAATTTTATATGAGTCTAAATGTAGAAATTGGAGTTGTAGAAATTATACAAGAACGATTGAAGCATGAACGAATTTAGGAGAGATTACATCGTCAACTTTGATATTAGGTAAGATACTTTTATAAAGTAGTAGTAGTAGTAGTGTTATATTGTATGGTTTGGAATTGTGATCTTAAGGATGAATTATTATGAAATGATATTAAAATGCTAAGAGGACCCACAATTGGTGGTGAGGTCTTAATAAGAAATTGTTAGCTTTAAATTGCCATACATATTTTGAAATGACAAAAACTTAAGTAAGCTTTAATGTTTTAATTCATATTGTAAATTTGCCTTATCACACATGAATTTCTCAATACATTTCAAGTGTTCATATCAAACATTAAGACCATGATTTAATGATACATCCCTATTGGTCTTAATTCTTTATAAATGTTTTGAATATTTTAGAAAATCACTTGATGAATGTTTAGACCATGTTTTTATCTGAGAAAGTCAAGAAAAACTCCCTTAAAGCTTATAAATGTTTTGGGTTGAATTAGGATCAAATGTCATATCATTTCTAACCCAAAAGTGTAGGAAAAATTCCCTCTGGAAGAAAAGGATCGATCCCCACTGTAGCAGGATCGATCCCTTTTTGGCAGAAAGTCTTCGCAAGGTCCCTGAAGCCCAGAATCAAGATTCTGGACAAAAGGGATCGATCCCTTTGCCCGAAAATAGCCTGTAACGGCTAGTTTTTGTGAGACAACGGTAATATCCGAGATTTGGCTCCACCCAACAGCTAGAATACATCCAAGGGACTATAAATAGAGGCTTAGAAGCTAAAGAAAGCAAGAGGAACTACTCCATCAACTCCAATACTCATTTTCCTCAAATCCTCAAGCTTCAACAACAATTCAAGAGATAAAAAGTCTTCATCTTCCATCATTCATCTATTTCTTGTATTGCTTAGCATAAATATTGTATAGGCTTTTTCTTTGTGCCTAATTTCTGTAATCATTTACCTATCTAGAGGTTTTCCTTGATTACATCTCTTGTAAACACATTCAATCCTTGTAAAAGGGGAGGTTTCTCTTTAGCCTAAGAAAAAGAGGGAGGTTTCTCTTGAGCCTAGAAAAAGAGGGAGGTTACTCTTGAGCCTTGAAAAGAGGGATTGTAATCACAAATTCAAGATAGTGGATTTGGAGAAAATCCTTGGGAGCGTCTCAAGGTAGAGGACGTAGGCAAGGTTGTCGAACCTCTATAAATCGATTATGTAAATCTCTCTTTCCCTACTCTTTTTACTTGCAATTATATTGTGCTTATTGAATTGAATTTATATTGCATGCTTGAGTAGCTTAGAGAACTTAGAAAATATCAATCTAAGCTAGAGAATTTAGAGGAACCGAAAAACGAACCTAAGGTTAGTGAAAAACCGATTCACCCCCCTCTCGGTATAGCCTATAGAGCCAACAATTGGTATCAGAGCTTGGGCTCGAGATTGATTTAGACTACCTCTATCAAGTAAAACGATCTAAAATGGCTCACTTGAATGTAGGCACACCCCTAGGAGAAGATGGACAATCATTAGTTAGACCTCCACTATTCAATGGTGAAAATTATTCATATTGGAAAACTAGAATGATGTTATTTGTGCAATCCAATGATTATGAAGTGTGGAGAATTATAGTGAATGGTCCTAGAATTCCCATGAAGAAAGTAGATGGAAAAGATGTCCCTAAGTTAGAGGATGAGTGGGACACAAATGACATGAGAGTGGCACAATTGAATGCCAAGGCTATGCACACTCTCTTTTGTGCATTAGGTCCTAATGAATATAATAGTCTCCCTATGTGAGAATGCCAAGCAAATATGGGACAAATTAGCCATCACACATGAAGGAACCAATCAAGTGAAAGAGACCAAAGTAGGAATGCTCACACATGATTATGAGCTATTTAGGATGAAAGAAAATGAGTCCATTAGTGAAATGTTCACTAGGTTTAATGATATAATTAATGGACTTAAGGCTCTAGGCAAGGCTTATTCTAATGTTGAAATGGTAAAGAAAATTTTGAATAGCTTGCCTAAATCATGGGAGGCAAAGGTAACCGCAATAGAAGAATCTAAGGATCCAAATACCTTGTCTCTAGATGAGCTTATGGGCTCCCTACTTACATATGAGATGAAATTGAAAAGAAATGAAGTGCCTTCAAAGAAAGTAGGGGTAGCACTTAAGTCTTCCACTCATGAGGTCATTGAAGATGATAGTGATGAGAGTGGAAATGAGGAAGAAAAAGAAATGGCAATTTTTGTCAAAAGATTTAATAGGTTCATGAGAATGAAAGAAAAATAAAATAATAGGAGACATCAAAGAGGGGAGTCAAGTAGGAGAGAAAAGGATAGGAAACCTAAGAAGAAAGCATTTGTGGCTGCATGGAGCGATAGTGATAGCTCCGATGATGAAAACATAGATGATGAGGTAGCCTACACATGCTTTATGGCTATTAGTGATGATGAGGCTAGTTGTAGTTCTAGTGAAGATGATGATTATACATTTGATGAACTACAAAATGCTTTTAATGAATTAGCTAATGATTTTCAATGCATGAACTCCAAATATAAGAAAATCATTGCTAAATTAAAAATAGAAAATGAAGCCTTGATAAATGCTAAGCTAGAATTTGAAAAGAAATTAGAAGAGGCTAACTTAGAAATAAATGAGTTGAATAAAAAGAACTTAAATTTGCATAACTCATTCTCTAGGTTTTATATGGGTCAACAAAAGCTAGATCACATGTTAGAGACCCAAAGAGCTTTCTTTGACAAAGATGGGTTAGGTTATAATGCAAATCAAAAAGAAACTCATCTTAGGAATTTCTTAGTGAGCAAAAATGCTATGCATGATTTATCTCTTACATGCTCACTATGCAATAAAATAGGACACTCTTCACAAGCATGCACATATAGAAAAACCACATTTAGAGGAAGAGTAGTTAGAAAAATGTGGGTGCCAAAGCATGCTATGAATAATGATGAATTGTGCTTGAAATGGATCCCAAAAGGATCAAAAATTGTTTGCACTAACTCTCATGGACCCAAGAAAATTTGGGTACCAAAGCATGCTTGAATGTGTTTGTTGCAGGAGTGTTAGAGCATGGAGATACAAGAAACAATGAAGTTTGAATGCTCTACACACCTCTATGGAGATTGCTTGTGCCAATGAGAAAAAGGAAAAGCTTGAGGTTCCATCACAACAATTTTTCAAAGGATAGCTCAAGGTGGACTCAACAATTCAAGGCAAAGCATACTCAAGCAAAGGAGTTTTGTAAGATTAATTCTTTACTCCTTAAAACTTTTATTTGATTATTTGTGATTTGATGAGAAATTTGGTTGATGATTAATGATGCATTGTGAATAAGCAAAAGGCATGATGAATGATTGTTGAATGCTTGATGGACTATTCTTGATGATTGAATGAAATGCATGATTTATGATTTTGAAATGTTTATTGGATTTCTGCAGTTTGAGCAAGTTTGATATGTCTAGATAATATATTTAGTTGCTCAAAAGTTGTCAAATATGTCATATATGTAAAATGCCATGTCATGAGCCTTAATGAAGAATATGTATGTTGGAAATCATGGCATAATGTTCACAAGTATGATGATTCGATGTTATATGTGCTTAAAATATGTGTGAACAAGTTTGTTTTGACATTTATGAAATTCAATGCATTAGTTTTGCCAAAACAAGCATAACTCTCAAAATGACCTCCTTTGAGGCCAAAAATGCATTTTATTGTGAAAATTCTTCCAAAATTGCAAAATCTTTTGTTAAATGGTTTTTCATTCTTACTTTTCATTCATACAAGTCCAAAATCATGTTTTACAAATGTTTAAACCCTTACTTGGACTTAAATTACTTAAAAATGAAGTTTTGGTACCTCACAAGTACAATTTTCTGTCAAAACAACTACAGAATTTGCAGGAAGCATATGAGGGATCGATCCCCACTGTAGCAGGATCGATCCCCCCAGGCCAGAAAAGGCTCTCCTGCATGTTTTCAACCGAAATTGAGAAGAACTCTTCATTGTTTTGATATTTTCTCTCTTCCCAACTTAAAATTCATTGTTTTAACTTCTTTTTGATGATCTTTAATGTATGGAAATTCATTTTTCATTGATATCATGCCTCAACTTCATCAATTAATATCATTTCCAACAAATGGTATCACTTTCAACAATCAATATTTTTTTCTTGAGCTCACAAATGCAAAATCGTTTTTCTCATTGAAAATAGTCATGAATTGCATAAATCTTGAAATAATCTTGAAATATACTTTCAATGAATGCTTAAACATAATTTTGAGATTTATTTCAATGATTTATGGATATATTTGAGAATTTGATGAATTTGTGTATAATGAGTGTTTTTCATATCTTTTGTTCATCTTAGTCAAGCATGCTTATAGGATTATGTCTCTTGGCTTGACTTATCAATTCCACACTAGGTTTCATGATAATTTTACATCTAGTGGATTGATTCCAAATGTAAATTCAACAATTGGTAATAGTCAATGGCTTATAATTAGTGATGATAAATGAATCATAAATGTTGAGTTACATGAAAAATTTATCATCCATGAAATTAATTCTTTATAGCCAAATTATTATAGAACTTGAGCATTAATGACAACACAAACAATTGATACACATGCATAGACTCTTGATTGTTTTGATGATGAACATGCATGTTTGCTTAAGGTGAGTCAATAATCATGCTTATGAGATGAGAATAGTTATTTCATGATATTAAGTGCTTAATCTCACTCATAGTTTATGGATTTTAATGATAAAATATATTTTAGCTTGATAATATTGATTCACTTAGGTGAAACCATTTTAGTTAAAATAGCATATACCGTCTAGAACTTTAAATGATGATAACAACTAGGGATATGGCTATTAATTGATTAAAATGGTAATGTTGAATCTTTCCTTGCTCATAAATGGTTAAGGACTTGAATTGGAAAATGAGCATAGGATTTTTGTGCTTGAAACCATGGAAGAAAATGTGTTTGCTTGAATACCTTATTGTTGAATCTTCCATATGGTATAACTTTGTGCATATGAATATGGATTAATACTTTATGATAGTATGCTAATGTTTAATTAATCCATATGCATATTGGATGGTGTGTGATTGTGTTCTTGCATTTTTAGAATGATTATTTTCTTGACATGAACACACTACACATAAATATTGGATTCATGCAAAATGCCTAAGTCAACCATTAGTAACAATTGGTATTTAGATTGAAATAACAATTAGTATCATTGGAAACCATATTTTCAATAATTGGTAAGCCAAATCTAAATTGCCAATTGGTATGAGCTTTAAATTGACAACTCTTCTCATGCTCCTTAGATTGAAATGACTAATAGAGAAGAATTCTCTTAGGATATTTTTGCATGAAACTCTTGTGTGCTAGAATTTGTAGTTAATTGCTATATATCTTAATTCTAGGCACAATATTTCTTGAAAATGATTTATGAGCACATGCATATGATATGTTATCTAATTTTAGCTCATAATCATGATGTATTTCCATGCACCTTAGTTGGACCTTAGAGAACAATTGATATACTTAGGTGCTTGCTTAACTTCTTACCAATTGGAACCTTCTTGCAAAATTACTTATCAACAATTGGTATCCAAATTATTTATAAACAATTGGTATAGGATCATAAGTCATATTCATTGCATAAATATTTCATACTCTTTGAGAATATTGACTTATTTATTTGTACTATGAGTCCCATGTACTAACATGTTTCTTGTAGGATGGAACATATTCTTTTATCTCTTCTCACATAGCCATGATTTTAGGGGGAGCATAATTTTTATTCTTTTTCCCTTCTTTTTGCTATGACAAAAAGGGGGAGAGATAGATATTAAAAGGGAGAGATATTAAGGGGGAGAGATAAATATTAAAAGGGAGATATATTAAGGGGGAGAGATAGATATTAAAAGGGAGAGATATTAAGGGGGAGAGATAATGGGAGAAATAGTTTGAAAATTCATTTTCAAAACCCATGCATATATTAAGGGGGAGCTTTATAAAATCCTGCTTTATTTGAGGGGGAGAATTTTTTCAAAGAATTTTTAAAGCAAATTTACATTAAGTTTTGTCATATCAAAAAGGGGGAGATTGTTAGCTTTAAATTGCCATACATATTTTGAAATGACAAAAACTTAAGTAAGCTTTAATGTTTTAATTCATATTGTAAATTTGTCTTATCACACATGAATTTCTCAATACATTTCAAGTGTTCATATCAAACATTAAGACCATGATTTAATGATACATCCCTATTGGTCTTAATTCTTTATAAATGTTTTGAATATTTTAGAAAATCACTTGATGAATGTTTAGATCATGTTTTTATCTAAGAAAGTCAAGAAAAACTCCCTTAAAGCTTATAAATGTTTTGGGTTGAATTAGGATCAAAGGTCATATCATTTCTAACCCAAAAGTGCAGGAAAAATGCCCTCTGGAAGAAAAGGATCGATCCCCACTGTAGCAGGATCGATCCCTTTTTGACAGAAAGTCTTCGCAAGGTCCCTGAAGCCCAGAATCAAGATTCTGGACAAAAGGGATCGATCCCCTATGGAAAGGGATCGATCCCTTTGCCCGAAAATAGCCTGTAACGGCTAGTTTTTGTGAGACAACGGTAATATCCGAGATTTGGCTCCACCCAATGGCTAGAATACATCCAAGGGACTATAAATAGAGGCTTAGAAGCTAAAGAAAGCAAGAGGAACTACTCCATCAACTTCAATACTCATTTTCCTCAAATCCTCAAGCCTCAACAACAATTCAAGAGATAAAAAGTCCTCATCTTCCATCATTCATCTATTTCTTGTATTGCTTAGCACAAATATTGTATAGGCTTTTTCTTTGTGCCTAATTTCTGTAATCATTTACCTATCTAGAGGTTTTCCTTGATTACATCTCTTGTAAACACATTCAATCCTTGTAAAAGGGGAGGTTTCTCTTTAGCCTAAGAAAAAGAGGGAGGTTTCTCTTGAGCCTAGAAAAAGAGGGAGGTTTCTCTTGAGCCTAGAAAAAGAGGGAGGTTACTCTTGAGCCTTGAAAAGAGGGATTGTAATCACAAATTCAAGATAGTGGATTTGGAGAAAATCCTTGGAAGCGTCTCAAGGTAGAGGACGTAGGCAAGGTTGCCGAACCTCTATAAATCGATTGTGTAAATCTCTCTTTCCCTACTCTCTTTACTTGCAATTATATTGTGCTTATTGAATTGAATTTATATTGCATGCTTGAGTAGCTTAGAGAACTTAGAAAATATCAATCTAAGCTAGAGAATTTAGAGGAACCGAAAAACGAACCTAAGGTTAGTGAAAAACCGATTCACCCCCCCTCGGTATAGCCTATAGAGCCAACAGAAATATATATTGGAACGTAGGGGACACTAAATAAATTGTGAAAACCAATTGTCTTGTGGTTTATAAATTGTATTTTCCTTGTAGGAGGCTTTTAATAAAATTAAGTCGTTATGCTGCCGAAATTTATATGAAAATGTTTGAGGAAAAAGGTTAAGGTTTTTTTTTTCGTATAAATGGAACTTTGGAAAGAATTATCGAAAGATAAGCTTTGAAAGGACTTTATCGTATTACCGAAAAATTTGATTTTTGGAATAGTTTGAGAAGGTAAATGGTTGACCATGATAACATGATGAGTGATATTGTGAGAGCCTTATAGAATCAATAAATTGATTTATCTTAATATCACGAATTGGTTATCAAGTTGAAATTAAGGTTGAATATCGATTAATCGAATCATTGATAAAATTAATTATGATTATATGATATAGCTTGGAAGAGAATATCGAGGTTATAATTTAGATGATTGAATGATTGAATTGTGAAATTATCGACGGAGTGATGATTTTAGAATTAATTGATTTTGATTTCTTGATTTTGGAGTAGTTTCGAACGTGATAACATGGACATTGCAAGAGGTAAATGTTGAGATGTTTATATTATATTACATCATATTGTCGAATATACATGAGATAATAAGCGGACCTACAATTGTGGTAGGGGTCTTAGTATCAATATTATGATATACGATAGATAGTTGTGATATCGAGTTATAACAAATGTATGACTTGTGCATACATAATTTTATTGAAATTTAGGTTGAATTCCGATATAATCTAATCATTGATAGATTCAAATAAATGAGTGTCAAACATGTGATTATATGGTTTCGATTATAACTTTGGACTAGGTCTTGAATAATAAGATCGACAATTATATAAGTTCAGTATTTTGACATAAAATGTCTTGGAACACTCTTTGATAGTGGAAATTGGCCAAATCTCTTAAGTGGGTAAACTGCTAACCAAAAATTGATTCGATAATACCTTTATAGATAATTCTAGCATGGTATTATGAACAAGTGGGTAAACGGTGATTTGATTTTGTGATAGTGAATGAAATTGGGCATCAAGTCAGAATTATGAACAAGTGTCAATATGTTAAACCATAGATGGATTGGATAGGTGACTATTGATCTTGTGATTTTATATCATCGATGTTGACTCTGAAATAGGTCTTGAATGATGATATCGGTATTCACATTGTAGACACCCCATTTTGTCCGGGGTCTTTTAATGTTATTGGGCCTATTGGGTTTGATAATTAGACGATGAATCTAATTTTTGTATTACTATCTTGTTTATTATTTAAAAAAATAAATAAAAAATAAAATGAAAAGAAAATAAAAAATAGAAAAAATAATAACAAAAAAAATAAAGTGATCAAAGAAGGGAAACTTGAAAAAAATAAAAAAATAAAAAAAATCAGAATTTTAAAACAAAAGCAAAGTCAAAAATTTAAAAATCTTAGAAAGAAAATCAAAATCAATGAGTGAATCAAGTAAGAATCAATAAAGATACAAGTCAAACTCAAATTTGTGTATGGATGGAAAGGAAATAAAATGGGTTTTAATACCCGTATCAAGAAAAAGGAAAGAAAACTAAATAAAAAGAGCCAAACACCTATATTAAGGGGGGAGGAACAACAGCGGGAGATTGACAGACAAACAACAGTGACCACAACCAAAAAAACAACCGCAACCACAAAAACAAAAAAAAAAGCAGAAGGGGATAGTCGAGGGTTTTCGAGTTGAGGCAGTGTAGGTTTTTTTTTGATTTTTTATGAGTTAGATCTGTGGATTTCTGAAGGGTTTGAGTAATCGAGATCTATAGATCTGGCGTGTGGGAGTGTCGGCGAGGATTTTTGGGCGTGTATAGACGTAGATCTGGTGACTACGGTGGTGCACGGTGAAGGAGATTGCCGGGATCTGGAGATTTTGAGCTTTCCGGCGACCGTTTGAAGTTTCCGGCTACCAGGATTCATTGGGGTCGAGAGGCTTTGAACATTTTTTTTTCTGGGCGTTGAAAATCTGAGTTAAAAAACCGGAAACAGAGCTTAAGTGCCGCCTCAGAACGACGTCGTTTGGCGTAGCTGTGACCCGCGCGTGGACCCGCGTGTTGACCCGCATCCGACCCGACCCGATTGCAGGTTTTTCTTTTTCTTTTTCTGATAATTTTCCTTTTTATTTTATTTTATTTTATTTATTTATTTTCTTTTGATTTTTTTTTGTAGTTAATGCAGTAATTTAATTAACAAAAAAATTGTGCAATAAAGATGATTTAAGTGATTAATTTGGTTAATTTCAATAACAAATAAAATAACAGATTTAATTTGGTGTATGGATAGTATAATTTAACAAGTATTGATGAGATGTAAATAGTGTAATGTAGTCTGGATATTTAATTTGATATAAGTTGTTTTATTGACTTGATTGTATAAGTTTCTACTTAATTGGCATGATTTATATAATTGGTACGGTTTGTTTTTATTTATTATTTATTTTATTTTATTTATTTTAAGATTTCAAATAAAGTTTGTATGATATGCTTAAATTAATGCGTGGTTAAAATACTGTCAAATTTGTTTGTGTAGCCTAGGATTGTAATGCTTTAGTAAGTGATAATAAGAAATAAGTTAAGAAAAATAATAAGATGAAAAATAGTAATTTAAAATTTGGATTTTTATCGAATGAATGTGAATTGTACCGATGATGAAATTTCGAGAAAGTCAATCGAGACTCCTTGAAATTTCTAGGTGAGAGGATTCTCCCTTAAGTTGAGCCAAATTGATGGGATACTTTTGGGAGAATTTTCAATAAAATATAATTCATATTTATTTTAAGATTAAATAGATATAAAATAAATGGAAGGAATAAAAATTAATTAGTAAAGACTAAAATTAAATGAGCATAAATAAAAATAATAGATAAATAAAAAGGATAATAAATTAGAAATAAGAATTAGATTGAGAATTAGATTTATAGAATAAGTGTGAATTATGCCAATGATGAAATTTCAAGAAAGTCAATTGAGACTCCTAGGGTATTTCTAGGTGAGATGATTCTTTCTTAAGTTAAGCCAAATTGATGGGATACTTTTGAAAGAGTTTTCGATAAAATATAATTCATGTTTATTAAATAAATATAAATAAATGAAATAAATAAAATCAAGATTAAAGTTAAAGAAATTTAAATAAAATTAGATAAGTGAATAAATAAACGAACTAAATAGCTCAGAATAAAATTATAGGAAATAAAAAATATGAATTATGCCGATGATGAAATTTCAAGAAAGTCAATTGAGACTCCTTGGAAATTTCTAGGTGAAAAGATTTCTTTTAAGCCGAGCCAAATTGATGGGACGCTTTCAAGAAAATCTTTAATAAACCATGATTCATATTTATTCTCTAAATAAATAAAATAAAAAGTAAATATAAAGATAAATATAATATGAAATAAGATTAAAAAATATAGAGATATGGAGTCGAATATAGAGTCAAAATTATAGATAAGATTAAAAAAAAGGAACTTCATAAAATACTAAAATTTATCCGACGATGGAGTTCAAGAAAGTCAATCGAGACTCCTTGAACATCTTGAGGTGAGGGAGATTTTTAAGATTGGAGCCAAATTGATGGAAAAATCTTAGAAATACTCCCAATATATAAGCATATCGAAATTAATATAAACACCAAGCAAATTGTAAAGATAACCTAAAACTAGTTGGTACCATTTTAGGATGGGCGTTGTGGGGGTGCTAATCCTTCTCTACACGTAACCATACTCCCGAACCCTAGTATCTTTGAAGGTAGACCAAGCCTTATCCTTAGTTTGAATAGGTGACCAATCACACCTAGGTTAGAATGGTTGGTGGCGACTCCATAGTTTTGTGTCTAGCTATTAGGTTTACTCCAAAACTTAAAACGTTATGACACACATAATTTTAGTATCTTGATGGCTATATAGAAAGGTGATATTTAAATATTCATAAATACTAAGAGGACTCATACCGACGGTGGTGGTCCTAATATTGATGATGAAATGTACAAGTGATTGTTATAGTCAATAATTATTGAGAAATAATATTGAATATTGAGGAACCACAATGAATATCAAATTTACCTATTAGGTATGATCCGATTGAAATCAAAAGGATGGAAATGAGGAATTTTGGATTATAGTTAATGCTATACTAAATGATATATTTTATGAAAATGATAGTTCATTGATTTGAACTCATGATTTGATTTGCATCGCCTTTAAGCATATATTGTTACAACTTGAGATGTTATAGTAATGTTTATATGAATACTATAAAGTATTGATTAGTTTTGAAAGGAAAGTATATGGTATATATATGTATATATTTATATATAAATCCTCTTAAAGAATTGTACCATATACTTTACATGATTTTTGACAAGAAAGGCTAAAGATTTAAATGTTTTATGAGACTATAAGCACCATAAGAGAGTTAAACTCAATAAAGCATAGTGGAAACCACCTAATTGGAGATTACTCATTAGGCAAAGATGCTTATCCGATAATAGTCGTGGACAAGGCTCAGTCACACCTGATCAGTGGGGCTAAGAGACATGAGGTCTATGACCATAGATAGCGCCCCGGTTGGTTTCCAGGGGACGATGACATGATTTTCACTGCTAGCTACAGTGATTTAAGTCTTTATTGATAGAGCATTAGGGATTTAGCCTAGTCTCAAACCGATATGATATGAAGTCTAGAGTATGATTTTATTTTATATGAACTCTAGACTTGACATAATTTTTACAGTACATGAAATATGTTTGGGATGGAATATGTTTTAGACATGTTATAAAAGATGAACGTGAGATATGTTTTGAAACTGTACATGTTTTAAACATGCTTTAAAAGTACATGTAACATGATTTCGATACTCCATATGATTCAATATGATTATATGTCAAACGTGATATGATATGATGTCTAAAGTATAGTTTTAATTGATATGAACTCTAAAATTGACATGGTTTTATAGTATATGAGAAATGTTTTGAGACTGTACATGTTTAGACACGCTCTAAAACTGAATATGAAATGTTTACGACATTACATGTTTCTCTAAACATGCCTTAAAAGTGCAACTAATATGATTTGCGAATTGCACTTACTTTAACATGTCTTAAAAGTAAACATGAAATGAATTGAGATTTTACATGTTTTAAACATGCTCTAAAAGTATATGTAATACGATTTGAAATGATAGTCGTCTTATACAGTAAAGCTTGCATAAGTTTTGCACGTTAAGTCATAACATAACGACATTTTATCTATATGATGTCATGATATTACACTGTACATGAACATAAGATTTATACGAAGAGAATTATGACTTTACACTACTGTGATCATAATTTTCTATATGAAAAGTGATATGAGTTGATATAATACAGGAGTATAATTGTTAAATGTAAAGTGATTTGATATGATATCTCAATTAAACATAATATACTATGAGATTGACGTGAGCGTGGAGTAATAGTATATGATATTCAAGTTATACATGATGTATTGTTGTATGATGCATTGTAGTATAAGGACAAGAAGATTGAAAGTGATTAAATTGATTTATTTAGAGGTTTGAGAAATGGAGAGATGTTGGGAATGGAGATAATGAAGTACTTTAAATTCCCTTACATCAGCACTCCAAATACCTCGCTCACTTAAGGTCCTTAGGACATGATCTGGTTATAAATATGAGATGTTATCGATTGAAATGGTGAACTATAATTGCAAACTTGCAGGTTTTATACATTGCAGTTAAGACAGTATAATTCTACTCCTGCATTCATATTAGTATCTTATTGAGCCGTGGATTTGCTCACCCTTCTTCATTTCATCTCTTTTCAGACTATTTGAGTTAAATTCCGCCATAAGAGCTTTTAAACGGGCCTCCGAATACGGTATCTAGGCTTGGTACTAGCCTTTTGAGGTATTCGCTCTTTATATAATGCTTGTTTATATGTAAGACTTTAATTGATGCACAGTACATATTTTGTTAAATAAGTCGGAATGTAAAGTAGAACCGTTTCTTTGCTAGTTTAATATTTAAGTGAAATGACTATAGTTCACCTAGATAGTCGAGTAAATACGCTCACAAATTAATGTTTAAGTTATCAAGGCTAAAGTATAAAGAAAGGATCAGTGAAATCAGTTTAATGACTACACTGACACCGAATACAAACCGTAAAATGAAAAGGAAAAATTTAGTCCATAAATTTGTAAGAAGAAAAACTATGAGTATCAACTGAACGTCGTGGCCTTTGGGTCGTGACACCATCAAACCTTCCCTCAACTTCGCACACACTTAGTCCTAGTTCTAATGATCCGTCCGTGGTTCCTGCAGCTGAATCAACTAACCCTATAGGTCGTTTAGTATATGAGTCTTCTTATGACTCGAGGGATGAAACACTTGGGACTGCGAGCGTCGGTGATTCATTTAAGGAAGATCTTGAGTGGAACCAAGGCGATGCCTTTGGGAGTCCCTTCTACGACTTTTCGTCGGATGAAAATTTGGCTAACTTAAATGATTTTGGTGACATTTTAGGTTTTTAAAGATAATTCTTTTTACCCTCGCACACGTGTTTATCGTCTTTCGACCTGGTTTGCTAACTTTTTCTTCTTATGTTATGCAGAATGAGGTTCTAAGCTACTATGGCCAATCGAAAACCACTGTATCCTCCTCTAGTGTTCTTCCAGAAGCTCCATCGCCTCTAAAATAGCTTCAGGTCGAGGCTTCTGGTTTGGAGCACCCTCGCGCTCTTACTCTTCCTCCTCCAACCACTGGCAAGCCTAGTCACCCTACGCAAGAGGCCGGATAAGGTAAACGGAAGAGGCACCTTATCTGTGACCATAGCTCAGAGGATCAAGAGAGCTCGGGGTCACAAAGAAGTGAGTCTACTCCCCAAGAGGGTGACCCGAAGAATATAAGTGATAGGCATTACCCTCGCAAGCCTCATCACAAGTACAGGAAAAGGCTGAACATCGAAGACGCGATGATTGCGAGGCTAATTTTGCCTAAGATGGATGCTCCTAAGCTTAGGCGCTACCGAGTAGATGGAAGGAAGGTTGTTGATGGGGACGACTTTCAGACCTACCCCGACGTTAATGACAATGACAGCATCGAGGAGCCCGGGGTAGCTTCTCGCTTGGCTTGGAGTACCATCCTTCCACGCGAAGAGAAAGAGATTTTTAAAAATCTTTCTGTAGGTGAGGACACCGTCGATTACCTTGTGATGTAGGTAATAGCATCGGCCTTCTTTGATAATAATACACACGTTTTATCTTCTCCAGTTTGGGTTTTTAATTATTTTCTTTTTGTTTTGCTAGGCTGCTCAACAAGTGGTGGCTGTCAATGCACAACACTGGACTCTCAGGGAGCGAGTTGAGAAGGAGTTGCATGAGCTTCGGGAGAAGTACATGGCGCTCCAGAACGAGGTTAACAAACTCCATCCACTTCCCAACATAGTGGACAAGTTGAGGAGGGACAACGAGGCTCTAAGTCGATAAGTAGCAGACCTCGAGCTGAGGTTAAGGGAAGAACGGACTAGGGCTGATTCTCTTCAAGGGTACCAAGAAGCTTATGACAAAGTAACGAATGACCTGGAGGCCATGAGGTTGCCACGGGACAAGGTGCTTGACAAAATGCATAACGTGTTAGAGCGACAAAGGGAGGTCTGAGCCCAAGCTGTTTACAAATATCGTTTGTCCCAAGATTGCTTCGAGAAAAAGCAAATTTACTCGGCGGGATTCGTCAAGTATGGCTTCTATCTTGCCCGTGCTTGGCTAGAGAAGCAAAGGCCTAACAAGACCTTCCCAAAACTCCTATTTACTGAAGAGGATGAGTTCTATAATGCTCCTCCCTAGACTAAATACGAGCCTAACTCGGTGGATCCTGAGGATTATTTAGAGGAAGGGGCTGTGGATCACTTGGAAAACCTTGAAGGTCCTTGGCCTTCTCACAAGCCACACGATCAGTCCAAGCCTATCGAGCCACATGATCAGCCTGAGCCTATTGAGGCCTTGTAGAGTTTAAACAGCGAAGATCTTCAACTTTCCGACTCTACTACTGTTGAACCCGCGCTAGACAAACGTGACTGCCGAGATTACAAGGCCTTCAAGTGATGTTCCTTCTTCTGAGGCTGCTCTTGAAGATTCAAACGTAGGTCCAACTCTCGAGGATCCAACTACTGATATAGCACCTCCTCCTTCCACCGACTCCATTCTCACGATAGACTGATTAGGATGTTTTTTTCTTTTTCATTTTGATTGTAACTCACACAAGCAATATACAATTGTAAATAATTCATTCCCATTTAATGAAAATTAGCATTTCCTTTGTGATTTTTCTTTTCTTTTCATGCTTGCTACAAAAGTTGTTATCATACGCGATGTGCCATTAAAATACGGATATAATTAACACGTTATTGCATTAATGAAATCATACTCATTGGAATTTTAGCATTTTTGTAGTCACAATGCTGTATAACATGCTAAAATGTTACAAAGTTAAGATATATTACTGGTAAAACTTGTAACATGCTTTTCGACGTGTCTTAACATACCTTACAACATACCTTTTGTCATGTCATACTGTATTGCTCTCCAAGTTTTTATTTGAAACAACATTACTTGCTATTCAAAGAAGAACTTTTACTTGAGTGTTGTGACTCTTGTGTATTCTCTATTTAAAGACTTATGCATTTGGTTTTCCCATCTCGCTCATTTCTCACTTAAGGACTTTTTGTTTGCCCGTCTCACACATTTTTCGCTTAGAGACTTTTTATTTGCCCGTCTCGCCCCTTTTGCACTTAGAGACTTTTTGTTTGCCCGTTTCGCGCATTTTTCGCTTATGGACTTTTTATTTACCGCTCCCACACCCTTTTGTGCTTAGGGACTTTTTGTTTGGCCAGCTTTTGCCTCCGTTACTCTTATTCCTGTAACACATGTATTTAACTAAGTTGTTGCATCAGAAAATATAGAATATAAATGACTTGCCTTTATTCATAAATCAGATAATAATATCACATGATATTTGCGAAGTAAAGCATAAAATAATAACAAAAAATATAAGAACAATAAAATAAAGAATACAGTGTTCTCATTGCCAGTACAACTTAAGATTATTAACATTCCAAGTCTTCGAGATCTTTTTTCCTTGCAAAGTCTCCAAGGTGCACGTGCTTGGTCTAATCATTCTCCTGAAGTCCTTCTCACAGACAACGCTAATTGTTGTTGCACAAAACAACAATGAGTAATCGCTGACATAAGTGTTTGTCTTTTTCTCCATGTGTCTCCCAAAAAGCTCCTGTAAAACAAGAGAAGTCAAAGGAATGCAAGGGTTAGTTCTCTGTGTAGGCACTCCAATGCTTAAGTCAGCTAAAGATTCTTGAGTATAGGGAACGTAATTGCCAAAAGTCAAAAATTAAAGAATAAAATAATACTTGTGGCCTATTTATAGGCGAGTAAATTACCATTACTGCAGAGTAATTACGTGGTGGGTAATGTTATCCTTTTATAAGAGTTTATTCCTAGTACGGCACTAACATCATCAATTTAAGGCGACAGAGGTCTGTCGCTTGGCAGGAGGCCACAAACGAAGGCCACACTCATTCGGCGGTAGGCCACAACACGAGTGGTCATCCGAGACCTATTGCACGTGATGGGTTCCCTTTCGCTAGCGGGAGGGATCTCCCGCAAATGCTGCCACGAGCCATGTGATGTCTTTCGGCTGATGCCACGTGGCCCAATGATTTTATGCCATGTGGCAGCCTCTGTCCTCTTTTGGGCCTCAACCCAGTGAATATGGGCTTTCCCATATCAAGAGGTACGGTTACAATTACAGTTACGTGTGAAGAAAGTGTTAGCACTCTCATAACGTCCATCCTAGAATGATACCTAATTAATTTTGTGCTATCTTTAAATAGTTTTGATTAAATGGTCTTTAATTTAAATGTTCTTTATTTTATCCTAATATTCAATTATTGAAAAATTTTCAAGAAACTCTCTATCATTTTGAAGGAATTTTTAAAAAATTATCATCATCTAAAGAGTATCCAAATAGTATCATTTGACTTTCTTGGAGAGGTTTTGTTATCGAGTTTATTAAGTGTTTTATGAAAATATTCCTAATTTATTTTAACCTTAATCTAATATTAATTCAATTCAATTTAAATTTACTTTAATTCTCCTAATTTATTTTATTAATAATTTATACTAATTTTATTTATTTTAAAGTTAATTGATTTCAATTTGAGAAATAAATTCAGATTACCAATATTGAAAATTTTTCTTGATCTTCCATCATTCTGGTGAGACATCGAGAAAAATTTCCACCTAAAGAATTCAATTGTCGATCATTTGTGACTCTTTGCATTATTATCATTGAAATAATCCTCATTCATACTCTACTAAGTTGTTATTATTGTTGTTATTGTTGTTATTATTATTATTATTATTATTATTATTATTATTATTATTATTATTATTATTTTCCCTATTAATAGTCTTTATTTTCCCTATTAATAGTCTTTATTTTCTTTCAAATTCATAATTTTCACTATTAATTATTTATTATTGTTATTAACTTAATTATTATTTTTTTTGAAAATAAATATTGATTACAAATATTGAAAAATTTTTACTTAAATCCTCCATCATTCTAGTGAAATTTAAAAAAAATATCGACCATTTGTAACTCTTTAAAATTGCATCCTCGAAATAATTTATATTTGCTTTCAACTTGTTATTATTATTTATAAAAATTTTTATTAAAAAAACTAATTATTAATATTGAAAATTTTATTTAAATCTTCCATCATTCTGATAAGATTTAAGAAAAATTTTCTCTCTTAGCAATTTTTATATGTCGATCGTTTGCGACTCTTTGAAATATCATCAACGGACGGATTTCAATTTATCAAAATTTCATTTAATAATCCATGTAATTGTTAGTATATATATATATATATTTAAAACTATAATTATAATTTTAATAATAAAAATTTAATTAATTAATGTTAATTTTCATTTAATAATCTCTTAGTCTAATTTAAAATCTGATTAAATTTTAGCTATTTAATTTATTAATAATGAAATTTTTACATATTTGATTTAACAATTTAAATTTGAATTTAAACCTATCCTAATTTTAATTAACTTCTAATTTACAAATTCATTTTTAAAACTAACTATCTATTTATTCTTTTATTAAATCACCCAGTCCTTAATTTAACTTTACCTTAATCTCACGAAACAAAATAATATATAAACAAAATAAACAAATAAAGAAAGAAAGATACCCAAGCTTAACCGGTTTCCCTTTTGTATCCCCTGTTTCGCGCTTATAGCCTCTGTTCAAAACAGCAACAAGTAGCTAGGCGATGGTTGATGATGGATGTAGGCAGCGACCGTGGCAACACTTTCTCATCCACATGCTCCTCGCCTCTCTTCTCCCTCTTGTCTTCACGTCGCAACAGAGACAGCCACGGCAGGATTCAGCAACACAGCTCCATGGCAGCAGCGAGCCATCCAAGGCGCAACAGTAGTGGCAGGAGCGGCGTCGGGCAGCTGGTTGATGAGCAGCAGCAGCGGGCACAAAGCAGCAGGACAGAGAGGTTGATGAGGACTGGTGCAACAGGAGCGGCTCGGTCCGGTAGTTGCGATGTAGGAGCGACATAAGGGGTTTAGTAACGGCACCAGACAACGAATTCGAAGGGGACAATAGCAGTGCAACAAGGACGCAGCGAAGCAGCAGAGCAAAGCACGAGGAGCCCAGTGGCTAGCTTTGATGGGTTGATGATGGTGGCTTATGGTGAGGTCTTGGAGTGTTGGCGGTAAGGGAATAATGAAGCCAAGAATGCAGGGAAGTGGATGAGTTGCGGTGGGACGCTGCAGCTCTCTCTCTCATTTAATTATTTCCTTTATTTTTATTATTATTTTTTTTATGGCAACAAGTCTCCTCGGTCAACTTTGGGTGTGCATGGGATTTAGGTGAGGTAAGGAAAATGTATAGGGTTTGCATGTTATCGGGTTCACGTGTGTTTTATGGTATTATTGAATTTTTAGGGCTTGCATGGGAAGGTTTAAGGTTTTGGATTATTTAGGATTTGTATGTAATCGGATTTACATGTGTTATCATCTTAATTTCACTTGTGAAGTCAAAAAACTCCATTGATAGTGTATTATATATATATAGAGAGAGATTTCTCGTATTTAATTTATATACTTATATGTATATGATATATTTATATATTATAACTAGAATAATTATTTCATATATACATTGCTGCTGAAATTTTTTTACTCCACAAACGATGTTAGAATTATAACACATGTCTTATAAAAATATTAAAAAATAAATAAAATAGAATATGTGTCATGATCTTAACACCACTTATAGAGTAAAAAAATTTTACTAGCGATGTATGGAAAAATTATCTTTATAACTATTCATAACCTATTATTTCTCATCATGCACACTTGTTATGTACCCTAAATTAAATCCTTAACTTCATTCTCATAGTCTTATTTTCCTCATGATTTCCACATTCAATCCTCTACTTATAAATTCTTATGTTAAATAATTAACTTCTTAATTCTAAAATAATCCATATTAAATCATGAGGCTTGAATAAATTGATTCCACTCACTGAGGGCCGGATTTCGCGATTGTCACATATCCACTACTCAAACTTGATTAATAATTTTTCAATATGATATTTTGATTTTTATTTAAAAATTATTTATTATTAATGTAATATTTAATTAAATTAATTTATTAAATATTTTAATTATGATTTTTAACTTTAATTTAACTTCAAATAATTAATCAAAATCGGATATTATGAAAAATATATATAGATATCTCAAAATTAACAAAAATCCTAGCCATTGACTTCCTTAATCCGAAGCATACAATTTATGAAAGGAGCTGGTGTGATCGATGAATGTGATTCGTTTGGATTAGCCCAGTTCGGCTCGGCGAGTGAACCAAACATGACACAAAGCATGGCACAATCAGCAAATACCCTCCAAACATAAGGACATGTTAGTAATTTAATGGAGTTGATTTTGTGTTCATGCGTTCACGTCGTTGAGGCAAACAAAAAAAGGAGCGGGGTAAAAAGAATGAAAGGACGAAGAAAGCGAGAGAGAAAATTAGAGAGAAAGCAAAGGACACAAAAAAAGTTGCAGCGACGAAGGCGTGTGTGGCTATGTTTGATGTTTGGATTGGTTGAGTTGGCGAAAAGGAATGGTAAGGTCTGCTATTCTATCGCCTTTTTCTGCAACGACACTTTCCTTCAATGCGACCTTCACCGCACTCCTCCATTTCCGAAAGAAGACGAAATAAATTTTTAAAAAACGAAAGAAAAGGACATTGCCATAACGAATTCTCTGCAGGAGAGCAAAGAGATACATTTGGTACGGTTAGAAAGGATAGATAGAGGGGAGAAAGGAGTATGAGAGTTATTTTTTGGTTGATTGGAGAAGAAGATTTGGACGAAATTTTTGGATGTTGATTTGTTTAGCATTGCTTCCTGAAAGGATCTAGGGTTTATTGCTCCTCTACCTTGGATTTGAATCTAATCAGAAACAATGGTATACATTTGTTTCCCTACGATTTTATTTTATTTTGGTTATATTTGCATTATAGTTAAATGTATCGTTAGTTGTTCTGTTAAATTTAGATTCAGTTTCGTGTATGAAGAGGTAACTCTTCTAGCTCCAATGGACTAATCAAGTTTATTTCTTTTCTGAATGTTGTTGTTTCCTCCGTTTTGCTGTTGCATTGATTTAGAAATGTGCATCTTTTAAATGTGAATTACTGGGTTTTATGTCATTTATTTTGTCAAAGTTCCAGTTTCTAGAGCTGCATTTCTATTTTTCTTAGTTTGCAAGATTCTTGATGGATGGTTAGTAACCTGGACATTGTAATTTGAAATTAATTGAAAAGTAGTAACCTCATAATTTGCTTATGCCACCCAACTAATAAGTCTTCGTTGTGCAGCATGAACATAATATACTAGCCTTTTGTGATGTAGCTAGCTTACTAAAATTTATGGCAGCTCGCAAAGGGTTAGATGTTTATAGGCTTAACCCTGTTCTTTGTAGAGATCATGTTTCCTGACTTGTATTTGTGACTTACAAGTCACAAACTCAATAAATTTTGACTTGTCAATAAACTGCTGCTGAAAATTCTTTTAGAGAATTGAAGGGTGAGATGCATGAAAACCAAAGTTTTAGTTTCTCCAATGTGGCTCCGATGGTGGTTACAAAACACACTAATAACCTCTTTGCTAGCCCTGAATATTTACTTGCATAAATGCAACTTATTTTTATGTTTCATTGTTTGAGATGAGTCTCTATTCTTTCACATTCGTATGCTAATGATTTGACATGGCCTCACAGGTTGGTCAATCCAATATTATTGTTGGATCTCTTGTTTGGCTAGAGGATCCAGAAGTAGCTTGGATAGATGGGGAAGTGAAAGAAGTTAATGGGGAAGAGATTACAATAAATTGTACATCAGAGAAGACGGTGAGTGCCTGTTCTCATAATTTTACGTGATTTGCCTTTTTTTCTTTTATTGGTGGAGCTCAAGAACCAAACGGAAATTTGTTTGGTTACTTTTTATTATCGAAATATGTTAAGTTTTCACCCAACAGTAGTTACTTGCGAACCTAGTGACTTACTTCTTACATAAAGGATTTATTACTTTGTTCTTGCTGTCATGAAACGTATGTGTGTGTGTGTGTGTGTTAAATTAGAACTGAAGAATTGCTGAACATGACATCACCGCCATCCCTAGTTTAATGAACTTGGATGTATTTAACTTAAATTATTGAATTTTCTTGAAGAGATAATGAAATGATTTTAATTATGTATTGTGAATATTTAGAGATTATGGCAAAACTATATGTTCTTCTAAACAACCAATACGGCTATAGCAAACATGGAACGAAATGGTATTGGTCTCCTAGTACTTTGTTGGTGGTCTTGGTTTGGAGGACTGTTGAAAATGTTATAGGAGAAGTTGGTGGAATTTGAGGTTAGGCTGGGAATTTTTTTGACCTTGTTGATAGGATATTTTTAGTTCAAATGTGATATAAGCTCATCTAGAGAAATTGGAAATAAAATACTCTAACTTCTTAATTAGGAATAAGTTGCTGCTCAAAATTAGTCTAGGACCATTGTACTGATGCAGATAGTACATGTGCTTTTACCCCCATGCAGTGCTCTCCTGATGAGTTTTTTTTTTGGTTACAATGATGAGTCTTTTTTATTGAGATGTAATGCCATCATATTACCTAATGTTGGACTGTGGCTTGATAGGAGGGTTCCTTTGGTAAGTCATATTGTGGGCTGTCACTTTTTTTGTAGTTGGAAGTGCAAGGAGGTGTTAGCATTGTGAATCATATTGTGGGGGTAGTTTCCTAACACTTAAATTATGGCTTATTGCTTATGCATGGTTGTTGGGTTAGAAAAAAAAATGCAATTTTGCAATTTTATTAATTTTAAAATGTGCAAACGATGAGAAACTGAAATTATCTGAATGCATAATGCTACGCAAGAAAATAATACAGACTTTTTTTCTTAAACAAAAAGGTGATACAGCAACAAAATTTTATGATGCAGCGCGAGTGTGAATTAATCTCATACCTAATATGGTATAAGCACAACTCCTGCTTTACAGCAAAAAAAAAAAAAACATAAAAATATGTGGTAGGAAGTTTATTCCACAACTCTTTTCCATTAACTATTCATGTTGGCTACGCAATTGTCAACTGTTCATTCCACGCAAAAGAAATTTTAAAGAAAAGAAACTTTCCATTCATTCAAAATACTGCAATAAGCAGACTAATCCTAGATATGTTATATGTATCAGAGAAGAACCAGTTGTAGTCACTAATGATGTAAGGGAATGGGGAGTGGGATGCAACATCTTTAGTACAGTTCACTTTGGAAAATTTTTTTGGGCTCAGGATTCTACTAGGTCATAATCTGGTTTAGATAACAAAAGGTTTGAATTGTGGATTTTTTTCTTATATTTAGGATCCAAGATTCATCGCGTGTATTCAAGTTGCATGATATGTTTGATAAAAGTATATTGAGGTAAATTAAATTTTGATGTAAAACAGCTTTCTCATGCATGGGAAGCTAAGGAAATTACTTTTCCTTCTGAGAAGTCTTGCATTTGTGAAGCTGCTGGTTTGAAACTTACTGTTCAACTTATACTGCCCATTATATAGATCTTTCAGTGGTAAAACATATTTTCTTTAGATTATGGACATGGTTCATCACTTCATCTGACAGTGTTTCTCATCTGTTCAATCTCTAATTTTCCTTCACTTTATATGCTGGTCTTTATGAATTCTTTCTTTATTTAGTCATTTTTTGAGTATATGAAATTGGAGTTTGAAAGATTTGTGGCTTTTCTATTCCTTTTCTGTCGTGTAGGTTGTGGCCAAGATATCAAATGTCTATCCTAAGGACCCCGAATTTCCTTCATCCGGTGTTGATGATATGACAAAGCTAGCATATTTGCATGAACCTGGGCTTTTGCGGAATTTAAAATGTCGATATGATATTAATGAAATATACGTAAGTATTAATAGCTTTTGAAGTTTGCTGGGGTTACTCAGATTAACTTTTCCACAGCATGTTTCTCATAAGGATGCTAAATTTGTTGTTTTTTTTTCTAGACCTACACAGGAAATATACTGATTGCTGTAAATCCTTTTCAAAGACTGCCACATTTATATGACAAACACGTGATGGGGCAATACAAAGGGGCAGCTTTTGGTGAGCTGAGCCCACATCCGTTTGCTGTTGCTGATTCTGCCTATAGGTAGTCCATTTTTATGCTTCTCCTTATCAACCATGAAGCCCTTCTGCATTCTTGATGTGCATCATTGATGCAGTTAATGTTGTGAACAGACAGATGATCAATGAGGGAGTAAGCCAATCAATTTTGGTAAGTGGGGAAAGTGGATCTGGTAAAACAGAGAGTACAAAGATGCTTATGCGCTATCTAGCCTATGTGGGAGGGAGAGCTAACAAGGCAGAGGAGCGGTCTGTGGAGCAGAAGGTGTTGGAGGTAGCTCAAAATCCTAACTTATTCAGTTTTGCAATATGTGAAATTGATGAATTTGATGTTGCATTCTTGGAATTAAGGCTCCACATCCCCCTTCTTGGAAAATGAGATTGCTTGAATAAAAATATTTGTTTTTCTAATTATTTTGTTCTTATATTTGTAGTCTAATCCTGTTCTAGAAGCGTTTGGCAATGCGAAGACTGTCAGAAACAATAATTCAAGGTTGGAAATCCATATTTAGGAAATAGATTTATTTCTCATGCCTTGAGGATTTTTGTGTCAAGTCTCTTGTTTTGTATAATGAATGGCTGCCTCTGATTAAATATGAATTGTAGTCGCTTTGGCAAGTTCGTGGAAATTCAGTTTGATCAAAGGGGGAGAATTTCTGGAGCTGCAATAAGGACATATTTGCTTGAACGATCTCGTGTTTGCCAAGTGTCTGATCCGGAGAGAAACTATCATTGCTTTTATATGATTTGTGCTGCACCCCCGGAGGTAATGGTGTCTGAGTTTTCTGTATTTGGCTTCATAGAGGAATTTAGGTCTATTTCGTAATGCTAATTACCAAAAAAAAAAAATATCAGTAGAAGTCCTATTCTAGCTTAAACTTGTTCTGTTGTTCAGATACAATTTTCTTTGAAAAATGATGTCTCAATAATTGGAATTAATTATTGCTTTAGATTGAAATGTAGCGTAAAAGCAAAGGGTTGATGAAAGTTGCTAATATTAGGCCTCTAGAAATATAGCTTGCAGCACTTTCAAGTTTTGTGGGCTGGGTTACGAAATTCTGGTTTGTTATTCTGAAGATCTTTTTCCACGTCAAAATGTGCTAATCATGCCCATGTTTAGAACTCCATGATCTTAGTTTGCAAATATGGTTAATGCAACATGAAAATAAAATTATTTGGGTCTCCTAATATCTCTTGTGAGAAAAGAGTCAACTCTATTATTCTTATATCAGGGCTTCATTTTTGCCTCCATTGACTGGTTTTTTGTTACCAAAGAAGCATCTAAGTCAGTCTGGTTTTATTTCCTAACACATGTCATCAGGATGTTGAGAAGTACAAATTGGGAAATCCACGAACTTTTCATTATTTAAACCAGTCAAATTTTTATGAGCTGGATGGTATAGATGATTCTGAAGATTATCTTGCAACTAGGAGAGCTATGGATGTTGTTGGGATCAATCAGGCAGAGCAGGTAATGCATCTTGATCGATATTTTAGTTGGAATTGTTTGAATTTTTGTTTTTTCTTTTGAATATCCACTTTGAGTGTTACTATCTCAGGATGCAATATTCCGAGTTGTGGCCGCAATTCTCCATTTAGGAAATGTTGAGTTTGCAAAGGGACAGGAAACAGACGCTGCTGAACCTAAGGATGATAAATCTCGGTTCCATCTAAAAACTGCAGCAGAACTATTCTTGTAATTTCTCATTACTACTGTGATCCTTAAACATCCATGTCATCATCCTTATATGTGGATGCGTAGAAAAACTCTTAATATGCCTCTTTTTTAGGTGTGATGAGAAGTCACTTGAAGACTCCTTATGTAAACGTGTTATTGTGACTCGTGATGAGAGCATAACAAAATCGCTTGATCCAGATGCTGCAGCTGTCAGCAGAGATTCTTTGGCCAAAATTGTCTATTCAAAATTATTTGGCTGGTAACTTTCAATTTAACAGATGGATTCATTCTGGAGAGACACAGATACACCTACTCAAAGGATCTTATCTATAATTTTTCTGAACATTTTGCACTCTGGTTTCCCCAGGCTTGTGGACAGGATAAATATTTCTATTAGTCAGGATCCAGAATCAAAAGTCTTGATTGGTGTTCTGGACATTTATGGATTTGAGAGTTTTAAGACAAACAGGTGCTTGACTGGTATGCTTTGTTTTTGTCATTTACAGAAATCAATTTCTTTCATGGCATCCCTGTATTCTTTTCATGATTGGGATGTCTAGTTAGGGGAATTCAATATTTTAATGTGTACAAGATTCCCTTAAAGAACATGCAAGGTCTCTATTGCTGATAAAATTTGTGGGTACTACTACTGCTATTTCTTGGCTAGTGTGATTACTATTTTTTAGTTTTTCTTTATGGACGGTTGCAGCATTATCATTTTAAAGCTCACTCTGCTTGTACTTGTGTTTGTTTTTCAACTTTCACAGCGTGCACAACTATTGACCATTATCCTTAGTTTGGTTCTATCAGTATTTAAATAAAAAAAAAGGACAACTCAATGCACAAGACTCTTACATTGTGGGGTCTGGAGAAGGTTATATATAGGTAGTCTTCTCTCTACATTAAGAGAGAGGTTGTTTCTACTTAAACCTGTGACCTCCAAGTCACAGAAGAGTAATTTTTACTATCGCACCAAGGTTCCCCTCTTCTATAAGTGTTTACATAACTTTCAAAATTTTCATTGATGCAGTTTTGAGCAATTTTGTATCAACATGACAAATGAAAAGCTGCAACAACATTTTAATCAGGTTTATGCATTAGATTGATGCTAGTGTCTTTAGAATATTTTCAGCTTTTTTGCTTTTAAAGCTATGTTTAACAAAACCAATGCTGTTGTTTGCTAGCATGTTTTTAAGATGGAGCAGGAGGAGTATAAAAAGGAAGAAATTGAATGGAGTTATATAGAGTTTATTGACAACCAAGATGTTCTTGATCTTATTGAAAAGGTATGTCACTATTCATCACTTCTATTTTATTTTGTTGTTTTAATAACCAGTATCAATCTTGCAATACACAATTTATGTGAAACTCTGCGGATATACATATATGTATTTACGTATCTTGAGTGTGTGTGTGTGTGTGTCAGTGTATACTTATGCATTTACCATGTCTGTATCATCAATCTTCTTTCGTTTTTTGATTTTCTTTGCAGAAGGGGGGGTCCCTTTTGTCTCTATCTAGACCCTATTGGTACCTTATTTGATGGACAATATGTTTATTTTTAAGCCCAGAAGAGATTGTTTTATTTTGATTCAGAAGCTCCTCTTCTGCATTGACTGATTTGATTTTCATCAGAAACTGACTTACCCTGAAACGTTTTGTGTGTGTGCTTGTGAGGAAGGGGTCTGCATTTCTGTCATGAATCTCTTTGGTGAATAAATCTGGTATCTTTAGATATTGGTCTTTGCTTATTTGGTGATATAGTGCATTCAAGTAATTGATTTTGATCCTTATAGAGCCTTAATTGTTTTTAGTTTTTAGTTTTTTTTTTTCTAAAAAATGGAAATTTAGACAACCAGGGTTTTTGGATTGAAATTGCTTTTGTCAGGCCAAGTGTGTGGCTGCATGAATCTTAGACAAAGATTCTTTGGCCTCCGTGAGTGACTTTTTATTCGTCTATGGTATTGATAATTGTCTTATATTATATAGTTGTCTTATATTATAAGTTTAATTAGTATTTTAAAAATTCTTATACGGGGGAGAGGCGAGTTAGGTTTTCTGAAATTTGAATGTTTACATAAACCTTTCTAAAATGTATGAGGAACTCTGAATCGTGCTTTCTGTTGATTCTAAGATTGTTTACAACTTGGCTGATGGTAGTTTCATACATTAGGAGTGCTTGATATTTATCAGAGTTTCTCTTAGAATTTTTCTATTAGGAGGAAAAAACATGAAAGTTTTAAGGGTAAACTCCAGCCAGACCCTGTGGTTTCAACTTTCCACCATAACCTTTTGTTTTTTTTTTTTTCCCTCAATTAGCACCAAGTGGATAAGTTCCATTCTCATAGCAGGTTTACATTGTTAATTTTACATGACATAATTATGAAAATAACCTTAAGTGTGAACAAATATGATAACTTTTGAATGGAGGATATTTTGATAACATTACTGGGTGAAATTAACGTTATAACCCCTCTAGGCACAGAACTTAATCATAGGGTGCTAATTTGGAAAAACCAAATCACATGGTTTTATGTAGGAAAGTTGAAACTGCAAGGGGTGCAAGTGGAATTTACCAGAATTCTAATTGTCTGCTTGACATTGTCATCAGAATTTTTTTTTATTATTATAAAAGAAAGAAAATTTCCATGTAGTTGTTAACAGGAGGTTTCTGTGTTTAGTAAATGTTAATGGAAGGTTTAAACCATACTTTAGTATTTGTCACGTTTCCTAGAAATGCCTAAAATGTGTTTTAGTTGCCTGTGATAGAAAATTATAATCTTTATCATTAATTGTTCACCTGTATTTATGTTTTATCTTTTTATTCTCTTAACAGAGATTTGTTATTTTATGGAAGAAATACTCCATCCAAGCCAAAATGGTTGCCACTCCACTGCCTTCTGTGAACTTTCTATTTAATCAAATATCAGCACTGAGAGAATTGAAAAAAATATATCCTGCTAGACTTTGGAATGAGATTACAAGTTTGTTGAATTTTGATTTTATTGATGTTTGTAATTAATAATTCTTTTTGAAGATAACGTTGCAGACAAACTTTCTGAAACTGGGGGTGGATTAATTTGTCCTGACGAGTAATGGAACTGTTATCTACTAATGCTTACTGTTTTGCTTTTCTGCTTACAGAAACCTGGTGGCATCATAGCTCTTCTTGACGAGGCTTGGTAGGTATCATAATACATAAAAATGATAACACACCATTTCCAGAAAATTGCTTTATCTTAGCACTAGAATTGCTAATTTTAATTTTCTTTTGCTTCAATCAGTCTGGAATCGAGAAACTAACTCCTGTTATTTTTCATAGTATGTTTCCCAGGTCAACACATGAGACATTTTCTCAAAAGCTTTATCAGACTTTTAAAGACCATAAACGTTTCAGTAAGCCTAAGTTGGCACTCACTGACTTCACCATTAGTCATTATGCTGGCGATGTAAGTATCTTCACTATGCCAACAACCTCTTGATCGAGTGGTTAAGAATGAGTTGTGAAATTTTACAAGACTTGGGTTCGAATCCAAGCAATCCCATCCTTATTCTCAGTTATTTAATATTTTCTTTGTAACAAAAAAAAAGTATCTTAACTATGCTAGGGCATCCTTCGGAACCACATTCTAGAGGCACTTGATGGCAACCTAAAAGATAAGGATGCTGGAAATATATAAGTTATTCTCTACTAAAAGTGATTACATAGGGTATTTGGCTGCATATGATGATGTTCAACTTGGGAAAGAGAAGATAAACTTGATAACAAACACAGATCTAAATCAGTTAAGATTAAACTAGAAGGACCCAATTAGCTAATTCTACTCAAACTATCATGACAACCTATGTTTAGCAAATGTAGCATTTCATAGAAAACCTTGATTCAACAAATTAAATAAAGCCTGAATAACGTAAATTGGTATTAAGTGTTTCGTTCTGGAAGTAATTTAACCAGAAACATTGAAAGTTAAATAAATCTAAAACAATCTCAACATCAGCTTGAAATAGTCACATGCACATCAGCTATGATTCTCAAGTCTACTCCTGGAAAATCTAAGTAGACAATCTCCTAATATTCACTGTGAAAGAATTTCTGCTATAGGTGACATATCAGACCGAGCTCTTCCTCGATAAGAACAAAGATTATGTTTTTCCAGAGCATCAAGCTCTGCTAGGCGCTTCAGAATGCCTTTTTGTTTCAAGCCTGTTTCCTCCTTTACCTGAGGAATCTTCCAAATCATCAAAGTTTTCCTCAATAGGTTCCCGCTTCAAGGTCTGCTTCTGCTCCAGTGCGCATGTTAAAGGCAGATTATATGATTCATATATTTTCTTTCATTTTCACTGATGCCATGTGCTTTATCAGCAACAACTCCAAGCTTTGCTCGAGACTTTGAATGCCACTGAACCGCACTACATTCGTTGTGTAAAGCCAAATAATGCTCTTAAGCCGGCAATATTTGAAAACAATAATGTACTACAACAACTTAGATGCGGGGTAAGTTTTGATATTTTGGTCAATCCTTGATTTTTTCTGATAAGCAGCCTGTCTATATGCCCATGATGATGCTGATACATGTTTGATCCAGGGAGTGATGGAGGCGATTAGAATTAGTTGTGCTGGATTTCCCTCTCGAAAGGCGTTTCGTGAATTTATAGATCGGTTTGCCATATTGGCACCTGAGGTTCGACGTGGGAGGTAGCTTTCCAGGATTTGTTCTTGCAGTTCAAAATTATTACTCTATTTAGGTGTAGCCATTGTTCTTTAGAATTACATTACTAGAATCCATGAGTTACCTGTGAGGTGCATAACTCTCTTTATCTGTTACTCAGTGGTAGTTATAATGAGGTCACTGCTAGCAAGAGGATTCTGGAGAAGAGTAACGTCAGTGGCTATCAGGTACATCTTGTCTCTATAAATTTTCATAAAATGGGTTCAGTTTTTGTCATAAGTAGTTCATGTTTATCATGTGTGCCCATTTCTCTTGCTTTCCGGTTGATGTACATCAGTTTTGGCATCTAGCAAATTTTGATATTGTTGCTTCCAATAAGCTCATCTACTGTTTAATAATGTACCTTACAGATTTGTTTCCATTGCAGATTGGTAAAACAAAAGTTTTTCTCAGGGCTGGCCAGATGCCCGAACTTGATGCACGTCGAAGTGAGGTTTTAGGAAGCTCAGCAAGTGTTATACAGAGAAAAGTTCGTACATACTTGGATCGCAAACAGTTCATCTTGATGCGGTTATCTGCCATACAAATTCAAGCCTTGTGTAGGGGTAATAAACATTTGATATATGTGCATATCATTAACTGGAATTGAGCCTTTGTATCCATTGGCTTATTATATTGTTGTTGTTTTTCTAACCTGGTTGCAGGACAAGTGGCACGCCATCAGTATGAGGAACTGAGAAGGGAAGCTGCTTGCCTGAATATTCAAAAAAATTCACGCAAGTTTCTTTCTAGGAAAGCATACAAGAATTTGTACTTCTCAGCTGTCTCAATTCAAGCAGGTATGCGTGGGACGACTGCTCGTAATGAGCTTCTGTTCAGGAAGCAGACAAGAGCTGCAACCATAATTCAGGTAAAGATAAAATTTCTTTCAATTAATGAAATATTAATAGTTACTACTTTTCCTTTTATTTCATTTCATTATTTGTTTCTAGGATTTTGTATTTTTCTTCATCCATGTCTTATTGTTTTTTTTCTCCCTAATATCTGAATTTGTAGGATTTAGAAATAAGAATGTACTAGGATAATGCCCCTGCTTTGCATGGTGCTTTTCTTATCTTAAAAAATAATAATAAAAAAATCAAGATAATTATTTTAAAAATAGTGATTTAGTAAATAAAAATAATATTTAATTTATCAATTAATCATCTTATTTATTTTTTATTTTTATTTTTTAAATAAAATAAAATTCTAACACAAAGAAAATTAAATAGACCAAAATAAAAAAACTTATAAAATATTTAAATTTTATACAGTTTGACTCTAATTTGTTTGTATCAAGATAAATTTAGATTAGACTAATCATCACAACCACTTTTTCTTTTTATTTTTATAGTCTCTAAGTGTTTAATATTGAAATTATTTATTTATTACTTGTTTCCTCATTTATACCCTTTGATTTTCATATTTAAAGACTTGTTTTGAAAGTTTTTGATTTGTATACTTATTTTTTTTACTATTTTTGTATTGATTTGTGTTTAAGTTTTAAAAATTTATTTTGCAAATTTTTTGCTTTGTACTATAATTTTATCATTTTTTGAATTTTTATATTATTTGTAATATTTATTTAGATTTTTATAATTTTTTTAATTTTTATTCGAATTTTAGTATTTTATTTGAATTTTTGCAAACCAAAATTTTTGAGTATTTGATTTGAAATTTTAAAAAATTTTAGTACGCACTTTTGAATATTTGTTGTTTTACATGAATATTTGGTTTAGTTCCTTAAAAATTTTTTTAATTTTAATTTTTTTCTCTCTCAGTTTTTCATATCTTTTGCTTTTTTTTTTATTTTAACTTTGAAAAATAATGATAGTAATTATAAAAAAAAAGTGAACATTTGATTTAATCCTTTTCAGATTTTTTTGTTTAAACTTTTCATTGCTCTTTCTTCTCTTTATAATAAGTTTTCTTTTTGTATTTTTAGTAATTTTAACATTAAAAAATTTAAAAATAGATATTTTTATTTCAATTAAAAAATATCATATGTGAAACTAAAAACTATTACGTGGCTAAATTTATTTTTAATATTGTAATTTTAAGAAAAAAATAAAAACTAATTAAAAAATTAAAAAAAAATGGCCTCTAAATGAATAATAAAATGTCATGTGGCAGCTACTCACTCATTAAGAGATAATTTTTTTAGCCATCAGTATTTTAACTCATGCTGTGTCATGGGTTTTATCAAACCAAAACAATTTTAAAATGGTGATATATATATATATATATGTATATATATGTACATATATGTATGTACATACATACACACACACACATATATATATATAATGTATAAAGTCAACTGAAAATAAAAAAAAAAGATAAAATTGACAGATGTTAATATGTTGTTAATGAGAGTCTTATTATATGTTGTTATAGATATTATTTAGAATTCTCGATTTTACTGAGGGCATTCTCAAACCTAGGTTTGCCTAGTAAAAATAAAATTAGAAATTATAAACAAGTGATCGGAAGAAGTGAAAGTGGATTTCATCCTGTGGCATTTAGACATGGTTCGAATCCTTGAATCGTCACTGTTGAGAGGATTTTATCGTTTACCATTTTCAGCATGAATAGAATTAAACTCAAATCATAAAACAAATGAGAAGAGAGCTCCTAAATACAACAAAAAAAAAGACTAAACACACCATATTTTTAAGTAATTTAATATTTTATCCTTAAATAAAAAAAACTCTCGAAATTCACGGAAGAGAATTTTCGTGAGCTTTAAGAAGCTCACGGAAGGGGATTTTCGTGCCCGTGAACCTTTGAAGGCTCACGGAAATTCTCTTCCGTGAGCTTTCAAAAGATCACGGAAATTTTTTTCCGTTGGCTCCGAGAACTCAAAAATAAAAAGAATTGATGAAGCTCACAAACAAGAATTTCCGTGAGCTTCTTAAGGCTCACGAAAAAAAATTTTTATGAATTTCTAAAGGCTTACGGAAATTTCCTTCTGTAAGCTTTCAAAAGCTCACGGAAATTCCTTTCCGTGAGCCTTTGAAAGCTCAGAAAAAAAATAAATGAAGAGAAAAAAGATTTTCATGAGCTTTTGAAAGCTCAGAAAAAAAATAAATGAAGAGAAAGAAGAGTATTTTGTGAAGAAAAAATTACTTAGGTTGTGCTTAATAAAATTTAGGTTGTAAATAAAATTTCTAAAATGAGAATATACGTGGTTATACCAAAAAAATAAAAATAAAATTAGAAAGGGAGAAAATGTCTATTTTGCCCTCTGACTAGTTGTAATTGTAACGGCAGAAGCAGTGTGCTCCAGGTTGTAAAGAGTGGGATAGTTTTTACCGATAAAAATGGCGTAGTCTCTCGCAGTTAATGTTGATGTTGTTTAGTTCAGCAAAAGAACTAATGCTGATGCTTTTTGTCATTGCGATTTCTTGTTGCTATTTCTGTTATAATTTGTACATCAGCATACTGATACCATGTGCATTCATGTGTGTTAGAGCCAATGTCGACGGTTTTTGGCCATCCTTCATTATATAAGGTTAAAGAAGGCAACGATTACCACACAATGTGCCTGGAGAGCAAGAGTTGCACGTAGAGAATTACGGAAGCTAAAAACGGTGATTTTGTCATTTCCTTATTTCTTTTATTTCTTGAATTAGTTTATGCACATGATCTTCTTGTATGGGTATGTTCCCATATTTTTGTTTCAACAGGTTCTTTATAAATGGTGATATTCCCTCATGTGCTCTATTCCTCTGTGGAAATTAAAGTTACTTTATGCTCATTTTGATTTATAGAAGAATGAAGGAATATCTAGTAATCTATTCAGAATGGAAAAATAAATTTCTCTTTTGTGCTTACGTTGCTTGCATCAGTTGAAATTATCATCCCTTGTAATATCAGTTTTCTTCCATTCCTGCCAAAAGAAAACTTTTCTCCTGTTTGATGTGATCTTCTGTTAGGTTCACCTATGAGGTGATAGTATGTGATGATTGTTTCAATTTGTTATCCCTGTCTGTATGCAGGCTGCCAAGGAAACTGGTGCTCTCCAAGAAGCCAAAAGTAAGCTGGAAAAGCAAGTTGAAGAACTTACCTGGCACTTGCAGCTGGAGAAACAAATAAGGGTAGATCTTTTCCTGATAATAGTAATGTCATTATTATAAATAGATGGGTTTATAACATTCCATACAGATATCATAAAATATCTGGCAATTCGTTAATATCTTCAATATCCGTTTGGTGTAAAACTTTTAATAAACTATAATGTGAATTTCTTTATGGTGAATATCTTATGCTTTCCCATTCATTAAAGTTCTGGGTGTTCTTCTTTCTGACTAAATTACCATCTCCTTTTGTTTTGCTCATTGCTTATGATAACTGATGCATTTTTTTTATTGGAAGGCTACTAATATTGCTCATGTACAAGGCACTCTTGCTTGAATTAGTTAGTTTCTACCTTTCTTGAATTTCTGATAGTAAAACATGTAAGAAAGGGTAACAAACACTGGGAGTTAGATATTATCTTTTAAATCTGCTTTGTAAACTGTTGTTTGTAGTGCAATTTTTTGGCCAAAAAAACTGCAGTGCAATTTGGTTTTTTCCTGTTTCTAATTCATTCATTTATTAGGGCAGGCTGACCTTGAGGAATCCAAAAACCAGGAAAGTGAAAGGTTGCAATCTGCCTTGCACAAGATGCAACTTGCGTTTCAGGAAACAAAAGAGTTGCTAACCAAGGAATTTGAAGTTGCAAAAAACCTTGAGGAATCCAAAAAACATGAAACTGCAAGGCTGGAATCTGCTTTGCACAAGATGCAACTTGAATTTCAGGAAACAAAAGAGTTGCTAACCAAGGAACGTGAAGCTGCAAAGAACCTTGAGGAATCCAAAAACCAGGAAACTGCAAGGTTGGAATCTGCTTTGCACAAGATGCAACTTGAGCTTCAGGAAACAAAAGAGTTGCTAATCAAGGAATGTGAAGCTGCAAAGAACATTACTCAACAAGTTCCTGTCATTCAGGAGGTCCCTGTTATTAATGATGAATTGATGAATAGACTTACTACTGAAAATGATCAGCTGAAGGTATTGTTAGACATTTGTTGCTTCTGAATAAGACATTTGGTTTGACTAAAGGCTTGCTTGATGTTGTTTTTAAATATGGTAACTTTGCCTCCATGTTTCTTGAATCTTGTTTGCCACAATTCCAATGCAGGCTCTGGTAAGTTCATTAGAAAAGAAAATTACTCAACAAGTTCCTGTCATTCAGGAGTTCCCTGTTATTGATGATGAATTGATGAATAGACTTGCTGCTGAAAATGAACAGCTGAAGGTATTGTTAGACATTTGTTGCTTCTGAATAAGACCTGTGGTTTGACTAATGGCTTGCTTGATGTAATTTTTTAAATATGGTAACTTTGCCTCCATGTTTCTTGAATCCTGTTTGCCAAAATGCCAATGCAGGCTCTGGTAAGTTCATTAGAGAAGAAAATTACTCAACAAGTTCCTGTCATTCAGGAGTTCCCTGTTATTGATGATGAATTGACAAATAGACTTACTGCTGAAAATGAACAGCTGAAGGTATTGTTAGACATTTGTTCTTCTGAATAAGACCTTTGGTTTGACTAAAAGCTTTCTTGATGTCGTTTTTAAATATGGTAACTTTGCCTCCATGTTTCTTGAATCTTGTTTGCCACAATGCCAATGCAGGCTCTAGTAAGTTCATTAGAGAAGAAAATTACTCAACAAGTTCCTGTCATTCAGGAGTTCCCTGTTGTTGATGATGAATTGGTGATTAGACTAACTACTGAAAATGAACAGCTTAAGTTATTGTTAGACATTTGTTGCTTCTGAATAAGACCTTTGGTTTTACTAAAAGCTTTCTTGATGTCGTTTTTAAATATGGTAACTCTGCCTCCATGTTTCTTGAATCTCATTTGGCACAATGCCAATGCAGGCTCTGGTAAGTTCATTAGAGAAGAAAATTACTCAACAAATTCCAGTTATTCAGGAGTTCCCTGTTGTTGATGATGAATTGATGAATAGACTTATTGCTGAAAATGAATGGCTAAAGGTATTGTTAAACATTTGTTGCTTCTGAATAAGACTTTTAATGAAAAGAAAATTACTCAATAAGTTCCTGTCATTCAGGAGTGCCCTGTTATTGATGATGAATTGATAAATGGACTTACTGCTGAAAATGAACAGCTGAAGGTATTGTTAGACATTTGTTGCTTCTGAATAAGACCTTTGGTTTGACCAAAGGCTTGCTTGATGCCATTTTTAAATCTTGAATCTTGTTTGCCACAATGCCAATGCAGGCTCTGGTAAGTTCATTAGAAAAGAAAATTGATGAAACAGAGAGGAAATATGAAGAAACAAACAAGCTTAGTGAAGAGCGGTTAAAGCAGGCTCTGGTTGCAGAGACGAAGATAGTTGAGCTAAAAACTACAATGCAGAGGTTTTTCCTTTTTGTTTTATTGAATTGTGACATTTGTTTGATGTTTATGTTAGTACGAATATTTAGCAATTGCATTTTTCATTCTTTGACTGGAGCATTTTTTTATCTGATAATTGTCAATATCTTTTAACAGGCTCGAAGAGAAGATTTTGGACATGGAAACCGAGGACCAGATTTTGCGGCAGCAAGCATTGCTGAGTGAATCTAGTGGAAAAATGTCGGAGCATTTGTCAATTGCGATGTCAGCAGTAAGCTATTTTTTAAACATGCTTCCCTTATATTTCTTCAGTTGGTTTTTTGGTTCTGGTTATTTTTCACTTTTCTTATATTTTCGTGCTGGTCTTTATGTTCACTTTTCAGCCTCTGGAAAATGGTCATGATGTAAGTGAAGAACGTAGACGCTGTATAACTGCCTTTCACTTCAGTTTATAACTTTATAAGATATTCTGTATACTTGGTTCTTTGTTCCTTCTATCACCCTGAGATGGAAAGCTCTTTCTGACAGGCCCAACTGAGTTCTAGCCCATCAAAAATGTTTGGTGGAGAAGATAGTAAAATGAGTAGATCCAATATTGAAAGGCAACAAGTATGAACTCAAAAATGATATGGAATTGATCATCCCTTTTCAGTTTTTTGTTTTTCCAGTGTATTGGCTGAAGTTTCTTGGGATTAATTTTTGTTGTATGTATCAACTGCACCACAGGAGGGTGTAGATGCTCTAATCAAATGTGTGACACATAGTCTTGGATTTAGTCAAGAAAAGCCTGTTGCAGCATTAACAATATACAAATGTCTTCTCCACTGGAAATCATTGGAAGCAGAAAAGACAAGTGTATTTGATCGTCTTATTCAGATGATTGGCTCTGCACTAGAGGTAACTTGTTTATAGCAGAAAGCTCATGTCTATAATCCCCAAGGACCCAATCCTTTTGATCAATATTAATCTCCCATTCTTGTTGATTCAGATATTACATTACAGCACAATTGTCCATAATGAATGCTATTGTAGCAATTTGTGATCTGTAGTTCCTTCAAACCACATTTTGAAATTGCCTTGTAGGTTGTTAGCTTAAGAATGCTGGTAATTTGTATTTGTTTCTTGCTTTCTCTATGCCAATGGATGAAGTTATTTTAAGTAGAGCAGCAACATTTGGAAAAGTGGGCAAAAATGTTAGTTTCACTTTTGCTTTTACTACTTTTTTTTCCTATAAAGCAAACACAACTAGAAAAGGCAATATAATATTTGGTTAAAAATGAGAAAATGATTCAAACTTTAACATCGATTCAAATATAAAGATTCCAGTTAGATGTTCTTTCCGTTATCCAAGAACTCTCAATTTTGCCTTTTTTTTTTCAAAATGTTGCTGTTGTTGTCATTTTTATTTTTTTCTGTTGCACCCAGATGCACTTATTGCTTTTTGCTTTTGAGAGCAAAAATAAGTAGCAAAGCAATTAGCCTACGGAGCTTTAATTATATCTCTTTTTTTGTTGGATTTGGAAGATAAAATTATGCTTTTTTACTATTGAAAAACAAATATTTAGATATGAAAAGTAGGATGGAATATCGTTCTCTTTGCTAGGGAATTTGTCAGATTACTTTAACTAATTCTTAAATTATGTTTCTCTGATTGCGCAAGTTTAAGCAACAAAAAAAAAAAAAATGAGGGTAAATAAATCAAATATAAGATTAATGATTTCATATGATGTTTTGCAGGATCAGGACAACAATGATCACATGGCTTATTGGCTGTCGAATACATCAGCGTTGTTGTTTTTGCTTCAATGTAGTTTGAAAGCCTCTGGTTCAAGTGCAGCACAAGATCCTCCTACTCCAACATCATTTTTTTCAAGGATGACCCAAGTATTAAGATAATTCGTTTACAATGCCTCTAAATTGTTAGCATGAAGTTATCATGATTTAAATATCTCTAAATTCTTCTTTAATATCATCATCATCATCATCATAGCCTTAAACCAAATTCTTCTTTAATATATCTGAAAAAAGGAAAGAACAAAAGAAAAACCCTCTAATTCTTCTTTTAAAATCTTATGATATGATCACTATCAATGTATTGCTGAGTGATTCTAGAGCTTATGTAGGAAAATTATGTGATAGATGTTGTTCTTTCTCAGAGTTTTCTTTCCTCTTCTTCCAATCTTCCGGTTGGTGTAGTGCGTCAGGTTGAGGCCAAATATCCAGCTCTTCTTTTTAAGCAGCAGCTCACAGCATATGTAGAGAAGATCCATGGTATCATTAGAGACAACTTGAAAAAAGAGCTGTCACCACTTATTTCTTGTTGTATTCAGGTATTAGGAGCTCCACTTTTCAATCACCAAATCTTTCTAGAGAATTATTTTGTTAACCTTCAAAATTATGTTAGTTTCTATATACAGGATAAAGCATTGTGGTCTTTCTGAGGCTTTTTTTTGAAGCCATCTCCCTACTTTCTTTGGTGCCTTGCATATTATAAGTTTGCAGTGCTGCTTTGTTTGGACTTGTACAATGTGTAATTTGTTGCATGATAAACTGAAATTTGTTGCTGTGTGTTAATTTCAACATTGCTTGTTATTATATTAATTAATTTTATCTTGGTTTCTTATTATTTTTAAAATTTCAGCTGATTCCTATTTCTACACATTCAAATCATTCTTGCGAACATCATAACTTTAATTGTTGATTGTTCTATATATGCGAAATTATCACAAGCTCTTCTCCCTTAACTTACCTGCAATTTACTCATGCTGCCTGCTTGGTTTGAAATTCTCAAAGTGAATTATTTATTGTTTGAGCGTTGGAAAGTAAATCATTATTAATTTTATAGAGAGAAACTTCTACTTGTTAAGCTTAGTTTCCCATTTTCTACATATTTAGGTTCTATCTGAGGATATCATGGACTTTATAAGTAGTTTTGAATTGCTCTTTAAGCTGCACAGATTTGCGTGATTTGCAACAGTTTAGGATTGTTATTACATGAGCTTCAGTTGTCTGTTTTCTCTTAAAATTTGTGTCTATCATTCTTGATTAATTTTCTATGTTGGCTTATATGCATAGAAGCAACTGGTTTTATCTTAGAATTGGAATTTCTTTATGTTGCTAATGCATTATCCTACATGTCAGGTACCTAGGACATCAAAGGAAACTGCTTTTACAACGTCCGAAGAGTCACAAGGTGATAGTTCTCCAACTAGTCACTGGCAGAACATTATTGAGTGCCTGAACAGGCTGCTTTGCACATTAAAAGAAAATTTTGTATGTAATTTGCAATTTGATGATATTAAAGTGGAGTATTTCCATTATTTAAATGAACTTATGGTTACGATTTTTTTCAGGTGCCTCCAATACTTGTTCAGAAGATTTTCACTCAAACTTTTGCATATATTAATGTGCAGGTCTTTAATAGGTATATCACTGTTTTGTCTTTATTTTCTTGTTACTGTGGATAAGATAATCAGAATAAATTACAAAAGATGATATCAATATAATCTGTTACAGCCTTCTTCTCAATCAAGAGAGTTGCACATTTAGCAATGGGGAGTTTGTGAAGTCTGGCTTAGCTGAATTGGAACTATGGTGTGCCCAAGCAAAAGAAGAGGTGATTTCTTTAATTCCGACTAATTACTGTTGAATCTGGTTTTGCTTGTTTGAAGTTTGAACATGCCACCAATGAAAAAATTTCCTGTCTGCTTATTGGCTGTGGCACCTTATAGCATTTCAATTCTGTATTGAGAGTTGATGGTTGTTTTTGGTGATTCCTCTAATTACAGTATGCAGGCTCATCATGGGATGAACTCAAACACACAAGGCAAGCTGTTGGATTCTTGGTATGTTTCTTTATTGTTCATTTTATCTGGTTTGAATTTTGTTGCATTACATTACTTCTACTCTTGTGGTTTGACGCAGGTATACATGTTATTGTCATCCAATGTTTCTTTTTTTTTAATCATGTGTTCTTGGTAATTAATCACCGAAGGGTTTTGCAATTGGTTGAGACTGTGCTAGCTATGTACTACATTTTTTCCTTCCTTGATAAGGTCATGTCACTTTGAGTTCATAATATTTAGTTGCAATTTTGGCTTCAGAAGGGTATAAACTGGCCTCAATCTCTTCTGGATGTTAAAATAGAGGTATAGGATTGGTAGATGGTATTGAAAAGGAATGGAATGAAGTAACCCCTATTCCTTGCTGTTGGTTTCATGTTTTAATTACTTTATTCTTTCATTGCTCCATTTTGAACGACTGTTCTTGTCTTGTCAGGTTATACATCAAAAATCCAGAATATCCTATGATGAAATAACAACTGACCTTTGTACTGTAAGTCTCTTTCAATTTCTTCATGCAATCCCTCTGATGATGGGGCTTAGTGCAAAAATATGGTTCATAGAACATTCCATTTAATAAATAAATAAAAGTTCCTCTAAAGAGCTAGTGCAACTCACAATTGTGGAAAACCGGGGTACTGTATTTAAGAGAAAACCTCTACTAAATGGTACAAAGCCCTAGGAATTATATACAACTGCTGTGAAGAGATAAATGAGAAACTAAATCAAACTAAATTTGCCTAAATCTAATCCCTATGATTGAGGGATTGTCAATCCTTAATATTTGAAGGACCCCAAATATCACTATAAACTAAATAGAAAGGAACTAAGCTTTTTTTATTGCAAATTGGGAAAGATACATGTTTGTGTTTTTCCAATTCATGCACATCACAATGAAAGCTTTCAATATCTAGTTCTTTAAACAAAGACAGAAACAATGTTTTGAGAATATGAAATGATGGATGTCAAAGTGATGAAGCTAGATCTCTTCTTTATTGGATTGATGTGTTCAGAAGGGAAGGACAAAGATGATTTACTCTTAACAATATTGGAGTTGCTAGGCATCTCAAGGTAGTACAACCTGTCCCTTTCTTTAACATGTCCAATTATCTTCCTCGAATCATGGTCCTGAAATACACAATGAGTGGGGTAAACAATTGCATTGCAACATGAATCTTGAGTAAGTTCTTGTATAGGAACAAGATTGGTAGACAATTTGGGGACATGAAGCACATCTTTAAGCATGAGTAAAGGACTAATTTGGACATCTCTTATACCAGCAACAGTAATTAGTGAACCATCAGCTATGGCAATTTTCTTATTGCTAGAATAGAGTGCATAAGTACTAAATTTTTGTGACATATGAGTCATGTAGTCAATTTCTCCTAAATCCACAAATGAGGAATTAGCAAGGGTTACATCCAAGACTAAGTCAATGGAAATTGAAAACTCACTTGAATGCGCCAATGATTATGTACCTGAGTGTTTCTCCAGGGATCCCAGAAGAACTCTTAACTTCTGAATCTCATTTGGGTTAAATCCTACTTGTTCTAAAGATTCTGCTTCCTTTGCTTATACAACAATGATGGATGCTTGCCCCTGATTTTTTTTCTTGTCCTCCTTTATACCCCCACTCCTTAGATGTAGAAGGCTTTCCGTGGAATTTCCAGCACTGCTCCCGAGTGTCTTGCCTTTTCGCAATAATTACACCAAAAACTGTCTCGATTGGTAGCTTTAGATGAATTTTTCTTCCCATTTTCGATTGTCAATGGCTGCTCCTATCCTTGTTTCTGACTATAGTTGCTTTTGGCAATCATGGGCGAGCCTTCTAAAGGTTGGGGTTGGAGCATGACTCCTCTTTTTCTCTCCTTTGATCGCACTATAGATATAGTTTCATTCAAGGATGGGAGCTCTTTGTTGAGAATTTGAACTCTTACCTGATCAAATTCAACATTGAGACCTGCAAAAGAGTCATAAACTCAATTCTTTTCAATATAGCTTTTAAGGATTAGCACATTGTGAGGACACTTTGTTTCTACGCACCAATAGTGATCAAGCATTTGCCACATGTTCTTCAACATATTAGCATATTTTATGACTTATCTTTTTTTCTTGCTTTGCTGCATTAGTCTTGACCTTTACCTTATACCCTTGTGTTGCATCTAAAGCTTTTGAATAGGTTTTTGAATGGTCTCCCATATGTCCTTTGCATCAAGAACATAAACATGTCACCAACTAGAGGTGTCAGTGAATTCCACGGCCAAGCTATATTCGTCGAGTTGTCCTCATCCCAATCATCAAATAGAGGATCTCCCTTTATTGGTCAAATTCTCAAAATGTTGCTCAACTTACCTTTTCCCTTAAAAACAGTTAGAACAAGTTGTGACCATTTGAAATAATTCTTCCCATTCAAATGGTATGCTACTTGAATCTGTTGTAGGTCTCCATTAGATTGGTGCGATTCACTTCTTTGGATTATGCTGTAGTTGATGGTCCGGCTGTTTTAGACATTATCTACTAAAGAAAAGTTTAAACACATCTTCAAGAACAAAAAAGATAACACTAAGGCTGCATTTGGATTCCACCGCACCTCTGGTGCAGTGACATGCAGTGGAATCTTTCAAATAATGAGAAAAAATTAAAAGGTGAAATTACCTTTTCATCTTTAATTTTAATTTTTTATTATTTTATTAAAAGCATATATGTTTTTAATGGTCATTTTTTTTTTCAATTTCACCGAAACCAATATCACTGCCTATCCAAACTAGTTCTAAACAGACAACACAAACAGCAACAATACCGACAATGATGATAGCAATGGCTATGTCAAGGGCAGAATGAGAATGGTCGATGATGGAGAGAAACCACCAAAAAAGAAAAAAAAAAACGGATTCAGTGGAAAAGAAGGCCACAATAAGAAGAAATAATCATTGGAAATGAAGGCACACTAAGAACAAAAAGAAAAATTTTTGCCCTAAAACTCTGATATTGTATAAAAAATCAAAGTATTGTATTGAAGAGAAAACTTCTACTGAATGATACAAAGCCCTAGGAATTACATACAGTTTTGTTTAAGAGATAAATGAGAAATTAAATCAAATTAAATTTGTCAAACCTAATCCCTGTGATTGAGGGATTTTCTATATTTAATTTTGGGAATACAGATATTTATGAATTTCCTAAAATTGAATATAGCCAACTTTGGATAGATGTTCCCACAAAAATCAGAAGAAAAACTGCCTTTCATTGAGGAAGGGGCACACATTTATGGCATCTGAATAACATGTTACTCTAGAAAGTGAAAATGACAAGCAAGGTTGTTACATGAATTTTCTTTTTGTCATGGAACTCTTTTCCATATGATATGGAATTCTTTGAATCTTCAACACTGTGAAGGGAAGTTGCTTTTGAAATACCTATTAGGTTGTCATGCCCATAATTGACAATGTTATATAAATTGTGACTCAAACTTAATACATGAAACAAAAAAGTCAAAAGATATTTATGAAAAATTCCTTTTTCCTATTTGGTAAATACGCATGTTTGTATTTATATCTATATTACTCTGAAATATTTCTGAGAGCTTTTCTGCTTTCTCTTGCATTGTGTCCCTTTCACCAGGCTTTGAGTGTTCAACAACTTTATAGGGTATGTATGCTTTATAGGGATGACAACTGCGACACTGAAAGTGTTTCACCAGATGTAAGTCACATTAAAGTTGTAGATTTCTTGTTCTCCCTCAGAACTTTATGGAGAAATTCTCATTTTATTAGCATAATATGACACCAAATATTTTGTACAGGTCATTTCCAGCTTGAAACTTCTTATGACAGGCGATTCTGAAGATGATGGTGGCAACTCCTTTCTGTTGGATGATGATCCCAGGTAAGATAACAAAAAGGAATGTTGGAAAAGAGAAAGGAACAGTACCCTTTTTAGTTTATTTAATACTGAAGATTAATGATTTAGAGTCCTAACCTAATTGATTGTCCTCTTTGAATGTAGCATTCCTTTCTCAGTAGAAGACATTACTGGTTCCATGCAAGTAAAAGAATTTTCAGATGTAAAACCCGCTGAGGAACTCATTGAGAATCCTGCCTTCGAATTTTTACAGGAATAAGGCACCAGTTCTACCATCATTTTCTCTTCTTCATGCACTGCATTTTTTTTTTGTCATAGTCAAATAGAAACAAAAAAGAGTCAACTTCATGTCAATGCCTCACTGTAAATCCAGCCCCATTATCTACAGATGTTATCCTTCATTGTAACATCCATTGCCCCAAATGTAATATAATTTTTAGTGCTGTGCCATTTCATTAGGGTGTTTAGGTAGGCTCTTGGCCATTACTTGCCAGCATTCTTTTGTAGTGGAGGTAGTTTACTCTTTTAGGAGCTGATAAAAGGAACACAAAAGCTTTTCATCTTGTAATGAAAAGAAACAGAAAAGCCTTTCATCCTGTACAAAGTGACAAATAGCCAAAGTATTTTTTTTTGGTTACAAAATAGCAAAAGTATTTATAGTTATTTTTTTGTTATTTCAAGAATATTCTTTATAGACGCATTAGTTCAGTTGGAAGTTCGAATACAAAAGGATTGATGCTTCTTTGTTATACATTTTAGTGTAGAAACTTTATCTTCTGTTTTGGTTGTGAAAGAGGACGAAAGAAAAGCCAACAAATTTCTAGAATTTTAGGCTGGATGGGGATTGTAATTCTTTCTCATTCCCGGGGCATAATGACAGAGTGAGAGGCTCAATTAGAAGGAATCAGCGGAGAAATTGTGTTATATATGGTAATCTTTCTGATAAATTTGTGTTATACACGGTAATATGTTTGATAAACGTGTGTTATATATGGTTACCTTTTTTATATCTAAATTGTATCTAAAACTTTTCATTTGTGAAAAAATAAAAAAAAGAGCACTGGCTGTCTAATGGAACTCTTGCCCAATCGTAGTTGATACGTCAAGTAAATCGAGATTTAATTAGTGAATCGCTTTCACTCCAATAAAGATCTGACTTTAGGTTATATTATTTTACAGTAAAGTTGGTTTTATTGTAAGGTTAACATATTTTATATTTTTAATGTTTATATTTATGTTAAAACTGTTGAAAACACATGAGAATATGTATAAAATTAACATTAATACATGTAAACACATGATAATAAGAATAAACACATAAAATATGTGTAAACTTAGTGGTAATAGATGTAAACATATGATAAAAAGTGTAAATACATGAAAATAAATCTAAATTTAGTATTAACAGACATAAAATAGACTATCCTAACCATAAATAAGTGTAAACACATGAAATTAAACATTTTTTTTGTTTAACCGCAAGTATACTCATCTGTTTTACGATCTGAGACTAATTCTGTTTGGGCTAGAAGTGGTAAAAGGTAAAATCCTTCCAACAGTTACGACTCCAAGATTAGAACCATATCCAAATACCTGGAGAAGAAGTCTACTTCCACTTGTTGTAACCACTTGTTAGTAAAAAAAATAAAAATAAACCTAAAATAGGCATAAATATATTAATCTTTATTAATTTGGGAAAACTTTACATCCATGCTATGAAATCAGAGGTGCGATGAACACCCGATTTCGCAAGAAAATCAGCAAAACGATTAGCTTCCCTGAAAGTATGAACAAAAGAAATATCACCCAAAGAAGAAGAAAGATTAAGCAACATGTTGATCAGGTTGTTGAGTCTCCATGGCTTGGCCCCGTCTTTATTCAACTAAGAGATGACTAATAAAGAGTCACTCTCGATGATGAGTGAAGGAACTGGAAACACTCCTGCTTGAACAATAATTTTAAGGGCTTCAATAATTGCAATTAATTCAGCCAAGATAGGATTAGCATAGCTGATGTTTTTGGAGAAGAGAATGCGAACATGGCCTTGGCTATCACGAACAACTCCGCCGATACCTGCTGGGCCTATATTGCCATGCACTGAACCATAAATGTTGATTTTCCAAGGACCTGGAGGCAGAGCAGACCAAACAACATTGTTTCTAGTAGACTTGTGCTTGCTTTTGGTGGGGGTGGTTAACTCTTGGATATTGATCATGGGGTTTAGTGAGTCCAACTGAGGAAATTTGGCTTTTATCCACCATCTCATTCAAAGAAGAATTATCTCGAGAACTTGCTCTGTTGACATCTCTTTATTGTTGAAAACACGATCATTCCTAGAGAGCCAGATAGACCACAACACTGCATAAAAAAAGTGCTCCAAATAGACAATTAGGTTCCAGTGGTATCTTGGTCAAACCAAAACAGAAATAAAGAGTTAAGATCCTTAGAAGTAACCCAACATAAACACCATCTGTTGATGCAATTACACCAAATTCTCCATGCATACTTGCAATGCAAAAAAAGATGGTCAATGGATTCAAAGGCATCCCAAAAGCAACATTTATCATCATGAGAAAGAATGCATCCTCTTTTTTGCAAGACTTCAATAACAGAAGCAATACCTTTAAAAAAATTCCAGCAAAATAATTCCACTTTTGGTGGAGCAATCCCTTTCCAAATGTGACTAGCAATTGGGGGGGGGGGGGGGGGGGGTTGAGAAGAAGACATGGCATTGATAACATTTCTAAAAGATTTAAAAGTGAAAGAACCATTGCTATTGTGAGACCAAATCAATCTGTCTGAAGCAAGAGGAGAAATCATAATTGACTTAAGAAGATTCATGAGATTTTTCCTTATGTCTTTTTCCCAATCAAACAAATGTCTTCTTAAATTGATCTTCCATTCCCAAGATGATCCAGTCCATTTACCAAAATCTTTGACAACTCCTTGTTTATTTTCAGCTAACGCATAGATTCTCCCAAATGAAGATTTGAGAATAATGCCATGTATTCAGCAATCATTCCAAAAGCTAATACGGGAACCATCACCTGCACAAAACAGAAAAGAAGAATTTATAATGTTAGAATGTTCACTCCTCTTCCAATTTTTTTGTATATCACACCACACTTGAGAGAGAGATCCTCCAAAATAGGATTTAGGCCACAAATCAGTATGAGGAATTTTGTATTTTTTGGAAATAACTTTCTTCCATAAAGCATCATCATCTTTGCCAAATCTCCAAGGCCACTTTAGCAAAAGAGCTTCATTACAAAGTTTGAGGCTGATGAGGCCTCACCCTCCATTCTTTTTGCTCCTACAAATAGTGTCCCAATCAACCAGTCTAATTCTCCGTTTATCATCGGTATCAACCCACAAGAATTGTCTTTACAATCTGTCAAGTTGATCTCTAACTCCAGATGGCATTCTAAACATCAACATATAATAAATGGGGAGGTTGGCCAGAGTAGATTTGATAAGAGTGATTCTCCCAGCAATAGAAAGAAGTTTGCCTTTCCAAAGGCTGAGCTTATTCTTGAAGGAATTGATAACTGGTGACCATGTTAAAGCTGCTTTCGGATTTGCACCCAAAGGGAGTCCAAGGTACTTGCAAGGGAAGGAATCCACTTTACACTTAATTCTTGATGCCCAATCTGTCAACATGTTATGCTCAACTTTTATTCCCATGAGGGCTGTTTTAGCAAAATTAACCTTCAAACCAACAGAAAGTTGGAAGATTCTCATAATTCTTTTAATCACCATCAACTGGTTCACATCGACTTGACAAAAAATCAAAGTATCATCAGCAAACTGCAGATGGGATATTGAGAGATTTCGTTGACCGACACTAATGCCAGAGAAAAACCCTAAAGAAGTAGCCTTAGTTAATAAAAGACTTTAGCATTCAGTCACCAATATGAACAAAAATGGGGAGAGAGGGTCTCCTTGACGAAGACCCCTGTGCATCTTGATGGACTGCGAAGGCGAACCGTTCGTGCTAATGCAACAAGAGATCCATTTTTTTTACCAAATCCTATTAAATCCATGATGTCTAAAAGGAATTTCCAATTAACATTGTCGAACGTTTTCTCAAAATCCAACTTAATAGCTAAACCACCCTTCTTTGATTTCTTCAATGTATCCACTACTTCATTGGCAATAAGGTAGCTATCCATAATTTGCCTTCCTTCAATAAAAACAAATTGGGAAGGACTAGTCAAAGAGCTGATCACCCTTTTTAGCCTATTGGCAAGGAGTTTGGCCAAGATTTTGTAAATGCTTCCAATTAAAGAAATAGGCCTAAAATCATTAAAAGATTTGGCGCACTCCTTCTTAGCTATTAGGGCAATAAAAGAGTTGTTAATCCCTTTGGGAAACTTGCTGGTTTTGTAAAAGTCCTGAAAAAATTCATAGAAGTCAGATTTCAGAATGTCCTACTTCTTTTTAAGGAAATGGAAATTAAACCCATCTGGACCAGGTGCTTTGTCCCCATCACAACCATTTAAAGCATCAAAAATTTCCTCCGCCGAAAAGGGAGCTTCTATCACGACCCGAAAGCCGCAACTTTCACTTAATACTTATACTTTTCTTAGTCTACAAATTTATGGACTAAATTTTTCTTTTTCATTTTAAGGTTTGTATTTGGTGTCAGTGTAGTTACTACTCTAGTTTCGCGAATTCTCTATACAATACTTTATCATATCTCTAAGTTACATCCCGACTCATTGAACAACATACGTATTGTGTATTAATAAAAGTCTGTACATGTAAACAAGAGATTTACAAAGAATGTATACCTCAAAAGTAGCAAAGTGAATTCGCAGGATGATGGTCAGTACCAAACCTGCAAACCGTCTCCGAAGGCCCACTTAAAAGCTCTCATAGCATATTGTAACTTCAATAGTCTGAAAAGAGATGGAATTTAGTGGGATGAGGAAAACCACGGCTCAGTAAGATACTAATATAAATGCAGGAGTAGTATTATACTGTCTTAAACCGTAATGCTTAAAACCTGCAAGTTTGCAATTACAGTTCACTTTTTTCATCGATAACATCTCGTTATCTCAATTCCTGTCATCTGTCTATCATTCAGACCTCTAAATAGATCGACTTAATCACTTTCGATCTTCTTATCATTTTATTACATTGCATCACACAACAATGCATTGTGTATAATTTGAATATCATGTACTATTAATCCATACTCACATCAATCTCATAGTACATCATGTCCAATTGAGATATCATATCAAGTCACTTTACTTTTCATAATTATACTCATGTATTCTATCATCTCATATCATTTTTCATATGGAGAATCATAATCACGGTGGTACGAAGTCATAATTCTCTTTGTGTATATTCTATATTCATGTATCATATCATATCATATCAAGACATCATGTAGATGAGATATCATTACCACCAAATCATGGTACTCCTCATATACTCTTCATATTTTTGTACCATATAAGGTCATGACATATCTTATGTAAAAAAACATACTATTATGTCATAATTTAGTAGGCAACTCATGTAATTTCACTGTATGAACCACTATCATTTCAAATCATATCATATGTACTTTAGAACATGCTCAACATATGAATTTTCAATTCATTTCATATTTAAGGTTGAAAGCATGCATAATTCTCTTTTTATATCATGTCAATTCAAAACATTTCTTTTCATATCATTTCAAATCAAAACGTGCACATTTCTCTTTTCATATCATATCAATTCAAAACATGTCTTTTCATATAATTTCAAATCAAAACGTGCACATTTCTCTTTTTCATATCGTGTCAATTCAAAACATTTTTCATATACTATAAGTCATATCAGGTCTAGAGTTCATATCAAATCAATCTATACTCTAGACCGCATATCATTTCAAGTTCGACACAAAATCACATATAAATCATATAAGTGTCGAAGTCATATAGCATGTACTTTTAAAACATGTTTAAAACATGTACTGTTTCAAAATATATTTCATTTTAAACATGTCTCATGTACTATATAAATCATGTCAAGTCTAGAGTTCATATCAATAAAATCATACTCTAGATTTCATATCATATCGGTTAGAGACTAGGCTAGATCCCTATCATCTCTATCAATAAAGACTTAAATCACTGTAGCTAGCAGTGAAAATCATGTCATCGTCCCCTGGAAACCAAGTAGGGCGTTATCTATGGCCATAGACCTCATCTCTCTCAGCCCCACTGATCAGGCGTGACTGAGACCTATCCACGACTATTGTCAGACAAGCATCTTTGCCTAATGAGCAAAGCTCCAATTAGGCAGTTTTCACTATGCTTTATTGAATTTAATTCTTTTAGGGTGCCTACAGTCTCATAAAACATTTAAATCTTTATCTCTTTCTTGTCAAAGATCATGTAAAGCATATGGTATCATCATTTAAGAAGTTTTATATATAAAATATATATATCTACCATATACTTTCCTTTCAAAACTAATCAATACTTTATAGTATTCATATAAACATTATTAAAATGTTTCAAGTTGTAACAAGACATGTTTAAATGCAATGTAATTTAAATCACGAGTTCAAACAGTGAACTATCATTTTCATCAAACATGTCATTTAATTATAATGTTCACTATAATTCAATTCTCTCATTTCCATCTTTTTGATTTCAATCAAATCATACCTAATAGGTAATTTCGATATTCATTGTGGTTTTCTCGATATTCAGTATCATGTCATAGTAATTATCGACTATAAAAATCACTTGTACATTTTATCATTCAATACTAGGACCACCACTGTCAATATGAGTCCTCTCAGTATCTCTGAATATTTAAATATCATATTTCTATACAACCATTAAGATACCGAAATTATGCAAATACCGATATCCTCATTCGATATCTATTCCAGAGTCGACATCGAAGATCACAGAACCACAAGATCAATAGTCACTTATCAAATCCATTTATGGTTTGACCTATTGGCACACATTCAAAACTTTCGACTTGAGGTTCAATTTCATTCACTATCATAAAATCAGATCACAATCCTCAATTCACTTTTCATATGGCCTGTATAATTTAATATCGAACTTATGCGATTATTAATCTTATTATTCAAGGCCTATTCTATGGTTATAAGCAAAACCATATATTCATATATTTTCATCACTCATTTACTTGAATCTATAAATGATCGGATTGTGTCGTAATTCAACCTCAGTGTCAATAAAGTTATGTGTACTCAAATCATATATTTGTTATAACTCAACATCGTAGCCAGCCATTGTGTACCACAACATTGATTCTAAGACCCATATCACTAGTGTAGGTCTGTTTATCATCTCACGTAAAATCAGTAATATGGTGAAATCGTCTCAGCATCGACCTCTTGAATTGTCCATATTATCACATTCGAAACCATTTAAAATCAAGAGATCGAATTCGACAAATTCTCAAATCATTACTCCATTTATAGTTTCACAATTCAATCGCTCAACTATCAAAAATCCAACTGCGGTCTCCTCTTCCAAGCTATATCGTATAATTATCTTTACTTTCACCACTATTTCAATGAACTAATATTCCATCTCATTTTCAACTCAATAATCAACTTGTAAAGTTGATATAACTCGAATTGTCGATTCTATAAGACTCACAATATAATTCCTCATGTTATCGTGTTCATCCATTTACCTTCTCAACCATTTCAAAAATCAATTTTCCTATGACACGATAAGGTTCTTTCAAGTTTATCTTCGATAATTCTTTCTAGATTCCATTTATATGAGAAAACTTAATCTTTTTCCTCAAACATTTTCATGGAAATTTCGACAGCATAACGGCTTAATTTTTACTAAACCTTCTGCAAGGAAACACAATTTATACCCCAGCCGTTGATTCTCACAATTCCTATGTCTCTACTAAGACCCCCACCATCAGTTGTGGGTCATCTTATCATTTTTTTAACATCAATTCAATCAATGCATCATATATAAAAAAAATCACAATTCCATTAAAATCATTCCATCAATGCATCTTATAAAAATCATAATCCCACATACAATATAATGCTACTAATGCTTTATAAAAGTATCTTACCTATTCGCCAAAGCTTAGCGCACTTTCCGATTCTCGAGCCTTGCCGAACTCCACCATTCGTCTCATTTTCGTTTTGCTACAATTTCAATAATTGACACATATTTTCATTTAGAAAATAATCCAACAATTTCTAATAAATTTCATAGAAATATAGCGAAATCTTTTAATTTTCCTTACCCATTTCTTCTTCTTCTTCTTCTTCCTTTTCCTTTTTCTTTTTCTTTTCTTTTCTTCTTTTTTTTTCTTTTTCTTTCTCCTTCTTTCTATTTTTCTTTTCTTTTCTTCTTTTTCCTTTCTTTCTTTTTCTTTTCTGAACCGGGCCGGGTCGGGTCGGGTCGGGTTCGGGCTGGTTCAACCGATTAAGTTTGGCTTGGCCAGTTCAGCCACTTCCTGCCAGCGTCACTGCCGGTTCGAACCTCCCACAGCTGGCCACGATTGCGTGGACGTCGAATCTGGACTCAGTTTCTCCCCATCACCGGTGACGGCGCCGGATCTGGAGGCTTGGGTTTCGACCTCTTCCCTTCCTCTTTTCTCCTTCCTCCGTCGGTGGCTCCTCTCACCTTCCCCTGGTCTTCGTCGGTCTCGTGGGGGGAGTGGCGGTGCCCGGATCGATCGGCACTGTCGTGACTCTTTTCCTTTCTCGGCTTTGGTTCCGCCTCTGTTTCCATTCGTTTTGCTTCATCTTTCCGTCGTCAGCCACCGTCGTTTGCTTCTCCTCTCGCCGACAACGCCGCTCTCTCTTCCCCTTTCTCCTCTCTTTGGAAATCCCTCCTCTATTGTTTTTTTAAATTATATTTATAAATAAATATTTATAAATATAATTTTTAATTTATATATATATGTATATATAAATACACACTTTTATTTTTCTTAAATTTTGGATTTCCTATTACCCAAAATAATTATACTCATTTTCATCTCTTTAATATTCGGATCTTTTAATATCTGGAAATTATTTAAAATAATTTCTGCAACTTCATCACTTCCAGGAATTCCGACAATATTTCGATCTCATAAATGAATTTATTTATTTATTTTCGGGTAATTAATACCAAAAATAAGAAAATTTTCGGTTATCACGGCTTCCAAATAAGCAACCTGACCTTCATTGAGCTTTTTGAAGTTAAAGAAACAAAAGCTGAATAGTGGATCAAGAATAGGGCCAAAGTGTTCTCTAAAATGGGTTTCAACAGCTAGCTTAATTTCCTTGGGGGTATGAAGTTGCTTGCCATTGAAGTTGTTGCGCCTTCTACTATTAGCAATGCAATGAAAAAACCTAGAATTTTTGTCACCCTCCTAAATCCATTTTAGCCCAGCCTTTTGTCTCCAGGTGCTTTCCTCAATATTTTGAAGCTACCACAAGCTTTTTTCTTTTCAAGTATAAGATCAAAAGTGGTTCCATCAGAGGGATCTTGTTCATGAATTTTTTGAAGACCACAGTTCTCTTTATTCAGTGAATCAATATCAGTTAACACCCCACTTTTATGATAACCCTTCCAATTTTTGATGTCTGACTTAAATATATTAATCTTACATTAAGATTGACCTTATTGTAAGCATTTCTGATTTTAGTCAAAGGTTTAAATCTCTTAGCTTAAATTGAAATAACCATTATGTTAGTTGTTAAGCGAAAGAAACACGTTCCCTATATTCATTTGTCTTCAAATTTCTTACTAGTTTTGACTATTGAAAGAGAAACAAGAAGAAGAACAAAGTGAAAGTGGTAAATTTTGATTCCCTCTTATTTCTTTACATTTCTTCGTACTCTGCTAGATGACTAGATCCAACAGTCAGTTTCTTAAAACATTAATTATGAAATTAAGTTTATACAGATAAAACTTTGATGCTTTGCTTACATTAATATATATAAATTATGAGTTCAAATGTACTATACTAACAATGAAAATTTTCAAATTCACAAGTGGTATAAAAGACGATCACATGTCTCATATTTTTCAATTTTTTTTCTTAATTTTTAATATATCTTAAGAGTCACGTAACTTATTAACTTGTTTGTAGACTTGCTTAAGGGTAGGGCTACTAACTCAAGCTCAAAGGCTTGCACAATATTTGATCAGATTTGGAAAAAAAATATCAAATGCAATTAATGAGTTTGAACAAAATTTTTAAGCTCAATAAAAATCGAGGCAGGCGTGGACATGATCTTTCAAAGCCCGAGCCTAGCACAGTTCGGCTTGAATATAACTATTAATTAAAATTTTTTTAATATATTTGCTAGATATAATGGAATTATATGTATATAAAATATTATTAATTAATAAACATGATTATATATTTAATATCAAAATTAACATGTAAAGTTTGACAAATCAAATGAAATTTTAAAGGAAATAAAAAAATAAAAACAAATAAACAAAAAATTAGAATATAACAAAATAAACAAAATAATATTCGGGTCTCGCTAGACTCAAGCTTGCATTATAAAATTAAAAATAGATCTGGACTAAAAACCAAACTTGAATTTTCAAACCAAGTTGGGCTTGAGCTTGTACTTAAACCATTATTATATAGTATAGGCCTAGCCTAGCCCATGATCAAGTATACCTATTTCTGAAGTTAAATTTACTGGTAGTATACCAAATAATTTCTCATAAACTATATGTGTTTTTCTTATATTTAAATATATTTAATTAGAAGAGGACCTATTCATTGGTTGCACTGGGTTGAGAATTGAGCTTGAAGCAAGTGGTAATATATTTTAAGCTGGGTCGAGTTTGACTTAACCTAATTTTTGGAATATGATATTTTGTTTAAATTCGTTCTTAAAAAATAAATAAATAGATATGTAAAAATTCATCCCAGCATTGCCAATTATTTTTCCAAACAAAAATTAAGGAAAAAGATCACATAATGAAATGAGTAAACAACATGGGTAAATTTCATCTAGATCTTCTTTTTTTGGTTCATAAGAGGTACAAAGGGAGAATGGAGAATCAAACCTTATACCTAATGTGAAATCCCCAATTTCCATGTATTCCCCATATTTGTAAAGTATTTCAATCTAATACGATTAAATGAATATGAAGTTGATGTGAAATTTATGTATGAATAATGTATGATTGATGAATGGAATATAGGAGAAATAATAAAGTTGAATGTCAATAAGTCAAATAAATTATGTTGATATCAGGAAAATAATTGAAGTACGAAAGAAAATAAAATCAGATTTTATTTGGTAATTAAATGGATAAGTGGCTGTGATGAGAAGGAGGAAAAGAGGAAATTAATGGGTCAAAAAGGGATAGTCAAGGGCTGAGAGGAATTAAGGGATGAGCATGCAATTAATGCAAGTGCATGACTCATCATCCCTATCAGCTATCACTAACGTCAGCCTCTCTTCCAGCCCTCTTCTTCTCGTTCCATTCAAGTTTCCAAGTTTCCATTCCAAGCTACCTTGACAAACCCCCTCATCCATCCATCGATTCATTTAGTTTGTTGAATGAAAAATAATCCTTGTCACTAGACTAAGAGGTATCCAAAGTTTGGTGGATTGAATCCAAGTATTGGAGGAGATCTCAAAGTTTGAGATTTTGGTCTTTAGTGAAGGTAAGAGAAGAAGATGATTCTTCCAACTATGTTTATGATTTGGAGTTGTTCTGAGTTGGTATAATATGTATATGATAATAGTTTAAAGATTTGATTTGTATAATGTTTATAGAGTCAAAGAGGTGAAAAGCTAAGGTTGACGCACCAAGTGATTTCGCGTTCTCGAAGGAATCAAGGTAAGGAATTTATGTAATAGACGTAAGGCGGCTATGTCCGCATGTCTTAATGGGATTTTGATGGTTTTGGAGAGAAGCATCAGTTGCCTTTGCAAGAAAAATGACATTTTCGGACTTGTCTCCTAGTACCAATTAGGTTAGGAGCAGCCGATTGCCTAGAGACAACCAAAACGCTGTTTTTCGAAAACTGGTTCAAACCAGTCGACTGCTATGTAAGCCAGTCGACTGCTATTTACCCAGAAGCATTCTGTTTCAAACCAGTCGACTGCTATTTGCTAAATTGCATTCTGTTTGAAAACCAGCCGACTGCCCTATGAGATCAATCGACTACTAAATTTCCAAAAGCATTTTGTTTGAAAACCAGTTGACGGCTATATGGACCAGTCGACTGCCCCCATGTATTTTCAAAGATGAAAATATCAAAATTTTAAATGAAATTAATTTCGATAAAAGAAGTTATGAAGCAGCAACCGACTGCCCTATGAGGCCAGTCGATTGCCATGTATGAAAAGAGCTTTCAAAGCTTATTTGATTTAAACACAAAAGTGTTTTCCGAAAAAGGTATATTATAAATGTTTTGAGACTATGGACTGCGTGATGATTATGCATTTTTGATGGCTGAGTGACTCTGATCAAGTCCTCAGTAATATGTATGTTGAGCGACGAACCCTAGTCAGGTCCTCAATCCCACAAGTGACACCCGACTAGTGTTCACTGTGGATTACTAAAGGCAGGAGAGAATCCCTGACCTCTACATGGTATACCACTGTACTAATGCATGATTAAAGTCATATAAATGGGTATAAATGATTTATATGACGATTCAATCGCTTAAATAATTGTACATAGTCTCCATCCTATTTCAAAGGTTATATGATGTATGTTTTGAAGTAAAGAAGTATGATGTATGTTTTAAAGTATGTTATGACGTATGATGTTTTAAAGAAAGAATATGATGTGTTAAGAATATTATGCATGTTTTACACGTATGCTGTTTTAAGAAGCATACAAAGTATGTTTGGTTATACCATTTACAAGATATACTCATGGTTGCAAACTATGCATGAAAGATGTTTATGATGCATGCTTTATAGTGCTTTACATGACATTATAGAGCCAAGTAGGAAAAATGCATATAGAGGCATAGTACGCTCTTTTACATATTTTTCTTACTGAGCGTAAACTCACCCCTTTACGACCATTTTTCCTACAGATTACCTGAAGTGAGCCTCGCTCCAATTAGAGGAGCTTGATTTTGAAAGATTGCAGTGTACCTTCTCGATACGCTTCCCAGTTAGCATAGAAGGTATACTTATATGTTTATGTATAGTAAATTGTAATTCAGCTACGGTACAGTACAAGTCGTATTATGTATATAAGATGTCGGGGATATAAGATAAGATGATGTATAAGATCCTGTGAAAATGGAATGATATTTATATATGTATATATATATCATTTTTATGCTTATGGAAATTGAATAAAATTTTATGAGCTATTAGATAATTAGCTTAAGGGTAAGGAATGGAGGGCACTGATGAACTAAATAAAATGATTTTGTATAAGATTTGAAAAGAAAAAGTTAGATGATAAGATGGAGTGACGGGGACTCACAGATTGGTATCAAAGCGATTTGATTGGTAGTTTATCAGTGTCAAGGAGCTAGAAATAGAGTATATCCCCAATTGTACTGTACTTGTCTAAATACAAATACATAGTATAACTGTTTATGGTTATACTAAAGAGCTCAATGATGACTATATTTACAGTATGAGCTCCCGAAGAAGAGGTACTAGTAGAGGAAGAGGAAGGGGTCGTGAAGAACAGCCCCTAGTTCCGTCTCCTCATCCATCTCCACCACATAGCCCGAATACAAGGCTAGCTAAAATGGAAAAGCACATGGAGAACATGGCCATGATGTTCACCCAGTTTATGTCGAACTTTCCAAATGTGGCCACAAGTACCCAAGCAGCTACACCTGCTATTACTCCTACCGAAGTACCCCCACCAGTCCTAGCTACGGGAAGACAGGATCCCAAGGCATATTGTAGTGTGTCATTGATAAAAGAATTCAAGAAGTTGGATCCGCCTAAGTTTAAGGGAGAAAGAGATCTGCTGATCGCAGAAAACTGGATAAAAGCGATCTTGAAGTCCTTTGAATACATGCCCTGCTTCGAAAGGGAGAAGGTAGGCTTGGCCGCTTACTTGTTGATTGATGATGCTGAATATTGGTGGCAAGCCACTCGGACCGTATTAGAGGCCCGATATGAGGAGGTTACGTGGGATAGATTTGTGGAAGCTTTTAATGAACAATACATCCCACACACAAATCAAAATAGGCTGAAGATTGAGTTCCTAAGTTTAACTCAAGGTACAATGATGGTGAATCAGTATGAATCTAAGTTCACCACCTTGAGTAGATTCGATCCAGAGGTCCGGAGAGATGAAGGACACAAGATCTATCGGTTCATCGAGGGATTGAAGTCCCCTATTAGATCCAAGCTGTATCCGATGGATATTACTACTTATGGAGAGGTGGTCCGTAAGGCTCAATTGTGTGAGCAGGACTATGATCTACATCACGCTGACTTTCGAGCCAAAGGTAAAGGCAAAGAACCGACGAAGCGAAAGTCGGATGAGAAAGCTCCGAGCGATAGGTATCCATATCGGAGAAGTAGACGATATGAAGGAGTTTCTATAGGTAAGTAAATGAATTAAGAGAAAAATAATCTCTATTTCAATTATATAGTTACATGGAAATGCATTAAATTTGGAGTTATGATGATGATGATTCAGGAACTCCTAGAGCTACCGGGATCAAGATAAGTGATGAGAGATCCCGATATTCCGCTGGAAGTACTGCTAGCTCACCGAAGAGCACGATACAAAGATGTGAGCAATGCGGGAAGTTTCACGGATCACAGCCATGTCGCTTGGCGAGTGGCGTTTGCTTTAGATGTGGGGAGAAAGGGCACATGATTAGAGACTGCCCTCAGAGAGACCAAAGAATACCTGAGGAATCTGATAAGACCCCTAAACCGCAACCTAAGGCCACTGCTGTAGAAAATGGGAAGAAAGCTGTGACCCAAGGATGAGTGTTTGCCATCAACGAAGAGTCTGCCGATGCCTCATCTAAAGTGATTAAAGGTAAGATTTATCTTTTTGATATAAGTGTCACTGCATTATTTGACCCAGGCTTCACGCATTCATTTATGTCACCTAAGATTGCTATGAAAGTACCTGTTGAGCCTGAGCCTTTAGGACACTTACTGCAAATAAGCACACCTTTTAAGGATTCACAAATGGCAGAGTTAGTGTATAGAAACTGCAAGCTACGGGTATGAAAAAGAGAATCAATAGCTGACCTAATCCTACTAAATATGTACGGATTTGATGTTATTTTGGGTATGGATTGATTAGCTAATAATCATGTTATATTAGACTGTTATGCCAAGAGTGTAACATTTTCTTCACCCGTTAGCTATGTTGTAAATTTTGCAAGTAATTAATATGAAGTGTGCTTGGTTTTTGATTTGAATGCAAATGAAAGTAATGAAAAGTATGTATGATGATGTGAAGGATTTATTGCTTATGTGGAGGATGTAGATCAGAAACGTCCTGGACTCAATGATATTCTTGTAGTCCAAGATTTCCCCGAGGTATTTTCGGACGATCTTCCAGGACTTCCTCCGGATAGGGAAGTGGAGTTTACGATCGATTTGGTGCCAGGGACTGAGCCCATTTCGAGATCTCCCTATCGGATGGCTTTGGTAGAATTGGAAGAACTGAAGAAGCAGCTTCAGGAGTTGCTAGACAAGAGATTCATACGACCCAGCGTATCCCCTTGGGGTGCTCCTGTGCTTTTTGTCAAGAAGAAGGACGGTAGTATGAGGTTGTGCATCGACTATCGGTGGTTGAACAAAGTGACGATCAAGAATAAGTATCCTCTTCCCAGGATAGACGACCTTTTTGATCAGTTAAAGGGTGCACAAGTCTTTTCCAAGATAGACTTGAGGTCGGGATATCATCAGTTGAAGATTCGGAACGAAGATATCCCTAAGACTGCATTCAGGACACGGTAGGTCACTACGAGTTCCTAGTGATGTCGTTTGATTTGACCAATGCACCCGCAGCCTTCATGAACTTGATGAATGATGTGTTCAAACAGTACTTGGACCAGTTTGTCATTGTTTTCATCGATGACATCTTGGTGTACTCGAGGTCTCAGGAAGAGCATAAGCAGCATTTGAGGATTGTTTTGGAGACCCTCAGAGATCGAGGACTGTATGCCAAGCTAAGTAAATGTGAGTTTTGGCTCAATTATATCTCCTTCTTAGGTCACATTATCAGTAAAGATGGAGCCTCGGTTGACCCATCGAAGATTGAAGCGGTGGTCCAATGGGAGAGATCGAAGACTGTGACGGAGATTAGGAGTTTCTTGGGTTTAGCTGGCTACTATAGAAAATTTGTAGAGGGTTTCTCGAAGCTAGCTGCTCCACTGACGCGCTTGACGCGCAAAGAGGTGAAGTATGAGTGGAATGAAGCCTGTGAGTGTAGCTTCCAAGAGTTGAAGCGCAGGCTAACGACTGCACCGATCCTTACCATCCCTAGTGGTTCAGGTGGATTTGCGGTGTATAGTGATGCCTCATGGCAAGGTTTGGGATGTGTGTTGATGCAACATGGTAAGGTAGTAGCATATGGTTCTCGACAGCTAAAGGACCATGAGAAGAACTACCCGACTCATGATTTGGAGTTAGCTGCAGTAGTGTTTGCCCTGAAGATATGGAGGCATTACTTGTATGGTGAGAAATTTCAGATTTTTACGGATCACAAAAGTCTGAAATACTTGTTCTCCTAGAAGGAATTGAACATGAGGCAAAGAAGATGGCTCGAGCTTCTAAAAGATTATGATTGTGAGATATTGTACCACCCGGGGAAGGCCAATGTGGTGGCGGATGCTCTGAGCCGGAAGCATGTAAGTATGATAGCATATATGATGATAAAAGAACACGAACTGATTGAACAGTTTGCGAGCCTCAATCTTAATGTTATGCCTAATGAGCAATTGGGAATGATGGCTAGTTTGAGGATTGAGCCAGATTTGATGGACAAAATTCGAAGTGCTCAAAAGGAAGATTATAGATGCATTGAGGCTATGAATCAGATGCAGTCAGGTATAACCTCAGAATTTGATGTTAGTAGTGATGGAATTTTGAGGTTTAGGAGTCGTATATGTGTTTCTAATGATGACGAATTGAAGAAGTTGATCTTGACTGAAGCACATGCCACTAAGTACACATTGCATCCAGGAAACACGAAGATGTATCAAAATCTTCGCAAAGTGTATTGGTGGAAGGGCATGAAGAGAGACATAGCTGATTTTGTGACAAAGTGTCTCACATGTCAACAGGTTAAGGTAGAGCATCATAAGCCAGCAGGATTACTATATCCTCTACCTATACCTATGTGGAAGTGGGAACACATTACAATGGACTTTATTATGAGATTGCCCAGAACCAAAAGGAATCATGATGGTATTTGGGTGATCGTGGATAGATTGACGAAGTCAGCTCACTTCTTGCCTATGAAGTCAACAGACACGCTTAGCACTTTGGCAGACTTGTATGTAAGAGATGTCGTAAGACTACACGATGTTCCCGTGAGCATCACTTCTGATAGAGATTCCAGGTTTACCTCCCATTTTTGGGAGCATTTTTAGGAAGCCATGGGATCTAAGTTAAATTTCAACACAGCTTTTCATCCGCAGACTGATGGACAATCCGAGCGCACGATTCAGACGCTCGAGGATATGTTGAGGGCTTGTGCTATGGACTTTAAAGGCTCCTGGGATGACCATCTGCCATTGGCTGAGTTTGCCTATAATAATAGTTATCATGCAAGTATCGGGATGGCACCATATGAAGCTTTGTATGGAAGAAGGTGTCGATCTCCGATTGGGTGGGAAGAAGTAGGCGAGCGTAAGTTGTTGGCTCCAGATCTAGTCGAGCAAGCCTCAGAAGATGTTAAGTTGATTTGTTAAAGGCTTAAGACAGCTCAGAGTAGACAAAAGAGCTATGCAGATACTCGACGGAGGCCACTTGAATTTATGGTTGGAGATTATGTATTTCTGAAAATTTCTCCATCCAAAAGGATCATGAGATTTGGCCGACGAGGTAAGTTAAGCCCTCGCTACATCGGTCCATTTGAAGTCTTAGATCGAGTAGGTGATGTTGCCTATAGATTGGCATTACCTCCGGAGCTATCGGGGGTGCATAATGTATTTCATGTATCGATGCTTCGGAAGTATAATTCGGATCCGTCTCATATTATTGAGTATGAGCCTTTGGAGATAAGGGAAGATATGAGTTATGTAGAAAAGCCGATTCGAATTTTGGATAGAAAAGAGAAAGTATTGAGGTCTAAGACGATTCCACTAGTGAAAGTTCTCTGGCAATACCATACGACGGAAGAAGCTACATGGGAGCTAGAGAGCTTAATGAAGGAAAGGTATCCATAGCTGTTTACATGATAAGGTAATGCAAATTTGGAGGACCAAATTTTCTAAGGTGAGGAGGATGTGAAATCCCCAATTTCCATGTATTCCTCCATGTTTGTAAAGTATTTCAATCTAATATGATTAAATGAATATGAAGTTGATGTGAAATTTATGTATGAATAATGTATGATTGATGAATGGAATATAGGAGAAATAATAAAGTTGAATGTCAATAAGTCAAATAAATTATGTTGATATCAGGAAAATAATTGAAGTACGAAAGAAAATAAAATCAGATTTTATTTGGTAATTAAATAGATAAGTGGCTGTGATGAGAAGGAGGAAAAGAGGAAATTAATGGGTCAAAAAGGGATAGTCAAGGGCTGAGAGGAATTAAGGGATGAGCATGCAATTAATGCAAGTGCATGACTCATCATCCCTATCAGCTATCACTAACGTCAGCCTCTCTTCCAGCCCTCTTCTTCTCGTTCCATTCAAGTTTCCAAGTTTCCATTCCAAGCTACCTTGACAAACCCCCTCATCCATCCATCGATTCATTTAGTTTGTTGAATGAAAAATAATCCTTGTCACTAGACTAAGAGATATCCAAAGTTTGGTGGATTGAATCCAAGTATTGGAGGAGATCTCAAAGTTTGAGATTTTGGTCTCTAGTGAAGGTAAGAGAAGAAGATGATTCTTCCAACTTTGTTTATGATTTGGAGTTGTTCTGAGTTGGTATAATATGTATATGATAATAGTTTAAAGATTTGATTTGTATAATGTTTATAGAGTCGAAGAGGTGAAAAGCTAAGGTTGACGCGCCAAGTGATTTCGCGTTCTCGAAGGAATCGAGGTAAGGAATTTATGTAACGGACGTAAGGCAGCTATGTCCGCATGTCTTAATGGGATTTTGATGGTTTTGGAGAGAAGCATCAGTTGCCTTTTGCAAGAAAAATGACATTTTCGGACTTGTCTCCTAGTACCAATTAGGTTAGGAGTAGCCGACTGCCTTAAGTAGCAGCCGACTGCCTAGAGACAACCAAAACGCCGTTTTTCGAAAACTGGTTCAAACCAGTCGATTGCTATGTAAGCCAGTCGACTGCTATTTACCCAGAAGCATTCTGTTTCAAACCAGTCGACTGCTATATGGAACAGTCGACTGCTATTTGCTAAATTGCATTCTGTTTGAAAACCAGCCGACTGCCCTATGAGACCAGTCGACTGCTAAATTTCCAGAAGCATTCTGTTTGAAAGCCAGTTGACTGCTATATGGACCAGTCGACTGCCCCCATGTATTTTCAAAGATGAAAATATCAGAATTTTAAATGAAATTAATTTCGATAAAAGAAGTTATGAAGCAGCAGCCGACTGCCCTATGAGGCCAGTCGACTGCCATGTATGAAAAGAGCTTTCAAAGCTTATTTGATTTAAACACAAAAGTGTTTTCTGAAAAAGGTATATTATAAATGTTTTGAGACTATGGACTGCGTGATGATTATGCATTTCTGATGGCTGAGTGACTCTAATCAAGTCCTCAGTAATCTGTATGTTGAGCGAGGAACCCTAGTCAGGTCCTCAATCCCACAAGTGACACCCGACTAGTGTTCACTGTGGATTACTAAAGGCAGGAGAGAATCTCTGACCTCTACATGGTATACCACTGTACTAATGCATGATTAGAGTGATATAAATGGGTATAAATGATTTATATAACGATTCAATCGCTTAAATAATTGTACATAGTCTCCATCCCATTTCAAAGGTTATATGATGTATGTTTTGAAGTAAAGAAGTATGATGTATGTTTTGAAGTATGTTATGAAGTATGATGTTTTAAAGAAAAAATATGATGTGTTAAGAATATGATGCATGTTTTACACGTATGCTGTTTTAAGAAGCATACAAAGTATGTTTGCTTATACCATTTACAAGATATACTCATGGTTGCAAACTATGCATGAAAGATGTTTATGATGCATGCTTTATAATGCTTTACATGACATTATAGAGTCAAGTAGGAAAAATGCATATAGAGGCATAGTACGCTCTTTTACATATTTTTCTTACTGAGCGTAAACTCACCCCTTTACGACCATTTTTCCTACAGATTACCTGAAGTGAGCCTCGCTCCAATTAGAAGAGCTTGATTTTGAAAGATTGTAGTGTACCTTCTCGATACACTTCCCAGTTAGTATAGAAGGTATACTTATATGTTTATGTACAGTAAATTGTAATTCAGCTACGGTACAGTACAAGTAGTATTATGTATATAAGATGTCGGGGATGTAAGATAAGATGATGTATAAGATCCTGTGGAAATGGAATGATATTTATATATATATATATATATCATTTTTATGCTTATGGAAATTGAATAAAATTTTATGAGCTATTAGATAATTAGCTTAATGGTAAGGAATGGAGGGCACTGATGAACTAAATCAAATGATGTCGTATAAGATTTGAAAAGAAAAAGTTAGATGATAAGATGGAGTGACGGGGACGTCACACCTAAACCCTCCTAAAGAGGGTAACAATCATTAGGCCAAGTCTTGGTTGTTAAATTTCCTCTAAGTTCTTGCTGTTTGAATCTAATTCAACTTTAGTCCATTAGTATTAAAAATTGACACTTTACCCCAAGTAACTTAACACCGTTAACAATACTTAATGGAATGTGAGTAATTACAAAATTACCCAACTTTAAACTTTTCAATATAAATAATTATTCATTCTTCTATTTTTCTCTATCTTCCATTATTCTTTACTTTTTTCCATAATTTTTTAAATTATTTTTCACGAGCATTGTTCAATCCATGATTTTCTTTTCCAATATATTAGATTTAATCTTATTAATTATTAAAAATAAAATTATATTTAATTTAAATTTTAATAAATTCAATCAATGTTTCAAATTTTAAATTATTTTTATTTTGAATAATTTTAAATATAAATCATTTTACGTTATATTATTTTAAATTAAGTTATTTATAGTTTTATTAGAAGTAAATAAACAAAAAATAAATTAGGAGTAAAGATAAATAAACAAAAAAATAAACATTTATTCCTCATTTAATATCCACAATACCCTTATTTAGAAATGAAAAATAAAAATCTCACATAAAATAATATTTAAAAATATTCAAAAAAAATAAATAGTAGTAAAATTCATTATTGATACTTAGAAATATAATATTATTGAGCATTTAAATTATTCCAACTGATTCAACGGTAAAATGGTCTCAAATTTATGTTTTTAATAGTTTATTTAACGGTAGACTAATGGAAGGACTTATTTGTCCTACAAAATAAAAAAGTTTGGGGTGGAATGTCCATTTTTTATACTAATGGACTAAAGTTGAATTAGATGTAAAGCTTAATAACTTAGATGGAATTTACCCAAACAACATTCGATCAAAAAATTGCATTCATATAACCTAGCTATTATAACACATTTTGTTTTAAAAATTAAAAATTTATAAACCTTAGATCAATGTTTTTTTTTAATTAATAATATGTGAGAACCACGATTTCTTAAATTGATCATTTACATAACGTGTAATTATAAGTGAATATAATGCAAAAATGTAAATGTAGGATTTCAAATGTATGATCATGATTCATATTTATAAAAATGAAGTCTTCAAGGATTGGAGTCGAGAATAACGTGAAACATATACGATGTACTTAATTCGTTAAAAAAAATCTTCGTAGAAATTACGTACATGCATGTGTCGACAAAGGCATGCAATGTGCATGCATGCATGCGAATATACGAATATATATATCAACAACTAACCAAGTAAAATAAGAAAATAAATTAAAATATGTATAAATAAATAGGTAAGTATATGGAAGTGAATATACTCATATTTATACACATAAGAATAGTTGAGAATATATATAGTTATATAAATGTATACATGAGTGAAATATATATATATATATATATATATATAAAAGTATATATATTCTTGGCATAAAATATATAAGAATATGGATATATATATATATATATATATATATATATATGTACATTTATAAATATAGGTATAAAAATATGTGAGTATATAATTGTATACATGAATTCTATTTTTATAAAATGTTAAAATGTAAACTTTAAGTATCAATAAATATATGTCTATATATAATAACATATCTATATTTACATTGATCGGAAAGGTGAGATATATAAAATATCTATACATATATATATTTTTGTCTCCTCCTCTCCCATAGCTTGACACTTGTCCATATATATTTTTTTTGTCCTCAACAACTTTTTTTTTATTTAGGTCCCTTTATTTCTTTTTCAACAATTTTTTTAGTTAAATCTTTAACATGTTTTTTATATGGCTCTTTAACTTTTTTAATCCAGTCTTCTATTATTGTTTTATGGTATTGCTTTATATTTTTATTTGTTTGTTTCTTCTACTTACATATATTTTGCTTTTGAATGAAATTTATTATATAAAAGGGTTTTTTTTACCTCTAAATCTTGTAGAAAAATACTTTTACTTTGCATATTGTATTTTGGAGTAAATATAAATAGTTCAATTAGTTATTCTTAAAATAAAAATACTTACAGAGCTAATTTTTCTTATTTCTTTGTTAAATTATCTGAACCACTATACCGTATATATATTTTGGTGCTTTTAGTTTTTATTGTTGTTGCATCATTATCTTGATTTGTTTGTTTCTAGCACAAATTATCTGTTTATCATACTATTTAACTTCAGTATTATGTATTTTTTTAAATCCAAGCTAATTCAAATTTCTCAAAAATTATTTTTGGATATTTGTTTGATATATAAGCTCTATCATTCGTAAATATGTTTCTCTTTTGTACTAAATAATACGAAGGAAATAATAATTTTATGATCAACAACTCTTATCTAATAATCAATTTTACTAACTTTAAAAATTACAAAATAAAAATAGGCCGCAGCATCGCGCGGGTTTTTAACTAGTATATATATATTTAAAGTGGGATTTGGTGAGAAAACTCTCACCAAATTCCGTCACTTTAAGAGGTTTGCCTCCTTCTCGATTTCCATCATTAATAAATAAATAAGAATAAGAAATAAAGATGAAAGAAGACAAACGGGAGACGTGAGCATGGTTTTAAATCGCGGTCGCGGTCGCGTTTTCGGTCGCGTTGCGTTTATCGCGGTTGTGGACATAGCGGCGGTAATTGCGGTCATCACGGTCATCGCGGTCGTGAATTTTTTTTAATTTCGCACAATTCTATATAAAGTGTAGTAACTTTAATTATAATCATGTAAAGTCTTATTTTATAGTTTTTAAAATAATTTATAATACCTCAAGTCTATTATTTATGTGAAAAAAAGTTTATTTATAATTTTTTCAATTATAATAAAACATTCATATTTAAAAAATTACTTATGATAATTAAAAAATAACAAATATTCAAAATAGAGATAAATAATTATGTACTAATTAATTAGCATTAATTATTTTTTATCTAAATTATTGAGGAATTTTTTCATCTAAATTTTGTCAAATCTTTTTTCATCTAAATTAATTATGTCAATATTTTTCTTTTTTTTCCTCTTCCACATGAATTTCTACGAATATTAATAATTAACAAATAGAACTCGTTAAATTCAATTCAAGGAAACTAAAAAAAATACACTTTAAATCTTACTGATTACCATATAGTGGAATGACGAGGAGCATCAAATTCTCCCTCTTCACTTTCAGAACCATGACGACTTGATCTTCGTGACCTTTGTCCAAAATTCGAACCATATCCTTGTTCTTGATACATTTGTGGCGGTGCTGTATACATTTGGGGTGGTGGATACATTTGGGGTAGTGGTGGATACATTTGGGGTGGTGGATACATTTGGGGATAATAGGGCATAGGATAATTAGAATATGGCAGGGGTGGATAATAACCTTGTGGAGGTGGATAGTAACCATAAGGAGGTTGAAAATGTAAAGGTGGTCCTGATGGATAATAGCCTTGATTACTAAATGATTCATTACTAGAAGCTGATCTTCGAGATGAAGAGCCTCCAGAAGTATCATGTTGGTGCTTCTTGGCTTTACCCTTTGATCGAGCTCTATCTCTACTTCTATCCCCACTAGATTCAATAGATGGACGTACTCCATATTCTGACAAATCAAGGAATAATCCACCGGTAGCAGCAAGCCCAAATTCTCCTCCAAGTGGACTAAAAGGCCTATTTTCATTTGCACCACCACTATAATCAGCACCACTACCATGACCACCAGTTGGACTTGAACCCTCATCATCATCACTCTGAGTTGGTGATCGGCTTGAACTTGAATGAGGCAGATTTTGTTCTCCTGATTGATATGACTGTTCAACATTCATTTCATCATCAGAATTATCAGGAGGCAACCAATCAGAGTTTTGCCCATCTAACAAAGGATTTTCTTTCTCTTGTAGCCATTCTGAAAATGGATCATCTTCTTCAAAGATATGGTCTAGGCTAATAGGATTGAAACTATCATTTATCTCATCAATACTCCTCCTTTTTTGATGTCTCATCCTTAGCCTCATATTGTAATAAGTGTATACCATCTTATGAAGTCTTTCATATTTCAACCTGTTTCTTATCTTGGTATGTATATAGCTAAATGTGCTCCAATTTCTTTCACAATTAGATGCAGAAGTTGTCTGACTAAGCACTTTAACTGCTATTCTTTGCAATTCAGGAACACATGTGCCATATATAATCCACCATTCAGCTGCATAAAATAATTTAAAATAAATTTAATACCAATATAATTAAATAATATTAAAGAAATTAAAACTATTTAATTAATTATTTACCTGGATTCATTTGCTTCCAAGCTCTCTGTGCTTGTGGCGTACCGAATGTTTCTCTTTTATCTTGAAATACAAACAACTACATTGATAAAACATTACAATTATTAGATAAATGCAAAAAGGTAATTAGATTTCTGATACATAGAGTAAATTTTTCAAGTATAAAATAGTGGTAAACACTAACCTGATTAGTCATCTGGATTTGATTATCCAGAGAAGGTTCTAGTCTTTCTATCACTACTTTTATACCTTCTCTTGTTTCTATTAACACATCCGACGAAGATTTCACACCATATTGAAATTGGGGATTAAGATAATAACCTAAACATAGTTCATAACAATAAAAAAAATAAGCAATAAAAAATAAATATATAAGCAATTTAAGCATATAACATAAAATTGTTATTTTAATTACAATCCACATTTTTAGTCTACTTACCAGCTGAATGCAAGTGAGAATGCAAAAATGTCCATCTATTGTCGATAATCCTTTCATATTCAGTGAAATATCGACATTCTTGTGCAATTGCCCGTTTAACTCTATCCACTGCCTCATAAATAAAGCCCATTGTTGGTTTTTCATCACCATCCACAAGGCGCAATACTTTTACCAAAGGCTCATAAACTTTTATTATTTCACTTGCTTTTCTCCAAAAATCTTCTCCAAAAATAATTTTTTTTGCTTCATAAGCAGGTCCCGACTTTTGTTGCCCCCATTTAGATTCTTTAAATTCCTGTATATTTTAAATTAAAATTTAAACAAGATATAAAAAACAAAACTAGATTTAAATAATTGTACTAATTATTAAGTACTAACCTTTGAATTGAACATTTTTCTCAAACCTTGTTTATGCTTTGTTATTTCTTGTAATTGGATGAAATGAGTGGCAAATCGGGTGAGAGCAGGACGAAGTATTTGCTTTCCTTGAGTATATTTCTTCATCAAGTTAACTGTCCAAATATGATTGTATATGAAACATGTGACTTTCTTCGCCTCCTCCAACACTTTTTCCATGCTTTGCTTCTTCCTAGTATCTTCAAGGCATAAATCCAAGCAATGAGCAGAACAGGCAGTCCAAAACAAATGTTTTCTTTTCAACATTAATTTTTTTCCAGCAGCCTTAAGTGCTGCCTCATTATCGGTAACTATCTGAACAATATATTGCTCTCCGATTTCTTCCACAGCTTGATCTAATAATTTGTAGTAAAAATTAGTGTCTCTAGTAGAAACACTAGAGACATCCACAGATTTCCAAAAAATGGTCCCTTTACTATAATAAACTAGAAAATTTATTATATGCATATGATTCAGGCTGTTGGTCCACCCATCACACATTAAGGTAGCACCTAATTCTTTCCAATGAACCTTTAATCCATCAACCCATTCTTTGACTTGTTGATACTCTGATTCCAAATATACTTCAGAAACCTCATAAGGTGTTGGAAGCTTTACATTTTGCCCAATTTCTGCTACTACAGAAACTAAATTGTGCAACCATGGAGAGTTTGATAACTGAAAAGGAAGTCGATTGTATATCAAAAATTTGGATACTGATTCACCCAGCTTCTTTCTTAATGTCTTCAGAAAAGAATCACTTAACTTCGGTTGCTTTAAACTCTTGCTTCTAACCAATTCAGGTATAGCTCCTCTTAATGAAAATTCAGAGTCACTTGGAGTGGATTTTCTTGTTCTGTGATCAAAATAGTCAGCAACTGAGCCATGAGAGCTTCGTCCCTCTTCATAAGTATTACTGAAACCACCAGTTCTTTGCCTAAATTCTTGCCTCATATGCCACTCATGTTGTGATTGAACACTTTCTTGCATGGCTCGTCTTATAGCAGTATCTTCATCTATGAATCCTTCGTAACCATAATCTTCCTCTCCTCTTAATTGAGAAAGGAATTCATCTTTTCTCTTTTTGTTATCAATTTTTTTTTACTTTCTTGGAGGAGTTTCATCATACTTTCTCTAACAATACCTTTCAACAATACAGTTAAGAAAAATAAAAAAAATTAGTTGTACATGTTAACGTAATTTTATAATCTTTATTGAAAAATTAACATAATATTTATAACATACCGGTAACATTGGGGCATGGTGCAACATTGCCAGTCTTATGAGCAATATGCTCCTTGAAGCGTGTTATTCCTCCTTTTATAACTTTTCCGCAAAGTTTACAAGACACATTTCCTCTTGTATTTGGTACAGGGATTCCGAAATGCCAACCAATATCATCACTTGGTGCACCTTCTAGTCCTTTACTTGGAAACTCCTCATGTTGTGACATGTTTGACATTTTCTGTTAAACAAATAATAATACAAAAAATGTGATAGAGTCATCACATTTTTCATATATAAATAAAAATTGAATTTGAACAATTAATCAATCACATAGTCATCCCTCTAATAAGTAACATTAATTTATTTATTTTACATTTACATTATTAATTAACTTAATAAGTAAAAATAATTTACTTTTAATAAGTAAATATAATTTAATTCATTACATTTACTTAATTCATTACTTTTTTTTTGCCAAAGAAAACTACTTTTGTTATTTTTGATAAAAGAAAACTCATAGACAACAAATATGATATACAAATATAATACAATGCATAGCTCAGAATATTTGTCCTATTGCACATTTGATTACTCAATTCATTACTTTAATAAGTAAAAATAATTCATTTAATTTACTTACTTTAATAAGTAAAAATAATTTAATTGATGATATTTACATTATCAATTAACTTATTAAAAAATTAATCATGTTTGAATACTAATTTGCTACTATCAATTAACTTAAACCTAATCAAATATCAATATTATTTTTTCTTAAGTTATAATAATATTTAATACCATATATTTAATTACATTACAGATTTTACTAAAAAAATTACATTAATAATTTAAATTTATCATTACCTAATATTATTTAAAAAATTACCAAATATTAATTCCTAAAAATTAAAATATTAAAATTCTTTAGCAAAAAAAAAAGTAAATAGAATATTTATAAAAACCCACCCACCCACCCACCCGACCGGCCTAGCCTACCCACCCAAAAATTCACCATATCCCAATCCAATTCCCAACGGCCAAACCCACCCAGACCCAACCCATCGTCTCTGCCCAAGTGCCCATTGAAGTTGATTTTCATCTTTCACGGCTCACAATCGAAACCCTCTCTGGCCTCTCAATCTCTCTCGCAGTCGCAGCCCCTTGCCCCCTTCTCGTGAATCTCTCATAGTCACCCGTTCAGGCATGATTCCGACCGTTCCGATCCGACCGTTTCGATCCGACCAAGATCCCTCTCACAGGAGTGACAGACTCACAGCACCCGTCGTCGTCGGTCCCATCGCTCACTGACACTGCCCTGAAATCTGAAATACGTTAAGAAGCCACAGGCCCACAGCCGCCGAAAGCCATCTGCTTGCGAACCGGCAGCATCTCAGGCAACCCATCGCTCAGCCAACCCATGTCGCTCCTCACACTCACAAATCACCTCCCTTTCCCGACGCCAATCCAAAATCTTGTGGAAATTTTTAAAGTTTTTAACTATATTTTCATTTCATGTTTCATACTTTCATCATCTTGCTTACCTGTTGATGTTGGTTGTTGTCTTCCTGCTGCTTTGTTTGTTGTTGATGGCTGCTTGAATCGCTTGATGCTGCTCTTTGTGACCCTGTGTCTGAGACTCTGAGTGTCTCTGTTGATCTGTTCTGTGTGTTGTGTTGTGTGGTTCTGTTCTGTGTGTGACTGTGAACTTGTGTTGTGTGGTGGTGCCGTGGTGGTGTATGCTGATAAAGCAAGCACTAGCAGAGTAGCAGTCACGGGCACGGCCTCACGGGTCTGATATAGTGATATTGGCTCTGATTTTATTCCTTCCTCATGCTCAGTAAGATTCGACTATCTCAGACTCTCACTCTCACAATCTCAGTCTGAACTCTGAAAAGTTTTTGTTCTTTATTTTTTTAGACCTTTAGTTTATTCAACAGAACGGAGATAGCGGCGTCGCTATTGGCCGCGTTATGCCGTTTTGTAACGGCCAATAGCGACCGTTACAAACGTGATTTTTAATCACAGTCGCGAATCGATGGATAGCGGTAGCGGCCACCGCCGCTACCGCGATATAGCGGCCGCTATTCCGATTAGCGGCCGCTATTTGATACCGTGGACGTGAGAGAGTTTAGAAAATCTGAAAGGAAAAGAAAATAGAGAAAAGAAGCAGAAATTTAACCAAAAAGAAAACCTACTGAGAACTGAATGGCACCCAACGAAAGAGACTGAAGCAAAAAAAAAAGAGACTGAAGCAAGGAACAGCAGCGAAGCAGCTGTGAGCAGGAGAGAGCGTAGAAGCGAGCAGCAACGAGAGCCACATTAACGTGAAACAAAGCTGGAACGAGTGAGGGAAGAAGGGGAAGGCTACAGCGATGATCAGGGCCTCGATAGCTGCTAGGATCGGTGGCCTAAAATGGGTTGTACTGAGGTGGATTTTGAGTGTTGAATAGCGGCTGGTCAGGGCTGAGTCAAGTGCCAAGGAAGAGATGAAGAGAATGGAGTGTGAGGCATTGAAAAACGTGGTTCTCATCTAGACTCCTTGCGTGGATTTAAGGGCTTTCAACAGGGGTTTGAAGACAGAAACCGGTGGCATGGTGGTGGCCGAACCCTTGCCATTTAGAGCTAGAAGAAGAGGAAGGAAGGGAGCTGCGAACAGGGCTATAGCAGAGGAAAAGAAGGCGAGGTAACGATTGAAAAAAAATATAAATAAAATAAAAAGAAGAGGACTCTTGGCATGGGAGAGGCTGCGTTTCAATGGCTGAACATGACTGGTACAAGGACTTTCCTTAGGTACTGAAGCTTCAGGTTTAGGCTAGATTTTTATGGCTTTTAAGTAGTTGGATCTGGCTGGTTTAAAGGTCGATTATAAGATACAAAAATAGGCTAATCGAGAAGCAAAAATAGGCTAATCTAGTAGCAAAATATAAATAAAATAAAAAGAAGAGGACTCTTGGCATGGGAGAGGCTGCGTTTCAATGGCTGAACATGACTGGTACAAGGACTTTCCTTAGGTACTGAAGCTTCAGGTTTAGGCTAGATTTTTTTGGCTTTTAAGTAGTTGGATCTGGCTGGTTTAAAGGCTGATTATAAGAAGCAAAAATAGGCTAATCGAGTAGCAAAATGGTGCCGATGTAGAGGCTAGCTTTTGACTGGCGTTTGAGAACGAATGTAGCTGTTGTAAAGGGTTCATTAAGGAGTGTTTTGAAGGATGTTTTGATGTAGATCAAAGGTTGCATAAAAGGGGCTGTAATGAGGGATTTTGAAGGCGGATTATGGCATCTAAAAGGCAGAAATGGTACTGCCTTGGTGCTATTTTGGACTATTGTTAGGGGCTGGTTTAAGGAGTTTGAAGGCAGAATTTTTAGGACTCTCGGCTAGCACTTTAAGCATACTTGAAGGCTTACTTTTTGAGGCTGTTGAGGTTGGTGGCTTAAGGTTGTTAAGGGATCACGTTTTGAGGCTTATGAGCAAAGAATGAAGGCTGGATTCAGTGGCCTCTGAGACATGTAAAGACTGAGCACCAAGGGCTGTATAGTGGCCAAACCGAGAAACAATGGAGGAAAAGGAAAGAAAATAAAAACAAAGAGAAAAGGAAAATTCGATTAGTGCACAATTGGGGTAAGAAATGTACGGGCTTTACCTTTTATTTTTAATAAAATAAATTAGTACATTAGTTGGTAGATACTAAACCCAATGGATTGTGTTTAAACATGTAGCTCGACGTTAAAGTGACAAACGGGAAATTGCTGAACCCGGAGCAGTCATCTAATATTTCGGTTGAAGGAAGTCGGTAAGTAAATGCCACTTTATTTCTATGAAATATTTGAAATTTTAATTAGATGCACATTGAGCCATCATAATAATATTGGATAGGTAACTCGACGCTAAGACGGCGATTTTAAGCTCGATAAAGCTCAGTGCGCAAATGTCCAAGCTCAATAATGGTAAGACGTTTATATAATTCAGAGTTAGAATTATATTGTATAAGTGTAGTTAGGATTGTGTGATGATGGAGATGATTAAAGATTGAGACTCACTAATATATAAGGAATGATATGGTTATGGTATGATGATAGGTGGCAAAATGATTGAACGTTATTAATACTGTGATTGAATGAGCTACGGAATAGGTTCATGATGAGTTCATTTTTGTTTAAATTGATTTTACTAAACACAATCTTACTAAAATCAAAATGAGGGAATTGAGATATTTAAAGCACAATATGTAATGATTTTAAAGTGGATATAGGTGTTACATTAAGGTGTTTTGAGAAGGAGATACTAGTAGAACTTGGCATTATGGTTAGTCATATACCAAATGATATTGAATTGACACATTACATGGGTACTACATTATACTTTTATAAACTCATATTTTAAATTACATCGCTTTTAAGCATGTTATGTTTATAATTTGAGATTTTCAAAGGATTTAGGCATACGATACTTATATGAATAAATGTTTGAATCATTTTGAAAAGATTGAATATATAGTGTAAGTGTATGTATTTATATATGGAAATAATCTTAAAGAAACGTGTTGCATATTTACACTATTTTCATTCGAAAAGTGAAATGTTTAAATGTTTTATGAGACTATAGGCACCTTAAGAAAGTTAAACTCAATAAAGCATAGTGGAAACAGCCTAATTGGAAATTACTTATTAGGCAGAGATGCTTGTCCGACAATAGTCTTGGACAGGGCTCAGTCACACCTGATCAGTGGGGCTGAGAGACATGAGATCTATGGCCATAGATAGCGCGCTAGTTGGTTTCCAGGGGACGATGACATGATTTTCACTGCTAGCTATAGGGATTTAAGTCTTTATTGATAGAGCATTAGAGATTTAGCCTAGTCTCAAACCGATATGATATGAAGTCTAGAGTATGATTTTATTTGATATGAACTCTGGACTTTACACGATTTTTACAGTACATGAGATATGTTTTGAGATGGAATATGTTTTAAACATGCTATAAAAGATGAACATGAGATATGCTTTGAAACTGTACATATTTTAAACATGCTTTAAAAGTACACATGATATGGTTTACGAGTTGTACATGCTTTTGTCATGTCTTAAAAGTAAACATGAAATGATTTGAGATTTTACACGTTTTGAACATGCTTCAAAAGTGTATGTAATATGATTTTGAGACTGTATAAGCTTTATATATGACTATATGCCAAACGTAATATGATTTAAAATGATAGTCGTATTATATACCAAAGCTTGCATGAGTTTGCATATTGGATCGTGATATAACAATATGCTTTTTATGTGAGATGTCATGACCTTATACTGTACATGAACATGGAATTTATATGAAAAATGCCATAACTATATACTGCATGTGATCATGTCTTCCTACATGAAGAGTGAGATGAATTAATAGGGTACAAGAGCATAAATTTTAGATGATAAATGAACCGATTTGATATTGTGTTTGATCATGGTTTTCATACGAGATGTGATATGCCATGAGATTGATATGAGTCTGGTTTAGTACCATATGATGTTGGAATTATACATGATGCATTATAGATGATATAATATAGTATAAGGACAAGAAGGTTGAAACATAATTGAATTGATATGACTTGACGTCTATGTGATAGACAGGTGCCAAAACAGGGGATGATAAGGTATCTTCAAGTATCCTTACATTGATATCTTAAGACTCTTGCTCACATATTGATTTTAGGGCATGATCTGAGATGTTTTGATAAACATTTACAAATGGAACATGATATGAAAATCTACACTTAAAGGTTTCATGCATTTGCATTAGAACAGTAGAAGTCTAATTCTGCACTTATATAAATGACTTACTGAGCCGTGGATTTGCTCACCTCCTTAATTTCACCTTCTTTCAGACTATTTGAGTTAAACTCCGCCGTTAGGGCTTTTGAGTGGGACTTCGGAGACGGTATCTAGGCTTGATACTGGTTCTTGTCCTTCGAACCTACTTGGTTGCTTTTGAGGTATACACTCTTTCGCACATGCTTTTATTTCAGGTAATTTCTGTACAGTACTATAGGATGTGATGTAAACTAGGATAATGAGTAGTTGATGTAATATTCTGATATTAGATGATGTGTATGTGGTGATTGGTTGTGAATACTAGGACTGTTGAGATGACACATATTTGGTGAATATTGTGAATTGTGGGAAATGTTGTTCCGTTGCCTTGTGATGAATTGTAGGTAATTAACTAGAAAAATCTCAAAATATATGGGGGGATATTTTCAATCTGTTTCTAAGAAATAGTAAGTTATGGATTATAAATTATCTTTCCCTACCTTAGAGAGTAATTTAAATCATAATTGAATTAAAGAATAAATGAAAGTGGTTTAGTGACTACACTGGCACCGAAAACAAACCGTAAAATGAAAAGGAAAAATTTAGTTCGTAATCTTACTAAGTGGAATAAATGTAGGCGTTAAGTGAACGTCACGGCTTTCGGATCGTGATAGATTTAATGGTATCAGAGCCAGGTTTGTCTAGTACATGTCAATGTAGATTAGTCAGAATAGTTTACATCCCATAGTACTGTGAATGCCTGAATGTCATGTGCTCAATAAGTGCAGAAAACTGTTCTAAATGCATGTGTTTTTATATAAAAATTAAATGATAACAAGGTAAAGAAGACCACTAAGCTGTGGATGGTTTAAGGCCTCAATAAGTGACATGATGGCCTATAAAGCATTGTGAATTGCAACGAGATTAGAAAAGGCACAATAGCCTATATTGAGTATCGGATTGTGGAGATTGATATAGTATACTTATCACAACTTATGAACGAGGCTTAAAATCTTGGTTGATGGAAATCATTGTAGAGTAACCTAGCCTAGTTGGCTTAAAAATGAGATTATGATATGGCTTGAAGTTTAAACGGTACGTTTAGACTATTACGAGTATTGCTTTATAAAGCCTCAAGTATAAAACAAGAAGTGAGGATTGAACGACTTTATGTCAGTGAACTTGCAATACCTAAAGGGTATAAAACTTGGTCAAATGCAAGATACAGCTTGTTTTGAAAATTATTGGAATTGGAAATTGATTTCAAAGTACGAAAGTTTTGGATTTTGAGAGATTAGTCATCCGTAATGAGCCTTAATAAAGTATGGTTCGATTAGGCATACTGGAGTGAATCAATAGGATTTTAGGCCTGACTACGACAATGGTAGAAAGTTATTAGAACCTGTCCACCATGTGTGGCAGGAAGTGAACATCATTAAGATGCCTCAAGAGAAATAATTGTCTAACTTCCTTATGGACTTGAAAGATGTACTGGATCCTATATATTTTGAAAGTGTGCGAACTTTGGAAAACCGTATGATTTAGAAGGAATATGAAAAAACAAAAAAATTTAATATCGGAATGATACGATCTATAGAACAAGTACTCATGTTGAAATTTGGTTTTGAAATTTATTAGACTCTGAGATGATATAGTGACAGAGAAAATGATAAAAAAAAACACCCTTAAATCTTAGGGATGATAGTGATCAATGCGGGAAGAACTTAAAAAAAAACTACGAGAGTTGCTAGAGAAGGGTTTTACACGCCCAAGGGTATCACCATAAGGGCTCCTGTATTGTTAGTGAAAAAGATAGACGACAGCTTGAGATTGTATATAGATTATAAGCAGTTAAATCAGGCGACAATTAAAAATAAATACCTACAGCCTATGATTGATAACTTATTAGATGAGCTAAAGGATGCCCTAATAATTTAAAAGATTGATTTGAGATAGAGAATTGAAAGGAAAGATGTTTTTAAGACAACATTTAGGGTAAGGCATCATGAGGTTTAGCAAGAAAGGAAAGTTGACTCCTTGGTACATTGGGCCATACGAGATATAATTGAGAAAATAGGAGAAGTAGCATACCGATTAGCGCTACCTCTAGAGCTATCGGGTTTGCACAATGTTTACCATCTATCATGCCCGAGAAGTATTATATGGACCCCTCTCACGTGATTGAGTTTGAGCTTTTGTAGATCACGAAGGACTTAAGCTATATTGAGAAACCGATACGGATTTTGTATTGAAAGGATAAGGTGTTGAGGCCTAAAACGATTCCCTTCTTAAAGGTGCTCTAGTAACATCACTTTTCAGAGTAGGCTATATGGGAGATGGAGAGTTTAATGATAGAGAGGTGTTCTCACTTACTTCAGGATAACATGGAGCAATTTGGAGGACCAAATTTCCTAAGGTGGAGAGGATGTGAGAACCACGATTTTCTTAAATCGAACATTTACTTAACGTGTAATTATAAGTGGATATAATGCAAAAATGTAAATGTAGGATTTCAAATGTATGATCATGATTCATATTTATAAAAATGAAGTCTTCAAGGATTGGAGTCGAGAATAACGTGAAACATATACGATGTGCTTAATTTTACTTCAATTCCATCAACTTCTTCATCATAACCGAATCAACATCACATTTCAAAATCTGATTTTTTTATTTCATTTTATTCCATTTTAAGCTTCCAACAGATTTCTCATATATATATATATATAATTTAATCAAGAACCTTAACTAAAAATCAAAGAAGCAATACTCTTATGCCTTACCTTCAAAATCAAATTGCATACAGCCCAAACCATCTTCGATCACTTCCGTTCAGCCTTCAAATCCTGGATTTTAAGATGGTTTTTATGATAAGAAACTGACTCTATGAAGGGGTTAATGTTTTGGTGATAAAACATGGTGAGTTTCTTAAATAGAAATGAAGGAAACGAAAGAAAATTTCAAGAAATAGAGTAGAAACGTGATCAGCAGAAAAACAGGGGAGATATTTCAATTTTGCTAGGGAAAAATGGTTGAAGTTTATCTTCAATTTGTCCTATTTCTTATTATTTCAGCCAATGAAAAATAGCCACATGGCTTGCTATCAAAATTCTCCTCAAACTTCTCTTTATTTGCACTTATACCATGTAACATTTTATTTTTCCCAAATTTCCAGATTTTAACTTTTTATTTTAATTAAATTTAATTTAACTAGATCAATATTTAGTCAATCTTTGACCAATTTGATCAACTCCATGTTAAATGGCCATTTTACCCTTTTTCATCAATCATATACATATTTGGGCTCGAAATCCAAATGGGGCCCACATCTCTTTTCGGTTGAAATTTACAAAAATATACGAAATTAATCAAAATTACATATAAATACACATTTACAGTACCAAATAATTGGTTCTCACAATTTATCCCCACCTAAGGAAATTCGATCCTCCGAATTTCGCTCGAACCGATCATTGAATTGGCTTATGTACTTTAAATTCTCTATTCCTTATACAATTTCTTTCTTAGGTACTTCTTTCATAACGCATTTGAAATGCAGAATTCCTAATGAGGAATTCTTAGGGTCGGCATTTGATATTGGTATAACTTTATTGCCGCCTTATATATGTATAATTGATTCCTTATGCCAAATCTGTATGTTGTTGGGAGCTTGCTTTACTAATTCAGGAGTTCACAGTTTTCAGATTTTCCATTTTCTTCTATCTCATTAGAAGTCTACATCGTACACCATCTTATATCTCATGTAGTACCATGCCAATATTAGTTTGAAGCAAATTTATAGTAGTCTCACGAGCTTTTGAATTCATAGCACTCGCTTTCATGTATTCTTGAGCGTCTAAGTAGTACGCTCAATTTATCTATCACTTTATACGTAAGAAGCGATGCGAGCACTACATCAGAATTCCCATAGTCTCTTAAATATTCTCTCAAATTAGAATGCGACATGGGAATCCATATCATAAGCAATGCTCCTTGGAACTCAACATATCATCTCACTATTTATCGGCTAAGGCACTAAGAAGAGTCATAAATCTGGTTACTGAGATGTTTTGTTGTTTTAATCATTTTTATAACATTATAGTTCTTCAGATTCTTTAGTCGCCTCAAAATAAAATCTCTCCCGATTAGCTCTATTCTTCACATTGATTTGGTAGAGGCTGCAGTAAACTTACAGACTTAAATATGTAGCTTCCATTTGTTGTCTATAAAACCTTCAGTATCAATCTCCATTATATCTCTTTTCATCTTGTATCATTAATACACTACTCATTCTTATAGTATTTTAATACTGTTTGGGAGTAGTATATATCTAGAGATGTGATTTCTGTCAAAATCAAATTCCTTTAACTGAAAATTTTTAGAAATACCAATCCCACCTTTAACTATCAATGCCAATCTCATAATTCATGTACATAGCCATTATATAATTGGCAGTAAATTTATTTATTCATTCCTCTGGGTAAGATCAATTTTATCTATTAAATTTGGCTCAATCTTAATTCTAGCCGTATACACATGATCATTAGAGGAATTCATTCTTAGTCTGAATTTGAGAATTACTCCCATAATCCACATTCTCTAACCATTTTATAAAGTACCTTTTTCAATATATATCGTTACTTCAGCACACTTGCCACATCAGTTGTTTTCCCTCAATAGTATAATACTTCACAATATATTTCTTTTGATCCTTTCAAGTATTCCACCCACATATTTAACTTTCTCACTTATGATTTATATCAATGGAGCAGCTGATCTAACAAACTCTTCCATAACCCGGTTGAGTTATTCAATTAAAGTCAATAAATTTCGTATTTCAATTACTATCTTTGGTCTCTCTCTCATTAACATTAGATCTTAAATTTAAGCGAATCTATCGTCGCTTCGTTAATAGAGATCACGTCTCAGAAGAAATATGTTTAATTGTAATTCATATTCAATGAACCTTATGTATTCAACTTCTAGTCTCTAAAAGTCTTGTAGACACCCTATTTTGTCCGGAGTCTTAATTTGTAAATATAATTAATTGGCTTGGATGACATTGTATTTTAATTTAACAATTTAGAATAGGTTAGAATTAAATTAGGATTTTTTAGATTTAGAATTAACATTAATTAGGAAATTAAAATTAAAATAGGATTTAGGAATAAAAAAAAAGAGAAAAGATAAAAGAAATAAAAATAAAATTAATTTTAGGATAGGATACTTAGATTTTTTAGAATAATTATTTAGATTAATATTAAATTTGATAAAGTTGGATTAGGATTAACATAAGAAGTAAATAAATAAAGTATTAAAAATAAGAGATAATTATTAGAATAAATATAGTTGTATTAAGACTCTAACAAATTTGTGACTATAAAAAAGGATTAAGGCTTATGATTTAGAAAAGAAAAAAAAGCATCTAAAAAAAAAGAAAGACCTTCCTGATCACCTCGTCACTAGCTTTACAAAACTCCCCCGTATTCAACCCCTATTTAGTAACCAGTCCGTTTCATCAAAATCTGCCCACACCCATGCACTATCACCAAGTTAACCGCCCAAATAGCCTGCCATTTTTGCATTGCTGTCATCGTGTACCTTTACCACACCAAGCCCGGTAGATGCTTCTCTGCCTGCTGTTTTCACTTCGCCCCTGCACTTTGCCTGATCGAGTTTCATCATCGAGAAGCACTGCCACCTTCTAAACGCTACCCCTGTTACAAGCTGCTGCCCAAGTTTCATCATCAACGGTTGTTGCTGAGAGGAGGTATAGAGGCAATAAGAGTGAACAAACATCATTGTAGAGGAGAAATTGATATTTGGTTGTCAGAAGAATAAAGGTTAGAAGGCTTTTGTCATTAAATGGATTTTGCCAAGTAAGGTAAGAATCACGTGATACTTCTTTTTTTCAATTAATAGTTTGGCATTAGATAATATAAATGATATAATTTGTTCATGTTGAGATTTATGTATTTGATGTATTATTTATTTGCTTGGTTTTTTTTTATGTTAAAATTAGGATTGAAATGAAATTAGGAATGGATATTAAATATATATTAAAAAAATAAATTTAAGATGAGTTATTCCGACGATGGAATTCTAAAAGGACTGCGCTTGAGTAGTACTTTTAGATATCTTGAGGTGAGGAGAGTCCTCTTAAGTCTCACCAGCTTGATGGAAGATTTGAGAGGATATTTCCAATGTTTAATAATTCATCATAAAAATAAAATAAAATAAAATTGAAATTAATAAATTCAAATTAAAAGAATAGAATAAAAATAAGATAAATATGTGATTGAAAAATTAAAATAAAATTAAACAATAATAAACAACTTGGATAAATGTGGATTATTCTGATGATGGAATTTAAAAGGGAATTGCGCTTGAGTAGTTTTCTTTAAAATTTCTAGGTGACGAGATTTCTTCAAAGGTCTGACCAGCTTGATGGAAGGTCTAGAGGAAATTTTCAATATTAAATAATTTATATTTATTTAAGTTATAAAAAGTAAAAATAAAAATAATTATATGATTAAAAAAATTAATAATTTTATATAAATTGGGATAGGAGTCAAAAATAAGTATTTCATAATATATTTAAATCATCCGACGACGGAGCCTCTTCAAGAAAGGCGATTGGTCCTACTTGAATACTCTTGAGGTGAGAAGAACTTTTAAGTTATCCAACCAGCTTAATGGAGGAGACTTAGAAGATTTTTCAGTATTTAATCATATCGAAATTAAAGCAAACAAATAGGCAAAATTAAGATAACTTTAGACTATTTGGTACCATCTTAAGATGGGCGTTGTGGGGGTGCTAATCCTTCCCCACACGTAACCGTACTCCCAAACCCTAGATTCTTTGAACGTAGACCATGCCTTATCCTGAGACAAGAGTAGGTGACCAATCACACCTTAGGTTTGAATGGTTGGTGGCGACTCCTTGAATTTTTAAAGTCTAGCGGTTAGGTTCACGGACCTAGACGTTATGACAGTTTGGCAACTCCACTGGGGACATTAGAGAGTCAGGCCAACATATATTTTAGGTCATTAGAAATTTGCTTAGAAATAATGTTGATTTCATAATGCTTAATAATCACTTAATACACACACACTTCACATGCATACATGCATAAGCCCTCAACCCGGGCTCTACCCTTATTAGGAGGGAGAAAAGTACCATGCCTTCGTGAGGTGATAACCTCCGCATGGGCTGGCGAAAAACTCCCACTCAAATTGAACCTTTCTGCTTGTAGCCTATAATGGGTGAGGACTGGGTGCCTTACTAGTCCAGTGTGGATGACAGTGAGGAGCAATTTGGGAACCTTTAGAACTTTAAATGATCCAGGCCCCGCATATAGAGAAACCTAAGGAGCCTCAACTTTAGATAGAGCCCTACAAAACCCTTGAAGTATTAGACTCGAATCCAAAATAGGACACCAAAAAAAAACTCATGTAAACAAAAAATAAAGAAAAAAAAACATCAAAAATAAAAATGAAAATAATGACTAACATTTTTCTTGCATGTTTTAGGAGTCAGTCTCATAACAATTATTGGCAGACTTGAAATCCACATCCATGGATAAATCTAAAAGGGAAGAGTTGAAAGAAGCGGCTGATGATGTCAAGGCTAAGTTCGAAGCAACCAAACAGAGAAACGGTGATTGCCTGCCAGTTGATTATGTTTCTAACCTTCCTGAAAAGGTCCACTTGGACCTTAAGCAAAATGATCTAACTAACTTGGTCAACATATGGAAAGGATGGAAAGAAGAGAGGAGAATAGCATTCCAAGAAAAGTATGGGGATTTGGCCTTACTACTCTTTGTACCTATAGACACTGATATGATAAGGGCCATGGTACAATTTTGGGATCCATCTTACCGATGCTTCGTCTTTAATGAAGTGGATATGGTGCCGACAATTGAAGAATATGAGGTGTTGCTTCATCGCAAATTGGAGAACACTAACAAGATCTATTGGAGGAATAAAACAAGCTTTCGCAAGAAATGGGCTTCAATGACAAATATGGAAGTCCAAAGAATTGACCAACTCATCCTAATTAAAGGGGAGAGTTCATGCTTTTCTTGGGAGTCTTTGCGAGCTTGCCTTCATGAGGGAATGGATGATCAACAATGCATGAGTATACTAGCTTTAGCAATTTATGGCTTGGAGGTCTTTCCCAAAATCTTAGGGCATATTGAGATTACAGTGGTGGACTTTGTTGAGCAAGTGGGGCATCAAGTTAATGCCGCCCCGACTATTCTAGCAGAAACTATCAGATCTTTGAACTATTGCAGGAAGAAAGGGCAAGGGCATTTCTTTGGGTGTGCTCAATTGTTGACTATATGGATGAAGAGTCATTTCAAATGTGAAGAATCAAAATTTAGATCAGCCTTATTAAAAACTAGTGTTCCTGTTAAAAGATTCTGTGACAGTGAATGGCCAAAGACGAAGACAAAGAGAGCTTGGATTGCGTTCTTGCATAAATTGGTGAGTCGTGATGTGGTTTGGGTGGCACCATGGATGAAACGAAAGACAATGCGGTACCAATGTGGGGATCAACCGTGGGTCACTTTGTTGGGAATTTGGGGCACCGTTAGTTATGCACCCTTAATGGTGCGAAGGCAATTGGGATATGAACAATTTGTCCCCATGACGCATGGCCTAAATCAGTGAGAATATGACTACACTGAGGCAGGCGCTTTTAGCAAGATTGGTGAAGATATCAAAGCTTGGAAGATGATGAAAAGAATAGAAAAAGGGAGATTCATAGATAAAGTCACTCCTGAGTATTCAGTATGGCATGCAAGGCGAGCAAAGGACATCAAGGTTCCACTTGAAGAAAATGAAGAAGCAGAGGTGATACCACCCCGAGACCCTATGGTAGATTTGGAGATTGCTAAAAGGAAATTAGAAGAAGAAAAAAGGGAGTTGGAACGAGAATACAAGAAGCTCAAGCATGAGACCGATGAGAGGATAGGAAAGAGAGATCACGCATATTCAAAAGTCCATCAAGAGAAGAACAAGTTGGTGGATGAGATTAGTTACTTGAAGAAAAAGCTCGCGAGGTCTGAGAATAGTCATATGATGGAAGAAAACAAACGACTAAAGGAAGAAGCTCAGAAGAACCGAGAAGAAGCACAGAAGAACCAAGAAGAAATTGCACGACTCAAGGAGAAAGCACAAAAGAAGGAAAGTGAGCTTGATGAAGCTCAAAAGGAGATAATACGATGGAAGATTCGATTACAGGGAGTTCTCAATCAAGCCCAAAAAGATCAACAAAAGATGGCCCAAAATATGCAAACCTTAGTAGATGAATGGAAAATCTTCAAGAAGGACTCGCAACTCTTATGGACAATGTTTCATCAAATTAATTGGGTGGCTCATAAGGCCCAACAAATAGAAGATGAAATAAGGGAGATGAAGCTTGGAGTTAACCCAATAACTGAGCATGGAGAGAGGATGCTACAATTGTTAGAAGAGATAGAGGGCCATTATAGTGCAGTTAGAAGACTCATGTGGCACCATTAGATTTCTTCATGGATGTCTTAGGATTTTAGTTTTGCTAAATGATTGTTATGAGACTATTTTTTTTATGCATTTAGGTTGTAAAATTCCATCCATCAATAAAATACATCTTTGAATTCTTTTAAGTCTTTGCACATTTTCTCTTGAAAATAATTTCAACTTAATTGTGGCATTCAAGGTGTCAAAATTGAATCTACTAAACGGTCTGCCCTCTATAAATACCACACAAGGTATCAAGCTCGTATAATGGAAGAAGATCAAAATAACAGAATAGAGAAGTTGGAAAGGGAAAATGCAGAGATAAAGGGGCAATTGAGCGAGATTACCCAATTACTAAAAGCCATGATTAAAGGAAAGGAGAAAATGGGTAATCAGGAGGAGTCTATCCAAGAACCTCAACAAAGCATGCGAGACAACCCTATTTTTGTTCCTGAAGGAAGTACTGTCAAAGCTCCCACACCTCTACAGATACAAGTTCAAAACCCAGTGGAGGTACCAAATTTAGATGATCCCACAGAGTTAGAAAAGTTGAAGCATAAAGAAGAATATAGTGGTACTAAAGCTCAGCTGAGCTTGATAGAGGAAAGACTAAGTGCCGTTGAAGGAGTTGACTATTTTGGACCTGTTGATGCTGAAAGGTTGTGTTTGGTACCTGGTGTCGTGCTTCCACCAAAATTCAAAGTGCCTGAATTTGAGAAATTCAATGGAACATCGTGCCCAAAAGATCATCTCACCATGTACTGTAGAAAGATGGCAGCATATGCATGGATGACAAGCTATTAATTCATGTTTTTCAAGATAGCTTAACTGGGTCAGCTGTTAAGTGGTATAACCAATTGGAAAGGAGCAAAGTTTCCTCTTGGTCTGAGTTGGCAAGAGCTTTCATAGCTCAATACAAACATGTGTCTGATGTAGCTCCTGACCGCTTATCTCTCCAAGGTATGGAAAAGAAAAAGGACGAGAGCTTCAAAGAATATGCCCAACGATGGAAAGATGTGGCGTCGCAAGTTCAACCTCTTTTAACTGAAAAGGAAGTCACCATGTTCTTTTTGAACACTCTCAAGGCACCTTATTATGAGCGTATGCTTAGCAGTGTAACTAAGAACTTTGCAGACATGGTGTTAACCGGTGAAGCCATTGAGAATGCCATCAAGAGTGGTAAGATCGAAGCACCAGTGAACGATAGTAGGAATGGTGGATTCTTGAAGAAGAAGGAAGGAGATGCACAAGCTGTCTCAAACAATTCGCGTCATCCTTATACCCCTCACCCACCTTCAGTAAACTACACTTATTCTCAATCTTACCCACAAACTCATCCCCAAAACACCTATCAACCTGTTTTCCATCGACAAACTCCTACAACCTCAACAAACCCCACTTTCCCACCTAATGACCAGAGGTACACCCGACCTAGCCGAAATATCGCCATAGACCCTATACCCATGACATACGCTGAGCTATTCCCAAAGTTGGTGAAAGGTCATCTCATTGCCCCTATTTATATAGAACCCTTGAAACCTCCTTACCCAAAGTGGTACGATCCCAATGCAAAATGTGCCTATCATAACGGCAATATTGGTCATTCTATTGAGAATTGCATGGGTTTGAAGGTGAAAGTCCAATCACTTGTCAAAGCTGGGCTTTTGAGTTTTGGGAAGAAAGGTGAACCAGATGTTAATGCAAACCCATTGCCCGATCATGCTGGGGCAACGGTAAATGCGGTTGAGGACCAAAGGAGAGGTACAATCAAGAGGATTGTGGCCAAAGTAAAAACTTCATTAGAAAAGGTGTTTGAGGTTCTAGTGGAATCTGACTTATTACAACCAGTGATGTTTGTCGCAGGCTCTTATAAAGGGCAATATGATAGAAAAATGACATGCAAATACCATGGTGGAGCAATAGGGCACTCTGTTCAGTATTGCGAGGATTTTAAAAGGAAGTTGCAAGAACTAATTGATGAATCTTGCGTGGAGTTCTATGAAGAAGTTCAAGTTAAAGGAGTTCATGCCAATGATAAGGAGTTTGTTTTAAAACCATTGAAAGTGCTTTATGAAGAGAAACCTACACCATCAGTTCAAGGGCCTAAGGTGGTGATAGAGGTGCCAACTCCATTCCCATACAAGAGTGACAAAGCCGTACCTTGGAGGTATGGGTATGATGCTATAATCAAAGATGGAGCAAATGTTGAACTAATGGTGGATAGTCCTGATTCCGCCAATATAGCTGGAGTTGGGGGGATGATACGTAGTGGACGTTGCTATACCCCTGAGATGCTACAACAGGCAAGAAAAGAGAAGGCCAAAGTGGGAGAAGAAGAAGTGGCACCAGTCCCAGATCCTGAGGAGAATCGACAAAGGCCGGTAACAGACGAAGATGCTTGTGAATTCTTGAGACTCATTAAGCATAGTGAGTACAGTGTGGTAGAACAATTAAACAAGATGCCGGCTCGAATTTCATTATTGTCTCTGCTCTTGAACTCTGAACCTCATAGGAAGGCATTGTTGAAGGTGTTGAATCAAGCTTATGTGGTGCACGATGTATCTGTAGAAAAGATAGACCATCTAGTGAGCAATTTGGTGGTAGATAATTTCATATCCTTTAGTCACGATGAAATTCCAGCTGAAGGAAGAGGGAGTACTAAAGCTCTTCATATAAGTGCAAAATGCAGAGGCATCACAATTGGTAGGGTGTTGATTGATAATGGCTCATCTATCAATATCATGCCGATGATTACTTTGACAAGGATGCCGATAGATGAATCTTACATGAAGCCAAGTAATATAGTGGTAAAGGCATTTGATGGAGCTCGTAGAGAAGTTATGGGAGACATAGAGCTTCCAATACAGATCGGTCCATGTACCTTTAATATACAATTCCAGGTGATGGACATTACACCATCTTATAGTTGCCTTTTGGGAAGGCAATGGATTCATATGGCAGGAGCGGTCCCTTCCTCTCTTCACCAAAAGCTAAAATTTGTGGTGGACGGCCAAATAATTATTATCTCAGGAGAAGAAGACATGATGGTAGCTCAAACTTCCGCTACACCTTATGTGGACATTGGAGATGAAGCTGTGGAATGCTCATACAAATCCTTTGAGGTGGCAAATGCTCTATATGTGGGTGAAGGGTCAAGTCTGTGTACTCCTCGCTTGTCAAATACCACTGGTATGGTCGTGAAGCAAATATTGTGGAAAGGATGGTGCCCTGGTTAAGGGTTGGGCAGAAACCTGCAGGGAATGTTGGAGCCACTAGAGATCATCGAAAACAAGGACAGATTTGGGTTAGGGTACAGACCGACAAGGATGGAAAAAATGAAGATGATGACTGAGAAGAAAGAGAAGAGAATTGCTCGTTTGCATGGCCGTGATTTTGAGTCCAAGAGACTAATCATACAACACTTATATGATTCGTTTCACTCAGCAGGGTATATTCATCCAGATTCAATGATGGTGACTGAAAATGGATTGTTGAAGGTTTTTGCAAATTTGTCTGTTTCCGTGGTTGATGAAGAAGGAAGTGGAGGGTTTGACGTTGATCGGTTCGTGTACCCTTCAGACGCAGAGCTAGGAAATTGGACTGTTTATGAGATGCCAGTTGTCTATGCCACCCAAGAGTAATGGATTTTCTTTATTTTCTTATTTTCATTTGTTTTAGGTTTTCTTAGGATCACTCAGTTTCTTAAATAATGTAGGAGTGCTTGTGCCCAAGAGTACTGAGATTTTCTTTGATGTATTGGGCCAACTTTCATTCATTTTCATTTCAATAAAAAGATTAGTAAAATGCATTTTCTTCAATTCCTCAAGTGCAAATCTCGTTTTCTGTCCAAGACACAATTACCCACATTCTTCATTTTTACCAATTTTCAGGGATCCAGACAATGAAAATGATGATAACAATGACAATAATTCAGAATTTAATTTTGAGAATCTTGTTCAATTTAATAAATCTGATCATGAAGAGAACCTTGAGGATTGTATTGTGCCTTCTGAGTTATTAAGATTGGTGGATCAAGAAAAGAAACCTATTGAACCTTATCAAGAAGAAACAGAAATAATAAGTTTGGGAGATGATGAGAATAAAAAGGAGGTGAAGATAGGAACTTCCTTGCCATCCAATGAAAGGGAGGAATTAAAGGAGCTACTTCATGAATATGTAGATGTGTTCGCTTGGTCCTATCAAGATATGCCTGGACTCGATACTAGAATTGTGGAGCACAAGTTGCCATTAAAGCCTGAATGTAAGCCTGTACAGCAGAAGTTAAGGCGCATGAAGCCTGATATGTTATTGAAGATTAGAGATGAAGTTAAGAAGCAATTTGATGCTTGTTTCTTGAAGGTGGCCAGGTACCCTGAATGGGTAGCCAATATAGTTCCAGTTCCGAAGAAAGGGGGGAAAGTGCGAATGTGTGTGGACTATAGAGACTTGAACAAAGCTAGTCCTAAGGATAATTTTCCTTTACTCCACATTGATACACTTGTAGACAATACTGCCAAATACTCCACATTTTCATTCATGGATGGATTTTCGGGCTATAATCAAATAAAAATGGCTCACGAAGACATGGAGAAAATCACATTTGTGACAATGTGGGGAACCTTTTGTTACAAAGTTATGCCTTTTGGACTGAAGAATGCTGGAGCTACATATCAAAGAGCAATGGTGACTCTCTTCCATGACATGATGCATAAAGAGATAGAGGTCTACGTAGACGAAATGATTGCAAAATCGCGTAAAGGGGAGAATCATGTCACTAGTCTCAGAAAACTATTTGATAGATTGAGGAAGTATCAATTGAAGCTGAATCCGGCTAAGTGTACATTCGGGGTTAAATCTGGAAAGCTACTGGGCTTTATGATCAGTGAAAAAGAGATAGAAGTGGATCCATATAAGGTACAAGCTATTCAAGACCTGACTCCTCCACGCACCCAAAAGGAAGTGAGAGGATTTTTGGGTAGATTAAACTATATCTCTCGTTTCATTTCTCAACTCACCCTCAAATGTGATCCAATATTCAAGTTGCTTCGTAAGAGAGATCCCGGGGAATGGAATGAAGAATGCCAGGAAGCCTTCAACAAAATCAAAGAATATTTGTCGAACCCTCCTGTGTTGGCACCACCAGTAACTGGAAGACCTTTGATTTTGTATTTGATAGTCTACGAGAAGTCAATGGGATGTGTGTTGGGGCAAAGAGATGAATCTGGGAAGAAAGAACATGCAATTTACTATCTGAGCAAAAAATTCACAGATTATGAGTCCAAATATACCGAGTTAGAAAAAATGTGTTGCGCATTGGCTTGGACGGCTCATAGACTCAGACAGTACATGTTGTATCATACCACATGGTTGATCACAAAATTAGATCCTCTCAGGTACATCTTTGAAAAGCCTACATTGTCTGGAAGGATCGCAAGGTGGCAAGTAATGCTTTCTGAATATGATATCATATATGTGGCCCAAAAAGCCATCAAAGGGAGTGCAATTGCAGAATTTATTGCTGATCGCAAAATAAATGGTTATGAACCGATGAAGCTGGAGTTCCCAGATGAAGATTTGATGTTTGTAGAAGAAAAATGTGAGAGAAGACCATGGAAGATGTGTTTTGATGGGGCGTCAAATGCTCTGGGGCACGGGGTAGGAGTGATTCTTATATCTCCTGAAGGTAGTTATTATCCAATTACTGCTAAATTGGATTTTAATTGCACGAACAATGTAGCTGAGTATGAGGCCTGCGTCATGGGTCTGCAGGCAGCCGTAGAAAGAAAAGTCAAGATACTTGAGGTGTATGGTGATTCAACTCTGGTAATTTATCAATTAAAAGGAGAATGGGAAACCAGAGATCCAAAATTAATCCAGTATCGAAAGTATATCGGTGAGTTGATTGATTATTTTGAAAATATCCAGTTCGAACATTTGCCACGAGAAGAAAATCAGATAGCTGATGCTTTAGCCACCCTAGCAGCAATGTTCAAGTTGGATGCAAATGCAGAGATCCAACCAATTAGGATGGAAGTGAAGAGTTCCCCAGCACACTGCTTGAGTGTTGAAGAGGAAGTAGATGGGAAGCCTTGGTATCACGATATTCTGCAATACATAAAAAATTAGTAGCATCCTGAGCATGCTACTGAAAATGACAAAAGAACTATAAGAAGATTAGCTATGGGATTCTTCTTAGATGGGGAAATTTTGCATAAAAGAAGTCAAGATCAAGTATTGTTAAGGTGCCTGAATTCAACTAAAGCTACTAAAATTCTTGAAGAAGTGCACGATGGAGTTTGTGGAGCTCATGCTAATGGTCACATGATGGCCCTACAAATCATGAGAGCAGGTTACTACTGGCTGACTATAGAGAGAGATTGTATTAACTATGCTCGAAAATGCCACAAGTGCCAGATCTATGCTGATAAAATTCATGCACCTCCAAATGCTCTAAATGTGTTAGCACCTCCATGGCCTTTTTCAATGTGGGGCATGGATGTGATCGGACCAATTACTCCCAAGGCTTCGAACGGGCATAGGTTCATTTTTGTGATGATTGATTACTTTACCAAATGGGTTGAAGCTGCTTCTTATGCAACTGTAAAACGAGCAGTGGTTTGCAAGTTTATCAAGAGGGAGATAATTTGTCGATACGGGCTTCCAGAAAGAATTATCTCTGATAATGCTCGAAACTTGAACAACAAGATGATGGAAGATGTGTGTACTCAGTTCAAGATCAAGCATCATAATTCAGCGCCATATCGTCCAAAGATGAATGGGGCAGTAGAAGCAGCAAATAAAAACATCAAGAGGATGTGGAAAAAATGGTTGAGACATATAGAGATTGGCATGAGAAGTTGCCATTTGCCCTACATACTTATAGAACATCTGTTCGCACTTCTACTGGGGCAACACCATTTTCACTAGTGTATGGGATGGAAGCTGTACTGCCTGTTGAAGTTGAAATTCCATCCTTAAGGGTCCTGATGGAAACAAAGTTAGAAGAGGCTGATTGGGTGAGAGATCGTTACGAGCAGCTCAACTTCATTGAGGAAAAAAGAATGGCAGCATTGTGTCACGGCCAACTGTATAAAAGGAGAATGATGAAAGCGCATGATAAGAAGGTTCGACCAAGAAAATTCAGAGAAGGAGAATTGGTCCTGAAGAAGATTCTCCCAAATCAACCAGACAATAGAGGAAAATGGGCTCCAAATTGGGAAGGTCCTTATGTTGTGAAAAGGGCATTCTCTGGCGAGGCATTACTTTTGGTAGATATGGATGGAGATGATTTGCCAAACCCAATAAATTCAGATGCTGTGAAGAAGTATCATGCCTAAAAAAAAGAGAAAGAAAAAAAAAGAAAGAAAAAAAAAGAAAAAAAGAAAAAGAAAAAGAGATAAAGAAAAAGGAGGATTCAAATTGAAAACCCAAAAGGGCAGTTTGAGTCAATAGGGGGTGAATTCGAACTGAAAACCCGTAAAGGGCGGCTTGAATCAAGGAGACATATCTAAGTTGAAAACCTGAAAAGGTGACTTAGGTATGAGGAGAAAAGGCATTAAAGGGTCATGATATAGAAGCACTAATGTGATTTGATAGGACTTTACATGGTCGATGACTTGAAGAGAATGAGATTTTTGAATGAGAATTTTGTATTAATTGATCAGAGTTATTTGAATGTTTGCCCAAAGCCTGGTTAAATAACCCTAGAATCCTTGTTTTTCTTTCAACCTTGCTTTACCTTCACACTTGGCTACCTTTGTAATATTTTTAGATATTGAATAATACCATTCCTTTCATTTTCACTTATTATTTCCTTACTTTGAGGGATTGAGAAATTGTAGTGTATTGATCTTGAAATTAGAATGGTAATGAATGTTTGCTTGGCAAAATTTGTGAAAGACTCCTATATTATTTAGGAAAATGAAAGAAAAGGAAACTTGTGAATGAATGAAAATTGGAAATCAAGAAAAACCAATGAAAATGGAAGAATGAATGATGAGGTCTCAGTAAAGATTTTAATGAGCAAATGAATGACCAGAAAGAGTGAATGAAGGAAGAAACAAGGGATAAGATAATATAAAGAGGGCACTCAGACAAGAGCTTCATTGGGAAAGAAACATGGAAGAAGGAAAATGAGGAAAGAAATAGGAAATACAAGGACAGGATGACAAATAGAAGAATGCATGAGATGGACTGATACAGAAAAACCCTGTTATTGCCACAGTTAAAGTTGAAATGCTTTTCAAAGAAAACATTGCATGAATAGAATAGATTGTGTGAGTAATATTGTATGAATGGTATTACACAAATGACATTGCATAGATAGGATAGAATGCATGCGTAGTTGCAAACATGATGCATTGCATGAGGAAAATTACAGACAAGGTTCCTTGAGTACAATCTATAAGACCTTCGGGCATGATTCCTTCAAATATTTTGGACAAGATTTTAAAGTTTGACTGCCTACCTGTTTAGGAGGAGCTTTTGGACAAGATTTTAAAGTTTGACTGCCTGCCTGTTTAGGAGGAGCTTTTGGACAAGATTTTAAAGTTTGACTGCCTGCCTGTTTAGGGGGAGCTTTTAGATAAGATTTTAAAGTTTGACTGCCTGCCTGTTTAGGAGGAGCTTTTAGACAAGATTTTAAAGTTTGATTGCCTTTCTGTTTAGAGGGAGCTTTTTGAAAAATAAAAAATAAAAAAAAAAGACAAAAGAAAAAAGAGAAGAAATCAAGCAAAATAGGTGTCTATGTCTTTGTGCAATTACTGTTTCACAGCAAACACACAAAGAGGGGCAGCTGTAGACACCTTATTTTGTTCGGTTTCTCAATTTGTAAAAATAATTAATTGGGTTAAATGACATTGTATTTTAATATAAAATTAGGCTGGAATTAAATTAGAATTTTTAGATTTAGAATTAACATTAATTAGGAAATTAAAATTAAAATAGGATTTAAGAAAAATAAAAAGAAAGGATAAGAAAAGAAAATAAAATTAATTTTAGGATAAGATAATTAGAGTTTTTTTAGGATAATTATTTGGATTAATATTAAATTTGGTAGAGTTAGATTAGGATTAATATAAGAATTAGATAAATAAAATATTAAAAAATAGGAGATAATTATTAGAATAAGTATAGTTGTATTAGGACTTTAACTAATTTGTGGTTATAAAAAGGATTAAAGCTTAGGGTTTAACACAGACAATTATATACACAATCTGCACTCTTTCCTGTTTGCTGCATTGACCTACCTCGCACACCACCTGTCGCCGGCCTGTTTCATTATAGTTCCACACCGATTCTACCCTTGCTTTTCATCATCATCATCGCTTCATCCTCAAAACCATTTTTGTACGGGTCGCTATCCTCCTACACTGCACAATTGCTCGTCACTGCAGCAAGACCTTGCACTGATTCACTCTGCCACCTTGCAACATTCGTTCACACTAACAACTTGGCCCCGTCTCTCCTTGAATAGCTTGCACCATCTGTTTCACTAACAAACCTGCAGCCATGCATCCATCATCGCCTCACTTCCCAGTCTGACGATCGTTGCATCTTTCTCATCTCACCATCATCAATCACCAACTCCATCGCCTATCCCTACCTCGTGCCAAATCAGAAACCATCACTGTCGCCGTCGCTTTCCCAGGCCTCGCACCAACCATTGCCTGCCTTGCTTTTTGCGGTTATCCAGTTGTAGTTTGTTTTTTCGCACAGCAAGATTTCAATCATCTTCCCGCACTGCTACAGCTGCTGTATATTCTCACTTCCATCACGAGTTGCTCTACTTCATCATCCTCGCTGCCTCTGTTCTATCGTAGCATTGTTTCTGTCACCGTTCTCTACATTCTACCATCTCCAAATAGTCCATTTCTGATACTGCCCTTGAAGGAAGGAGCAAAGTGCAAACCGAAAAAGAAAAGCAAGTTAGATACGTGAAGAAAGGAAGAACAAAGAAGGAATAGAAAGGGCTGCAACATTATTGGCTAGCAGGTAAAGAAAGTAAGGAGGTTTATTATGGCATTCAGGTGATTTAATCAAACTATTCTCATCATTTTATTTATTGTCTTGTTTTATTGTATCTAATATATTTCTTTATTAATATTTTGTATTCATATCTTATTAGTTTAGTGTAATTTATTATATAATTTAATTGATTAATTCTTTTTATGTACAATAGTAATAGTTTCTTTTATAATATGATTTGACTTACTTTGCATGATTTAATTACTTTGATAATATTTAATATTGAATAAATAATTAGTGTGTTGACATGATTTGTTTATTTTAATTTGTATGGTATTTGTATGATATATTTTATGTTTTATATGTTTAGCATGATAGATATTAGATAAATAAAATAATAGAATAATAAATTAAATTAAAAAATGCAAATAAGAATAAAATATAATAAAATTGAATAAGGAAATAATAAAGTTATATTAAGAAGATGAATGCAAATTATCCGATGATGAAATTCCAAGAAAGTCAAATGGTACTCCTTGGAAATTTCTAGGTGAGGGGTTTGCTCTAGACTGAACCAGATTGATAGAAGGTTTAGAGTAAATTTTCAATACAATGATATGTGTTCATTTTCTAAAATAGAAATAAAATATAATAATAAAGACAATTAAAATAAAATAGAAATAAAATAGTAAATACGATTAAGGTAATAAAAAATAGAAAATTAGTAAAGGATTGGTTATAGAGCCAAAAATTAAGATTTTCATAATATATTCCGACGACGGAACCTCTTCAAGCAAGTCAATCGGTACTACTTGAATACTCCTGAGGTGAGGGAATTTACTTATTGTCTGAACCAGATTGATGGAAGGATTTTAAATAAATTTTCAATGTTTTAAGCATATCGAAATTAAATTAAAGTAAATTTAGACTGACCTATTGGGTATAGAGTCAATATTAGGGTTGTCATAATGTATTTAAATGATCCGACAACGGAGCCTCTTTGAGCAAGTCAATTGGTACTACTTGAATACTCCTGAGGTGAGGGGATTTACTTATTGTCTGAACCAGATTGATGGAAGGATTTTGAGTAAATTTTCAATATATTAAGCATATTGAAATTAACTCAAATTAAGATAAATTTAGAATGACCTAGAATAGTTGGTACCATTTTAGGATGGGCGTTGTTGGGATGCTAATCCTTCCCCACACGTAACCGTACTCCCGAACCTTAGATTCTTTGAACGTAAACCAAGCCTTATCTCTAGACAAGAATAGGTGACCAATCACGCCTTAGGTTTGGATGGTTGGTGGCGACTCCTAGAATTTTAAAGTCTAGCGGTTAGGTTCACGGACCTAGACGTTATGACAAGTCTACAAGACTATATATATTACTATCCATGTTTCTTCTGGTGTCTTACTATATATTGGTGTATCATCATCAAACACCATTATAATTTATCTAGTTATGATTTAATACCTCTTTCATTTAACTCATACACACCAGAAGGATATTCATCTGCCCAAATACACTACAAAGATCTTATACTAACTTTACCAAGTCCTAATTATTGTCTTAAGGACATCGGTCTCTCGAAATTTAACGGATAGTACCCCGATTAATAGTTGATCTTATAAAATATTTATGCACCCCCGAATGGATCAATTTGACCATCAGTCTGTAATAGGTGCATATTTATACTAAGTGATAACACTGGCAGTTAATCATCAATTACTGTATGTTCATATATCATCATTACTCTCCCAGACCATTAACAATGTTTTCTCCCATAGATATACATTTGGAGAAATAAACTCTTTATTCAATAGTTTCTGAAGTTACTCCTTAAGCTTCTTAAATTTTGTTTAGGTTGTCCTATAATAGCTTAAAAGTAGACTCCGTAACGATTGTCGAGTCAATAATAAACTCGATTTCTCGATTCAGTGGTGGGGTTTCATTTAGAATTATATCTGAAAATTTCAAATCACATACCTCACCCCACTTTGGACATTTTATTTCTATGTCCTTCACATAAACAATATATTCTCAAAACATAGGCACATAACCCTTAAGCAATTTCAATACACATTTCACTTTGATTCATTTATTTAATAGTTTTCCAAAATATCACATTCAAGTACGAGGAGATGGTGAATTAAATATAATAATTCAGTTTAATAAACCTGCAACTAAGATGTCCCTTTCTAGACTTACACCGAAATCGTATACATTCGATAAGCTTAGGTTAGCTGTCATATTCTTTATCTCTTACTACCACTTTACAATTTCTATGCACCCTTTTCACAAATTGGTGACATTTAGAATAGTATCTTGTTTCTACATGGTATATCCTCACATTCTCCGATTCTACAAGTATCCTATTAGTATACACACACAAAGGATACAAAAGAAAGGTGTAGAACCAGAATTAACAATATCAATATTAAATTATCGAATGCACAATTCACAATCTCATTCGGTAGATATATCACCTTTCACATCATTAAACAATCCCTAACCAGATGCCCCATTCATTTACGCCTCAACCTTAAGAAATGCATAGCCAGGCTAACTGTCTAACAACCTCCATTTATGTACACATCAGGTCGCATCTGTCATTTGAACAAAGGTGGGACCGATAATATGGACTATTATGCTAAAATTTCTCCATCACAATATCACAAAAACATTCTTTATATAATCCACTTCTCTATCACTTTCATTTAGTTCAATATCCGATCCATTTACTATTATTCAGGGGTTGTTTCAATGTAAGGACACATTTGTCATTTCCAAATTTATTTCTCTCTCCTTTTAAGTTCATCTAACAAGGTGACCTTAAGGTCTATACATTGAAGATATTTATATTCCATCTCAATTTCATCATTTTAGGGTCTTATTTCGACTTCGGACAAAGGAAGTCTTGGTGGGGCCCCTCACCGAGTTCCTCCCTGTATGTTGTCGAACAAAACCCTTCATGATGAGTTATCTCAATAGTACCAGGTGTGTAAGAACTAGGTACCTAAGGGTCCTGAGTTTGAACCCCTAGGGACGCGAATTAGAGTTGTGGCCTAAGGGCACACTTCGAGAAAGCCTTGAGGGGCAGTGGCCTGCGGGTGCACCCCAAAGCGGACAATACGGATGAGTGACCCGCCTGGGGCGGTGGCTTGGGTCGGGGGACCAGCGGGTGCACCCCGAGGCGTCATAATAAAACGCGAGTTTTTTTGTAAGGACTGCATGGCACTTTGGTCCCCACTGGGATTCAAGAGGTGGCCCCTGCATCCCACTCACCCGTATTGTCCTTTCTAAGCCCACTGGCCCTCAAGGATTTCTTTCGCATCCGCATGTCTCAAACCCTTGACCTCTTGCAAGTGTTGAGACATGCTAACCATTAGGCCATGACAATACGGATGAGTGGGATGCGGGGGCCACCTCTTGAATCCCAGTGGGGACCAAAGTGCCACGCAGTCCTTATATAATATAAATATAAAATGTATACATATATAATGTTTGTTATGTAATTAATAATTGGATTGGTTAAAATTGGGCAAGAGACTTAAATGATAAAACCAGATTTATTTTTGATCCAATCTCATTTATTTAACCAAAATCATTTAATAGATTTAATATTTGTAGTAACCTTTCTTAAAAAAAAAAAATTTTTGATCTTGATGGAAAGTGTATTTTGACAAGTATATTTCGATCCTTGTACAAGTCTATCTCAAAGTAAATTATCCTATCTCAAAGCGATTTTTTAGAGTTGCAAGAAACAATGCTTTGCTAACAACCTCTTGGCCTAGTAACTAAAGATAAGTTGTGGCATATTGTAAGTCTTGGGTTCGAATCCAAACACTCCTTCTCCAGTTATTTAATATTCCTCTTGTAACAAAAAAAAACAAAACAATGCTTTTAGTTGGTCGAGTAATCAAACACTTCGTGAATTCTAAAAAATAAAAATAAAAATAAAGTAGTTTATCATGAGTACATACCATTACAATAAAATTTTTGTTATCTGAAGTCGAAAATTTCATTCATTCTTTAACTTTTCAATGGTACTCTGGAAAAAAAAATGGAATAATGTGTCTCATTTCTCAATTATTATAAATTGGATAGCGGATGCCATATCCATAAGGTTTGGTATTCTGAATTATGATAGAAAGCTCCCTCTGTTTGACCGTTCTTCACAATTGGTCTAACTCTTTCCAACATACATGTGATGTCACATGTCTTCCATGTTTCAATCTGATTCTCCCCATTGCCATTTGTTTGACTCATAAATTAATTACATAAAAAAATCCCTCATTTCAGTTATTTCAGTTATGAAGTTAGTTGCATTACAATAATATCATATTATTTTATACTTGCATAATTTTCCTTTATAATATATTTATATATAGCAATTACTGCATGTTTACATATTGTTTCTTTGGGTTCGATTTGGACTTTCTGAAATTGCACTGATTATTTATCCTATTTAGACCTTTGACACTAATTGATAGATGGATGGACCGATTTGAATAATACCAAATATATTTTGCACTAAATAAAATAATCTTTTTTTAATCATAAACCTGAATTTCAAAAATAATATTTGATTTATAATTCTTAAGGGAAAGGATCTCTTGCTGAATCTTCCCTTTTCCTTTTTAACCATTCTATTTCAATTCAATATTTTTTTTGGTTAATTGACAAATGATATAACCTTCCTTATAAGGTTTAAAAACCAATCTAGTAATAAAATTCTCAAATAGTTGATTACCTTTTATAAATGTATAACATTTGGATGGTTTTTCTTATTTACTAACTAATAGTGACGGAATACCAATGGAAATAGATTTTATAAATTAAGAAAGAAGAGTTTTTTTTCATAACAGGAATAGTTTAAAATCTTTATTATCAAAATAGGGTTCTTTTAAACTTATTTCCATAATCAAGGTATCTTAGTCCAACTTGATGCCATGTCATTTTTTAAAAAAAGAAAAGTAATATAATAGATTTTTGAAAAAATAAAAATTCTTAACAATAGCTTTTCTTTTTTGATAAACATTAAAAACTAAACAATCTGATCATTTCTCTTTCTAAATCTTAAATATTTATGAAAACCCAAGTATTCTAAAAACAAAGAAATCAAAAAACAATAGCTACGAACTCAGCTTTTAAGCAGAATATAGGAAAAATGTTAAAATCCATGTCCAGCGCAAGTTAAAGTTTTTTTTTTTAGTTTTCATCAGTCTTCTTCTTTAATTTGTTTCTTTTTTGTTTGAATTTGTATTCTAGAAGCAAAACTACTCTGCATTATTTTCAAATGATTGATTTACCAAGCAATCATTTTTGGATCATCAAATTTGGAGGAGAGCACCATCTAAATTACAAAAATTACAACACCTAAATTACAAAATTTTAGATCTTCAACACGTAGAAAAATTATAAAACTGTAAACTAAGGATACAAAGAGGAAAGGGCATGTAGATCTAGAAACAAAATAATATATATATATATATATATATATATATATATATAAAGAATTGAATCAAGAAATTTAGAATGAAAATTGAACAATATTTTTTTTTCTGTGAGTGGTCAATAGGAACAAAAATATGTGATTTCTTCTGAATTATGGTATTAAGCGTTAAAGAAAAATTTTATCAATGTTTTTTTATTTTTAACAAATCTGTTAATATGTTTAACAAATTTTAAGTTTATAAATAAAATATTTAAAATAAATCAAAAGAATAAGTATGGAATGTATCTTAATAAATTGTTGAGATAAAATTGCAAGAATTATTGTCTTTAACAATAAGTGATGATAATTAAATCCATATGAGAACGACTTCGAAAAAAAAAAGAGTTTGATAAATTTATATATAATCATAGGAAAGAGAAAAGAAGAGAGCAGTGTTTTAATATGCTAATTTATAGTTTCATAAAATGAAAATTTAACATAAAATTTAATTTTTACAGAAGTACCTTACTTTTGGAATAAAGTTTAAAAACACTCCATTTTAGAAAACAAGATTATAAACTATATTGATTTGGGAAAAAACTCTAAGAAAAATTTTAAAAAATTTATCCTATATTTGGACGAAATTCCATTGGAATACGGACGAAACAATTTCATTGATAATGCATCACTAAAAAAGATGAGAAGAGAAAAATGTATGTGCCATATTAATCCGTCAATAATTTGTCGGTGCCTTAAATATCAACAGATTTATTGGATTTACCGATGAATATATTCTATCAGTAAATCCAAATCTCTAAATCAAATTCTGCTCCCCTAGACCCGAGACGCCCATTCATTTTCTCCCTCTCTGTCTCCCCTTCCTCACAACCCTTGACTTAGGTTGAAGTTTGTTTTCAGTGTATGGTCTCATCCAAGGATAACAAATGCAACCAAAGGTTTTTAGCTTGAAATAATTTGGGGTATAGTAAAATAAATTTCATATGGTGATTTGTGTTCTAAAAAAGCTGTTGGCATTCGATTGATAAATTAGATAGCTATTTGAAATGCATGAGGCTAGTAGGTTGAGGGCATGGAGGCTTTATGAAGAAGAATGAGGCCTGTTTCAACAATATGTCTGTTTCCTTTTTGAGGTTCTATCGTGTTCAAGTGTGTAAGGTGGTGTGGTTAAGTATTTGATTCCATAAGAGGCAAGAAGAGAAAGCTTTATATTGTCCTCCTTTGTCAAAATAAATGGATAGAATTGAGGTGTTAAATTGTTTCTTAACTTGTGCTTTAAATGGTGGAAATATATGCATGACATCAAATTTGTTTCTAATTGGAGATAACCATGTAAATGTGGAATCATGATCAAGATAAATGACATAGTAATGATAGCCATCCATTGATTTAATAGAAAGACTACCCCAAACATCAGTAAACAACAATTGCAATGGCTTATGTATAAGAACTGTATTTTTTATACATATTTAATCAATACTTGACTATTTGAACAGTGTAAGATGGCTAAGTACTGATTTTTTTATTTTTGGTACATTGAGGCAAACTTCTGTACAGGCATATACGTGGGCCCCACATGAGTGCACACCTATCCAAATATATTCGAATAATCATATATTGATAATATTTAGCCTTCAATAAGCCATTCTAATTCATTGAGTTATGATTTTAGCTTTTGTCGAAAGATGTGTAATAAACCAAAATATGATGGGTTTATCCATAGGTCATTAAGTTGTCAAAACTAACTCTGTGAATGACTTTAGGGGCCTAACTGATTAGTGTCAAAGCCTTAACTTGTCATATTAGGTCATGTGTCAAAAATTTTTACGATAAGATCGAAAAAGACTGAAAGAGGTAAAACCAAGCAAAAAGCCTAGCCTTATTTAACATGGCTAGCCATCCCTTGGATTTTTCTACTAATATTGTCTTATATGCATAGGACATGCATGTAGATAAAGAATATCTCACCTACCTATATGAAAGCAGAGGTTGATGGACAGTAGGCTAATAAAAGAGGAAATCTCTCCGTTTGTTTATTCATGTCAAATAATTACAATATATAGACTAAAAGCTTAAACAGAAAGTAAGCTTTTAGAAATTCAAAATAGGAAACTAGATAATTATAAAAATCTAATCATATCCCTAAAAATAAGGAATCTGCAAGTAAACATTAAAACAGAAAGTTGACTAATAAACAATCCTGATCTTGGCATTTATTCTACTTTCCAACACTCCCCCTCAAGCTGGTGAATAGATATCAATCATTCCCAGCTTGCTGACATTTGAGTCAAATTCTGACTTCAATAAGGCTTTTCTGAGAATGTCTGCTTCTTGTGACTTGGTTGGCACGTAGTGTAAACTAAACGTTCCATTCTCAATTTCTGACTTGATGAAATTTCTGCCAATGCGAACATGCTTCATTCTGTCATGCTGGACTGGGTTATGAACTATGCCAATGGCAGATTTGCTATCACTATAAAGACTCGTAGGTTCTTCCAATGGAATATGCAAGTCTTGTAGTAACCTACTTAGCCAAATTAGTTCACACACTCCTTGAGCAATTGCTCGGTATTCTGCCTATGCGCTACTTCTTGCGACAACAGTCTGCTTCTTACTCCTCCAAGTGACCACATTCCCCCATACTTTTGTGCAGTATCCAGTGGTGGACTTTGTATCTTCAACCGAACCTGCCCAATCTGCATCTGCAAAACATTCAACACTTCGATGATCATTCTTCCTGAATAGTAGTCCTTTCCCTGGAGTCCCTTTTAAGTAGCGAAGAATATGATTCACAGCCTCTAGATGTCTCGTGGTGGGAGAATGCATGAATTGACTTACTACACTAACACTATAGGCAATATCAGGCCTAGTTAGTGATAAGTAAACCAGCTTTCCCACTAAGTGTTGATATCTTTCCCTCTCTACAGGAGGATCTTCCTCAGTTATTTTGTGCTTCCAACTCCGATCTAGAGGTGTCCCTGCAGGTTTGCACCCTAGTTTTCCTGTCTCTCTTAGCAGATCAAGAGTGTACTTCCTTTGGGAAATGAAAATGCCTTTCCTGCTCCTAGCTATTTCCATTCCAAGGAAGTATTGAAGGTGGCCAAGATCCTTTACCTTAAATTCAGTCTGTAGTCGACTTTTAAGGCTGTCAATTTCATGAGAATCATCACCTGTGATAACAATATCATCCACGTATACTATGAGAATAGATTTCTTCCCATCTTTTCCTTGCTTCACAAATAGAGTGTGATCAGCTTGCCCTTGTGTGTAGCCAAATTGTTTCATGGCTGTGCTGAATCTGGTGAACCAAGCTCTGGGAGATTGTTTCAGTCCATATAAGGATTTCTTCAACTTACACACCTTACCGGTTTTACTCTCTTCTTCAAACCCTGGTGGTAGCTTCATATACACCTCTTCTTCTAAGTATCCGTTGAGAAACGCATTTTTAACATCCATTTGGTGCAATTTCCAATCAAGATTAGCAGCAAGAGAAATAATTACTCTAATGGAATTTAATTTGGCAACAGGAGCAAAGGTTTCTTCATAGTCTATACCATGAGTTTGAGTATAGCCTTGAGCAACTAACCTTGCTTTGTATCTGTCTATGTTCCCATCTGCACCAAGCTTTATAACAAAAATCCATTTGCATCCCACAACTTTCTTCCCTTCTAACTTCAGCAAATACTTCACGGATAGATGGAAGTGGCTTCGTTCCAAGGATCCTCCCTCTAACTTCATCTAACTCTTTATTCAGCCCCTGAAGAAAATCAAAAACTCCTTCTTTTTCAAGCATTTGGTTATACAATTTACTGTCATCCGGACATTTCCAGTTTACTGTATAGAACAAATCCATTTCTTGCCATAATTCAACTAGCACCTTATAATACTCAATGACTGACCTACTGCCTTGCCTTGTATTGCGGAGTGTGGAGCGGATTTCGAAACACTGTGATGAGTTCTGTAAATCAAAATACATCTCTTGAACAGTCACCCAAATTTCATGGGCAGTCTTGTAGAATAAGTAGGTCCTCGCAATTCTAGGCTCCATGGAATTAATTAACCAAGCCATGACAATTGAATTTTCAGCCTCCCATGTCTTATAACTAGGGTCTGCTGAATCAGGTGCAGGGACATCACCTGTGAGATAGCCCATCTTCCCTTTGCCTTTGATCACAAGAAGAACTGATTGAAACCATTCCCAGAAATTTAACCCATTTAATTTATGTTGGGTTATTTGAAGACAGTGATTAATTTCAGAGGATGAGAAGGAACCAACGGCATTGGATGAAGGAATTTGAGTGGGTAAACCCCTAGATGACACAGTAGAGGAAGATGACTGGCCGGTACCAGCCATGGAAGCTGTTTTGGATTTTTGTTGGTGTTACAGAAATAATCTGCCAGCAGGAAAGCCTGGCTCTGATACCATGAAAGCAGAGGTTGATGGACAGTAGGCTAATAAAAAAGGAAATCTCTCCGTTTGTTTATTCATGTCAAATAATTACAATATATAGACTAAAAGCTTAAACAGAAAGTAAGCTTTTAGAAATTCAAAATAGGAAACTAGATAATTATAAAAATCTAATCATATCCCTAAAAATAAGGAATCTGCAGGTAAACATTAAAACAGAAAGTTGACTAATAAACAATCCTGATCTTGGCATTTATTCTACTTTCCAACACTATATCCCATGAACCAATGAGAAGTGAGAAAAAGGAAAAAATATGGAAATTAATAATAATGGATAAATATGAAGTACGCTCATATTACAAGCTTAAAACTCTAATTGGCTTAGCCTTAAAATGCACCATAATGACTAAAATAAGTGTGAAATCCCAAATTTTCATGTATTCCTCCATGTCTGTAAAGTATTTCAATCTAATATGATTAAATGAATATGAAGTTGATGTGTAATTGAGGTATGAATGATGTATGCATGATGTATGAAGTATGGAAGAAATAAGAAATGGAAAGTCAAATAGTTAAGGAAATTAAATTGATGTTATAAGAATAATTGAGGTATGAGCAAAGAATTAATATCAGAAAATTAAGTGTAAGTAAAGACAAGTGTTATATGGAAGAAAGAAGACCAATTAAGTGAATGGTCAAATAATGATGGTTAAAGGTTAAGATGAAATGATTTAATTGGATGATGATGAAACAAATACCAAATTTTCATAATTAAATGATTTTGTATGGCTGATATGAGAAAAGGAAGAAGAGAATTTAATGGTCAAAGATGGGTTAAATAAGAGGGTCAAAAAGGGGTCAAGGAGTAAAGTGGCTGAGATGAGATGAGTTATGGATTTGCATGCATTTAATGCATATTGCATGGGTCACCACCTCCAGCCATCACCCCTACGGCAGCAAACCATCCCAGCCCTCTCTCTCATTGCCTCTCGTTCATTTCAGAAATTCCTAAGTTTTCTTCCATAGTCACCTTGACAAACACCCTTGTTTAGTAACCAAATCGTTAAGTTTGTTAGACGAAAAACGATCATAGTCACTAGACGAGGCTATATCTGAAGTTTGGTGGATTGATTCCAAGTATTGGAAGAGATCTCAAAGTTTGAGATTTTGGTCACTAGCAAAAGGTAAGAGAAGAAGATGATTTAGTCAATTATGTTCATGGTATGGTGTTGTACTGAATTAGTATAACATGATTATGGCAAATTCTTAAAGGTTTGCTTTGATATGATGATTTCAGATTTGAAGAAGAAAAGGATTAGGGTTGGTGAACCAAGTGATTTCATGTTCTCGAAGTAATCGAGGTAAGGAATTTATGTAACGGACGTAAGGCGGCTATGTCCGCATGGTTTATGATGTTTTTACATGTTTTGGAGAGAAGTATTAGTTGATTTTGTGCAGGAAAAGATGCATTTTCGGACTTGTCTCCTAGTACCAATTAGGCTAGGGGCAGCCGATTGCCATAAAGGGAAGTCGACTGCCTAGAGACAACCAAAACGCCGTTTTCCGAAAACCGATGCAAACCAGCCGACTGTTATGTAAGCCAGTCGACTGCTATTTACCCAGTAAGCATTCTGTTTCAAACCAGTCGACTGCTATATGGGACAGTCGACTGCTATTTTCCAAAATGCATTCTGTTTCAAAACCAGTCGACTGCCTATTAGACCAGTCGACTGCTAATTTTCCAGAAGCATTCTGTTTCAAAAACAGTCGACTGCTATATGGACCAGTCGACTGCTATTTGCTAAGAAGCATTCTGTTTGAAAACCAGTCGACTGCTATATGGACCAGTCGACTGCCTTTATATGTTTTCAAAGATGAAAATATCGGAATTTTAAATGAAAATAATTTCGATAAATGAAAGTATGAAGCAGCAGCCGACTGCCCTGTTAAGCCAGTCGACTGCCCTGTTTTAAAAAAAGAGGTTTTCAATCCTATTTTCAGAAAGTATGAAATGCCATGGCAAGAAGCTATATGGCATATGTTTTGAGATTATGCACTATCATGTTTATAGTAGGGGCTCTGATCAAGTCCTGAAATGATGTAATGTATGTTATGGGCTAAGGAACCATAAGTCAGGCCTCATTCGCTACAGAAGGACACCTGACTAGTGTTAACTGTAGCCACCCGCAGTTGGCCAATCTGTTTATATTTCATGTTCGGCTAAGGGAGGATTCCTGGCCCTACGGGGTACGCCACATGATAATGATGATGATGATGATGATGATGCAGTGCATAACTCCACAAAGGTACAAATAGTTTTATGTTATCAAAACTATATGTATATGCGATTTCTAAGAATAAAGAAATCGAAAGTACTTGATTTACTGGTACAAGAAGTTTTAAAAGAAGTATATGATGTATGATTTCAAGAAAGTATAAGACGTTTTAAGAGAAGTATGTATGTATGTATGTACGTATGTATGTAAATGATATTTGAAAGAAGTACTTGAAATATGTTTTGAAGAAGTATACGAAACATGCTACGTTATAAAAGCATGTAAAGTATGTTTTAAAGTAAGTTATGAAGTATGATGATTTAAAGAAAGTATAAGAAGAAGAAGTATGATGCATGTTTTATATGTTTTAAAGAAAGTATGTTTGCTTAAACCATTTGAAAGAAATATGCATGGTTGCAAACAATGCATGAAATGAGTATACAATGTATACATGCTTTATAATGCTTTACATGACATTATAGAGCCAAGTAGGAAAAATGCATATAAAGGCATAGTACGCTCTTTTACATAATTTTCTTACTGAGCGTAAACTCACCATTTTACGAACATTTTTCATACAGACTATCTGAAGTAATCCCTCGCTCTCGATAGAAGAGTCTACGAGTGGATCTTGAAAGTTTACCTTCGAGAGACGCTTCCCAAGTAGTATAGAAGGTATACTAATATAATTATGCAAAGTAAATTGTAATTTAGTTATGGTACAGTACAACTAACATTAATGTATATAAGATGTCGGGGATTTAAGTTAAGATGATGTACGAGATCCTGTGGAAATGGATGATATATATATATATATATACATGTATCATTAGTCTGTTTTATTGAAATGGTATAAAATTTTATGAGCTATCAGATAATTAGCTTAAGAATAAAGGAAGAATGACACTGGATGAACTAAAATCTAAATAAAGAAGGGAAAAGATAAGTGATAAGATGAAGTGACGGGGATGTCACAATAAGCCTTCCACAACTGGCCATCAACTTAAAACACCATAATATGCTAAGAAGAAAAGAAAGAAAACATAAAAAAACCCATGAAAACCTTGAACCCTAACGCTTTTGCCATGCTAGTTCAAGCTCATTTCTTCATTCTCTAGTAATTTTCTAACTCTTATCTGTCTCTTAACTTCATGCCTTGCCTTAGTTTTCAAGAAAACTTTAAAAAAATGCAAAGATCTTAACTAAAAGTAAGTTTTGACCAAGACCAAGATCTCCTATTTAAGGCTTGATACTAAGTGGTTTTGTGGTTTTAAATTGAAGCAAAAAGGCTCCCTTGAAGAGGTTCCATATTTGACCATATTGAGGTGCTATAAGGTAAGCTGCGATCCAAGCGTTGATTTTGAGATATGATAGTCTCTTGATCAAGTAGTGATGATATGTGAAGTCAAAATGGAATGAAACTAGCTAGAACATGTTGTTATGTATTCAGCCAATTAGGGTTTTCTAGGGTACCATGCTTTGTTTACTATGGTAATGATGTATGTGGTTTGTTTAAGATGGCTATGCATGAAAATGACATGACACTGGAATGAAAGTGAGAAATTCTTCATCTTGTAGTTTTGGCCTCAATGAAGAGCAATGCAAAAATGACCTGTTTTCAAGCTAAAATGGTGATATGTTAATATGTCTGTGACGTGTAGTTGATAAGTGTAAGTGATTCAAAACGAAACCATGAAAATGAGATATTTTGCTAACTAAATTCACAAAAACCCTAATGGTGTTCTGCATGGAAGCAATGTCGTAATGATGTATATAGTAATATGTAAGGTGCTTATGAAGTGTAACAGTGCATATGGTTTGTAATTGTAGTGATTGGAATCCAATTGGTGGTATGGTGACTACTTGAGCTTAGTTTGAACAAGCGCTCAACCTATTAAGCTTTGGGTAAGTTAACTATGTGGATGCATGATAACATCATACAGTGTAAGTATGGATGATAAGATATTGATTTAATTGTGATTAAACCATATATATGAATTGTGTACCAATACTGCTTATTAAGGCATAGTAGCCTAATTATGGTGCACGTGAACTAAATATGTATAAAAGATTAAAATGAGATGTGAATTTTGGATGTAAGATTGAATATGCGTTTTGATTTGTAGGCTGGGTAGTGAGATATAGTAACCCTGTCCTATTGCAACAATTTTTAGAAATTGAATACCAAATGTGAAAGTCTAATATAGCAAACCATGTTTACATTGCATATGGCATTTCTGTGCATGACATGGTATTAACAGGATTTGAAGCTTGCATGGATTTATTTTTGCATTTCAAAAAGCTTTAAAATCTCATTTGGTAACATGTTTTGAAATACATTAAATATATGACTACATTGTAAATGTACATGATTTCAGATTAAGCATATAGTTGCTTTTATATCCACAGAGTTCATAAAACATGTAAGAACAACTGTTTTATAGCTTTTAAGGCACTCCACATTGATATGAGACTGATAAAGCAATATGGAAACAACCTGAGTATCATATACTCTTATATAGGCATATATAACTTGTATGACAATAATCATTGATAGGTTCTAGTCTTAGCTAGCTGATAACTACGATTCGAGACACAAGGATCTATAGCCATAGGTAATGCTCGAGTTTCTGGGGTATGAAATTGGCTCACTGATAGCCACAGTTGGATAATCTTTATCGGTTAACTACAGGAGAGTTTGCCTAATTGAACTTACGAGTATTGATTATTGATATACCAGTATTGACTATTGAATTTACAAGAACTGATATATATGACTTCACGAGCATTGATTTTTGAACTTATGACCACTGATTTCAGAACTATTAAATATTGATTTGACTAAAGTCTGTAACTGAATGCTTGCATTGAGTACTGTTTGATTGAAAAGTACATTGTTTTATCAAAAACTGTAATTGAATTGATTTATCAAACTTTGCAGTATGTTGTCATTGAATCATTATTTCATTAAAATGATAGTAGTGTTAGTTATGATGTCAAGTTTACTTCAAAGTGTCCTTCCTTAACCTATCCCAAAAGACCTTAACAGCATTACCGAGTCCTAGTGTTAGAATAAGTAAGAAAAGTGATTGAATATCGAAAAACAAGACTGTATAAGAAATCGTATATTGACATTAATGTGGAAATGAAATTATATTGTTGCTTCCATGCATTATAGAACAGTAGACAGTATGTTACTATCATCTGCACTTGTGTGGTTGACTTACTGGGCATTTGCCTCATTCCCCCACTATTTCCATCATAAATTAAGTCAAGATAGTGCTGATTATCGATCACAGTATCTAGCTCTACTAGTTTTCAACCTCTAGAGCTCTCATAGTACATATTCAATATATGATTAGAGTGACTAAATGCATTTATTTTCAGATTGTTTTCTACAATACTATAGTTTGGAATGTGTAATAACTAAAAAGTATACTTACTTCACAAAATTTTTCTATGTCAAGATGTAAATGAATTTTTATTGTTAAACATGTCAAAATTATAAAAATATTAGAATATTTTGTTAGGAATTTTTTTGAAGGGTCAAACAACCATATTTTTTGTTGAAATTTGAATAATTTATAGACTAAAGGGTTTATGAGTGCGATAGATGATCAAGATCTTAAATTCATTGCATTTGACTGTTAAAATTTTGTTGTGTTTCTAGATGTTAAATCATATGATATTGAATTAGGACCCTAGGTATGTTGCCTTAAACTATATTAGGTAGTTAGCTAACTAAAATTATAAGATAACATTGTTCACATGAAAAACCAGTTTAAAAAAAATGAAAAGGTTAGTCCTAAATTTCCTATTTTTGTGTAAGTATACGAATTGTCGCGTCTCTCAAGGTGTGACATTATGGCTGAACAAACTTTAGTGATTAAAAGGTAGTTTATAGCTCTTGTTACATAGATGGGAATTGCAGTTTGAAACTCTGTTAGAAGAGTCATAAACTAAATTGTATGATGTAATTGTAAAATGAAGAATCCTAGAAGATGGATTCCTAATCTCCTATGTCAAATATCATGTGTTGTTTTGGAACAGAGCAGAGCTAATTTTGGTTTATTAGAACTAATGGATGAAGCTAGAAGACTACTGAATGTTGGAAGCTCATAAATTTTGTTCTGGTTGTGTCCTTTCATTAGTGTTGCTCCCGTGACCGAATCCTTCACAAGTAAATGATTTGCAAAAAATTCAACATAATCATTATTAGTTTTTAGAGTTTTTTTAATTGAATTGAGGTTTCTTTGCAATTAAGGAACATATAAAACATTGGAAAGAAGTAAATGTTTATGTGAAGTGGTGAGTTGTGTGGAACTAGTATGATTGATGTCCAAACCTAAGCCATTACCAACCAGAATTTCATCAAGGCCTCTATATTCAAAATAGAGAGAGAGTTGCTGAGATTAGTAGTGACATGATGAAAGGCTCCAAAATCTATCACCTAGTTTTGGCAAATTGCAACATTTGAGACTAGCAAAATTTGCAGCTAGTTCTGAACAGAAGAGATTTTGAAGTTTTTACAGACCTATGCACTATAACCAAAATTTCTACATAGTTGACAGACTGAATTATTGTTGTTGGTGTTAGCATTAAACTGGTTAAATTTTTTTATATATAAATGAACTATAATTGTTTCAAGAATGAAAATTATTGGATATAGTACTTCTAATGTTATTACTTCTCCGGTTTGGATAATCATATCCTTTTGCTCCTATTGTCATGTTGGTTGTTATAGCAAGTGGTGTTAAGACCTCTTATTTTTTAGTTCCTACTTCAAAGTTAGTTAGCTTATCATTTCTTCTAATGATATTGCACTTTCTCTAGCTCTTATTGTTGATGAGATTTCCCTGAATTCTAATCCAAGACCATTAAGAATGAAGATTATTAAATCATCTTCAGCCACTGATGCTTGAGCTAAAGCTAGCTTATTTGCAATGCTCTTCATTACTTGAATAAATTCTGCTACTGATTCATTTCCTTATGTAGCTAGAGACATTTTATTCTTGAGAGACATAACCCTTGACCTAGTTTTGCTTGCAAACTGGCTTGTAAGTTTTGTCATTGCCTCATTTAAGGTCTTAGAATTGGCTATCAAAGTTACCATTGACTAAGTGAATAATGCAATAATGGCATGTAGGATCAACTTGTCTTGTCTAATCCATTTTGAATATTCTAGATTAAGAGTAGCTATGTCTTGAACAGTAATGGTTTGAGTAGGGATGTTGTGGGTTCCATTGACATAGCCTATTAGATCAAGGCTAGTTAAAAGGGTGTCAAGCTGTAAGTACCGGGAAGGAAAGTTGCTACTATTAAGTTTAGTGGGAGTTAAGTGGTTGAGTTGATTTGAATGATTTCAGCTCTAGGTGTTATGTTTGTGTTGGGAAATTCTTCAATGGGCCTACATATATCAATTAATTATATATTTTAGGCTATCTAATGTGTTTAGTCCATTTAAAAGTGATCAAATAAATAAAGTTTAAGTTATTGGGCTTTAGAACATCTCATTTAGTATGGGCTTTACAATGTATAGAGACTCAATATTTTATTTTATTTTCATGATGGGCCAAAATAAAATAAAATATACTTCAAGTATAAATAGGTTATGACCTCAAGTTTAAATATAAGATAATTCTCATTCTTAAATCCTATCATTGAGTGAGAAACAGATTCTCTCAAAAGGTTTAAACGTGGAAGACTCTAACCCCAAGAAATCAATTCTAATGGATTCTTTTTTTTTTGTTTTAAAATTTCAATGAATTCAGGTACGCTTCCGTATTACTTTTCTTGATGATTGAACATGAGATCCTATGTGTATTTATCTGTATGATTTTCCTACAGTTTGTAGTAGGAATGATTGATGCTATGGATCGAAAATTCTGTTAAGCGTGAGATAGTCTGATACCATGTAAAAACAACTTGGTTTGAACGAAGAATTATCACATTGATTTAGTTTTTTGAGTTACATATATATATATATATATATATATATATATATATATATATATATATATATATATAGCAGTTTGTCAGATGAGATAAACTTGATGTTTATCTCTTGTACATGATTAATACTAATCTATAATCTATTTTTTATAAAAATACATCAATATCTAATTAAGTTAACTTGTGGAAAAGCTACTGCTGTGGATAAGCTTTTGAGTTTGAATTGTAGCTTAGCATTTTGTTGAGATGTTCTAGTGTTGCTGTTTTCGTATTGCTATCTTTTGAATAGTCTTAACAATGGGAAAAGTATTGTGACCTTGAGTGTCAAAGTTTTTGTAATTTTCATCTTGTTATAATAAAATTTCTTGTTACCTTCGCTCGTAAACATAGACTTATAATCAAATTATGTAAATCGTATGTCTTCGTTAGTATTTTTGCATTATATTTCTTGGTGCATCATCTTGATGTATTAGTTGTAGTTATTTATAGTTCTGTTGCTTATTGTTAGGCAACTTGCAACTAGATAAACTACTCTTATACATGATACATTGATTAGATATCAAAAATCATCACGTTAAAATACATCTACCCTTTTTTTTTCATTTCTTTTCGGTTTGATTCTTTATAATCTCTCTGAAGCCATCAGCCATGCATATGGGTTAGGCTAAGGCAGCCAAATTTGAGGATACAAACAAATAAAATAATTAATGTGAAATTACTATGGTTGCACAGAGAATATAGTTTCCGGTAATTTCTGCCAGCATCATTGCATGAATCTATCTGATATTTTGGATGACTACAAATTGACCTTATTCATTCATTCAAACTTACCAACTGACCTTATTAACTGAATCCGTTCATTGATAGCTGTGTCTCATTAATGCATAAACTATTGGAAAGACTTAGGTCACCAATCCCAATCATTTTTTTAATCCATTTTTTAATTTAAATAAATTAAATTCCTTTTTCCTGCTTTCTCTAATTTCTTAACATTAGTTTTTGGTTCTTATTCTAGCGGAGATTCCTTTTTCATAAAATTATTGATCTTCAACTCCCAAACCTCAGCCCAACAAAATAAAAAAAAAAAAAAGAAGAGAGATATTAGTTTCCTCGTTAATTTGAAATAGCATTTAAATGATTGTCAAATTATTCTTTTAATTTATGTTAAATAAGCCAAAATGATTGATTTCTTGGCAAACTACTCCAAATTTGACCACATTCAATGTTAGTCTTAACTCTTTAGCAGGTTACACACGATACATCTTTTACGTTCAAGTGTTCCTTTTTTATATATAATCATAAGAATTTTTAAATTTTATATATAAGATTGAGAGATTATTATATATATTATTTTATTAATTAATGTTTTTTAATTTTCTATTTTATATATATATATATATATATATATATATATGTATCGTCTCATTAATCTTGTTAATAGAATTCAAAACTCTACATTGATTGTGGATGAAATAATTTCAACCTCTCTAGTTGATTTTAATTGTTTTTTGTTGGCTAATTAAGACAATCATTTAGAAACATAGTATAGCACTAATTTGATTAAAACACAAGGTAAAAACAATATGTTACAGTTTTATTCTAAAGCTATATGTAGTCTTAAATAACGTAATGGAGTTTATGGTTTCTGGGAAGATAGTGAAAATTGTCAATATGGTTTCCACCAAAAAAAGTTGTTTAATGGACAGTTAGTGGAAAAAATTGTTATCCTTTATTGAGAACAATTAAGTTAGATCTAAATTTCGAATCTTTATTTTTTTTATATCTTTTTTGTGAAATAAAAAGAAATAATGAATTTTCAAAAAAAAACTACTTATGATTAAATATTACCGCCAAATCCTAATTAAGCAAACAAATACTTGTAATGATATCTTAAGAAAGATTGGCAATAAGATTTGTTGTTGGATAAAAAGGCAGAATGGTTAATGGCATTACTAGAGTTTCTCATTAGTCAAATAAGGAATCAGAAAGTCAAACGGAAGATCACAATGGCAATAATTACTAAATCAATTTTCTGATGCAAATGTGTGTGTGCGCAAATGATGCTTATAGAGGCCTTGTGGGAAGATGAATATACATGCTTATATTCCATCATTTCTCAGCTCCTCATGTTTCCATGTGACCCTTATTTTACAATGAACAAAACATTTGCAATCCTCAAATTCACATGCCAAAAGAATATTTAAAGGATTTCTCTCTCTCGCACAAAAACATTCGAGGAAAGCTGCAAAAATATTGTAATGGGTGTTGTGAGACGATATGTGTTTATTTTATATGGAATAATAGTAAGGGAAGAAAGAAAAGGGATAAAGTTAAGATTTTTCTTTTAAGGAAAAGTAAGATTGCTCAAAAGATTCACAAGCTTTATAGCCCTGTAACCAAATCTTATGGGACCATCTCCAAATCATTTGAACCTAATATTATTTATTCTTAATGCTACTTCAAACTTTATGTATTTATTTATTTTAAAAAAGAGACCGAAGTCTATGTCTAGGATTGAACAAAGAAAGAGAAATTGTAAGTGGAGATTGAAATTCTATCTTGTAAGAAATCACTTTCCATAAAAAAGAGAATGAACTATTTGAGTTCAACTCTAAATTTACTCCAAACTCTATCAATAATTATATTATCCCAACTTCCGTTTTAATCAATATCAAACTAAGAGCGAATATTTTGGTTCAATAGTATAATTTTTCATTTCATATATCTTAAACATATCCTATGTATTAAGACTAGACTGGAGATCAATGTACAGTTAGAGGTGCAAAAGTTAACTCAATCCGAAAAATCCGCCTAATTAACCCGAATCCAAACCTGATCTATCTGATTTGACTAAAAAAGTCAACAACCTAAATCCAACCCGATCCGAATTCGAATTGATCCGAAACCAAATTTATCCAAATTCACATTGATACGAACCCGACTAAATTCGAACCCAAATTTATCTGAATTTAGATTAATCCGAACCCGAATTGATCCAAACCCAAATTGACCCGAATCCAAATTTACCTTACCCTAAAAAGATTCAAACTTAAATTTAATATTATCAATAAATATTTAAATGTTAAAATTAATTATCAAAGTATTTTAATATAGTAAAAATATAATTTTTTTCAATAATATGAGTGTTATATTTTTTTTAATCTAGTTAAACTTAAATATTCACTTTTATATTGCATTCATTTGAACCTAATGTATAATTATTTAATGGCTAATCTATAATAGAGTACAGCAGCTATATCACCTACACTTAATGTCTACAATTATTTTATAAAAAATCAAGATAAATTAAAGAGATATATAGTATTGTTTTATGATATTTAGTAGGGATTATTAAATCACTTTGATTCATAAAGTTATTAATTATTATAGATAATAAAAATAAAATGAAAAAATGTAATTAATTTATGAATATTGGTAAATATATTATAAAGAAAACTATCATACAGATTATTAAATATTTTGATTATTTCAATCCCAATTGTACTATAGGTCATGTAAAAAGAAAATTTTATTTTCATGAGTTTTTTAATTCTTAGAAATATAGTTTCAGTTGATTTTCCTACAAGATAAATCACATCGAGATGACTAAGTCTTAACCCAACAAACCTGTCCAATCGACCCTAACCCAAATCCAACCAACACGAATTGACTAAAAAAGTCAACGACCCAAACTTGATCTAATACGAACCCGAATTAATCCGAACCCAAATTGATCTGAATTCAAGTTGATCCAAACCCGACCTTATCCGAACTCGAAATAGATCGATTTTTTCTTAACACAAACCCAACTTTATCCGAACCCGAAATGATCCGAATCCAAAATGATCCAATTTTTCTTTAACCCCAAAATGATCCGATCCAAAATAACCCAATCCAACCCGCCCATTTGCCACCTCTATGTACAGTTGAAATTATGGAAATAGAGGCTAGAATAAAAATGGTTCAAACTAAGCAGAGTGAAAACGCTTGAACGTGATGACCACTTGCGTCTAATCAATTTTATAAAGGCGCGCTACTAAAAAAAGGTCATGGACTATAATTATTTAAAAAAAAAAACTACTTATTAAAAAAAATTAGATTTCGGTTAGTGAAATCAACCATAACCTAATATCTTTAACTAAGTTTTCTAAAATTATAAAATTTTCAAATTTTAAACATCACAAAAATGTATTGTAAAATGATTTTATGATTACGATAGTCTTGAAAACGTAATTTTTGTACATTTTCCATCGGTGCTATAACTACATTTATATTTTAGACGTAGTCTAATAAACTAAAAGATTACATTTTACTTAAACGTAATTCCACAAAAATTATAATTTTCAACAAACTGTAGTTTCTAGAATTTAAAATTTGTAGATATTTAAAAACCATAGTTTAACCTATCAAAATAATTACAAAAAATATTTATTTACAAATATTTAAAAATAATTATATTTTAATAATAACACTCAAAGGAAAACAATTCAGTATTATATATATATTAATGTTTTTAAAATATTTGAAATAGTTTTACTATTATTAAAATGTTATTTATATTAATATAATATTAAAAACCATATTAAAGTTATTCTTTAAAAAATTAAAAAATATATGTAAATAAAAATTATTACACTTTAATTTGAAATTATGTATTAGTAAATCATAACAAGATTATATGTTTACATTTATTATTAAAATAATAATATAATACATTTTTCAAGAAAATATAAAAATGTCATACTTTAATGCAATAATTGCTTCATGTTGCAATACGTGTTCTACCCAAGCATGTTAGATATGCTATCAAAGGATTTTTTTTGTTCTCAATGCCATATTTCACAAAATTGTTGATGTGTCTAAGTTAGATGAAATGCAAATAAATATTAATGAACTACCTTGTGTTTGTTGGAAAAATATTTTCTCCTTTCATTCTTCGATATCATGATTCATGTAATGATCCAACTCATTTGAGAGATCCAACTTTGTGGACTAGTTTTCTTCGATAGATGTACTCATTTGAAAGATACATGAAAGAGTTAAACGAGCATGTTTGGAACCATAATAGGCCATAAGAATGCATTGTAAAGTGTTATATTGCAGAGGAAGCTGTTGAATTTTGCACATGGTATTTGTCAAATGTCAAAAGTAGGCATTAATCCTCTTATACTGTCCAATTTGACTAACCAGTCGATATTAGGTGGTAAAGTTGTGAAGGTCAACCATGATATTCTAAAGCAAACTCATCTTTATATCTTGAGGAAGATAGAAGAAGTAGAGCTTTATATACAATAATCTCTAAAGTTCTTTAATTAACTTCATATTTATAATTGTTGATACCTAATTAACCAAAATGATTTCACATGTTATATATAGATTACATTTGGAGATGTTAAATGCCAACAATCCTAAAGAAGCTGAAAGAAAAAGTGGTTGTAAGAAACATAATCGAACTTATAGATGTTAGATGTGTGGGGTCCAGCCCACATTAGTTATTAGAGTCCTACTTGGAGTCAGTTAGGGATTTGTTTTTTTTCTTTATAAAGTGTTGCAAAAATAATTTGAAAAAGTAGAGTGAGAGAAGTTTTTTTTTTTTGTGAGGCAACACAAAGGAAAAAAAGTAAGCTTTAAGCTTTGTGATATTTTTCTTGTTCCATAGAGAGAGCAAGGGGAGAAATAAGCTTGTATAACAATTGGGTATTCTTTGGGTAGATTATCTTGGTGAATCCAAAGAGGTAAACTTTATTTTTTTAGACCAACTGTTGGAACCTTGAGCTTTGGGCAAAAAGTCTAGGGTATTGAAACTTTGTAATTTGCTTATTTCTCATAATGGATTTTTATTCGATTTGCCCCATGATTTTTCTCTCTACACTAGAGAGCTTTTCACGTTAAATTTTGGTGTCATTTTATTTATGTTTTATTGCCTATGTATAATATGTGGCTTGGTAGTTTGATTTATTATTACTATTGGCTTGGGATATTGCTGTTGATTGTTGTGGGTATTGTTATTGTGACACTGCTTCTGTGTATTTGTCATTTGAGGCCCGATAGTGGTGGCAAAATTGGCCCAAGCCTGAAAACCTGCTTGAATCCGTCCAAGACCGAACCAGGACCAACCCGAATTGACCCAAAAAGGTCAAAGGCCCGTAATCAAAAAAGCTCATAACTGAAAAAGCCCGAAATCGGAAAAACCCAACACCGAAAAAGCTCGAAATTCACACAACCCGAACCCGACATAACTCGAGACCGATCCGATCTGAAACCTGTAAAAAATCGAATTTATAACCCGAAAAAACCCAAATTATAATTATATGATTATTATTTAAAAATAAATAAATATTGACACACTTTTTTAATTACAAAGTTTATAAATTTGAAAACAATTATTATTTATTATACAATTATATCAATTATGTATTACCAGCAAAAATAAATATTGAATCTTTTTAATTCTATTATTAAATTAATTTAAAACACCATAATATATGATATCAAATAATCTTTAATATTATACTTATTGATTTATAATAATAAATATATTATTAATTTAGCATTTGATTTTATTATGAAAATCATTTTAACATTTTATTATTTTTATTTTATAATAAAATTAATTTTAATACAATAATAAATCAAATATATAAAAAAATTATATAATTTCAATATTTGTTTGAAACTTTGAATTTGATTTTTTTGCAACACATTAAAAATATTTTTAATAAAATTAAATTTAAACTATATTTTCTTAAAGTTTCAAGTATAGAAAGATATTCAATTTACATTAAAAAAAACCTAATCTTAAAATTAAAATTCAAGTTTTGAAGATTAGAAAAAGTTAAGTAATTAAATTAAACAATACAAGTATAATTTTTTTATAAGCTTGGACATCAGTGAAAGAGAAAATTATAAATCAACTTAGTGATAATTTTATTTTTAGCCTTAAAACAAAAGACATTAATAAATCAAGCTAGTGGTAATTAATTATTTATTATATTATAATAATCTTATACATGAATAAACCAATTTGGTATCTTATAATAATGAGTTGTATAATATATTATAATAATCTTTTAAGAATAAATTATGCAATCTCTTAGTGTGTAAGTATTATTTTGATAGAATTAAGTATATATTAAAAATAATTTATTTATTATCTATTAAATGTAAAATTAAAGTGTGGATAAAAATAATAATTCTAATAGTAAATTAAAGTGTAATTTAATAATATATTATAGTAGTATTACTGTGTAAGTGATAATTTTAATAAAATTTGTTTTTATACTGTATTATTATTATTAATTATATTTAAATAACTAGCATTAAATTAATTAATTTAGTAATATCTACTATTTAACATTTTAATTAGATATTTGATCAATTGGTGTATATCTAATATTATTATGTTAATGTGAACATGAAAAAATTAGTACTCAATTGGTGTATAACTGTATATAATATGATTATATCAAATGTTATTATTTATAATATAATGTCAATTGTATAACTTGTTTAATTTAACGTTTTAAATTTTTAATGAGATATTTAATTAATTAATGTGTACAAGTACTATTATATTTAATATAATAATATTATATTATGATTTATGTACAAACCAAAAACAAAATAAATATAAAATTGAAGTAATTAGTTGACCAATTATTTATAATATTAAGTATTTTTTAATGTATACTATAATTTTATTCAACATTATAATTGAACAATTAGTTAACTAGTTATACAGTTAGATTTAATTTAATTACTAATTACGTTGGTATTTAAAAGACAAAATAAATGTAAAAGAAATTCTTAAAAATTTAAAATTGTATTAAAAATATAATATAATTATTAAAAAAGCTAATAAAACAAAGTAAAAAAAATTATTGAACTAAGAGTGTCTAAACTCTAATGGCCCAATGTTGACCCAAAAAAATACAATAACCCAAAAAGTTATTGTTAAGAGTATAAAACCATTTATATAAATGTTTAATTATTTAGTGTGATTTATTTATAATTTGTTAGTTATTTATTTGTATAGCTAATACTTTTGAATTTTCACTTTCTTTTAGTTTTACTATATATATTTGGCTCACTTAAAAAATAAATTTTTATATAATTATTAATATATAATTACATATTTTATAACAAATGTGAATATCACAGGAAATTAAAAAATAAATAAAATTGTGAGGTAATAAAAACATTAAAATGTAAAATTTTATATTTATATAAATATTTATTAAAATTTAACTTTAATTTAGCTTTTCTATTATATTTTTATTTAACCATATAAAATTTAATTAATTATTACATTCAAAATTATAAAAATATTTATAATTTATAAAACTTTAAAATAATTTGACTAAACCCGCTAAGCCCGTCCGATTAAAACAGAACCGAATCCTAAACAAGACCGAAACTGAAAATAACCGAACCCAAAAATACTCGAAATCGAAAAAACCTAAAATCGAAAGTACCCGAGACCCAAAAAACCCGAAACCAAAATAATCCGAACTCGAATATAACCCCAACAAACCGGCTTGTTTGCCACTTCTAAGGCCCAACAATAGAAAATATACTACATCTTAAAATTTAAGCATAGTCTAATTTATAAATAAAATACATAATTAAATTATTTATAAATTTTGATTTACTTGAAAATAAAAGCGATAGACTGCATTTTGGTATTACCCATGTACTAATTTCAAGTAAAAGACTATGTATATTGGATAAACTGTGGTGTTTTATTGTCATTGCACAAATATTACAAAGTAACTACTATAGAATATTCTTAAACTATATTTTCATATAAATGAACTGTATTCAAAACTTCAACACAAAATATATAGGATGAAGATTTTTTTTCCCACAATGAGCTCAATGTTGTAACTCTCTCATTTACTAGTTCTTTATTATACTTTCTTTTTCTGCAAATAATTGAGATCAACATCTATTAACTAATTAACTTGCATTACCTCTATCTATCATTTTACTTGAAGGGGTAAGTTGTGAAATTAATTGTGACGTCCCGGGGTGCACCCGCTGGTCCACCGACCCGAGCCACCGCCCCGGCGGGTCACTCATCCGTATTGTCCGCTCTGGGGTGCACCACACAGGCCACCGCCCCTCACGGATTTATCGGGAATAAATTCCCAATTCGCGTCCCCCAGGAGGTTCGAACTTAGGTTCGAACTTGTCTCAATGGTACCAGGAGTGTAAGAACTAGGTACTTAAGGGTCCTAAGTTCGAACCTCCTGGGGGACGCGAATTGGGAATTTATTCCCGATAAATCCGTGAGGGGCGGTGCCCTGTGTGGTGCACCCCAGAGCGGACAATACGAATGAGTGACCCGCCTAGGGCGGTGGCTCGGGTCGGTGGACCAGCGGGTGCACCCCGGGACGTCACAAAAAAACGCGCGTTTTTTTTGTGACACCCCGGGGTGCACCCGCTGGTCCACCGACCCGAGCCACCGCCCTAGGCGGGTCACTCATCCGTATTGTCCGCTCTGGGGTGCACCACACAGGCCACCGCCCCTCACGGATTTCTTTCGCGTCCGCCGCTACTCGAACCCTTGACATCCAAGCGATTCGAGTAACGACTAACTATTAGACCTAGTTGTCTCAATGGTACCGGGAGTGTAAGAACTAGGTACTTAAGGGTCCTAAGTTCGAACCTCCTGGGGGACGCTAATTGGGAATTTATTCCCGATAAATCCGTGAGGGGCGGTGGCCCGTGTGGTGCACCCCAAAGCGAACAATACGGTTGAGTGAGCTCGGGCAGTGGCCTGTGGGTGCACCCGAGTCGTCACAAAAAAACGCGCGTTTTTTTTTTGTGACGCCCCGGGGTGCACCCGCTGGTCCACCGACCCGAGCCACCGCCCCAGGCGGGTCACTCATCCGTATTGTCCGCTTTGGGGTGCACCACACAGGCCACCGCCCCTCACGGATTTATCGGGAATAAATTCCCAATTCGCGTCCCCCAAGAGGTTCGAACTTAGGACCCTTAAGTACCTAGTTCTTACACTCCTGGTACCATTGAGACAACTTGTCTTAATGGTACCAGGAGTGTAAGAACTAGGTACTTAAGGGTCCTAAGTTCGAACCTCCTGGGGACGCGAATTGGGAATTTATTCCCGATAAATCCGTGAGGGGCGGTGGCCTGTGTGGTGCACCCCAAAGCGGACAATACGGATGAGTGACCCGCCTGGGGCGGTGGCTCGGGTCGATGGACCAGCGGGTGCACCCCGGGGCGTCACATTAATGCACCAAGCTCTCAGTGGTAATGGATGAATCATACTAGGCAAGGTATTCATCATATGACATTTTCTATGTGCATCAAATTCACTTTATGAATGCAGCATTTTTGTTTAATAATTTTTTGTCTAGTCAATTCGTAAAAATTAGGAACCAGTGAGTTAAAATGATACAAACTAAGTTCTTAAGAGATCCTAACCTTCATTATTTGCGGGAGATGATCTTGTGTAAAAGAAATTTTGAATAACTTCAAGAATTTATTAAAGTTCATCACAATTTGATAATGATGAAATTCAATACTTTATTGAATGTATTCAAAACTCATCTGCACAATAACAATAGCAAAAATTATAGGTCATATCTTTTAACGTCCTAACTTGCATCAATTTAAATCATAGCTAATGTTGCATTTCAAATCCTAATTAGATGTACATAAACAATGTCATAATATGAAAAAAAATGAAAAATACAATTACCTAGTATATATAATGCATGCATTTGACTAAGAACTTGGTCTATTAATTTGACAACCTACCCCTTTGAGTAAAATAGCAGAGCACCCACTACGTATAAGCTTTTTTGACCATCCGCAAATTAATCAAGATGAGGTCTATCTCTTTGTACAGAAACTTGATAAATTCAAATGATCGAGTTAGCTAAAAGTGCACTATATTAAAATTTATTCAATTAAAAATGTCACTCCCTTAAACAACAAAAATCAAAGGAAATAATGAGAAATAAAACCCTAACAGTACAAAATTTGAAATGAAATATTTGCTGCTAATAGTATTCTCCGAAATAATTTTTTCAATTTTTTCTTAGTGTTCTCCAAAATCCTTCTGCAATAGTTTGAACATTTATTTTCTGGTAAGAAAGATAATTGTTACCTTTAAATTGACACACATTTTGAAATGACAAAAACTTAAGTTTGGATAAACGTTTTTCTCTTCAATGCAAATTTGCTTGAAATGGATTTTATGGTTGAAAATATTTTAAACAAAGTTTTAATTGTGATTTCAATTTGAAAGGTCAGTAAATACTTTTGTAAAAGAATTAAAATACTTTGGACTGACTTAAAATCACAAAATCTCATCAATCCATGCCAAAATTACTCATCAGAGTGCAGGCTGGACAAAAGGGATTGATCCCCCCTGTAGAGGGATCGGTTTCCTTTTGGCAGAATTGATTTCAAGGCTGAAATGGCTCCTGATAGAGAAGTATGCATTCTGGAAGAAACAGATAGATCCCTTTTGGCATGGGATCGATCCCTTTTCACGAAAACTAAGCCCAACGGCTAGTTTCTGAGGGTTTCAACGGGAGGATTAGCATTAAATGCTTCACCAACCGTTCCAATCAGTTGGTGGGATATAAATAGAGGCATTTTATGAAGTTTGGAGGTAGAACAAGCACTCAGAAAATCTTTAAACTTCAAGAGAGAAAATCAAATCTGAAAATTCTTATTGTGTAACTCCATTTGTGAGATTTCTTGTTGTTCTTTACCCATTTATTGAAAATTCTGTTATTCAAAAGGGTGAGCTATCCTTGTAAGGTCTACTATTGTAGAGTGTAGGTAGTATTACAAGGGGAGAGGCTTAAAAGGTGATTTCTAAGTCTTCAAGAAACATTGTAAGAGGTCTCACCACACCTTGAAGTGGTTTGTAAAGATTCTCAAGGAAGAGCTAAATCAGAACCTTGACAAGAGGATCAAGGAGAGAGGACGTAGGTAAGAGATTGACCGAACCTCTATAAATTTGTGTTTGCTTCTCTTTCCCTTACTCTTTTTACTGCACTTATTTCATTGTTGTTTCATTAGTTTTAATTGTGCATTAAGAGGTAGAAAAATAAAAAATAAGTAGAAAAACTGATTTACCCCCTCTCGGTAGAGCCAACAATTGGTATCAGAGCTTGGGCTTGAAATTGATTTAGATTAACATCTATCGAGTAAAATGATCACTAATGGCTCAAACTAGTTATCTACACCTTTAATAGGAGAGGGACGCTCTACAATTAGGCCTCCACTCTTTAATGGTGAAAACTATACTTATTGGAAGACTAGAATGATGCTATTTATTCAAGCCAATGATTATAAAGTGTGGAAGACTATAGTTAAAGGTCCTCTTGTCCCTATTAAGAAAGTAGATGGGAAGGATGTGCCAAAGAAAGAAGATGAGTGGGATACTAATGATTTTAGAATGGCACAACTAAATGCTAAGGCAATGCACACACTATTTTGTGCATTAGGACCAAATGAATATAATCGAGTTTCACAATGTGAGAATGCTAAACAAGTTTGTGATAAACTAGCCATCACACATGAGGGAACCATACAAGTCAAGGAAACAAAAGTAGGCATGCTCACTCAAGACTATGAATTGTTTAGAATGAATAATGATGAGTCAATTAGTGACATGTTTACTAGGTTTACTAACATCATAAATGGTCTTAAAGCCTTAGGAAAAACATATTTTAATGTAGAAATGGTGAAAAAGATACTCAATAGCTTACCTAAATCATGGGAAGCTAAAGTCACTATTATTAAGGAATCCAAGGATCCTCATACACTCTCATTAGATGAACTTATAGGATCTTTTCTTACTTATGAGATGAAAATTAAGAGAAATCAAGATCCCCCAAAGAAAGTTGGAGTAGCTCTAAAATCAACCACAATTGAGGAATCAAAAGACGACCATGATGAAAGTGGTGATGATGAGGATTTAGAAATGGCCATCTTCGCCAAGAGATTCAATAAATTCATAAGGATAAAAGCTAGTGGAAACTCTAGGAGACCCCCTAGGAGAGAGTTCAATAGAGGAGAAACTAGTAAGAAAGAAAAGGACCAAATTATTTGTTATGAATGCAAAAAACCAGGTCATATTAAATTTGATTATCCTTTTTATAGAAAGCAAAATGAGAAGAAACCAAAGAAAAAGGCTATGGTGGCTACTTGGAGTGATAGTGATTGCTCTGATGAAGAGAATGTGGAAGATAAAGTTGCCAACCTTTGTTTTATGACTTTTGAAGATGAGAATGTAACATCTAACTCATTAGATACTAATGAATACACTTTTGATGAATTGCAAGATGCATTTGATGAGTTGGCAAATGAATTTGAATGCATGAATTTGAAATATAAGAAAATGATCTCTAAGTTGAAAAAGGAAAATGAAATGCTTATGAATGTTAAATTAGAATGTGAAAAAAAATTAGAAAATGCAAATCTAGAAATAGAAGAATTAAATAAGAAGAACACTAATTTGCAAAACTCCTTTTCTAGATTTTTCATGGGTCAACAAAAACTTGATCGTATGCTAGAGACTCAAACAGCATTCTTTGATAGAGAAGGGTTAGGCTATAATGCATCAAACAAAGAGACTCATCTAAAAAATTTCCTAGTTAAAGATAAAAAATTTGTTTTGTGCACATTATGTAATAAATTATGACATTCTTCACAAGCATGCACCTCTAGGAAGACCATGATTAGAGGAAAAATGGCTGTCAAGATTTGGGTGCCTAAACATGTTTTAAATTCAAGTGATGAGTCCTTAAAAATGAAATGGATCCCTAAAGGATCAAAAATTATTAGTACTAACTCTCAAGGACCCAAGAAAATTTGGGTACTTAAGATGAAAGCTTGATGTGTTTGTATGTAGGAGGAAGAGTATTGTTACAAGACTAAGTCCAAGGAGCATTGGTACCTTGATAGTGGATGCTCAAAACACATGACGGTTGACAAGAGCCAATTCAAGTTCCTAAAGCATAAAAGTGGTGGAGAAGTCACATTTGGAGACAACTCCAAAGGACAAATTGAAGAAATTGGCTCTATTGGTAACTCTTCCTCAACTATTGAGAATGTTTTGTATGTTAGAGGCTTAAAACATAATTTGCTTAGTATTAGTCAATTGTTTGATAAGAGATATAAAGTTGTGTTTGATGATTTGTGTTGCAAAGTTGTTAATGCTAAAACTAATCAAATTATTTTTATTGGACATAGACAAGGAACTATTTATATTGTTAATTTAAATGAGCTTAATAGCAAAAATGTATGTTTTATGGCCACTAGAGAAGATGAACCTTGGTTATGGCATAGAAGACTAGGCCATGCTAGCATGCATGTTTTGTCTAAGTTAGCTAAAAGAGACCTAGTAGTAGGCTTACCTAAACTTCAATTTGAAAATTATACAGTGTGTGAAGCATGTGTAAGAGGAAAACACAAGAGAATATAATTTAAACCTAAGAAGTGTGTTACTACCTCTAGGTCACTTCAACTTCTCCACTTAGACCTCTTTGGACCAACTAGGACAACTAGCTTAGGAGGAAAACACTATGGATTTGTGATAGTTGATGATTTCACTAGGTTTACTTGGGTGTTCTTTTTAAGTGTGAAAAATGAAGCCTTAGATAAATTCATTGTTTTCTCAAAACTTGTTCAAAATGAAAAAGGTTACTCTATTACTAGTATTAGGAATGACCATGGAAAAGAATTTGAAAATCTTGGTTTTGATACATTTTGCAATGAAAATGGTATTAGCCATAATTTTTCAGTTCCTAGAACTCCTCAACAAAATGGGGTAGCTGAAAGGAGAAATAGAACCTTAGAAGAAATGACTAGAACCATGCTTTGTGAAAATAACTTACCTAAATATTTTTGGGCTGAAACAATAAATACTACTTGCTATGTAACAAATAGAGCTATGGTAAGGCCTATTTTAAAGAAAACTCCCTATGAGCTTTATAAAGGAAAAAGGCCTAACATAAGTTATTTTCACCGATTTGGATGTAAATGTTTTGTTTTGAACAATGGTAAAGATAACCTAGGAAAATTTGATGCAAAAAGTGATGAAGGTATTTTTCTTGGTTATTCTTTAAATTCTAAGGCTTATAGAGTTTTCAATAAAAGAACACTTGTAGTAGAAGAGTCAATACATGTAATCTTTGATGAATCAAATATCACTAGTAGAACTAATCTTGATGATGAAGTAGAGATCTTTGATGAACCTATAGTTGATCCATCCCAAGATAAGGATGTTAGAGAACAATTAGAAGATCTTAATATTAACAAAAATGAGGAGTCCATGGAACAAGAAATAATTGAGAAAGAATCTAGGTGTCTTAGAGAACTTGGATATGTGAAGGATAATGATATTGTTGGAGATCCAAACATTGGCGTTAGAACTAGGTCAACCTATAGAAACATATGTCAACATGTAGCCTTTGTGTCACAATTTGAGCCAAAGAATGTGGATGAGGCCTTGAAAGATGAAAATTGGATTATGGCCATGCAAGAGTAATTAAATCAATTTGAGAGAAGCAAAGTGTGGACACTAGTGGAAAGACCTAAAGATTATCCCATCATTGGAACCAAATAGATATTCAAGAATAAGATGGATGAGAATAGCATTATTGTTAGAAACAAGGTTAGGTTAGTGGCTCAAGGATATAGGCAAGAAGAAGGAATAGATTATGATGAAACATATGCTCCGGTAGCTAGACTAGAAGCCATTAGAATGCTACTTGCATTTGCATCAACAAGGATTTTAAATTAAATCAAATGTATGTAAAAAATGCCTTTTTAAATGGTTACATAAATGAAGAGGTTTATGTTGAACAACCTCCCGGTTTTGAAAATCCAAAGTTTCATAACCATGTTTTCAAACTATCAAAAGCTTTATATGGATTAAAACAAGCTCCTAGAGCTTGGTATGAAAGATTTTCAAAGTTTTTAATTGAAAAAGGTTTTGCAAGAGGCAAAGTAAACACAACCTTGTTTATCTAATCTAAGGGTAGTGACTTATTAGTAGTTCAAATTTATGTGGATGATATCATTTTTGGATCTACAAATGAGTTATTGTGTAAAGATTTCTCAAAATTAATGCAAGGTGAATTTGAGATGAGTATGATGGGAGAGTTAACCTTCTTTCTAGGACTTCAAGTTAAACAATACAAAGAAGGTATTTTCATAAATCAAGCTAAGTACACTAAAGATTTGCTCAAAAGATTTGGAATGGATGAGTCTAAACCTTACTCTACACCAATGAGCACAAATATCAAGCTTGATAAGGATGAAGGAGGAAAGTGTGTAGACACTAAACTATATAGGTCTATGATTAGTTCATTGCTATATTTAACTGCTAGTAGACCCGATATAATGTTTAATGTATGCTGGTGTGCTAGATTTCAGTCATCTCCTAGAGAATCACACTTACAAGCAGTAAAAAGAATCCTTAGATACCTTAAAGACACCTCTTCCTTAGGACTTTGGTATCCTAAAGATTCTACGCTTGATCTTCATGCTTATTCCGATGCGGATTTTGGTGGATGCAAAGCGGATAGGAAAAGCACATCGGGAACATGTCAATTCTTAGGAAGTAGGCTTATTTCATGGTTCTCTAAGAGACAAAATAGCGTAGCTTAATTCACAACCGAGGCTGAATATATAGCTTCCGGAAGTTGCTGTGCTCAAGTTTTGTGGATTAAACAACAAATGAGAGACTATGGAATAGAAATGAACCAAGTTCCCATCAAGTGTGACAATACTAGTGCTATCAACCTTACAAAAAATCCCATCCAACACTATAGAACCAAGCACATTGAGATTAGACATCATTTTATACGAGATCATGTGCAAAAAAGAGACATAATTCTAGAGTATGTAGATACCTTGCACCAATTAGCTGATATCTTCAAAAAACCCTTGGACAAAGAGAGATTTTGCATTCTTAGAGGTGAATTAGGTATTATGAATACTCCTTGAATTGATTTGATGTTGAATGAATAGCTTAAGTTGGTCTGTGATGATTGCAAGAAAGAAATTTGGAGAATATAATTACCACTTGCAATTCATGACCTTAACTAACCATGTTACTGTTAATGATCTTAGCTTTTGAGGTTGAATTGTTGAACTTTGTGTGTTTTAATCATGTTAAATTCTCTTCATTAGCCAAAACCCACTTCTGATGATTAAGACATTTTCACAGTCATGTTCACTTATTGTTCAAAACTGTTCAGCATATTTCTACACTTTTTCTACATTTTTCAAGTCATGCATCCCAAGTGGCAAAAACCAGATTTTGATTTTAAAATAGCAAAAATGCATAAGTTCCATTGTTTTCAAATCATTTTTATGCATCACAACTAAGGCAAGTGACTGAGGAGAAAATTCTTCCAAAATAGAATTGATTCCAAGTCTGTAAGGCCAAAAATCTGGGTCTCTGCAATGAGGGATCGATCCCTTTCACCTTAGGATCTATCCCATAGCATCAGAATCACTTAGGAGCTTTAACGTGAAGAAATAGCCTATAAGGCATTCTGCCTGGAAGGGATCAATCCCTTCCTAGAGGGGATCGATCCCCTCGGGCCAAATTGCACTTCGCGGGTTTTTTAAAGTCACGATCCCCCACTCTTTCCTCACTATTCACCTTTCCCTTCAATACCAACGCCTTCCCACCATTTCCTCTCACTAAAATCTTCTAGATCTAACTCTTTTCTTCACCAAATCGCTTCATTCCTTCACCAATCTTCATCATTTCTTCATCTCATTCATTTCCCCTCCTCATTTCCTAACAAAACTCCATCTTTTCTTTTCTTCTTTCTTCTTCCACACCATAGTTACTATTCACCCAACATTTCAATTGTAAGTTTTCCTCACTCTTTTCATTAAATTTTCTTGCATTTCTAGTTTATTTCATCATGTCTTGACTACCCATTTGCATCTCTTGCATAGATTTCCTTTCCATCTTGGTTTTCAGTTCATATTGCACTTATCTAATTTCTAAGGTTTATAACTAAGGATCTCTTTAGTTTTTAAGCATTATTTCATTATCAAATTTGTTACTTGCATCTTGGTTTGTGGCTCTCAGTTGTTGGTTAGACCTTATCTCTCCTATACACTCATCCATGGTTCACCAAACCTGTGCCCATCACCTGTTCGGTGAAATTCCTCAACGCAACTTCCTGTCTTTCTCCTACTCCTATCCTACTCCATATGGCTCCTAGAATTAAACATACCGCTCAAAAACGCAAAACACGTGCTTCCTCCTCCTCCTCCATACTAACCACCTTTAATCGATGCTTTCGACATGCCAATGAGAAAACTAAATTTCTAGCGAACTTTGCAAATATGCCTATTAAGCATTGGCATCCAATTGATTTCGATTTCCTCGAATCAATTAACTTCCTTACTTGGCCAAATTTAATGAATATTATTGGATTAAATTTCTCAAAATCAACACTCCAGTTCCTCCAAACATCATTCGCGCTTTTTTTCCCATGCCGAACTCATCATGGATCCAAATGATGAATGTACGGTTGTAGGAATTCGATCATATGTCATGGGCAAAAATCTTGAAATGACCAACCAATCCCTCTTTCTTGCCTTTCGAGTTCTCGACGGCGGTTCTATATTTGAAAATGTCGAAGTCCCCTTAGAATTTCTCGTTACCAATAATCGTGCAAGTGACTTTCCTGTCTTCGCACGACTCCTACATATCATCATCTGCTGGAATCTCCGACCCTTGGCACAAAATATTCTCAACTTAGGAAACTTGATCGTTTTTGGCTCCATCATATTCATTCACCCGATGGCGATCGACCAGACCTCCTTCACTTTATCCTTCAAGATTGGGTGAGGATTGTCAGTGGCAAAGTACACACAATTGTCTTCCCTCAGCCTCTCTCCTTTCACTTACTCATTAAAGGCGTTGACTATTCGTGTGAGGTCGGTGTACTTCCGGACCCCAGCGCCACAATCAATCTCGCCACTCTCCATAACCTTGGGTGGTATCAACGTCAACAAGGCGATACAATCGAATGGGCCAAGAGTTATGGATCGCCTGCATCTCCCGAACATGCTCCGGAAGAAGTCGGAGAAGAAGGAGAAGACGGAGACGAAGCACTGCAGTAGCCACATCTTTTGCACCCTCCGGCTCCACGTCAACCTCTCTAGACCAAATCATGCATATGCTTCAGAATTTCCAGCATGACGTGGGTCAGCAGCTTGATCAAATCGAGGCAAACCAAGCTGCCTTGTTCGATGAAATTCAAGATGTCTGCATGCAGCAAGAAGATTTCATTGAGCAATATCACAAGACCTTTCCAAGGCGTTGATCCTCTTATTTGTGGCTTGCGTCTCTTCTTGCTAGTTATGACCTTCTAGTTGTTTCTTGAGACTTTTACTAGTGTGTTTGTGCTATCTTAGTTTTATGTTAATGACTATGACTTGTTATGACATTGCTTATACTTTCATGACATTGGCTTCCTCTTTGTTTCTCTTTATATCATTGCCACTGCTAATGCTTATTCTGCTTATTATTGGTATCAAATTGTTGCTTTAAATTGACTTATAACTCTGATAATTATTTGACTAACTCTTGATATGACAAAAAGGGAGAGAATTGGTATGGTAAATTTCTTAAAATTCATGAAAAATCTCTAAAAATTCTGTTACCTTCTTTCTTGCATCATTTGAGGGGGAGCAAAATGTTTTTTAATGACATCTATTGAAAAACCTCTATGAGAAGGACAAAATCCAAATATATCTTATGCTGTCAGAATTACTTTATGATAAGTTGAGGGGGAACAACTATTGAGGGGGAGCATTTTTACTTCAAATATTTTAGCAACCTCATTTCTTCAAACATATAAGCAAATTTACCTTAAGTTTTGTCATATTAAAAAGGGGGAGATTGTTAGCTTTAAGTTGACACACATTTTAAAATGACAAAAACTTAAGTTTGGATAAACGTTTTTCTCTTTAATGTAAATTTGCTTGAAATGGATTTTATGATTGAAAATATTTTAAACAAAGTTTTAATTATGATTTCAATTTGAAAGGTCAGTAAATACTTTTTTAAAAGAATTAAAATACATTGGACTGACTTAAAATCACAAAATCTCATCAATCCATACCAAAATTACTCATCAGTGTGCAGGCTGGACAAAAGGGATCGATCCCCCCTATAGAGGGATCGATCTCCTTTTGGCAAAATTGATTTCAAGGCTGAAATGGCTCCCAATAGAGAAGTATGCATTCTGGAAGAAACGGATCGATCCCTTTTAGCATGGGATCGATCCCTTTTCACGAAAACTGAGCCCAACAACTAGTTTCTAAGGGTTTCAACAGGAGGATTAGCATTAAATGCTTCACCAACCGTTCCAATCAGTTGGTGGAATATAAATAAAAGCATTTATGAAGTTTGGAGGCAGAACAAGCACTCATAAAATCTTCAAACTTCAAGAGAGAAAATCAAATCTAAAAATTTTTATTGTGTAACTCCATTTGTGAGATTTCTTGTTGTTCTTCACTCATTTACTGAAAATTCTGTTATTCAAAGGGGTGAGCTATCCTTGTAAGTTCTGCTATTGTAGAGTGTGAGTAGTATTACAAGGGGAGAGGCTTAGAAGGTGATTTCTAAGTCTTCAAGAAACATTGTAAGAGGTCTCACGACACCTTGAAGTGGTTTGTAAATATTCTCAAAAAAGAGCTGAATCAAAACCTTGACAAGAGGATCAAGGAGAGAGAACGTAGGCAAGAGATTGGCCGAACCTCTATAAATTTGTGTTTGTTTCTCTTTCCCTTACTCTTTTTAGTGCACTTATTTCATTGTTGTTTCATTAGTTTTAATTGTGCATTAAGAGGTAAAAAAATCAAAAATAAGTAGAAAAACCGATTCACTCCCCCTTTCGATAGAGCCAACACTAATGTACAATAATAAAAGAACCACAGAACCTCCAACCAGATGACTAGCAACTAAAAATCTCTTTCAAACCTAAAAAAAGTGACACCTTAAACTAAATTAAAAGCACAACAAAACCTTAAAATTAAAATTAGTAGAAACTGAACCATATAAATCAAAAAAGAGAGTTTTTGGATAGTGAACCTCATTTGTATAAGAACCAAATGAGGTAAGCGAAAAAGATACTTCATATCTATATAAAAAAAATGTGGCAAATAAAAAAATTATAAAGAATCAAATTAATAAAGTAAAAAATAGGTCAAATTATTCAATTGATCCCTGTACTATAACAAAAATTGAAATTTAGTCCCTCTAGTATAATTCATAAAAATTAAGTACCTATAGTATTAAGATTTAAAAACTTTAGTCCAATAGATAACATTGGTAACATTTTTTGTAAAAAAATATTGATGTGGCATTGACTTTTGCAGACGCGACATTGATCATGCTGACATGAAATTGACCATGCTAACGTGGCATTGACCATGCTGACTTGGCATTGGCTGTACTGACATGGCGTTTTGGTTTGACTCATATATCGAATTAAAATAGTAAAAGCACTCAGTTCCTTCAATTATATATAACAGGAACTAAATTTCAAATTTTAACATATTACAAGGACTATCCATGTAATTTGATCTATAAAAATTCAAAAAAAAAAATCTTCATTATCATCTCTCCCTTCTCTCTCCTCTCTTTAACTCATCATTTTCTCTCTCTACTCCATCCTACCAATCAACTATTGCTCATTTTTTAGATTCTAACTGCCAATCGCTTTACTGATTGTCAACTACCACTACCTATTGGGTATTCTTGAACAAAACCACTTAAGCAAAAGCTATCCAAGTAGTGTCATAACACAACTTCAAGCCAATGCCAACAAATTTTCAATAGTTTTCTGTAGCTTAAGATGACTTTCAGCATTTTCTTCTAGAATTTCAACTAGATCTACAACAAAAATGGCCAAATCAAAGTTCACTTCCTCCTCTTCTTTGTAAAATTTAGCTTGAATCACAACCAACATTTCCTACATAAAATAGAAATCTAGTTAGGAATAATAACTACAGAGTAATAAGAGACATGAAACATGATCAGAGTACCTCCATCTAGTTTAAGGTCGAGGTATTGAAAGTGAAAAAAAGATCATAAGCATTTGGAATTCAATTCATGGCAAAATCTCTTAATTTTAGAAAGGCTTAGGGCTTAGGGTCTAAAGCAGTGAGTCTTTTTTTGTATAGAATAAGAAAGAATAGAATAGCCTTGAAACCTTTTAAACTAAGTTATAAACTTTACACGTTAAAATTCATATTAAAATTCAAATAAGTTAGATTGGGTGGTGACAATTAATACTAAAAAAACTTTGTTACATTAGAAGCATTATCAACATTTTAGTAACTATAATTTGAGCTAAGCAATACGAGAAAAAAATTATGACTTACAGCTAACAAAATTTTATCACCTCCTCAAGAACAGTTTGGTTACTAAACTTGCATAAATTGAAAAACAAATGGCAATAAGAAAAGAAAAAATACATCAAATTACATGCAACTACAAAAAATAATAATCACTAGTATATAAACATCTAGAGGAACTCCTTTTACTTCTCCTAAAAAGTGAAGGAAAGAGAGAAGGGATGTAAACATGCATACATGTGGATAGCAACTAGACAGTGGACGACAGCTGACACTATTGTTGGTAGCCAAAATCTAAAAAATAAGCAGTATTTGATTGGTAGCATGATTTAGAGAGAGATTGGGATTGAGTTAGAGATAATAGAAAGAATGGGAATACAAAAAACAAATATTTTGGGTTTAATCGGTCAAATATTTTGGATTTAGAGAGAGAAAAGGATTGAGTTGGAGATAAAAGAAAGAATGAAAATACATAAAACAAATATTTTGGGTTTAATCGGTTAAATATTTTGGATTTAGAGAGAGAAAGGGATTGAGTTAGAGATAAAAGAAAGAATGAAAATACATAAAACAAATATTTTGGGTTTAATCGGTCAAATTACATGGATGGTCAGTGGACGACAGCTGACACTATTGTTGGTAGCCAAAATCTAAAAAATAAGCAGTATTTGATTGGTAGCATGATTTATAGAGAGATTGGGATTGAGTTAGAGATAATAGAAAGAATGGGAATACAAAAAACAAATATTTTGGGTTTAATCGATCAAATATTTTGGATTTAGAGAGAGAAAAGGATTGAGTTAGAGATAAAAGAAAGAATGAAAATACATAAAACAAATATTTTGGGTTTAATCGGTTAAATATTTTGGATTTAGAGAGAGAAAGGGATTGAGTTAGAGATAAAAGAAAGAATGAAAATACATAAAACAAATATTTTGGGTTTAATCGGTTAAATTACATTGATGGTCCTTACACTTACACTATGTAAAGTTTTGAAATTGAGTTCGTGTAATATATAATTTAAAGGAATTGAGTCCTCTTACCATTTTAATTTGATAATATGAGTCCAACTAAAATGCCATGTCAGCACCGCCAACACCTTGTCAGCAAATGTCAATGTCATGTCAACATTTTTAATGGAAAATGTTTATTAATGTTATCAATTTATTAGAATTTTCAAATCATAATACTACAAGGACTTGATTTTTATGAATTATACTAAATTGACTAAATTTTAAATTTCATAATAGTACAGGGATCAATTGCATAATTTGACCTAAAACCCTAGACATTAGAAAAAGAGGTTACACAATGTGATTCATAAATAGAAGTGGTTCATTATCACTACTATAGTTGTTTTGTGGTGTGTCATCTATCATGAGAGTCAACCTAGAAATGAAAATGATTTCTATGAGGTTTTTTTCTTTTTTCTTTTTTTTTTGTAAATAACACATGAGATAGCTTATCATTTGAATAAAACAATTTTTTCTCAACCGAATTGAGATAGAGAAGGTTTAAAAGTGAGTAATTAATCTCAAACTATCTTATAATCTAAATAGAAATAAGGATAATTATTACATGCACAGCCAGTAGAGTTTTATTACTCCACAAGCTATGTTAAGATTGTGACACATGTCCTATAAATATATTAAAAAAATAAAAAATAAATAAAATAAGACATGTGTCATGATCCTTACTCTGCTTTTGGAGTAAAAAACTTCACCAAAGTGTATGAAAGAATTATCCTAAAAACAAAGACAGACTACAATTATCATTTAATATCGTAGTCTTTCATGTTGGTAATTTAATTTGAAAATAAATAAAACTATTACGTTTCTTATAAGACCATAGTCTATTTCAAAATTATACTACACTAAGGAATAAAACTATAGTCTTTGATTATTATACAAGAATCTTAGAAGACAAAACAATAGACACAAAATATTACGTTTGAAATCCTAAATCGTAGTTAAATTTATTCAAATAGAAAACAACTATCTTTTATTAAAACTGCATCAGTCTTATATAAAACTAAAATTGTTTCCAATGTGCTTGAATATTGGAAAAAGAAACATTAAGTTACAAAAGATGTCATTTAGAAACTTAAATCGTGGTCTATTAACAAATAAAAATCATAGTGAAATGTATTCAAACAATAAAATGTCTATTCAAAATAGCATTGTAGCAATCTAGGCTAAAACGAAATGATTTTTCAATGAACTTGAATTTTGATTAACAAAACATTGAACCTTAAGTTACAAAAGATTACGTTTGAAACAAAAATTCGTAATTTATCTATATACTTTTAATATTTAAAGATCGTGTTGAAAATAGTTGTTTTTCTGTAATTATTAAGTAAAATGTGGTATTTTAGTATCTTAGACTATGCTTTTAGTATAAACGTAGTTAAAGTCATGACACCTGAATTTGAATAGTTATAAAATTTAAAAAATCATTGTTAAAGATATTAGACTGAGCACCAATGGAGGTTGGTTGAGTTGATAAGAGTTGTTCACTTCGCTTGTAAAGCTTAGGTTCGACTCTCGCTACTAGCAATCCTCATTGGTGGATCATCTATAAATCCAATATAAGTCCTCACCAAGGCTTGCAGCATGCCTTGGTCTTGGACTAAGAAAGCCTTCCCTCACCCAAACTTTTATGTACCAAAAAAAAAAAGATATTGGACTGAGAATGCTTTCAATAATCGTAGTTAATGTAACGTAAACGTATTCTCTATGTTTTTTTAGTAATAGAGGTTCTTAATCTAAATTTAAATTTTAGGTCTCCTAGTTTTGACAAAAGCAAAGTTGTCAAAATATCGCTTTCCTAGAGTGTAATACAACTACTTGATTTCCATTTCTGGAAAACTGCAGCCCTTACTTGTCAAACAAAATCTTTAGCATGTTTTAGAGTCAGTTAGGAATCCACTGGACCTTCGATTCAATGTGATTCCTTTTACTTTTTCGCAAAAGACAAAATAAGGGGAAATGGTAAAATTACCCTTCCACCATTGATTTTAATTTTTTTTATTATTTTATTTAAAAAATGTATCCGTAATTGTCATTTTATTTTTTTCAATCTCACAGAAACCAATCTCACTGCTCATATAAACTAGCCCTTAATTAATTGCTTTCTAACACAACCCTTGTTTTGGGACTTCTAGAGGCCTCGAAATAATTTCCTACCTGCAAGTTTAACTTATGTTACAATTTGTTGTTTGATCATCAAGAGAAAAGATAGTGCAGCTACAAATTTAGACTAGGATTCTTACTTCTTAGCAGCAAATCTCAATAAACTAATCTTTACACCCTATATTTGTGGTTTTAGAAGTTATTATTGAACATGACATCCAAGAGGAATGTTGTTATATTCAACTAAAAAAAGAAAAATAAGAATGATGAATTAGGAACAACAAACTCTGCAATAGTACACTTGAGTTAGGGGTGTAAACAAATAGAACGTTCGATAAATAGTTTGTAAATATGTTCGCTTTCTATTCGTTTATTATTCTTAACAAATGATATGGTTCGTTCGTTTATGTTCGCAAATAAATTCATTTAAAGTTTGTTTAAAACTCGTTTATTTAATAAATCATTTTAGTGTTCATCTGCTATTTAATAATAATAAATTTTTAAGTTACATATTTACTTATGTAATTATTAAAATTACTTATTTATGTAGGATTTTTTTTGTTTGGCATTTTATATATTAGGGTAAATACAATTTGTTTGTATAATTTTTTTTTAGTGTTCACAAACACATGTTTGTAAAAATGTTCGTTCAATATTTACTAATACATGTTCATTAACATGTTTGTCAACATTCATGAACAAATTAATAAACACAAATCAAATACAAACAATTTAAAAAAAATAATCAAATGACATGAACATCATAATAATAATAATAATAATAATAATAATAATAATTGTTTATGTTCAGTTCGTTTGCACCACTTTCGAGTTGGATTATTTAAAGGTAGGCTTAATACTCATATATATCCTCAACGTTTTACCACAAAATGGAATTAAATCATCAACATTTAATTACATAGAAATGAACCCATATGTTTTATTTTAAACAACTAAAACCTAAACGTTTTAAAATAACAGAATAAGTACATTTCATTAAGTCCTTCTAACTGCCGTTAAGTTTTAATTATTGTACAAGGGTAACAACAACTAAAAGATTTAATAGAAATGTACTTAATTTTGTTATTTTGAAACATTTGAGTTTAAATTGCTTAAAATAAACTTAATAACCCTTAAAATGAAACTTAATTAACTAATTTCCATGCAATTAAAAATTGAGAGTTTAATTTCATTTTATGATAAATGTTAAGGGCATATGTAGGTATTAAGCCTTTAAAGGTAGGATTGAGCTATTGCCAATGATAAAAGAATTGAATTACTGGCAGCAGAACTAGCTATCTACTCCTTGGAGGTTGAACCAAACCTAATTGTTACATGATAATTAGAATGTGAGGACATTATGTTGTGAGGAAATCGTATGTTTTATGAAAGTTTTTCACAAACAATGCTGGAAATAAGGATAGCAAAAGCAGCAACACAAGTTATCCTTCATTAGTGTCAGAAATCAGAAATATGAACTGAGAATGACAACATTAATCAAAGGGCTTTCCAAGGAGGTGGAATTCAAAAATCCAGTTTCTCTTAACAAGTAGAAAGGACTGAAATGAATCAATGCAACGTTCTTGCCTTGTACCATTTTTCCTCCCACAGTTTTTCAGGAACATATTCTTCTGCGGTTGGTCTCTTATTATTCTTTTTGCTAATCATTAACCAACATTCAAAGCTTATAATTGATTACAAGAAAATCTCCAGATTATCCATATTTGTTATAGAGAGTTGTTTGAGAAATATTAAATTTTCTATGTTGATTTTATATATGGAGATTAGTAGATTTGGTGCTACTGCTATAATTCAAAATCTCACATGGATTTATCACCAACATTGTCTTCGTCAGTTATCTTCTTCCATACTTCTCATCATATCACATTACTAGAAATCATATTCATATGCAATAATCACCTCAACTAGTCGAATCTTCAATACAAAATATTTGAAATTGGAAAGAAACGAAATTCCACAAGTGTCAAACCGTGGTTGTAATAACCGGCCCAATTTGAAAAGGCCCAAGGCCAAATGAACAAATGAAGCAAATAAACGGGACAAAGTCCCTTAGCTTTTAGTAGTTTAGGTTAAAAAAAAAAAAGAAACAGAGAAAGCATGAGAGGGATGTGAGGTTGAGCGGCAGCACCGAAAAGAAAATTTTAAAGAAAAAGATTGGAGAGGTTAACGGGGGCCAAAAAAAAAAGAGAAAAGAACGAAGCAATTACAAGGGTGGTGAGATAGTGTTGGTATCGAAAGAAAGAAATAGAAAGAACAAAGGGGTTGTGCTACCAAGCTTAAAAAAAATATTAAAAGGGGGATTTGGTTGCTGTTAGTGTGAGTGCAAGAAGACAAGGTGAGTAAAGATAACACTTTAATTTTTATGGTTATGTTGTGTAGTTAGGGATTGAGTTTTAAAAAAATAAAAAATATATATATAAGACATTGAAAATCTAGAGAAAATCTGTATTTTAAAGAAAATACAAATATTTTTAGCTTCATTAAATAATGTCACTTACGCCAAGTTTATAGTTTAACGAGTTATAGTCGCTTAGCAAATACAATATAAATTGTCAGTTTCTGTCAGATAGCGTATTTTTTTTAATATTAAATATTTTTGAATAATAGGCTACCAACAGTATTAAGGCTTTGTTTTGGTTTCAATCTAGCGAATTCAAGTAAGTGATTCGATATCCCGTCGGTGTTTTGACACCCTTAAAATTAACCTTAATATGAGATATGTTTCGTATGTTCTGTACAAATATAGTTTTGTCCTATGATTTTTAAAAATGGGTTAAGCATGCAAATGTATGTATATGTGATTTCTTTATTATGAATTATGAGAGTAGTTCTGTATTGACTTTTCGGATATGATTTTTATTCACGTATATGTATATAATTATATTTGAGAATATAATTTTTCGTATAAGATATTTTGAGAAGACATGTGAAATATGCTTTGCATAAGATATGTTTTGGATGATACATGATTTAGTCGCTTTGATCTTTGAAGTTCGTTATAATGTACTTACATATATTTTTATTTTGGAAATACGAAATCTGCTTTGGAATGATGGATGAAATTTGCTTTGTATGAAATATGTTACAAGAAATAATAGTATTGTTCTGTATATTTGAGATAATCTGAAAATGTTTTGTTTTGTCTCTTAGTATGGCTGTGCTCTGACCCTGCCAATGGGGGTTAAATGTTGGCCATGTCGACATGTATTTTGCTAAATGAAACTAGTTTCTAACCGAACCACCGGTTAAGAATAGTGGATCTCTATTCTATTCTGTGCAACTTTTAGTTGCCGCTGATATCTCTGACCCAAGCCACTGAGGTTAATTGTGGTTATGTTCTGATTCTGACCTGTGCCACAAGGGTTAAGCGTGGCCATGGCATGTTACAAGAGACTTGAAAATTTTGATTTGTGAAGCTTTTGCTCAGTTCCGGCATCTGTGAATTCTGTTTAGTTCTGAAATCTGAATATATGAATTTGAATAAATCATGTGATTAAATATAAGATTACCCAACATTGATTTTGAATCTTTACATTGATATTTTGGCCTAGTGTTTTTATGGCATGCTTAATCCAACTGTTGGGATATCGGTTGCTTACTGAGTGGTTGTACTCGCCCCCCTTTCTTAACATCTTACAGGTTTTGATGTTGATAATGTCCACGGGAATGTTAGGGAGTGACGCTTTGGAGTTTAGGATATATTTCAAGACTTTTAAGCTTATGATTAGATTGAGACTTAAGAACTTTTTAAATTTCTTTGTTGACTTTAAGTAATAAGTTGAAGTTTTGTAAACTTCTTTTGATTATTCATGGTATATTTCAATTTAGATATCTGAAAGGATTGAATTTTAGTATGATAAATGCCTTGCATGTCTGTGAGATTATTCCTTACAGATGTGCGGCGTCTGTTATATCCCGAGTTCGGGGCGTGACAGATTAAGTGGTATCAAAGCTTAGGTTTATTGATATTAAATTCGTATAATCGTGCATTATGAAATAGTTAGATGTATTATTAGATTGAGAGTGGGGTAGAACACTTAAAGTTTGGGACGTTTATGCTATCTTAATTCTTTTTGTTAGAATAACTTGACTTTTGAAAAAATCTTCTAATATTACTTTGTTACTTTGATTGAATCAGTTTGCCTCCTCGTAGTAATCCAGAACTTAGGTTATGATTTTTGGTCTGTGGAGACTTATTATAAGTATGAATTAATGATTGAAAAATTTTAATTTACATGAAGACCTTTTGTAAGCTTAAAATATGATATTTGAATTATGTGATGATTCTAAGAATTTGAGCTTAAGTAAGATTTGTAGACTTTGTCTGTGAATCAAGTGGTATGATTTTGTGAAACTTGAAGATTTTGTTTGGTGAATATTTAGACATCAGCTTTAAAATTTGTGATAAAGATAAAGTTGGTGAACTTAATGAAGAGTATAATGAGTTGTACGTGATTGATTTTGGGTGAACTCTAACATGATAGTTACCTTCAACTAATGTTAATTATATAAAAAGAGATTTTAATCTTTGGAGATTTTGGAATAGACGTTTGATTTTCAATTTTTAAGAAATTTGTTTTGAATTTTCTTATGGATTTTTGACAAATTTAGGAGATGATTATAATGGTACTTGGTGTTAAAGTAAGAAATATCGAATCATGAGATGGTATGGTTGTAATGAAGTGACTTGGTTGTAAGTTTGATATACAAGATACTTTAAGCTTCACGATTATGGGAGAAAATGATCACGATCTTTGAAAAAAAAAAACCTATGAAATTGGGTTTAGAATTTCAGTTTATCCATGAAGATTTTAGAGTTTTGTGCTGGACATTTTGTGAAACTTTTATCACAAATCTGATTATAAATTACTATCATTAATGATGAAATATTAGAGTCAGCAAGAAATGATATATGAAAATTTGAGATGCTTTTGGTATGATCTATTTAAATTTTCCTAATGGTTCTATTAACATTTGTGGTCATTTTGTATTATAATGCATATAAGGATACTCAATTAATTGGTAAGGTATCAGTTTGAATAAATATCTAAGTTTGATGATGAGAATTGTTATTTCAAATAATTGCGAAATTCGATCATTAAATGTCTATTTGGAGTGTGATAAGTTATTAATAGTCAAGGTGACTAAATCGCTCTTATAATTTTGATTGAGGTAAAATATGAGTCCATTTGGATGGTATTAAGAGACAATATCACTCATTATGGTATAAGATATGTTTTATTCTTTCTTGGAAGTTTAGATTATGTTCTTTAGGAATGAAGAGACTACTTAAAAGCATGAACAAATTCTAGGTCCTTCTATAATCTTGATTGTGATCTTTAAATTATGTGGTGGTTTTTAAAAGAGTTTGAGCTTAAGTTACGATTAGTAGACTTATAGTTATCTCATATTTTTTGTGGGTTTGTACCCTTCGGAGTTCTTCGTCTAATTGACATTTAGACATTAGCCTTGAAATTTCGATGAGGAGAAAGTTTGACGACTCGATTCTTGGTATTTGTTTTCAAAAAAAAAAGAGAGAAGTTACCTTGGACTCAAGCCTATCATGGAAATGGATTCGAATATTTGGAGACACTATACAATTGAGATTAAGTGTTTGATTTTTGTGAAAATTTTGAGATTTTGCTTATGGATCTTTAATAAAAGTTGATCATGATCTTTATTTTACTTATTAGGATTTGAAGCATGAAACAAGAGTTGTAATAAGATGATGTGTGGTGAGATTTTTATAAGTTGGATTTTTAAGCTTAAACATTATTTTAATAAATGATTTTGATCTTTTGAGGTGTTATGAAGTGAAGTCCAAGTCTCAATATAACTCTTTGGAGATTTGATATAGATATTTAGTGAACCTTTTATCAAATCTTGATTTGTATTTTGTGGAGACTAAAAGTATGATAGTTGACAAGAATTGGTAAGTGAAGATTTTAAAGTGCTCTCAATATTGATATTGTGAACTTACCTTGACGGATGTTGTTCTTAAATTAAACTTATGGTCAATTGAAATTATGGTACAAATAAAGATTCAATAAAATTGGTGTGGTTTACACTTCAATGAGTAATATCTAACATGATGGTAAGAATGATTGTTTAGGTGTTTTGGAAATACGATTATGATATTAAGGTTCAAAAAAATTGTCTTAATGGATTTTGACTTCAATGTCTAGTAATGGTAAATAACATGTGCATAAATGAGAACATTCGTCCATTTTGACGTATTTGATGTTATTGGAAGGAAATCTACTTAATGATACGAGTTGAAATCTTATTCAATTAGTTTAAAGTGTGATCATTATATTGGTGTTTGGAGTGCAAAAGAAAGAAATTTATTGATAGCTGTTGTGATTAGATTACGACTAAAATTTTGATTGAGATAGAATGTGAGTTTCATTTGGGTATTGTTAATGGTAAATATCACTTATTATGTTATAAGACACGAGTATAATTGTTGTATGAATATTAAGATTGCTAATGTTAAAAAGATTTTTAAAGTAGATTCTAAAGGAATATTTGAGTTACAAGAATTTATTTTGCTAAGAATAAATTGTTTTGCTGTAAGTATAAAGGAAGGTTCTTATTGTGAAAATTGAGATTAAATGTTAATGACAGCTTGGTTTATTGATATCTCAAGTATTGATTTAATTTTAGAGGAATTTTAGCAAAAAAAAAAATCTAAGATTGATGACGTGAATTGGTGTTCCGTGAGACTATTGAAGTTGATGATTCTATTTTTATTTTAGAGTGCTATACATTTGAAATGGTTAATGCGATTGATGGTGATTATGGTTTTTTAAGTAGGTAGTAATATAAGAATTCTCGAGTAATGTTTATAGAAGATTTTCATTTATCATATGCAACATGTTATAATTTTGAATGTAATGTGTTAGCTTTAAATTGACATATATATTTTGAAATGACAAAAACTTAAGTAAGCTTTAATGTTTTAATTCATATTGTAAATTTGCCTTATCACACATGATTTTCTCAATACATTTCAAGTGTTCATATCAAACATTAAGACCATGATTTAATGATGCATACTCTTATTGGTCTTAATTCTTTATAAATGTTTTGAATATTTTAGAAAATCACTTGATGAATGTTTAGACCATGTTTTTATCTAAGAAAGTCAAGAAAAACTCCCTTAAAGCTTATAAATGTTTTGGGTTGAATTAGGATCAAAGGTCATATCATTTCTAACCCAAAAGTGCAGGAAAAATGCCCTCTGGAAGAAAAGGATCGATCCCCACTGTAGCAGGATCGATCCCTTTTTGGCAGAAAGTCTTCCCAAGGTCCCTGAAGCCCAGAGTCAAGATTCTGGACAAAAGGGATCGATCCCCACTGTAGCAGGATCGATCCCTTTGCTCGAAAATAGCCTATAACGGTTAGTTTTTGTGAGACAACGGTAATATCCGAGATTGAGCTCCACCCAACGGCTAGAATACATCCAAGGGACTATAAATAGAGGCTTAGAAGCTAAAGAAAGCAAGAGAAACCACTCAGCAACTCCAAATCTCATACTCCTCAAATCTACAAGCCTCAAACAACAAATCAAGAGCTACAAAGTTTCCATCTTCTATCATTCATCTATTTCTTATATTGCTTAGCACAAAATCTTGTATAGGTTTTCATTGTGCTTAATTTCTATAATCACTTGCCTACTTAGAGGCCTTCTTTGATTGCACCATTTGTAAACACATTCATTCCTTGTAAAAAGGGGAGGTTTCTCTTTAGCCTTAGAAAAAGAGGGAGGTTACTCTTTAGCCTAAGAAAAAGAAGGAGGTTTCTCTTGAGCCTAGAAAAAGAGAGAGGTTACTCTTGAGCCTTGAAAAGAGGGATTGTAATCACAAATTCAAGATAGTGGATTTGGAGAAAATCCTTGGGAGCGTCTCAAGGTAGAGGACATAGGCAAGGTTGCCGAACCTCTATAAATCGATTGTGTAAATCTCTCTTTCCCTACTCTCTCTTTACTTTCTTGCAATTATATTTGTGTTTATTGCATTGAATTTATATTGTATAATTGCCTAGCTAAGAGAACTTAGAAAATATCAATATAGGCTAGAGAATTTAGAGAAACCGAAAAACGAACCTAAGGTTAGTGAAAAACCGATTCACCCCCCCTCTCGGTATAGCCTATAGAGCCAACATAATGGATAAGAATTAAGGTTATATTCATACAAAGGTTGAGATAAAGAACTTGGTCGATTTGGAATAAGTTTCTTTCAATTACAAATAGTGATTAAGTACTAAGAATGACTTTTATCATGGTAAGATCGATTAAGGGTAATGGTTTTGTTATCTGGTATTGAGTATGAATACATTTTTAGAATTTAAGAAAATTTACAAAGAGATGCATTTGGAGTCTTTCATATTTGTACTTTGGATATGGATAATAAACTTAGAGTCACATAGATTGAAATTTTGATAAAAGGAATTACTTATGATCTGTAAATTTGAGTTGAAGTTAAGAACAATATACTATTTAGAGGAAAATTTGTGATGTTAAGATATTTGAAGCTCTGTGATTGGTGCAATTATTATATAATTTTTTTTCATTGTGAAAGTGGAAAGCAAAAAAAAATTGAATATGGAGATGTATTAGTACTACAAGCTTTAAGTTTAAATTTGTATAGTGTGCTATTATGGACAAAATCTATTGTAGTGGTTTGACAGTTATAGTAGTTTTATGATGGTTTAGTGGAAGAGAAAATTTTATTGTAAATATGAAAGAAATGGAGATCAATATGCAATACCTTTGTGGCAACTAAGTTGTTGACTATGTTATTGAGATTTAAAGATACACGTGGTTATAATTATGACAATGAATTGGAAACTTTATTGTAAGTGATGTTTTGGACAGGAGATTTTGTTGGTGCAAAGGATACTTGAAATACAATCGGTATTTTGTGGTTATATATTAAATGAAATGAAATATCAGAGTGCACAGTGAAAGCATGAGTTGAGTTAAATTGTAAATTTTTGGTTATTGCTCAATAGCAAGTAATAAATTTTAGACGGAGATCAATTTGTGTAATGACAATGTAGAGGTTATGGATTTCGATATTTTGAATTTTGAGACTAGTTAAGTTAGGAGGTGATCGATCTTCGATTTGTTGAGTTTGATAGTATGGAGAGTATTAAATTTGATAATTGAAACTTGGAGTTGTATGAGTTATGAAATTATAATATTTTGTCATGGATGCTTTTGCTAGTAAGGAATCAAAGGTATGAAACAAAGTTACATTAAGATAGAGCTATCTAGCTATGAATTAGATTTATGTTTTATGTATGTTTTGGAGCAAATGGAATTTGTAAGAAATGGATACTTTAGATAAATAATTTGATTATGAAGCAAAGAAATAGGAACTGAAAAGTTAAAGTGTTATTTAATTGGATTATACAAAATTTGAAGTGAAATTTTATCAATTTCATTATTAGATAGATGACTGTTAAGAGTTTTGATTGAAGCTTACTAGGTAAATATTTCATGTATCCCTTATATTTGTTGAGAGTTGGACAAGATTTGGAAGCCATTAATTTTTGAATTTAAGGACCAAATTCCTTTAAGTGGGAGAGTATGTAATAACCGGCCCAATTTGAAAAGGCCCAAGGCCAAATGAACGGATGAAGCAAATAAACGGGACAAAGTCCCTTAGCTTTTACTAGTTTAGGTTAAAAAAAACGAAACAGAGAAAGCATGAGAGGGATGTGAGGTTGAGCGGCGGCGCCGAAAAGAAAATTTTAAAGAAAAAGATTGGAGAGGTTAACGGCGGCTGAAAAAAAAAAGAGAAAACAACGAAGCAATTACAAGGGTGGTGAGACAGTGTTGGTATCGAGAGAAAGAAATAGAAAGAACAAAGGGGTTGTGCTACCAAGCTAAAAAAAATATTAAAAGGGGGATTTGGTTGCTGTTAGTGTGAGTGCAAGAAGACAAGGTGAGTAAAGATTTCACTTTAATTTTTATGGTTATGTTGTGTAGTTAGGGATTGAGTTTTGAAAAAAATAATAAAAAATATATATAAGACATTGAAAATCTAGAGAAAATCTGTATTTTAAAGAAAATACAAATATTTTTAGCTTCATTAAATAACGTCACTTACGACAAGTTTATAATTTAACGAGTTATAGTCGTTTAGCGAATACAATATAAATTGTCAGTTTCTGTCAAATAGCGTATTTTTTTTAATATTAAATATTTTTGAATAATAGGCTACCAACAGTATTAAGGCTTTGTTTTGGTTTCAATCTAGCGAATTCAAGTAAATGATTCGATATCCCTTCGGTGTTTTGACACTCTTAAAATTAACCTTAATATGAGATATGTTTCGTATGTTATGTACAAATATAGTTTTGTCCTATGATTTTTAAAAATGGGTTAAGCATGCAAATGTATGTATATGTGATTTCTTTATTATGAATTGCGAAAGTAGTTCTGTATTGACTTTTCGGATATAATTTCTATTCAAGTATATGTATATAATTATATTTGAGAATATAATTTTTCGTATAAGATATTTTGAGAAGACATGCGAAATATGCTTTGCATAAGATACGTTTTGGATGATACATGATTTAGTCGCTTTAATCTTTGAAGTTCGTTATAATGTACTTACATATATTTTTATTTTGGAAATACGAAATCTGCTTTGGAATGATGGATGAAATTTGCTTTGTATGAAATATGTTACAAGAAATAATAGTATTGTTCTGTATATTTGAGATAATCTGAAAATGTTTTGTTTTGTCTCCTAGTATGGCTGTGCTCTGACCCTGCCAATGGGGGTTAAATGTTGGCCATGTCGACATGTATTTTGTTAAATGAAACTAGTTTCTAACCGAACCACCGGTTAAGAATAGTGGATCTCTGTTCTGTTCTGTGCAACTTTTAGTTGCCGCTGATATCTCTGACCCGAGCCACTGAGGTTAATTGTGGTTATGTTCTGATTCTGACCTGTGCCACAAGGGTTAAGCGTGGCCATGGCATGTTACAAGAGACCTGAAAATTTTGATTTGTGAAGCTTTTGCTCAGTTCCGGCATCTGTGAATTCTGTTTAGTTTTGAAATCTGAATATATGAATTTGAATAAATCATGTGATTAAATATAAGATTACCCAACATTGATTTTGAATCTTTACATTGATATTTTGGCCTAGTGTTTTTATGGCATGCTTAATCCAACTGTTGGGATATCGGTTGCTTACTGAGTGGTTGTACTCGCCCCCCTTTCTTAACATCTTACAGGTTTTGATGTTGATAATGTCCACGGGAATGTTGGGGAGTGACGCTTTGGAGTTTAGGATATGTTTCAAAACTTTTAAGCTTATGATTAGATTGAGACTTAAGAACCTTTTAAATTTCTTTGTTGACTTTAAGCAATAAGTTGAAGTTTTGTAAACTTATTTTGATCATTCATGGTATATTTCAGTTTAAATATCTGAAAGGATTGAATTTTAATATGATATATACCTTGCATGTCTGTAACATTATTTCTTACAAATGTGCGACGTCTATTATGTCTTAGATTCGGAACGTGGCAGTGGCTTAGCCTATGTCATAATTTTCCCTCCCACTACGCGTTTTCCTGAATTCTTTAAGACACAGGAATGTATAGGCACCTGAATATGGGCCCAACTCGCTAAAAGCCTAGAACATCATTGGAAGTTGAAACTTTTGCAGAATGTAATTCCATTTGGAGCTGGAATCTATGGCATCGAGATTGTTTTGGTTTCAACAATCTAGCAGTTAAAACTTTGTAAGCCAAAGCCATAGGATTGTCCAGGGGCTCATTTATTGGAATACAAGAGAATCAAACTGCTGTTTCTTTCAGAAGAGGAAGCCTGGATGTACCGTTAATTGGTAACTGGTCTCTGCTTAATCCAACTCGGTCAATACTTTTACCAGTTATTAGGACCATTCAATAATGGAAAAAAAATTCAGCTCAGAATTGCAATTGATGATTAAGGCCTCGTTCAGTTAGCACTTTGTCAGCGATGCCTACAGGAAAAAAAAAATTGCATTTGATCAGGACAAGTGTTGTTTATGCAAGTGGAATGTGGACTTGCAAACAAACAACATCTTATTCAATGAACCTTCAGAGCATCTTTCCTAGATTCAACCGGATTGACCACTCAAAATACTGAGGAAAACCAGCAATTGATCTAAGAACTGGCAGAATGAATGTCACCAAAAGGTAACGAATTTCTTGTCATCGAAGACCATATATGGCTGCAGCAGCCACTCTTCAATTCCCTTCAAAATTTTTCAGAGATTTCTTGGGCCTCTATGAAGGAGTCATTCATGTAAACATGTCTAATTACTAATTAGCATAAAATTGCGCTGTTTATGCATTCTTTTCAAAACTTCAAGCCAATGAAGTACTCTCATCTTAATGAAAGCAAATATACTCTAAAATTTGGGCAGAAGAGCTTGATTACAGGACTGAAAGCTGTGCTAGCTTTAGCCTGTATTGAAGCTAGATGATTAAAGCCACATTACAATCAACCATACCACATGAAACTTAACAAGGCCTTTGTTTTGGCATAGGGTACAGACAGAAAGCTAGCTTGGTGCTTATAATTGGTTACCTATGCATCAAAGCTTAGAGTAATCCCTTTTAAACTGATATTGCTTCTGGTTAGGGTACATTCATTTCTTATAGTGAAAGGAACCAGGAAGATTGGAATTTTCATGGAAAATGAAAGTGCTTAAACTTCTGATTTTTCTTTTTACCTTTTTTTCCGTTGGTTCAACAATTTCATGCCATATAAACCCATAAATGAGTAGAATACAAGTTTTAGAGACCTGATATAAAAAATTCGCACCAGGGATTTTTTATGCATTGTATCAAAGTAATAAATAATAGCAGGTCGGGGAAGCTTAATTATCATTTGAAGACTGATCCTAAAAGCATCGTTTTCGAATCCCAATCACATGCTACTCTCTATTTAACCCCAACCATTCCTCTTTCCCCTCCACACACATCATTTCAAACAAATTCCACTTATTCTCTTCTCCATACTCCTTGTGCCATCCATCTTAATCACCACATACCTTTCAATTCTGCTTCTTCCCTTTCCTAAAAGCATCTTCATTATTCTTTCTAGTCTCTCTTTCTTGTGTTGCTATCACAACTTTGGCTGCTAAATATTGTTCAAAATCTGTCTCTCTCAATCTCCTTTTGGACTTTCACCTAACCGAGAAGTCAGACATATATATAAATGTCTACATCCTGCCTCAACATGCCGACTATGTTTCAAACTTTTGGTCCCGAGGTGTTCTTTAGTCGTCGTTGCATATGGGTGAATGGACCTGTGATAGTGGGGGCAGGTCCCTCAGGCCTTGCAGTTGGCGCTGGCCTTAAAGACCAAGGTGTGCCATTCATAATCCTTGAAAGAGCAAACTGCATTGCGTCTCTTTGGCAGAAACGAACTTATGATCGGCTTAAGCTTCACCTTCCTAAGCAATTTTGCCAGCTACCCAACTTTCCATTTCAAGAGGACTTCCCTGAGTACCCCACCAAATATCAGTTCATAAACTATCTTGAATCCTATGCAAAACACTTTGACATAAACCCACATTTTAATGAGACTGTGCAGTCTGCTAAGTATGATGAAACTTTTGGTTTGTGGCGAGTCAAAACCATTTCAACAGGCGGTCCTAATCCTGTTGAAGTTGAATATATTTGCCGGTGGCTGGTGGTAGCCACAGGAGAAAATGCAGAGAAAGTAGTTCCGGAATTTGAAGGCTTGCAAGATTTTGGTGGCCATGTTACACATGCTTGTGACTACAAATCCGGTAGAAGATACAGTGGAGAGCGTGTTCTAGTAGTCGGCTGTGGCAATTCAGGCATGGAAGTATCTCTGGATCTTTGTAACCACAATGCAAATCCATCAATGGTTGTTCGAAGCTCGGTAAGTGAAGATATTGCACCGAATCATGCTATGCTAATTGCTACGGGTAAAAAGATAATTCAAAATTTAACCAGGTCTTTTACTTTGATCAACAGGTTCATGTTTTGCCAAGGGAAGTTTTTGGTAAATCAACTTTTGAATTGGCAGTGTCAATGATGAAGTGGCTACCCCTTTGGCTTGTCGATAAGATTCTGCTAATTCTTGCCTCTCTATTACTTGGAAATACTGAAAAATATGGTCTGAAAAGGCCTTGTATGGGACCTCTAGAGCTCAAAAACACTGCAGGAAAGACTCCTGTATTGGACATTGGCGCATTCCAGAAGATCAGATCTGGTGAAATCAAGATTGTCCCTGGGATCAAAAATTTCTCCAGTGGCAGAGTTGAACTTGTCAATGGAGAAACTCTTGAGATTGATTCTGTTGTTCTTGCAACTGGATTTCGAAGCAATGTTCCTTCATGGCTTAAGGTGAGGCAGATTACCTATGTCTAATGATTTCACATTGATTTGTTTTTATTCTCTATTTTTTTTCTGGGATTCATGTTGCAGTTATGGTCCTTATGGATTGTATTTCTTGTTTTATACTCACTGTCCTTTTAACTGATTAAGATTGAGGACATTCACATGTTTTTTGAAAATTCAGAACTGTGGTCAGCGTTGTTAGTTATGTCTGATGGTTTGTTTTGTCTTATGAAAAGATCAAACTTCTGATTAGTTTATAATATTTTTGAGAAGCCTCTTTTGATATCCGCTTGTTTTTTTCTCCAGATTGGAAATTGTTTACCACTGACAGTAAGAAAAATGGATTTAACTTGTTTCTGTCTCCCACCATGGCAAACAGAAGAATGTAAAAAAAAAAGTCAATGATTTTTCTTTCTTCCTCTGTCATTTTCTTACAACAATGAATTGGATACGCAACAAACAATCAGACCCTGGAAGTTTCCATTTTTGTTTTGGGAACCTGTCAAGCAATTAGGTTCTGCCTCTATTGCACATTAGTTCACCTGAACACAGATTTCTGAACTGATTTTCTTTTCTAATATTCTGTTTTTGGAATGGTTTTGTTTACAGGAAAATGAATTCTTCTCAAATGATGGAATTCCAAGGAATCCATTCCCTAATGGGTGGAAAGGCAAGGCTGGGCTATATGCAGTTGGGTTCACAAGGAGAGGTCTTTCTGGTGCATCTTTGGATGCCATTAGTGTAGCACATGACATTGCCAAAAGCTGGAAAGAAGAAACAAAGCACAAGAAAAATTCTGTAGCGGCAAGGCATAGGAGATGTATATCACATTTCTAAAACCAATACTACCATCTTCAAGTAGAAATGTTTTTCTTTTTTCCTTTTAATATGCTTTGATTAGTTCTTCTATTTGGCAATTCATTGATCAGAACTGAGATCAATTTGTGTAGAATATAATGTAGAGCATACACAACAGGAAGTAGCCCTCTCCTAAAAAAAACCCCTAAGCTTTGCCATTGCCAATAACAAAGGAAGATGAGGCTAATTTGTTGTTTTTTCTTTTCTTGTTCCACTTCTATGAGAAACATTGTATCACAGCATTAATAATTAATAAATAATAATTCACAACTCAATTGGGCAGTTAATTTCATCCTACTTATCTTTCCCTATATATCCCTTTCGGTCAAACTAGGACATTAATTATTGCCAAATCTATGGGTTTTTTCCAGAATTTGGTCCACCTAGGGCCCATAAAATATGGTGGACCCCAGGTCCATTATACCTAGCAACACAAATCTCTTGATGCCCAGATTGACTAAATCTAAATACTAAAATTTATAAATAAGAAAAAAAAACACTTAATAGCCAAATAAATATTTAATCTTTTGCACATAATGGATATAAGATTTCAATTTTTAATTTTATTGTAAAAGCCAACAAATTTTTATTTACTATAAAAAAACTCTTATTCTTTCAAAATAGCACAATTAAGTAAAATAAATAAAAGTTAAGGTCATGTAAACCTTTAACATTTTATTTTATTGTAAAATTTTATAATAAATTTGAACTTAATTGTATAATTTTGAAAAGTTAAGAATTTATATAATAAAATTAAATATTGAGGGCTTAAAAAATAATTTGGGCATAAAATTAAATATGTATTTGACTATTAAACCAAGAAAAGAAAATTGTGGAGGGTTTAGAGCTTTTTGTTTTCATATTTCCTTTCACAGGGCTAGAGACTGGAGCCCACAAATGAGAAGAAAGGATAAAGTAAAACTTTCCTTTGAAAAATGCAAAGTGTCACATTAAACAGTTTTCTAAATTCTCTGTTTAATTCAAGAATGCAGCTCGTGAAATAGGTACAAACCTTATTCTCATCTTTTGAAATTAGTTCACGTAAGATAAAGATGGGATATATAATTGTTGATGCCAAAAATGTGAGAGGCTTGCCGTTGATCAATTAACTTCTCCCACATTGGATCGACTTGTAAAACAAAAGATCCAGTAAAGTTATTCTCAATGAGACTTGTTCCAATACTCAAGTCAATAATAATGTTTTAAGACAATTTGAATGCAAAAATGAAAGTGTGTTAGGGAGAGTTCATACATTTTGCTTATGTTTCCTTTGGCATGCAGCCCACGTCCCTCGTGCATAAGACATGCATGAGTGGACAGTTATTTGCAAAAATGAGAGTGATTCCTTATCAATGTACTATTTAGAGGGTGAGTGGGTGATTCTGTACCCACTTAACTCACATTTCTCATTCAAAAAGATAGTCTGAGTCACTTCTGGTCAAACTAAGTCTCAAAACTTTAATTTCAAGGCTTTCTTGGCTATAAACCGAAAGGGATCCAATATAATTGAGCTAACTCATCTGCTACTTGGCTATAAGCTAAAAGGGATCCAACATAATTGAGCTAATTCATCAACATAATTGAGCTAACTCATCTGCTACTTGGCTACAAGCTAAAAGGGATCCAACATAATTGAGCTAACTCATCTGCTATCGGGTGGAAATAATAATGATTCCCAACAATCAAATTGTAGATTTTAATGCCCTTGAATACATGCCCATACCCCATGGGTTAAGAGTCAAACAAGTTCAACTTTCTTTTGGAGTATTCAGTACACCAAGCATTAGCTACAAGTCCTCAAGTTCTTTTACTAACATATTACTTACTCCCTTTGAAGCCAAAACAAGCTAATGCTATTTCTTTTCACTGAAAAACATTTCATCCCTTCAATCCCTTAAATATAATAATTATATTTATTATTCTAATTAACTTGGAATAAGAAAATTAGCTCCATTAATTAGCTTAAAATGAAAATTTTATAGGAACTGTGAAGTGCAACTTCCAGGAAGCCAAGAATGAAGAAAAAGATTATATCCTGTTACAATAAACAATCAGAAATGGAGGAGTTGCTCTGCAAGTCTTTTCAGAACTACAATCCAGCGAAATGGAGCCAAAGTTTTGCTTCTTTTTCCCATGATCATCTTTTTCTCCACTCTGATTCAACTAGACCTGGTTTCCCATTTGACATTGAAAAGTAAGAAAAAAACTTCATTTTCTATAAGAAAGAATTGTGAACCGTAGACACACCATATGACCGCCCATGCTGTTGGTTCAAAATAGTAGAAAAGCTTTAACTCAATGGCCCCTACGGCAATTTCTTCTACACAACACAACCAAATCTTTCATTAAAAAATTTGATGTAAATCACTCTCATTCCTCAAAACCACCATCTGCAGGTTTTTCTTGCTCAACTTGTTTCAGAAAAGAAAAAACAAAGATTTGACAGTCTGAAAACTGTGCTTGTTATAGCCTACAACATTAAAACTTACAACTGTGCATATGTCCAATTACAGTAGAATTGTATGTTCTCTGAACTCTGCAACCTCCTTGGACATCACAGTTACCAAGAAAATAAATCACATGGGATGTTCATATCCTTAGCCTATATCTCTTCTCAGTTCCAGGGCAAAGGCCCATTCCTTCTTGTTGGAAAGTAAATGAGTGACTGTTTTAGCATAGTAATTCTACATTTTATTGTCATTAATAGATGCATGCATTATGCATTTGTTCTAACATTTCTGTTCTTTGTGTGCATGTTTTGCTTCTGCGTGCATGCATAAGAAAAAAATGAATTGAAGAGAGGAAGATAAAGCCTTTGAATGTCCAAGTTTCTTTCCGGAGAGCAAAAATGTAAAAAGTTAGTAACGTGTTTATCAAATCATGGCTAATTCAATTCTAACTTCTCATCATCAGTGAAAGAAGATATCAAAAGTTTCACGAAAATGAACGCATTTAAACCAAAGTATTTTAGATACAATGAATCAAAACCGCCAACAGAAAAAAACCAAAACTTTGAGTCTGGGAGTTGATCAAACCAAACCGATACTAACTAGTTATGGGTCAGGAGTAGACAACAAACACAACAAGCATTTTACTCCCAAACAGAAGAAATGCAAATAGTATCAGAAAAAACCCAAAACTTTGAGTCAGTGAGTTCATCGAGACAGGATGATCAAACCAAACCGATACTAACGAGTTGTGGGTCATGAGTAGACAACAAACACCACAACCATTTTAATCCAAAACAGAAGAAATGCAAATCGTATCAGATCAAGCCAATGTGTTTAGCTAAACCGGAAGCTGCTTCTCAGATGTCAGAACCTCACATTCCAGTTGCAGAATGTCACGTTCATCATTGACGGCTAGAGTCGGCTACTCAAAAACGTGATCGTGTTTGAAGTTTGCTTCTCAGAATTTCATTGATTTGGTTTAAAATTTGTAGATACAGTGACAATCTTGGAATTATATAAACTACACAAACCAATCTACAGCAACAATTTGTCAGTTCATATTATCAGTAGTTAGGAAAATAAAATCCAAAAAGTTAACTAAGTGGTATAAAATCCAGCAAATTCCTGAGTAAAGACAATCCTTAACGGAAGATCATGTGTTTTAATCTTCACCAAATCAAATTTCATTAAACTAACACCACCATATAATGCGAACAGAGATTAATCTCATACCCAATGTGATACGAGCACAACTCGTGATTAAAGAGAGAGAGAAATGCAGGGTGTTATGTGTTACTACAAAACTTGCCAGCTTGGGGAGTTACAAATGCTTTATCAATCAATGTTATATAAAGCCAATCATTTGGTTAATCTCCACCAATTGGGTTTCTTGCTACTGATCTTATCCAAAAGACAGAAAAGTAATGATTTTATCAATGCTATAAAGACGATTTTCATCAAAACCTGTTAAGGTAAGCATTCAACTCTTAAAAGTATCCGAAAAACAGTATTCTACTTTTAAAAGATAAAAAATGTAAAAAGAATCATTCAATTAAACTTTGTTTCTTTAACAGGTGATATGTTTTATGCCTGATAAAAGAAAAAATTCATTTGCTAAACAAGAAAATTTTATAGTAAAAGACGTTTGTGAGGAATAAGTTAGTTTTTCCTGAAACCAATGCATCTTGTTCTATCGCCCAAACCATTATTCTCTTGGCTGATTAGACCGGCTGACCAAACAGGACAGGAGGATACAAAGTAAGAGGAAGTTGGTACATTGCAACCAAAGAGATTCTCATACAAGGGAAAACCCATTCATTTGTCAACTAACAGGCCTCAAGATACTGATATAATTTAATGTACACTTCATCTGAGACTACAATATCATCACATAATATTCATCCGAGGGGAAATTTTTCAGCATCTAGAGGTTACTCACGAGTCACGGGTAAGCATTTGATCAATCTGACCATTCTGATTGTATGCATCCACAATTTTCTTTGAGTATGAAGGAATGTGCCTATCAGCCCTGCATATGTTGATATTTTATAAATTAAAAAACAACCCTGATCCTGATGCTATGATACATATTAGTTGCTCAGTAGAATATACCGTTGTTTTCCCCAAATGCGGTTCACATACAAATAGTTCCTTATAGTATGGTAATCTAGTGAATAACGGGCAAATTCCAGACCCTTTGGCCCAATCTGAACAAAACAAGGACTTCAGTTGCTTTTCAGGATAAATGCATTGTATATAGGGAAAAATACTTACCAAGTTCAGCACAAAAGCTATCAAATTCCCCACAAACCTAGGGGCAGGTTGAGAAGGACCCTTTCCTGAATGCAAAAAAGAAAAAAAAATTTGTTTCAGAATAACAAAATTATTGGATAGCATGGACATATTGAATTATTTAAACATAGTTTAGTTCAATTTGAAAATAAACAAAATAAAGGGAAAAAGAAATACAATTATCAAATCTTCTATATGTACTCAATATAGTGCATCTGCGGTAATTGTAACAAAAGAATTGACAACTGAACAAATTAATATCAAGTTTTACTTTTAATATACAGAAATAAAACTGAAAAAGCATAAATAGATTTATTCACAGGACGTGTGCCATATTTCCAATTATAAAGCTTGAAATCCATGCTTATGAACTGTGTCTGAAATGAAAACGATTTTCATAGTTAAAAGGAAGATGCATACATACCAAACTTAGCATTATCATCTGCTTTAACGGTCTGCATAACAAATGGTTGCCGATTACCCTGAAATAAAATGTTCTGAAATCAGTTTTTTTTTCCCGAATCCTATAGCAGCTATAGAAGATATATCATAGGGTTTTACACTATTAGTTGTTGGAGTAATCTCCAAAAGGTTCTCTACCAAACTCAGCATTTCTCTGCCACGTTCATTTCTACAGTAGTACAAAGCATTGAAATGAGAAATTAGTTCTCTTGAGATCAGCAGCATCTGAGGCATCATTATGCAATATACGAACGCAACAATTAGAATGATAAGGTCAACATTATAAACCCAAAGAAATAAATGCAAGAAGAGAGAAAAGAGAGGAAGACCACAGGTAGCAAGCTCTAGTAAGCAGATTGTACACTTGATGTCATAGGGAATATACCTCACTGTAACATATTGTGGATGCTGTGTCATGCTGATTCCAGAATATTTTGGCACACCCATGTATCCAACCACCAGATCCTGCAGTGGCAAAAAAAAAAGCCATTTTGAGTGCAATAAGCACAACAAAGCTTTGGTGGAGCTGCTAAGATCAAATGCTAACCTTGTAAGATCCAACATGGCTACTAACTAAATGCATGTAGTATAATATCTAGCTACATGATGGGAATTTGTGGTTAATCAGGGTTGCAAAACATCTGACTGGGCAAACCTTGAGAGATACACCAGAGGTTGATACTTTATTAATAAGCAAAATAAAAAAATATTAAGCCCTTAAAAATAAATACAAATATTTTTTTTCAATTTGCTGATAAAGGCTTATTGATGAAGTGTCAACCTCTGATGCATTGACAATACATAGAAACAATATACTATCAATGCATCATATATAAATCCTAAAATTATTCCGTACAAAAAACAAGAAAAGATGGAAACTAATGTTTAAGAACTGAACTAATCACCAAAATATATAAAACAAAGAGTTAAGGGTCAAGGAGGAGAGTTTAAACTCCAGTTAACTGTAAGTCAAATCATGTTCTCAGCAAGATACAATAACAACACAACATAGCCAAGTAGGTGATTAACAGATTTCTCATAATGAATAAGGAACAAATCTAATCATATTGCACTAAAAGAATTCATAGACCTCTTACATTTAGGGAAATTATATAATTAATTGTAATCTTAAAAACATGCCATCATAAAATGAATGAAAGCAATTTCACTGCCTTCCCATGTAAAGATATTGAGTAAATAACTAAGACAATTCTATTAGCACGGATTATAAAATTGAGGGAACAAGCTTGCTTAAATAAATAAAACTCACTGCTAATGCGTTCGTGTAGTCAAAACAGCTGCAAAACACATGAAATTTTGTCTTGTTAGAAAATTATTTGCAAGACAATAAGCATGATGTGATAGCTCTAGAACATACATTTAACAACTAAAAAGAATTATTATTTACTCAATATTTATGATCTTTAGAGGGGAACCTTGGAGCAACAATAAAAGTTGTTCCTTTGTGACCTGAAGGTCACAAGTTCAAAGGAAACTATCTCTCTGTTAATGCGGAGGAAAAACTACATACATATGACCCTCCCCAAACCCCATAATATGGGAGGCTTGTGCACCAGATTGCCCTTTACATGACCTTTGCATGAAGAAATAGTAAGACCTCCCAATGCACAAAAGGAGACAGTAGCAGAAACCTATCTACCCAAATCTTGGCAACTCAATTTTCACACATGCATTTTGCCTATGGAAGGACAAAGCTGTTAAGTTACACGAGACAACAGGAAATTACCTATAACAAGATGGAGCAATAACATCAACTAAATCGTTTGCTGGTAGACAGAAATAAGGAACCTGCTTTAGTTAAAATTTGAAATGAATGAAGCGAGATGAAGGTGAGAACCAGACCAGATTGAAAGTACAAGAGATTTTGTTACCTCTTCAATATGGCCATCCAAATGCTTTAGGTGGACCTAGCAGAATATATCAATAGCCATATAAGAAAGCAAAAAAAGGTGTATCATGCTTTTTTTTGGGTATAAATCCAGCCCTTTAATATGGGAAAGCAAGCAGTTGAACAAATACTCAAAATTAGCAAAATATCAGCATTTAAGTAATTAGTAATCAACCCGCCTTGATGGCATAAATTGTTAATCCAAAGCACTCTTAAGATGGGCCAAATGGCTTAGTCCCTGAATATTATACAAATCTATTATGAACTGGGAAACCAATATTATTACTGTTTCTCCCAATAATGACCATTTACTAACTGCAACAATATATTCTAAGCTTTTAGTGATTGTTTCAAGGCAAAAGGCAAGGGAAGTACCATTAGGTAAAATCTCCAGGCACCAAGTAAGCTAGAGCTCACAGCTTATTTGATTTAAATACATTAAGACTTTACTACTATAAGAAAGATGTTCCATGCAAGTTGACAGAATGTTGTTCTCAATCATACGCTTTACTTCACAAGCAAATATCTTACTACACATAACTTGACCACAAATAAAAAGAGTTTTTCAGCACAAACCTTGTAATCTTGCATAAACTCGTAATGCAAAACAGTTTCTGGTTCACTACTTGCTGCCTTTAGAAATTTATCTAGGCCATCTCGAGTTCCATTATCAACTGTAGAATAAGAGTGTTCATAATGATTAATATGCATAATTTAGGTACTTTACAATCTAAAGTAATATAGTGCCTATCCATCTAAGGCTTATTTTCAAGACATTTAACTGACAGTGCAATGATGAAACCATAAAGCCTGACCATCATCCAAGCACATAACCTAGAATAATTCTAATCTCATAGTAATTGATAGCAAATTTAGCTGAAAATCATTCAACTTCTTTTAGTACAGATAATATCTGGATTTACCTAACATGGTTTTGAACAAATAAAGTTGCTCAGGTTAAACAAGAAAAAAAAGATATAAAGTTTCAATTACCACAATTGGTGCCTAACACATAAAGTTTGTCCAAATTTAGATGGTGCTCCACAGATCTTAATGCTGCAGTTTAAGAAAGCACTCTGCATTACAGTAGTACAAGTCATAATATAGAAATAAACATAAATAAAAACTGTTAGGATATAGCATCAATCATACCCTGCACTTGGCAGCCCACACCACAGAAAAGGAGACGCTTTACACCAGCAGCCTGCATAATTGAATATATGACCATTCAACCTCAGTTAGCTTTTACATTGAAAAAAAAAAGTGCAATTATGAGAGAGTTTTTGTTATAAACCACAAATTAACAATCAGCAAATGGTAGAAATCACAAGAAAAGCAAGCAATATAGAAATCATTAAACATATTATTCATTGATTAGAGTTTTTTTCTTATATGTTCTGCAGGAAAAATGCATCACCTCATCTTTCCACTGGACAAGGCCCTTTTAGCATTTTCATTGCTTTTGTTTTTCAGTTTTTGTAGAGGTTGGACAGAGGTAAGGCAAAATGGCAGACGGCATTCATACTTTTTTATTTAAGTCAATGCTAGTCTGTCTGTCTATGATTAAGAGTCTTGGTGTTGTCGTGGTCACTGTTCACCAACTCCTCCATAGTAGTCTTGTTCATATAAAAAATGCTTTTAAATGAGCTCACAAAGACAACTTAATGACTGTAATCCATGGTTATTAAGCATAAATTATATATGAAGCTTGTAAATTCCTACTCAAATAGCATCAAGAATGCAAAGCACCTCAACCAGTGCAAGGGTATTAAGATTCGGAGACAATGTTGGTTTGACTCCTTTAGCAGCTAAAACTTCTTCTGGCTTCCTGGTGCAAGCATGGGGTCAAAAGGAAGAAGTTTGATATCGAAAGGTAAAATAAGTTACATAATCAAGTCAGTAAGTTGAAATTTGGATAAGAGCAAATAAAACTAACCTAGCTAAAATGGGCCTCGGGGACAGTCTATCAGCTGGATCACTGCATTATAACAAATCAGAAAACACAAAGGAAATAATAACTTTGCATATTCAATAACAAACCATGTCTAATTCATCCTTTATCAATTAATAACTATTCCTACCTCTGAACACAAATAACAGCCTCAACCATGCCTGCTTTCAGCATTTCTATTGCAATAGTTGTAACTATCCCTGTCCACTGAGCTCCTAACGATGGGGAATTGCAGTGTGCATGAAAATTAGGCTGCAGATCAACATTTTGTATGATACAAAGTATTATTAACCCAACCTCCCCCCTCTTTGCCCTTCCCAGAACCCTCTTGCCCCCCTTCCCTGGCGCACCAACAATACACATGCGCACAAAAACAAAAAGGGAGCACTTAAAAAAAAAAAGACTTTATGAAAAGTAAAAGAAAAAAAAAATACATGTATTACGTTTTTTTCCATTTATTTCACTTTAATTCAGATCTTTCATATTTATCATGAGGCTTTTCAATACTGGAAAAAGGTAAGGGGTAGAAAACCTCATATTAGGTACATTACATTAGAAAACATAACATATAGTTGCATCATTATTATTACATTTAAAAATTTCCAAAACTAGCACTAATCTACCTTCTGAGCATATTTAAATTATACCCACCACTCCCTAAGTTCTGCAGAATACTCTCATTTCTATCCACTTTTCAAGTTACAAAGTATATTTTGACAGTGCATGACATTCATATTCCAGCTAGACTTTTAACAGTATTTCAAAATATCGACCTTAACCTCAAAGCTAAATTAAGATGATTTTAACAAATTTTCTCCTGATTTGTTAGATTTGGATGTAGGATGTATGTGACACCTCAGAAAAGCAAAATTTGATGAATTAATAGGATTGATGCACAACCATAACAATAAAGCACAAAAAGAAAAAATGGTAAAAATCTAACAGAACATAGGAAAATTTCAAAATTTAGAAAGACATACCTTCTACAGGCTTAGTTTTACGAGCATATAGGAGCTTTTCATAGACTCCCAAATATGTTTCATCCAAAGAATCTGATTTCCTCCCTCTACCATGAACTACAGGTTCTAAGCTCTGAATGCTAAAGTAAATTAGCCAAACTGCTCATATGACATTAAACAGAATTCTTATGTACTGAAATTACCATACTGGGCGATACATAATTCTTCAGATATGTAAGTTTGTTCACAACTTGAATATCAAATAAACCAATGCAAGAAGGTTAAAAGGTAGCAAAAAAAGTTACAAACTTATGTCACTCTAGCCTTTAGTGGGGAAATATGCTGTCAAATTCTATTTAAAGCAAAAGATAAAGAAGTAGTTTGCTAAAGCAATATATTTTAAAGTTGCTACTAAATTCTAGAAATAAGGTTTTCATAGGACCTCCAAACCACTTCAAAAGAAGCATTTACATACAACTAAATAGACCTTTCAAATGGTTAATGTGGACCACAATATAAAATGGTCAAGTAAATTGGAATCATGGGAAGCTTTGCAATTATAATAAATACGGTCCAAGCTCACGATTCTAATAATATTTCAATCGTGTTTTACAATAGAATTATACGCATAACAACACTAATCTTATGAAAATGAGATTGCTTTATTAACCTAGCATCTTCTTCTATGCTTTCTTATTACGATTAATTTTTATGTCCTAAAGCGAGCCTTTTTTTTAATCTTTCAGAACACCAACAGATGAAATCATGAAACATACAAGGTATATGAATGACTTACTTCAATTTTGGACATTCCATCACCCAGGAAAGCACAAGCATTCTTAACATGGGCAATGTAATATGTATCACATAACCCACATCGACTGCCAAATACGTTTCAAAAAGGCAAAAAAAAGGAAAATCAAACAAAAATGAAAAGCATCAAACAATCAGAGCAAAAGAGAAGTGATGGGTATTCAAAAGAAAGTAAGGAAAAGAACCTGCAATGGTCTTTGGCAGGATAGGTACCTCCTGGCGGTATAGGCCTAGAGCGTTTCCTCCAGTCCTCTCTCAGCTTCACTGCTTTCTCTCCACTGGAATCTGATTCTGTTCCATAAAAGTAAAGCTTATATAAATGGAATTGACACCAAAATGAGACAGCATGTATGCATTTAAGTGTGAAGAATCTGTGGGTACCTTTTGAAGGAGATGAAGAAGAAGAAGCAGAAGAGAAGATGGGTGGAGAGTAGCTGAAAATGAGCGAAGCCATGGCAGCTAGCAGAAACACGGTACCAGAAGCTCCAAAGTACAATGTCAATAGGAAAAGAAAGCAGTTTTCGTTTGCACCACATATTTATCATATTGGATTATCATGCCAATCTCTTTGGGTAAATTACAAAAAGAGTGGTTCTAAATACACCTAGAGGTGTCAAAGAAACTAAGCGACCCATAGCATTATACGATTCGATACGGTGTGAATTGTACTTGGCACGATTCATATTTAAATGAACGGGTTGATCCAAGCACGATATACATTTATGTGCCGTGTTGGACTAGAGGTTTTTAGGCACATGGATTGATACGATACGGCCTATGAAAAGCCAGTGCTAGCACGTAGCACGTGGATTAGCACAGCACGGCACGCGAGTCCATGTGCCATGCCATATTGACCCATTTATATAAATAAAATTATATTTAACAAATCTAAGTATAAAGTATTTCAATTATTGATATATAAATTTATAATATTTTCATTTTGAATATAAAATGTATGATATGTCATATATTTTGTACATAACTTTTTATTAAATACACTTCTAATAAAAACTCCTCAAAAAATAAATTATTAAAGATTATTTTATTTAAAGATTGGTTAAATGTAGAAGCTAGACCACTAGATAAACCATATTATAAAGTAAATAATCAAGTGAAAAGAATGAAAAATAAAATAATAATATTTTATGTTATAGTCTTGTATTTGTGTATGTGTGTGTGTCTGTGTTTTTAAATATTAGGATTGTAAATTTCAAAGTAAAATATTGGTACAAAGGTAAATATTGTTCTTTTGTGACTTGGAGATCATGAGTTCAAGACAAAATACTCTCTTTTAATGCAGAGAGAAGGTTGTATACAATGACCTTTCCTAGACCTTACAAAGTGGAAGTCTTTTGATTATATACAATGACTCTCCCCAGACCCCACAAAGTGGAGCCTTTTTTATCGTGTTGTTCTTTTTTTTAAGATTGTAAATTTCAATATCTTTATTAAGTAAATTTTATTATGTTTTCTCATGGAGATAGGTATTTTGCCTTTTAAGATTGTAAATTTCAATATCTTTATTTAATATATATTATTATGTTTTCTTGTAGATATAGGAATTTTGTCAAAGTGAATTATGTGTCTTTTTATTTTATTTTTATTTATCTTGCATGTTATTTAAATTAATAAATAAAAACTTTAAAAATAATAAAAATGTAAAAATTTATTAATGGATCGTGCTTGGCACGATAAGGCATGAAAAATAATGTTGGGCTTAGTCCAGTACAACCCATTAGTGCATGAGCTTGGCCCAGCACGACCCATTAGTGCTATGGCCATATGTCGTGCTAGGCCACATCCTTAAATTTCATGTACCGTGCCAGCATGGTCCATTAAAAAATAGTATCATGCCAACACGAATCTATTAACACATAGACTAAGATTTAAATGGGCCGTGCTGAGCATTTGACGCCTCATACACCCCATAAATTATTTCTTACACCCTATTTTAATAATTTTTTTAAGGAAAATTCTATTTACAACCTATATATTACTAAATACAACCTAAATAATTTTTCTACCCAAAATACTCTCCTTCTCTTCATTTTTTTTTTCAAGTTTTTAAAACTCACGGAAAGAAATTTCCATGAACCTTTAAAGATTTATGGAAATTTCCTTCCATGAGCCTTAAGAGGCTCACGAAAGTTTTCGTCTGTAAACCTAATCAATTCTCTTTAATTTTTTTTTGAGTTCTCGAAACTCACAAAAAAAAATTCCCTGAGACTCTTAAAGCTTACGAAATTTGCTTCCGTAAACTTTTTATTCTAAAGGTAAAATGGTAAATTTTTTAAAATATAGTTTGTGTTTAGTTTTTTTTAGTTGCATTTAGAAGCACTCTTTTTTTAAATACACAAATACCCTTAAATAAAATTATTAATTTACCCTCTATCCATTAACCAATTTTTGGCTCTGTTCATCGTCATCATCCTGCTCCAATTCTATCAAGTTTTTTAGCAGTAGCCAACAACCTTAAATTCCCTTCTTGCAGAAAACGCCTCCACCATTCTTTGCCCAATCTCCTTCCTCTTCTCTTTATCATCAATCAAACCCACAGTCGTCAAACCCAAGAGCCCCAACCTTGATCATAGCCTTCTTTAAGCCTTCCATTTCGCTCTATTTTCCTATTTCAAATTTCAGGAGTGAATATAAGAAGTGTATCGGGTGGATTAGGTGTGAACATTCAACCAAAGGCATCTTGAAGATGGGAGAATGAAGAATGAATAGGATTCATCTTCAAGGAAAAAAAAAGAATGAATGGGATTTCGGTACTCCAATTCCATGGATTTATACTAAATAGAAAAGGGATGAAAAAAAAAAGGAGACGGGAAGCATGCTTTCATAAAGCTCTGCAATATTGCGAAGCCATTAGGATTTGTGGCACTGTAGTGCTGCGAATCCAATAATGGACGCGGCACTTTAGTGCCGTAAACTATCGTGGATTTGCAGCACAAAAGTACCGCATACGTTTAAGGGCTCGCGACAATTCCCTACCGCAAACTTCTTGTAGCTCGGGGCAATTCCCTGCCGCGAGTTGCGAATGGGTGATCTAACTCATTCCATCCAATTCATTTTATTCAAATTCAACAATTATATACATTTAAATGAGAAAAAAATGAGCATTAAACATATGTGACAGAACATATAAGCTACACTTATTATCTTGAAAATCTTTAAAATTTGAAGGATTTGTGGAAGATAGAAATTTGAATGGGCTTAGGGTGTGAGAAATGAGAGTTAAGGTGAAGAAAAGAGAGGGTAGTTTAGGAATGAATGACTAGATAATAGGTTGTGTCAAGTAAAAAATTGGAGAAAAATTTTTGAGATAGAATTTTTTTAACAATTAGGGTGCATCCAATAGTTTATAGGATATGTTTAGAATTTTCCTTACAAAAATACCTATATCGAATTCAAAATTATATCATTAGCTTTAAATTTGGTTACACACTCCTCATTCCGCAACACAAGTTTTTAAGGAAAATACTTTCTATTAAACGTATAATTACGTGGTTTGGAATTTATTTATATTAACGATGTGGGCTCTTAAAGAAATAACTTCCATTCCCGAACCATTAGAAAATTTATCTACTATACGCAGTAAAAGATTTAAATCTTAAATACTTTGATAATAAATATTAAATTTTAATATAATTAATATCAATCAATAGAAATAAGATTTTAAAATAATAATATTATTTTAAATATTAATATAAATAATAATATTTGAACATATTAAATTTTCTAAAAATATAAGTAATAGTTTTTAATAATAATTCATTTAAAAATTTTAAAAATTTTTATTATGTCAATATTATTTAAATAAAAAAGTTCTTAGAAACAATCAAACAAAAAGATTTTTTTTAATTAATTCGTCCCAAACATTTTTTTTAAAAAAAAGTTTTGCCAAAAGTTTATTTTCAATGAAACGAACCTAAGTTTATTCTAATTTTGATATCAATTCTGGGATATAAATGAACGAATGCAAATCTGTTACTATGAAGGCAAAAAATCAGCTACACATATAATAAAGAACAACATCATCAAATTTGACAGGAAATTTGGTGACCAAATATTCGGAAGGTATACAAAAGATGGATATTGCACCAAAGGCCTTTCTTTTATGGCCATACGATGCATCAAAGGCTACAATACAAGACCTTGCATCAAACGGTCAGGACAACAGAATCAACTGTTTAAATTCTAATGCTTTAGCTCCCTAAGCATTCATCACGAATACAACTAATGCACCTACCTTCCCAATATCTTTGTCTCTTACTTCCTTTCAAAGACAACCAAGGGACTTCTTTATTACCTTCTCTCAAACAATTGACAGTTAGATTTTGCTGATCACCATCAACATAAACTCATTTTCCCTCTGTCAAAAAGAATGGCTTGTATAATTCACTCAAAATATACAAATCACGACCTCCCTCAAATCACCAAAACCGGGGAAGGAAAACCCAAGCTAAGCAAAACCATATGCAAGTATAGGCCTCTCTTGCCGACTATCTGGATTCAGTATGAAAGTCGCTTGTTGGTTCTCCGTCTTGTCGGCCCACCAGGAAAGAGCTTCATAATCCATCCTAACACCCTTTCCACCACCTACCAACAAATTAAAATGTCATTAGGATTTATTAGTTTTTTTTTTCTCTTCGAAACTACTCGACATCTGAAGGTGTTTCATTGTTCAATTTTCAGAAATGGTTGGATTAAAAAATGATGTATACAGAAGGCTCAATCTTCACATACGATGGCTTCAAGTCCAAAAGCCTACCATGGACTTCGATACATGATATTATCAATAACCACTTGCATTAGAATAACAATAAAAAAAATACATGATCATGTAACAGAGAGAGAGAGAGAGAGAGAGAGAAGTGGTACCTCGTCACCCTCATCAGCATATGGAGTATTATCATGCACTATTTGATACTCGGATTGTCTAGTAGCAGGGATATGCTCACTTGCCATACTTTGAGCAGTCAGAAGCTCTAATCTTTGAGTTTGAGCTTCAAGTTTCCTAGACAACTCGTCATTCAACTCCTTCATTCATCCATAACAATGATAAGGACAATGTACATAATAAAACAATCATTCAGTACAATATTAGAATTTTAAAATAGAAACAATCATCATATGCTGAGCCCTTGAAAAAGTTTGGAAATGATGAATTGCACGTAAGAAATTCAAATGACTGAATTAAAGAAAAAGGAAATAGAGTTCTGAAAGAAAACTCGGGAAATATAGTAATGCTTAAAAACTCTGGGCTGCTAATTTAGCTGGCTCTAACGAAAAGAAAGGAACCTTGATATAAGAAAAATAAAGATGGTCTTGAATTCCAATGTCTAAATAAAAATTGTATCATTTTGAAATTTTCTATAACGGCTGATACAATGCCTAGCCACAAGAACCAAAGGAGACTAATACAAATAACTTCAATTCTCACAATAAGTCTAGTTCAGTAAATTACCTTCAGCTTTGAACTTCGAGATAACTCAGATGACAAAGCTTGTGTCAAATCTTCTTTCTCCAATGTCAACTGCAACCAGAAAAATTCCACCAATGATCATGACATGTATATTGGCCATCAACTTCCACAACTTCTTTTCTTGAATCAGACATGTAGCAAACCATATAAAAGCCACAAGAAAATCGAATCATGTAACAAACACTACCTCAGAAATTAGAGAATTAATGTTCTGAATCATTCTCATTTGATCAGGAGGAATATAAACTGAAGACACTTCAAATTGTCCATCTTCAGGCAACAAACTCAAACTAAAGGCATCATTACTGTTATTCATTTCTCTATCATCAGATGTAGCTTCCGTGCTTGCTGCAAAAGTTCAATGAATAAAACATTAAAATAAGGGCAATGGAAATTCAAAGCAACTCTAAAAAAGCACAATCACTACTACAATTGCTTATCAGATTTCTCATAATTGCTTTAAGGCACTGGCAGCTAATCAATATGCAGTGCAATGCTTATAAATTCAATTTTCCTTTTATGAAACTTAAACTAAAATTCGAATATGGACGTTGCTATTGTCTGCCAATTTATCTGTCAGTTTTCCTTAAGTTTTTCCTTACATGTACAGCTATATGCGATTATAAGCTTATATCCATGCATGCTTCAACGCATCTAACTCGCGTCTGACACAAGTCCATCACAAAAATTGATGAGTTGAAGTAATTTATCTGTCATCCTGCTAACTACCTACTTTGAATCTCCCACAAGACTAAATAATGCCTCCATTAAAGAATTTATGAATTTATTTATGTTTTGAATTTAATGCAATAAATATCAGAAAGTTGTCCTTCAAAGTTTCTAGATCATAAAAAATAAAAAAATAAATCGCAATATCCTAGATTATTATGTGTTGACAGGTGATTCCTTGAACAAATTAGCTGGCAACTCAAATTTGACATTTAAAAGTAATATTCCAACTTCAGCCCCTGTGCTTTAATATAAAACAGTAATACATGACCTCAACCTTACAGGCATCAAGGCATGCATGAAAACTAGAAATACATACTTTATTTTAAGAATAAATACCTTTTTTTTTAAGAAATAAGTACCTTCAAGATTATGTAAAATAATACTACACCTAATTCATGCTCCAAACCACCTCTCTAAGGCATCATACAAGAAATTCCACAGAACCAAACCCTCAAATCAGCGTTAAAAAACTGTAGACATGCAAGAAGGGTTTTTGTTTCTACATCTCACTAAGCTTCGATACCTCTACCAACTTGCAAAGTAGACAATATTAAGTGAAATTGACCTTGCACAAAATTCATGTGACTCTGACCAATAATATGCTTATTGCTTGGAACTGGAATATGTTTAATAGCGTCCAGCCATATGCAACTGGATTTTGGTTCAGTAAAATAACATATGGCAATTTATGTATGTAGCAACCAGAAAAGTGACACCATTACCTAGATCTTCTGTTGAAGTTGACATATCCTTCTTATTAGGAGGATTCTCATTAACATCATTAGACTTTCCACTGGCAGAAGCTTTTCGTAGCTTAGACAGAAGTACCTTCTTCTCTGAGTTAAACAAATAAGAAAAATATACAGCAAACATATGATTATTATAGAAAAACAAATATAAGAACTTACATATAGATAAATACTACAAAAGCAAGCTAGCCTCAAATTAGCATACTTACCTTCTTGAAGAGCTTCAATAGTTGACTGCAAATCCTGGCGCTCTTTCTCTAGGCTTGACAATTTCTTTCTGCGATTCAAAAGGAATAAGAAGTCCTAAAACTATTAAATAACTTAACATGAAAATATATTCAAACAAAAGTCTAATCAATGATAATATTATAGCAAATGGAAGAAATAAAACAAAGAAATTCCCTCGGTAAAACTGCTGACACTCAAATGTTATTAGTTCATAAAAAAAAAAGGAAATAACGAATTACAGGCTATCTCCACCCTCCTCTCCCCCCCCACAAAAAAAAAATTCTTTTTTCTCTTCCTTTATGTTTTCTTTATCTCTAATAAATAACAATTGAAAAAAAAAAAAACTTCTATCCCTGTGACAGTTGACAACAACAATTTACATGGTACAAACAGGAGAACATTCATAGCCAAAACAAAGGGGATTGTACATATAGTACTTAATAGAAAACACAATCCAAACATACTGATGGATCAGTTATCCTAGCTTCACTAACCAAAGCATGCTCCAAGATGTAGCATAATGAGATGTTAAGAGTGAACATAAAATTGACTTAATACATTAAATTGCATTCTATATGTCATCTTTACCGATCTTAATGTATTGATTTAAGAAGTCAACATGCAAACTTTTGGCTTTTTTTTTTCTAGTATTTCTTTTTTCTTTTTGCATGGATATGTCATGACCACTTAATTGGATAAATATTTCTTAAACAATCTAAGCACTGCTTTAATATCTGCAACAGCAACCTTCTTCAATTCTATACCAGAGAACTATGCATCAGCATTACAATCTAGAGGTTACTTTGAACACAGAAGGCAGAAGGCATAAATATGGCGAAGAAACAAGAAATCAACTCATGCTGAAAATATAGATCACAAGTCCTTTAACAAAGAAAAACTAAAGCATACTGGAAAGAAGAAATTTCAGCCTGTGAGTTCTCCAATTGCCTCTCCAATTTTAGCTCATTTGACCTTAATCTAAGTGCCTACAAAAAGGACAAGAAAAACAACAGTTTAATCTAGCAGATACCAAAGTTGAAGCTACTCCAGCATCAACAATTTAATACGGAAATACATTCAATAGAAGATATAATCCAAATGCTAATAGTATCATCTAAGACAAGCAAATTAACAAGAACAAACCAATATTAAAAATGTATAGAAATCCACTCAAATTAAACTAACACTTTAAAATCCTTTAAGCTTTATTACATGCCTAAAATACACCATTCATGTATACTACATATTACAATCATGCATATTGCACGCATGGCAATTTGTGAATTTCGTCAGTATTATACGTAGCGAGGTATAAATTTTATAATGAAGAGAATGATATTAAAAAGGAAGAAAACCTTCACCCGTTAAAAACTGTTACCTTCTCTTCCAAGCCAATGACTTCAGAAGCTAATATATTGGCATGTTCATCAGCTGCGTTACATTCCAGTTGTGCATTTGCATATTCCCTTTTAAAAGATTCAAGTTCCGCCTGCAAATCTCAAACATCAGACATAGTAGAAAGCAGCGAAAGGTTACATTGAAAAAAAAATGTCAAAAACGTTTAAGAAAAACATTTGTAACATTTGAAGCTCCCCCACCCATTCAAACATCAAGAAACAAAGACCACAAGAAAAAAAATGCAACAGTCCACATACAGCATAGAACTTTACAATACAATGAAAATCTGAGCTGCATCCTATGCACCATTCTTTTGCAACCAAAGAAAACCATTGCAAACAAATGACTTGATAAACTGCAACTGCATGAGCAGAATACAACACCAAACTGAGCAGCGTACCATCTCTTTATTCCTTCTATGAAGATAACACCAATAACAGTATAATGCTTTTACTTCATCACATACTTGGCCATCATGTAAACAATGAAGTGGAATCAAGAAATAGTAGACAACCTTCACCTTTGTGGATCATTTTTATTTGTTAAAAGTAAAAAAAGATATATCTTAAAACAAAAGAATGTTATTTCCGCTTCCTCCTCTAATGAGGAATAATGGCCATCAAAACATTGCTATAAAAACTCTGTAAATCTCCGATTCCCTAAGCTAAAAAGCCAAATTCTCATCACCCTACCCCAGCTGGACCATGAAATTTTATAATGTATTGGGGCAAACATTGCCTTGAAAACCTATTTGAACCATGATAAGTAGAAGAAGCGGTACAGCAGCGTTGGTAGCATTCTAGCACCCAGTGATGAATGAATCTCATAAAATTCAGTGTTCCTTGTACTGCATTTTCCAGTTAATAGGCAGGAGTAAAGATGCAATAGACAGCATTTCAGATAAAAACTTATCAAAGCAGAAACAAAGCCGAAGTCCATGTGCATATGTGCACACATAAAACACACCACAAAGATACCCCCTTCATTAACAAACTGATATAAATGAAGTAGTATGTAGTCTCACAAGATTGAATTATTTCTATGGACAACTTAAGCTGGTTATCAGTAACCTAATTATAACAAATACTAACCAGATGGGCCTTAATTTCTTCCTGTAACTTCTCCATGTCATATTTTTGCTGATTGACAACACTTCTCTGGGGAGAAAACAATAAATCAATAGATAATAGAGAGACTTTTAAAAAGGATTCAGAGTAATAATTGGGACAATGAAATGAGATTGATTGCCTTTTAGAATTTCGTAAAATAAGTAGCAATTAATAAAACAAAAAGTTTCTGAAGAATAGAGTCATTGTCTTTATTGTTTCAAGATATTCAATCTCTTTCATGAACAGGCAGAAATATTTCCAAAATTACGATCTCTTTTCCTAAAATGCTCATTGTCACGGAGCTCATCCACAGAAAGTTTAAAGAGTTAAAGCTAAAATAAACAAAGAAAAGCAGATTAAGTTATCGGTATATAGCTCAGGCACATTATAACTCTGAAAATATTTTTTTTTTGCTTATAATTATGCAAACGCAAAAGATTTGAGTAGATCCCCATAGACTAAACATATGTATTAGACAACTTCCATGACCATGACATGCTAGCAATGCTGCTTATATCATATTTGGAAACATACCTGTTGATTATAACTATCTGTCAAGGACGAATTTTCAGCAGCCAAAGATTCTGCTAATGTACGTGAGGCTTCAAGTGCTCGTTGCAGTGAAAACTTTTCCTGAGTCAAATCTTCAATGTGCTTCAGAATAAGAACAAATAAATTAATAAAGTCAAAAGAATGATACCCAGGAAGGCAATAAACAAAACCAACATGATTAATAACATAGGAAAAAAAAATAGTTTTCTATATCAAAAGATGTGTGTTGTTTGTGTTAAAAACTTCAAAACATAGGAGGAAGTTTTCATCTCAATGGCTTTCTGGAAATATATGACCAGGCATTTCTAATTTTTTCATCTCTAAAATACCCACATGTCATTAGGCTTCAAATCTGAAACAGATCATTATAACTAAAATCCTCAACAATCTATTCTTCCTTGCCTTTTGATATCCAAACTTAATCCTCCAACATAATCAACACCTAACTCCAGCACATGTACCTCACAAAAACAAGATGGTAAACACAAGACAGAGATCTAATAAGGAGGCAAATATACTAGTTCATTGTTTCACCATAAAAGGAAAAATAAATTGAAAAATAAAAAAATCAGCCTTATCCACTCAACTAAGCTTTAAACTTCCTACCAAGATTTGTCACCTCCGAGAGCGACATTGTATAATTAAGCACATTAGCCTGGTAAACAGGTTCCCTTTCTTTTTGAATTCTAGAGACCCACAAACCTTCCTTCTCCAGAATATTACATGTCTAACAATTAACAGCTACATAAATCCCCATACAGCTATGAGAAACAATAGTTTCCATGGTTTTTATGGTTTCTGTATGCTAGTAGAAAGTTGCAAATACATTATGAAATGTCAAATTGCATCAGAAGAGTTAAATATAATCTTGGAACCTATGATGAAATATTCTAAGGCATCAAAAAGTGCACTTCAGAAAATGTATATTTGTGTGGTTTACAGGCAGAATACTCAGGTAGCAGATAGATCAGAAAAGACGATAATCACTAGAAAGCTGGAAAAAGTGCCACCTATAGTAAGCTCAACAAGAAAAAATTACTACCTGCTCCAAAGCAGAAAAATCCTCGTTCTGTTTGGTTGAGTAGAACTCATGCTTCTTATTCATTATATTCTCATTCAGCCTCAAGAGGTCACCATTAGTACTAGCAGAAACTGAAAACTGATCAGGATACTCACCAGCACTAGGTAAATCAGGGGACTTTAGCTTAGAGAAAGTTCCCATAGTTTCAGTCTCTGTTGATGGTCTCTCAAAAGGGGATGATCCTATGACATTGATGCTGTTAAATTGTGAATGATTGGAGGTAAATGCATCCTTTGCAGGTTGATTATGTTGAAAAAGTGACCCAGAAGAAGCTCTGGATACATTAAGAGAATCAAGAAAAGATGGACGAGATTTCCAAGAACTAGTATCATTAGCGACTGAATGCGGTGGCGAGTGACTTGTCGAACTTCTGGCATCAAAACTGAACTCCGAAGATCCAGATGTTTGTATGACTGGACCATGCACACTTGGAAAACCACTGGATAAACTACTAAATTTTCTTTCTCCAAGATCAGAAATCATAGGTTCCCTATGTTCTACATTGCCTTGTAAGTTCTGCCCAACTTCAAGGGCAGACCCTCTTGCGCCAGAGGTAGATTTATTAGATTCTACAATTAAATCGCAGAACACAAATACTGCATCAGTTCCTTAGCAAAAGAAAACTATGAAAACATTAGATAAATAGAAATTCTGGTCATTATAATTTACGAACAAGCATATTCAAAACGACAATTAACAAATTCAACATTACCTCCAAAGAAAGAAGATAGCACATGGTTACTACCTACCAAGCTGCCTTCATTGGCCTTACTTTGCAGTGAATTGTGTGGAGATATTATAGTAACAAAATTTTCAGAAGAAATAGGATTTACAACTGCAGAAACCTTCAAAGAACCATTATCTTCTTTTGACTTGGGATTTTGAAAGTCATTACTCAAATGCTTTGTCTGTAGGTTATCATTAAACAACACTCCACCATTCCGTGAAGTTCCATATTTCTCATTTTCTTGACTTTTTGCAGGCATCTGCACTTCTGTAAAAGAAGAATCATAATCATTCGCTAAAAAAGACAGGATAGCATTCGTGTTGTTCAAGTAAGCTTGTTGATGTTCATCAGAAACTTCAGTGGTTTTATCATTGTTGTTGTTAATTAATTTTGCAGAAGAGGGATCCAGTCCAGATGTACCAGCACCATCTATGTCAGTGACTCGCACATGTTCAGATTCTAATTGATGTTTATCATTTAAGCTAACATCTGAAGCATGAGTTTGGGTGGTAGATGCTGCCTTCTTGGCTCTCTCAGCTGCTTTTTTCTTACGAAATTCCTCAAGCTGCAAGATTGAAGGTCTGAATTGTAACAGCACATTATATGTACATTCCGAAGAATGATTTGCTCATTTTCAAATTTTCATTTGTGTAAAAAAATGTCACTGAAATCTTATTGCGGACATAAGTCCAGAGTAATAATTATACAAAATCTAATCAACCAACATGATTGTTTAGAAGGATATTAACATATCAAACTTGTAAGTTGTAACAAAGTGCAGCATTCAGGGACAAAACATTCAACTCTAGAATGGAATTTCTTTTCGCTTTTGGGCCTAATTATTAAAAAATGAATGAATACAAAAATTGGTCAACCAGTAACCACAAAAAAGCATGACCTGAGCAAATCAAAAGAACAATTCTAAACAATCAGAACTGGTCCAACCCAAAACAAATAAGAAATGGCACTAAGAACATCACTTGCGAGAAAAAGAATACAACAACTTTAAACTCCAACACTATCAGTTATGCAACAGAGATACACTCTTCTTTGGAAATTTGTTCTTAAGTTTCAGGCAACCATTCTTGCTTCAGCATTACATCAAATGAAGTTTATTCATCCCTTTTAGCTTCTAAACAAACCCTAGCATTGCAGTCCATTCAAATGTAGTGACACATAAGCTCTCAAATCTAAATTAAGCACTAAAAACTTGGTCTATTCTCTTTTAAAGTGCCAATGGCATCGCCTTAGAAGATTAAAAATATAATATTTAATGTATAAAAGCTGTGAAACTTCCCAAAGGTGTAACCTAACTAACTGATTCCATATACCCTCAATTCCCATCTATGAATAACCAAAACATTGCCAAACAATGTAAATGATACAGATTATATCACAAAATACCAAAATATATCCTCAATTATAGTCCTGTCTTATACTTGACATCCTAGCGACCAGAAATGCCTAAAATCCAAACGACAGCTTCGAAACATGGACTGCTTACGCCCGAATTTCAGTTATGGTTATAGTTATAACAAACTCCATAGCACAAATAACAAACATTTTAAAGTTCACGAAATTGAACCATAATATTTAATGAGTAACAAATTCAATAGCCAAATCGAAAGATATATTTCACAACAGAAACCACTGAAAGAAAAAGAAAAATCAATACAGGAAATATAATTAAGAATGACAAAAACGTACTCGACGCTTCCCAGCTTCTAAATGCTCTTGTTTCCGCGAACTAGGCAAGACCTGAGCCGACGCCATTTCCCAAAAACCCCGTCAAAATCTCGTCAATCTACGATTCTAACCCCCCTCCCCCCAAAAAATTCAGAAAAGAAATGCCAAACCAAAAGCAACAAAAACTGGATTTAATAAATTCTCGAGTTCACCGACAACGGTTCCACAAAGAAAATCCCCTCCAAGAATGGAAATTCGAAGCAGAATATACACGAGATTCGATAAATGAGCGAGAGAAAAAAAATCGAAGGAATTTGTAACGGTAAGATGAATTTGAAATTTTTGAAATTAAAACAAAAAAAACTAAAATGAAATGAAAATTTTGAAAGAAAATAAGAAAAGGAGGCGGGAGGTCCGATCAGATCGGAGAAAGAAGAGCTGTTTTTGTTGGAAGGTAGGAAAATTTTTTTTTATTTTTTATCTTTTTCTGTTTTTCGACAGATCTCCCCACGCTTCACTCTATTTTGATAGATTTTTTATTTTTCTTTTCAATTTTTTTTGGAAAGTTTCAAATTATTATATATATTATTAGAGTTTGTATAGGATGCACTGACAGTGTATAGTTTCTATACACTGTCAATACATCAGAGGTTGACACCTCATCAATATACCCTTATGAGCAAATTAAATAAATTTATTTATATTTACATATAAAGACCTATTGATGAGGTGTCAACCTCTGGTATATTGACAGTGTATAAAAACTATATACTGTCAGTACATCATATATAAATCCATATTATTAATAATTAATAAGTTTTTCAAAATGAAATTTTTGGGTGGGGTAAAAGTGATAATGTCACTTTTTGTGAATCAAATAGCGTACAACCTCATTTTTGAACTTGACACGTTGCATATTCGAATTTCAAATGCCAATAAAAATCTTGTTAAAAAATTTTTAATTTAATTAAAATAAAAACTTATATCGTTAATAATTTCAATTTCTTTATACAAATAATTCTTTTAGATACGTTGCATCTAAATTTATACCACAAATGTAAAATAACATCATCCGAGATTAGAGGTGCTTGTGGATCGAATCTAGGTCGAACTACATTGATTCTGCCCACAAATTATTGAAATCAGTTGAACTAGTTTATTGAATCAAGTTGGTTCAGTAGGGATAAACCTTTGAACTAGTTTGACTCGATATCCCGATTTATTAGATATCAAGTCGAATCGGCTAGCTCAATTTTTTTAATATTTTAGTTTTTAATTTTTTATTTTTAAATTTATTTATTAATTTATTTTAATCAAAGTAAATATTTATTAATATATTTTTATGATTTAATCGAATACATTTATTTTTATAATATATAATGTTAATAGTAATTATAAAGTTATAATAAATAAAATTATTATAACTTATTTAAGATTAAAGTAATTGTAATATAAAGATAAGTTATTATAAAATTATCTAATAAAGTTATTATTATAAATAAATAATAATTAATGTTATTATAATAAAGTTATCATAACTTATTTAATAAAGTTTTTAGTTTAAAAAAATTATAATACTTTTAAAAAATTTTAATTTTGTTAAACTTATTTATTACATTTGCAATATAAACTAGACTTATCATTTATCATTTAAAATATAAGTAAACTAATCATTTTGCATTTAAAATATTTATTCATTTATTTAGTATGTTTTTAAAATATCGATTCGTTTTGTATTTTTAATATTTATTTATTTTCTAAACTCAGTATAACATTAATTCATTTGATATTTAACAATAATAATAAACAAAAATAAGGAGAAAAAGGAGAGAGTAGAAGACCAAAGATTTTTCACATGGAAAAATCCTTCAAAAGTTAGAAGGGTAAAAAACTATAGAATCGTAATTTATAAAAAAATTACTATGACTAAATTTATTTATAATTTTATATACAATTTACAAAAAGAAAAAGAAAAAGTCATATTCCTCATAATTTATACAGATTGCCTTGTAAATTTTTTCTTTCTCCTCCAAAATATTATTGGCGAACTCATTGGTCATTCCAAGTTCGTTATTGCGGGATTCTGCTTCAAACCAATCTTTAAAGCATGTTAACATGTATAATGAATCCAAATTAAGAGTGGTTTGATGATCTCCAAGGATTTTTCCACATGTTGAGAATGCAGTTTTTGAACCAACGAAAAAAATTTACACTACAAAAACATCTTGAGCGATGGATGCTAAAATTGAAAATTATCTTTGATTTTCTTTCCACTATTGGAGAATATCCAAATTATCATCTATTTGAAACACTTGACTTAAGAAAAATTATATCTCATTGAAACTAGAACTTTATCGAGTTATTAATGATCCGGATCTATCAGTCTTTTCTTTTAGCTTCATTCTCTTCTTTGTTACTTCTTTAATTACGTTCAAAATGCCTTTTCCTTTGCTGCTGTCACCACTCTCGATTTTTTCGTTCGATTCTTCTTATCATTGGTTAAACTACTCCCTATTACTTCATAAAAATTAAACAATTCCCAAAAAGAGTAGTTAATTGAAGACTTTTGGCCCTCAATAGAATCAAGCACAAGAAAATCTTTATAACAATAAAAAAATTCTCTATATTTATCTCACCTTGACTAATATTTAGCAAAGTTGTAATACAATGAATGGGAAGAATTGTTTCTCAATATTTTTAAAAAATTTTCTCCATATCATTTACAAAATAAGATAAAGTTTCATGATTCCTAAATTTTAAAAATTTATCAAACATTGTAAAAATAATATGAACAAAATAAGATGTAGTTGGATAATATTTAATTAAAAAATCTTTCGATTGTATCTTTAAACTTAGATAATAAATTAACACAACATTTAATAAAAATCAAATCTTCATCATAAATTGTTAAAACAAGGCCATTTATAATTGTTATAAAAAAGACATTATTTACTAGACAAATTTGCTTCAATTCACGTTTATGATTTGAGTTGCAGATCCATTTTGCTGAAGTTTTAATTTTATCAATTGGACCTATGCTAATACCACTTGCATTAAAACCACTTTGAACACAAATTTGTAATATGGTATGCACATCTAGCATAAAAAAATATACCTTGCATAATTTGGGTTTAAACTTTTAATTAACCTAGCTACAATATTACTCAAAACATTTTCTAAAATAATAGCAAAAACTTTATTTCCAATTCCATATAATTTACAAACATTAGTAATATATCTATTAATAGTATATACATTATGCACTCATTCTATTACATCTAAGGATAAAATGCATTTTTGCATACACCAATTTTCATTTATCCAATGACAAGTTATAACAAGATAACTCACACCGTTAACACTAGTCCAAATATCACTAATTAAACTAACCCCACATGAAATATTATTAAGTTTATGAATTAAAGCTTACCTATATTCTTTAAACATGTCCATACAATCCTTTTTTAATGTATATCTATAAACATATTTATATGCAGGTTGTTAATATTTACAAATAAATTCTAAATATTCTATTTTTCATAAATTGTGAATGATTATTTAGTCATAATTACAAATCTAACTAAATCACGCGTAACTTGAACGTTCTCAAAAGTAATTTTTTTTTCCACTATCATGTATATTAATTTGAGATTGTACGCTTTCATTAATTTCTTCTTGTACTTCATCCGGATTAAATCTATGTACACCAATTAAATGTCTTTTATATAGACTTGTCCTCTCACCACTTCCACCAGAGTTATAAGCATAAACATTTTTTTACATTTTTACAAATAGCAAAAAATTCATTCATACATTCTTTTTGCACAATGTCGAAATGATCCAAAACCTTACTCTTTTTAGGGCGATTAACTTAGTTTTCCTCGATCTTAATGATGTAGAGGCAGTGGTGGAAGTTGATGATTGTGTTTGACCACCATGACTGTTGGCTCTTATAGGCTATACCGAGAGGGGGGTGAATCGGTTTTTAACTAACCTTAAGCTCGTTTTTCGGTTTCTCTAAATTCTCTAGCCTATATTGATATTTTCTAAGTTCTCTAGGCTAGACAAGCATGCAATTCAAGTTCAATGAAATAAACACAATATAAGTGCAAGTAAATAAAGAGTAAGGAGAGAGAGATTTACACAATCGATTTATAGAGGTTCGGCTACCTTGCCTACGTCCTCTACCTTGAGACGCTCCCAAGGATTTTCCCAAATTCACTATACTTGAATTTGTTACACTCCCTCTTTTCAAGGATCAAGAGAAACCTGTCTCTTTTTCTAGGCTCAAGAGTAACCTCCCTCTTTTTCTAAGGCTAAAGAGAAACCTCCCTCTTTTTCTAAGGCTAAAGAGAAACCTCCCTCTTTTTCAAGGCTAAAGAGAAACCTCCCCTTTTACAAGGAATGAATTGGTTGAGAAGAGAAGTAATCAAAGAAGGCCTCTAGATAGGCAAGTGATTACAGAGATTAAGCACAAGTAAAAGCCTATACAAGATTTGTGCTAAGCAATACAAGAAATAGATGAATGATAGAAGATGTAGACTTTGGAGCTCTTGATTTGTTGTTTGAGGCTTGAGAAGATGAATAAGATGATGAAATATGTTGCTTGGTTGTTCCTCTTCCTTCCTTTAGCTTCTAAGCCTCTATTTATAGTCCCTTGGATGGTTTGTGGACGTTGGTTGGAGCCAAAACAGAAACTAGCCGTTGTATCTCACAGAAACTAGCCGTTGGGGACATTCTGACACAAAGGGATCGATCCCTTTCCTTAGGGGATCGATCCCATGCTTCATTTTCTTGCTTCTGGGGCATTCTGCCAAAAAGGGATCGATCCCTTTCCCTAGGGGATCGATCCTTTTCTTCCAGATGGCATTTTTCCTGCACTTTTGGGTTAGAAATGATGTGGTCTTTGATCCTAATTCAACCCAAAACATTTTGGCATTTTTGTGGGAGTTTTTCTTGACTTTCTCAAATGAAAACATGATCTAAAAATTCATCAAGTGATTTTCTAAAATATTCAAAACATTTACAAAGTATTAAGACCAATAAGAGTATGCATCATTAAATCATGGTCTTAATGTTTGATATGATCACTTGAAATGTATTGAGAAAATCATGTGTGATAAGGCAAATTTACAATATGAATTAAAGCATTAAGGCTTACTTAAGTTTTTGTCATTTCAAAATATATATGTCAATTTAAAGCTAACAATCTCCCCCTTTTTGATATGACAAAACTTAATGTAAATTTACTTTGAAAATTCTTTGATAAAATACTCCCCCTCAAATAAAGCAGGATTTTATAGGATTTTATAAAACTCCCCCTTAATATAAGCATGGGTTTTGAAAATGAATTTTCAAATTATTTCTCCCCCTTAATATCTCTCCCTATATCTATCTCTCCCTTTATCTATCTCTCCCCCTTTTTGTCATAGCAAAAAGAAGGAAAAATACTAAAAAATATGCTCCCCCTAAAATCATGGCTATGTGAGAATAAATAAAAATGCTCCATCCAACAAGAGACATGTTAGTACATGGGACTTATAGCACAAATAAATAAGTCAATATTCTCAAAGAGTATGAAATATTTATGCAATGAATATGACTTATGATCCTATACCAATTGTTTATAAATAATTTGGATACCAATTGTTGATAAGTAATTTTGCAAGAAGGTTCCAATTGGTAAGAAGTTAAGCAAGCACCTAAGTATATCAAATGTTCTCTAAGGTCCGACTAAGGTGCATGGTAATACATCATGATTATGAGCTAAAATTAGATAACATATCATATGCATGTGCTCATAAATCATGTTCAAGCAAGAGTGTGCATAGATTCAAAACATATAGCAATTAACTACAAATTCTAACACACAAGAGTTTCATGCAAAAGTATCCTAAGAGAATTCTTCTCTATTTGTCATTTCAATCTAAGGAGCATGAGAAGTGTTGTCAATTTAAAGCTCAAACCAATTGGCAATTTAGTTTTGGCTTACCAATTATTGAAAATATGGTTTCCAATGATACTAATTGTTATTTCAATCTAAATACCAATTGTTACTAATGGTTGATTTAGGCATTTTGCATGAATCTAATATTTATGTGTAGTGTGTTCATGTCAAGAAAATAATCATTCTAAAAATGCAAGAACACAACACATATCATCAAATATGCATATGGATCAATTAAACATTAGTACACAATCATAAAATATTAATCCATATTCATATTCACAAATTGATACCATATGGAAGATTCAAAACATCAAGGAATTCAAGCAAACACATTTTCTTCCATGGTTTCAAGCACACAAATCCTATGCTCATTTTCTAATTCAAGTCCTTAACTAATTATGAGCAAGGAAATATTCAAATAATAAATGCATGGATATTAAATTTGTTCAAGTTTGCATTTATCTTTGAATGTTGGTGTTGTCATTAAGACCTTAGTTCTTTAAGTAAAAGGATGATAAAGTTTCATGCATTTGAACATTGAGGATTCATTTACCATCACAAATTATAGGCCAATGACTATTACCAATTGTTGAATTTACATTTGGAATCAATCTACTAGATGTAAAATTATCATGAAACATAGTGTGGAATTGATAAGTCAAGCCAAGAGACATAATTCTATAAGCATGCTTGACTAAGATGAACAAAAGATATGAAAAACACTCATTATGCACAAGTTCATCAAATTCTCAAATATATCCATAAATCATTGAAATAGATCTCAAAATTATGTTTAAGCATTCATTGAAAGTATGTTTCAAGATTATTTCAAGATTTATGCAATTCATGACCATTTTCAATGAGAAAACTGATTTTGCACTTGTGAGTTTAAGAAAAATGATATAGATTGTTGAAAGTGATACCATTTGTTGGAAATGATATTAATTGATGAATTTGAGGCATGATATCAATGAAAAATGAACTTTCATTCATTAAAGATCATCAAAAAGAAGTTAAAACAATGAATTTTAAGTTGAGAAGAGAGAAAATATCAAAACAATGAAGAGTTCTTCTCAATTTCGGTTGAAAACATGCAGGAGTGCCTTTTCTGACCTGGGGGGATCGATCCTGCTACAGTGGGCATCGATCCCTCATATGCTTTCTGCAAATTCTGCAGTTATTTTGACAGAAAATTGGACTTGTGAGGTACCAAAACTTCGTTTTTGAGTAATTTAAGTCCAAGTAAGGGTTTAAACATTTGTAAAACATGATTTTGGACTTGTATGAATGAAAAACATGAATCAAAAATCATTTTACAAAAGATTTTGCAATTTTTGAAGAATTTACACAATAAAATGCATTTTTGGCCTCAAAGGAGGTCATTTTAAGCATTATGCATATTTTGGCAAAACCAAAACATTAGAAACTACAAATATGCCAAAACAAACTTGTTCACATAGATTTTAAGCATATATAACATCAAAGCATACATCTTGTGAACAACATGCCATAATTTCTAATATGCATATTCTTCATTAAGGCTCATGACATGGAATTTTGCATATATGACATATTTGACAACTTTTGAGCAATTAAATATATTATCTACACATATCAAACTTGCTCAAGATGCAGAAAACCAAAAACCATTTCAAAATCATTAAACATGCTCTTCATTCATCAAGAATAGTCCATCAAGCATTCAACAATCATTCATCATGCCTTTTGCTTATTCAAAATACATTATTAATCATCAACCAATCAACAATCATTCAACATGCCTCACAATGCACCACTAATCATCAACCAACTTTCTCATCAAAGCACAAATAATAAAATAAAGTGTTTAAAGAGCAAGGAATTAAGCTTACAAAACTCCTTTGCTTGAGAGTGCTTTGCCTTGAGGTGTTGGATCCACCATTAGCCATTCTTTGAGAAATTGTTGTCACCTTGCTAAGGATGGATTTCCAAGCTCTTCCTTTTTCTCATTGGCACAAGCAAACTCCATGAGGATGTGTTGAGCATTTAATCTCCATTGTTTCATTGCATTCCCATGCTCTAACACTCCTACAACAAACAAATTCAAGCATGCTTTGGTACCCAAATTTTCTTGGGTCCTTGAAAGTTAGTGCAAATAATTTTTGATCCTTTTGGGATCCATTTCAAGCACAAATCATCATTATTTATTGCATGCTTTGGGACTCACATTTTTCTAACCACTCTTCCTCTAAATGTGGTTTTTCTATATGTGCATGCTTGTGAAGAGTGTCCTATTCTATTGCATAGTGAGCATGTAAGAGATAAATCATGCATAGTATTTTTGCTCACAAGGAAATTCTTTAGATGAGTTTCTTTTTGTATTGCATTATAGCCTAACCCATCTTTATCAAAGAAAGCTCTTTGGGTTTCTAACATGTGATCTAGCTTTTGTTGACCCATATAAAACCTAGAAAATGAGTTATGTAAATTTGTGTTCTTTTTATTTAACTCATTTATTTCTAAGTTGGCCTCTTCTAGTTTCTTTTCAAATTCTATCTTAGCACTTGTCAAGGCTTCATTTTCTATTTTTAATTTAGCAATGATTTTCTTATATTTAGAATTCATGCATTGAAATTCATTTGCTAAATCATCAAAGGCATTTTATAGTTCACTAAATGTATAATCATTATTTTCACTAGAACTACTACTAGCCTCATCATCACTAATGGCCATAAAGCATGAGTAGGCTATCTCATTATCTACATTTTCCTCATCGGAGCTATCACTATCGCTCCATGCAGCCACAAATGCTTTCTTCCTAGGTTTCCTATCCTTTTTTTTCCTAAGTAAGGGGCAATCTAACTTAGTATGACCCGGTTCATTGCACTCATAACATACTAAGGAGTCTTTTTCTCTTCTACTTGACTCCCCTCTTTGATGTCTCCTATTATTTTCTTTTTCTTTCATCCTCATGAATCTATTAAATCTTTTGGCAAACATTGCCATTTCCTTTTCTTCCTCATTTCCACTCTCATCACTATCTTCTTCAAGGACCTCATGAGTGGAAGACTTAAGTGCTACCCCTACTTTCTTTGAAGGCACTTCATTTATTTTCATTTTCATTTCATAAGTAAGTAGGGAGCCCATAAGTTCATCTAGAGACAAGGTGTTAGGGTCCTTAGATTCTTCTATAGCAGTCACCTTTGCCTCCCAAGATTTTGGCAAGCTATTCAAGATTTTCTTGACCATTTCTACATTGGAATAGCTCTTGCCTAATGCCTTAAGTCCATTAATTATATCATTAAACCTAGTGAACATTTCGCTAATGGACTCATTTTCTTTCATTCTAAAAAGCTCATAATCATGTGTGAGCATACCTACTTTGGTTTCTTTCACTTGATTGGTCCCTTCATGTGTGATGGCCAATTTGTCCCATATTTGCTTAGCATTTTCACATAGGGACACTCTATTATATTCATTGGGACCTAATGCACAAAAAAGAGTGTGCATAGTCTTGGCATTCAATTGTGCCACTCTCATGTCATTTGTGTCCCACTCATCCTCTAGCTTAGGGACATCTTTTCCATCTACTTTCTTTATGAGAATTCTAGGACCATTCACTATAATTCTCCACACTTCATAGTCATTGGATTGTACAAATAACATCATTCTTGTTTTCCAATAAGAGTAATTCTCTCCATTGAAGAGTGGAGGTCTAACTAACGATTGTCCCTCTTCTCCTAGGGGTGTGCCTACCTTCAAGTGAGCCATTTAAGATCGTTTTGCTCGATAGAGGTTAATCTAATTCAATCTCGAGCCCAAGCTCTGATACCAATTGTTGGCTCTTATAGGCTATACCGAGAGGGGGGGTGAATCGGTTTTTAACTAACCTTAAGCTCGTTTTTCGGTTTCTCTAAATTCTCTAGCCTATATTGATATTTTCTAAGTTCTCTAGGCTAGACAAGCATGCAATTCAAGTTCAATGAAATAAACACAATATAAGTGCAAGTAAATAAAGAGTAAGGAGAGAGAGATTTACACAATCGATTTATAGAGGTTCGGCTACCTTGCCTACGTCCTCTACCTTGAGACGCTCCCAAGGATTTTCCCAAATTCACTATACTTGAATTTGTTACACTCCCTCTTTTCAAGGATCAAGAGAAACCTGTCTCTTTTTCTAAGGCTAAAGAGAAACCTCCCTCTTTTTCTAAGGCTAAAGAGAAACCTCCCTCTTTTTCAAGGCTAAAGAGAAACCTCCCCTTTTACAAGGAATGAATTGGTTGAGAAGAGAAGTAATCAAAGAAGGCCTCTAGATAGGCAAGTGATTACAGAGATTAAGCACAAGTAAAAGCCTATACAAGATTTGTGCTAAGCAATACAAGAAATAGATGAATGATAGAAGATGTAGACTTTGGAGCTCTTGATTTGTTGTTTGAGGCTTGAGAAGATGAATAAGATGATGAAATATGTTGCTTGGTTGTTCCTCTTCCTTCCTTTAGCTTCTAAGCCTCTATTTATAGTCCCTTGGATGGTTTGTGGACGTTGGTTGGAGCCAAAACAGAAACTAGCCGTTGTATCTCACAGAAACTAGCCGTTGGGGACATTCTGACACAAAGGGATCGATCCCTTTCCTTAGGGGATCGATCCCATGCTTCATTTTCTTGCTTCTGGGGCATTCTGCCAAAAAGGGATCGATCCCTTTCCCTAGGGGATCGATCCTTTTCTTCCAGATGACATTTTTCCTGCACTTTTGGGTTAGAAATGATGTGGTCTTTGATCCTAATTCAACCCAAAACATTTTGGCATTTTTGTGGGAGTTTTTCTTGACTTTCTCAAATGAAAACATGATCTAAAAATTCATCAAGTGATTTTCTAAAATATTCAAAACATTTACAAAGTATTAAGACCAATAAGAGTATGCATCATTAAATCATGGTCTTAATGTTTGATATGATCACTTGAAATGCATTGAGAAAATCATGTGTGATAAGGCAAATTTACAATATGAATTAAAGCATTAAGGCTTACTTAAGTTTTTGTCATTTCAAAATATATATGTCAATTTAAAGCTAACAATGACCTCCACAACCAATGATGTATTGGTGGTGTTGAAGAAAGCATCTCTTCCAGATGGTATCGAGTTCGAATTTATTATATGATTTGTCACCCAAATTAAGAATTTCAATGTTACGAAAGGGAGAGAAACAGAACATGAATGATAAAAAAATTTGATATTTTTATATTTTTTAAAATAAATATATTTGAAAATTTGAAAGAAATAGACGTAGGAATATATATTGAAAAGAAGTGAATATATATTAGAATTTGGAAGTTGAAACTAAAATTTGTAAAATTGTAAAAAGGAAAGGAAATTGAATTTTAGAGAGAAAAATTAATAATATTAAAGATTTAGAATAAAAGAATTGAAGAGAATTTGAATGACTTGAGTATTGAGAGAGAATAAGTATTGAGAGAATTTTAAGAGAAAATGTAAAAAAAAAAGAAAATAGAGAGGTATTTATAGGAAAAAGTTGAAAAATAAATAAATTGGAGGGAGGGAGAGCCGTTGGATCCCTCTCAATAAATCAAATGGGAGCAATACGCAGACTTTGAGTTGTCGCCATTTGTTTTTGGAGCTTTCTCTTTTGTAAATAGAGGTGTTAACACCTTACCTGATTGGGTTGCTAAGAAAACCAGATTAAGATGCTATCCTCTTAACTGGTTTTCTTGCCCACCTGATGAACTCTTGAATCTGCTGTAAATCTTCTTATCAATTCAAAAATTTTACTTCAGAGCAAAAAAAAAAAAAGAAAAATTGGTCGGACCAGCTTGGGACCAAGGCCTCCAAGTCTCGATCTTTAAAAAAAAATGGTTTTGGTTAACGAGCCGGGTTTACTCGATCTAATTCTGAACTGGGCCAAGTTAACTTGGCCTATTAAGCACCTCTGTTCTAAATTTATTCCAGTAATTAGAATTTTTCGTAAGCTAAATTAACTATAAAATAATTAAAATACATTATTATGAGAATTTTATCGTTTATCATTCTAGGTCCGAGCAGAATTAATCTTAAACTTTAAAACGGATAAAAATACATGTGATTACACAAAAAATAATTTAAATAAAATTTAAATGCAAATTGCAAATAAAACTACAAAACATAAAAATTAAGTTGCAAAAAGAAATTAAATTGATGAAAATAAAATAGAATTACCTAAAAGTATAAATTAAAAATTATTATGAGCTAATTCTTAATTATATTATTTAAGCTGAATCAATTATAAACTACTAACTTAATGAACAAATAAACTAATATACTTCTAATTAATATAAAAACTAAACTAATTGATGTATTAAGCTAATCTACTATTATTTTGTACTTACTACCAATTATGAAACGAAGTTTTAACAAATGTGCATAATAAAAACAGAAGACAGCGTGAAAGTTGGTGATGAAAAACATGGCAGAAGCATAACCTGCTTTCAGCCAAGTTTCAGCACCACGTTCTGCCACACCTAAGCACGGCCACATCTTCTACCTTCATGCTACTTCCTTTGCATCGCAAGCTTCAGCCACCTCCTATCCACACACATGCCACGCACCGGCAGACTGCAGCAACGTTGAACAACTGCAACCAGAACCAGCAGAGCAGCAACGTTTTGCTTCAATCTCGCTTCATCGTAGCTGCACCTTAGCAGCAAAGTCCGAAACTACTCCTTGCCTTTAGCACATCTACTACAACAATCAAACAAGAAGCCAGCACACTACCCTATTTCACGCAGCCAGCAACTTCCCTCACAAACCGCACCACATTCTGCTTCAGCACTGGCCAACAAATAGCAAGGCCACGCCTCAGCTCAACCTGAAAGGAATCGAAGCAGAAACAAAGATAAAAAAATTTAAACAGAAACCAATAAAAAAGAGTATGAAAGAAAAAGAAAACAATAAATTTATTTGAAAGAAAACTTGAGTTTTAAATTTAAACAATCAATTGTAATGTATCTAAACTAAAGTATGAAAACTTAAAATCCCGAAAAAAAAAAAGAAACAGAACTTAAAAGTAACTGAAACCAATCCTAAAATATAGAAGTCTTAAAAGAAAAGTGCAGTAACAGCAACGAAGAAAAGCTTCTATTACTAGCCTTCTCCTAAACTATGCAATAAGCGGTGTGAAGATGTTTGGCTGTGTCACGCAACCTCTTCTCCCTTGTTCTCTATAACTCCTCTTCTTTTACTTTTATAATGAATAGCTAGGTTACTCTCGGCATCTTTCCCTTGGCAGCAAGTTTCAATTCAACAGGGCTCTCCTTGCATGTGGATGTGGGCTTTGTAGCTTTAGAATCCTTTTTTTTTTTTGGGGGGGGGGGGGGGGGGGGGGGGGGGGGTGGTGTGGGGTGGTGTGGGGTGGGTGGGTAGGAGAGGAATGTGGCCGAGACGTGCTTAAGGACTTGAGCTTTGCATGAGGTGAGGCCAAGACTTGAATTAGATTTTGGTTTTGGCTTGGCATGAAGAGTTTAACGTGGAGTGTTGCATGAATTCAAAGTTTAAGCCACATTTTCTTCAATTTGCACTTTTGCTCTAATTTTAATCCAACCTCTTTGAATTGTTTAATATTTTCAAATTGCCTACACAGGAAGAAAAATTAAATAAATAATAGGGAAATCAAATAAAAATTTCAAATTATATCAAAGTTCATGTAATAAAGTACCCTAAAATGTGACATTTTAGAGACTAATCAAGATACAAAATCATGCCTCCAATCTCTTAATTACCTTTTTCTTTTATGGTTACTTCTTTCTCCGCAATTTATCCAACATTTTCAAATCACAATATCAATCCAGTTAGACCACTTGAACAACAAATTCAACACCCTCTTACCATGAATCATTCACAACCTCCTTCTTATAAGCAAAAACTATAAAAAACTAGTTCAACCATATTTACTACCAATCATAGTTAGATGTCATAACAATACCAATGGAATAGGACATATCTAATTCATCAGTTCCAACTTTACCTCTAACATCAGAACAAAAAGCTAGAATAATCCAACCACTGAAAACAACATTTATCATAAGGCTACTAGGTCACCCTCTTTCCTTTGACTGCCTATCATCGAAACTACAAAACCTTTGGAAACTATCATTTCCTTTCTCCATAACTGACCTAGGACATGATTGTTTTCTTATAAGATTTACATTGATGGAAGATTATTTCACTGTCCTTGAAGGTGGACCATAGTTTTTGTTCAACCATTATATTAATGATACAAAGATGGAAACCTAATTTTCAACCTTCACAAGCCACTTTTCGAAACCTTGCAATTAGGATTCAACTACCAGAGTTACTGATAGAATATTATGATTACCAAGTTCTTTATAATAAGACCCCTCATAGGGAAACCTATTAAAATTGATACTTCTAAGGATCGACATCAAAGACCAAATATGCATGAATATGTTGGGAAATTCAAGGTCAAGCAACCATGCCAAAGTGGATTTAAATAGGTTCTCGACAACAGCAAATACACTGTGAGATACAATCTACATTTTGCCACATTGATTTCCAATGCCAACAAGGTAAAACGAAAGATTTTACAAGTTCTTCAAGCTCAAAGCATGTTAATTTAAATAATGAAGAACAATAGTATATTGTAATTAGAAAAAACAAACGTCCTCCTCCATCTAAACAACTTGATTAGAATGTTATGCAACGGCTAGAATTTCCTTCACAATAAGAAAATTCGCAAATCCACAACTGATTCTCAGCAACATCCAATTATAGCTTCCAAACCTATCCACATATTAACAAACAAACCAATTTATATATCAACAGATCACCATATCAATGTGAAAAGTTTTGACCAAGTGGCTACCACATGGATTCCAAAAGACTTCAAAAAGTATGAAATTTTAAATCGACACCATTTCTTGTAATTAGTGACACCTGCCTTGTCATACCCCGAAAATACGAGACATTTTCAATAATGAATTAGCGGAAGAAGGGATTTTGGGGCTAACTCTTTCCTTTTCTTTTAACTACGGTTTGTGTAGCGAGTAGTCTTACTCTTTCAATTCCGATGTACTATTCATCGGATCACAATTCAAGGTTGATTTCCTTAGGTCCCAGTTCATTTCCCAACTTAAAATTACTAAAGACTAAATTTTGGCAACATTTCCGCTCAACTACGGAAAACCCCCTGCACTAGAATTCAAACCACAACACAAAATACTATTCACCTCAACAATCAACAAACACTCGTTTACATCCTATTTTAACTCGATTTTTTTGAAAATAATAACATAGTCATACTTATCACATCTCACACTGCATTACTGTACAAAATTATCAAATTCCAAGTACATAGGAATAGTAAGCATATATATACTGAGCTATGAACTGAGGTTTGACGTCTAGCATGAAACATCAAAACAAGGAACAGTTCTTATCAAATATTACTATCTCAGCTTAACCTGTGGAGGAGAATAAAGGGTTGTGCTTTTGGGGAAAAGCTTAGTAAGCCACTACACAAGGGCAAAGATAGTAACACACAGGATATAACACCACTAATGCATGCAACATGTGTTTCGTATCAAATCGCATGTTAACAACTCATTTGAACTTCATATCTCATGTAACTCAATATCACAATGCCTTTATGATAAAACTTATGTCATGCAAGTAAAATGATGCAAAGTCGGTTTTATCGAACAATACAGTTATCATAAAAACAATGCTTCGTAAAGTTCAATCACATATTGTAACGCCCTCGGAAGCCGGATTTTCGGGCTAACTTTTTCCTTTACTTCCTATGTTTGTCTCTCGTTCAATGTAGCTAAAAATCTAATGAGTAGTCTTACTCTCATATTTGTTTAAGACTAGTTGTCTAAGGTCCCAATATAGTCTTCTAGTAAGACGTGTCGAAAACGACACTGAAAAACTCTGCCCCTATTTTAGTCTAGTATCCATCCCCATACTAAGTACATCATCGTTTCAACCTGTAGAATTTTCAAATCTCCATGTAACTTCTGAAATATTAGACCTCCAAGTAATTCAATACATAAACATACCGAGATTACAACTTAACTACGAATCATAGTATGTTTACAGACTCGATATCACCTAGTACTTACATCCCGAATCCTATACACTGTGTACACAAAAGAATTTAGTCTGGGATATAAACAAAAGAACAAAAGATTATACCTTGGCTCAAAATATAACTTTCTGTAGCTCGACAAAAAGACTCTCGATGCACCACGCTCGTGCCAAGTCTACCTGAAATAATCTGAGGTGGAAAGGGGTGAGCTTTGGGGAAAGTCCAGTAAGAAAACATACGCTAAGTGATATTAGATGTTCTACTATGTTCGTGCATGTGTATGCGTGAATAAGTGTGTCAAAACTCATGCTTAAGTGTATCTTACGGAAAAATGCAAGTTGACAAATCATTGTTCTATAAGCTATAAAAACACTTGCACTCACGCATTTATAAAATCGAAATACACAATCAAAATATTTCCAAGAGACAGGATTTCTTTGATAAGGTATCGTAATATAACCGGGATCTTTGGAAATAACCGAAAGCTTTCTATGAAAGCTTCCACTGTAGCTAGCAGTGGTTGCAGTCCCGAACCAGATTCTATCCATGATCATGAATCATCCCAGCACCAGTGATCATCTAGTAGCTGAGGTATAAGTCATGACTATTTGTCGGACGCCTGGAAGACCACAAAGCATCCAAGACCTAGAAGACCACAAAACATCCAGGATATTTCTCGATAGTTGCCACACAGGCTCACTAAATGCCACATAGGCATAATTTAAATGCCACACAGGCGAGCGCCACACAGGCTTAATAAACGCCACACTGGCGAGTGCTACACAAGCCTAATAAATGCCACACAAGTGAGTGCCACACAGGCTTAATAAACGCCACGCAGGCGAGTCAAGTGCCACACAGGCAATTTCCAAGCATCCCTCGTCTCTTATGCCAAAATTCATGCAAGAATATTTTTATACGTATCTAAAGGATAAGAGGCATGAATTGTAGTAAACACTTTAGTTTTGATAACCTCATAGTTCAAAACACAGTTTAAAAAGACGATATGTTGGTGACAAGAAATAGTGCTTAAGATATATGAGGTTTTTAAATACATTGTAGGATTTAAATTTAACACCAAAATCCATTGAATAATTTCTAACGAAATTTCGGCATTATGACGGCATAGGTAGGACACTACCCAGCATCATAATCCACAACCAAATAACCTGCAGAAAACTCCAACCAACAATATATTCATTCACAAATCCAACACAACTCAAATCTCAAGACCATTTGTACTTTAAACTCAATTCAATATGTATGAAATTCAACCAAGAATGCATTTAAACCCCTAAGTATTAAATTACAACAATTTAGACATACACAACATAGTAGACTAATAAACATTTACCGTATATTCTCTTACCTAGATAATGTCACTTTTTGCACTCCTTAGCCAATTGTTCAACTTCACCCCCTTGGAAGTTTTTTCTCTATAATTTCAATACATAAATCCCATTTAATAATTATTCATACTATAATTTCAGAACTATATCTTACTCAAATATTAGTTTATGCAATATCATTCTCATAATTTAGTTCACCAACACAAATTCTTTACCTTTGAAGGTTCTTACTCTAACTCTTCCTTGAGATTACTCAAGGCCCCAACATAATCCTACACCATACACACGTTCAAGTTATTATTTCATATCTCATATAATAAGCTCATTACTACAACAAATTTCTCATTAGTTGTGCAACTCGATACATATATACACACACACCCATATTCTTAATCAAATTATAATATCCTTATCTTTTAAATTACCTTGACAAGCTTCCCTTCTTCTTCTTGAATCTCTCTCTCTGGGTTTCGATCCTTAGAGTTGCTATTTTGAATAGCTAGCAAATGGAGACCAACAGCCCTTGTCAACGCCTTGTTTTCCTAACTAAAAAGACCTTAAACTTCCAGCCAAGTGCCAAGGATCAGACCCTGTCCAAAATCCAGCCGTGAGTCTCCTGTGCTTCTGCTCCCCTGCTCTCTGCTGCTGTTCATTTTCCAAATAATCCCTCCTCTGAAGACTTTCAAAACCAAGAATCTTGTAAGCTTTCCTTTACCTCGATCTACCTCTGCACCGATTGGTTCGGTTGCCTTACTTCTTTATTTTTAGCAGCTGATCAGGCCATTTTGGCCCTCGGTTGTGCACTGGTTCACAGCAACCATTTGCACTCTTTCTTTCTTGGTTCTTTTCCCTCAGCTGCAACTCCTATTTCACCCCTCTTTTGAACCCTAATGATGCTAATATATGCCCCTAGCTCAGTGCCCCACAGCAGCTTTTGGCCACCCCAAATGTCACGGCTTCTAGCCCTTCCTTTCCCTTCTTTCTTTTCTTTCCTTTCCGGCAAGAATCTCTCCTTCTCTTTTCCGACGTGAGTATCTCCTCCTTCAACCTGATTCAATCCACGTTTTCCTTCTCTATTTTCACTACAGCACCTCTCAAATGGTCCTTGTTAATCTCCAGCCCACTTCCATTCTTCAGCACGTCACTGTATCTACCCAATGTAATCCTCGCCTACCTTGCTTGCTGCCGACTGATACTCTTTTTCCTTCTCAATTTCCTTCAGTCGAGAGATGGAGTGTGAGTGGAGGTAAGTAAGGAAATTTGTCTTCTCTGAGAAGCCACTACCAATTACTTTTTTTTTTGTTTTAATCACACTTTTGTCTTTTTGTACATATATGTTTTATACGGTTTTTTTGCTGCACTCTTCTATCAACTCTAACAAATATTATTATTTTATGTTGACTTTTGTTTGCCAACTCTAAAATAACAGCCTAATTCATTTGTTAGTTTTTTTTTATATTTAAGTGTTCATAGTATAGTTAAGTTATAACATAATGCTATTCCAAAAATATTTATTTATTTATTATTTTTTTATCTATTATTTTGAATATTAAATAGTACACAACTAATGTAAGATTAGAGAAAATTTTCAGTTATTACACATATCATGTAATCTCATATGTCATGTTCATAAAACATTTCTCATTAGGCAAACCCAGTAATTCAACTAATAAAGTCTTAGCCTACTGTAGCTATCAGCAAGCAGTCCTCGTTACCCCGGAACTAGGGTGTTACCTATGACCATGGCCATAGATCCTCGTCATCTCCAATCCTAGTGATTAGCCAGAATTGGAACCTGTCAACGACAATGTCGGACAAGCCTTGTATTACCCATACAAGAGTATCAACTATTCGGGCATGTTCCATAGTGCTCTATTAGTCTCATAATACAATGAGATACCATAAAAGTCTGTAAACTAGTCATCATCTCATGTTTTGAAATCTCACATCAATAGGATGTGCAAGCAATGCATGCTCAATTCGAAAACTCATGAATATGCTATCAAGTTATATCATTCACATACTTCAAAACGTGATGTAATTGAGCTGTAAAAGCTTTCATTTATTTTGTAAATCATTACATGTAGCTCATGTAGGGAACTTACCCTATAAGCTACTACTCGTAACTTGCATAATAAACTTACCGAAAGCAAAGACTAAGCTCGTTCATTCAAGCTTGGAAATCCATGTACTGTACACCACCAAACCGTGTCGTTAACACTACAAGCATATATAGACAGTGTCATTTACCACCTTACACTTACACATAGCCATTTAACACTAACTAATTGTTACTCTTTCTTAGCTGCACTTTAGCTGTATTGTGACAAAAGTCACTATACGATCTTTTTGATCGTTCCAACTGCACCATTCACATTAGTACTCATCCACTTCTCACTTACCGGTGTCATTTCACCTTAAAGGTGAACTTACTACATTGTCCTTCCTTAGGCCTAATGTTTAAGATTTTCATATACAAGTTCAAATTTCACTTTAAAGCTTTATTACATTTAACTCATGTTTATTAACATGAATTACACTATCAATAGCAAAAGCACCTATCAATAACAAACGTACTCTTGTCTCCTTAGACTTTCCTTATGGAAACCCATTTGGCCAATACTTAAAACACTTCTTTAGGGTCATTTTTACACCATTATAACACTAGAAATAGGCCTAGAAGAGTTAGAACTGCAACCAATATCCAATTTAGAAAGAACAGAAAATTCCAGCACTGCTTACCCTGTGCAGCAGAAATTTCCAGAACAGATTTCCCCTATCAAACTTGGTCCGTTTGATTTGATTTTCAGATATGTGGTTGAGAAGAGGTAGATATTCAATTGATCCTTCTTGGCTGTTTCAAGAAAAGGTCATCTTCCTGATCGTTTTTGCCCTAAAAAGTGATTCTCTCAATCTCGTCACAACAAGGCAGCTTGACAGATCTGACTGCCAGCAACCTTTTCACCAGCCAAACGAACTCCGTTTGAGATGAATTTCGGCTATGTTTTAGAGGAGAGGATTTGGAACAACTTTCATGAATGGAGGAAAGGCTAAAACGGATTGAAAATAGGATGAAAAATGGCAACAAAATCTGCTTGCACAATGAATTACGAGATTTTCTCTTTTCTTCCAATCTCTCATGTTTTGTTTTTCTTTCTTTCTTTCTTTCTATCTTGGCTTTTAAATAGCTGAGAAATGGGGTTTGAATAAGCATTTGGCTGGTCACTTAGTGAGGGAAAGAAATAATTAACCAATTTGGATAAGGTGGAAGCTTATCCCATAAGCTTTTCAACTAAAAGTCTAAGTTTTCCATATACCTTGCTTCCTTAACCTTCTTTCTTTGAATTTGCTTCCTTTTTCTTATTCTACAAAGGGTTAGTCGGCCACTTTAGATGAATGCAAATTATCCGATGATGAAATTTCAAGAAAGTCAAATGGTACTCCTTGGAAATTTTTAGGTGAGGAGTTTGCTCTGAACTAGATTGATGGAAGGTTTAGAGTAAATTTTCAAAACAATAATGCGTGTTCATTTTCTAAAATAGAAATAAATATAATATAATAATAAAGACAATTAAAATAAAGTAGAAATAGTATATGGAAATAATTTGAATTAAATAAAAAATATAATGAATACAAAATAATAAATTAGTATGAATTGGGTATAGAGTCAATATTAGGGTTGTCATAATGTATTTAAATGATTCGACGACGGAACCTCTTCAAACAAGTCAATTGGTACTACTTGAATACTCCTAAGATGAGGAGATTTACTTATTGTCTGAACCAAATCAATGGAAGGATTTTAAGTAAATTTCCAATATTTTAAGCATATCAAAATTAATTTAAATTAAAGTAAATTTAGAATGACCTATTGGGTATAGAGTCAATATTAGGATTTTCATAATATATTTAAATGATCTGACGACGGAGCCTCTTCAAACAAGTCAATTGGTACTACTTAAATACTCCTGAGGTGAGGGGATTTACTTATTGTCTAAACCAGATCAATGGAAGGATTTTAAGTAAATTTCTAATATTTTAAGTATATCAAAATTAATTTAAATTAAAGTAAATTTAGAATGACCTATTGGGTATAGAGTCAATATTAGGATTTTCATAATATATTTAAATGATCTGACGACGGAGCCTCTTCAAACAAGTCAATTGGTACTACTTAAATACTTTTGAGGTGAGGGGATTTACTTATTGTCTAAACCAGATCAATGGAAGGATTTTAAGTAAATTTCCAATTTTTAAGTATATCAAAATTAATTTAAATTAAAGTAAATTTAGAATGACCTATTGGGTATAGAGTCAATATTAGGATTTTCATAATATATTTAAATGATCCGACGACGGAGCCTCTTTAACCAAGTCAATTGGTACTACTTGAATACTCTTGAGGTGAGGGGATTTACTTATTGTTTGAACCAGATTGATGGAAGGATTTTAAGTAAATTTCCAATATTTTAAGCATATCGAAATTAATTCAAATTAAGGTAAATTTAGAATGACCTAGAATAGTTGGTACCATTTTAAGATGGGCATTGTGGGGGTGCTAATCCTTCCTCACACGTAACCGTACTCCCGAACCTAAGATTCTTTGTAGACCATGCCTTATCTTTAGACAAGAATAGGTGACCAATCACACCTTAGGTTTGAATGATTGGTGGCAACTCTATGAACTTAAGTTTAGCGAGTTAGGTTTTAGGACTTGACACGTTACGACACTTAGAATTGTAGAGGAGCAAGGAAAGATGACTTCCTACCAGAGCTACTTACACTCATTCATTGTTTCAATCCATAAATCCTCATGATTATGAACACTCGAGTTGATCTTACAAGAGCCAACCTTATGAAATGACAAATCTACTACCATGGACATATCATATCTGCTCCTTTTAGACATGCAATAGGTATATGGATTCTATGGAGTCCAAATCTTGTATCCATTCAAAATCATAATACCACTGTACACAATATAACAACATAGCTTGCTCCACATCTTCCACTAATTCCTTTCCACCTTATTGCTCTTTACCAATATCCCTAACAACATCTTCATTAATAGGTATGGAATCACCTCTTTAATTTATCACTCACTGTCAATTTTGCATGGCTTGTAATTAGAGATAAATTTAAATTTTTTTTATCTTAATCTAATTCTATTTATCTATAATTTCTATCCTAGCATAATAGCATTTCAATCAAATAAATAAGTAACAAATAAAAGAAAGAGAGTAAGGATAGGGAAAATGAACATGAATAGTTATAAAGGTTTGGTACCATTGCTTATGTCCACTCCCTTAAGCACCCTCAATGTATTGCCAAATTCACTACCGGAAAATGGACTTTATAACCCTCTTTTTGCAGGCTCAAGAGTAACTTTTACACTTTCTTCTCTCCTAGGCTCAAGGATAACCTTTACAACTCCTCTCTTTTTAAGGCTCAAGGAGAAAACTTATAACCCTTCCTTTTTCACAAACTCAATGAAGAAACCTTTTACACTTTCCCTTTTTAAGGCTCAAGGAGAAAACCTTTAACATTTTCCAATCTTCACTTGCAATTAAGCTCTCTAGGGTTTCAATCCCTTTTTACAAAATGAAATAATGGGTACAAATTTTATAATAAAAAATACCTCGACAAAGGTTGGGTGATTACAAATTTAACTTTAGATTACAAGTGTGAGACTAAGGATTGTACAATGAATTTGTCTTCAGACTAATAAGAAGCCTGATAGTTAAATGATGGTTGATTTGGAATTTTAGCTCTTTTGTCTTCAACTCTTTGAACCTTCCTTTTATACTCCTTTTGTTTCTGGCATTGGATTGCTAGGTTTGAAATTCTTTCTGTTAGTAAAAACAAAAATCTAGCTGTTACATTCTACCAGACTCAAATGGTATCATACCTTCATTTACGGCATTGATACTTTATGACGAATTCTTACAAAACAAATAAAATGGTATCGATAGTGTAACCATTGCATATCAATACCAAATAAAGCATAGAGCTTCTCTCTATGGGTAACGATAGGATATCGATACCTACATTATGCCCGTTAATATTTAAATAATCAATATCGATACCTTTAGCATTCAAGGCATATTTTTGGCATTTCAAAGCATGAAATCACTTCAATAATAGAAACAATATTAAAACATCAAACATGTATATTAAAAATCCAGTCATTCAAGCATGTGCGTATTTGAGTTTCATTCAATCCTAGAACACTTAGCATGATTACTATATATAGATTCATATTTAAGTTTGAATTAGAAACATATTAGTGTGATTAAAATTCAATTCTCTTAAGTATATAAAGTCATATCAAAATCTTAAATATTTGAAAGCCAATTAGAATTATCGGCTTGTAAATATTTCATCGATAAAGACAAGGAAGGAAGGGATGGAAAATGGAGTTGGAATTACTGATGGAATATTTTGTTGGTACTGCTTCCGACTAAACAGACAAAATACCTTTTTGAGAATTGAGATTACTAGTGAATAGTGATATTATATGAGGAATACTTTAAATTTACCTTTCTTAAAGTCTTCATTATGGATTGAAATCAATTCAATAGTATATCGATTAACTGAATTAAATTAACCGAAATATGCACACTTCTATAAAAGTCAACTCTACTTTCAAGATTGCACCAATAATCAAAAATAGAAATAATTAGAATCTTGCGTATTAACCAAATTAAATAACCTTGTTCTCTTTTCGGAACCCAATGTTGACTCTATAGGCTATACTGAGAGGGGGGTAAATCAGTTCTTAGCTAATCTTATGGTTGTTTTTCGATTCTTCTAAATTCTCTAGCTTATATTGATATATTCTAAGTTCTCTAGGCTAGGCAACCATGCAATCCAAATTCAATACAATAATCAAATATGAGTGCAAATATGTAAAGAGAGTAAGGATAGAGAAATGTACGTAAGCGATTTATAGAGGTTCAGCAACCTTACATACGTCCTCTACCTTGAGACGCTCCCAAGGATTTTCCCAAATTCACTATCCTTGAATTTGTGTTACACTCCCTCTTTTTCTAGGCTAAAGAGAAATCTCCCTCTTTTTCTAAGGCTAAAGAGAAACCTCCCTCTTTTTCTTAGGCTAAAGAGAAACCTCCCCTTTACAAGGAATGTGTGGGTTTACAATTTGTGTAATCAAAGAAGAGCCTCTAGATAGGCAAATGATTACTGAGATTAAGCACAAGTAAAAGCCTATACAAGAATTGTGCTAAGCAATACAAGGAATGTGTGAATGATAGAAGATGAAGACTTTGTAGCTCTTAATTTGTTGTTGAGGCTTGAGGATTTGAGGAAAATGAAGATTGGAGTTGCTGAGTAGTTCCTCTTAGTTCCTTCAGCTTCTAAGCCTCTATTTATAGTCCCTTGGATGGTTTGTGGATGTTAGGTGGAGCCAAAACTCGAATATGACCGTTGTCTCACAGAAACTACCCGTTACAACCTTTTCTCGGGTAAAGGGATCGATCCTTTTCCATAGGGGATCGATCCCTTCATTCCAGAATGCTTATTCTGGGCTGAGGGACCTTTTTCTTCCACCAAAATGCTTACTGCCACTAAGGGATCGGTCCCTTACCTTATGAGATCGATCCCATGCTTCCAAAGGGTGATTTTCCTGAACGTTTGGGTTAGAAATGATATGGCCTTTGATCCTAATTCAACCCAAAATATTTTGACATTTTTGTTGGAGTTTTTCTTGACTTTCTTTGATGAAAACATGGTCCAAAAATTTATTAAGTAATTTTCTAAAATATTCAAAACATTTTATAAGGTGTTAAGACCAATAAGAATATGTAATTAAATCATGGTCTTAAACTTTGATATGAGCACTTACAATGTATTGAGAAAATCACGTGTGGCAAAGCAAATTTACAATATGAATCAAACATTTGAGATTACTTAAGTTTTTGTCATTTCAAAATATATATGTCAATTTAAAGCTAATAATCTCCCCCTTTTTGATATGACAAAACTTAATATAAATTTGCTTTGAAAATTCTTTAATAAAATACTCCCCCTTAAATAAAGCAGGATTTTATAAAGCTCCCCCTTAATGTAAGCACGGTTTTCAAATCATTATTTCTCTCCCTTTAATATCTCTCTCTTTTAATATCTATCTCTCCCCCTTTTTGTCATAGCAAAAAGAAAGAAAAATAAAAAATATGCTCCCCCTAAAATTATGGCCATGTGAGAAGAGATAAAATATGCTCCATTCAACAAGAAATATGTTAGTACAGGAGACTTATAGCACAAATAAATAAGTCAATTGTTCATAAAGAGTATGAAATATTCATGCAAAGAACATGACTTATGATCCTATACCAATTGTTTATAAATAGTTTTGCAAGAAGTTCCCAATTGGTAAATAACGAAGCAAGTTGTTTATAAATATCTACTAAAGTCTATGACTTGCTCATTTCAATCCTATTAAGCACCTAAGTATATCAATTGTTCTCTAAAGCCCAACTAAGGTGCATGGCAATACATCATGATTATGAGCTAGAATTAGATGATATATCATATACATGAGCTCATAAATCATTTTCAAGAAATATTGTGCATAGAATTAAATCATACATCAATTAATCACAAATTCTAGCACAAAAGTGTTTCATGCAAAAGTTTCTTATATGAATTCTTCCCTATTTATCATTTCAATCTAAGGAGCATGAGAAGAATTGTCAATTTAAAGTTCATACCAATAATCAATTTAGTTTTAGTTTACCAATTGTTGAAAATATGGTTACCAATGATACCAATTGTTATTTCAATCTAAATACCAATTGTTACTAATAGTTGACTTAGACATTTTGCACGAATCCAATATTTATGTGTAGTGTGTTTATGTCAAGAAAATAATCATTCTAAATATGCAAGAACACAATCATACATCATCAAATATACATATGGATTAATTGAACATTAGCACACTATCATAAAGTATTAATCCATATTCATATTCACAAAATTATACCATATGGAAGATTCAAAAAGTCAAGGTATTCAAGCAAACACATGTTCTTCCATGAAACTAAAGAATCCTATGCTCAATTTTCCATTCAAGATCTTAACCAATTATGAGCAAGGGAAGATTACCATTTTAATCAATTCAAAGCAATATCCCTAGTTAATTTTGACGTTTAAGGTTCCAAGGGTATATGCTATTTTAACTAAAATGGATTTGTCTAAATAAATCAATACCATGCTTAAGTATATTTTAACAATAAAATCCATAATCTATGAGTGAGGTTAAGCACATAATATCATGAAAGCAACTATTCTCATCTCATAGGCATGATTATTGATTCAACTTAAGCAAACATGCATGTTCAACATCAAAACAATCAAGATTCAATGCATGTATATCAATTGTTGGTGTTGTCATTAAAGTTCAAGTTCTTTAATAATTAGGCCATAAAGAATTAAGTTTATGGATGATAAATTTTCATGCATTTGAACATTTAAGATTCATTTACCATCACATTTTATAGGCCAATGACAATTATGACTTTATACCAATTGTTGAAATTATATTTGAAATCAACCTTAAGGTCAAGTTTTAATCATTTTATCATTAAAGTATATAACCTTAACTATTCATCTTCCACTAGATGTATAATTACCATGAAACCTAGTGTGGAGTAGTTGAGTCAAGCTAAGAGATATAATCCTATAAGCATGCTTGACTAAGATGAACAAAAAATATGAACAATATTCATTATGCACAAGTTCATCAAATATTCAAATATATACACAAATCATTGAAATAATTCTCAAAATTATGTTTAAGCATTCATTGGAAAATATATTTCAAGATTATTTCAAGTTTTATGCAATTCATGAATGTCTTCAATAAGAAAAATGAATTTGCACTTGTGAGCTCAATGAAAAATGATATTGATTATTAAAAGTGATACAAATTGTTGGAAATAATACAAATTGATGGAGTTGAGGCATGATATCAATGAAAAATGATTATTCATATTGTAAAGATCATTAAAAAGAAGTTTAAATATTGAATTTTAAGTTGAAAAGAAAGAAGATATCAAGAAAGTGAAAAATCCTTTTCAAATTCGACTCAAAATGTGCAGAAAAGCCATTTTGACTTGGGGGGGATCGATCCCAAGAGGAGGGGGATTGATCCCTTAGTTCTAGAATGCACCAATTCTACATTTTTCTCAAGGGGGATCGATCCTGCTTGTTGAGGGATCGATCCCTCATCCAGTTTCTGCAGATTTTTGACAGAAAATCCAACCTTTGAGGTGTCAAAACTTCGTTTTTGAGTATTTTAAGTCCAAGTAAAGGTTTAAACATTTGTAAAACGTGATTTTGGACTTATATGAATGAAAAATATGAATGAAAAACCATTTAACAATAGCTTTTACAATTTTGGAAGGATTTGCACAATAAAATGCATTTTTGGTCTCAAAAGAGGTCATTTTGAGAGTTATGCATATTTTGACAAAACTAAAGCATTGGAAACCACAAATATGTCAAAACAAACTTGTTCACATAGATTTTATGCACATATATCATTAAAACATACATCTTGTGAACAACATGCCATGATTTCCAACATACAAATTCTTCATTAATGCTCATGACATGGCATTTTGCATAAATGACATATTTGGTAATTTGAGGCAAGTAAATACATTATCAACACATAGAAAACTTGCGAACTTACAGAAATCATTTCAAAATCATTAATCATGCTTTTCATTCAATCATTCAATGCCTTATCAAATAATCAAAAATCATTTATCATGCTTTTTGTTCATTCATTTCACTCACAATGCATCATGAATCATCAACCAAGTGCCTCATTAAATCAAACAAAGAATTTTAATACATTTGAGTTTTGAAAAGATAGGATTTAAGCTTACAAAACTCCTTTGCTTGAGAGTGCTTTGCGAAGATTTGTTGGATCCACCATTAGCCATTCTTTGAGAAATTGTTGTCACCTTGCTAAGAATGGATCTCCAATCTCTTTCTCTTTCTTATTGGCATAAGCAAATTCCATGAGGATGTGTTGAGCATTTAAACTTCATTGTTCCATTGTATTCTCATGCTCTAACACTCCTACAACAAACAAATTCAAGCATGCTTTGGTACCCAAATTTTCTTGGGTCTATGAGAGTTAGTGCAAACAATTTTTGATCCTTTAAGGATCCATTTCAAACTCAAATCATCATTATTTATTGCATGCTTTGGCACCCACATTTTTCTAACCACTCTTCCTCTAAATGTGGTTTTTCTATTTGTGCATGCTTGTAAAGAGTGTCCTATTCTATTGCAAAGTGAGCATGTAAGAGATGTATCGTGCATAGTATTTTTGCTCAAAAGAAAATTCTTTAGATGAGTTTCTTTATGTATTGCATTATATCCTAACCCATCTTTGTCAAAGAAAGCTCTTTGGGTCTCTAACATATGATTTAGCTTTTGTTGACCCATATAAAACCTAGAAAATGAGTTATGCAAATTTAAGTTCTTTTTATTCAACTCATTTATCTCTAAGCTTGCTTCTTCTAATTTCTTCTCTAATTCTAGCTTAGCACTTAATAACATTTCATTCTCTATTTTTAATTTAGCAATGATTTTCTTATATTTGGAGTTCATGCATTGAAATTCATTTGCTAAATCATTAAAAGCATTATGTAGTTCACTAAAGGTATAATCATTATCTTCACTAGAACTACAACTAGCCTCATCATCACTAATTGCCATAAAACAAGTGTAGGCTACCTCATCATCCATGTTTTCCTCATCGGAGCTATCACTATCGCTTTATGCAGCCACAAAAGCTTTCTTCCTAGGTTTCCTATCCTTTTCCTTCCTAATTAAAGGGTAATCTAGCTTAGTATGACCCGGTTCATTGCATTCATAGCACACTAAAGGGTCTTTTTCTTTTCTACTTCACTCTCCTCTTATTACCCTTCTTCTTTGGTGTCTCCTATCATTCTCTCTCTCTTTCATTCTCATAAATCTATTAAATCTTTTGGAAAACATTGCCATTTCCTTTTCTTCCTCATTTCCACTCTCATCACTATCATCCTCAATGACCTCATGAGTGGAAGACTTAAGTGCTACCCCTACTTTCTTTGAAGGCTATTCATTTCTTTTTAATTTCATTTCAGATGTAAGTAGGGAGCCCATAAGTTCATCTAGAGACAAGGTGTTAGGATCCTTAGATTCTTCTATTACGGTCACCTTTGTCTCTCAAGATTTTGGCAAGCTATTCAAAATTTTCTTAACCATTTCTACATTAGAATAGCTCTTGCCTAATGCCTTAAGTCCATTGATTATATCATTAAACCTAGTGTACATTTCATTCATGGACTCATTTTCTTTCATCCTAAAAAGCTCATAACCATGTGTGAGCATACCTACTTTGGTTTCTTTCACTTGATTGGTCCCTTCATGTGTGATGGCCAATTTGTCCTATATTTGCTTAGTATTTTCACATAGAGACACTCTATTATAGTCATTGGGACTTAATGCACAAAAGATGGTGTGCATAGCCTTGGCATTCAATTGTGCAAATCTCTTGTCATTGGTGTCCCACTCATCTTCACTCTTAGGGACATCTTTTCCATCTATTTTCTTTATTGGGACCTTGGGACCATTAACTATCACTCTCCACACTTCATAATCATTTGATTACACAAACAACATCATTTTTGTTTTCCAATAGGAGTAATTCTCTCCATTGAAGAATGGAGGTTTAACTAATGATTGTCCCTCTTCTCCTAGGGATGTGCCTACATTCAAATGAGCCATTTAAGATCGTTTTGCTTGATAGAGGTTAGTTTAAATCAATCTCGAGCCCAAGCTCTGATACCAATTGTTGACTCTATAAGCTATATCGAGAGGGGGGTGAATCGGTTCTTAGCTAACCTTATGGTCGTTTTTCGATTCTTCTAAATTCTCTAGCTTATATTGATATATTCTAAGTTCTCTAGGCTAGGTAACCATGCAATCCAAATTCAATACAATAATCAAATATAAGTGCAAATATGTAAAGAGATTAAGGATAGAGAAATGTACGCAAGCGATTACCTTGCCTACGTCCTCTACATTGAGACGCTCCCAAGGATTTTCCCAAATTCACTATCCTTGAATTTGTGTTACACTCCCTCTTTTTCTAGGCTAAAGAGAAACCTCTCTCTTTTTCTAGGCCCAAGAGAAACCTTTCTCTTTTTCAAGGCTCAAGAGAAACCTCCCTCTTTTTCTAAGGCTAAAGAGAAACCTCTCCTTTACAAGGAATGTGTGGGTTTACAATTTGTGTAATCAAAGAAGTGCCTCTAGATAGGCAAATGATTACTGAGATTAAGCACAAATAAAAGCCTATAAGCAATACAAGAAATGTGTGAATGATAGAAGATGAAGACTTTGTAGCTCTTGATTTGTTGTTGAGGCTTGGGGATTTGAGGAAAATGAAGATTGGAGTTGCTGAGTAGTTCCTCTTGGTTCCTTCAGCTTCTAAGCCTCTATTTATAGTCCCTTGGATGGTTTATGGACGTTAGGTGGAGCCAAAACTCGAATATGACCGTTGTCTCACAGAAACTAGCCGTTACAACCTTTTCTCGGGTAAAGGGATCGATCCTTTTCCATAGGGGATCGATTCCTTCATTCCAGAATGCTTATTCTAGGCTGAGGGACCTTTTTCTTCCACCAAAATGCTTACTGCCACTAAGGAAACCATCCCTTACCTTATGGGATCGATCCCATGCTTCCAGAGGGTGATTTTTCTGCACGTTTGGGTTAGAAATGATATGGCCTTTGATCCTAATTCAACCCAAAACATTTTGACATTTTTGTGGGAGTTTTTCTTGACTTTCTCTGATGAAAAAATGGTCCAAAAATTTATTAAGTAATTTTCTAAAATATTCAAAACATTTTATGAAGTATTAAGACCAATAAGAATATGTAATTAAATCATGGTCTTAAACTTTGATATGAGCACTTACAATGTATTGAGAAAATCATGTGTGGTAAAGCAAATTTACAATATGAATCAAACATTTGAGATTACTTAAGTTTTTGTCATTTCAAAATATATATGTCAATTTAAAGCTAACACCCAACAAATTCAAACTTTTGACATCAAAGTTCTTTAAGCCAAAAATTAATAGGATTATTATCCAATACACTACCAATGGAGTATTTTGGACTCCACAAGGGGTTAGGATGACGACAAATACCTCATTTATTTATTTTTTATTTTTTTAATATTCCAAGTGAGGTATGTATCATCATCTTAAACCTACTTGTAGAGTCAAAAAAACTTTACTGGTAGTATATTGAATAATAAGCCATTCACTCACTTCTAGCACCAAAGCTTATTATCCACATACTTGGATAAATGTAATTGCAAATGCCTTTAAGGCTTCTTCTAAATATAAGATATAGAATATTCACATTAATTTCGTACTTAGGAATAACAATGGGTAAGGCACCCACTAATTTTGAGATACCTATATTCGAATCCGATTATATTTCACAAATACTTGAACTGGATTGATTACTTGAATACTTTGATTTTTACTTCACAATCCCTACTCATATAATATAAGAAATTTTAGTTAATTATTCGAATCCATTAAATATATTTATTAAGTTAAAGTTTGATTTTCAAATTTAAATTTAAAAATAATTTAATATATATTATTTAGAAAAATTACATTAATAAATTTAAATTAACTCATAAAAATAAATTAATGTTAAAAATTATAATTAAAATATTTAATAAATTAATTTAATTTAATATTATATTAATAATAAATATATATAATATTTAAAAATTATTATTTATAAGTAAATTCTAGTAATAGTAAAACAATCATTATTCGAAGGTCAAATTATGCCATTGATTCCTGTACTATCATGAAATTTGAAAATTAGTCCCTTCACTATAATTCATAAAAATTAGGTCCATGTAGTATTATGATTTAAGAATTTCAGTCCAATCGATAATGACCATTATATTTTTCGTTAAAAAATGCTGATGTGGCAATTGACATGTCGTTGACTTTGCTAATGTGGCATTGTCTTGTTGACGTGGCAATTGACTTTGTTGACTTTTGCTAGCGTGGTGTTGATTTGTTGACGTGGTGCTTTTTGTCCCATGTAACTGATCCTTTTACTTTAATGAAAATTGAAATTTAGATCCTTTATTATAGTTTATGAAAAAAAGTCCCTTTATTATTCTGATTTACAAATCCTAATCTAATCGATATTATTTGATAAAGATCTTTATTAAAAATAATGATCTAATGTTGACTTTTGCTTATGTAACATTGACTTGCGAACGTGGTTTTTATTTGGACTACTTGTACATCCGTTGCTTATGTGGCATGACATGGCTTACTTTCCTCTAATTGGAGATGATGTAGTTTTTTTTTATTTTCTTTTTTCGTTTTTCTCTTTACATCACAACTAGGAGACCAATAGAATTATTTGATTTTTAGGGAACTGTCATCACTCGCCGACTGCGTTTCGCTTCCAAAATTCACCATCTTCTTTTTATCAATATCCTCTTTCTCACTATCTAATTGGGTTTTTCTAAAAATTTCACAAAATATATAGATCTAGAAAACTAACCCATGACTCCAACCTTCAAAAGCCATAACCTCTTTCTTCTTCTATTTTCCTTCATTTTATTTGCTTTTTTCTCCTTCTTACTGAACTGTGAAAGGGATATATTTGTATTAAAAAGCCTCCTATTGTCACACTTAGAGCAAATATTGATGCTCTTGTTGTGGAGGTAGTATGTTTTAGTACTATTTATTTTAGGAAATGACATTACTTTCATCAACTAACATTTTTTTTTGTGGGTTTGATGAGCTTATAGTTAAGATAAAAATACTAATACTTTTTTTTAAAAAGAATAACGATAAAAAATTACCTTAAATTAATGTTTGAAAATTACTCAAATTGTGTTTATATGAATTTGATGTGAGAAGGAATTATTTTGTTTTGATGTTTAAAGGATTTGGTAGAGTGAGAGCACAAAAGTTTCTTGGAAAAATGCATGCTTGTGGGGTAATGCTCAGGTTGCTATGCTTTTTGGTATTGAAAATAGTTTTAAAGGACATTGAATTAATTTGTTAGCTTTTCTCTATTGATTGAGATAATCCTTTGCAAAATATAAAGGGTTGTTTGGAAATGTTTTTGTTTTTTATATCTTCTAAAACTAAAGTAAAACCATGTTTGGTTAGTATGTTTTCATTTTTAAAAAGTGAAAACAAAATACAATATTTTCAAATGTTTTGGAAATCATTGAAAACACAAGATTGATGTTTTTAATATTCTAAAAATAATTTTACCAGTGTTACCGCACTAGCACTATCCATTTGTGTGGTTGTAGTATTCATTAAAAAGGATAAAAAATGGAAAACTTCATCCTATTTAGCTTTTAGTAATACTCAGACCTGTACCCCTTTCAATTATAAAGCTTTTGCCACCTTCTCACGTTAATAAAACCTGGCAATAAAAATATGTTATCTAAACATGTTTTCAAAATTAATAAATTGAAAACAAATTGAAAATAAAACAAAACAAAAATTTCAAAAACACAAAACACGCAAGAATTCTAAACGACCCCTTAGCTTGTCGATAAGGATAGAATGATAAATTTTGTAAACGAACTATTGTCAATGAGTGATGACTGACCAATAAAAAGTGAATTTTTTAAAAGTTGGTGATTGTGATGTAGAGAGAAAGAAGAGAAAAGAATGATAAAGAGAAAGAGGAAAGAAAAAAGAAAGTAAAAGATAGAAAAATGAAGGAAAAAAAAATGAAAAAGCCACATCATCGCCACGTGAAAAAAAAAGTCACGTAAGCAAACAATGCTATGTCAACAAAACTCAACACCTTGTCAGCATTTGCTAATAAGATTTTTAACAACATTATTGATTGGACTAAGATTTGTGAATCAAAATAGTAAAGAGACTTGATTTTTATAAATTATAGCGGATGGATTAAATTCAAATTTCATAAAGTATAGGATCAATTACATGGGAAAAAAATGCCACGTCAGCAAAGTCAATACCACATCAGCAAAAGTAAAAAAAGTCAATGTCACATTATCAAAGTCAACACCATGTCAACATTTTAAACGAAAAATGTAACTATCGTTATTGATTGAATTGGAATTTTTAAATTATAAAATTACAAAAACTTTATTTTTATAAATTATAGTGAAGGGATTAAATTTCAAATTTCGTTATAATATAAAAATCAATGGCATAACTTAACCATATCGAACCCTTGGTAATTCAAAACCGATTATAAGATAATTAATTTGTATTTAGTCGGATTTGCCTGCTGCTGCTCTTGTTGCGTAGGGGCTGGGGATTGTTCTGCTTTGTTTGTTTGATTGTTTTTGTGTGTGTGTGTGTGTGGGGGTTATTTTTTTTTTTTTCAGATGTTGTTTTGTTTAGATGCCGTTGGATACTTCAGTGAATTTTTTTTTAAATTACAAGTATTTTTACCTATTTTAATTAATTTTTTAAAAATTACAAATATTTTTATTTACTTTAATTATTTAAGATTAATTTTGATCAAAATTTTATCACGATTAAAATTCTTGACACCCTTCTAAAAATATATTTAATAAAAATCAAATCAGAAAATTCCTCGCACAAACCCAACCTATCACAACCCACGGATGGCGAAGTTCTTTCTCTCGACACTTGTTAAAAAAAAAAAAACCAGAATATCTTGCTAAGGTTTTCCTTCAAACGTCTCTTAAAATCATGTGGCGAAACTCAGCCACTTTAAGCTTCTCTTCGAAGCTCTTTTCCCCTTCCTCCTGCACCAATTCTAATCATTTTCATTACGCATCTGCTTTTTCCATTTTCCGTCCATCCGGCGTCGTAGAACTGGCAGTTAATCCTTCTTGTCAACGCTTCTATTGTTCATCGGCGGCGCCTTCACCCTCTCCATTATCGAACTCCGTTATAAAGCCAGGGTTTCTCGCCGACAGATCCGACGCCTTTCGACCTTTAAGTTTCAAAGCTACAGATGCGATCCAGCTCGCGCGTCACTATGGTCAATGTTACTGGGAGCTCTCCAAGGCTCGTCTCAGGTCAAATCTCATTGAGGTTTTTTTGGCAAATCTTTGAATTTTTTTTAATTTTGACTTTTTTGTTTTTTGCTATTAAAGTATGCTGGTTGTGGCGACTTCCGGGACTGGCTATGTGCTAGGGAGTGGAAACGCTGTTGATTTGGCGGGGCTATGTTGGACCTGTGCTGGAACCATGATGGTTGCTGCATCCGCAAATTCGTTGAATCAGGTTGCCTTTTATGGTTCTTTTCGGTTTTTTTGCTCTCTCTGAACATTTTGTTAAGCACAATTGTAGCATTGAGAAACCTGAATTAAGTTTTGGTTGATTAGATTGAAATGGTGCAGTAAAGAAAATAGTGTCGATGTTAAATTGTTATCTACTAATGACTACTTATATTTACAAGTATAGTTATAGCTCTATCTTCAACAAGTTGTCACATATAACCAATATTTCCTCTTTCTTCTCTATGAGGTTCTTGTAAAAAGATACTTTCTTTGTTAGTAGAAAGAACGGCTCATGAAGAATTAAGGAAATCATTGAAGAAGAAACATTTGCATTACAAAAGAGGCATTCTTTGGTGCTAAAGGCTTGTGCTTCGATAAAGCTTCTCAAATGATGGTTGAGAGGCAGTATAATTGATTTGGGCTTCACCTTCGCTCTTAAATGCACCTAAGCACACCTTGACAACATTACTTGGAAGCAATATCTTGAATTTATTTTATGCTTTTAATGCTTTTTTTCCCCTTATAAATCAGCCTAATAATGCCCTTATGTAAGCTCGATTGCATTCATGTTGCATTGATTGCTTGAAATCAAGCCTGGTGAGTTGTCTTCCACTGCAATCAAGGAAGATGGAGATTATATCTCGCTGGGCATGATTTAAATCCATCTACATAACTTTCCTGATATAAGAGATAGATAATAACACAATAAGAGATAGGGAAAGAAACAATAAATTCTTTGAAATTCTAAGAATTGAATTCATGACTTGCAACTTGTAATTTTCTGTTGCACTCTTTTCTTGACCACTATGTTTTTATTACCTTTGAGTTTGTTGATTTTGCGAGCATGTGATCTTGCATGGCTGCTGTATTTTAAGTTACTTTTCAAAAATTGACTGGATTAACTGAGATTTCAGTTAATCAATGGTATTCATGTCACTAGGTGCTTGAGATAAATAATGATGCCAAAATGGAGAGAACAAAGCGAAGACCTCTACCTTCAGGACGCATCACAATACCACATGCAGTCACCTGGGCATCTTCTGTTGGGTTTGCTGGCACTGCTCTGTTGGCATGGAAGGTGACCAGATGAATTCACTCATTTCTTTTTAATATTTCTTTAATTTCAAAATGTGATTCTTTTATCTCCAACAGATGCTTAAAATGTTGTCAGCTGAGTGACTAATGTTGTTGCTACCACAAGGTTATTGCAGGCTAATATGTTGGCATCTGGGCTTGCAGCTTCCAATCTTGTTCTTTATGCATTTGTGTATACTCCGTTGAAGCAGATTCACCCTGTAAATACATGGGTTGGGGCTGTTGTCGGTGCTATTCCTCCTCTTCTTGGGTAATTTTGTCTTTAAATTCTATTAACTCTTGTGACGACTGTCTCTTAGGAACTTTTAGTTGTTCCTCTTTAATGGTTGGTATAGTATTTAACTGCCAATTGTTTTCTTGCTTGTTAATACTTGTATGTGCCACAAAAAGTTTGGAACTAAAATGTCATGCATGGAGGTCCAGACATATGTTGTCTATATTATTTGATCTTTGTGGTTAAAGGACTTGTTTGATAAGTTGATGTCGATGGCATGTTTTGGCTACTTAGTATCGAACTCCAGTCATATGCTGTCTATATTATTTGATCCTTGTGATTAAAAGGCTTGTCTGATAAGTTGAAGTTGGTGGCATGTTTTGACCGCTTAGTAGGTTTAGCGAGCTTAGGTTTCTGAATCATAGATTAAAATTTTTTATGCAACTATGAGGACAAGGAAAATTAGGGACAGCCTTTTCGGGCGGAAAATGTTGTTTCTGCAAGTTCCTAGCTTGGAGTGAGCACAGTGGTACATGAGGTTGGCACAATGAAGTTTCATCCTGGGATATGCCTTTTCCCTTGTTTTCTGATTGAAACCACTAGGTTTCGGCCTACTTGTTGTCTTCTGATGTCATGATGAAGAAATTTGGAGATAGCTAACAACACAGTTGCTGGAAACCCCATATGGGTGCAGCTTTATTTTGAGAAGTTTTGGTGAGGAAGGAAGAGACTTCCTGAGTCTTTGCTAGCTTCTAACAGATCTTTTCTTTTAGGGATTGCTTTATAAGTTATTTGATGATCCAGGCTGCTAATAAATTAAAACAATCTACAAACATCTATGGCAGAACAAGACCATTACTGTGTCAATTGTTCTGTTTTTCATGATAAGCTTTCTTGACATAGATATAATACCCCATCTTGTGTGGCCAAGTTAGTTGATTTTTCTATCAACTTACTGCATTTCTCTTGACTAGTGCTTCTGCTTTTGTTTTAACCTTTTTCATATGAAATTTGCCCCTAGTTGACATGGACGATGGAGAATACATGCCAATACTTTGCAGAAGAATTATTCTGTTCTTATGGTTGCCAGACTCTGATGGAATTCTAAATTTTTGTTTATCTCTGTTGGTTAGTCCAGTTGGAGACTTAATAAATATAACTAGCATATGTTGGGACGATATAGAAGAGCCTATAATCCTTCAAACTTTTCCTGAAAGTATAGAGGACATTTTATTTAAAAAAAGAAAGAAAGATGATCCATAACTAGGCTTTGCTTTGAGTTGCCTTTAAGTTTTTATTTAACCATTATTTTGTGTTCTGAATTCTTAGTTGGGCTGCAGCTTCTGGTCACATTTCCCTCAATGGATTAATTCTTCCAGCAGCTCTCTACTTCTGGCAAATACCTCATTTTATGGCCCTAGCATACTTGTGCCGCAATGACTATGCTGCAGGAGGGTATGTGCTTTTTTTTTTTTTTGCAATAGGCATTTTTTCAAACTTGTTTTATGATCATCTTAACAGCTTTTTATTGTCTCTTTGCACAGAAAAATTAACTCTTCTGTTTTAGCTCTTTTCTGTTGAAACCTAAGCTTTGGCTTGGAGTAATGATCTTAAGTATCTCCACTGCAGTTGATAAATGCTTTTCATAACATAACCTGGAAATCGGAAACTTTTCTCTAGTCTGAATACATTTTCAGAAGATGTCATTAGGATGATTCTTTCATGGATGATATGCAAGCCGTGTCAGCGCCTTTTGCATGTGAATCAGAGTTGTGAATGCATTTCACATGGTCTCGCCCCCTTGACTTCATTTTTTATGACTATTCTTTTCAGGTACAAAATGTTCTCGCTTGCAGATGCCTCTGGTCAGAGAACGGCTGCTGTGGCTTTTAGGAACTGCCTGTATCTTATCCCTTTGGGGTTCATAGCCTATGACTGTAAGTTACCTTATTCCAAACTTGAAAACTATCATACGAGGTATCATTTTCTATTATCCTTATTTATATTTGTTAAATTTCACATTACATGATTTAGACCTTATATTCACACACCTATGACTGTAAGTTACCTTATTCGAAACTGGAAAACTATCATACAAAGTTTCCTCTTTCAACTAATCCTCTTATATTTATTAAAATTTCACAGAATCACATTACATGATTTAGACAGTATATTCATACATGATTTTGAAACATTGGATATGCAAAAAAAAATTTATAACTATTTGTTCTGAATAATTTCTGTTTGATCTTAATTAGTACTGTAGTACTTGGATATGGATTAGAGGTGTCAAAATGAAACTGAAATTAAAATAGCCTGAAACCCAACCAAACTTGACCAAAAAAGTCAAAGACTCAAATCTGAAATGGCTTGAAGCTGAATCCGATATTGTTTAAACCCGAAATGTTCTGAACTCGAAAAAATTTACTCGAACTTTTCTGCGCTTGAAAAGGATGCTAAAATGATTATCTTTCATAAAATCTAACTTGACTAACCCAAATTTGAACCCAACCAATATGGTCCAAACGTAGGGGGGCCTAAAATCAAAAAGACTTGAATTTGAAGAGATTCGAATTTGAAATGATTTGAATTTGAACCGGCCTGTTTGTCACCTCTATTTTGGATTATATATTTGTTTTATATTCAAATTTTTATTTCATCATATAAGCTAGTGAAATTCTTTCTTCAGGGGGTGTTGCTTCTGGGTGGTTTTGTGTTGAATCATCACTTATCACCCTAGCAATAAGTGCTGCAGCATTTTCATTTTACCATGACCGGACTACTCAAAAAGCAAAAAGGATGTTTCATGCTAGCCTTTTGTATCTTCCTGTATTTATGTCTGGGCTCCTACTTCATCGTTGCTCAGATGATCGGCAATTCCTTGAGAATAACCCTGACAGGATTGTTGAGCTTTCATCTTCCTCCCAAGAAGTAATCGAAAGCGGAGAAGATGATCCGAAGAAAACGAGGCATCTCAATGCTGGTCCACAAGCACGCCCACCCGTAGCATTCGCTTCTGTTGCTCCATTTCCCTTTCTTCCTGCTCCTTCATATGTTGCTCCTTGATGTCTTGCATTGGCATCAAATTTTGTATACCAAATAAAATTGTTGGAAAGGCGCATTGCAGTGAATGTAATACGCATATTGCAACCTTTGAAATAAGTCGGTTATCCACGCATGCATTGCAACATCTTTCACACTGATGTTATTATACTTTGCTTCTGGCATTTTGGTTTTGATAAATGATGTTAAAGATCAATTGGAAAATCCACTTCTATTTGGTCTCTCAACATTATCATCCAGTGGTTTATAAAACATTTTATCATGATAAAAACTAAACAATCAATTTAGAGGAGGATCCTATGAATTAAAAGGAATAATGCATCTAATGAAAGTACGAAAACTTAATTGTATGCAAATTTAATATTGCAAATGTAGTTTCAAACCGAACAAAAAATGCAGCAGCCGCAGCTTATTTCCAACCAAAATTCTCTATCTAATCAAAAGCAACTTGCAGTCTGCTACAAAATCCAAGTACATAAGTTTGGGATATTGAATCATGAATGATTGCAGTCTACCGTACAAGCAAGAAAAGAGTTACGACAGAGGCACAAATATTCTTCGTATGGGATAAAAAACCACGGCATTGTTGAGGGCAGTGTAGCTCTCAAAGTCGATGCAATTCTGGAAAGAAGAGGGGATAGATGGTAGAGATATTAAGTTTGGAATATAATGTGAGAGCTGATATGGTAAAGTATGAGCCAGAAACTCATCCAAAAGAATCCCGGATGGAGGAATATGCCTTTCTCATGCATTAGGTCCTTTATTGTTTTTAGCAAATGGTGTATACTAAAAATTTTCTGAAGAATCATCCACGCTGGTCCAGAATATTGAAAATCAAGACTTTCCAACAATAACCGATAAAAAGCCTCAGCTAGACTCAAATTATTGCTGTTTTTATCAATACCAGCACTCCAAGGAGAATCACTGTTATTACTGTGACAGGCTATGATTTCAAACCATATCCCTGATTATCGACTGAAGGACAATGTTAACATAAGGAGTAGCATGGATAACGGATATGATGACTTCAATGAACATACAGCTAAGGTTGATGGCTTTGTTCATAATGGCGAAGAAAATATAGTGTAGATACTTGATTTTGGAAACTAATATTTTATTTATTTATCATACTACAGTGAAGGAAAGTTGGAATAGGTAACAAAGTTGTTTTATAGAATAGCTTTTCACAGAATAGCTCTTCACCAAAAAACACTTTCACATAACAATTCTTCACAGAACAACTTGTTTTAAGAGTATTATCTTCACAGAATAACACATTCATGGAGTAATGTCAACATTTTCACTAAATAACACTTTCACTGAGAAGAAGTAAACATAACCCTAAAATAGGGCAAGAGTCTGGGGTTAACTTCACTATTGGACGGCATGGAGAGCTTGGCTTGGTGGATTAGATATAGAGATAGTTAAGAGTTTTTCTCTTAATCTTTCATTGAAATATGAGTGCTCTTTCCTATTTCTTTGGTACACTTTCTCGCAAAGCGTAACTACCATTAGACAAAGCATTAATACTTTATAACTACCAATTCTCATTATCATGTTATTAATACCAAAGATATGTAACTTTGATTCTTCGCACCTATATATAGGAGTTCTTGTTGTCCTTGAAATGAAACTTTTTGGCTAGTGATCTCACTCAAGAAACTCTCTCAAACCTTCTCTACTCTACTTTCTGTACTCAACCTTCTTCTTAGCCTTGCTTAGTCTTCTACAACCATCTACGGCCACACTCATTTTTTAGGGTCCGCTCCAGTCTTCCTCTTCGTTGCCTCCTAACAAATCTCGTTTTACTGGTTCGCAGCGTTTCCTCTCCACCACAAAGAACACATTTACATTTTGGTGACTCCATTGGGAAGGAGCAATGGCATTGATTAGAATATTTTCAACCTTCACTTTATCATAAACATGGAGAGCTCTACTAGAAATCAAGATGTTCAAGCCCCTACTTAAAGTTGATGAAGATGATACAAGCTTCTCATGAATGAATGCAAAAGTTGGAATAGACTATCTCCTAACTCACATCTTCCAATGCCACAACTTCTCAGGTTCGACTTGTCATTCCTATCATCGTTGGGAATGAGAACACTTCTAATGGCAAAAAGGGAAATTCAACTGATGTATGTGGTCCTGGAGGTGTTGAAATTCTTGGTGTTGACAACACCACTGCTGCTAGAACTACTATTGTGACTCTTCCTCAAGCCATAGTTTAAGGTTTTGTGACAGAAAAAGAACTTCAAAAGTTACTGGAAGAGAATAATAGGAGTTAGAATTTTTTGAGTTTGGTCTCAAATTACTTTATCTCACTAGTGTGGCTGTTATATCCAAGGACTACACTAATCCTAAGTTTAAGCAATTCAATGGCGAGATTGGTGATGCCAGTGAGCATGTTGTAATGATCCTTCTCCTTCAACTACCCAATTTGAAGAAGTGTTGTAAGATAGTATGGTGACTTCAATTGCAAATTCACTGATGAAAACTCCAAATTTTAGGCATTTCTTTGATCAATTGGGTTTTAGAAGAATAGAAAAAGGAAGTTTGTTGTTGCCTTTAGTTAGGATAGGAAGGCAACAATATTGAGAGTGTAACATGGTAAGATGACTTATGGAGAAAGTGGCAAGTAGATATGAGAATGCCATAGTTTTTATGGAGGTAGATATGTGTACTTTCGATCCTTATCATAATAAGCCATTTTATGTGGAGAGTTTTATTAATGGATATCTTATCATAAGAACATTCATTGACCATGGATCTTTAATGAACTCATGCCTTTGTCTACATTAAAGGTAGTGAATATTGATATGAAGAGTTTATGACATCCCATTACAATATCTTCCTTTGACAATAAGGAGATTTCAACATTGGGACAAGTCATAATGAATTTCAAGATGGGACCAATCAAGATTAGAGTTGCTTCCATGTGATTGATGTTGATGTAGCTTATCATGTTCTCATAGGAAAAAAGTTCTTGCATACTCGTAACATTATCCCATCTTCTCGTTATTAGTGCTTTAAGGGTTATTAGAAGGGGAAGGAAATCTTTATTCTTGTTACAAAGACTTCATTTGAATGGAATAAGGTGAACTATGCTGAGGCATCTTTTTTTGAAGATTTAATAAAGGACAAGAAAACATTTATTATACGACCTATAGGTGTTCCACTTCCAAGATGGGAAAAGCTCTATACAAAGGAAAATAACACAGGTGAGAAGAAGAAGAAGTGTCAAGGTGGAAAAAGAAGACGTAAGAATGCTTTTGAGAATAAAGATGAAAAAGAGGAAAAACAAGTTACTGGGATGAGTTCTTATACTCGTGAAGATGAAAAAATTGTCTATTGCTTATGATGAGATGAAGGGTTTGAAGAAAAATCTTCTCTTGACCTCAAACAATGGGAAGCTTTCGATGAGTAATTAACTTGTTTTCAAGTAGAAGTGCATGAAAAGGAGCTACAAGAGATTGTGCCTACACCAGAACAACTTTAAGATCAGCCTAAGCCACAAGGAGATGAGTTAGTGGAGATTAATATAGCCAAGGAAGAAGGAGAAACAACAAAGCCATTCTTCATTAGCAAAAACTTTTCAAATGAACAAAGAATCATATTGATTCAACTCTTGAAAGAATTTCAAGATGTTTTTTCTTGGGCTTATGAACAGATGCTATGATTAGATGAGAATTTGGTTTCACATGAGCTACACATTGCTCCTAAAAGTAAGCCAGTGAAACAACGTGCTTGTGTGTTTCGACATGATATTGAGAACCAGATCAAGGAAGAAATCAATAAACTTCTCAAAGTTAGGTTTATTAAACCAATAAATCATCCTACTTGATAAGCCAATGTTGTTCTAGTAAAGAAGAAGAATGACACAATTAGGGTGTGTGTTCACCCATTTCCCAACCAATTTAGCTCTTGCTTCCTCTACAAAGTTGATTCCTTATATGTTCTTTACTACATAACCAAAATTGGTGGCCTAACTCCCCATCAATCGACAAGGATCTAAAGGTAAGTAACTTTCGATCAAGGCTAGATCTAGAGGGCTAGGCTTAGATTAAATTTCCCAATTTAATATATGATATGTAGTAGTTGATATGGAATATTTATATGTTTTTAGATTGAAGCAAACAGCTCCCTAGGTCATGGTGCAAGATTTGACCATTCTTGGAATTCATGGGTAATGTTTGATTTAAGTTGTGATTTTAAGATATATTGGTTAATTCATGATGTTAAGATGATATATGGTGTTGTATTGGATTGAAAAGACATAAACATGCACCTATAGTGTTTCCCCATATGGGTTTCTATGTGAAACCATGTGTAATTCATGGGGGGTTCTGTGATATATTATGTAATTCATGTAATTAAGCATGAATTTAATGCTAATTTGCATTAAAATTAATGATATGGCAATTATATGCCTCGCCTAAGTGAAGGGCAATATGGTAAATTTGCCATTTCAGTATAATCTCAGTGTTATGTGAGTGTTTAGTAAGTGTCAATGTGATAGGTGAAATTGGAATGAGCAGAAAGTAAGAAATAATAACTTTTGTCACTTTGATACAATTGTAAAATAAATGCAAGTTAGCTTAAAGTGTGGCGTCCAAGTGGCATTAACGAGTGTGAATGTGATATGAAGCAATAACTAAGTAAATGGTGGCTTATTGTAACAATTTAAACCTTTCAATGGTGGAAACGAGTAAAGTTACCGAGTTTAAGAGGCAAGTAAATAAGCATGGAAATTGGGTAAGTTAATTGTGCATGATAGCATCATACAATGTAAGTATGAACTAAGTGTTATTGATTTAAATGTATTTGAAACATATATATGAATCGTGTGCCAATACTACCTATTAGGGCATAGTAGCTGATTGCGGTGCATGTGAAATGTATATGTATATAAATTTGATATGTGATGTGATTGTAGATGTGAACTTGTGTATATGTTTTGATATTGCAGGCTGGATAATACTATACAATAACTTAGACATAACAACTTGAAATTTAGAATTAAAAGTACAAAAAGTGAAAGTCTAGAATAGTGGACTATTCTAGGATTGCATATTGCATTCTCAAGCATAGCATGATAGTGACATGATTTTAAAGCTTGTATCGGTTTATGCTAATGTATATAAAAGCTTTAAAATCTTATTTTTAACATGTTTTGAAATCTATTGAATATATTAAGTATATATGTATTTTCGAGTAAAGCATATATTTGCTGTACATTTACGATATTATCGAATTTCAAAATGTGTATAAGAATTGTTTATGACTATGTTTTGAAGGGATACTGAACAGATGGCTTGATGGCCAATTTATATGATTTCGGATAAAGCTTAGTGTTGCTTCTATATCCACTTTATTATCGAACTTCAAAACATATACTGATATTGTTTTACAGTTTTTAAAGGCACCTTATATCGACCACAAGTATTCTTGGACCATGGGAGTCACCTCTAGAATCTTGAAGGACCTACGTGTTACACGGATACCTCTTGAACCATAGGAGCCACCTTTAGAATCCTAAAGGACCTACGTGGTACATAGGTTTCTACTTTGACCAATAGAGCAATATAGAAATAGCTCGAGTATTACATACTCCTATATGGGAACTATAAGGCTTGTTAGACAACTAGTCATGACAGTTTATGGTCTTAGGTCATCACTAGGACTAGAGATGACGATGATTTATGGCTATGAGTATGGCAAGGTTCACTAAATGGCTATAGTGAGAGACATGAATTTTTAGCCATAGGTAATACCTTAGTTTTCGAGGTATGACGACGCTTACTAAATAGTCATAATAAGATATGATATAAGTCTCGAATGGTTACTCGTAGGGAAATTACCTATTTGATTTGGTGAGTATTTGATTACAAGTATTTGCTTTATAAGAAGATGAGTATAAGTTTACGAGTATTTAAATTATAAATATATGAGTATTAAATTTGACGAATACAAGTTTACAAGTATAAGAACGTGAGTATTTGATTTGATGAGTACATGTTTATAAGTATAGGGACACAAGTATTTATTTGAAGAGTATACGAGTACGAATATTTGATTTGACGAGTATATGATTACGACTATTTATTTTATAAGAAGATAAGTATAAGTTTACAAGTATTTGATTTGACGAGTATAAGTTTACAAGTTTAAGTATACGAGTATATAACATGTTTTATGAGCATTTCATATTATTTATAAGCATTTATTTTGATTTGATTGAAAAAGTGAGTTGTTTCATTTAAAACCGTAATTGCATCGATATACTTAACACGACATTAATCATATTATTGAATCATTTCATTGATAGGATAGTCTAGCATGATGTCAGGTTATGAGGATAATGAGGTACTTCAAAGTATCCTTCCATGTCTTACCCCAAAGACCTTGATGGCATCACAGATTTTATAATGTTGGAATAGATAAGGAAAAGTTATTAGAAGTTAGTAATAAAATATTATAACTTAACATACACGAGTATTGAATATGATAAGTTTATTGAGTTATTGCACTACATGTATTTAAAACAACATACAGTATGTTACTATCCTCTACACTTGTATGGTTACTTATTGGGTGTTTTAGCTCACTCTCCAACTATTTTTCATCATAGGTTAAGCCGAGATAGTGCAGTATTGTAGCACAATATCTAACTTCATAAGTTTTCTCTTATGAAGATCTCGTAGTAAATATTCATATTAGTTTTGGTGTTAAATAACATCATTTATGGACAATTTTCTACAGTACTATAGGTCGGGATATGTACAAGTTAAAAAGTGGGCTTAAATTGTAAAAAGTGTCATTATTTGGATGTAAACGAAATTTTATTGGGAAACGTGTCCAAACTGTAGAAACAATTTATTATTTGGTTAAGAATTTTTTGAAAATTTAAACAACCTTATTTTTTTAGTGAAAGTCGAATATGTTTATAGATTATAAAGTTTATGAATGCGATAGGGGATGTAGAAGAAAGATTGAATGTATTTGATTGTTGAAAGGGGTTATCGAGAAAAATATATTAACTCAAGAATTTACTGCTTTTACGTGGGAATTGTTTCATGGTATTATTGGACGCTAATTGATGTGAAATTGAACTAGGACCTTAGGCAGATCACCTTAAACTGTATCAAGTGAATAGTAACCCAATGAGATGATATGAAATTGATCACATGACAAACCAACATAGAGAAAATAAAAAGAAAAAGTTAGCCCTAAAATTCAGACTGTCGCATAAGTATAGATAAGTGACTGAACTGTTATGTCTCTCGAGTTGTGACACAAACTACTGTAAAGGAAAAAAAAATTTGCCCTAATTTTCATAATTCTATTATAGATAAGTGCCCTGTTGCATCTTTCGAGGCGTGACATTAAATATTTAAATTGCATCGGTGTGGTGTTTAAGAAAATGAGTTTATGATTATGACCATTTGTTTTATAAGAAGATAAGTATAAGTTTACAACTACAAGTATACAACATGATTTATGAGCATTTATTATTATTTATAAGCATGGATTTTGATTTGATTGAAAAAGTATGTTATTTCATTTAAAACAATAATTGCATCGATTTACTTTACATGATGTTAATCATATCATTGAATCATTTCATTGCTAGGATAGTTTAATGTGATGTTAGGTTAAAGAGATAATGAGGTACTTCAAAGTATCCTTCCATGTCCTACCCCAAGAGACTTTGATAGCGTCATAGAGTTATAATGTCAAAATAGATAAAGAAAAGTTATTAAAAGTTAGTTGTAGACACCTTATTTTATCCAATGTCTTAACTTGTAAAAATAATTAATTGGGTTAGGTGACATAGTATTTTTAGCTTAATTTAATAACTTAGAATGAGATAATTATTTAATATTAGAATTGTTTAGGATTAGGTTAGAATTAAATTAGAATTTTTAAATTTAGAATTAACATTAATAAACAAAATTAGGATAGAAATAGGGTTTATGAATAATTAATAAATAAAATGAAAATTAAATAATAATTTTAGAATAGGATAACTATTTAAATTAAGATTTATTAATTAATTAATCAGGAGAGTTATTACTCGATTCAATTTAGAGTAGTAGAGTTAGATTAAAATAGGAATTTGATATATAATTAGGATAAAAATAAATTAAAAGATCAAAAAGGATAAAAGCTAAAGTAGTGTAATTGTATTTAAATTCTAATATTCTTGTGACTATAAAAAGGAGACCTTTATTCATCACCATGGCTACACCTTATATAAAGGCCCCGCCCGTTTCCCTGGTTGTCGGCAAACATTCCCTAGGTACCCTCGCCCCAGGTTTACCCTTACACGTGAGGTTGGCGGTCTCCCACACTCACTACGTATTGTCCATTTTGGCGGTCGCCCACCTCACGGCTTTATCCCAAGGGGCCTGAAGAACTTAGGATTAATTCCCTTGAGCGCGTTTCCACTGAGGTTCGAACCCAGGACACTTAAGTACCTAACTCTTACACTCATTATATCATTTAGACAATTTTGACTTTTTAAAATAGTCCAAGCCCAAGCCCAAGCCCAAGCCAAGCTAGCCCAAGCCAAGCTTCATAGTCAAAGCACATTTCCTCTTTGACTCCAAATTACTCTTAAAAGTTGACTTCCCTTTATAAATATATCACTTTACACATTTACAAGCAATGTGGGAACTTGTTCCCTTGTATTTATTACAAGCTATCTAACAATCCCCCACTAGCTTGTAATACAACAAATATGATGCATACAAGAAGGTATCTTATTAATTTAAACCTTCAATTAGTGTAAGTACTTTAGGATGCTAATAAAAGTACATAGTGTCCTAAGATTAAACTATGAATTCTTACTATTAGGATCGAAAGTACGACACACATCAATTTGTCACTTTTCACAAAACTCTTACTTGCTCCTAGCACTATTTCAATGGCCATGTGCTAGCAATCCAATTTCTGTGAATATTTCAAGAGTAAAACCCTTATACTCTTGTTGAAGCGACACCACTTCATATTCACATAGGTGGAGATCCTTTTATTGTCCCTATTACTTTGGACAATTTTCAGAACGATCTTCATTAAGAGCTTAAACTCAACCTCTCAATGTAACAGTGGCATTCTATTGAAATTCAAGTATGAGACTCCTATTATAAGTGCCGTAACAGACACTGATCAATAACTTGTTATTACCCATTAAACTTTAGTAATTACTGGTTTGGTAATTCAAAGTTGGGTTACCATTATTGGTGTCTTAAGGGTTATGTATTAGTCTCATACTACATGCAGTCCTCCACACTTTATCTCTTAGCAAAGCTTTAGTAAGAGGATCCGCCAAATTTTCTGCAGACTTTACATATATGATCGTAATGGTAACATTTGAGATTAACTCTCTAACATAGTCATGCCTTAGGCTTATATGTCTAGACTTACCATTATAAATGTTATTAAAAGCACTAGACATAGTAGCCTCACTATCACAATGTAAGGGAAGAGGTGGCATTGGTTGTGGCCACAACTCAATTTCAAACAACATATTTCTTAGCCACTTAGCTTCCTTACCAGCAGCTGCTAAAGCTATAAACTCAGCTTCCATAGTTGAGTGTGCATGACATGTTTGTTTCTTAGATGCCTAACTTATAGCACCACCAGCTAGTGTAAATATCCAACCTGTAGTTGATATATTATCACCAACTTTTGTTATCCAGTTTGCATCTGAATAACCTTTAAAACAGTAGGAAAACCTGTATAACACAATCTTAATTTGGCAGTTCTTTTAAGGTAACCAAGTACCCTCTCGACTGCCCTCCAATGTACTATACTAGGATTACTTGTAAATCTTGACAACTTACATACAGTGTAGGCAATATCAGGTCTAGTATAATGCATAGCATACATCAAGCTTCCTATAACACTAGCATACTTTAATTGCTCTATTGGTCTAGCATCATTCTTGACAAGTTTCACACTTGAATCATATGGAGTACTATATTCTTTTATTTTAAGATATTGATACTTATCTAACAGCTTTTCTATGTAATAAGTTTGATTCAATGAAAATCCATTATCATTCTTTGTAATTTTAATTCCTAATATTGTATCTACTTGATTAAGATCTTTCATCTTAAATTTAGAGGTAAGAAAATTCTTAGTCTCATTTATACCAAGCATGTTAGTACCAAATATAAGCATATCATCTACATATAAACAAACAATCACTCCATAATCACTAGTAAATTTAGAATATATACATTTATCAGTAGTATTATGCCTAAAGCCAAAAGATAAAATAACAGAATCAAATTTCTCATGCCATTGTTTAGGAGCTTGTTTAAAACCATATAAAGATTTAACAAGCTTGCAAACTTTATGTTCATTTCTAGGTAAAACAAACCCTTTAGGTTGGTCCATATAAACTTCTTCTTTTAAATCTCCATTTAAAAATGCAGTTTTAACATCCATTTGATGAATATGCAACTTATATATAGATGCTAGAGCAAAAAGAATTCTAATAGAAGTTATTCTAGCTACTGGAGCATAAGTATCAAAATAATCCAAGCCTTTCTTTTGTGTAAAACCTTTAGCAACTAATCTTGCTTTAAAGGTTTGTATAGTATCATCATAACTATACTTTCTCCTGAAAACCCACTTATTTTTAATAGGCTTTGATCCTGGAGGTAAATCCACCAAGATTCATGTATTATTAGACATGATAGAGTCCATTTCATCATTTACAACTTCTTGCCAAAAAGTTGAATCTCTTGAAGTCAAAGTTTCACTCAAAGTTTTGGGCTCATCTTCAATGTTTAATAATATCTTCATTTTCCTCATAATTCTGTCTCTATTACCTTCAACTAAAAAGGTAATATGATCAAGAGAAACAAAGTCAGAATCAAGATGTTTTTCTTTCCTTAACCTCTGACTTCTTCTTGGTTCAGATGGTTCACTTATTTCCTTACGTTTAACTAAGGAATCATAGGCATTAGATGTATTTTGATCTTTTTCTGGTTCATGCATAACTTGATTTTTCACAAAAATATTTTCAAAAAATTCAACATGTATGGACTCTACAATAACATTAGATTCTAAATCTAGTAATCTATATGCCTTTGAATTTTGTGCATAACCAACAAAAATAGATTTAATTCCTCTTGAACCTAATTTAGTCCTTTGAGAATCAGGAAGTCTATAATATGCAATACACCCCCACACTTTAAAATAACTTAAATTTGGCTTCCTTCCATTCCAGACTTCATATGGTGAGATATGTGTCTTTTTTGAAGGAACACTATTATGTATGTAACAGGCAGTAAGCAAAGCTTCACCCCACAAGTTGAAAGGTAATCCAGCATTTAAAATCATTGCATTTACCATATCAACTAGGGTCCTGTTTTTCGTTTCCACCAAACCATTATGTTGGGGTGTAAAAGGAGCTGATCTTTGGTGAATTATTCCATGATCTTCACAGAAGTTATCAAATTTAGTTGAGAAATATTCACCACCTCTATCACTCCTTATAATTTTAATTTTTCTTTCCTTTTGATTCTCTACTTTAGATTTAAATTCCTTAAATTTATCAAAAGCTTTATCCTTGTTTCTTAGTAAATAAATACTAGTAAAACGTGAACAATTATCTATAAAAGTTATAAAATATCTATTTCCTCCTCTAGTCAATTTTTCATTTAATTCACAAATATCCGAATGAAATAGTTTCAGCAATTTTGTTTCATGTTCTACTTTAGGAAAAGGCTTCCTTGTAATCTTAGCTTCTACACAGATTTGACACTTATCATGGTGATCATGCTTACAAGAAATATAATTATGATTTGTCATGTATTTAATCATAGCATAATTTAAATGTCCTAATTTGGCATGCCACAGAATAGAAGATTTAACGATATAAGCAGAAGCAACATTTATTTTATTAATACTGAGTTTGAACATGCCATCTAGGGAATATCCCTTTCCTACAAACACACCATTCTTAGATATTACAAACTTATCAGATTCTATAACAATCTTAAAGCTTTTATTGCAAAGCAGATTTGTAGAAACTAAGTTTCTCTTGACATCAAGAACATAGTGCACATTGAGAAGAGTCAGTTTCTGTCCAGAAGTGAAGTTTAACATCATACTCCATTTTCCTAGCACTTTGATAGGAGCATGATTTCCCATAAAGACTTCACTGTTTCCTTCAGTGTAAGTACTAAAGAATTCCCTGTTGTTGCAAACATGAATTGTGGCTTCAGAATCAAGAAACCACTCCATGGTTCCTGCACTTGTTGCCATGTTTAATTCAGTAATCACGGCAACAAAGTTCATGTCATCTTCAACAACCATATTGGCTTGAGCAGATTGTTTAAAACCATTATCCTTATTCTTCTTGTCTTCTGCAATTTTGACTCTACATTCTTTAATATAGTGTCCCTTCTTTCCACAATGAAAGCAGGCCTTGTTCTTCTTATAGTTGTTGGACTTCTTAAATCCACCAGTTTTTTGGACTTTGAATTTGTTCTGATTGTTTCCAAACTTGTTTGCAGACTTTCCAGAATTGGTCCCTATGACATTTACTTGTGAATTCCCATTTGAATTCACAGGCTTCTCTTTCTGGAGCTTCTCATCTCTGAGTCAAGTTTCACACTCAATTTGCAGATGAGTCTAGAATTTTTTTAGTGTGAAACTTTTTGGTGTCGGCAGAACCTTTTTTCTGTAATTGTTCCATGACAGAGGAAACTTGGACAGAATTGCTCTGATTTGTAAAGTGTCAGGAACGATCACTTCCAAATCTCTAAGTCTGGAAACTAGTATTTGTAGTTCATGGACTTGATCCATGACTGGCATGTTATCAGTCATCTTGAAATCAAAATAATTTAGTGCCAGGAATTTATTTGTACCTTTTTTCTCGTTCTGGTATTTTGTTTCCAAGGCAGTCAAGATCTCTCTTGGTGATGTATAGTTGGAGTATAAATCATAAAGTCTGTCTGTAAGAGAGTTGAGGATGTGACCACGACACACCAGTTCATCTTCTGCATGTTTCTTTCTTTCTTCCTTCACTGTATCTGTGTCATCTGGTTTAGGATCTGCCAGTGGCTGTAAATTTGGATCCAGAACGTAGAACACCTTTAGAGTTGTCAACAGAAACTTCATCTTGTCCTTCCATCTAGTGAAGTTTGTCCCATCAAACTGGTTCAACTTGAGAGGATCTTGTTGATTGATAAACTCAGGATTGGTAACCATTGCCATATCAATAGGAATATTACACTCAAATTGTTAGAAAAATAACAGAGTATATGGCTTTGAGGCGTGTAGAGTTACACTTTCTTGAGTGTAATATTGCCTCACACAGAAGCAAGTTACCCAGGATATAACAAAGCCTCTCAGAATATTGTGAAAAGTCAGAATGCAAAGTACAGTGTTTCTGGAAATCAACTCTTAAATAGAATTTGAAGAGGCATAAATGAATGGTTGTGATTGTCTGTTAAATAACAACCATTCATTTTACACATATAACTGTTCCAGACATATAACTGAAAATATGTCTATTGGCACAGTTAAAAACAATTTTAAATTCAAAAAAGAATTTAAAATATTTCTGTCAAAATTAAAGAATTCGGATTAAATCAAAGAGCCAATAGCCCCAAGTGCCCAAGTGCCCATCTTTGACTTTTTAAAATAGTCCAAACCCAAGCCCAAGCCAAGCTCCATAGTCAAAGCCCATTTCCTTATTGACTCCAAATTACTCTTAAAAGTTGACTTCTCTTTATAAATATATCACTTTACACATTTACAAGCAATGTGGGAACTTGTTCCCTTGTATTTATTACAAGCTATCCAACAACCAACTTATGCACGTGGGAGAAAGACATTGAAAAAAAAAGGAGACAACTGTTGAGATGAGCAAGAAAGAAGAAAAAGAAACGTGGCAACACTAAAAGAAGGGAGAAAGAAAAGGAGGGAAAGGTAATTTAATTTGATTAGTTTTAGGATAATAAATAAATAAATAAATTGTTTAATTGTATAGTTTTAGGAAAGTAATATTTAATTAATTGGTTAATAAGTTAATAGTTAACCTGCATGATTTATACAATTGCTATAGTATGATTAGGATTAGTGTTTAGGTTCTTAGAATAAAAAATAGTAAGTTAACATAGAATTATAATTCAAATTAAAATATAAAATAAATAAAAAGATAAATAAAATAAGGTTGAATTAGTTAAAATATAAATAAAGATAAGATCAAAATTCAATAAAATATTATTTAATTATTAAAGATGAATATGGATTATGCAGATAATGAAATTTCAAGAAAGTCAATTGGTACTCCTTGGAATTTTTAGGTGAGAGAATTCTTTTTAGGTTAAGCCAGATTGATGGAATACTTAAGGATGATTTTTCAAGAAAACATAATTCATATTCATTTTAAGGATATAATAATAATAAAAAAATAATAAATAATATAAAATAATACGGTAATAAGGTAATAGGATAATAACTTGTGTTAAATAAAAGAAGTAACTATGAAATATGCCAATGATGAAATTCCAATAAAGTTAATTGTTATTCTTTGGAATTTCTAGGTGAGAGGATTCTTTTTAGGTTGAGCCAGATTGATGGGATACTTAAGAAGAATTTTCAATAACCCATATTTCATGTTTATTTTTCAAGGTATAAAATAATGTAATAAAATTAGGGAAAATAAAGGTTAGAAATTATTTAAAGATAAGAATTTCATAATATATTTAATCAATCCAACGACGGAGCCTCTTTAAATAAGTTAATTGGTACTACTTGAATACTCCTGAGGCGAGGAGAGTTAGTTATTGTCTGAACTAGACTGATGGAAAGATTTTAAGTAAATTTTTAATATATTAAGCATATTGAAATTAACTCAAATTAAGGTAAATTTAGAATGACCTAGAATAATTGGTACCATTTTAGGATGGGCGTTGTAGGGATGCTAATCTTTCCCCATGTGTAACCGTACTTCTGAACCTAAGATTCTTTGAATGTAGACCAAGCCTTATGTTTTGATAAGAATAGGTGACCAATCACACCTTAGAATTGAATGGTTAGTGGTGACCCATTGAATTTAAGTTTAGCAGGTTAGGTTTTAGAACTTAACACGTTACGACATTAGTAATAGAATATTACAAGTTAATGTACACGGGTATTGGATATGATAAGTTTATCGAGTTGTTGCATTGCATGCATTTAGAACAATATACAATATGTTACTATCCTCTGCACTTGTATGGTTACTTATTGGGCTTTTTAGCTCACTCCCTCAGTATTTTCCATCATAGGTTAAGCCGAGATAGTGCAGTATAGCAGCACGATATCTAACTTCGTAAGTTTTCGATTAAGAAGATCTCATGGTAAATATTCGATATCAGTTTTAATGTTAAATAATGTCATTTATGGACAATTTTCTACAGTACTATAGGTCAGAATGTTAAAAAGTGGGCTTAAATTGTAAAAAGTATCATTATTTGGATGTAAATGAATTTTTATTAGGAAACCTGTCCAAACCGTAAAAATAATGTATTATTTGGTTAGGAATTTTTTAAAGGGTCAAACGACCTTATTTTTTTAATGAAACTTGATTATGTTTTAGATTACAAAGTTTATGAGTACTGTAGATACCCAATTTTGTCCAAATAAATGATACAATTGCTAAAAAATTTCAAATCAAATTTTTTAGGCCAATTGGGCTTTCGAAGTCCAAATTAAGATATATGGGCTTTAAGGCCCAAAGAAAAATAGGCTGAGTTTAATATTTTTTATTATTTTTATTTTATTTATTTATCTATTTTTTATTATTATTTCTTTTCTTTATTATTATTATTATTATTATTATTATTATCTTTTCCTTATTATTATTATTTTTTTATTTTCTCTACTTTTATTATTATTATTATTATTATTATTATTGTTGTTGTTGTTGTTGTTGTTGTTGTTGTTGTTGTACATCACATTTAATAGGAAGGGACTTTTCCATTGCCAGTTGCACATTTTTAAGCCAAAATCTGTGCCTCCAACTGCCGGCAATTCCAGCCCCTCTCCATTATCTCGAGTATCACCAAAATTCATCTTCCTGAGCAACCTATCCCGTCCTAACAATCATTTCTTGTGACCAAAAGACAAAAACACAAACCTAAGGATCAAACAAAGTTGCTGGATCAAAGGTTGATCCTAATTGGATTTAAAAAGAACGAAAAAGGGGGGATTTTCTCTCGGTTCCGGTCCCAAATTCCTTCCTGAATCAACCAAAGAAACACCACAAACACCATCCGACTGCCATTTCCCCAATTATTCCGAACCACCATTTCTAGCCATTCCATATCACCTTTCCAGTACCACAAAACCGAGAGCACCACCATCATAGCCATCCAAGCCCTCATGACCTAATCAACACCACCATTACACGAGCCCCATTCTCAGTCAAGAACGAATTCAATCACAACACCAAACAAGCAACCAAGATCAAATCCAACAAGCTTTTAGCCTTTAACCCAAAACCTACATCCAAGACTTAAACCCGAGAGCCCCCCAAAACCTAGATCCCATATTTGAATCCAAAAAGGGCAACCTCCAAACGCACGCACACACCTACAGCCAACCACATCCAACATCAACACATAGCTATCAGCCAAAAAAAAAGCAAAGCAAAAAAAAAAGGAAAGAAAACAAAACAAAACAAAAGTGAAAATGGTTTTCGGGGAAGGTCAGATCTGTGGGGTTAGGAGGTTTTTTTTGGTGAAACGGGGGCAAGATCTAGTTAGAGGGAGTCGAGGAGAGCATTTTTAGGTGTCAGAGAGACAACTGGCGGCTGGCATACTGCAGCTGGCACGGTGGCAGCTGTTCGGCTTTTTGAGAGGGCCGAGAGGATTTTGGATTTTTTGAAGTTTTTTTTGGACAAAACGGCGAAAATGAGGATTTGACAAAAAAATTTAGGGTTTTATAAAGGTGCAAAACACACTGTTTTGGAAGCCCTTAGAATCTGCGCCTGGACCCGACTCGGGTCCAAGATCCGCGTGCCTGACCTGCCAAGGAAGAAGGATCCGCGCTTCAACCAGATTCGACCCGATCCGCGACCCGGATTCGCCACCCATGCCAGTCCACGTCCCTGCCGAGGCCCAATCCAGCATTTGGGTTTTGGGCTGTCTTTTGGGGCCGTTCAGAAGGGTTTTTCCTTTGGGTTCTAATCCCAAATCCACTTGGGTATACATTGCTGCCTTTCTTTAATTTATTTATTTATTTTTATTTATTTTGTTGAATAATTTATTTTATGCATTTTAAATTCATTTTCACAGTAAAAAAAGTATATATTTATTTGTATATAGAATTTTCTAGGATTTGTCACAATTTTAAGTTTAATTAACCTAATTGCAAGGAATTAGTTTTAACAATAAACATATAGTTTTTTAAAAATATATAAGCAAATAAATGTATAAAATAATGATAAAATAGATTTCTTATTAGACCACTTACTATGAAAAAAGCATACCTTAGGAAGCATTAATAAATTAAATGAAATTCTTTCGATAATGGGATGTTACGGAAGTCACAAGTAGTGATTCCTAACTGATCCCTAGGTGAGAAGAGTATACTAAATGTTGCCAAAAGTATTGGAATATTTAGTGTGATTTTTCAATACACGAATTTTCATTTTTTAAAAAAAACAAATAATATAAAAAATAAAGAAATAATAAATACATTAAATAGACATGCATACGCATCATTTATTATCTGTTTGCATCCCATGCATTCACGCGAATTTAATAACATGAGTCCCACCGAGGATGAGATTCTATAGAAGCCACAAGTAGTGATTCTTTAGAAATCTCTAGGTAAGGAGAATTATTTCAAATGTTTCCAAAAGAATTGGAATATTTGATTTAATTTTTCAATAAAATGAGTTCATGTTTATTTTCAAAATAAAACTTATTTTAATATATATGATAATCTTCGATCAATTATGCAAATAATGTGAGTCCCACCGATGATGAGATTCTATAGAATTCGTAAGTAGTGATTCTTAAGAAATCTCTAGGTGAGTGAAATTATTTCAATGTTGCCAAAAGTATTGGAATATTTGATTTAATTTCTCAATAAATGGGGTTCATGTTGATTTTCAAAAAGAAGTTTTTTAAACATATATATATATATATATATAACAGTAATTTTTAAGCCAATGCACAAATTTTCTTAATAAGTGAATTAAACTTAAGTCAAGACTATTTTATTAAAATTAAAGGATACCACGTGGTTAGGATGGTACCGTTTTCTAACAGGCGTTGTGAGGGTGCTAATTCTTCCTCACATGTAATCGTACTCCTGAACCCAATTTTGTTTTCGTAGACCAAAATTATCTTTTTATTAAAACTTAATTAATTTTGAGATTTTGTTAAAAAGATAAATATTTTTAGGTGGCCAATCACACCTACTCAAAAAAGATTGGTGGCGACTCCATTTGTTTTTAAATTTTTTCAAAATCGTCGAGCGGTCGAGTCCCCGGACGAAATCATTACGACAGCTTGGCAACTCCACTGAGGAGCTTTTTTGAGAGTCAAGCAATTTATTAATCATGTGTTATCCTAAGTTTTAATTTGATGGTCTTAACTAATATTTAAATTTAATTTCTTTAATTCTAAATAATTTGTTGCATTTGTATTTTAGTTATTTTGCTTATTTTACGATATTCTTTATTTTGTATTTATTATTCTTAATAAATTGTTGGGGCATCTAGGATAGGCGTTTTGATTTGATGAATATTTGATGTGTTCCCTCATACACATACTTGCACTTGCATTTCCATAACATGAGCCCTATTCCCCGGTTCCGTCTTTCTTAGGAGGGAGTAGAGTACCTTTGCTCTCGTGAGGTAATAACCTCCACAATGGCAAGCGAAATACTCCCACTCAAATCAATTCCTTACTAGTCCAGTGTGGATGCCAGTGAGGAATAATTTGGGAACCTTTTTGACATTTTAGAGATTTAAACTAGCATATAGAGGGCCTTAAAAATTAGATTTAGGAAGAGTCGTATTTGCCTATTGTAAGTAGGACACATGAGGGAATCTTTTTACAATCTTTTAATATCAATAATAAAATGAGTACATTAGCTTTTAGTTTAAACTATTCATAATTTTTTATTCTTAATAAAACGAAGGCTTCACATTTTCATAAAAAAATGGTAGAAAATATTATTTTAACAAAATCTTGTTTTAAAAAAAAGAGTTTTTTTTTACAAAAGAGTATTTTTTTTATAATATAATGTTCTCAAAATTTTGTTAAATTTCTAATTTTCAAATTTGTGTTTTCTGAAAATTTTTTTTGTTGTTCTTGCATATTTCTTCATTTTCGTTTTGTTTCCTTTTTTGAAAAATGGGTAACAAGATAAAGTTTTTGTATTCTCAAAAAAAAATTGTTTTCCCTTAATTTCTTTTCTCCAATACAAAAAAGATCAATGAAGAAAGTGAAAAAATAAACACAAACTTTTTCTTTTTGTAAATAATGAAATCATTTGTTTTGAAAAGAGGTGAAAAAAATAAGATTTTGTTTTCTTTGAATTAAATCCATTAAAAATAATAAGAAGAAATTCGATTAAATTTTAAATTTTAATTCAAAAAAAAATTTCTTTATTCTTTGTTATTCTTGTGAAAATTTTTCTCTTGAGGTAAAAGCAAAAAAAGTCAAATGAGAGGGATTAAAAAGGAGAAGGTGTTCCTTTTTGTTTTTTTGAAAAAAAAAAGAGAGATAGAAAAAAAAAGGAAAAGAAGGGAGAATGACATAAAAGTGAAAGAATGAAAAAATTGTAAAAGAAAAAAAATCTTGATTTTAGGGGAAAATTCATTAGGTTAGAAGGAAGGAAAAAGAAAAGAAAAAAAGAGAGTAGAAAAAATGTAGTACTTTGCAGAATATAAATAAAAAAAAGGAGGAAAAAGAAAAAAGGGGGTTAAGAGAATAGCCTAATAACATTAATGAGTGCAAATTGCAATGAAAAGAGAGGTGTCATTTTTTCCCTCTATCTTTTTATTCATAAATAATGATACCATAATCATTTGGGCAATGTGCATATGAAAATAAATTTAGTAAACCTGTTTTGCATTTTATGTCATCTCATATCATCCATCATTGCATCCATGTATCCATTGAAATGTGTGCATCATGTTGATTAGGCCCATGTTCAAAAGAGTCCAATAACATTACCATTTTGTTAAATTCCCTTGGAAGGTTGATTCTTGTCTTTATAAAGTGGTTCAACATGGAAGATGATCAAGTAACCCGAATGGACAAAGTGGAACAAGACCAAAATGAGATAAAGGAACAGCTCTATCGAATGATGCAAGAAATTAAAGGTATCCTAGAAGTGAAGGAGACCATGAAAGGGAGTCTTGTGCAAGGAAACAATCAAGTTCAAGCGTATGACAACCCAAAAGGAAACTTCCAGGGGCAAACCTCTGGTAATGTGAATTTTCAGTAAATACTTGGTCAAGAGGCAAATTTTTTCAATCCTATTGGTGTCCTTGAGTTAAGACCTTCAAATGAAAATCCATTAGAAATGGCTTGGGGTCCAGTTGAAGAAAGAAGGCACAACTTCTTGGAAGAAAGAATTCAAGCAATCGAAGGAAGGAACGAATTTTGTGATCCAAAAGAGTATTGCTTGGTGCCTGATGTGGTTATCCCACCAAAATTCAAAGTCCCAGAATTTGAAAAGTATGATGGGACCAAATGCCCTAAAGCACATTTAGCCACATATTGCCTCAAGATGATTGGGCATGCTCATGATAAAAAGCTGCTTATTCATATATTTCAAGATAGTTTGATAGGAGCAGCAGCTAATTGGTATTTTAAGTTGAAAAGAGGCCAAATTCATACATGGAGGGATCTGTCTCGAGCATTTTTAGAGCAATATAAGCATTTGATAGAGATAGCTCCAGATCGTTTGACCCTCCAAAGCATGAGAAAGAACTTGAATGAAAGCTACAAAGAATATGCTCTTAGATGGAAAGAAATGGCATCACAAGTTCAACCACCACTTACGAATAGAGAAATGAACTCTCTATTTGTAGATACTCTCCCTTCTCCATATTATGACAAGTTGATTGGGAATATTTTTTCAGATTTTGTAGATTTGTTGTTTTCTGTTGGTAGAATTGAAGATAGGATAACAAAAGGGAAGATTGCAGATACTAGTATAAGGAATTATGGTGAGAAGGGATGCGACACCTTTAGTGAGCAAGTTCAAGAAGCAACTGCTGAACGATCCGACAAGAGGAAAGTCAATGTGATGTAAGGACCCTTCAACAGTCATTCTCCCTTTGCTACAATCCTTTTATCCTTACACTCCGAAATCCTATTCCCATAAGTTGTCACAGCCACGTTATCCTAACACCTCATTCCCCATTGCACAAGCCCCTTTGCCTTAGAAGCGCATTTTACCAAATGACCATGATATTGATCTTGACCATCCCGAGACCAAGATGAGAAAAAGGGCTAAATTGTACCATTCAATCCCAATGTCCTATACAGACTTGTTCCCACTTCTTGTCCAAAGTCACAAGATTTCCACTATTCATGCCAAACCTAGAAAGCCTCCTTACCTAAAATGGTATAACCCCAACACCAAATGTGACTACCATGATGGGATTAAAGGACATTCCATTGAAAATTGTACTGCGTTTAAGGATAAGGTACAAGCTTTGATCGACGCAGATCCAACGAAATTCAAAGGACTTATTTGTGGCTATCATCACCAAGGGAGAAAGACCTAAGGATCGGTGGTTCAAGGATAACATGTGTTCCAATAGGAAACTTTTCTTTATGCTTTGTACATATTTTTTCATTTCAAAATCACTTTTAAGGATGTGAGCTGGAGTTGACAAGGTATTTCATGAATTTGTAAATATTTATATTTGAAATTTTTAGATTTTTTTTAAAATTTTGTTTTTCAAGGTAAAAAAAAATCAAATGAAAATATGGTAACTAGGCATTTCTCTTGAAAATAAGAGCCTTTATAATTGCCAATAAAAGATAAAAAAAAGAGGACATAACAAAGTCTCTAAAGAATTGGTGATAATTATTTAGAGGAAACTTATTCCAGCAAATACATTCTCCTTGAACAATTTCTTTCTTTCAAAGTCACAAGTTGGAACTTCATGGACCTTCATTTTCACTTAATCATGGTGAGATTTTGAGGAAAGATGACCTTTATTTAGGCTAATAAAATGATTTGTTTGTTAAAACCTTTTTGTCAGGATTCCTTAATGATCAAATAAATGACACTCTTTTAGATTTGGACTTTGGTAGTTTAATAATTGTCAAGATTATGCTAAAATCATCCAAACTTCTTTGAAAAACCATAGGTCCTAAATTCCTTGGCCAGCCTTTTTGATCTATTGCTTGAGGCACACAGACAAAAGATACAGTAAACAAAGTACCCTAAGCCCTTAAAACATCTCAAATGCCATAGTATTTCTTCTCTTTTCTCTCGGTAGAAATACTATGAGTAACATATGGTCAAAATGAAATGTTCCAACATGATATTCATTAGTCTATGAGGCATCATCCATGGTTTGCATCATTGCCATGGAAAAATTGATGCATGGGGTGCAGGACATTAAAAAAATTAAAAATAAAAAGAAAATTGACTGTGACATCATGCACTTAAGATATTCGAATGATTCCAAACAATAAAGAAAAATCCCTCCAAAAAAAAGAAAAAAAACTAAAAAAATCCATGAAGCTCAAATAAAAAAATGATGAAAAAAAATAGAAAACATAAAAATAAAGTTGTTTTACCCTTTTAATTCAAGGAATAACTCTTCATTTTAAGTGGCTATGTTTGAAATAACAAATGGTCATCTTTTGTCATCCATTCAAAAATTTGAAAATTTATTCATTTGCTACCCCTTTTGAGCTTGATGATTTTTTTCCAAATTAACCCTAACCAAGGATCATCCTCCACATTGGAGGGCAAGTATGAAACAACAAAAAAGAAGAAAGATCTTTTCAAAAAATACGAATAATCCAACCCCAGTTTCTAGATGAAAAAAGAAGATCATTATGATGAGGGGCAAGTTTGAATTAAATTGATTTCCAATAACTTTGGACCTAAAAAGCAAAAAAAAAAAATGAAAGAGAGAAGAATGAAGAAATAAAATGATAAAAGGTGAGACTTGATAGTGAAAGAAAAGTCCTAAAGGGAATCCTTCAATCATATTAAATGATCCTTGGATTGATCACCTTCAAACACATTTTTGGGCCTTTTTATCCATTCTTTCAAAACCCTAAACCTCGGCCTACATTACATACCTTAAAAAGTCTATTTCGATCAAGCTTGGATACCTAAATTGAAGAGATTGTTCCTTGAAGAGTCTAAAACCTATGAGGCACTTATCTCATTTTTTGCCAATATTATCCTTTAAGAATACTCATTTCAAATGAATTTTGAATTCTTAAGTGCATGATGAAACAATCACAAAAAAAAAAAGAGAGCAAACTGAAAGAATGAGGCTCTAGGGTGAAAACCCAAAAAAGGACAGTCTAGAGCAAAAGTGAGAACTCTTTAAGATCATTCATGGTGTTGTTAATGCCACAACAGAAACGGCATTAAGAAAGTCATTTTGAAGCATCCAATGAGCATCCTAAACCATTAAGATATCCAAGAATGTCCTTTTGAAGGCCATTAAAATGATTGGTACCAAGATTAAAGCTTTTGTCTCCTCCCAAAATAACATAACAAAAATTTGAGCCTATCATAGCTAGTCCTGACAAATATCAAAATACCTCATTTGAAAATTAAAAGAGTATCAGTTTTGATTGTACTTTAAAATGAATCTTTTTAAAAAAATCATTTCAAGGAATCTAGTTTTTTTTAAAATAATTTAAACTTCTTTTGTGAGCCTAGTTAAAGGGACACCTATCCCTTTTCTCAACAAATGACAACTATCCTTACCAAACCAAAACCTTAATGTATGAACCCACTCAATCGATTTAATGAGAATAAATTACCATTTTCCTCCATATGCATCCAGATAGTGATCACAAATTTTTAAGAGAGTTGAATGTCAAATATATTGTATAATTGTAGGTCTTAGGTTCAACTTCTTTTGACTAGAGTATGGGGTAATCTGTAAAATTAAAAAGTTTTGACTGGATAAACATTTTTGGATAATGAAATCATTTATATCCCTCAAATGAAAAAAAGAAAGGGTGTTTTACAGGAAATAATAATCTCCTTGTGATTTCTTTGGGGCAATTTTGTTCGATTTTTTTTTTAATATTTCAAGTGAAAAATGAGAGAGAAATTTGATAATTATGGTGGAGCAATGAACTTCTTGTGCCTTCTTGAGGCAATTCTTATTAAAGAAAATTTTGATGGTGTTTCAAAATAATAGTAAAAAGGAATGTGATGACTAGGGCAACTCCTGAAGAAGAATAGAACTTCATGGAATAAAGAATTTTGTTGACTAAGGGATCAAATAGAAAATTCTTGGATCATTGTGTTTGCAGCTTTATAGTACAAATTGACATTTTCATTTGAATTTGCATTTGGACAAATGTTGTTTGCATTGGCATCACAATAGCTGATCATTCATTGAAATAAAATTACTTTTGCATCATCAATCATTGCATTTGTCAATGTTGTTAAAAAAAAGAAAGGGAAGATAGGAGTTTTGTGAATGAGAAAAGAAAGTGAAAATTGAAAAAAAGGAAAAGAAAAGTTTGTGTGAAAGAGAGGAGGAAAGAAATAATAAACAAGTTTCTTTTTGAAAATGACAAGAATATCAAAATGTAGCTTGAGAAAAACAAAAAAAAAGAGATACTTCTTTTATTTTAGAGAACAAAGGAAAGAAAAAGCAAGAAGAACAAAAGTCAAACAAAAAAAGAGAAAATGAGATGAGTTTAATGGGATTTTGAGAATATGAGAGATAAAACAGAAAGTTTTAAAATTTTGAGAATTTGAAAAAAAAAACTTGAGATGAGATAGTAAAGAATTGATAAAGGAAACTGCAGAATCAAGAATATTCAAAAAATAATTGCAATCTTGATATTGGATAGATTTCTAAGCCCAGTAAAGTTGGCACCCAAGATGAAATTTAAGCCCAACGTAGTTAGCACCTAGATGAGGTTTAAGCCCGACGTAGTTGGCACCATTGTGTGGTATTAAGCCCAACAAAATCGGCATATAGTTAGACGAGATTTTTAAGCCCAACGTGGTTGGCACCATTGAAAGTTCAAGCCCAGTAAAGTTGGCACTCAAGAAGAGAATTTAAGCCCAACGTAGCTGGCACCTAAATGATGTCTAAGCCCGATGTAGTTGGAACCGTTGTGCAGTATTAAGCCCAGCAAAATCGGCACATTAAGAGATTGTTTCTTTTAAGCCTAGTAAAGTTGGCACTCAAGAAGAGAATTTAAGCCTAACGTAGTTGGCACCTAGATGAGATTTTAAGCCCAACGTAGTTGGCACCATTGAAAGTTTAAGCCCAGTAAAGTTGGCACTCAAGAAGAGAATTTAAGCCCAACGTAGCTAGCACCTAAATCATGTCTAAGCCCGATGTAGTTGGCACCGTTGTGTGGTATTAAGCCCAGTGAAATCGGAATATAATTAGTTAAAGGTTTAAGCCCAGTAAAGTTGGCACTCAAGAAGAGAATTTAAGCCTAACGTAGCTGGCACCTAGATGAGATTTTAAGCCCAACGTAGTTGGCACCGTTGAAAGTTTAAGCCCAGGAAAGTTGGCACCCAAGATGAAAATTTAAGCCCAACGTAGCTGGCACCTAGATGATTTTTAAGCCCAGTGAAGTTGGCACTCAAGAAGAGAATTTAAGCCCAATGTAGCTGGCACCTAAATGATGTCTAAGCTCGATGTAGTTGGCACCGTTGTGTGGTATTAAGCCCAGCGAAATCGGCATATAATTAGTTGAAAGTTTAAGCCCAGTAAAGTTGGCACTCAAGAAGAGAATTTAAGCCTAACGTAGCTAGCACCTAGATGAGATTTTAAGCCCAACGTAGTTGGCACCGTCGAAAGTTTAAGCCCAGTAAAGTTGGCACCCAAGATGAAAATTTAAGCCTAACGTAGCTGGCACCTAGATGATTTTTAAGCCCAATGAAGTTGGCATTCAAAAAGAGAATTTAAGCCCAACGTAGTTGGCACCTAGATGAGGTTTAAGCCCGATGTAGTTAGCACCATTATTTGGTATTAAGCCTAGCGAAATCGACAAATAGTTAGATGAGATTTAAGTATAGTGAAATTGGCACTTTAAGAGATTGTTTCTTTTAAGCCTAACGTCGCTGGCACCTAGATGAAAGTTTAAGCCCAGTAAAATTGGTACCCAAGATGAAAGTTTAAGCCCGATGTAGTTGGCACCGTTGTGTGGTATTAAGCCCAGCGAAATCGGCACATTATGAGATGAGATTTTTAAGCCCAGTAAAGTTGGCACTCAAGAAGAGAATTTAAGCCCAACGTAGCTGGCACATAATTAGATGAGATTTTTAAGCCCAACGTAGTTGGCACAGTTGAAAGTTTAAGCCCAATAAAGTTGGCACTTAGATGAGTTTGAAGCCCAATGTAGTTGGCACCGTTGTGTGGTATTAAGCCCAGCAAAATCGGCACATTATGAGATGAGCTTTTTAGGCCCAATATAGCTAGCACTATTGCGAGATCTTAAGCCTAGAAAAATTGGCACCCAAGATAAGACTTTAAGCCCAACATAGCTGGCACCTTAGGAAATGAGACTTTTAAGCGTAATTTAGCTGGCATTATTATGTGGTTTTAAGCCCAGTGAAATTGGCACTTTAAGAGATTGTTTCTTTTAAGCCCAGTTTAACTGGCACCAAATTTTTTAACCTAATTAACTGGATGCATGATTTTCAAGGTAGGAAATGATTTCCAAGTCCTCCGGGCACAATCAAATCTCTTTAAAGTTTCATTGCCTCTGCTGCAAGAGAAGCATATTTCAGGAAAAATTTAAAGTTTCATTGCCTTTGTTGCAAGAGGAGTACTTTTCAGGAAGGAATTTAAAGTTTCAAGGCCTATGCTGTAAGAGGAGCACATTCCAGGAAGGAATTTGAAGTTTTAATGCCTCTGTTGCAAGAGAAGCACTTTTCATGAAGGAATTTAAAATTTCATTGCCTCTGTTGCAAGAGAAACGCATTCCATGAAGGAATTTAAAGTTTCATCGCCTCTGCTGCAAGAGGAGCTTTTTCAAGAAAGAGATTTTTAAAGTTTCATTGCCTTTGTTGCAAGAAGAGCTTTTTTAAAAAAAAAGAAGAAAAAAAAGAATAAGAAATAAGAGATTAACTCTTGAGTTGGACAAAATTGTTGTCTATTGTCTTTGTTCTATTCTTGATTCTCAGCAATGAGCAAAGAGGGGCATCTGTAGACACTCAATTTTGTCCAAATAAATGATACAATTGCTAAAAAATTTCAGATCAAATTTTTTAGGCCAATTGGGCTTTCGAAGTCCAAATTAAGATATATGGGCTTTAAGGCCCAAAGAAAAATGGGCTGAGTTTAATATTTTTTATTATTTTTATTTTATTTATTTATCTTTTTTTTATTATTATTTCTTTTCTTTATTATTATTATTATTATTATTATTATTATTATTATTATTATTATTATTATTATTGTACATCACATTTAATAGGAAGGGACTTTCCCATTGTCGGCTGCACATTTTTAAGCCAAAATTTGTGCCTCCAGCCGCCAGCAGTTCCAGCCCCTCTCCACTATCTCGGGTATCACCAAAATTCATCTTCCCGAGCAACCTATCCCGTCCTGACAATCATTTCTTGTGACCAAAAGACAAAAACACAAACCTAAGGATCATACAAAGTTGCTGGATCAAAGGTGGATCCTAATTGGATTTAAAAAGAACGAAAAAAGGGGGATTTTCTCTCGATTCCGGTCCCAAATTCCTTCCCTGAATCAACTAGAGAAACACCACAAACACCATCCGACCGCCATTTCCCCAATTATTCCAAACCACCATTTCCAGCCATTCCATATCACCTTTCCACTACCACAAAATCGAGAGCACCACCATCACAGCCATCCAAGCCCTCACGATCTAATCAACACCATCATTACCCGAGCCCCATTCTCAGTCAAGAACGAATTCAATCACAACACCAAATAAGCAACCAAGATCAAATCCAGCAAGCTTCTAGCCTCTAACCCAAAACCTACATCCAAGACCTAAACCCGAGAGCCCCTCAAAACCTAGATCCCAGATCTGAATCCCAAAAGGGCAACCTCCAAACGCACGTACACACCCACAGCCAACCATATCCAACATTAACACACAGCTATCAGCAAAAAAAAAAGCAAAGCAAAAAAAAAGGGAAAGAAAATAAAACAAAACAAAAAAAAAAGAAAAGTGAAAATGGTTTTCGGGGAAGGTCAGATTTGTGGGGTTAGGAGGTTTTTTTGGTGAAATGGGGGCTAGATCTAGTTAGAGGGAGCTGAAAAAAGCATTTTTAGGTGTCGGAGAGACAACCAGCAGTCGGCGTACGGCAGCGCAGCGCGACCGGCATGGTGGTAGCTGTTCGGCTTTTTGAGAGGGCCGAGAGGATTTTGGATTTTTTGAAGTTTTTTTGGACAAAATGGGGAAAATGAGGATTTGACAAAAAAATTTGGGGTTTTATAGAGGTGCAAAACGCACCATTTTGGAAGCCCATGGAATCCGCGCCTAGACCTGACCCAGGTCCAAGATCCGCGTGCCCGACCTGCCAAGGAAGAAGGATCCGCGCTTCAACCAGATTCGACCCGATCCGCGACCCGGATTCGCCACTCGTGCCAACCCACATCCTTGTCGAGGCCCAGTCCAGCATTTGGGTTTTGGGCTGTCTTTTTGGGCCGTTCAAAAGGGTTTTTCCTTTGGGTTTTAAGCCCAAATCCACTTGGGTATACATTGCTGCCTTTCTTTAATTTATTTATTTTTATTTATTTTGTTGAATAATTTATTTTATACATTTTAAATTCATTTTCACAGAAAAAAAAGTATATATTTATTTGTATATAGAATTTTCTAGGATTTGTCACAATTTTAAGTTTAATTAACCTAATTGCAAGGAATTAGTTTTACCAATAAACATATAGTTTTTTTTAAATATATATGCAAATAAATGTATAAAATAATGATAAAATAGATTTCTTATTAGACTACTTACTATGAAAAAAGCATACCTTAGGAAGCATTAATAAATTAAATGAAATTCTTCCGATGATGGGATGTTACAGAAGTCACAAGTAGTGATTCCTAACTGATCCTTAGGTGAGAAGAGTCTATTAAATGTTGCCAAAAGTATAAAAATATTTAATGTGATTTTTCAATACACGAATTTTCATTTTTTTTTCAAAAATAAAAAAAACAAATAATATAAAAAATAAAGAAATAATAAATACATTAAATAGACATGCATGCGCATAATTTATTATCTGTTTGCATCACATGCATTCACGCGAATTTAATAACATGAGTCCCACCGAGGATGAGATTCTATAGAAGTCACAAGTAGTGATTCTTTAGAAATCTCTAGGTGAGGAGAATTATTTCAAATGTTGCAAAAAGTATTGGAATATATGATTTTATTTTTCAAAAAAAGAGGTTCATGTTTATTTTCAAAATAAAACTTATTTTAATATATATGATAATCTTCGATCAATTATGCAAATAATGTGAGTCCCACCGATGATAAGATTTTATAGAATTCACAAGTAGTGATTTTTAAGAAATCTCTAGGTGAGTGAAATTATTTCAATGTTGCCAAAAGTATTAGAATATTTGATTTAATTTCTCAATAAATGGGGTTCATGTTGATTTTCAAAAAGAAGTTTTTTAAACATATATAATAGTAATTTTTAAGCCAATGCACAAATTTCCTTAATAAGTGAATTAAACTTAAGTCAAGACTATTTTATTAAAATTAAAAGATACCACGTGGTTAGGATGGTACCGTTTTCTAACGGGCGTTGTAAGGGTGCTAATCCTTCCTAACACGTAACCGTACTCCCGAACCCAATTTTGTTTTTGTAGACCAAAATTATTTTTTTAATAAAACTTAATTAATTTTGAGATTTTGTTAAAAAGATAAATATTTTTAGGTGACCAATCACACCTAGTCAAAAAAAATTGGTGGCGACTCCATTTGTTTTTTAAATGTTTTTAAAATCGTCGAGCAGTCGAGTTCCCGGACGAAATCGTCATGACAAGTACGATAGGGGATATAGAGCAAAGATTGAATGTATTTGATTGTTAAACGGGGCTATCCAGTAAAATGTATTAACCTAGGAATTTACCGCTTTTACGCAAAAATTGTTTTATGATGTTATTGGATGCTAATTGATATGAAATTGAATTGGGACCATAGGTAGGTCGCCTTAAGCTGTATCAAGTGATGTATTAAGTGGATAGTAATCAAATGATATGATATAAAACTGATCACATAACAAACAAACGTAGAGAAATTAAAAGAAAAAGTAAGGCCTAAAATTTAGATTTCCACATAAATATGTATAAGTGACTGAACTATTACGTCTCTTGGGATGTGACACAAACTGATGTAAAGAAAAAAAATTTTGCCCTAATTTCCGTAATTCTGTTGTCGATAAATGCCCTATCACATCCTTCGAGGCTTGACATTAAATATTTAATTTGCACGATTCTGCTATTTAAGAAAATTAAATTTTGTATTTTAAACTTTTTTTATTTGTTATAAATATTGAGTTTAATGGTTTTTAAGTAATAAACAAAAATAAGAAATGAATGTAAAAATAGTTAATTTTAATTATTATTATTATTATTATTATTATTATTATTAGAAAAATCACATGAAAATTTTAAAGCATCATCACCGCTCTTTTTTGGGGACATTAGGGGACTTGTTTGTAGACTAGCTAATTAGAAGTCTACATTAAAATTTTATTTATTACAACAAAATAATTTTACATTAATGGAAATCTTAATTAACCTACCATCAATGTAAAAACCAACATATAAACAAGTCAATAATTATAGAGTACAATTCTCATTGCCGACTATAACTCTTAATTTATTTTGCAATGAGAAAGAGGGAATGATGCTTACTATTATATTTATTTATCAGTGATTCCATGTCTGCAACTTCTCATAATTTTTATCATCACAGCTGCGATAAAAACCATCATCTTTGACCTTCCAATAAACAGTTTTTTTGGGGTGCTTGCATACCACTGATTCAGATTTGTAGTTGCCATCTACAAAAATATCGAACCTCTTGGTCTTATTTCCATGTTTAAACTCACAATTGAAAAGAGTGCTTTCCCAGAAATTGAGCTTGAAATGGAACTGAAACTCATCGTTTCTCCAAACAGTATGTTCTCCGAGATCATTGTCTCCTGAGCGGACATGAAGAATGAGTGGTTTAGCATTGGTGCTTAGCCGATTGAGTAAGTGAACGTAATATTTCCAATTGAAGTAAAAACTAGCTAATCCTGGTTGAGCCATGTTCGATAACATCACAAGGACAAAAACCAAAATCATGGCGCTACGTCCTCCAACTTTAGTCATGATTTGTTTTGGATAAATGCTAATGGAGCCTTTTGTTTTTAGTTGAAATATTGAAAGTGAGTATATATACACACATGGGAGACTATTTATAGCTTTGTATGAAGAAATACATTTACATTTTTAGAAAGGGAAAGAAGAGCAGAAAATAAATTCTTGGCAAGCCATCCATGGAAAAAGTCAACTTCATGAAAATCACACAATTTCCCCTACCAATGCGCCTTTCCATCAAGCTAGAAGCTTTGTGCCGCCAAAATTGCTCCTCTCAGATGTGAATTGCTATTTCCTTCGCCATCAAGTATATTACTAAATTGGAATAAGAAATTACACACACATATATATAGGGTTAGAAGATAATTGGAGAGTTCATTTCAATGCAGTGAAAAAAAATACATTTTCTTGATATGGTAATTGTGTTTTTTGGATATTGTTAACAAATTCAAATAAATGTTTAGTTTTACATTTGTTTCTTAAGATTTCAAGTTTCAAGCCTTGTTTTTAAATCGTATTGCTTAATAAATGATAATAAATAAATTGAAATAACTTTAAAAGACTCATTAGTAATTTCTTTTTTAGCTTTGTGCATTAGTTTTGATTTTATAAATATTTTTAGGGTTTATAATTAATGCATAATTATAAAAGTCATCGATGTAATTATCATTATCAAATTTAATCATTCAAAGCAGAAGCCAATGACATGACTTTTATAAAATCAAAGGTGAAATTAACGCATAATTATCACGTTTAATCATAGATTTACAATGTAAAAGTCTAGTAGTGATTAGTTTTGAAGCAGAACCCAAGATTTATCTGAAAACAAGAAGATTATACAATCAAGAAGCCATGTCTTTTCTTTGTTTCTCATATTTATTTATGGAAAAGGCATGTAAACAAGTGGGCATCCAACTGCTACACTAAGTGAAATGAACGTTCTTCGTTCTTGTGCTTTTCTCTGGAGTTAATCAAATATCAAAATGTCTCAGGGAATAATAATAATAATAATAATAATAATAATAATAATAAGGCTCCACATTTCAACGGTCTATGGTAATCACTCAGTGGGAAAATTTAATGCACCTACTGTTCGGTTTAGTTTATTGAAAATAATTTTTGAAAAATAGTTTCTGAAAAATATTTACATTTTCTCAAAAACTAAAAATTTTTCATTATTTGGATGAGTTAATAAAAATATTTTTCTTGTTTGGTTATTTTTTTTGGAAAATCTGTTTTCTTTCCTTAAATGATTTTAACATAACTAATAAAATATTGCAAATTATTTATTATTTATTCATTAATTTATTAATATTAAAATTAATTATATTATTAAACATTTAAAAGAAAAACTATTTATTATTACTTATATCAATACTGTTAAAATATATGTAATATTAACAATATATTAATATTTATTTTTCAAATATTAAAAATATTTATACTATTACAATGATTATATTTTATATTGAAAGTATTTATTATTAAAATCAAAACAAAAGTATATATTTATTATTAAAATGTTAATATAAAAATTTTTTAGGTCAAATAAATATCATTGAGATATTAAAAATATTTAAGATTAATAATATACAAAATAAAATATTTAAACTTAAAATATTAAAAGATTTTTAATGTTAATATTTTAATATTAAAAAATTTTAATTTATTTAAATAAAATATATTTTTATTAATATAATAATATTTTATGTAAGGTTATATCAAATCAATTTGTAAAAAAAAAAACAAGTTTAAAAAATTATATTTAAGGTCTAATTTAAGTAGAATTATACTCATGAGCCTGGTAAATAACCTGACCCATAGTTTTTTTTTCAAAAATTTTTTTCTCTTTTCAAAAGCATAAGATAATTTTCAGAAAAAATGACCTAATTTTTCATTGATAAAAAAGTCATTTTTTATTCATTAATTAATTTTCTGTCAAACAAATACAAAAATATGCAAAAATCATTTTTCAGAAGTTAATTTCAATGAATCAAATGGAGGCTACATACGAGAACTAACTCAAGTGTTTGCGTAACTTAATAATGAAGTCTCCTGGTGGATACCTAAATGGCTAGTTGCATGTGAAAGGATTTTTTTATACATATCATATGGATGATTATGAAGAGTTAAGTTGAGATGATTCAGTATTATCACTACAAGAAAAAGACTTTCAGAGACGGAATTTTTTTGTCGCTAAAAGTAAGTATCATCGACGGATTACCGACGGAAATTATGTTAAGCTTAGCGACGGAATTCTGTCGGTATATTGCGACGGAAAGAATTCTGTCGCTATTCCGTTGCTAATTATGGCGCGAAGATACTATTCATGAGGTGCCAAAATTAGCGACGGAATTAGCGATGGAAAATTCCGTTGCTAAATTGTAAATGGTGAAAAATTACAAATTGAATTAGCAATGAAATTTTCCGTCGCTAAAGACTATTACTGACAGAATTAGCGACAGAAATTTCCGTCACAAATCCAACCTATTTATATTTTATTTATTTTATTTTTGACAATTTTGGAACATTAGCGACGAAATTTTTGTCACTAATTCCGTCGCTAATGTTAGTTAGCGACAGAATTAGCGACGAAAATTTTTCGTCGCTGATTCCATAATATTGAAATTTATTTTAATTTTATTTTTTATTTTTTTATAATTTTAAAAATTACCGACAGAATATGTCCGTCACTAATTCCGTCGCTGATTATTTTTAGTGACGGAATTAGCGACAAAATCTTTCTGTCGCTAATTCTAAAATAGAAAATATATTTAAATTTTTTATGTTATTCCGTCGCTAAAAATATTCTGTCGCTTAAAGTCCTCGATAACCGTTCTCACGGTAGTCGAGGAGTGTCAGAGAGGAATTAGCAACGGAAATTCCATCGCTAATCCAACGAAAATTCCGTCGATAATTCCTCGTAAATGCCAACTTCCCTTCCTTTTTTTCACATTCCCGCTCGTCCCATTTTCTCTTTTCTCCATTTCCACCGCTTCATCTCTAGTTCTCCTCCAATTCCCGTGCGTACCTACTCTATTCTTTTTTTCTCTTTCCTTTGGTCGCCAGCTCGTTGGCTGCCGGTCGTTTTACCATCGGCGCTTGCGGTTGCTTCTCTTTCCTCCTTTATTTTCTTGTGCTAAAAAAAAGACCAAAATCCCAAAATCTTCATTATAAGTTTTCAACCCTTTCATTTTTGCCCAGTTTCATTTTTGGGTTTTCATTAGTAGCCTTGTTTCACAGAGCCTAAACCAATTAGAATTTTCCAATAACAAAATGCATGATTTTACTTAATATATTATAGTCATGTTGGAAAAAGTGTTTTTTTTCATTTGTTTTTGGTAATTATAATTTTTGCTTTCTGAAGCAAAAGGCTAGTGAATAATTTATTTCTTCCAAAAGTTCGAATTGAAGTTTTAATTCTTTTGAAGAATAAAATGCATGATTTTACATCAATATGAAATGATTATGCTAGAATTGGTTTAGCATTTTAGTCGCTTGTTCTTGTTTAATCAACACTTTCCATCATTTTCTTTTGTTTTTTAACAATTATTTTAGGCGCAAAAATTAAACAGAAAAGAGCAATAACTAAAAGGATTCAAGTGTTTGTTATGTAAGAGACATTCTATTTTTGCAGTCCAAACTTTTTCTATGAATTGTGTTTTTTTTCTTCAAAGTGTATTGAGAAAGAAACTGAAGTTCAGTGGTTTTAGGATTTAGTTTTCAACTTTTATTTTATTTTATTTTTATAAATGAAATAAACTTTTGTTTCTCTAAGTACAATTGAATGTATATTTCATTGCATGAGATATAAGTCAGCAGCTTGATTCTGCCATAGAAAAATAATTGTAATTCAAAGCTTTTGGTTATAATATTATTAATTATGAAAATTTATTGTTGCTTTTGTGTATCTATTTACATGGTATTAATAGATTGATGGAATTAGTATTATTAATTTGTTTAATGTTAGATATACATTGTTATATATATTATATTTACTTGTGTATGTTTGTATATTTTTATTTGTGTATATTTAATTAGTTGTGTATATATATTTATTTGACTTTGTGTATATATTTATTTATTTACATATATTTGTATATATTTATTTGTGTATATATATACTTTGTTGTTATTTTTTTGTATAATTATTTACTAATGCTTTTAATGTTGTTGTTATATATATATAAATATATATATATATATATATATATATATTTATATAGGAATATTGTTAGGAAATTTTTATTTAAATGTATATAGTTATATATATTTTTTTAGCTTTTAAATATATAAATTTATTTATGTAGATTTAATTTGGTTATAATATTATTAATTATGAAAATTTATTGTTGTTTTAGTGTATCTAATTACATGTGAAAACCAAGAATTTTCTAAATAAATATAAGGTATTCGAAAAATTTAATTTGGACAAATTGAAATCCAAATTAAATAAGAATGAAATTGGAGAAAATAAATTTGGATATCAAGAAATCCAAATTTTATAAGAAGTAAAGATATGTAATTTTATATATTTATATAAGGTTATTATATAAATATATAAATATATTTTTAAATAAACATATGTACATATCATATTTGAAATACTATTTAATATCATAGAATGAATACATATGTATTCTATTATACATTTATGTATATATGATTTATGTATAAAATATATAGGTATGGTATTTTAAAATAAAGTACATATATATAAATGATTTATATGAAATATGTAATTATATATATATATATAAATGTAATATATATATATGAAATATATATATATATATATAGTATTTTAAATTAAAGTATATATATGGTTTATACAACATATATATCAATATATATATCCAATATAGTAAATAAATATATAATTATATGAATATAATTATATATATAATAATATAAATAAATATATATAATAATATATATTATTTATATTAAAAAAATAATAGGAAAGGTGGGAATCGGGATAACCCGATTCCCAGCCTTTTCTCCTCTATTTCAAGACAGAGGAGAAAACAAAAGAGGCAAAAAAAGAGTCGATCGGCGCCGGGAGGAGGAAGAGAGCGCCGCTGCCGGCGAGCTGAGATGGAGGAAGAGAAGCCGACGCCGACGCCGACGCCTACGGCGAAAAAGAAAAAAAACAGAGAAGGAAAGAGAAATGGCGAGGCGGAACCGAAGTGGGGAAAAGAAAAGAGCCACGGCGGTGCCGGCAGATCCGGGCACCGCCACCCCAACCCTGAGCTCGGCGGAGCTAAGGGGAAGCAAAGCGAGGCCACCGGCGAGGCAGAGGCCGACGGAGAAAGGAAGAAACAGAGAGGGAAGAAGCCGCCGCTACCACCTCCAGATCCGGTGCCGTCACCGCCGGTGAGGAGGAAAGGAGATCAGATTTGGCTTCAGCATGACTTCGGCCAGCTGTGGGAAGGTCGAACCAGCGGAGAACCTGCTGGCGAGGGGCTGAACCGGCGGATGAGACCGAACCGGTCCGGACTGGTTCGGACCAGGAAAAAAAACAGAACAAAAGAGAAAGGGAAAGAAAAAGAAAAGAAAGAAGAAAAGAAAAGAGAAGGAGAAAGAAAAGAAGGAAGAAGAAGAAGAAGGAAAAAAAGGGGAGAAGAAAAGAAAAGACAGAAATGGAAGAATGGTAAATTATTTCATGTTATTTAGTTTATCTTTATTTAATTGATGAATTGTTAAATTGTTTGTGAAAGGTTCTAAGTTTAAAAATGGATTTGAGATTTGTAGAGAATGACACAAGAGGCGAGTTGCAAAAATTTGGATCAAGCACTAGCTTATGAATCTTGGTGTTCGTCAAAGTCCTAAGCTTTGACGCTCGGTAAAATACTTTTATAAAGCATTAGTAGCTTTATATTGTATGTGGGAATTATGATTTTTATATATGATGCATTTATTTAATTGATTTTAAAAATGCTAAGAGGACCCACAACTGATGGTGGGAGTCTTAGTAAGAGATAAAGAAAATGTGAGAATCAACGGCTGTAATTATAAACTGTTTTCCGTGCAGGAGGCTTAGTAAAAATTAAGTCGTTATGCTGCCGAAATTTTTAGGAAAATATCTGAGGAAAAAGATTAAGTTTCTCACATAAATGGAATCTTGGAGATAATTATAGAAAATAAATATTAAAAGGATTTTATGGTATTACCGAAAGAGTTTGATATTGAAATCGATGAGAAGATAGATCGTTGAAAACGATAATGTGATGAATTATATGGTTTAAACCTTATAGAATTGATAAATCAAGTAATTTTAATATCACAAATGGTATCAAGTTGAGATTGAGGTGAAATAATTTATTAGACGGATCACTGATAAAAGTGATGATGATTATAGGATACAACTTAAAAGAGAAAAAAAATTGAAGTTGTGATTTAGACGGTCAAATGATAGAAGTGCAGAATTATCAATCGAGTGATGATTATGGAATTGATAGATTCAAATAAATGGACCGTCTTAGTGGTATGAACTAAGATGTTTGCAATAATATGGATAGTCGCAAGACGACTTAAATGATTGAAATACTGTTGATAGTGGAAATTGGCAAATCCTTTTAAGTGCTAAATTGCCAATCAAAGAATTGAATTGAGGACGTTTTATAGATAATTCTAGCATGATATTACATTTTACAGGCCATATGAAAAGTGAATTGAGGATTGTGATATGATTTTATGATAGTGAATGAAACTGAACCGCAAGTCGAAAATTCTGAATATGTACCAATAGGTCAAACCATAAATGGATTTGATAAGCGATTATTGATCTTGTGGTTCTATGATCCTCGATGTTGACTCTGAAATAGATATCGAATTAGGATATTAGTAATTCCTAATTTCAGTATCCTGATGGCTATATGGAAATATGATATTTAGATGCTCATAGATACTAAGAGGATTCACACTGATGATGTGGTTCTAGTATCGATAATAAAATGTACAAATGATTATTATAGTCGATAATTATCGAAAAAGGATATTGAATACCGAATGGTTGAATACCAAGTGATCTGGTTATTAAATAATTAGAGTATTGAACAATCTGAATACCGAATGAAATGAATCTTGAATGATTTGAATAGTGATTTACTGATTTGACAGAAAGAAAGTATTGAAATCGAATAATTGATGGTGATAAGATAAATGAATCGCTTCAGCGTATTTGATGAAAATATTACCGAAGCTGCATACTGAAATGTTTTATAGCATCGCATTTAAGCATGCCTTCTTATAACTTAAAGCATTATAATAATGTTTATATGAATACTGAAAAGTATTGATTTGTTTTGAAATGAAAGTATATGGTAGATATATATATTTTGATATATGAAATCTCATACAGAATTTTACCATATGCTTTACATGATATAGAAAAGAAAGATAAAGATTTAAATGTTTTATGAGACTGTAGGCATCCTAAAAGAATTAAACTCAATAAAGCATAGTGGAAACCGCCTAATTGGAGCTTTGCTCATTAGGCAGAGAGATGCTTGTCTGACAATAGTCGTGGACAGGTCTCAGTCACGCCTGATCAGTGGGGCTGAGAGAGATGAGGTCTATGGCCATAGATAGCGCCCTAGTTGGTTTCCAGGGACGATGACATGATTTTCACTACTAGCTACAGTGATTTAAGTCTTTATTGATAGAGAGATGATAGAGATCTAGCCTAGTCTCTAACCGATATGATATGAAGTCTAGAGTATGATTTTATTGATATGAAATCTAGACTTGACATGATTTATATTGTACATGAAACAGATTTGAAATGAAATATGTTTTGAAACAATACATGTTTTAAACATGTTTTAAAAGTCCATGAGATATGATTTCGACACTTATATGATTTATATGCGATTCTGTGTCGAACATGGCATGATATGCGGTCTAGAGTATAGTTTGATTTGATATGAACTCTAGACCTGATATGATTTACAGTATATGTTTTAAAAGTAAATGACAAATGATTTCGACACTTACATGATTTACATACGATTTTGTGTCGAATTTAAAATGATATACGGTCTAGAGTATAGATTGATTTGATATGAACTCTAGACCTGATATAACTTATAGTAAATGAAAATGTTTTAAAACCGCACATGTTTTAGACATGCTCTGAAAACGAATACATGAATTGAAATTGAACATGTTTCTATCATGCCTTAAAGGAAAATTTAAAATGAATTGAAAATTCATATGTTGAGCATGTTCTAAAGTATATATGATACGATTTAAAATGATAGCGGTTTATACAGTAAAATTTCATACATTGCATATTAAACCTTGATATGATAATATGCTTAGTACATGAGAATTCCATGAGGAATGTCGTGACTCGACGTTAATGATGTTTCATCTATACGATGACATGATATGATATATGAACATAAGATTGATATGAAGAGAATTCTGATCTCACTCTATCGTGATCATAAATTCCCAGACGATAAATGATATGAATTGATGTAATACAGGAATATGATTGTTAAATGTAAAGTGTATTCGATAGGACATCTACATTAAACATGGAGAATATATGAGGAGTGTCATGACTCGATGGTAGCGATATTTGATCGATATGAAGTCATGATATGAGATGACACATGAATATAGAGATACACGAAGAGAATTATGACTTCGTACCACCGTGATCATGATCCATAATATGAGACTTGATAAGAGATGATAGTATACCGAAGTATGATTATGAAATGAAAAGTAAATATGAGAATTGATATAAGATGATAGAATACAAAAGTATGATTATGAAATGAAAGGTGAATATGAGAAGTGATAATGAGATGTTATCGATGAGGAAGGATTAACTGTAATTACATCATTGCAAGTTTTAAGCGTTGCAGTTTAAGACAATATAATCCTACTTTTGTATTTATATTAGTATCTTACTGAGCCGTGGTTTTGCTCACCCTACTAAATTTCATCTCTTTCAGACTATTGAAGTTAACATCTGCCATGTGAGCTGCTAAGTGGGCATCGGAGACGGTGAATGGACTTGGTACTAGTCTTCTGAGGTATATGTTTCTTATAAAATACTTGTTTACATGTAAGACTTAAATTGATGCACAATATATATTCTGTTTAACAAGTCGGGATGTAATTAAGAACCGTTTCCGTGTTTGTTTAATATTTAAATGGAATGACTATAGGTCACCTAGATAGTATAGTAGCTACACTGACACCGAATACAAACCTTAAAATGAAAAAGAAAAATTTAGTCCATAAATTTGTAGACTAGGAAAAGTATAAGTATTAAAGGAAAGTCGCGGCCTTCGGGGCGTGACAGATTTAATGGTATCAGAGCAAGGTTTGTCTAGTATGTGTCGGTATAGTTAAGACAGTGATAGTGTTACATCCCATGTACTGTGTAGTGTCTACATGTAAACTTGTTGATTTTCAATCTGTACTAAGACTAGTCAGCTATTGGTATGGGAGATGCCAATCGATGGCCTATTGAAATGGATTGAAAACCGTTAATGAATGGTATCGATGCGATATAGAAGAATTGTGTATCACCTTAAAGGAATAAGATATTGAATGATCAAAAATGATTGATTGTGGCAATATATATGGAAGATAATGGAATGATTGTATAGAATATGATCGATATGTGAATTGAAAAGGATTGAAAGAAGTAAAGAAATAGCCAACGAAAAATGATTGAACCCAAATATATGGCTCGAATGAAAGTACAATCTCACCTTAATTATGAGAACTATTGGAAATTGAAACTATGATTTCGAGTTATAAGGGAGCACAAATATGGAGCATTTTTCGAATTTAAGACTGAAAGTAATTTCACTTTGGGTATCATAGCGAGATGTAATAAGAATACGTCACGAAAAGAGATATAGAGATAAAATGATTAATAAATGTTGCATTTATGGCAAGAGATGATTAACAGTAAAGTCTGCAATGAGAGGCAGCCTTGATTTATCGATGTGACAATGAGTGTTGTGCGATAATACGAAACCCAAAAGAAATATGATATTATGAAAGTGATTATTGACTGATTGATCAAATTGAATCACTTTTCCATTTTAAATTTCTAGATTTCTCTAATGCTTTAGTCAAAATATAAATATGAAACGGAGAGAATGTATGTGAAGTTCCAGTGAGCATTACATGTGATGAAAATCTTGAATTGCCATATGTTTATGGAAAATAGTAAAAGGCTTTGGGATTTCAAATTTATTGACGGCATCGCTCCATACTGATATGAAAATTTGAGCGTAATGTGGAAATGCTCGAAGATATGTTGAGAGAGCGGATGCACGAGCTTTAAAGGCTACCGGGACAATTACATACTACTGATTAAATCGGTAAACGATAGTTATCAAATTATATCGACTTGGCACCAAATGAGAGAAACGAATGATAAATGGTGTGAAACAGCTATTATATGAAAAAAAAGAAGATAGAAAGTGATAACTCCCAAGGTGATAAGAAATTTTAGGGAGTATGAATATATGGTGGAAAAATAATATGTAATGGTATAAAAGGCGATTTGGATGTTGAAAGTATGCTAGTAATATTACTTAAAGGATGATTGAGAGGACAGGAACTATAAGCATACACACCACCAAATAATTTAAGTTGAATTCGGAGGACCGAATTTATTAAGGTGGGGAGGATGTGAAGACCAAGAATTTTCTAAATAAATATAAGGTATTCGAAAAATTTAATTTGGACAAATTGAAATCCAAATTAAATAAGAATGAAATTGGAGAAAATAAATTTGGATATCAAGAAATCCAAATTTTATAAGAAGTAAAGATATGTAATTTTATATATTTATATAAGGTTATTATATAAATATATAAATATATTTTTAAATAAACATATGCACATATCATATTTGAAATACTATTTAATATCATCGAATGAATACATATGTATTCTATTATACATTTATGTATATATGATTTATGTATAAAATATATAGGAATGGTATTTTAAAATAAAGTATATATATAAATGATTTATATGAAATATGTAATTATATATATATATGAAATATATATATATATATATATAGCATTTTAAATTAAAGTATATATAGATGGTTTATACAACATATATATCAATATATATATATCCAATATAGTAAATAAATATATAATTATTTGAATATAATTATATATATAATAATATAAATAAATATATATATATATAAATATATATTATTTATATCAAAAAAATAATAGGAAAGGTGGGAATCGGGATAACCCGATTCCCAGCCTTTTCTCCTTTGTTTCAAGACAGAGGAGAAAACAAAATAGGCAAAACGAGAGCCGGCCGGCGCCGGGAGGAGGAAGAGAGCGTCGCCGTCGGCGAGCCGAGATGGAGGAAGAGAAGCCGATGCCGACGCCTACGGCGAAAAAGAAAAAAAACAGAGAAGGAAAGAGAAATGGCGAGGCGGAACCGAAGTGGGGAAAAGAAAAGAGCCACGGCGGTGCCGGAAGATCCGGGCACCGCCACCCCAACCCTGAGCTCGGCGGAGCTAAAGGGAAGCAAATGGAGGCCACCGACGAGGCAGAGGCCGACGGAGAAAGGAAGAAACAGAGTGGGAAGAAGCCGTCGCTGCCACCTCCAGATCCGGTGCCGTCACCGTCGGTGAGGAGGAAAGGAGACCAGATTTGGCTTCAGCACGACTTCGGCCAGCTGTGGGAAGGTCGAATCGGCGGAGAACCGACCGGCGAGGGGCTGAACCGGCGGATGAGACCGAACCGGTCCGGACTAGGAAAAAAAACAAAACAGAAAAGAAAGGGAAAGAAAAAGAAAAGAAAGAAGAAAAGAAAAGAGAAGGAGAAAGAAAAGAAAGAAGAAGAAGAAGAAGGAAAAAAAAAGGGAAAAGAAAAGAAAAGACAGAAATGGAAGAATGGTAAATTATTTCATGTTATTTAGTTTATCTTTATTTAATTGATGAATTGTTAAATTGTTTGTGAAAGGTTCTAAGTTTAAAAATGGATTTGAGATTTGTAGAGAATGACACAAGAGGCGAGTTGCAAAAATTTGGATCAAGCACTAGCTTATGAATCTTGGTGTTCGTCAAAGTCCTAAGCTTTGACGCTCGGTAAGATAATTTTATAAAGCATTAGTAGCTTTATATTGTATGTGGGAATTATGATTTTTATATATGATGCATTTATTTAATTGATTTTAAAAATCCTAAGAGGACCCACAACTGATGGTGGGAGTCTTAGTAAGAGATAAAGAAAATGTGAGAATCAACGACTGTAATTACAAACAGTTTTCCATGCAGGAGGCTTAGTAAAAATTAAGCCGTTATGCTGCTGAAATTTTTAGGAAAATATCTGAGGAAAAAGATTAAGTTTCTCACATAAATGGAATCTTGGAGATAATTATTGAAAATAAATATTAAAAGGATTTTATGGTATTACCGAAAGAGTTTGATATTGAAATCGATGAGAAGATAGATCGTTGAAAACGATAATGTGATGAATTATATGGTTTAAACCTTATAGAATTGATAAATCAAGTAATTTTAATATCACAAATGGTATCAAGTTGAGATTGAGGTGAAATCATTTATTAGACGGATCACTGATAAAAGTGACGATGATTATAGGATACAACTTAAAAGAGAAAAAAAATTGAAGTTGTCATTTAGACGGTCAAATGATAGAAGTGCGGAATTATCAATCGAGTGATGATTATGGAATTGATAGATTCAAATAAATGGACCGTCTTAGTGGTAAGAACAAAGATGTTTGCAATAATATTGATAGTCGCAAGACAACTTAAATGATTGAAACACTGTTGATAGTGGAAATTGGCAAATCCTTTTAAGTGGTAAATTGCCAATCAAAGAATTGAATTGAGGACGTTTTATAAATAATTTTAGCATGATATTACATTCTACAGGCCATATGAAAAGTGAATTGAGGATTGTGATATGATTTTATGATAGTGAATGAAATTGAACGTTGCAAGTCGAAAATTCTGAATATGTACCAATAGGTCAAACCATAAATGGATTTGATAAGCGATTAATGATCTTGTGGTTCTACGATCCTCGATGTCGACTCTGAAATAGATATCGAATGAGGATATTAGTAATTCATAATTTCAGTATCCTGAAGGCTATATGGAAATATGATATTTAGATGCTCATAGATACTAAGAGGATTCACACTGATGATGTGGTTCTAGTATCGATAATAAAATGTACAAATGATTATTATAGTCGATAATTATCGAAAAAGGATATTGAATACCGAATGGTTGAATACCAAGTGATCTGGTTATTAAATAATTAGAGTATTGAACAATCTGAATACCGAATGAAATGAATCTTGAATGATTTGAATAGTGATTTACTGATTTGACAGAAAGAAAGTATTGAAATCGAATAATTGATGGTGATAAGTTAAATGAATCGCTTCAGCGTATTTGATGAAAATATTACCGAAGCTGCATACTGAAATGTTTTATAGCATCGCATTTAAGCATGCCTTCTTATAACTTAAAGCATTATAATAATGTTTATATGAATACTGAAAAGTATTGATTTGTTTTGAAATGAAAGTATATGGTAGATATATATATTTTGATATATGAAATCTCGTACAGAATTTTACCATATGCTTTACATGATATAGAAAAGAAAGATAAAGATTTAAATATTTTATGAGACTGTAGGCACCCTAAAAGAATTAAACTCAATAAAGCATAGTGGAAATCGCCTAATTGGAGCTTTGCTCATTAGGCAGAGAGATGCTTGTCCGACAATAGTCGTGGACAGGTCTCAGTCACGCCTGATCAGTGGGGCTGAGAGAGATGAGGTCTATGGCCATAGATGAGATCAGTTGGTTTCCAAGGGACGATGACATGATTTTCACTGCTAGCTACAGTGATTTAAGTCTTTATTGATAGAGAGATGATAGGGATCTAGCCTAGTCTCTAACCGATATTATATGAAGTCTAGAGTATGATTTTATTGATATGAACTCTAGACTTGACATGATTTATACTGTACATGAAACAGATTTGAAATGAAATATGTTTTGAAACAGTACATGTTTTAAACATGTTTTAATAGTCCATAAGATATGATTTCGACACTTATATGATTTATATGCGATTCTGTGTCGAACATGGCATGATATGCGGTCTAGAGTATAGTTTGATTTTCTATGAACTCTAGACCTGATATGATTTACAGTATATGTTTTAAAAGTAAATGAAAAATGATTTCGACACTTACATGATTTACATACGATTTTGTGTCGAATTTAAAAGGATATGCGGTCTAGAGTATAGATTGATTTGATATGAACTCTAAACCGGATATAACTTATAGTATATGAAATATGTTTTAAAACCGCACATGTTTTAGACATGCTCTGAAAACGAATACATGAATTGATAATCGAACATGTTTCTATCATGCCTTAAAGGCAAATTTGAATTGAATTGAAAATTTATATGTTGAGCATGTTCTAAAGTATATATATCGTATGATTTAAAATGATAGCGGTTTATACAGTAAAATTTCATACATTGCATATTAAACCTGAATATGATAATATGTTTAGTACATGAGAATTCCATGAGGAATATCGTGACTCGACGTTAATGATATTTCATCTATACGATGACATGATATGATATGATATGATATGATATGATATATGAACATAAGATCGATATGAAGAGAATTCTGATCTCACTCTATCGTGATCATAAATACTCAGACGATAAATGATATGAATTGATGTAATACGGGAATATGATTGTTAAATGTAAAGTGAATTCGATAGGACATCTGCATTAAATATGGAGAATATATGGAGAGTGTCATGACTCGATGGTAGCGATATTTCATCGATATGAAGTCATGATATGAGATGAAACATGAATATAAAGATACACAAAGAGAATTATGACTTCGTACCACCGTGATCATGATCCATAATATGAGACTTGATAAGAGATGATAGTATACTGAAGTATGATTATGAAATGAAAAGTAAATATGAGAATTGATATGAGATGACAGAATACAAAAGTATGATTATGAAATGAAAGGTGAATATGAGAAGTGATAATGAGATGTTATTGATGAGGAAGGATTAACTGTAATTACATCATTGCAAGTTTTAAGCTTTGCAGTTTAAGACAGTGTAATCCTACTCTTGTATTTATATTAGTATCTTACTGAGCCGTGGTTTTGCTCACCCCACTAAATTTCATCTCTTTCAGATATTGAAGTTAACATCTGCCATGTGAGCTGCTAAGTAGGCATCGGAGACGGTGAATGGACTTGGTACTAGTCTTCTAAGGTATATGTTCCTTATAAAATACTTCTTTATATGTAAGACTTAAATTGATACACAACACATATTCTGTTTAACAAGTCGGGATGTAACTAAGAACCATTTTCGTGTTTGTTTAATATTTAAATGGAATGACTATAGGTTACCTAGATAGTATAGTAACTACGCTGACACCGAATACAAACCTTAAAATGAAAAAGAAAAAATTTAGTCCATCAATTTGTAGACTAAGAAAAGTATAAGTTTTAAAGGAAAGTCGCGGCCTTCGGGTCGTGATAGATTTAATGGTATCAGAGCACGGTTTGTCTAGTACGTGTCGGTGTAGTTGAGACAGTGATAGTGTTACATCCCATGTAATGTGTAATGTCTACATGTAAACTTGTTGATTTTCAATTTGTACCGAGATTAGTCAGCTATTGGTATGGGTGATTCCTGTCGACGGCCTATTGAAACAGGCTGGGCTTTGACATAAAGATGCCAATCGATGGCCTATTGAAACAGATTGAAAACCATTAATGAATGGTATCGATGCGGTATAGAAGAATTGTGTATCACCTTAAAGGAATAAGATATTGAATGATCGAGAATGATTGATTGTGGCAGTTATATGGAAGATAATGGAATGATTGTATTGAATATGATCGATATGTGAATTGAAAAGGATTGAAAGAAGTAAAGAAATAGCCAACGAAAAATGATCGAACCCAAACATATGGCTCGATTGAAAGTACAATTCCACTTTAATTACGAAGATTATTGGAAATTGAAAATATGATTTCGAGTTATAAGGGAACACGAATATGAAGCAATTTTCGAATTTAAGACTGGAAGTGATTTCACTTTGGTTATCACATTGAGATGTAATAAGAATACTACATGAAAAGATATATAGAGAGAATATGATTGATAAATGTTGCATTTATGGGAAGAGATAATTAACAGTAAAGTCTACAATGAGGTGCATCCTTGATTTATCAATGTGACAATGAGTGTTGTGGGATAATACGAAACCCAAAAAAAATATGATGATATGTAAGTGATTAAGGACTGATTGTCTGAATGGAATCACTTTCCATTATCAGGCTCCTAAATTCCTCTAGTGCCATAGTCGGAACATGATTATAGAATGATGAGAACATATGTGAAGTTCCAGTGAGCATACATGATGGGAGTCCCTGAGTTGCCATATGCTTATGGGAAATAGCAAAAGGCTTTGGGATTTCCAAATTTATTGATAGCACCGCTCCGTATTGATATGAATATTCGAGCGTAATATGTGGTAACGATTTTCGTCCGGGGACTCGATCGCTAGACGATTTTGGATAAACGCAATAACGAGGAGTCGCCACCAATCTTTTTTTGACTAGGTGTGATTGGTCACCTAAAATTATTTATCTTTTTAATAAAGTCTTAAAATTAATTAAGTTTTATCAAAAAAAAATTTTGGTCTGCGAAAACAAAGTTTGGGTTCGGGAGTTCGGTTACGCGTGGGGAAGGATTAGCACCCCCACAACGCCCGTTAAAAAACGGTACCACTTAATCATATATTAACCCTTTGATCTTAATTAAATGGTCTTAATTAAATATTTAAAAGAACTTTATTTATTTCGAAATCATTTTGTTATTTATTCTATTTTGAAATATTTATTATTTTTTTATTTGTAATAAGTGAAAATCTTTTGTATTGAAAATTATTCCGAAGTACCCCAATACTTTTGGTAGCATTTCGGATAATTCCCTCACCTAGAGATTTCTTAAGAATCGTTACTTGCGATTTCTATAGAATCCCATCATCGGGAGATTCACACTTATTTTGAAATTTCATGAATGCAAATGATGTAATCAAAATAAAGATGATGCACATGAGAAATCCATTATTCATTTATATTATTATTTTGTAATTTATTTATATTTATAAAATCTTGTTTTTATTGAAAAATCATACTAAATATTCCAATACGCTGGTAACATTTAGCATATTTCTCTCACCTAGAGATCAGTTAGGAATCACTACTCGTGAATTCCATAACATCCCATCATCGGACATTATTTATATCGTATTTACTTTTAATTATTATTACTCTTTATTTCCAAACACATTTATAATCTTGTTTATTTATTTGTTTAAAATTTATTATTTACTATTAGTTTATTTCATACAAGTTAATTATATTAGAAATCTTAATATCGAAGTAAAATTACTTGAATACCCTAATACGCTGGTAATATCCAAATAATTCATTTCGACCCTAAGGATTATCAAAGAATCACTACTTGTGATTTCTAAAAAAAAAATCCTATCATCGGAGATCCTTTTGTATTTAAGATGTATATTCTTATATTTTATTTTAATACTTATATTTGCATTTATCTGTATATTTACATTTATTTATTTATTTATTTTAGTTCCTAAATTTTTATCTGTTTAAAAGTTTTTATTTCTATTCACTTACTATTTTCTTGTATTTACCTATTTATTATTATTATTTTTATTACCATTTTTATATTTATTTTTTTATACTAAGAAATCTCATTAATATTTTCTTTATATTGAAATAAAATCACTTAAATGTCCCAATACGCTGGTGACATTAAGGATTTATCTCGACCCTAAGGATCATCAAAGAATCGCTACTTGCGATTTCTAAGAGATCCTATTATCGGAATTATCTTTTATTAATAATTTTGTAAATAATTCATTTCCTTTGTTTTAATTACTACTTAATTATTTTATAAATCCCACATTTGAAAAATATTTTTTACATTATTTAAAAAAAACATATCTACGCACACGTGTGTGAACATGCCTTAATGTATGAAATGTCTTAAGGATAATAAATTATTATTAGTGATTCTCCATGAATGCAAAGTCAAGCAAAAGTATGAATAAAACGTATATACCTCAATGAAACCAAAACTATGACGTTGCAATGGGCCCTCTCGTTTTTACTCCTTTATTTCATTCCTAACAAATGATGAACGTGATGCAGACAAAAGCGTGAAGCCAAGTGTGGGAGCAAACGAACAGCAGCGGTTGGCGGTGCACGGGGCTTTCAACAATAGCAACAATTCAGCAGAGGTCAACACAGCAACAGGGACCCGGGTAGCGAAGTGAGGATGGTGCTGTGCAGGGGCACTAAAACCGGATCAACGCCAGGCTTATGGAAGTGTAGCAGAAGTGGCGCACCTATACCGAGCAGTAGAACGTGCGAGAAACAGTGATGGCAGCAAAGAGAACGGCAACAAGGCAAGGAGCAAATGTGAGGCTGTAAAACGGCGACGCAAGCACTTATAAAAAACCAAACTTTATTTTGCAGCAACGTCAAACTTTGCTTCACTTATGTTCGGTCCACAGCAAACTCTTTTCACTTTCTCTCTAGCTTCCAGCAAAATTCAGTCAGCTCCTACAACAGCAGCCCACGGTTTCGTCTGCTCCTCTTCTTCAACTGTTCAATCAACCCTCACGCAACCAGCAACAAACAGCAAAGCCACACACTCCAACCACTGCCTCGGTTCAAGGTTTTGCCCAGCTCTATTTGCCCTAATGCAGCCACGGTTCTGTTCTATTTTGCAGCAATTACATAGGTTAGCTACACCAACGAACTGCATCTTCTCTATTTCTTTTTTTTTTTTACTTGTTGAATTGCAAGGAAATTTTCGTAGCTGATAGCTCTTCTGTATCTTCACTATTCGTTTCCTTTTTATTCTTTGCTTTCTTTCTCTTTCACACAAAGCAGCAGCGTAGAGTTAGGCAACAGGCTTCAAGCAGTAGCAAGATGGTGGTATAGCGAGGCTTGGCGCACAGCAGAGCGTAGCAGCAGTGGGCGACAAGCGGCAGGGGCTGAAATTAAAATGGTGTTGAATCTGGTGGTGATGGTGGCAACGCGAGGATGAAGCGATGTTGCGAGAAGGATAGGCACAGGGGTGTAATGCAGGAAGCCACAACCGGTGCAGGCAGCTTGCGTGGTGGCTGGACAGAAAATCTTCTCGGTCGTCAAAGTGGAGGAGCAAGGTTGGTTGTGTAGCAAAGCAGCAGTGCAAACGATGAATATGATGAGTGGAGCAACAACAAACGTTTTGGTGTTGGAGTTAGAACCTCGCGTGGCCACAATCCAAGCATCAATCGGAAACAAGATGGTGACTGCCCCTCCCCTACAGAATGGCTAGGATCCCTTTTATTCTTGCTGTTTTCCTTTTTTTTAAGAAAGAAAACCCTAGTTTTAATGCCTCCAACCCATAATTACGGGCCTTTTATTTTTTGTTTGACCATTCCTTCTTCTCCCTTTTTGATTTATTTCCTTTTCCTCTTTTTTTTTTAATTTTATTTTTGGTAATTAACTTCAATTCCTTGATCATTTCCTTGATTCTTTCTTTTATTCATTTATTTTCTTCTTGGCAACAAATCCCTTTTGGTTAACTCTTTGATTTAATTTTTTTAAGAGAAGGTTGCATGATGTGCATGGAATTGAATGGAAAAGCATTGACGTTGTTTTTTTTTATTATTATTTTTTATTTTCTTTATTTTATATTTTATATTTTATATTATTTGTTATTATTATTATTATTATAATTTTTTTTTTGCTCGGACAAAATTCGGTATTTACAGCTGCCGCTCTTTGCACCTTGCTGAGAATCAGGAAGAGGGGCAAAGACTATAGACAACAATTTTGTCCGAACCTCTTTTTTTATTTTTGGGAAAATTCAATTTTGATTCTCGAAAATAATACCTTGACTCCATACCAAGGCTCGATCCATTTTAGAGAAATGAATTCGATTTTGAAACACATGATACCTTGACTCCATACCAAGGCTCGATCCATTGTGAAAAAGTGAATTCGACTTTAAAATATAATACCTTGACTCCCTACCAAGAGAAATGAATTCAATTTTGAAACACATGATACCTTGACTCCATACCAAGGCTCGATCCACTGTGAAAAAGTGAATTCGACTTTAAAATATAATACCTTGACTCCCTACCAAGGCTCGATTCATTTTAGAGAAATGAATTCGATTTTGAAACACATGATACCTTGACTCCATACCAAGGCTCGATCCACTGTGAAAAAGTGAATTCGACTTTAAAACATAATACCTTGACTCCCTACCAAGGCTCGATCCACTTCAAAAAAGTGAATTCGACTTTGAAACATAATACCTTGACTCCCTACCAAGGCTCGATCTATGAGAACAATGGATTCGATTTGAAACACAATACCTTGAATCCAATACCAAGGCTCGATCCATTTTAGAAAAATGAATTCGATTTTGACACATGAAACCTTGACTCCTTACCAAGGCTCGATCCACTGTGAAAAAGTGAATTCGATTTTGAAATGCATGATACCTTGACTCCATACCAAGGCTCGATTCACTGTGAAAAAGTGAATTCGATTTTGAGACACATGATACCTTGACTCCATACCAAGACTCGATCCACTTTGAAAAAGTGAATTCGACTTTGAAACACATGATACCTTGACTCCCTACCAAGGCTTGATCCACTATGAAAAACTGAATTCGACTTTGAAACATGATACCTTGACTCCCTACCAAGGCTCGATCCACTATGAAAAAGTGAATTCGACTTTGAAACATGATACCTTGACTCCCTACCAAGGCTCGATCCACTTCGAAAAAGTGAATTCGATTTTGAAACATGATACCTTGACTCCCTACCAAGGCTCGATCCACTTCGAAAAAGTGAATTCGATTTTGAAACACATGATACCTTGACTCCCTACTAAGGCTCGATCCACTGTGAAAAAGTGAATTCGACTTTAAAACATATGATACCTTGACTCCCTACCAAGGCTCGATCCACTATGAAAAAGTGAATTCGACTTTAAAACATAATACCTTGACTCCCTACCAAGGCTCGATCCACTTCGAAAAAGTGAATTCGATTTTGAAACACATAATATCTTGACTCCCTATTAAGACTCGATCCACTTTGAAAAAGTGAATTCGACTTTGAAACACATGATACCTTGACTCCCTACCAAGGCTCGATCCATTATTGAAAAGTGAATTCGACTTTAAAACATAATACCTTGACTCCCTACCAAGGCTTAATCCACTGTGAAAAAGTGAATTCAATTTTGAAACATGATACCTTGACTCCTTACCAAGGCTCGATCCATGGTGAAAAAGTGAATTCGATTTTGAAACACACGATACCTTGACTCCCTACCAAGGCTTGATCCACTGTGAAAAAGTGAATTCAATTTTGAAACATGATACCTTGACTCCTTACCAAGGCTCGATCCACTTCGAAAAAGTGAATTCGATTTTGAAACACATGATACCTTGACTCCCTACCAAGGCTCGATCCACTGTGAAAAAGTGAATTTGATTTTAAAACATAATACTTTGACTCCCTACCAAGGCTCGACCCACTTCGAAAAAGTGAATTCGATTTTGAAACACAATACCTTGGCTCCCTACCAAGGTTCAATCCATTTTAGAGAAATGAATTTGATAAGAGAAATTTTGTTTTCTTAGAGAAATTCACATATTTGGAACAAAGAAAATATTCCATGATTCACAAAAATTTTGAGATTCGCATCTAGAAAAACTTGAAGATTTACATCCTAAGAGATTCGCATCTAGACTTGAAGATTCACATTCTAAGAGTTTCACATCTTGATTTGAAAATTCACATTCCAAGAGTTTCTCATCTTGACTTGGAAATTCCCATCCTAAGAGTTTCCCATCTTGACTCGGAAATTCACATCTCAAGAGCTTCACATCTTGACTCGAATATTCGCATTCTAAGAGATTCACATATTAAGAGTTTCCCATCTTGATTTGGACATTCTAAGAGTTTCTCATCTTGACTTGGAGATTCACATCCCAAGAGTTTCACATCTTGACTTGGAGTTTCTCATCCTAAGAGTTTCTCATCTTGACTTAGAGATTCACATCCCAAGAATTTCTCATCTTTAGAATTTCACATCTTGACTTAGAGTTTCTCATCCTAAGTGCTCATTGGTTTTGTAAGTTGAATCTAGAAGATCTAAGTCTTATCATGCATCAATTTTACAATGAAGCCAACTAAATCTCATTTACTCATAAAGCTAATTTCACTGGGCTTGAAACCACCCAACGATGCCATCGACATTAGACTTAAAGTCTTGTCATGACTGCACCATTTTTCTTTAAAGAAATATTTTCTTACTCTTTAAGGAACAGTTAACCCCATTGCATTCCTTAATCATTCATTTTCTTTTTTTTCTTTTATTTTTTTTCAATGATACAAATGCAAAATGCATGCCCCTAAAAAATGTCTATCACAATGATGGTAATGCAAATGCTTTCTTGAAATATGCCCCAATGTAATAGTTAAAAAAAACCATGATGCATGCGTCTTTTAGAATGATGCGAATGCCTAAATGAAAGAAGTCTCCTTTTTCTCAAAATTTCTCTCTTTTTTTTCGATGCCGAAAATCCATGGCTTTCTTCATTAGGATCGTTTCTTCTTCTCACAAAGATTCTCTTCTTTATTTTCGATCTCGTTCGTAGAAGCACATATGTCAGCTACATTCAACATTCTTGCTCTCTTTTTGTATATGGCCATTTGTCATCTTTAGAATCTTTTCCAATGTAATGCCAAAGATTTTTATGTATAGTTGTCATTTATTTATTATCATTCCAATTCCATGAGAAATGCAATTCAGTCACCAATTTCCTCGATCCATTTTGGGAAAGTAAAGATACTAGAAGGTTTGGCGAGAATAAAAGAAATGTAGGAACAAACTTATCAAAGTATAGCAAGAAATTGGACAATTTGGGGTGAATAACAATGATAGGTTCTCAATTAAGAAATTGGATATGACAATGATAGATTCTCAATGAAAAACCAGACAATTTTGACAAACTAGTTAGGATTCTTTGAAAAATCTATTCAATTGACATTCTCGATCAAATTGAGTTGCCCCCTACACCATGAGATCCTCAAATGATGCTGGTTCTCCTTATGTCAAAACATCTTCCCAAATCTTCAACTAGATTATCATTCTTTTAACTCAAACCGCCCTTTCGGGTTTTCAATTTGAGCTTCCCCCTTTTATCCTTCTTTTCTTTTTTCCTTTCTTTTTTTTTTCTTTTTTGTCTTTTCTTTCTTTTTTTTTTTCATTTTCTCATTCATTCTCTTTTTTTTTTCAACTTCACCAATATTCCCAACAAACTAATCGCAATCTTGTTGTTTCTTGATGGCATCATAAGTATGTCCAAGTTCAATGCATGATTCTCCAATTTCAAGTATTCACATTTGATCAAAATGGACTTTTAAGGCACGTAATGTAGGCTCTGGTGATGGGTTAAAAAAATGGATATAATCAGGCTCAAAATTTGTTTCTTTAAGGGTCAAAAACCAAAGGATCATTTATCATCGTGCAAAGCATGCTTGTCGCTTTGCTTAAATTGATTTTTATTTTCATCATTTTCTTTTTTTTTTCAACTTTTCATTTTCACCCCTCCCTTTTTTTTTTTTACAAGAGGACTCAAACATCAAAGGGTATTTTCTCTTTTATTTTCTCTTGAGATTTTTCATAACTCGTCAACAATTTTTTTTTTGCAAAATTTGCCCCTCAATGTGAAGGGTGATCCTTGGTAGGTTTGTTTTGAAAAAACATAATAGGCTCAATGGGGGTGGCAAATGGATAATTTTACTCATGCACGAAGGATAGATCAAAGATGGCCATTTCTCATCTCAAATGTAAATACTCTTATTGAAGAACATTTATTGAACAAGAACAACACAATGGATACAAGAGCTTCACTTCTTTCTCATTTCATGCGATTTTAACTTCTCTTGATAGGAGCTATCTCTTTATTGCTTCAACAATTTTAGCAATTTAAGGGACAAGAATGATCACTGATTTTGCCAATAGAAATAGAATTTTCAAAATAAAATCCCAGACTATCGTCATAATTGACTGCTCATTCATTTTTTTGGAAGTTAAGTGTGGCTGAAATACAAAGAGATGAAAACAAAGATCTGTATGGAAGATGATATGTAGTGCAAATGCATTTGTCATTTTATTCAAATGATAATAGATAAACTAGCCCATACATAAAATTTTCCCCAAAGCTTATGGGCGTAAGCATTTAAGGAATTTCATTACTTTAGAATAAGAACTCAAAAGTGACAACAACTTTGGCCTTTTCCTATAAAACACTTATCTTCCAAAATTTATGCCTTTTTGCAGCGAAAGGTTCCCACCAACATTTTACTTTTCCTTCTTATCAAAATTTAACAAGCTAGCATTGATCAAACTCTGCACCTTGTATTTAAAAGCAAGGCAAGTCTCTATGGAGTGGCCTGCATTCCCATAATGATAGTCGCATCGAGCAGTGACATCATGCCATTTAGGATATGGAGGTTTTAATGGTTCTAGATAAATAGGTGCAACAAGATTATCTCTTACCAATTGTGGAAATAACTCTGTATAGGTCATAGGAATTGGATCCACAGAGATTCTCCCTTGATTGTTCCTCGCCCTTTTTTTGACTACCCACCGGTTTGTTTGATTGAGTATGGACTATGAAAATTTGATTGCCAACTTGGGTGGTAAACAAAAGGATTATGGGTAGTGTTGTCTATAGTTGGATAATAAGGATATGGGGAATGTGCAGTATAGGGTTGAAAAGGAACGAAACTCCTTGGTGGTTGATTTTCAATGGTAACAGCTTGTGTTTCTCCCTCCTTCCTCTTATTTGCCCCAACTCTATTTGAAGCAGAAGCATCCTCAATTTTACCACTCTTAATGGCATTCTCTATCATTTCTCCAGAAATTACCAAGTCAGCAAATTTTTTTGTAGCACTCCCCACAAGCCTATCATAATACGGTGATGGCAACGTATTGACAAACAATACTGTGGTTTCCTTCTCAGTAAGGGGAGGCTGCACTTGAGATGCGAGGCCCCTCCACCTATTGGCATACTCCTTGAAACTTTCAAAAGGCTTCATTTCCATATTTCGCAAAGACAATCTATCTGGTGCCATGTCAATCATATGCTTATACTGGGACAAGAAGGCTTTTGCCAGGTTATTCCATTTGCGAACGTAACTCCGATCAAGCTGATTGTACCAGCTACTGTTCTAGTTAAACTATCTTGGAAGCAATGGATGAGCAACTTATCATTATTTGTATACCCAGACATTTTTTGACAAAACATAGTGATGTGAGCTACTGGGCATGTGGTCCCATCGTATTTCTCAAATTCAGGTACTTTAAATTTCGATGGAATTACTAGATATGGGACCAAACTAAGCTCATTAGCATCTATATTTCCAAAGAAATCCATTCCTTCGATTGCCCTTAACTTTTCATCCAACAGTTCATATTTTTGTTGTGACTCGCCACTTTCTTTCCTCAACTTTTCTTGCTCCATGGGATCATGTAAATTTGGAACAACAATAGGATCAACAGAGCTAGATCTCGAGTGCTGTCCTCGGTCTGGTTGTTGATTCACAAAAACATGAGCTTGGGGATAAGCTCTTTGGGAAGTTTGAGTTTGAGGGGCTATAAACTTCGATGGGTACAGTAGATTCTCTCTCATAGGTTGAGGCTCATTTCCTGATCCTTCCGTGACCTCTTTGCCTTTCATCAAAGTCATCATCATCTCCATCATCTTCGACATTTGCTTCTGAGATTCTTCTTGAGATTTAGCTAGCTCTTGTTGAATTCTTTCTATCTTTTCCATTCGCTCAACATGTTCATTTTCCATGGCTTCGGCCTTTGATTGAGTACTGTAATGATGTCGAATAAGTGGTTCAGAATGCGGTGGCTTCTTTATTTTGGCACCTCTAACATTTGTTTACCACAATTTAGAGCATATTATTATTTGAAATTGTGCCATAAAAGAAAAGACTATTAAAATCATCCCAATACGCTGGTGAGGATTTTAAAAATCTTAACTTTTTACTTCCAAAATTTGATGTCATTACTTATGATCACCAAAAATTTTCATAAGTGGGCACAAGATGAAATGTATGCATGCATGCTAAATGCATGTATGTGCATTAAATTCAATAGCTATTGCTCATGTGATGAGATGCATATATCAAGTTTAAAATCTTACAAAAACACCTTCTTTCTTTTAAAAAAAATGAAAATCTTTTTTTTTAGAATATGCATGCTATTGAAATCACAAATAAAATTGAATGAGAAGGTTTTTATTTTTATTTTTATTTTTTTTTACAATTTCAATATTCACTTTATTATATTTCCCATAAAGGTGTTACATAAAAGTATTCATTCATGTGCCATGATTTAAGGTAACCCCTACAAAAGGCTGGTATGGCTCTAGCTAAGGTTAGTTTCTCTATGGCTCAGTACATGCTTGGTTTAAGTCTCTAAAGGGTAAAAGGTTCTCAAATTATTCCTTACTGACATCCACACTAGACTAGTAAGGCACCCCAATCCTCACCCATGACAGGCTATAAACGGAAAGGGTTCAACTTGAGTGAGAGTATTTCGCTTGCCATTGCGGAGGTTATCACCTCACGAGAGCAAAGGTACTATACTCTCCCCTAAAAGGGACAAACCCGGGTGTAGGGTTGATGTATGCAATGAATATGTCATGTAGGCAAAGGAACAAAATTTAAAGTGCATCCCAACAAAATGCAAATGATAAAGATGATTCACACATTTTTTTTTGTTTGTATTTTTTTTGTTTTTTTTAATTATTTTTTTATGAAAAGTTTTATTAAATATTTATTAAGACCATTAACTAAGATTTTGGATAAAACATGATTAATCATGGTTCGACTCTCTAATGTCCCCAGTGGAGTCGCCAAGCTGTCGTAACGATTTTCGTCCGGGGACTCGATCGCTAGACGATTTTGGATAAACATAATAACGAGGAGTCGCCACCAATCTTTTTTTGACTAGGTGTGATTGGTCACCTAAAATTATTTATCTTTTTAATAAAATCTTAAAATTAATTAAGTTTTATCAAAAAAAAATTTTGGTCTGTGAAAACAAAGTTTGGGTTCGGGAGTTCGGTTACGCGTGGGGAAGGATTAGCACCCCCACAACGCCCGTTAAAAAACGGTACCAGTTAATCATATATTAACCCTTTGATCTTAATTAAATGGTCTTAATTAAATATTTAAAAGAACTTTATTTATTTCGAAATCATTTTGTTATTTATTCTATTTTGAAATATTTATTATTTTTTTTTATTTGTAATAAGTGAAAATCTTTTGTATTGAAAATTATTCCGAAGTACCCCAATACTTTTGGTAGCATTTCGGATAATTCCCTCACCTAGAGATTTCTTAAGAATCGTTACTTGCGATTTCTATAGAATCCCATCATCGGGAGATTCACACTTATTTTGAAATTTCATGGATGCAAATGATGCAATCAAAATACAGATGATGCACATGAGAAATCCATTATTCATTTATATTATTATTTTGTAATTTATTTATATTTATAAAATCTTGTTTTTATTGAAAAATCATACTAAATATTCCAATACGCTGGTAACATTTAGCATATTTCTCTCACCTAGAGATCAGTTAGGAATCACTACTCCTGAATTCCATAACATCCCATAACATCCCATCATCGGACATTATTTATATCGTATTTACTTTTAATTATTATTACTCTTTATTTCCAAACACATTTATAATCTTGTTTATTTATTTGTTTAAAATTTATTATTTACTATTAGTTTATTTCATACAAGTTAATTATATTAGAAATCTTAATATCGAAGTAAAATTACTTGAATACCCCAATACGCTGGTAATATCCAAATAATTCATTTCGACCCTAAGGATTATCAAAGAATCACTACTTGTGATTTCTAAAAAAAAAAAATCCTATCATCGGAGATCCTTTTGTATTTAAGATGTATATTCTTATATTTTATTTTAATACTTATATTTGCATTTATCTGTGTATTTACATTTATTTATTTATTTATTTTAGTTCCTAAATTTTTATCTGTTTAAAAGTTTTTATTTCTATTCACTTACTATTTTCTTGTATTTACCTATTTTTTATTATTATTTTTATTACCATTTTTATATTTATTTTTTTTATACTAAGAAATCTCATTAATATTTTCTTTATATCGAAATAAAATCACTTAAATGTCCCAATACGTTGGTGACATTAAGGATTTATCTCGACCCTAAGGATCATCAAAGAATCGCTACTTGCGATTTCTAAGAGATCCTATTATCGGAATTATCTTTTATTAATAATTTTGTAAATAATTCATTTCCTTTGTTTTAATTACTACTTAATTATTTTATAAATCCCACATTTGAAAAATATTTTTTACATTATTTAAAAAAAACATATCTACGCACACGTGTGTGAACATGCCTTAATGTATGAAATGTCTTAAGGATAATAAATTATTATTAGTGATTCTCCATGAATGCAAAGTCAAGCAAAAGTATGAATAAAACGTATATACCTCAATGAAACCAAAACTATGACATTGCAATGGGCCCTCTCGTTTTTACTCCTTTATTTCATTCCTAACAAATGATGAACGTGATGCAGACAAAAGCGTGAAGCCAAGTGTGGGAGCAAACGAACAGCAGCGGTTGGCGGTGCACGGGGCTTTCAACAATAGCAACAATTCAGCAGAGGTCAACACAGCAATAGGGACCCGGGTAGCGAAGTGAGGACGGTGCTGTGCAGGGGCACTAAAACCGGATCAACGCCAGGCTTATGGAAGTGTAGCAGAAGTGGCGCACCTATACCGAGCAGTAGAACGTGCGAGAAACAGTGATGGCAGCAAAGAGAACGGCAATAAGGCAAGGAGCAAATGTGAGGCTGCAAAACGGCGACGCAAGCACTTATAAAAAACCAAACTTTATTTTGCAGCAACGTCAAACTTTGCTTCACTTATGTTCGGTCCACAGCAAACTCTTTTCACTTTCTCTCTAGCTTCCAGCAAAATTCAGTCAGCTCCTACAACAGCATCCCACGGTTTCGTCTGCTCCTCTTCTTCAACTGTTCAATCAACCCTCACGCAACCAGCAACAAACAGCAAAGCCACACACTCCAACCACTGCCTCGGTTCAAGGTTTTGCCCAGCTCTATTTGCCCTAATGCAGCCACGGTTCTGTTCTATTTTGCAGCAATTACATGGGTTAGCTGCACCAACGAACTGCCTCTTCTCTATTTCTTTTTTTTTTTTACTTGTTGAATTGCAAGGAAATTTTCGTGGCTGATAGCTCTTCTGTATCTTCACTATTCGTTTCCTTTTTATTCTTTGCTTTCTTTCTCTTTCACACAAAGCAGCAGCGTAGAGTTAGGCAACAGGCTTCAAGCAGTAGCAAGATGGTGGTATAGCGAGGCTTGGCGCACAGCAGAGCGTAGCAGCAGTGGGCGACAAGCGGCAGGGGTTGAAATTAAAATGGTGTTGAATCTGGTGGTGATGGTGGCAACGCGAGGATGAAGCGATGTTGCGAGAAGGATAGGCACAGGGGTGTAACGCAGGAAGCTACAACTGGTGTAGGCAGCTTGCGTGGTGGCTGGACAGAAAATCTTCTCGGTCGTCAAAGTGGAGGAGCAAGGTTGGTTGTGTAGCAAAGCAGCAGTGCAAACGATGAAGATGATGAGTGGAGCGACAACAAACGTTTTGGTGTTGGAGTTAGAACCTCGCGTGGCCACAATCCAAGCATCAATCGGAAACAAGATGGTGACTGCCCCTCCCCTACAGAATGGCTAGGATCCCTTTTATTCTTGCTATTTTCCTTTTTTTTAAGAAAGAAAACCCTAGTTTTAATGCCTCCAACCCATAATTACGGGCCTTTTATTTTTTGTTTGACCATTCCTTCTTCTCCTTTTTTGATTTATTTCCTTTTCCTCTTTTTTTTTAATTTTATTTTTGGTAATTAACTTCAATTCCTTGATCATTTCCTTGATTCTTTCTTTTATTCATTTATTTTCTTCTTGGCAACAAATCCCTTTTGGTCAACTCTTTGATTTAATTTTTTTAAGAGAAGGTTGCATGATGTGCATGGAATTGAATAGAAAAGCATTGACGTTGTTTTTTTTATTATTATTTTTTATTTTCTATATTTTATATTTTATATTTTATATTATTTGTTATTATTATTATTATTATTATTATTTTTTGCTCGGACAAAATTCGGTGTTTACATTAGACATGCTCTGAACACGAATACATGAGTTGATAATCGAACATGTTTCTATCATTCCTTAAAGGCAAATTTGAAATGAATTGCAAATTTATATGTTGAGCATGTTCTAAAGTATATATCATATGATTTAAAATGATAGCGGTTTATACAGTAAAATTTCATACATTGCATATTAAACCTGGATATGATAATATGCTTAGTACATGAGAATTCCATGAGGAATGTCGTGACTCGACGTTAATGATGTTTCATCTATACGATGACATGATATGATATGATATGATATGATATATGAACATAAGATTGATATGAAGAGAATTCTGATCTCACTCTATCGTGATCCTAAATACCCAGACGATAAATGATATGAATTGATGTAATACGGGAATATGATTGTTAAATGTAAAGTGAATTCAATAGGACATCTGCATTAAATATGGAGAATATATGAAGAGTGTCATGACTCGATGGTAGCGATATTTCATTGATATAAAGTCATGATATGAGATGAAACATGAATATAGAGATACACAAAGAGAATTATGACTTCGTACCCCCGTGATCATGATCCATAATATGAGACTTGATAAGAGATGATAGTATACTAAAGTATGATTATGAAATGAAAAGTAAATATGAGAATTGATATGAGATGACAGAATACAAAAGTATGATTATGAAATGAAAGGTGAATATGAGAAGTGATAATGAGATGTTATCGATGAGGAAGGATTAACTGTAATTGCATCATTGCAAGTTTTAAGCGTTGCAGTTTAAGACAGTGTAATCCTACTCTTGTATTTATATTAGTATCTTACTGAGCTGTGGTTTTGCTCACCCCACTAAATTTCATCTCTTTCAGATATTGAAGTTAACATCTGCCATGTGAGCTGCTAAGTAGGCATTGAAGACGGTGAATGGACTTGGTACTAGTCTTCTGAGGTATATGTTCCTTATAAAATACTTGTTTACATGTAAGACTTAAATTGATACACAATACATATTCTGTTTAACAAGTCGGGATGTAACTAAGAACCATTTTCGTGTTTGTTTAATATTTAAATGGAATGACTATAGGTTACCTAGATAGTATAGTAACTACGCTGACATCGAATACAAACCTTAAAATGAAAAAGAAAAAATTTAGTCCATAAATTTGTAGACTAAGAAAAGTATAAGTTTTAAAGGAAAGTCGCGGCTTTCGGATCGTGATAGATTTAATGGTATCAGAGCACGGTTTGTCTAGTACGTGTCGGTGTAGTTGAGACAGTGATAGTGTTACATCCCATGTACTGTGTAATGTCTACATGTAAACTTCTTGATTTTTAATCTGTACCGAGATTAGTCAGTTATTGGTATGGGTGATACCAGTCGACGGCCTATTGAAACAGGCTGGGCTTTGACATAAAGATGCCAACCGATGGCCTATTGAAACAGATTGAAAACCATTAATGAATGGTATCGATGCGGTATAGAAGAATTGTGTATCACCTTAAAGGAATAAGATATCGAATGATCGAGAATGATTGATTGTGGCAGTTATATGGAAGATAATGGAATGATTGTATAGAATATGATCGATATGTGAATTGAAAAGGATTGAAAGAAGTAAAGAAATAGCCAACGAAAAATGATCGAACCCAAACATATGGCTCGATTGAAAGTACAATTCCACTTTAATTACGAAGATTATTGGAAATTGAAAATATGATTTCGAGTTATTAGGGAACACGAATATGAAGCAATTTTCGAATTTAAGACTGGAAGTGATTTCACTTTGATTATCACATCGAGATGTAATAAGAATACTACATGAAAAGAGATATACAGAGAATATGATTGATAAATGTTGCATTTATGGGAAGAGATAATTAACAGTAAAGTCTGCAATGAGGTGCAACCTTGATTTATCAATGTGACAATGAGTGTTGTGAGATAATACGAAACCCAAAAGAAATATGATGATATGTAAGTGATTAAGGACTGATTGTCTGAATGGAATCACTTTCCATTATCAGGCTCCTAAATTCCTCTAGTGCCATAGTCGGAACATGATTATAGAATGATGAGAACATATGTGAAGTTCCAGTGAGCATACATGATGGGAGTCCCTGAGTTGCCATATGCTTATGGAAAATAGCAAAAGGCTTTGGGATTTCCAAATTTATTGATAGCACCGCTCCGTATTGATATGAATATTCGAGCGTAATATGTGAACGCTGACAGATATATTGAGAGCAGATGCACGAAACCCGAAAGCCACTGGGACGATTCCATACTACTGATTACAGTGTATAAAGATAGTTACCAAACTATGTCGACTTGGCACTGATTGAGAAAAATGGAGGACGAACAATATGAATTAACTATTATGATGCAAAGAGAGATGAATATTGTTAACGCCCAAATTTATAAGAAGTTTAAAGAGTATAAATATATATAGGAAAATGATATAAAATGGTATAAAAGGTGATTTTAATGATGGAGGTACATGGGCAGTATCATTTAAAAGATGATCGAAAGGACAAGAAAGATACGAGTACAGGATGGTACCACCTTTTAATTTAAGTTGAATTCAGAAGACCGAATTTCTAAAGGTGGGGAGAATGTGAAGACCGAGAATTTTCTAAATAAATATAAGGTATCCGAAAAATTTAATTTGGACAAATTGAAATCCAAATTAAATAAGAAATGAAAAGGAAAATTAAATTGGAAATAAGAAACGAAGGAGGAAATTTAATTTGGATAAATGGAAATCGAAATTAAAAAAGAAAATGGAGAAAATAATTTTGGATATTTAGAAATCCAAAACTTAATAAGAAATAAAAATATTTTTGATATATTTATATAATGATATTATATAAATATACTTTTGATAAATATGAATATTATTTTGTGTTAAAAGTGTAAAAAGTATATATATTTTGATACAAAATATGTATTTAAATACATATTATAAATAGTGTATCTATATGTATATATATAATTATGGTTATATGTATAATAATTATATATATTATAGTTATTATTATTATCATATATAATAATAAATATATATAGTATATGAAAAAAAAACTAAAGAAGCGGGAATTGGGATAACCCGATTCCCACTTCTTTCTCCTCTGTTACAAACAGAGGAGAAAGACAAATAAAACCGCCGGTCCCCTGCCGGCCAAGAGAGAAAGAGGAAGAAGAGGGGGCGCCGCCGGTGAGATGAGAGGGAAGAGGAGAAGCTGGCCAGCGACGGAGAAAAGGGAAAAAGGAAAGAGAAAACCGAATGTGGAAAGGAAAAAAACCCGAAAAGGAAAAGAAGTGGAACGGCGGTGCCGGCCAATCCGAGCACCACCATCGACACCAACGCCATCGGTGAAGACCCACGAAGGACAAGGAGGCCACCGGCGGAGGAAGGAGAAGGGAGGAAGGAAAAGGGTCGAAACCCACGGACCCAGATCCGGCGCCGTCGCCGGTGATGGGGCCAAACTGAGACCAGATCCGACTTCGTGGCAACCTCGGCAAGCTGTTGGGTGGCCGAACCGCCGGAATGGGTGGCCGCCGGTGACCGAACCGGTCAGCCAAAGTTGAACCGGCCAAGCCAAGCTCTGAACCAGCTCGAACCGACCCGACCCAGTTCAGAAAAGAAAAGAAAAAGAAAAGAAAAAGAAAGGAAAAAGAAGAAAAGAAAAGAAAAAGAGAAAGAAGGAGAAAGAAAAAGAAAAAAAAGAAGAAAAGAAAAGAAAGAAAAAAAGGAAAAGAAAAAAGAAGAAGAAGAAGAAGAAGAAATGGGTAAGGAAAATTAAAAGTTTTGCTATATTTCTATGGAAATTATTAGAAATTGTTGGATTATTTCTAAATGAAAATGTGTCAATTATTGAAATTGTAGCAAAACGGAAATGAGATGAAAGGTGGAGTTCGGCAAGGCTCGAAAATCGGAAAGTGGGCTAAGCTTTGGTGAACAAGTAAGATACTTTTATAAAGCAATAGTAGTATCATATTGTATGTGGGATTTTATGATTTTTATATGATGCATTGATGGAATGAATTTAAATGGAATTGTGAAAATTTTTATATGATATATTGATTTAATTGATGTTAAAAATACTAAGAGGAACCACAACTGATGGTGGGGGTCTTAGTAGAGACGTAGAAATTGGTGAGAATCAACGGCTGCAATTATAAATTGTGTTTCATTGCAGGAGGTTTAAAGGAAATTAAGCCGTTATGTTGCCAAAATTTTAGGAAAATATTTGAGGAAACAGATTAAGTTTCTCAGATAAATGGAATCTTGGAAATAACTATTGAAAATAAACATTGAAAGGACTTTATGGTATGACCGAAAAAGTTTGATATTGAAATCGATGAGAAGATAGATCGTTGAACACGATAATGTGAGGAATTACATGGTTTACACCTTATAGAATTGATAGATCAAGTAATTTTAATATCATAAATGGTATCAGGTTGAGATTGAGGTGGAATCATTTATTAGACGGATCACTGATAAAAGTGATGATGATTAAAGGATACAACTTAAAAGAGAAAAAAAAATTGAAGTTGTGATTTAGACGGTCAAATGATAGAAGTGCGCAATTATCAATTGAGTGATGATTATAGAATTGATAAATTCAAATAAATGGACCGTCTTAGTGGTATGAACTGAGATTTTTGCAATAATATGGATAGTCGCTAGGTGACTTAAATGATTGAAACACTATTGATAGTGGAAATTGGCAAATTTGTTTTTAGTGGTAAATTGCCAATCAAAAATTGAATTGAGGAGTTTTACAGATAATTCTAGCATGATATTACATTCTATAGGCAATATGAAAAGTGATTGAGGATTGTGATATGATTTTATGATAGTGAATGAAATTGAACCGCAAGTCGAAAATTCTGAATATGTACCAATAGGTCAAACCATAAATGGATTTGATAAGCAATTATTGATCTTGTGGATCTATGATCCTCGATGTCGACTCTGAAATAGATATCGAATGAGGATATTAGTAATTCATAATTTCAGTATCCTGATGCTATATGGAAACATGATATTTAGCTGCTCATAGATACTAAGAGGATTCACACTGATGATGTGGTTCTAGTATCGATAATAAAATGTACAAATGATTATTATAGTCGATAATTATCGAAAAAGGATATTGAATACCGAATGGTTTGAATACCAAGTGATCTGGTTATTAAATAATTAGAGTATTGAACAATCTGAATACCGAATAAAATGAATCTTGAATGATTTGAATAGTGATTTACTGATTTGACAGAAAGAAAGTATTGAAATCGAATAATTTTTGGAGATAAGTTAAATGAATCGCTTCAGCGTATTTGATGAAAATATTACCGAAGCTGCATACTGAAATGTTTTATAGCATCGCATTTAAGCATGCCTTCTTATAACTTGAAGCATTATAATAATGTTTATATGAATACTGAAAAGTATTGATTTGTTTTGAAATGAAAGTATATGGTAGATATATATTTTGATATATGAAATCTCATACAGAATTTTACCATATGCTTTACATGATATAGAAAAGAAAGATAAAGATTTAAATGTTTTATGAGACTGTAGGCACCCTAAAAGAATTAAACTCAATAAAGCATAGTGGAAACCGCCTAATTGGAGCTTTGCTCATTAGGCAGAGAGTTGCTTGTCCGACAATAGTCGTGGACAGGTCTCAGTCACGCCTGATCAGTGGGGCTGAGAGAGATGAGGTATATGGCCATAGATAGCGCCCTAGTTGGTTTCCAGGGGACGATGACATGATTTTCACTGCTAGCTACAGTGATTTAAATCTTTATTGATATAGAGATGATAGGGATCTAGCCTAGTCTCTAACCGATATGATATAAAGTCTAGAGTATGATTTTATTGATATGGACTCTAGACTTGACATGATGTATACTGTACATGAACAGATTTGAAATAAAATATGTTTTGAAACAGTACATGTTTTAAACATGTTTTAAAAGTCCATGAGATATGATTTCGACACTTATATGATTTATATGCGATTCTGTGTCGAACATGGCATGATATGCGGTCTAGAGTATAGTTTGATTTTCTATGAACTCTAGACTTGATATGATTTACAGTATATGTTTTAAAAGTAAATGACAAATGATTTCGACACTTACATGATTTACATACGATTTTGTGTCGAATTTAAAAGGATATGCGATCTAGAGTATAGATTGATTTGATATGAACTCTAGACCTGATATAACTTATAGTATATGAAAAATATTTTAAAACTGCACATGTTTTAGACATGCTCTGAAAACGAATACATGAATTGATAATCGAACATGTTTCTATCATGCCTTAAAGGCAAATTTGAAATGAATTGAAAATTTATATGTTGAGCATGTTATAAAGTATATATGATATGATTTAAAATGATAGCGGTTTATACAGTAAAATTTCATACATTGCATATTAAACCTGGATATGATAATATGCTTAGTACATGAGAATTCCATGAGGAATGTCGTGACTCGACGTTAATGATGTTTCATCTATACGATGACATGATATGATATGATATATGAACATAAGATTGATATGAAGAGAATTCTGATCTCACTCTATCATGATCATAAATTCCCAGACGATAAATGATATGAATTGATGTAATACGGGAATATGATTATTAAATGTAAAGTGAATTCGATAGGACATCTGCATTAAATATGGAGAATATATGAAGAGTGTCATGACTCGATGGTAGCGATGTTTCATCGATATGAAGTCATGATATGAGATGAAACATGAATATAGAGATACACAAAGAGAATTATGACTTCGTACCAACGTGATCATGATCCATAATATGAGACTTGATAAGAGATGATAGTATACCGAAGTATGATTATGAAATGAAAAGTAAATATGAGAATTGATATGAGATGACAGAATACAAAAGTATGATTATGAAATGAAAGGTGAATATGAGAAGTGATAATGAGATGTTATCGATGAAGAAGGATTAACTGTAATTGCATCATTGCAAGTTTTAAGCGTTGCAGTTTAAGACAGTGTAATCCTACTCTTGTATTTATATTAGTATCTTACTGAGCCGTGGTTTTGCTCACCCCACTAAATTTCATCTCTTTCAGACTATTGAAGTTAACATCTGCCATGTGAGCTGCTAAGTGGGCATCGAAGACGGTGAATGGACTTGGTACTAGTCTTCTGAGGTATATGTTCCTTATAAAATACTTGTTTACATGTAAGACTTAAATTGATACACAATACATATTCTGTTTAACAAGTCGGGATGTAACTAAGAACCATTTTCGTGTTTGTTTAATATTTAAATGGAATGACTATAGGTCACCTAGATAGTATAGTAACTACGTTGACACCGAATACAAACCTTAAAATGAAAAAGAAAAAATTTAGTCCATAAATTTGTAGACTAAGAAAAGTATAAGTATTAAAGGAAAGTCGCGGCTTTCAGGTCGTGATACTAAGAACCGTTTCCGTATTTGTTTAATATTTAAATGGAATGACTATAGGTCACCTAGATAGTATAGTAACTACACTGACACCGAATACAAACCTTAAAATAAAAAAGAAAAATTTAGTCCATAAATTTGTAGACTAAGAAAATATAAGTATTAAAGGAAAGTCGTGGCCTTCGGGTTGTGACATTACATGATATTAATAGATTGATGGAATTAGTATTACTAATTTGTTTAATGTTAGACATACATTGTTTTATATATATATATATATATATATATATTGCATAAATGTATATATTGTTGTATTAATAGTTTTAATATGTATGTAACGAAAGTTGTATGTATTGCAATCGTTATTTTTTTATTTTCTATTAAAAGAAAATAGTATTTAATTTTTAATATGTAGTTTTATGTTTTTGTAGGTTATTTAATATTAACAAGGAGTGCTTTTGGTAGCGAAATGCACAAATAAAAGGACAAAAAAAGATATCATTAGCGACAAAATTCATTGTATTAGCGACGGAGATAATAGCATCAGTGACGAATTAGCGACGGAAAAATTCTATTATTAGCAATGAAATATTTCGTCGCTAAGTACCTTTATCGACGGATTTACTATTAGTAGCGACATAATTTTCCGTCGCTGATAACTTTCAGCAACATAATAATTTAATAACATAAAATATATATTTATTATTAGCAACGAAAAATTTCGTCGGTAAAAGCTTTTAGCGACGGATTTTTTTAATAAAATTAAAAAATAAAAATAAAATTAGTGACGGAATATTCCGTCGCTAATACTTCTTACTGACGAATTATTAATGATAGGATTTTGATTTCAGCGATGGAATTTTTCGTCACTGATAACAAAAAATCCATCACTGATAAGTAAAAATTCCGTCGCTAATTAGCGATGGAATTACTGACAGAGATGTACTTTCAGCGACGGAATGAGCATCAGTGACATCGATTTTTCTAACAGAAATTTTCCGTTGCTAAAACACTTCAGCGACGAAATCCGGCTTTTAGCGACGGAAAATTCCTTCGCTGAAGGTCTCTTTTTTTGTAGTGTATATTCATGTTTCGTATTTTATTTGAATATTTAAAATTTGAAATTTAATTTAAGTTAGTGCAAATTTAATTTTTTAAATTTAGAATTTAACTCAATAAAATACTTAAACCACTCCAACTAAATTTGATAAGTTCGAAATATTTTTTATCATATATTATAAGATTAAAAATATAAATTAATAAACATTAAAATATATATTAAAAAATTTGATAAAACTCAGGATTTGTTCGAATTTAGCATTAAAATTCTTAAATTTAGCTCGATTCGTTATTCAAATAGTTCAAACTTAAATTTAATTAAAAAGTCAAACTCAAATAATATTCAAATCAAATTCAAATAATTCACAAGTAGCTTAATTCATATCCTAAAACAAACAAAACACAAATCCCTACGCCATTACATGTCATGAAAAGTTGGAGTGTTCTACAATGGACTTACCTTTTATAACAACTCTCCTTTCTTTCATGGTAGTTTTTTTTTCTTTTTGTTTTATTGTAAAGTCAAGGTTGATGTCAAGATAGTGTGTTGCACACTAGGCAAATCCCTTTCTTTCAATGCACACTTCAATGAGGATGCTGAGTCCCTACGCGAAGGCAGTGTGATAATGGATTGCACCTTAGGAAAATCCCACATCGAACAAGCACATAGGGAGATGCTAAGTATAAAGACTTAACATACTTCTTCATCTTGTAAGGCGTTTTTTGTAAAACAAAACCGTGAGATCCAATGGACCAAAGTGGAGAACGCCTCACATGTGGGGCGGGTTGCTATAGTTGGTTTCAAAACGACCTTGTGTGGCCTTTGGACTGGTGGCGGGGCAATCCTCAATGAGGACACTAAGTCCCTATAGGGGTGGTACTATAATGTGTTACACCTTAGACAAATCCCACATCAACTAAGCACATGGGGCGATGCTGACTATAAAGGATTAGCATGTTCCCACCTCTAGTGGCATGTTTTAAAATTGTGAGGTGACCCATTAAGTTGCATCAAAGCGGATAATATTGCTAGTGGGTTGGATTGCTACAATGTCTTCTTGGATTATTATTTTCATGGTTACATGGGTTTAATTGTTATGTTTACCCATTATGTTGTGCTTTTCGATTCAAAATTTAGTCTTATTCTTCTAATTTTCCCACTTGCAGCATTTGTAGTTGAAAAGTTGGAGTAACAAAATTATATATGTTAACCTGTAAGTGTTTCAACTATGTGCTGTTGCTATTGCAAAAGTAAAGGTTGTTCTTTCTTCTTTATTCGCTTTTATTTACTTGAAATTTCAATAGGGAAATGGAAATCAACAAATTTCTTTGTTATTTTATATTCTTGGCATCAACACTTGAAAAAGTGAGTAATTCTTCCCAGAATACTACACATTTTGTTATTGTATATGCAAAAGTTGACTACTAATTTCTATACTGCAGGTTCTTGTTCTTCTTCCTGTAATCATTAGCACAACTGTAGTTTTGTATCAAGTTATTGTTATTCTCAAGTGAACTTTCCATTAATTTTACATTAATGGATATCTTAATTAACCTACAATCAATGTAAAAACCAACATATAAACAAGTCAATAATTATAGAGTACAATTCCCATTGCCGACTATAACTCGTAATTTATTTTGCAATGAGAAAGAGGGAACGATGCTTACTACTATATTTATTTATCAGTGATTCCATGTCTGCAACTTCTCATAATTTTTATCATCACAGCTGCGATAAAAACCATCATCTTTGACCTTCCAATAAACAGTTTTTTTGGGGTGCTTGCATACCACTGATTCAGATTTGTAGTTGCCATCTACAAAAATATCGAACCTCTTGGTCTTATTTCCATGTTTAAAGTCACAATAGAATTGAGTGCTTTCCCAGAAATTGAGCTTGAAATGGAACTGAAACTCATCGTTTCTCCAAACAGTATGTTCTCCGAGATCGTTGTCTCCTGAGCGGACATGAAGAATGAGTGGTTTAGCATTGGTGCTTAGCCGATTGAGTAAGTGAACGTAGTATTTCCAATTGAAATAAAAACTAGCTAATCCTGGTTGAGCCATGTTCGATAATATCACAAGGACAAAAACCAAAATCATGGCGCTACGTCCTCCAACTTTAGTCATGATTTGTATTGGATAAATGCTAATGGAGCCTTTTGTTTTTAGTTGAAATATTGAAAGTGAGTATATATACGCACATGGGAGAGTATTTATAGCTTTGTATGAAGAAATACATTTACATTTTTAGAAAGGGAAAGAAGAGCAGAAAATAAATTATTGGCAAGCCATCCATGGAAAAAGTCAACTTCATGAAAATCACACAATTTCCCCTACCAATGCGCCTTTCCATCAAGCTAGAAGCTTTGTGCCGCCAAAATTGCTCCTCTCATATGTTAATTGCTATTTCCTTCGCCATCAAGTATATTACTAAATTGGAATAAGAAATTACACGCTCACATATATATAGGGTTGGAAGATAATTGGAGAGTTCATTTCAATGCATTGAAAAAAAATACATTTTCTTGATATGGTAATTGTGTTTTTAGGATATTGTTAACAAATTCAAATAAATGTTTATTTTTACATTTGCTTCTTAAGATTTCAAGTTCCAAGCCTTGTTTTTAAATCGTATTGCTTAATAAATGATAATAAATAAATTGAAATTGTAACGTTTTTTTCATTATGCATATTAATGGTCATATTAATGGTCATTATGCATATTAATGGTCCAATACGTTTTGATATTGAATGCAATGGTAACAGACAGCCGTTACGTTTTTTACATTAATACAATGGTAACGGACAAACATTAATGCAATGGTAACGGACAGACATTAATGCAATGGTAACGGACAGTCATTAATGCAATAGTAATGACAGTCATTAATGCAGTGGTAACGGACAGCCGTTCTTGATGGAAGAACGACTATATAAGAGATGTACTTGGTCCTTACTAATCTCTTCTATTCAGAGACGATATACTATCTAAGTCAGAAGAGGATTAGTGAGAAATCGAATACATATATCCCACTTGACAATGGCTGGAGGTATGATTATTTGTTTTCCGCATTACTTGATTTTTATTGTTAGAAATATGTTCAAGATCAACATATTTATTCTTACATTTGGTATCAGAGCCAGTATTAATCTCTGCCTTGTCGTTTTATTACAATACTTATGTATGTAAAATTTTTTTGGGTATATTGTTATTGAATTTTTATTTGAGTATTGATACTTCAAATAGTATCTGATTTAATGTGTTTCTATTATTGAAATGGCTTAAACTTTCTTGAAAATTTGATTTTAAGAAGTTTTCAAGATTTAAGTATTCTTATAATTAAAATAACAAAATTGGTATTGTTGAAACAATATTTAGTATCTTGGTAGGTTCAAAAATTTTGTTTTTGGGCTTGCTTTTTGTGAACGTCCAATGCTGTCCCCATTCATTCATTCATTCATTTATTTATTTTATTAGATTTTGCACATTTTGTGATTATTTGCAAAAAAATAAATAAAATTTTAAACACTTTATTTATTTTATTTATTTATTTAAAATTTTGTTGTTGTGTATGCAAGAATTTTATGGTATGTTTCCATGCTTATTTAAAGATTTATGTATAAATCATGGAGTGCATAATATTTATTAATTATGCAATTGATGTTTAGCATAATATTTGGTTAATTTATTATGCAATTTTATTTTATTTTTATGAGAATTTTATTTTACAAATTATAACATATCCCTTGGTTTTGATATTGTTAGAATTTGTGAAAATTTAGGTTTTCTCATAAAACTTAATTTATACATAAAACTTAATTTCTCATAAAACTTAATTTATACATAAAACTTAGGATTAGTGCCTAAATTTTAAAGCACATTAAGATATATATAATGTTCACTAAATATATTTAGGTTATTATTTAGATGAACAATTAGGATATCAATAATGCATAAACAATTGTGTAGTTGATATGAGAAAGCATGAACTGAGGAAGTTTCACACAGACTAGTTCCAGATATGCCATAGTGCCACTAGTTTCCCTGGGAACGCTACTCTGTCTAAGGAGTTGGTTTTTAATGAGGCTTCGCCCGACCAACTTTCCTGGGAGTATACTTGGTTTGTGCCTATCACGATGCTGCATAATTGTTCTTAGGCATATTTGTAGAGCCTAAAATAATTTATGAAATTGTCTAGTAATCAATATTATTTTAGTTAATTAGGGAGTAGCCACAGCATCTTTAATTAACTAAAATTGTATATAAAGGTTAAGATTACATGAAGAATAAGACATAAAATTGTAATTAATTATACTTAATATAATAAGATTTATCCTACAGGAAATTTTGTTATATTTATATAATTAATTAGGATAAAATACCAGATTATTTTCATAATCTACCCACAGGAATTATGAATTGGAACATAGTTTGGTAGTTTTATCATAAAGGATAGAAAACAAATTATTTTAATAAAGTACCCATGAAGAAAATAATTTGACTTTTCTATCATAAAGTTTAAATAGTCTATTTGAATAAAAAAAATTTAGCCCACAGGCAATTTTTTTATTAAATTAGATACAGTTTATTATATGTATTACATTGGTAAAACATATAATTCAAATACGTAAGTCTCAAATTTAACATAAGCTTTTGGACTTTTTCAGTATCTCAACCTGCTAGTTACACCGATATGCGCCTAGAGATTCCAGAACTTAGGGGTGACAACTATAAGATATGGATAGAACGGATTCTCTTACATCTAGGATGGATGGATATAGACTACGCTATTAGGAAAGAGGAACCACCAGCAATAACTGAAGAAAGTAGTCCTGCTGAAGTTGCACTATATGAGCGATGGGAGAGATCCAATCGGCTCAGTGCAATGTTTATAAAGACTAAAATTACTGCTGGTATAAGGGTTTCCATGGAGCAATATGAGAAGGTTAGGGAATTGCTCAAGGCCATTGACGATCAATTTGTCACTTCTGAAAAGGCCTTGGCAAGCACCCTTATATTGAAGTTTTCCTCTCTACGTCTCACAACCGTTAAGGGTGTGCGTGAGCATATCATGCAGATGCGGGACATTGCGGCTCAACTTAAGAAACTAGAGGTAGATATGTCAGATTCCTTCCTCGTGCACTTTATACTTAACACCCTTCCTCAGCAATATGGGCCCTTTAAGATCTCTTATAACACACATAAGGACAAATGGTCAATTAATGAATTAATGACCATGTGCGTTCAAGAATAGGAGAGGCTTGTTATGGAATTGGGTGAAAGTGCGATGGTAGCTACAATTCGTACAAAGAAGGTTGACAAATCTCAGGCTTCCACTTCTAAGGGAAATCAGAAGGGGAAAGGTAAAATACCACCTCAAGCTGATATTAAGAAGGAAAACAAGTGTTTCTTTTGCAAAAAGAAGGGACACGTAAAGAAAGACTGCCTTAAATTTAAGAAGTGGCTTGAGAAGAAAGGTAATATTCTATCCTCTTTTGTTTGTTATGAATCTAATATGGCTAATGTTAATATTAACACCTGGTGGATTGATTCTGGTTCTACAATCCATATTGCAAACTCTTTACAGGGTATGCAAAACCTAAGGAAGCCAATGGGAAGTGAGTTGAGCATTTTATCAGGCAATAAGCTGAGCTCACATGTGGAGGCTATTGGAACATGCATTTTAATTTTAAATAGTGGCTTCGCTTTAATTTTAGAAAGAACTTTTTATGTACCCAGTTTTTCTCGAAACTTAATTTCTGTTTCTAGACTTTGTCCTTTGGGGTTTTCTTTTAATTTTCAAGACAATATTTTTAATTTGTTTTATAAATCTAATTGTGTTGGTTCTGGAATTTTATCTGATTGTTTATATAAAATTTCTTTGCAACATGAAGCCACTAATAATTCTCTGCATGTTCATACTGGTACTAAGAGGTGTAATATTAATGAGGATTCCTCTATGTTGTGGCATAGGAGATTAGGTCATATCTCCATAAATAGAATTAAGAGATTAGTGAATGAAGGAGTACTTAGTACTTTGGATTATACTGATTTCGAGACTTGTGTAGACTGCATTAAGGGCAAGCAGACAAACAAGTCTAAGAAATATGCCAATAGGAGTTCAACCATATTAGAAATCATACATACTGACATATGTTGTCCAGACATGGACATGCCTGGTCAGAAATACTTCGTCACCTTCACTGATGATTACTCACGATTCATGTATGTGTACTTGCTTCATAATAAAAATGACGTATTAGATGCCTTCAAAGTCTTTAAGGCTGAAGTTGAGAATCAATGCGGGAAGCAAATACAAATAGTGAGATCTGATAGAGGTGGCGAATATTATGGTAGATACACTGAGAATGGACAAGCACCTGGTCCTTTTGCTAAGTTTCTTCAAGATCATGGGATTGTTGCCCAGCACACCTTACCTGGTTCTCCGGATCAGAATGGTGTAGCAGAAAGAAGAAATCGTACATTAATGGACATGGTGCGGAGTATGCTTAGCAACTCCAATCTTCCAAAGATCTTGTGGACTGAAGCACTAAAGACGGCTACGTATATATTAAACCGTGTTCCGACTAAGGCTGTTCCAAAAACACCTTTTGAATTATGGAAAGGTTGGAAACCGAGTTTGAGACATATGCGTGTTTGGGGTTGTCCGTCAGAAGTGAGAATTTATAATCCACATGAGAAGAAACTTGACCCAAGGACAGTTAGTGGTTCTAAGGGTTATAGATTTTATTGTCCAACTCATACTACTAGGTTTGTGGAATCTAGAAACGCTAAGTTTCTTGAAAATGACATGATTAGTGGAAGGGATCGGTTCAGGGATTTAATTCCTGCTCATGATCATAAGGAAAAACAACCTTCTACATCGTCATTGTCAAATAGATTGGCTATAATTCATAGCACGCCTCAAGTTCCAATAGCTGCAGAACAACCAATCGTTCAAGTTCCACAAGTTGTTGAAAACCTTCCAATGGATCAACAAGTTCAGGACTTATCTCAAAATCTTGAACAAATAGTTGAACCACAAGCTCCTCATGGAGAAGGTGATTCAACATTAAGACGATCTACTCGTGAAAAGAGATCGGCAATTCCTAGTGACTATATTGTGTATCTACAAGAAACCGATATTGGAGCCGATAATGATCCTGAAATGTTTTCACAAGCCATGAATTGTAAAGAGTCTAAATTATGGTATAATGCTATGAAGGATGAGATGGATTCCATGAAAAGCAACGGAGTCTGGGACCTTATAGAGTTGCCTAATGGGGCGAAGGCCATTGGCTGTAAGTGGGTCTTTAAGACCAAAAGAGACTCATTAGGCAACATTGAAAGATATAAAGCGAGACTTGTTGCTAAGGGATTTACTCAAAAAGAAGGAATCGATTACACGGAGACCTTTTCTCCTGTATCCAAGAAAGATTCTTTGCGTATAATTTTAGCATTAGTTGCACATTTCGACCTTGAGTTGCAACAAATGGATGTGAAAACAGCATTTCTTAATGGTGATCTAGAAGAGGAGGTATACATGAAACAACCTGAAGGTTTCTCTTCTAGTGAAGGCGAACACTTGGTTTGCAAGCTTAAAAAATCCATATATGGTCTGAAACAAGCATCCCGTCAATGGTATTTCAAATTCCATGGAGTAATTTCTTCTTTTGGTTTTGTTGAAAATCCCATGGATCAATGTATATACCAGAAGATCAGTGGGAGTAAAATATGTTTTCTTGTTTTATATGTGGATGATATTTTGCTTGCAACTAACGATAAGGGTATGCTACATGAAGTGAAACAATTTCTCTCTAAAAACTTTGATATGAAAGATATGGGTGAGGCATCTTATGTCATTAGCATTAAGATCCATAGAGATAGATCTCGTGGTGTATTAGGTCTATCACAGGAAACTTATATCAATAAAGTTTTGGAGAGATTTCGGATGAAGGATTGTTCACCAAGTGTTGCTCCCATCGTGAAAGGTGATAAATTTAGTCTAAACCAATGTCCAAAGAATTATTTAGAGAGAGAATCCATGAAGAATATTCCATATGCTTCTGCAGTTGGAAGCCTTATGTATGTTCAGGTCTGCATAAGACCTGACATTGCATTTGCAGTTGGAATGTTAGGGCGATATCAAAGTAACCCAGGGATAGACCACTGGAGAGCTACAAAGAAAGTCATGAGGTATCTCCAAAGAACCAAAAATTACATGCTTATGTATAGACAAACGAACAATTTGGGTGTGGTAGGCTATTCTGATGCAGATTTTGCTGGCTGTGTTGATTCTCGTAAATCAACATTTGGGTACATTTTCATTATGGCCGGTGGAGCTGTTTCATGGAGAAGTGTTAAGCAGACTTTAATTGCTACCTCTACTATGGAAGCCGAGTTTGTCTCTTGTTTTGAGGCTACTTCACAGGGTGTTCATTTTCTGTGATAACTCAGCTTAAGAGTTTCATTTCTAGACTTAGAATTATGGATTCTATTTCTAGGCCATTGAAAATTTTCTGTGATAACTCAGCTGCAGTGTTCTTGGCTAAGAATAATAAGAGTGGAAGTAGAAGCAAGCACATCGATATCAAGTACTTAGCCATTAGAGAACATGTTAAGGAAAAGAAAGTGGTCATTGAGCATATTAGCACTGAGTTAATGATTGCCGATCCTTTGACTAAGGGCATGCCACCAACGAAATACAAGGATCTTGTGGATAAAATGGGGATTGTTTCCTCTTTATAATTTGTATATACATTCAGTATGTTAATGAAACTCGCATTCAGATATTTTCTCATATTCATGTGCACTTTAATTTATTTGAGAAAATATATATTTTATTCTGGACCAAGAATAAACATAGGGTTTATTCATTAAGTTAATTGTTGCCACATTAAGTGTAGTACTTGAGAAATTAAATACATTGTAATACATAGATGATAATACTCGTTCTTAGAGAACTTATCACTATGATTCATGTGTTTGTTTCATAAGTAAATTATTCAATGCTTAATTCAACGTATGGACCAAGTGGGAGATTGTAACGTTTTCTTCATTATGCATATTAATGGTCATATTAATGGTCATTATGCATATTAATGGTCCAATACGTTTTGATATTGAATGCAATGGTAACAGACAGCCGTTACGTTTTTTACATTAATACAATGGTAACAGACAAACATTAATGCAATGGTAACGGACAGACATTAATGCAATGGTAACGGACAGACATTAATGCAATGGTAACGGACAGTCATTAATGCAATAGTAATGACAGTCATTAATGCAGTGGTAACGGACAGCCGTTCTTGATGGAAGAACGACTATATAAGAGATGTACTTGGTCCTGACTAATCTCTTCTATTCAGAGACGATATACCATCTAAGTCAGAAGAGGATTAGTGAGAAATCGAATACATATATCCCACTTGACAATGACTGGAGGTATGGTTATTTGTTTTCCGCATTACTTGATTTTTATTGTTAGAAATATGTTTAAGATCAACATATTTATTCTTACAGAAATAACTTTAAAAGACTCATTAGTAATTTTTTTTTTAGCTTTGTGTATTAGTTTTGATTTTATAAATATTTTTAGGGTTTATAATTAATGCATAATTATAAAAGTCATCGATGTAATTATCATTATCAAATTTAATCATTCAAAGCAGAAGCCAATGACATGACTTTTATAAAATCAAAGGTGAAATTAACGCATAATTATCACGTTTAATCATAGATTTACAATGTAAAAGTCTAGTAGTGATTAGTTTTGAAGCAGAACCCAAGATTTATCTGAAAACAAGAAGATTATACAATCAAGAAGCCATGTCTTTTCTTTGTTTCTCATATTTATTTATGGAAAAGGCATGTAAACAAGTGGGCATCCAACTGCTACACTAAGTGAAATGAACGTTCTTCGTTCTTGTGCTTTTCTCTGGAGTTAATCAAATATCAAAATGTCTCAGGGAATAATAATAATAATAATAATAATAATAATAATAAGGCTCCACATTTCAACGGTCTATGGTAATCACTCAGTGGGAAAATTTAATGCACCTACTGTTGGGTTTAGTTTATTGAAAATAATTTTTGAAAAATAGTTTCTGAAAAATATTTACATTTTCTCAAAAACTAAAAATTTTTCATTATTTGGATGAGTTAATAAAAATATTTTTCTTGTTTGGTTATTTTTTTTGGAAAATCTGTTTTCTTTCCTTAAATGATTTTAACATAACTAATAAAATATTGCAAATTATTTATTATTTATTCATTAATTTATTAATATTAAAATTAATTATATTATTAAACATTTAAAAGAAAAACTATTTATTATTACTTATATCAATACTGTTAAAATATATGTAATATTAACAATATATTAATATTTATTTTTCAAATATTAAAAATATTTATACTATTACAATGATTATATTTTATATTGAAAGTATTTATTATTAAAATCAAAACAAAAGTATATATTTATTATTAAAATGTTAATATAAAAATTTTTTAGGTCAAATAAATATTATTGAGATATTAAAAATATTTAAGATTAATAATATACAAAATAAAATATTTAAACTTAAAATATTAAAAGATTTTTAATGTTAATATTTTAATATTAAAAAATTTTAATTTATTTAAATAAAATATATTTTTATTAATATAATAATATTTTATGTAAGGTTATATCAAATCAATTTGTAAAAAAAAAAACAAGTTTAAAAAATTATATTTAAGGTCTAATTTAAGTAGAATTATACTCATGAGCCTGGTAAATAACCTGACCCATAGTTTTTTTTTCAAAAAATTTTTTCTCTTTTCAAAAGCATAAGATAATTTTCAGAAAAAATGACCTAATTTTTCATTGATAAAAAAGTCATTTTTTATTCATTAATTAATTTTCTGTCAAACAAATACAAAAATATGCAAAAATCATTTTTCAGAAGTTAATTTCAATGAATCAAATGGAGGCTACATACGAGAACTAACTCAAGTGTTTGCGTAACTTAATAATGAAGTCTCCTGGTGGATACCTAAATGGCTAGTTGCATGTGAAAGGATTTTTTTATACATATCATATGGATGATTATGAAGAGTTAAGTTGAGATGATTCAGTATTATCACTACAAGAAAAAGACTTTCAGAGACGGAATTTTTTTGTCGCTAAAAGTAAGTATCATCGACGGATTACCGACGGAAATTATGTTAAGCTTAGCGACGGAATTCTGTCGGTAAATTGCGACGGAAAGAATTCTGTCGCTATTCCGTTGTTAATTATGGCGCGAAGATACTATTCATGAGGTGCCAAAATTAGCGACGGAATTAGCGATGGAAAATTCCGTTGCTAAATTGTAAATGGTGAAAAATTACAAATTGAATTAGCAATGAAATTTTCCGTCGCTAAAGACTATTACTGACAGAATTAGCGACAGAAATTTCCGTCACAAATCAAACCTATTTATATTTTATTTATTTTATTTTTGACAATTTTGGAACATTAGCGATGAAATTTTTGTCACTAATTCCATCGCTAATGTTAGTTAGCGACAGAATTAGCGACGAAAATTTTTCGTCGCTGATTCCATAATATTGAAATTTATTTTAATTTTATTTTTTATTTTTTTATAATTTTAAAAATTACCGACAGAATATGTCCGTCACTAATTCCGTCGCTGATTATTTTTAGTGACGGAATTAGCGACAGAATCTTTCTGTCGCTAATTCTAAAATAGAAAATATATTTAAATTTTTTATGTTATTCCGTCGCTAAAAATATTCTGTCGCTTAAAGTCCTCGATAACCGTTCTCACGGTAGCCGAGGAGTGTCAGAGAGGAATTAGCAACGGAAATTCCATCGCTAATCCAACGAAAATTCCGTCGATAATTCCTCGTAAATGCCAACTTCCCTTCCTTTTCTTCACATTCCCGCTCGTCCCATTTTCTCTTTTCTCCATTTCCATCGCTTCATCTCTAGTTCTCCTCCAATTCCCATGCATACCTACTCTATTCTTTTTTTCTCTTTCCTTTGGTCGCCAGCTCGTTGGCTGCCGGTCTGTGACGTCCCCGTCACTTCACCTTAACACCTAACTTTTTCTTATTATCTTATCCGATCTTATTTTGATTTAGTTTATCCAGTGTCAACCCTTCCTTACTTTCAAGCTAATTATCATACAGCTCATGAAATTTTATTCAATTTCCATAAACATAAAATGATATATATAAATACCATTTCCTTTTTCCACAGGATCTCATACATCATCTTTTCTTACATCCCCGACATTCTATATACATAATTTCTACTTGTACTGTACCATAGCTGAAAATACAATTTACTGTACATAAACATATAAGTATACCTTCTATGCTAACCGGGAAGCGTATCAAGAAGGTACACTGCAACTTTTCAAAATCAGGCTCCTCTAACTGGAGCGAGGCTTACTTCAGGAAATCTGAAAAATAGTCGTAAAAGGGTGAGTTTACGCTCAGTAAGAAAACTACATAAAAGAGCGTGCTATGTCTCTATATGCATTTTTCCTACTTGGCTCTACAATGTCATGTAAAGCCTTATAAAACATGCTTCATAAACTTCTTTCATGCCTTGTTTGTAACCATGCATATTCATTTAAAATGACATGGCAAACATACTTTGTATGCTTCATTTAAATATAGCATACATATAAAACATGCATCATACTTCTTTCTTGAAAATTTCCTACTTCATAGCATACTTCAAAATATACTTCATACTTGAAAACATACATCATACTTCATATCATACTTTAAAACATCATACTTTAAACATACAACATATATCCTTTGAAATAGGATGGAGACTATGTACAATATTTTAAGCGATTGAAACGTCATATGAGTCGTTCATTCCCATTCATATGACTCTAATTATGCATTGGTACAGTAGTGCACTCTGCATAGGTCAGGGATTCTCTCCTGCCTTACATAATCCACAGTGAACACTAGTCAGGTGTCACCTGTGGGATTGAGGGCCGGACTAGGGCTCCTCGCTCAACATACATATTACTGAGGACTTGATCAGAGTCGCTCAGCCATCAGAAATGCATAATCATTACGCAGTCCATAGTCTCAAAACATTTATAACATACTTTTCAGAGAACACCTTTGTGTTTTAAAGCAAATAAGCTTTTGAAAACATCTTTTCATACATGGCAGTCGACTGGTCTTATAGGGCAGTCGACTGCTGCTTCACAACTTTATTTCTCGAAATTATTTTCTTTTCGAAAAATACATGGGGGCAGTCGACTGGTCCATATAGCAGTCGACTGGTTTCCAAACAGAATGCTTCTTAAGAAATAGCAGTCGACTGGTCCATATAGCAGTCGACTGTTTTTTAAAACAGAATGCTTCTTCAAAATTAGCAGTCGACTGGTCTAATAGGCAGTCGACTGGTTTTCAAACAGAATGCATTTTGGAAAATAGCAGTCGACTGGCCCATATAGCAGTCGACTGGTTTGAAACAGAATGCTTACTGGGTAAATAGCAGTCGACTGGCTTACATAGCAGTCGACTGGTTTGCATCGGTTTTCGAAAACGACGTTTTGGTTGTCTCTAGGCAGTCGACTTCCCTCTAAGGCAGTCGGCTGCCCCTAGCCTAATTGGTACTAGGAGACAAGTCCGAAATTGCACTTTTCCTGCATAGAAACAGCTGGTATTTCTCTCCAAATCACATGCACATATCATAAAACATGCGGACATAGCCGCCTTACGTCCGTTACATAATTTCCTTACCTCGATTCCTTCGAGAACGCGAAATCACTTGGCGCGTAACCCTAGCTTTCACTTCTTCAAATCTGAAATCACCACATCATATCAAACCTTAAATTAAACCACATACACATGTTATACTAACTTAAAACAACTCCAAATCATCAACAAAGTTAGCTAAATCATCCTCTTCTCTTACCTTCACTAGAGACCAAAACTTCAATTGTTAAGATCTCCTCCAATACTTGAAATCAATTCACCAAACTTTGGATTTCACTTAGTCTAGTGACAAGGATCGATTTTCATCTAATGAACTTAGTGAATTGATGAGGGAATAAGGTGGTTTAGCAAGGAACTTGGAATGGAAAACTTGGAAGAATAGAGATGAACGAGAGGGAGAGCTGGGAGAAGAGTGGCTGACGTTGATGATGAGATGATGAGGGTGATGAGTCACGCTTCATGCATTAAATGCATGCTCATCCATTCTCTATCTCAGCCATTAGCATCCCCTTGACTCATTTGACCCATTAATTTCCTTATGACTCATCCATTTAACCTCCAATCAAAATCTGATTTAATTTCTTGTCTCATACTCTTAATATTTCCTGATATCAACATGCTTCATTTGACTTATTGACCTTCAACTCTATTATTTCTTCTATATTGCATTCATCATGCATACATCATTCATACATTATTCATACATCAATTACACATCAACTTCACATTCATTTAATCATATTAACTTAGAATACTTTACATACATGGAGGAATACATGAAAATTGAGGATCTCACATCCTCCCCACCCTAGAAAATTTGGTCCTCCAAATTTGCCTTAGCTTATCATGTAAACAACTCTGGATACCTTTCTCTCATTAGGCTTTCTAGCTCCCACGTAGCTTCTTCCGTCGTATGGTATTGCCAGAGAACTTTCACTAACGGAATCGTCTTAGATCTCAACACTTTATCTTTCCGATCCAAGATCCGAATCGGTCTTTCTACATAGCTCATATCTTCCCTTATCTCCAAGGGTTCATACTCAATGACATGAGACGGATCCGGATTATACTTCCGAAGCATCGATACATGAAACACATTATGTACTCCCGATAGCTCCGGAGGTAATGCCAATCTATAGGCAACATCACCTATTCGATCTAAGACCTCAAATGGACCGATGTAACGAGGACTCAACTTACCTCGTCGGCCAAATCTCATGATCCCTTTGGATGGAGAAACTTTCAAGAACACAAAATCTCCAACCATGAACTCGAGTGGTCTCCGTCGAGCATCTGCATAGCTCTTTTGTCTACTTTGAGCTGTCTTAAGCCTCTGACAAATCAGCTTAACATCTTCTGAGGCTTGCTCGACTAAATCTGGAGCTAATAACTTACGTTCGCCCACTTCTTCCCACCCAATCGGAGATCGACACCTTCTTCCATATAAAGCTTCATATGGTGCCATCCCGATACTTGCATGATAGCTATTATTGTACGCAAACTCAGCCAATGGCAGATGGTCATCCCAGGAGCCTTTAAAGTCCATAGCACAAGCTCTCAACATATCCTCGAGCGTCTGAATCGTGCGCTCGGACTGTCCATCAGTCTGCGGATGAAAAGCTGTGCTAAAACTTAACTTAGATCCCATGGCTTCCTGAAAATGCTCCCAGAAATGGGAAGTAAACCTGGAATCTCTATCAGAAGTGATGCTCACTGGAACACCGTGTAGTCTCACTACATCTTTTACATACATATCTGCCAAAGCATTGAGTGTATCAGTTGACTTCATAGGTAGGAAGTGAGCTGATTTTGTCATTCTATCGACAATCACCCAAATACCATCATGATTTCTCTTGGTTCTGGGCAGCCCCATAATAAAATCCATCGTAATGTGTTCCCACTTCCATGTAGGTATAGGCAGAGGGTGCAGTAATCCTGCTGGCTTTTGGTGCTCTACCTTAACTTGTTGACATGTGAGACATTTTGCTACAAAATCTGCGATGTCTCTCTTCATACCCTTCCACCAGTACACCTTGCGAAGATTATGATACATCTTCGTATTTCCTGGGTGTAACGTGTACTTAGTGGCATGTGCTTCTATCAAGATCATCTTCTTCAATTCGTCATCATTAGGAACATATATACGATTCCTGAACCTCAAAATCTCATCACTACCAAGACTGAACTCTGGGGTCATACTTGATTGCATCTGATTCATGGCTTCTATACATCTATTATCTTCCTTTTGAGCACTTCGGATTCTGTTCATTAACTCTGGCTCAATCCTCAAACTAGCCATCATTCCAATATGCTCATGAGGCATAACATTAAGATTGAGGCTTGCAAATTGTTCAATTAGTTCATGCTCTTTTATCATCATATAAGACACCATACTTACATGCTTCCGGCTCAGAGCATCCGCCACCACATTGGCTTTTCCCGGGTGGTACAAGATCTCACAATCGTAATCCTTCAGTAGCTCGAGCCATCTTCTTTGCCTCATGTTTAATTCCTTCTGAGAAAACAAATATTTCAGACTTTTGTGATCTGTAAAAATCTGAAATTTCTCACCATACAAGTAATGCCTCCATATCTTCAGGGCAAACACGACTGCAGCTAACTCCAAATCATGAGTGGGGTAGTTCTTCTCATGGTCCTTCAATTGTCTAGAACCATATGCTACTACCTTACTACGCTGCATTAACACACATCCCAAGCCTTGCCCTGAGGCATCACTGTACACCGCAAATCCTCCTGAACCACTAGGGATGGTGAGAATCGGTGCAGTCGTCAGCCTATGCTTCAACTCTTGGAAGCTACACTCACAGGCTTCATTCCACTCATACTTCACTTCCTTGCGCGTCAAGCGCGTCAGTGGAGCAGCTAGCTTCGAGAAACCCTCTACAAACCTCCTATAGTAGCCAGCTAAACCCAAGAAACTCCTAATCTCCGTCACTGTCTTCGGTCTTTCCCATTGAACCACCGCTTCGATCTTTGATGGATCAACCGAGACTCCATCTTTACTGATCACATGACCTAAAAAGGAGATTTGATTCAGCCAAAAATCACATTTACTTAGCTTGGCATACAGTCCTCTATCTCTGAGGGTCTCCAAAACAATCCTCAAATGCTGCTCGTGCTCTTCCCGTGACCTCGAATACACCAAAATGTCATCGATGAAAATAATGACAAACTGGTCCAGGTACTGCTTAAATACATCATTCATCAGATTCATGAAGGCTGCAGGTGCATTGGTCAGACCAAACGGCATCACCAAGAATTCATAATGGCCATACCGTGTCCTGAATGCAGTCTTAGGGATATCTTCATTTCTAATCTTCAACTGATGATATCCCGACCTCAAGTCTATCTTGGAAAAGACTTGTGCACCCTTTAGCTGATCAAAGAGGTCATCTATCCTGGGAAGAGGATACTTGTTCTTGATCGTCACCTTGTTCAACCACCGGTAGTCTATGCATAATCTCATACTACCGTCCTTCTTCTTGACAAAAAGTACAGGAGCACCCCAAGGGGATACGCTGGGTCGTATGAATCCCTTGTCTAGCAATTCCTGAAGCTGTTTCTTAAGTTCTTCCAATTCTACCAAGGCCATCCGATAGGGAGCTCTTGATATAGGCTCAGTCCCCGGCACCAAATCGATAGTGAACTCCACTTCCCTATCCGGAGGAAGTCCTGGAAGATCATCCGGGAACACCTCAAGAAAATCTCGGACTACAGGAATATCATTGAGTCCGGGACGTTTCTGATCTACGTCTTCCACATAAGCAATAAATCCTTCATACAGTCATACATACTTCTCATTACTTTCATATGAATTCAAATCAAAAACCAAACAGACTTCATATTAATTACTTGCAAAATTTACAACATAGCTAACGGGTGAAGAGAAGGTTACACTCTTAGCATAACAGTCTAATATAACATGATTATTAGCTAACCAATCCATACCCAAAATAACATCAAACCCATACTTATTCAGTAGGATTAGGTCGACCTTAGATTCTCTTTCTCCTACCCGTAGCTTACACTTTCTATACACTAATTCCGTCATTTGTGATTCCTTAAAGGGTGTGCTTATTCTTAATAATTGTTCTAAAATCTCAGGCTCAACAGGCACTTTCATAGCAATCCTAGGAGACACAAATGAATGCGTAGAGCCTGGATCAAACAATGCCATGACACTCATATCAAATAGGTAAATCGTACCTTTAATCACTTTGGACGAGGCATCGGCAGACTCTTCGTCGATGGCAAATACTCGTCCTTGGGTCACAGCTTTCTTTCCCTTCTCAGCAGCAGTAGCCTTAGGTTGTGGTTTAGGGGTCTTATCCGATTCATCAGGCATCTTCGGATCTCTCTGAGGGCAATCTCTAATCATGTGTCCTTTCTCCCCACATCTAAAGCAAGCGCCACTCGCCAAGCGACATGGCTGTGATCCATGAAACTTTCCGCACTGCTCACATCTTTGCATCGTACTCTTTTGCGAGCTAGCGGTACTTCCAACTTGATTTCGGGATCGCTCATCACTTATCTTAATCCCTGTAGCTTTAGGAGTACCTATATCATTACCATCATCATTATAACTCCAACTTCAATATAATTCCATATAACTATTAAATTAATTTAAAGATTATCTTTTCATACTTTACTTACCTATAGAAACTCCTTCAGATCGTCTACTTCTCCGAAATGGATACTTATCACTCGAAGCTTTCTCATCCGACTTCCGCTTCATCGGTTCTTTGCCTTTACCCTTGGCTCGGAAGTCAACATGATGTAGGTCATAGTCCTGCTCACACAACTGAGCCTTACGGACAGCTTCTCCATAAGAGGTGATATCCATCGGATACAGCTTCGATCTAATCGGGGACTTCAATCCCTCGATGAATCTATAGATCCTGTGTCCTTCATCTCTTCGGACCTCTGGATCAAATCTACTCAAGGTGGTGAACTTAGATTCATACTGATTCACTGTCATAGTACCTTGAGTCAAGCTTAAGAACTCAATCTTTAACCTATTCCGATCTGTGCGTGGGATGTACTGCTCATTAAAGGCTTCCACAAACCTGTCCTACGTGACCTCATCATATCGGGCCTCTAACACGGTCCGAGTGGCTTGCCACCAATATTCAGCATCATCTACTAGTAGGTAGGCAGCCAATCCTACTTTCTCCCTTTCAAAACAGGGCATGTACTCAAAAGATTTGAGAACTGCTTTCATCCAGTTCTCTACTGTCAACAGATCTCTTTCCCCCTTGAACTTAGGCGGATCCAACTTCTTGAATTCCTTAATCAATGCCACACTGCAATAAGCTCTAGAATCCCTCCTTCCAATAACTGGAACTGGTGGGGTTACTTCCGTAGGAGGAACTACAGGTGTAGCTGCTGGGGTACTTGTGGCCACATTCGGGAATTTAGACATGAATTGGGTAAACATCGTGGCCATATTCTCCATGTGCTTCTCCATCTTAGCCAGTCTCGTATTCGGGCTATATGGTGGAGATGGTTGAGGAGACGGAACTGGGGGCTCTTCCGTACGACCCCGTCCTCTTCCTCTACTTGTACCTCTTCTTCGTGAGCTCATACTGTAAAGATAGTCATCATTGAGCTCTTTAGTATAACCATAAGCAGTTATACTATACATTTGCATTTAGACAAGTACAGTACAATTGGGGATATACTCTATTTCTAGCTTATTGACACTGACAAACTACCAATCAAATTGCTCTGACACCACTCTGTGACGTCCCCGTCACTTCACCTTAACACCTAACTTTTTCTTATTATCTTATCCGATCTTATTTTGATTTAGTTTATCCAGTGTCAACCCTTCCTTACTTTCAAGCTAATTATCATACAGCTCATGAAATTTTATTCAATTTCCATAAACATAAAATGATATATATAAATACCATTTCCTTTTTCCACAAGATCTCATACATCATCTTTTCTTACATCCCCGACATTCTATATACATAATTTCTACTTGTACTGTACCATAGCTGAAAATACAATTTACTGTACATAAACATATAAGTATACCTTCTATGCTAACCGGGAAGCGTATCAAGAAGGTACACTGCAACTTTTCAAAATCAGGCTCCTCTAACTGGAGCGAGGCTTACTTCAGGAAATCTGAAAAATAGTCGTAAAAGGGTGAGTTTACGCTCAGTAAGAAAACTACATAAAAGAGCGTGCTATGTCTCTATATGCATTTTTCCTACTTGGCTCTACAATGTCATGTAAAGCCTTATAAAACATGCTTCATAAACTTCTTTCATGTCTTGTTTGTAACCATGCATATTCATTTAAAATGACATGGCAAACATACTTTGTATGCTTCATTTAAATATAGCATACATATAAAACATGCATCATACTTCTTTCTTGAAAATTTCCTACTTCATAGCATACTTCAAAACATACTTCATACTTGAAAACATACATCATACTTCATATCATACTTTAAAACATCATACTTTAAACATACAACATATATCCTTTGAAATAGGATGGAGACTATGTACAATATTTTAAGCGATTGAAACGTCATATGAGTCGTTCATTCCCATTCATATGACTCTAATTATGCATTGGTACAGTAGTGCACTCTGCATAGGTCAGGGATTCTCTCCTGCCTTACATAATCCACAGTGAACACTAGTCAGGTGTCACCTGTGGGATTGAGGGCCGGACTAGGGCTCCTCGCTCAACATACATATTACTGAGGACTTGATCAGAGTCGCTCAGCCATCAGAAATGCATAATCATTACGCAGTCCATAGTCTCAAAACATTTATAACATACTTTTCAGAGAACACCTTTGTGTTTTAAAGCAAATAAGCTTTTGAAAACATCTTTTCATACATGGCAGTCGACTGGTCTTATAGGGCAGTCGACTGCTGCTTCACAACTTTATTTCTCGAAATTATTTTCTTTTCGAAAAATACATGGGGGCAGTCGACTGGTCCATATAGCAGTCGACTGGTTTCCAAACAGAATGCTTCTTAAGAAATAGCAGTCGACTGGTCCATATAGCAGTCGACTGTTTTTTAAAACAGAATGCTTCTTCTAAATTAGCAGTCGACTGGTCTAATAGGCAGTCGACTGGTTTTCAAACAGAATGCATTTTGGAAAATAGCAGTCGACTGGCCCATATAGCAGTCGACTGGTTTGAAACAGAATGCTTACTGGGTAAATAGCAGTCGACTGGCTTACATAGCAGTCGACTGGTTTGCATCGGTTTTCGAAAACGACGTTTTGGTTGTCTCTAGGCAGTCGACTTCCCTCTAAGGCAGTCGGCTGCCCCTAGCCCAATTGGTACTAGGAGACAAGTCCGAAATTGCACTTTTCCTGCATAGAAACAGCTGGTATTTCTCTCCAAATCACATGCACATATCATAAAACATGCGGACATAGCCGCCTTACGTCCGTTACATAATTTCCTTACCTCGATTCCTTCGAGAACGCGAAATCACTTGGCGCGTAACCCTAGCTTTCACTTCTTCAAATCTGAAATCACCACATCATATCAAACCTTAAATTAAACCACATACACATGTTATACTAACTTAAAACAACTCCAAATCATCAACAAAGTTAGCTAAATCATCCTCTTCTCTTACCTTCACTAGAGACCAAAACTTCAATTGTTAAGATCTCCTCCAATACTTGAAATCAATTCACCAAACTTTGAATTTCACTTAGTCTAGTGACAAGGATCGATTTTCATCTAATGAACTTAGTGAATTGATGAGGGAATAAGGTGGTTTAGCAAGGAACTTGGAATGGAAAACTTGGAAGAATAGAGATGAACGAGAGGGAGAGCTGGGAGAAGAGTGGCTGACGTTGATGATGAGATGATGAGGGTGATGAGTCACGCTTCATGCATTAAATGCATGCTCATCCATTCTCTATCTCAGCCATTAGCATCCCCTTGACTCATTTGACCCATTAATTTCCTTATGACTCATCCATTTAACCTCCAATCAAAATCTGATTTAATTTCTTGTCTCATACTCTTAATATTTCCTGATATCAACATGCTTCATTTGACTTATTGACCTTCAACTCTATTATTTCTTCTATATTGCATTCATCATGCATACATCATTCATACATTATTCATACATCAATTACACATCAACTTCACATTCATTTAATCATATTAACTTAGAATACTTTACATACATGGAGGAATACATGAAAATTGAGGATCTCACACGGTCGTTTTACCATCGGCGCTTGCGGTTGCTTCTCTTTCCTCCTTTATTTTCTTGTGCTAAAAAAAAGACCAAAATCCCAAAATCTTCATTATAAGTTTTCAACCCTTTCATTTTTGCCCAGTTTCATTTTTGGGTTTTCATTAGTAGCCTTGTTTCACAGAGCCTAAACCAATTAGAATTTTCCAATAACAAAATGCATGATTTTACTTAATATATTATAGTCATGTTGGAAAAAGTGTTTTTTTTCATTTGTTTTTGGTAATTATAATTTTTGCTTTCTGAAGCAAAAGGCTAGTGAATAATTTCTTTCTTCCAAAAGTTCGAATTGAAGTTTTAATTCTTTTGAAGAATAAAATGCATGATTTTACATCAATATGAAATGATTATGCTAGAATTGGTTTAGCATTTTAGTCGCTTCTTCTTGTTTAATCAACACTTTCCATCATTTTCTTTTGTTTTTTAACAATTATTTTAGGCGCAAAAATTAAACAGAAAAGAGCAATAACTAAAAGGATTCAAGTGTTTGTTATGTAAGAGACATTCTATTTTTGCAGTCCAAACTTTTTCTATGAATTGTGTTTTTTTTCTTCAAAGTGTATTGAGAAAGAAACTGAAGTTCAATGGTTTTAGGATTTAGTTTTCAACTTTTATTTTATTTTATTTTTATAAATGAAATAAACTTTTGTTTCTCTAAGTACAATTGAATGTATATTTCATTGCATGAGATATAAGTCAGCAGCTTGATTCTGCCATAGAAAAATAATTGTACTTCAAAGCTTTTGGTTATAATATTATTAATTATGAAAATTTATTGTTGTTTTTGTGTATCTATTTACATGATATTAATAGATTGATGGAATTAGTATTATTAATTTGTTTAATGTTAGATATACATTGTTATATATATTATATTTACTTGTGTATGTTTGTATATTTTTATTTGTGTATATTTAATTAGTTGTGTATATATATTTATTTGACTTTGTGTATATATTTATTTATTTACATATATTTGTATATATTTATTTGTGTATATATATACTTTGTTGTTATTTTTTTGTATAATTATTTACTAATGCTTTTAATGTTGTTGTTATATATATATATATATATATATATATATTATATATATAGGAATATTGTTAGGAAATTTTTATTTAAATGTATATAGTTATATATATTTTTTTAGCTTTTAAATATATAAATTTATTTATGTAGATTTAATTTGGTTATAATATTATTAATTATGAAAATTTATTGTTGTTTTAGTGTATCTAATTACATGTGAAGACCAAGAATTTTCTAAATAAATATAAGGTATTCGAAAAATTTAATTTGGACAAATTGAAATCCAAATTAAATAAGAATGAAATTGGAGAAAATAAATTTGGATATCAAGAAATCCAAATTTTATAAGAAGTAAAGATATGTAATTTTATATATTTATATAAGGTTATTATATAAATATATAAATATATTTTTAAATAAACATATGTACATATCATATTTGAAATACTATTTAATATCATAGAATGAATACATATGTATTCTATTATACATTTATGTATATATGATTTATGTATAAAATATATAGGTATGGTATTTTAAAATAAAGTACATATATAAATGATTTATATGAAATATGTAATTATATATATATATATATATATATATATATATAAATGTAATATATATATATGAAATATATATATATATATATATATATAGTATTTTAAATTAAAGTATATATATGGTTTATACAACATATATATCAATATATATATATATAAATATATATATATATCCAATATAGTAAATAGATATATAATTATATGAATATAATTATATATATAATAATATAAATAAATATATATAATAATATATATTATTTATATTAAAAAAATAATAGGAAAGGTGGGAATCGGGATAACCCGATTCCCAGCCTTTTCTCCTCTGTTTCAAGACAGAGGAGAAAACAAAAGAGGCAAAAGGAGAGTCGACCGGCGCCGGGAGGAGGAAGAGAGCGTCGTCGCCGGCGAGCTGAGATGGAGGAAGAGAAGCCGACGCTGACGCCTACGGCGAAAAAGAAAAAAAACAGAGAAGGAAAGAGAAATGGCGAGGCGGAACCGAAGTGGGGAAAAGAAAAGAGCCACGGCGGTGCCGGCAGATCCGGGCACCGCAACCCCAACCCTGAGCTCAGCGGAGCTAAGGGGAAGCAAAGCGAGGCCACCGGCGAGGCAGAGGCCGACGGAGAAAGGAAGAAACAGAGAGGGAAGAAGCCGCCGCTACCACCTCCAGATCCGATGCCGTCACCGTCGGTGAGGAGGAAAGGAGATCAGATTTGGCTTCAGCATGACTTCGGCCAGCTGTGGGAAGGTCGAACCAGCGGAGAACCGGCTGGCGAGGGGCTGAACCGGCGGATGAGACCGAACCGGTCTGAACCGGTCCGGACTGGTTCAGACCAGGAAAAAAAACAGAACAAAAGAGAAAGGGAAAGAAAAAGAAAAGAAAGAAGAAAAGAAAAGAGAAGGAGAAAGAAAAGAAGGAAGAAGAAGAAGAAGGAAAAAAAGGGGAGAAGAAAAGAAAAGACAGAAATGGAAGAATGGTAAATTATTTCATGTTATTTAGTTTATCTTTATTTAATTGATGAATTGTTAAATTGTTTGTGAAAGGTTCTAAGTTTAAAAATGGATTTGAGATTTGTAGAGAATGACACAAGAGGCGAGTTGCAAAAATTTGGATCAAGCACTAGCTTATGAATCTTGGTGTTCGTCAAAGTCCTAAGCTTTGACGCTCGGTAAGATACTTTTATAAAGCATTAGTAGCTTTATATTGTATGTGGGAATTATGATTTTTATATATGATGCGTTTATTTAATTGATTTTAAAAATGCTAAGAGGACCCACAACTGATGGTGGGAGTCTTAGTAAGAGATAAAGAAAATGTGAAAATCAACGGCTGTAATTATAAACTGTTTTCTGTGCAGGAGGCTTAGTAAAAATTAAGCTGTTATGCTGCCGAAATTTTTAGGAAAATATCTGAGGAAAAAGATTAAGTTTCTCACATAAATGGAATCTTGGAGATAATTATAGAAAATAAATATTAAAAGGATTTTATGGTATTACCGAAAAAGTTTGTATTGAAATCGATGAGAAGATAGATCGTTGAAAACGATAATGTGATGAATTATATGGTTTAAACCTTATAGAATTGATAAATCAAGTAATTTTAATATCACAAATGGTATCAAGTTGAGATTGAGGTGAAATCATTTATTAGACGGATCACTGATAAAAGTGACGATGATTATAGGATACAACTTAAAAGAGAAAAAAAATTGAAGTTGTGATTTAGACGGTCAAATGATAGAAGTGCAGAATTATCAATCGAGTGATGATTATGGAATTGATAGATTCAAATAAATGGACCGTCTTAGTGGTATGAACTAAGATGTTTGCAATAATATGGATAGTCGCAAGACGACTTAAATGATTGAAATACTGTTGATAGTGGAAATTGGCAAATCCTTTTAAGTGGTAAATTGCCAATCAAAGAATTGAATTGAGGACGTTTTATAGATAATTCTAGCATGATATTACATTTTACAGGCTATATGAAAAGTGAATTGAAGATTGTGATATGATTTTATGATAGTGAATGAAACTGAACCGCAAGTCGAAAATTCTGAATATGTACCAATAGGTCAAACCATAAATGGATTTGATAAGCGATTATTGATCTTGTGGTTCTATGATCCTCGATGTTGACTCTGAAATAGATATCGAATTAGGATATTAGTAATTCCTAATTTCAGTATCCTGATGGCTATATGGAAATATGATATTTAGATGCTCATAGATACTAAGAGGATTCACACTGATGATGTGGTTCTAGTATCGATAATAAAATGTACAAATGATTATTATAGTCGATAATTATCGAAAAAGGATATTGAATACCGAATGGTTGAATACCAAGTGATCTGGTTATTAAATAATTAGAGTATTGAACAATCTGAATACCGAATGAAATGAATCTTGAATGATTTGAATAGTGATTTACTGATTTGACAGAAAGAAAGTATTGAAATCGAATAATTGATGGTGATAAGTTAAATGAATCGCTTCAGCGTATTTGATGAAAATATTACCGAAGCTGCATACTGAAATGTTTTATAGCATCGCATTTAAGCATGCCTTCTTATAACTTAAAGCATTATAATAATGTTTATATGAATACTGAAAAGTATTGATTTGTTTTGAAATGAAAGTATATGGTAGATATATATATTTTGATATATGAAATCTCATACAGAATTTTACCATATGCTTTACATGATATAGAAAAGAAAGATAAAGATTTAAATGTTTTATGAGACTGTAGGCATCCTAAAAGAATTAAACTCAATAAAGCATAGTGGAAACCGCCTAATTGGAGCTTTGCTCATTAGGCAGAGAGATGCTTGTTTGACAATAGTCGTGGACAGGTCTCAGTCACGCCTGATCAGTGGGGCTGAGAGAGATGAGGTCTATGGCCATAGATAGCGCCCTAGTTGGTTTCCAGGGACGATGACATGATTTTCACTACTAGCTATAGTGATTTAAGTCTTTATTGATAGAGAGATGATAGAGATCTAGCCTAGTCTCTAACCGATATGATATGAAGTCTAGAGTATGATTTTATTGATATGAAATCTAGACTTGACATGATTTATATTGTACATGAAACAGATTTGAAATGAAATATGTTTTGAAACAATACATGTTTTAAACATGTTTTAAAAGTCCATGAGATATGATTTCGACACTTATATGATTTATATGCGATTCTGTGTCGAACATGGCATGATATGCGGTCTAGAGTATAGTTTGATTTGATATGAACTCTAGACCTGATATGATTTACAGTATATGTTTTAAAAGTAAATGACAAATGATTTCGACACTTACATGATTTACATACGATTTTGTGTCGAATTTAAAATGATATACGGTCTAGAGTATAGATTGATTTGATATGAACTCTAGACCTGATATAACTTATAGTAAATGAAAATGTTTTAAAACCGCACATGTTTTAGACATGCTCTGAAAACGAATACATGAATTGAAATTGAACATGTTTCTATCATGCCTTAAAGGAAAATTTGAAATGAATTGAAAATTCATATGTTGAGCATGTTCTAAAGTATATATGATACGATTTAAAATGATAGCGGTTTATACAGTAAAATTTCATACATTGCATATTAAACCTGGATATGATAATATGCTTAGTACATGAGAATTCCATGAGGAATGTCGTGACTCGACGTTAATGATGTTTCATCTATACGATGACATGATATGATATATGAACATAAGATTGATATGAAGAGAATTCTGATCTCACTCTATCGTGATCATAAATTCCCAGATGATAAATGATATGAATTGATGTAATACAGGAATATGATTGTTAAATGTAAAGTGTATTCGATAGGACATTTGCATTAAACATGGAGAATATATGAGGACTGTCATGACTCGATGGTAGCGATATTTGATCGATATGAAGTCATGATATGAGATGACACATGAATATAGAGATACACGAAGAGAATTATGACTTCGTACCACCGTGATCATGATCCATAATATGAGACTTGATAAGAGATGATAGTATACCGAAGTATGATTATGAAATGAAAAGTAAATATGAGAATTGATATAAGATGATAGAATACAAAAGTATGATTATGAAATGAAAGGTGAATATGAGAAGTGATAATGAGATGTTATCGATGAGGAAGGATTAACTGTAATTACATCATTGCAAGTTTTAAGCGTTGCAGTTTAAGACAATGTAATCCTACTTTTGTATTTATATTAGTATCTTACTGAGCCGTGGTTTTGCTCACCCTACTAAATTTCATCTCTTTCAGACTATTGAAGTTAACATCTGCCATGTGAGCTGCTAAGTGGGCATCGGAGACGGTGAATGGACTTGGTACTAGTCTTCTGAGGTATATGTTTCTTATAAAATACTTGTTTACATGTAAGACTTAAATTGATGCACAGTATATATTCTGTTTAACAAGTCGGGATGTAATTAAGAACCGTTTCCGTGTTTGTTTAATATTTAAATGGAATGACTATAGGTCACTTAGATAGTATAGTAACTACACTGACACCGAATACAAACCTTAAAATGAAAAAGAAAAATTTAGTCCATAAATTTGTAGACTAGGAAAAGTATAAGTATTAAAGGAAAGTCGCGGCCTTCGGGGCGTGACAGATTTAATGGTATCAGAGCACGGTTTGTCTAGTACGTGTCGGTATAGTTAAGACAGTGATAGTGTTACATCCCATGTATTGTGTAGTGTCTACATGTAAACTTATTGATTTTCAATCTGTACTAAGACTAGTCAGCTATTGGTATGGGAGATGCCAATCGATGGTCTATTGAAATGGATTGAAAACCGTTAATGAATGGTATCGATGCGATATAGAAGAATTGTGTATCACCTTAAAGGAATAAGATATTGAATGATCAAAAATGATTGATTGTGGCAATATATATGGAAGATAATGGAATGATTGTATAGAATATGATCGATATGTGAATTGAAAAGGATTGAAAGAAGTAAAGAAATAGCCAACGAAAAATGATTGAACCCAAATATATGGTTCGATTGAAAGTACAATCTCACCTTAATTATGAGAACTATTGGAAATTGAAACTATGATTTCGAGTTATAAGGGAGCACAAATATGGAGCAGTTTTCGAATTTAAGACTGAAAGTGATTTCACTTTGGGTATCATAGCGAGATGTAATAAGAATACGTCACGAAAAGAGATATAGAGATAAAATGATTAATAAATGTTGCATTTATGGCAAGAGATGATTAATAGTAAAGTCTGCAATGAGGGGCAGCCTTGATTTATCGATGTGACAATGAGTGTTGTGGGATAATACGAAACCCAAAAGAAATATGATATTATGAAAGTGATTATTGACTGATTGATCAAATTGAATCGCTTTTCCATTTTAAATTTCTAGATTTCTCTAATGCTTTAGTCAAAATATAAATATGAAACGGAGAGAATGTATGTGAAGTTCCAATGAGCATTACATGTGATGAAAATCTTGAATTGCCATATGTTTATGGAAAATAGTAAAAGGCTTTGGGATTTCAAATTTATTGACGGCATCGCTCCATACTGATATGAAAATTTGAGCGTAATGTGGAAATGCTCGAAGATATGTTGAGAGAGCGGATGCACGAGCTTTAAAGGCTACCGGGATAATTACATACTACTGATTAAATCGGTAAACGATAGTTATCAAATTATATCGACTTGGCACCAAATGAGAGAAACGAATGATAAATGGTGTGAAACAGCTATTATATGAAAAAAAAAGAAGATAAAAAGTGATAACTCCCAAGGTGATAAGAAATTTTAGGGAGTATGAATATATGGTGGAAAAATAATATGTAATGGTATAAAAGGCGATTTGGATGTTGAAAGTATGCTAGTAATATTACTTAAAGGATGATTGAGAGGACAGGAACTATAAGCATACACACCACCAAATAATTTAAGTTGAATTCGGAGGACCGAATTTATTAAGGTGGGGAGGATGTGAAGACCAAGAATTTTCTAAATAAATATAAGGTATTCGAAAAATTTAATTTGGACAAATTGAAATCCAAATTAAATAAGAATGAAATTGGAGAAAATAAATTTGGATATCAAGAAATCCAAATTTTATAAGAAGTAAAGATATGTAATTTTATATATTTATATAAGGTTATTATATAAATATATAAATATATTTTTAAATAAACATATGCACATATCATATTTGAAATACTATTTAATATCATCGAATGAATACATATGTATTCTATTATACATTTATGTATATATGATTTATGTATAAAATATATAGGAATGGTATTTTAAAATAAAGTATATATATAAATGATTTATATGAAATATGTAATTATATATATATGTAATATATATATATATATGAAATATATATATATATAGCATTTTAAATTAAAGTATATATATATGGTTTATACAACATATATATCAATATATATATATATATCCAATATAGTAAATAAATATATAATTATATGAATATAATTATATATATAATAATATAAATAAATATATATAAAAATATATATTATTTATATCAAAAAAATAATAGGAAAGGTGGGAATCGGGATAACCCGATTCCCAGCCTTTTCTCCTCTGTTTCAAGACAGAGGAGAAAACAAAAGAGGCAAAACGAGAGCCGGTCGGCGCCGGGAGGAGGAAGAGAGCGTCACCGTCGGTGAGCCGAGATGGAGGAAGAGAAGCCGATGCCGACGCCGACGCCTACGGCGAAAAAGAAAAAAAATACAGAGAAGGAAAGAGAAATGGCGAGGCGGAACCGAAGTGGGGAAAAGAAAATAGCCACGGCGGTGCCGGCAGATCCGGGCACCGCCACCCCAACCCTGAGCTCGGCGGAGCTAAGGGGAAGCAAATGGAGGCCACCGACGAGGCAGAGGCCGACGGAGAAAGGAAGAAACAGAGTGGGAAGAAGCCGTCGCTGCCACCTCCAGATCCGATGCCGTCACCGTCGATGAGGAGGAAAGGAGACCAGATTTGGCTTCAGCACGACTTCGGCCAGTTGTGGGAAGGTCGAATCGGCGGAGAACCGACCGGCAAGGGGCTGAACCGGCGGATGAGACCGAACCGGTCCGGACTAGGAAAAAAAACAAAACAGAAAAGAAAGGGAAAGAAAAAGAAAAGAAAGAAGAAAAGAAAAGAGAAGGAGAAAGAAAAGAAGGAAGAAGAAGAAGAAGGAAAAAAAAGGGAAAAGAAAAGACAGAAATGGAAGAATGGTAAATTATTTCATGTTATTTAGTTTATCTTTATTTAATTGATGAATTGTTAAATTGTTTGTGAAAGGTTCTAAGTTTAAAAATGGATTTGAGATTTGTAGAGAATGACACAAGAGGCGAGTTGCAAAAATTTGGATCAAGCACTAGCTTATGAATCTTGGTGTTCGTCAAAGTCCTAAGCTTTGACGCTCGGTAAGATAATTTTATAAAGCATTAGTAGCTTTATATTGTATGTGGGAATTATGATTTTTATATATGATGCATTTATTTAATTGATTTTAAAAATCCTAAGAGGACCCACAACTGATGGTGGGAGTCTTAGTAAGAGATAAAGAAAATGTGAGAATCAACGACTGTAATTATAAACAGTTTTCCATGCAGGAGGCTTAGTAAAAATTAAGCCGTTATGCTGTTGAAATTTTTAGGAAAATATCTGAGGAAAAAGATTAAGTTTCTCACATAAATGGAATCTTGGAGATAATTATTGAAAATAAATATTAAAAGGATTTTATGGTATTACCGAAAGAGTTTGATATTGAAATCGATGAGAAGATAGATCGTTGAAAACGATAATGTGATGAATTATATGGTTTAAACCTTATAGAATTGATAAATCAAGTAATTTTAATATCACAAATGGTATCAAGTTGAGATTGAGGTGAAATCATTTATTAGACGGATCACTGATAAAAGTGACGATGATTATAGGATACAACTTAAAAGAGAAAAAAAATTGATGTTGTGATTTAGACGGTCAAATGATAGAAGTGCGAAATTATCAATCAAGTGATGATTATGGAATTGATAGATTTAAATAAATGGACCGTCTTAGTGCTATGAACAAAGATGTTTGCAATAATATGGATAGTCGCAAGACAACTTAAATGATTAAAACACTGTTGATAGTGGAAATTGGCAAATCCTTTTAAGTGGTAAATTGCCAATCAAAGAATTGAATTGAGGACGTTTTATAAATAATTTTAGCATGATATTACATTCTCCAGGCCATATGAAAAGTGAATTGAGGATTGTGATATGATTTTATGATAGTGAATGAAATTGAACGTTTCAAGTCGAAAATTCTGAATATGTACCAATAGGTCAAACCATAAATGGATTTGATAAGCGATTAATGATCTTGAGGTTCTACGATCCTCGATGTCGACTCTGAAATAGATATCGAATGATGATATTAGTAATTCATAATTTCAGTATCCTGATGGCTATATGGAAATATGATATTTAGATGCTCATAGATACTAAGAGGATTCACACTGATGATGTGGTTCTAGTATCGATAATAAAATGTACAAATGATTATTATAGTCGATAATTATCGAAAAAGGATATTGCATACCGAATGGTTGAATACCAAGTGATCTGGTTATTAAATAATTAGAGTATTGAACAATCTGAATACCGAATGAAATGAATCTTGAATGATTTGAATAGTGATTTACTGATTTGACAGAAAGAAAGTATTGAAATCGAATAATTGATGGTGATAAGTTAAATGAATCGCTTCAGCGTATTTGATGAAAATATTACCGAAGCTGCATACTGAAATGTTTTATAGCATCACATTTAAGCATGCCTTCTTATAACTTGAAGCATTATAATAATGTTTATATGAATACTGAAAAGTATTGATTTGTTTTAAAATGAAAGTATATGGTAGATATATATATTTTGATATATGAAATCTCATACAGAATTTTACCGTATGCTTTACATGATATAGAAAAGAAAGATAAAGATTTAAATATTTTATGAGACTGTAGGCACCCTAAAAGAATTAAACTCAATAAAGCATAGTGGAAATCGCCTAATTGGAGCTTTGCTCATTAGGCAAAGAGATGCTTGTCCGACAATAGTTGTGGATAGGTCTCAGTCACGCCTGATCAGTGGGGCTGAGAGAGATGAGGTCTATGGCCATAGATAGCGCCCTAGTTGGTTTCCAGGGGACGATGACATGATTTTCAGTGCTAGCTACAGTGATTTAAGTCTTTATTGATAGAGAGATGATAGGGATCTAGCCTAGTCTCTAACCGATATTATATGAAGTCTAGAGTATGATTTTATTGATATGAACTCTAGACTTGACATGATTTATACTGTACATGAAACAGATTTGAAATGAAATATGTTTTGAAACAGTACATGTTTTAAACTTGTTTTAAAAGTCCATAAGATATGATTTCGACACTTATATGATTTATATGCGATTCTGTGTCGAACATGGCATGATATGCGGTCTAGAGTATAGTTTGATTTTCTATGAACTCTAGACCTGATATGATTTACAGTATATGTTTTAAAAGTAAATGACAAATGATTTCGACACTTACATGATTTACATACGATTTTGTGTCGAATTTAAAAGGATATGCGGTCTAGAGTATAGATTGATTTGATATGAACTCTAAACCGGATATAACTTATAGTATATGAAATATGTTTTAAAACCGCACATGTTTTAGACATGCTCTGAAAACGAATACATGAATTGATAATCGAACATGTTTCTATCATGCCTTGAAGGCAAATTTGAAATGAATTGAAAATTTATATGTTGAGCATGTTCTAAAGTATATATCGTATGATTTAAAATGATAGCGGTTTATACAGTAAAATTTCATACATTGCATATTAAACCCGAATATGATAATATGCTTAGTACATGAGAATTCCATGAGGAATGTCGTGACTCGACGTTAATGATATTTCATCTATACGATGACATGATATGATATGATATGATATATGAACATAAGATTGATATGAAGAGAATTCTGATCTCACTCTATCGTGATCATAAATACCCAGACGATAAATGATATGAATTGATGTAATACGGGAATATGATTGTTAAATGTAAAGTGAATTCGATAGGACATCTGCATTAAATATGGAGAATATATGGAAAGTGTCATGACTCGATGGTAGCGATATTTCATCGATATGAAGTCATGATATGAGATGAAACATGAATATAAAGATACACAAAGAGAATTATGACTTCGTACCACCGTGATCATGATCCATAATATGAGACTTGATAAGAGATGATAGTATACCGAAGTATGATTATGAAATGAAAAGTAAATATGAGAATTGATATGAGATGACAGAATACAAAAGTATGATTATGAAATGAAAGGTGAATATGAGAAGTGATAATGAGATGTTATTGATGAGGAAGGATTAACTGTAATTACATCATTGCAAGTTTTAAGCGTTGCAGTTTAAGACAGTGTAATCCTACTCTTGTATTTATATTAGTATCTTACTGAGCCGTGGCTTTGCTCACCCCACTAAATTTCATCTCTTTCAGATATTGAAGTTAACATCTGCCATGTGAGCTGCTAAGTAGGCATCGGAGACGGTGAATGGACTTGGTACTAGTCTTCTGAGGTATATGTTCCTTATAAAATACTTGTTTATATGTAAGACTTAAATTGATACACAATACATATTCTGTTTAACAAGTCAGGATGTAACTAAGAAACATTTTCGTGTTTGTTTAATATTTAAATGGAATGACTATAGGTTACCTAGATAGTATAGTAACTACGCTGACACCGAATACAAACCTTAAAATGAAAAAGAAAAAATTTAGTCCATAAATTTGTAGACTAAGAAAAGTATAAGTTTTAAAGGAAAGTCGCGGCCTTCGGGTCGTGATAGATTTAATGGTATCAGAGCACGGTTTGTCTAGTACGTGTCGGTGTAATTGAGATAGTGATAGTGTTACATCCCATGTACTGTGTAATGTCTACATGTAAACTTGTTGATTTTCAATTTGTACCGAGATTAGTCAGCTATTGGTATGGGTGATACCAGTCGACGGCCTATTGAAACAGGCTGGGCTTTGACATAAAGATGCCAATCGATGGCCTATTGAAACAGATTGAAAACCATTAATGAATGGTATCGATGCGGTATAGAAGAATTGTGTATCACCTTAAAGGAATAAGATATTGAATGATCGAGAATGATTGATTGTGGCAGTTATATGGAAGATAATGGAATGATTGTATAGAATATGATCGATATGTGAATTGAAAAGGATTGAAAGAAGTAAAGAAATAGCCAACGAAAAATGATCGAACCCAAACATATGGCTCGATTGAAAGTACAATTCCACTTTAATTACGAAGATTATTGGAAATTGAAAATATGATTTCGAGTTATAAGGGAACACGAATATGAAGCAATTTTCGAATTTAAGACTGGAAGTGATTTCACTTTGGTTATCACATCGAGATGTAATAAGAATACTACATGAAAAGAGATATAGAGAGAATATGATTGATAAATGTTGCATTTATGGGAAGAGATAATTAACAGTAAAGTCTGCAATGAGGTGCATCCTTGATTTATCAATGTGACAATGAGTGTTGTGGGATAATACGAAACCCAAAAGAAATATGATGATATGTAAGTGATTAAGGACTGATTGTCCGAATGGAATCACTTTCCATTATCAGGCTCCTAAATTCCTCTAGTGCCATAGTTGGAACATGATTATAGAATGATGAGAACATATGTGAAAGTTCTAGTGAGCATACATGATGGGAGTCCCTGAGTTGCCATATGCTTATGGGAAATAGCAAAAGGCTTTGGGATTTCCAAATTTATTGATAGCACCGCTCCGTATTGATATGAATATTCGAGCGTAATATGTGAACGCTTACAGATATATTGAGAGCAGATGCACAAAAACCGGAAGCCACTGGGACGATTCCATACTACTGATTATAGTGTATAAAGAAAGTTACCAAACTATGTCGACTTAGCATTGATTGAGAAAAATGGAGGACGAACAATATGAATTAACTATTATGATGCAAAGAGAGATGAAAATTGTTAACGCCCAAATTTATAAGAAGTTTAAAGAGTATAAATATATATAGGAAAATGATATAAAATGGTATAAAAGGTGATTTTAATGATAGAAGTACATGGGCAGTATCATTTAAAAGATGATTGAAAGGACAAGAAAGATACGAGTACAGGATGGTACCACCTTTTAATTTAAGTTGAATTCGGAGGACCGAATTTCTAAAGGTGGGGAGAATGTGAAGACCGAGAATTTTCTAAATAAATATAAGGTATCCGAAAAATTTAATTTGGACAAATTGAAATCCAAATTAAATAAGAAATGAAAAGGAAAATTAAATTGGAAATAAGAAATGAAGGAGGAAATTTAATTTGGATAAACGGAAATCGAAATTAAAAAAGAAAATGGAGAAAATAATTTTGGATATTTAGAAATCCAAAACTTAATAAGAAATAAAAATATTTTTGATATATTTATATAATGATATTATATAAATATACTTTTGATAAATATAAATATTATTTTGTGTTAAAAGTATAAAAAGTATATATATTTTGATACAAAATATGTATTTAAATACATATTATAAATAGTGTATCTATATGTATATATATAATTATGGTTATATGTATAATAATTATATATATTATAGTTATTATTATTATCACATATAATAATAAATATATATAGTATATGAAAAAAAAAACTAAAGAAGCGGGAATCGGGATAACCCGATTCCCACTTCTTTCTCCTCTGTTACAAACAGAGGAGAAAGACAAATAAAACCGCCGGCCCCCTGCCGGCCAAGAGAGAAGGAGGAAGAAGAGGGGGCGCCGTCGGCGAGACTAGAGGGAAGAGGAGAAGCTGGCCAGCGGCGGAGAAAAGGGAAAAAGGAAAGAGAAAACCGAATGTGGAAAGGAAAAAAACCCGAAAAGGAAAAGAAGTGGAACGGCGGTGCCGACCAATCCGGGCACCGCCATCGACACCAACGCCACCGGTAAAGACCCACGAAGGACAAGGAGGCCACCGGCGGTGAAGGAAACGGCGGAGGAAGGAGAAGAGAGGAAGGAAAAGGGCCGAAACCCACGGACCCAAATCCGGCGCCGTCGCCGGTGTTGGGGCCAAACCGAGACCAGATCCGGCTTTGTGGCATCCTCGGCAAGCTGTTGGGTGGCGGAACCGTTGGGACGGGTGGCCGCGGGTGACCGAACCGGTCAGCCAAAGTTGAACCGGCCAAGCCAAGCACCGACCCGACCCGAACCGAACCGACCCGACCCGAACCGACCCGACCTGACCCAGTTCAGAAAAGAAAAGAAAAAGAAAGGAAAAAGAAGAAAAGAAAAGAAAAAGAGAAAGAAAGAGAAAGAAAAAGAAAAAAAAAGAAGAAAAGAAAAGAAAGAAAAAAAGGAAAAGAAAAAGGAAAAAGAAGAAGAAGAAGAAGAAATGGGTAAGGAAAATTAAAAGTTTTGCTATATTTCTATGGAAATTATTAGAAATTGTTGGATTATTTCTAAATGAAAATGTGTCAATTATTGAAATTGTAGCAAAATGGAAATAAGACGAAAGGTGGAGTTCGGCAAGGCTCGAAAATCGGAAAGTGGGCTAAGCTTTGGCAAACAAGTAAGATACTTTTATAAAGCAATAGTAGTATCATATTGTATGTGGGATTTTATGATTTTTATATGATGCATTGATGGAATGAATTTAAATGGAATTGTGAAAATTTTTATATGATATATTGATTTAATTGATGTTAAAAATACTAAGAGGACCCACAACTGATGATGGGGGTCTTAGTAGAGACGTAGAAATTGGTGAGAATCAACGGCTGCAATTATAAATTGTGTTTCATTGCAGGAGGTTTAGAGGAAATTAAGTCGTTATGTTGCCAAAATTTTAGGAAAATATTTGAGGAAACAGATTAAGTTTCTCAGATAAATGGAATCTTGGAAATAACTATTGAAAATAAACATTGAAAGGACTTTATGGTATGACCAAAAAAGTTTGATATTGAAATCGATGAGAAGATAGATCGTTGAACACGATAATGTGAGGAATTACATGGTTTACACCTTATAAAATTGATAGATCAAGTAATTTTAATATCATAAATGGTATCAAGTTGAGATTGAGGTGAAATCATTTATTAGACGGATCACTGATAAAAGTGATGATGATTAAAGGATACAACTTAAAAGAGAAAAAAAATTGAAGTTGTGATTTAGACGGTCGAATGATAGAAGTGCGAAATTATCAATTGAGTGATGATTATAGAATTGATAAATTCAAATAAATGGACCGTCTTAGTGGTATGAACTGAGATTTTTGCAATAATATGGATAGTCGCTAGGTGACTTAAATGATTAAAACACTATTGATAGTGGAAATTGGCAAATTTGTTTTTAGTGGTAAATTGCCAATCAAAAATTGAATTGAGGAGTTTTACAGATAATTCTAGCATGATATTACATTCTATAGGCAATATGAAAACTGAATTGAGGATTGTGATATGATTTTATGATAGTGAATGAAATTGAACCGCAAGTCGAAAATTCTGAATATGTACCAATATGTCAAACCATAAATGGATTTGATAAGCAATTATTGATCTTGTGGATCTATGATCCTCGATGTCGACTCTGAAATAGATATCGAATGATGATATTAGTAATTCATAATTTCAGTATCCTGATGGCTATATGGAAACATGATATTTAGCTACTCATAGATACTAAGAGGATTCACACTGATGATGTGGTTCTAGTATCGATAATAAAATGTACAAATGATTATTATAGTCGATAATTATCGAAAAAGGATATTGAATACCGAATGGTTTGAATACCAAGTGATCTGGTTATTAAATAATTAGAGTATTGAACAATCTGAATACCGAATAAAATGAATCTTGAATGATTTGAATAGTGATTTACTGATTTGACAGAAAGAAAGTATTGAAATCGAATAATTGATGGTGATAAGTTAAATGAATCGCTTCAGCGTATTTGATGAAAATATTACCGAAGCTGCATACTGAAATGTTTTATAGCATCGCATTTAAGTATGCCTTCTTATAACTTGAAGCATTATAATAATGTTTATATGAATACTGAAAAGTATTGATTTGTTTTGAAATGAAAGTATATGGTAGATATATATATATATTTTGATATATGAAATCTCATATAGAATTTTACCATATGCTTTACATGATATAGAAAAGAAAGATAAAGATTTAAATATTTTATGAGACTGTAGGCACCCTAAAAGAATTAAACTCAATAAAGCATAGTGGAAACCGCCTAATTGGAGCTTTGCTCATTAGGCAGAGAGATGCTTGTCCAACAATAGTCGTGGACAGGTCTCAGTCACGCCTGATCAGTGGGGCTGAGAGAGATGAGGTCTATGGCCATAGATCGCGCCCTAGTTGGTTTCTAGGGGACGATGACATGATTTTCACTGCTAGCTACAGTGATTTAAGTCATTATTGATAGAGAGATGATAGGGATCTAGCCTAGTCTCTAACCGATATGATATGAAGTCTAGAGTATGATTTTATTGATATGAACTCTAGACTTGACATGATTTATACTGTACATGAAACAGATTTGAAATGAAATATGTTTTGAAACAGTACATGTTTTAAACATGTTTTAAAAGTCCATGAGATATGATTTCGACACTTATATGATTTATATGCGATTCTGTGTCGAACATGGCATGATATGCGGTCTAGAGTATAGTTTGATTTTCTATGAACTCTAGACCTGATATGATTTACAGTATATGTTTTAAAAGTAAATGACAAGTGATTTCGACACTTACATGATTTACATACGATTTTGTGTCGAATTTAAAAGGATATACGGTCTAGAGTATAGATTGATTTGATATGAACTCTAAACCGGATATAACTTATAGTATATGAAAAATGTTTTAAAACCGCACATGTTTTAGATGTCGTAACGATTTTCGTCCGGGGACTCGATCGCTAGACGATTTTGGATAAACACAATAACGAGGAGTCGCCACCAATCTTTTTTTGACTAGGTGTGATTGGTCACCTAAAATTATTTATCTTTTTAATAAAATCTTAAAATTAATTAAGTTTTATAAAAAAAAAATTTTGGTCTGCGAAAACAAAGTTTGGGTTCGGGAGTTCGGTTACGCGTGGGGAAGGATTAGCACCCCCACAACGCCCGTTAAAAAACGTACCACTTAATCATATATTAACCCTTTGATCTTAATTAAATGGTCTTAATTAAATATTTAAAAGAACTTTATTTATTTCGAAATCATTTTGTTATTTATTCTATTTTGAAATATTTATTATTTTTTTATTTGTAATAAGTGAAAATCTTTTGTATTGAAAATTATTCCGAAGTACCCCAATACTTTTGGTAGCATTTCGGATAATTCCCTCACCTAGAGATTTCTTAAGAATCGTTACTTGCGATTTCTATAGAATCCCATCATCGGGAGATTCACACTTATTTTGAAATTTCATGGATGCAAATGATGCAATCAAAATAAAGATGATGCACATGAGAAATCCATTATTCATTTATATTATTATTTTGTAATTTATTTATATTTATAAAATCTTGTTTTTATTGAAAAATCATACTAAATATTCCAATACGCTGGTAACATTTAGCATATTTCTCTCACCTAGAGATCAGTTAGGAATCACTACTCGTGAATTCCATAACATCCCATCATCGGACATTATTTATATCGTATTTACTTTTAATTATTATTACTCTTTATTTCCAAACACATTTATAATCTTGTTTATTTATTTGTTTACAATTTATTATTTACTATTAGTTTATTTCATACAAGTTAATTATATTAGAAATCTTAATATCGAAGTAAAATTACTTGAATACCCCAATACGCTGGTAATATCCAAATAATTCATTTCGACCCTAAGGATTATCAAAGAATCACTACCTGTGATTTCTAAAAAAAAAATCCTATCATCGGAGATCCTTTTGTATTTAAGATGTATATTCTTATATTTTATTTTAATACTTATATTTGCATTTATCTGTGTATTTACATTTATTTATTTATTTATTTTAGTTCCTAAATTTTTATCTGTTTAAAAGTTTTTATTTCTATTCACTTACTATTTTCTTGTATTTACCTATTTTTTATTATTATTTTTATTACCATTTTTATATTTATTTTTTTATACTAAGAAATCTCATTAATATTTTCTTTATATCGAAATAAAATCACTTAAATGTCCCAATACGCTGGTGACATTAAGGATTTATCTCGACCCTAAGGATCATCAAAGAATCGCTACTTGCGATTTCTAAGAGATCCTATTATCGGAATTATCTTTTATTAATAATTTTGTAAATAATTCATTTCCTTTGTTTTAATTACTACTTAATTATTTTATAAATCCCACATTTGAAAAATATTTTTTACATTATTTAAAAAAAACATATCTACGCACACGTGTGTGAACATGCCTTAATGTATGAAATGTCTTAAGGATAATAAATTATTATTAGTGATTCTCCATGAATGCAAAGTCAAGCAAAAGTATGAATAAAACGTATATACCTCAATGAAACCAAAACTATGACGTTGCAGTGGGCCCTCTCGTTTTTACTCCTTTATTTCATTCCTAACAAATGATGAACGTGATGCAGACAAAAGCGTGAAGCCAAGTGTGGGAGCAAACGAACAGCAGCGGTTGGCGGTGCACGGGGCTTTCAACAATAGCAACAATTCAGCAGAGGTCAACACAGCAACAGGGACCCGGGTAGCGAAGTGAGGACGATGCTGTGCAGGGGCACTAAAACCGGATCAACGCCAGGCTTATGGAAGTGTAGCAGAAGTGGTGCACCTATACCGAGCAGTAGAACGTGCGAGAAACAGTGATGGCAGCAAAGAGAACGGCAACAAGGCAAGGAGCAAATGTGAGGCTGCAAAACGGCGACGCAAGCACTTATAAAAAACCAAACTTTATTTTGCAGCAACGTCAAACTTTGCTTCACTTATGTTCGGTCCACAGCAAACTCTTTTCACTTTCTCTCTAGCTTCCAGCAAAATTCAGTCAGCTCCTACAACAGCAGCCCACGGTTTCGTCTGCTCCTCTTCTTCAACTGTTCAATCAACCCTCACGCAACCAGCAACAAACAGCAAAGCCACACACTCCAACCACTGCCTCGGTTCAAGGTTTTGCCCAGCTCTATTTGCCCTAATGCAGCCACGGTTCTGTTCTATTTTGCAGCAATTACATGGGTTAGCTGCACCAACGAACTGCCTCTTCTCTATTTCTTTTTTTTTTTTTACTTGTTGAATTGCAAGGAAATTTTCGTGGCTGATAGCTCTTCTGTATCTTCACTATTCGTTTCCTTTTTATTGTTTGCTTTCTTTCTCTTTCACACAAAGCAGCAGCGTAGAGTTAGGCAACAGGCTTCAAGCAGTAGCAAGATGGTGGTATAGCGAGGCTTGGCGCACAGCAGAGCGTAGCAGCAGTGGGCGACAAGCGGCAGGGGTTGAAATTAAAATGGTGTTGAATCTGGTGGTGATGGTGGCAACGCGATGATGAAGCGATGTTGCGAGAAGGATAGGCACAGGGGTGTAATGCAGGAAGCTACAACCGGTGCAGGCAGCTTGCGTGGTGGCTGGACAGAAAATCTTCTCGGTCGTCAAAGTGGAGGAGCAAGGTTGGTTGTGTAGCAAAGCAGCAGTGCAAACGATGAAGATGATGAGTGGAGCGACAACAAACGTTTTGGTGTTGGAGTTAGAACCTCGCGTGGCCACAATCCAAGCATCAATCGGAAACAAGATGGTGACTGCCCCTCCCCTACAGAATGGCTAGGATCCCTTTTATTCTTGCTGTTTTCCTTTTTTTTAAGAAAGAAAACCCTAGTTTTAATGCCTCCAACCCATAATTACGGGCCTTTTATTTTTTGTTTGACCATTCCTTCTTCTCCCTTTTTGATTTATTTCCTTTTCCTCTTTTTTTTTAATTTTATTTTTGGTAATTAACTTCAATTCCTTGATCATTTCCTTGATTCTTTCTTTTATTCATTTATTTTCTTCTTGGCAACAAATCCCTTTTGGTTAACTTTTTGATTTAATTTTTTTAAGAGAAGGTTGCATGATGTGCATGGAATTGAATGGAAAAGCATTGACGTTGTTTTTTTTATTATTATTTTTTATTTTCTTTATTTTATATTTTTTATTTTATATTATTTGTTGTTATTATTATTATTATTATAATTTTTTTTTGCTCGGACAAAATTCGGTGTTTACAGCTGCCCCTTTTTGCACCTTGCTGAGAATCAGGAATAGGGCAAGGACTATAGACAACAATTTTGTCCGAACCTCTTTTTTTATTTTTGGGAAAATTCAATTTTGATTCTCGAAAATAATACCTTGACTCCATACCAAGGCTCGATCCATTTTAGAGAAATGAATTCGATTTTGAAACACATGATACCTTGACTCCATACCAAGGCTCGATCCACTGTGAAAAAGTGAATTCGACTTTAAAATATAATACCTTGACTCCCTACCAAGAGAAATGAATTCGATTTTGAAACACATGATACCTTGACTCCATACCAAGGCTCGATCCACTGTGAAAAAGTGAATTCGACTTTAAAATATAATACCTTGACTCCCTACCAAGGCTCGATTCATTTTAGAGAAATGAATTCGATTTTGAAACACATGATACCTTGACTCCATACCAAGGCTCGATCCACTGTGAAAAAGTGAATTCGACTTTAAAACATAATACCTTGACTCCTTACCAAGGCTCGATCCACTTCAAAAAAGTGAATTCGACTTTGAAACATAATACCTTGACTCCCTACCAAGGCTCGATCCACTTTGAAAAAGTGAATTCGATTTTGAAACACATGATACCTTGACTCCCCACCAAGGCTCGATCCACTTCGAAAAAGTGAATTCGATTTGAAACACATGATACCTTGACTCTCTACCAAGGCTCGATCCACTATGAAAAAGTGAATTTGATTTTGAGACACATGATACCTTGACTCCCTACCAAGGCTCGACCCACTTCGAAAAAGTGAATTCGATTTTGAAACACATGATACCTTGACTCCCTACCAAGGCTCGATCCACTTTGAAAAAGTGAATTCGATTTTGAAACACATGATACCTTGACTCCCTACCAAGGCTCGATCCACTTTGAAAAAGTGAATTCGATTTGAAACACATGATACCTTGACTCCATACCAAGGCTCGATCCACTGTGAAAAAGTGAGTTCGACTTTAAAATATAATACCTTGGCTCCCTACCAAGAGAAATGAATTCGATTTTGAAACACATGATACCTTGACTCCATACCAAGGCTCGATCCACTGTGAAAAAGTGAATTCGACTTTAAAATATAATACCTTGACTCCCTACCAAGGCTCGATTCATTTTAGAGAAATGAATTCGATTTTGAAACACATGATACCTTGACTCCATACCAAGGCTCGATCCACTGTGAAAAAGTGAATTCGACTTTAAAACATAATACCTTGACTCCTTACGAAGGCTCGATTCATTTTAGAGAAATGAATTCGATTTTGAAACACATGATACCTTGACTCCATACCAAGGCTCGATCCACTGTGAAAAAGTGAATTCGACTTTAAAACATAATACCTTGACTCCCTGCCAAGGCTCGATCCACTTCAAAAAAGTGAATTCGACTTTGAAACATAATACCTTGACTCCCTACCAAGGCTCGATCTATGAGAACAATGGATTCGATTTGAAACGCAATACCTTGAATCCAATACCAAGGCTCGATCCATTTTAGAAAAATGAATTCGATTTTGACACATGAAACCTTGACTCCTTACCAAGGCTCGATCCACTGTGAAAAAGTGAATTCGATTTTGAAATACATGATACCTTGACTCCATACCAAGGCTCGATTCACTGTGAAAAAGTGAATTCGATTTTGAGACACATGATACCTTGACTCCATACCAAGACTCGATCCACTTTGAAAAAGTGAATTCGACTTTGAAACACATGATACCTTGACTCCTTACCAAGGCTCGATCCACTATGAAAAAGTGAATTCGACTTTGAAACATGATACCTTGACTCCCTACCAAGGCTCGATCCACTATGAAAAAGTGAATTCGACTTTGAAACATGATACCTTGACTCCCTACCAAGGCTCGATCCACTTCGAAAAAGTGAATTCGATTTTGAAACATGATACCTTGACTCTCTACCAAGGCTCGATCCACTTCGAAAAAGTGAATTCGATTTTGAAACACATGATACCTTGACTCCCTACCAAGGCTCGATCCACTGTGAAAAAGTGAATTCGACTTTAAAACACATGATACCTTGACTCCCTGCCAAGGCTCGATCCACTATGAAAAAGTGAATTCGACTTTAAAACATAATACCTTGACTCCCTACCAAGGCTCGATCCACTTCGAAAAAGTGAATTCGATTTTGAAACACATAATATCTTGACTCCCTATTAAGACTCGATCCACTTTGAAAAAGTGAATTCGACTTTGAAACACATGATACCTTGACTCCCTACCAAGGCTCGATCCACTATGAAAAAGTGAATTCGACTTTAAAACATAATACCTTGACTCCCTACCAAGGCTTGATCCACTGTGAAAAAGTGAATTCAATTTTGAAACATGATACCTTGACTCCTTACCAAGGCTCGATCCATGGTGAAAAAGTGAATTCGATTTTGAAACACACGATACCTTGACTCCCTACCAAGGCTTGATCCACTGTGAAAAAGTGAATTCAATTTTGAAACATGATACCTTGACTCCTTACCAAGGCTCGATCCACTTCGAAAAAGTGAATTCGATTTTGAAACACATGATACCTTGACTCCCTACCAAGGCTCGATCCACTGTGAAAAAGTGAATTTGATTTTAAAACATAATACTTTGACTCCCTACCAAGGCTCGACCCACTTCGAAAAAGTGAATTCGATTTTGAAACACAATACCTTAGCTCCCTACCAAGGTTCAATCCATTTTAGAGAAATGAATTTGATAAGAGAAATTTTGTTTTCTTAGAGAAATTCACATATTTGGAACAAAGAAAATATTCCATGATTCACAAAAATTTTGAGATTCGCATCTAGAAAAACTTGAAGATTTACATCCTAAGAGATTCGCATCTAGACTTGAAGATTCACATTCTAAGAGTTTCACATCTTGATTTGAAAATTCACATTCCAAGAGTTTCTCATCTTGACTTGGAAATTCCCATCCTAAGAGTTTCCCATCTTGACTCGGAAATTCACATCTCAAGAGCTTCACATCTTGACTCGAATATTCGCATTCTAAGAGATTCACATATTAAGAGTTTCTCATCTTGATTTGGACATTCTAAGAGTTTCTCATCTTGACTTGGAGATTCACATCCCAAGAGTTTCACATCTTGACTTGGAGTTTCTCATCCTAAGAGTTTCTCATCTTGACTTAGAGATTCACATCCCAAGAATTTCTCATCTTTAGAATTTCACATCTTGACTTAGAGTTTCTCATCCTAAGTGCTCATTGGTTTTGTAAGTTGAATCTAGAAGATCTAAGTCTTATCATGCATCAATTTTACAATGAAGCCAACTAAATCTCATTTACTCATAAAGCTAATTTCACTGGGCTTGAAACCACCCAACGATGCCATCGACATTAGACTTAAAGTCTTGTCATGACTGCACCATTTTTCTTTAAAGAAATATTTTCTTACTCTTTAAGGAACAGTTAACCCCATTGCATTCCTTAATCATTCATTTTCTTTTTTTCTTTTATTTTTTTTCAATGATGCAAATGCAAAATGCATGCCCCTAAAAAATGTCTATCACAATGATGGTAATGCAAATGCTTTCTTGAAATATGCCCCAATGTAATAGTTAAAAAAAAACCATGATGCATGCGTCTTTTAGAATGATGCAAATGCCTAAATGAAAGAAGTCTCCTTTTTCTCAAAATTTCTCTCTTTTTTTTCGATACCGAAAATCCATGGCTTTCTTCATTAGGATCGTTTCTTCTTCTCACAAAGATTCTCTTCTTTATTTTCGATCTCGTTCGTAGAAGCACATATGTCAACTACATTCAACATTCTTGCTCTCTTTTTGTATATGGCCCTTTGTCATCTTTAGAATCTTTTCCAATGTAATGCCAAAGATTTTTATGTATAGTTGTCATTTATTTATTATCATTCCAATTCCATGATAAATGCAATTCAGTCACCAATTTCCTCGATCCATTTTGGGAAAGTAAAGACACTAGAAGGTTTGGCGAGAATAAAAGAAATGTCGGAACAAACTTATCAAAGTATAGCAAGAAATTGGACAATTTGGGGTGAATAACAATGATAGGTTCTCAATTAAGAAATTGGATATGACAATGATAGATTCTCAATGAAAAACCAGACAATTTTGACAAACTAGTTAGGATTCTTTGAAAAATCTATTCAATTGACATTCTCGATCAAATTGAGTTGCCCCCTACACCATGAGATCCTCAAATGATGCTGGTTCTCCTTATGTCAAAACATCTTCCCAAATCTTCAACTAGATTATCATTCTTTTAACTCAAACCGCCCTTTCGGGTTTTCAATTTGAGCTTCCCCCTTTTATCCTTCTTTCTTTTTTCCTTTCTTTTTTTTTCTTTTTTGTCTTTTCTTTCTTTTTTTTTTCATTTTCTCATTCATTCTCTTTTTTTGTTCAACTTCACCAATATTCCCAACAAACTAATCGCAATCTTGTTGTTTCTTGATGGCATCATAAGTATGTCCAAGTTCAATGCATGATTCTCCAATTTCAAGTATTCACATTTGATCAAAATGGACTTTTAAGGCACGTAATATAGGCTCTGGTGATGGGTTAAAAAAAATGGATATAATCAGGCTCAAAATTTGTTTCTTTAAGGGTCAAAAACCAAAGGATCATTTATCATCGTGCAAAGCATGCTTGTCGCTTTGCTTGAATTGATTTTTATTTTCATCATTTTCTTTTTTTTTCAACTTTTCATTTTCACCCCTCCCTTTTTTTTTTTACAAGAGGACTCAAACATCAAAGGGTATTTTCTCTTTTATTTTCTCTTGAGATTTTTCATAACTCGTCAACAATTTTTTTTTGCAAAATTTGCCCCTCAATGTGAAGGGTGATCCTTGGTAGGTTTGTTTTGAAAAAACATAATAGGCTCAATGAGGGTGGCAAATGGATAATTTTACTCATGCACGAAGGATAGATCAAAGATGGCCATTTCTCATCTCAAATGTAAATACTCTTATTGAAGAACATTTATTGAACAAGAACAACACAATGGATACAAGAGCTTCACTTCTTTCTCATTTCATGCGATTTTAACTTCTCTTGATAGGAGCTATCTCTTTATTGCTTCAACAATTTTAGCAATTTAAGGGACAAGAATGATCACTGATTTTGCCAATAGAAATAGAATTTTCAAAATAAAATCCCAGACTATCGTCATAATTGACTGCTCATTCATTTTTTTGGAAGTTAAGTGTGGCTGAAATACAAAGAGATGAAAACAAAGATCTGTATGGAAGAGGATATGTAGTGCAAATGCATTTGTCATTTTATTCAAATGATAATAGATAAACTAGCCCATGCATAAAAATTTCCCCAAAGCTTATGGGCGTAAGCATTTAAGGAATTTCATTACTTTAGAATAAGAACTCAAAAGTGACAACAACTTTGGCCTTTTCCCATAAAACACTTATCTTCCAAAATTTATGCCTTTTTGCAGCGAAAGGTTCCCACCAACATTTTACTTTTCCTTCTTATCAAAATTTAACAAGCTAGCATTGATCAAACTCTGTACCTTGTATTTAAAAGCAAGGCAAGTCTCTATGGAGTGGCCTGCATTCCCATAATGATAGTCGCATCGAGCAGTGACATCATGCCATTTAGGATATGGAGGTTTTAATGGTTCTAGATAAATAGGTGCAACAAGATTATCTCTTACCAATTGTGGAAATAACTCTGTATAGGTCATAGGAATTGGATCCATAGAGATTCTCCCTTGATTGTTCCTCGCCCTTTTTTTGACTACCCACCGGTTTGTTTGATTGAGTATGGACTATGAAAATTTGATTGCCAACTTGGGTGATAAACAAAAGGATTATGGGTAGTGTTGTCTATAGTTGGATAATAAGGATATGGGGAATGTGCAGTATAGGGTTGAAAAGGAACGAAACTCCTTGGTGGTTGATTTTCAATGGTAACAGCTTGTGTTTCTCCCTCCTTCCTCTTATTTGCCCCAACTCTATTTGAAGCAGAAGCATCCTCAATTTTACCACTCTTAATGGCATTCTCTATCATTTCTCCAGAAATTACCAAGTCAGCAAATTTTTTTGTAGCACTCCCCACAAGCCTATCATAATACGGTGATGGCAACGTATTGACAAACAATACTGTGGTTTCCTTCTCAGTAAGGGGAGGCTGCACTTGAGATGCGAGGCCCCTCCACCTATTGGCATACTCCTTGAAACTTTCAAAAGGCTTCATTTCCATATTTCGCAAAGACAATCTATCTGGTGCCATGTCAATCATGTGCTTATACTGGGACAAGAAGGCTTTTGCCAGGTTATTCCATTTGCGAACGTAACTCCGATCAAGCTGATTGTACCACTTGGCTACTGTTCCAGTTAAACTATCTTGGAAGCAATGGATGAGCAACTTATCATTATTTGTATACCCAGACATTTTTTGACAAAACATAGTGATGTGAGCTACTGGGCATGTGGTCCCATCGTATTTCTCAAATTCAGGTACTTTAAATTTCGGTGGAATTACTAGATATGGGACCAAACTAAGCTCATTAGCATCTATATTTCCAAAGAAATCCATTCTTTCGATTGCCCTTAACCTTTCATCCAACAGTTCATATTTTTGTTGTGACTCGCCACTTTCTTTCCTCAACTTTTCTTGCTCCATGGGATCATGTAAATTTGGAACAACAATAGGATCAACAGGGCTAGATCTCGAGTGCTGTCCTCGGTCTGGTTGTTGATTCACAAAAACATGAGCTTGGGGATAAGCTCTTTGGGAAGTTTGAGTTTGAGGGGCTATAAACTTCGATGGGTACAGTAGATTCTCTCTCATAGGTTGAGGCTCATTTCCTGATCCTTCCGTGACCTCTTTGCCTTTCATCAAAGTCATCATCATCTCCATCATCTTCGACATTTGCTTCTGAGATTCTTCTTGAGATTTAGCTAGCTCTTGTTGAATTCTTTCTATCTTTTCCATTCGCTCAACATGTTCATTTTCCATGGCTTCGGCCTTTGATTGAGTACTGTAATGATGTCGAATAAGTGGTTCAGAATGCGGTGGCTTCTTTATTTTGGCACCTCTAACATTTGTTTACCACAATTTAAAGCATATTATTATTTGAAATTGTGCCATAAAAGAAAAGACTATTAAAATCATCCCAATACGCTGGTGAGGATTTTAAAAATCTTAACTTTTTACTTCCAAAATTTGATGTCATTACTTATGATCACCAAAAATTTTCATAAGTGGGCACAAGATGAAATGTATGCATGCATGCTAAATGCATGTATGTGCATGAAATTCAATAGCTATTGCTCATGTGATGAGATGCATATATCAAGTTTAAAATCTTACAAAAACACCTTCTTTCTTTTAAAAAAAATGAAAATCTTTTTTTTTAGAATATGCATGCTATTGAAATCACAAATAAAATTGAATGAGAAGTTTTTTATTTTTATTTTTTTTTACAATTTCAATATTCACTTTATTATATTTCTCATAAAGGTGTTACATAAAAGTATTCATTCATGTGCCATGATTTAAGGTAACCCCCACAAAAGGCTGGTATGGCTCTAGCTAAGGTTAGTTTCTCTATGGCTCAGTACATGCTTGGTTTAAGTCTCTAAAGGGTAAAAGGTTCTCAAATTGTTCCTTACTGACGTCCACACTAGACTAGTAAGGCACCCCAATCCTCACCCATGACAGGCTACAAACGGAAAGGGTTCAACTTGAGTGAGAGTATTTCGCTTGCCATTGCGGAGGTTATCACCTCACGAGAGCAAAGGTACTATACTCTCTCCTAAAAGGGACAAACCCGGGTGTAGGGTTGATGTATGCAATGAATATGTGGGGCAAGCTACTACAGTTGGTATCAAAGCGACCTTATTTGGCCTTTAGATCGGTGGTGGGGCAATCCTCAACGAGGATGCTAATTCCCTACAGGGGTGGCACTATAGTGTGTTACACCTTAGACAAATCGCACATCAACTAAGCACATGGGGAGATGTTGACTATAAAGGATTAACGTGTTCCCACCTCTAGTGACATGTTTTAAAACTGTGAGGTGACCTATTGGGTTGCATCAGAGCGGATAATATTGCTAGTGGGTTGGGCTGCTACAATGTCTTCTTGGATTATTATTTTCATGGTTTTGTGGGCTTGATCGTTATGTTTACCCATTATGTTGTGCTTTGCGATTCAAAATTTAGTCTTATTCTTCTAATTTTCCCCCTTGCAGCCTTTGTAGTTGAAAAGTTAGAGTAATAAAATTATATATGTTAACCTGTAAGTGTTTCAACTATATTCTGCTGCTATTGCAAAAGTAAAGGTTGTTCTTTCTTCTTTATTCGCTTTTATTTACTTGAAATTTCAATAAGGAAATGGAAATCAAGAAATTTCTTTGTTATTTTATATTCTTGGCATCAACACTTGAAAAAGTGTAGTAATTCTTCCCAGAATACAACACATTTTGTTGTTGTATATGCAAAAGTTGACTACTAATTTATATATTGCAGGTTCTTGTTCTTCTTCCTGTAAACATTAGCACAATTGTAGCTTTGTATCGAGTTATTGTTATTCTCAGGTGAACTTTCCTTTTTTTTCTTTAAATTTCATTTTATTCCAAGTATATAGTATTCTACTAGTCATAACGTGCTAAGATCTAGATCCTAACCCGCTAGATATAAATTCAATAGTCGCCACTATTCTAACCTAGGTGTGATTGGTTACTTATTCAAACATGGACTAGGCTTGGTCTACATTCAAATAATCTAGGGTTCAAGAATGGTTACATATAGGGAATTATTAGCATTTCGACAATGCCCATATTAAAATGGTACCAACTAGTCTTGTGATATCATAAAGAAGTCTTAACTAAATGGCCTTTATTCTTATTAAATTCAAATTTTCAAATATTGGATAATTTCTAAGAAACTCTATATTATTCTAAAGGAATTTCTTAAAAATATATTATCACCTCAAAAGTATCCAAAAAATTTCATTCGTCTTTCTTAGAGAGGTTCTGTCTTCAAATTCATTAAATTTCTTATGAAGGATTCTTAACTTTGTTTTTTATCTATATTTTAATTTTATTTTATAATATCTTTATTCTTTATTTGATCTTTTCATTTTTACTAATAATTTATTATTATTAATTTTTACTTTCAATTTTATTATAAATCATTACTATAAGACATATGATTTATTTATTGGATATGAGTTTGAACAAAAAAAATTAAGTATGAAAATTGGATAGAAGCAAATTTAAACTTACTTTTAAGTTGTGCTTGGTATAGTTGAAAAATGAAAGGAAAGAAAGTTATGGAAGGAAAAGTGGAAAGAAAACAAAATTTGAGATTCCTTGGTAAAACATAAAATGAGAAGGAAAGAAAAATGAGAGAAAACTATTTTCTCTCCTTCAAAGAAAAGCCATCCATCCAAATTGGACAAAAAAAAGAAAGAAAATGCAAGCATGTGAATAAATTAATTAAAAAGACCAAAATGTCCGTAAAAATTTTAAAATTATCAACTTTACTTTTCTTTTTTTTTCCAAAACCCTAAACCTCTCATTCACCATACTCTTGATTTCTCTTTCTCGGTTGCCAATGTCCTCTCTCCCACCATCATTTGACCTACCGTTTGTAATAGGTTGGATGATTAGAGCTTGATCTCGAACTCTAGAGCTCCTTCGTTGTCACAATTTCTTTCATTTCATTCTAATTAATTAGATATGTTTTGATCCCTGATTTCTAATAGCAAATGCTAACTATTACAGAATTCAGCTCCACTACTATTTGCTTCCATTTTATGTCCTGTTTGAATGCCTTATCTTAATTCTATTTATTTGGTTATTGCTTGTTCGTGTTGAATTAAGAATGGCGTAGTCTTGATCTATCTGTCTTTGTTTGCACTTCCATTTTTCTGTCATTCTAATTTTCTACTTGCTACTGAGATCTTATCAATTGTATTGTGTCTTGGAAATTTGTTGTCGCTTCCTTTGAGATACCTCTAGGCTCTAGCATCACATTGCTAATGCTAGAGATTCTCCAGCTTGGAATTACTCTTCTAAATAGAGAATTTTGTCTCAAATTTGCATAAGATAATAGAAACTAGAATTAACTAACAAAAACTAACGTGACATGTCTCAAACAAATGCCTATTTAACAAAAATTGAAACAATTTGCTAGAATTTGCCTTATATAGAATTAAGCAGCAAGTTTTTCTTAATAGCTTTAGCCTCTTTTTTTGCAATTTCTCTTTAATTTGCTGAAGTGAATCTTGGTGTAAAAGGCTTTCGATTGCTTTTGGCATTGGTTGATCCTTTATTACAATTTTCCAATAGTCCCAAGGTTCTTTTCTTTCATGGTTGAGGCTAGAAACCTATATATCCAAGAAAAAAAATCAAAGTGTATAAGGCATGACTAAATGGAAACTAAGATCAAGCATTGTTTTGAATAACTTCACAGAACTAGAACATAAGCTGGCTTGAGTTTAACTGGTTTTCACTAGATGAATTGCAGCTTTAAAATTACCTTTGAATAATGCTTACTAGGAGAAGAAAGTAGATTCAGAGGAAAGTAGATACTGAAGAAAGCAAAAGAAGTCTTCTTCATGTCTTTTGTAGGCTGTTGACTTGAATCACAGTTAGATATTGCTATGTCGTATTATTGGCTGATCTTCAAGATTAGCCAACCATTTATAGGCCATTTGCAAAGGGTAATAAAGTGATTATTATATGTTACTTCACTTTTTTTTTTGAAGAAATCAACAATTAAACAAATAGTATGCTTAACTTAACTAAAGCTTTGCAAAATATAATATTACTAAATTTGCAATGATCTAGAGTTGGTGGCCCTCCATTGATAAGGGTCCTTTATATATTATGCAGCCTCAAGTTTTTAGAGTCCAATGGCTACTTCTTTAGGAGTTGAATCAGTTTTGACAATATTTTAAGCAATATACCCACACATTTTTTGTATTTTAAGCAATATACTCATTAGTTTCATTCTCAACTGTTAGCTTTAAATTGACAAGTATTTTGAAATAACAAAAACTTAAGTAATGCTAAATGTCTTACTTTATATTGTAAATTTTCTTAAGACAAACACAATAATAGAAAATCATTTAACAAAGTTTTGGATTAAGCTTTCAATTGAGAAAGTCAACAAATACTCTTATCAAATTGAAGAATGTTTTGAACTGAATTGAAATCACAAAAACACATCATTTTATCCCGAAACAGCTCATAAAAAGTGTAGGAAAGGCCTGAGGGATCGATCCCCAATGTTGACGGATTGATCCTTAATTAGCAAAAGACTTCCATAGGCCAGAAACAAGTAAAGGATAGATCCCCCCAAGGAAGGGATCGATCCTAAGTTGGCAGAATGGGCTCGAAATGATTCTGGAACTTAGGGATCAATCCCCTATGGCTAAAGATCGATCCCCTATCATGAGAACAGTGCCCAACGGCTAGTTTTTGAGGGTTTCAACAGGAAGAATTGCATTAAATGCGTCAACAACCGTTCCCAGCTGTTTGTGGACTATAAATAGAGGCATTTATGAAGATTAAAGATAGAATAAGCACTCAGCAACTTCTCTAAGCCTCAAGAAAGAATTCTAAGCTGAAAAAATCATCTTTTGTACTTGATTTGTGATATTCCACCTTATACACAACCCAATCATATTAACATATGTTATTCAAAGGGTGTGTAAGCCTTGTAAGGTTTTCTTGTAAAAGTGAGGGTAGCTTTGCAAGGGAATAAGTTAAGAAGGTTATTCCTAAGCCTACAAAAGGAAGTGTAAGAGGTCTATCCACACCTTGAAGTGGTTTGTACTAATTCACAAAGAAGAGTGGAATCAATCCCTTGACAAGAGGATCAAGGAGAGAGGACGTAGACAAGAGATTGGTCGAACCTCTATAAATATGTGTTTGCTTCTCTTCCCTTATCTTTATTTACTGTATTTGTTACATTATTGCATAAATTGTTTTATTTGTTAATTAAGTTCTTAAAAAGTCAAAATTAGTAGTTAAACCAATTCACCCCCCTCTTGGTGAGCCAACATCAACTTTATCTTATATGTTTGTATTTTAAAATGTAGTTTTGAAAATGGCTAAGAAGTTTAAAATTAGTGAGGGCATTAGTGAGGTTAAGAAGGCTAATCTCAAATGGACAAAAGAGATGGATGATATATATTTATATATATATATATATATATATATCTATATATATATATAGATATATATTGATGTAATGTTGGAGCAACAAGTAAATAGAAACAAAATTGATTGCACATTCACCACTCATGCTTATGACAACATGGTGAAAATATTAACTAAGAAAGTTAATTTCCCATTTGATAAAAATCATTTGAAAAATCTTTTGAAAACTCTCAAGGAAAATTTTAGTAAATGTTTTGATTTGTTTAATTGTTTGAGTGGGTTTGGATGGAATTCGATGACAAAACTTTTTGAAGCTGAGGCTGAAGTGTGGGAAACCCTTATTGAGGTTAGTATCCTACCATTTTTTATTTTATTTTATTTTATTGTCATACCAATTTTGCTCTCTATTTTAAGAAGATTTCTTATGTCCTATTTGTTATCAGTCAAATATGTATGATAGTCATGTTCCTTTGCATCTAATTATGGGTTGTGTCTTGAGGTTAGTCAAGTATATCAGTTTTATCTTCTTTTCGGTATTTAGGTACCTATTAAAGATTAATGTTATTTCACAACTTATTGTGATGCTGAAGCTGTAGCTGTCTCAGTTTCCAAAATGTTGGATTAGGAACATTTTCTGTGTTAATGATGTTGAACAGTGACTCTATAAGCTTCCATGATGATTGCAATGTCTATTCACTTTTGCTAATATATGAGACATTAAGCATAGACAAATCACTATAGAATCTAACTTTTGTTTTTAGTGCAAAAAACTATTTCTTTAGTACTTGCTTTATATATTGTCCACACTGTTTCTAGTGATTTTGATGATGTTTATTTGTGATTTTTTAGGCAAAACCTTCTACTACAAAATGGCGATATACCAAGATTCATGCTTATGGAAAACTATATGAGCTTTTTTCATAAGACAAAGCTAATGGTAAGGGAGCTTGTAGTGCAAAAGACAGCATTCGAGAATGGGCAGTTGAAGAAAGTAGTCTAGATCCAATTTCCATTGATTTGGAAATTAATTGTGAACCATCATCTCCAACATTCGTATCAAATTCTATTACATAGCAGTCAAAGAGCTTTAAAAAGAAAGCTCGCATGGAAGATTTGTTTGAAAAAGAAATCGAAGTTTTAGACCATGCAATTAGAAATGAGGTAAAGGTAATGAGACAAGGAAGTGCTATTGCAAAAAAAAAAAAAAGCTGGACAAATTGCTAAAAAAGGACTTGCTACTACTGAAAAAGGAAGGCCTCACTACTATTCTTAGGCTGAAGTATTTGATAAGTTGCTGAGGATTGATGTGCCAGAAAATCTCTAACTCAATGCCTTTTTATTTTTAAATCAAATTCAACAAAAGATGAGGGCTTTCTTTGGAGTTCCAACTCAACGACGTAAATAGTTATGTTTAGAGATGATGAGTAAATGAAAGAACTCTTAGCATTAGGAGTTTTTTTTTTTATATAGCACTTCTATTAATTGGGACATAGGTTGATTTTCGTTATTAATGAAAAAAAAAAAGGAAATACTCTTGGATGAAAATACTTTGAATATAGATTTGTTTATAGCATGTGATGCATTAATGTATATTAACATCAATGTTTTTTTATTTTCTTGGGAGTTGACTTCTGGCATATCAAGTTTATTGTATAAAAATGATTCTATGAGTATTATATATTATTCATGGTTGAGTTGAGCATTTAACATCTATTAGTCATTATATAATTAACTAATAATGAATAAATTAATTATCATAAATTAATTATTAACCAGTTATTTTGTTTATTATTTAATTAATAATGAATAAATTAATTAATTAATTATTATTTAATGATTTAATTATTAATGAAATATTTTGACTAGATTTTATTTTTAAAAAAATGTCCCATTGAAAATGAAAACTCAATAAATACCAAAAAATTTATCCAAATACAATTACACTTGTTAAATATTTGTACAAGGGTAATATGGTAAAATCAATTTATTTTTAATTTTCTTTTCTCTCACTTTTTCATTCATCAAACAATATGAAGAAAGAAATATACTTTCCTTCTATTTTTCTATCTTTCCTATCAAACATATCTTAAAAAAATTACTATTTTTTTTCTTTCCATTTTTTTTATCCCTTCAATATTTTATTTTTTCGTTTTTCTTTCCTATCTAACAAGCAAAGTTCCAATACTCTAAACGGGTACTTAAACCCGATCTGAATTCGACTTGTCCAAGCTAATCCATTAAAAAGCAAAAGCAAGATGAATAAGAAGTCCAACCCTAATATGCTGAAAAGTCTGTTAAGAAAAGCCCGCACTTTTGTAGGCCTTGCAACTACATCCGCTGCTGCTACCTACGTTACCCCCACAGCAGCATTTTCCAACTCCGTCTCACCAGCCATGGACTCTCCTCTCAGGACCAAGGTTTGCATCATTGGCAGCGGCCCCGCCGCCCATACGGCCGCCATTTACACCGCACGGGCTGAACTCAAGCCCATTCTGTTCGAGGGCTGGATGGCTAACGACATCGCCCCTGGCGGCCAGCTCACCACCACGTCCGACGTGGAGAACTTTCCTGGATTTCCGGAAGGCATCCTGGGCATCGAGCTTATGGACCGCTGCCGCAATCAGTCGCTACGCTTCGGCACCGCCATTTTCACTGAAACAGTCAACAAGGTTGACTTGTCTTCGTTTCCGTTCAAGATCTTTACCGATGCCAGAACCGTCCTGGCCGACTCGGTGATCGTGTCCACGGGTGCTGTAGCGAAGCGGCTCAATTTCCCGGGGTCAGGGGATGGGCAAGGGGGTTTTTGGAACAGAGGAATCTCAGCATGCGCGGTGTGTGATGGAGCTGCCCCAATCTTCAAGAACAAGCCCCTGGCAGTGATAGGTGGGGGTGACTCTGCCATGGAGGAAGCTACCTTCCTCACCAAGTATGGTTCCAAGGTGTATATCATTCACAGGAGGGATACGTTTAGGGCATCGAAGATCATGCAAAACAGGGCTATTTCGAACCCTAAGATAGAGGTGATATGGAATTCGGAGGTGGTGGAGGCTTATGGGAATGGGCAGAGAGGGGCTTTGGGAGGGCTCAAGGTTAAGAATGTGCTCACTGGGGAGGTTTCCGATTTGCAAGTTTCTGGTTTGTTCTTTGCCATTGGCCACGAGCCTGCCACCAAGTTCTTGGAAAGCCAGCTGCAGCTTGATTCCGATGGCTACGTTCTCACTAAGCCAGGCACAACTCAGACCAGCGTGCGCGGCGTTTTTGCTGCCGGAGATGTCCAGGATAAGAAGTACAGACAGGCCGTTACTGCTGCTGGCACTGGTTAGTCCTTTTCTTTCCGCACGTTTGTCATCTTCCATGCTTTTCTGTTACGCTTTGATTGTCATCAAGCTTACTTACATGACATAAATCGGAATGAATTGCAAAAGAAGCAATCACCTGAGGCATGGATTTTTTTTCTTTACTTGTCATTTACATGTAAGAATAAGATCTAACCAAAAGTTAATTTATTGTACTGTTCATCTTTGTATAAATCTTCACTCCTTTTCACATGGAACAAATGAAAAAATGCTTAATACCTTCTTATGCTCTCAACATTGGAATTAAGCCCTCAAGGAAATCAGTCAATTAAGTCCTTTAACTGCCGTTAGCTTTGCACAGCATTTAAAACTTAACGGCAAGTAGAGAGATTTAACGGAAATGTACTTTGTTTTGTTATTTTGAAACATTTGCATTTTAATTGCTTGAAATAAAACTTAATAAATTAATTTCAATGCAATTAAACCTTGAGAATTTAATTTTATTTTGTGATAAACCTTAATGACATATTTGGGTATTAAGCCAAAAAAATAGGGAAAACACAAGCACCCTGCTAGATCTATTATGAAAAGGAAACAGCTTCAGAATATTGCCGATAACTGGCCTATAAAATAGTTTTGTTGTGACTTATACAGAAACTTAGGCCATTTCATCTGCAATTGTTTTATATGTATACTTTTCATGATAATAATTCATATGGCAAACCGAAATCCATTTCCTTTTGAATCTGCAAAATGGTACTTCATGTAGATAACACGCAATTTTCCTGCTGCATTAAGTTCTCTTCCTATTCCCATGTAGCTGTTTTGAAATTTGTTTGTTTTGCAACAATGCAGGGTGCATGGCAGCCTTGGAAGCCGAACATTACTTGCAGGAGATTGGAACTCAGGAGGGCAAGAGCGATTAATCAGTCATGTGCCAGGGATTTTAAAAGCTGCTACTATGTCTGGATATGTCTTTTTCTGGATCAATATTGGAATTAGCATTGCTTTTCATATTCAGTATCTGCTTTCTATGGAAGTAGATCAGCCTTATCTTGTCTTTTAATTTTTTGCTTAAAGCATGACCCTGTATTATTAGAATTAGCATTGCTTTTTATATTCAGTATCTGCTTTCAATTGAAGTAGATCAGCATTATCTTCTATGTTATTTTTCGCAAAAAGCATGACTCTGTATTGCTCTTTAAGTGCATGTTATCTTGATTGGATTTGCTAAATTGCAGTCAAAGTTATTATTTTGCATCTCAAGTACATTCTAAAACTTGGTGTTTTGGTCGATTATGAGTACATAAAGTTTTAGGGAGCATCCTGCACAGAGCTTGCTAGATGAACTAGTTGATTGAGAGGGCATTTACTAAACATTTGCTCGGCTTCTGAGTAAGAGAAACTCAGGGCTTGTGGGGTGTAAAATTTAATGACGCCGAGAAGGTGTCTGTTTCTGCATTAATGGTTTTTGTGTGAATTCTAGTAGAATTATCTGCGAAATTTCTGACTTGTTCAATCAGGAGGAAAAGAAAATATCCAAAGCTTGAACTAATAGATGGAACCTTTTATTTACTAAGGGCTAGTTTGGATGGACGGTGCAATTAATTCCGGTAAAGTAGAAAAAAATGAAATGACCACTGTGAGTATAAGTTTTATAGTAAAATATTTAAAAAATGGATAAAAAAATAATTACATGGATTTTTTTTGTCTTTTATGGTTTTTGGTTTTGTTTTTTTGTGTTGGAATCAATAGCACCGAAGGTGCGATTAATTCCAAACATAGCTTACATATAGAGATTAAGTTTAAAATTCAATTTTGTTTCATCTCTTTCAATCTGGCAATGAGAAAAGAAATGTTAAATTTGTACCAATATCAATAACTTGCAAGCAACCGTAAGTGCTGCAATAAGATCATTTGATGCTTTAGCCCCTTCTGTGCAATTCCCTATTTGTCTATTGTTGCCGTTTTTGGCTTCCTTTCCCCTTCAGGTTTTAACAGTAGGATCAAATATATTTAATGTTGTAGCAAACAATCTACTAATCCAGGCGGATGATGTGCACTAAATTGTTTGATCAAGCCATTTGACATTTCTAATATTTGAGTGGTCATGATGCACTGGTAGATACCACTTTTGATATATGAATTAAATAAAAATTTAATTCATTGCTAACATGTCGGGTACCTAATAGGTTACACACAAATAGATAACAAATGGATTAAATTAAATTGATAGGCTTGAGATTTTGGAATTTCTTGATTGGGCTTATTAAGAGAGAATTATAATTATGCCTAATTAAGATGGTTAATTAGATGGCTTAATTAAAAGGCTTTAATTAAGTTGTGGGCCAAATTATAGTTATAATAAGTTCTGAGGCTAAAAGGTAATTACACTAATTAACAGGAGACAAAACATTACCTTATAAAAGCCTTATTATGATCGACTGTCACTAAGAGAGAAAACCCTAGCATTGGCAACACAAAGCCTAAGGAATAGTTCCTTTTGTCGTCTCCCCTTTTGTCACTTGTAATCTTGATTCAAAAATTCTTCTTGGCTAATTGAATGTTAAGAAATTGTTTTTTAAGAGCTGGAAGACAAAACCAAGACTTGATGGTGAGATTAAGGATCTCAATCTACTAGTATAAAGACTGTTGCAATATAATTTAGCTTCCTGTAAGATTCAATTGTTATCTATGTCGATTATCATTAGAGACCGGGCAATTGAACAATTGCTGGTTTGAATCAGCTTGTTTGGTGTACATGTTTGATTAGGTCTTCATAATCTTAGTTAAAAGTTCTCAAGATCAATGTATGAATTTGTTTTGAAATCCATGATTATAACATGTATGCAATTTCTAAATATTAAGTGTGATCCATGGGATGGTTTCGATATTGTATGTTTATTATATATTTCGCTGCGTACTCTGATAATGTATGTTTATTATGATCGAATATGAACTGAAAGCCTCACTTCAATGTCAAGTCAGGGAAACTATTGGGATTTATAGTTTGTGAAAAGGAATTGAAGTAGACCCCAATAAAATGAATGCAATCCAAAATTTGTCACCTCCTCATATGGAAAGAGAAGTGAGAGGATTCTTGAGAAGGCTAATTTACATTTCTTAGATCATCTTGCAATTAACACATAAATGTGATTCTATCATTAAGCTACTTCAAAAACAAGATTCTGGCAAATGGAATAAAGAATGCCAAGAGGCTTTCAAAAATATATAGAACTATTTATCAAACCAACCTATCCTTGTACATCCCATTGAGGAAATGTCTCTCATGTTGTATCTAACAGTCAATGAGAACTCCATGGGTTGCATACTGGGACCAAATACATTTTGATAGAAAATAATGTGCTGCACATTGGCTTGGACCACCCATAAAGTGAGGCAATCTATGTTGTATCGCTTGCTTGGCTTATAGTGAAATTGGACCCTCTTAAATACATGATGGTTTCAATTCTTGCTCAATCAATATAAACACACATTAATCATAGTACGAATGGAATAATAAACAAACAATACTGAAACCATCCCATGGATCACACTTAATATATAGAGAAATCAGCATGCATGCTAAGAACATGGATTTCAAAACAAATTCATACCTTAATCTTGAGGGCTTGTAACTTAAGATTATGAAGATCTAATCCAAGAAGTATGTCGAATATGTTGTTTCAATCCAATATATGTTCAATTGCCTGGCCTCTAATGCTAGTCCACATAGACAATAATAGGATCCTACAAGAGGCTAAATTATATTATAGTAGTCTCTATACTAGTAGATTGAGATTCTTAATCACATCATCTAGTCTCGATTTTGTATTCTACCTCTTAAGAAACAATTTCTCAATTATCAATTAGCCTAAAAGAATTATAGAAAAATCAAGAACACAAGGGACAAGCGGTAGTGACAAGAAGAATATTTTCTAAGGGATTATATCGCCAACTACTAGGGTTTCACTCTCTTATGATGGCCAGACATAATAAGGCTATTATATGGTAGGATTTTGTTTCATTTTAATTTGTATAATTACCCTTTAACCTTAAAACTTATAATAATTATAATTTGGCTCACCACTTAGTTAAACCCTTTTAATTAAGTCCATCTAATTAAACACCTTAGCAAGGCCCAATTATAATTCTCTCTTAATAAGCCCAATCGGAATATTCCAAATTTCCAAACCTATCAATTTAATTTAATCTAGTTGCTATCTTATTATGCGTGACCCATTATGTTTCCAACATGTTAGTAGTGAATTAAATTATCTATTTAATTAGGGGTGTAAGCGAATCGAACATGAACGAACATTATTATACTCGTGTTCGTTCATTTTTTAAAGATTATTCGTGTTCGATTTGTATTCATTAAACTTATTCACAAACATTAACGAACATGTTCACGAATATGTGTTCATGAATATTAAATGAACATGTTTACAAACAAATGTTCATGAACATTAAACAAACATGTTCATCATCATCATTGTCGTTGTCGTCATCACTCAAAATTATATAAACAAATTATATTTAACCTACTATATATGATGCCAAATTAAAAAAATCTTACATAAATATCTAATTTTAATAATTACATATTAAAATAACCTATGAGCAAATATGTAATTTAAATTTTATTGATATCGAACAACAAATGAATACTGAATGATTCATTAAGCAAACAAGTTTTAAACAAATCTTAAACACATTTGTTTACTAACATAAACAAACAAACCATACCTTTGTTCATGATCGTTTGTTAAGAATAATAAACAAACATAAAACGAATAGATAGCGAATAGATTCATGAACTATTCGACATTTTATTTATTTACACCTTTACGTTTAATTCATAGATAAATAGTGATATCTAGCAATACATAATGACCACCCAAATGTGTGAAAGGTCAAATGATTTGACCAACCTATTCAGTGCACAGTTTCCTTCTCAATTTGGCAATTCAATCTTTAAGATCAAAAGTTATGAACTCAAACATGCATTAAGGCATGAAAATGTACGAAGAGACTCAATTTTGAGCAATTGAGCTGTCCATGGCGTAACATTGCTTATTCATAAATTTGTAAAGCACATTTCAAGATTCTCCGTACATGTACACCTACAACATTCTAATATAAAAGTTAATTTTGATTGAAATAATTCAATTTTTAATAAATTTCAATCAATTTTTCAAAATTAAAATGTTGAAAACAAGAATAAAGATAATAAGGTTTTTTTAAATTTTTTTCAACCATCTAAATTTTTTGTTTAAAAATGGATTAATAGTAAAAAATAGCCACGACCTTCTGCACAAAATAAATATAAGTCTTTATCATTTTATTTTATTGTATAAACCCTTAACCTTTCATAATAAGGCAACTTTGTCCAAATCTATTATATATTTTTACATTAAAATAAAAGATTAAGCGCTTATAAGACCTCAACTTTTTATTTATTTTATTTAATTGCATTATGTTAGAAGTTTGAGGTTTGTTTAAAGTAAAATAAAAAGTTCATAACTTATATCCATTTTGTACAAAAAATTAGTTGTATATTGGACTATTAAGTCTTAAAAAAAATTAAGACAAAGAAAATGATTGCTTATATTCTAACTAAACTGATCTCACAATAATTTCATTGTCACTAGACAATGAGTAAAAGTTCTCAAATGGATTAAATTTCGTATTTTATGTAAATCAAATGTTCTTCGTTTGAAAAAAACAAATAGTTAAAACATAAAATAAAATAATTTTTTATGAATTCAATTATTAAATTAGAATAAAATTATTCTTTCTCAATTTCGTGATCCTTTCTCAGGCAAGGGACCCCCTTTCACCTTATCTATTTATCCGTTATCAGAACATCTTGTCTTTGGCACTTGTGCAAGCAGTAGAGGATAAAAGATACAGGACATTAGAATTAGTAAGGGGACCTACAATTAGTCATCTCCTATTAGCTGATGATAGCTGTCTGTTCTTCAATGCTACAGTCTAATTAATTAGAACCATAAAAGATATCCTTAGGAAATTCTGCACTCACACAGGACAAATGATCAACCATAACAAATTAGAACTCTACATGAGCCCAACTTGTAAGCCAAACAAGAAAAGATGGTTTACTGATATTCCTAGAGTCAATAGCACAAGCAATCCTGACAAATATTTGGGCATTGATTTTGGAAAAATGAGCACCAAAAGAGTTTTCTTCCAACCCATGATTGACAAGCTATGGGATAGACTTACAGGGTGGAAAGCACGATGTTTGGGACAAGGAGGTCGACTCATGCTTATCAAATCCATGCTAAGTTCTATCCCCAAATATACTCTTTCTTGTTTCTAGGCCTCAGGTTACATTTGCAAAAAAACAAATAAGTTGGTCTAAAATTTTTGGTGGGGACACGATGAGGATCAAAGGAAGTTACATATGACAAATTGGAACCACCTTTGTCAGAAGAAAGATAATATGTGACTCTGGTTGGCATATTCATTGATCACAGGTTGACAAAATCTGGCTATTGCCATATATAACCTGTGATAATCAATGCTAAATAAATGGTCCATTATTTCACTGATTCTCTGACCATAAAAAGGATGTTCTGTGATGGTTCGAATGATCGTTTTTGAGTTGGTCAGAATTTGAGAGGCTCCGAGTTCAAAAACAGAGAGCGAGAATCTAATCCCCAAGCATCACTTGCTCTATTATACACCATCCAGTGAGCATTCGAGTGCTTGGAAGGCTTGTGATCGACACAGAACAGCAAAGTTACAGAGCGCAATGGCTGGAGGTTAGATCCTGTCGCTTCCGCATTTAATTGTTTTAACATGTTTCATATAGTGTAGAAGCATGTATAATCTGTATGATGTACTAACATTTGGCATCAGAGCTGTGAATAACCTCTGTCTTGCATGAAGGAAAATACTTTGTAATTTTTTTTAATTCTGCCCAAATTGTCTGTTTGTGTTTTTGCATGCTTCTGGTCATAATATGGTTAGGGAATAATTTGGAATTATTTTCTAACCATTTAAGAATCAAAAAACCGAACAAAAGAATCGTGAATGGCTCCTATATATTAAGCCGAAAAGCAAGAATTTTTGAAATTTTGAAATGGCATTTTGAGATGTTTTCAGCCAAAACAAATTTCATAAAACTTGTTTTCATTTGATTTTGATCGATTTGGGATCAAGAATCACTCGAATTGATGTGTGGAAGGCCGTTTTAGAACTGGGTTAAGAATCGGGTCAAAAGACCCGAATATCTGAAAAAAATGCCTATTCGGGCGAAGAAGAAGACTGTCCGAAAGTGCTATGAGACTGGGTGCATGCACCCGTACGTGTACAGTGTAACTACACTGTCCAAAATAAAAAAAAGGGGGGGCTCGGTTCATTTTTTCTGCGGGCCACACGTTTGCAATTCTCCTTTTATTTTGGGTAGATTTTTGTAGTTTTGGGTCATTCCCTTGACTTCTTAAATGGTATATACATATATATATATATATATATATATATATATATATATATAAAATTTGGATCATTATTGTTTTGGCAATTTGGTCCGTACGAATGGTCTCCCTTTTCTTGAGTTTAGATTTTTTTATATGTTCAAGAATGGGCCAAATTTTGGGGTTTAATAGGTCCTGTTTATTGATTTTTGATTGGACCATTTAGTTTCTTTAATTAATTTAACTCATTTGCATGGAATTAATTTAGGCCAAATAATTATATTTTGTGGAGTTTTGTATCAAATTTTCAATTCTGTAATTTTTCATAATTTAATGAATAATTAGATTATTTTCACAAAATTAATATAATTATGAAAACTTCTCATTATTTGGATTTCATGAGGATTTTTCATAAATTTGGAATTTTATAAATGCTGTAATTTTAAATTGAATAATTTTGTGAAAATTATCATAAAATTATGATTAAATTATGAAAATTTGATTTGAATGTCTATATGTGCTCATTTTGAATATGTATAATTTTGTAATTTTTATACTAAAAGCACATGTAGCTAAGTTATTCATATTATTTGGAATTAAAGTTGCCTTGTGTTAATTGCAATTTTTAAAATATGACTGAACTTAGAGTTTTGCCAATATGTCTAAGTGATTTATAATTTATTTAATTAGGGCTTAGCCACAGCAACCGTAATTAAGTAAAATTATATTTGTAAAAATCACATAATGGTATTAGACATAAATTGTGATTAGTTATAAGGTTATAATAAATTTTATCTCAGATGAATTTTTATTATAATTTCATAACTAATTAGGATAAAATATCAAATTAGTTTCTTAATTTACCCACAGGGATTAGGAAATGATATAATTTAATAGTTTTATCATTATGATATGAATCTATTAGAATTAGAGCTTTAGCCTACAAGCAAGTTTTATGTATGAGATTCATAATTGATTAATAAAATATGTTTACATTGGTAGTGTCGTAACGGCTTCGCGCTCGACGATTAAAAAAATAACGTTTAAAAACAAAAAGGGAGTTGCCACCAATCTTTTTTGACTAGGTGTGATTGGCCACCTAAAATATTTATCTTTTTAGCAAAATCTCAAAATTAATTAAGTTTTATTAAAAAGATAATTTTTGGTCTGCGAAAACAAAACTTGGGTTCGGGGGTACGGTTACGCGTGGGGAAGGATTAGCACCCCCACGACGCCCGTTAAAAACGGTATCATAATAATCATGTGTTATCCTTTAATTTTAATAAAATAGTCTTGAATTAATATTTAAAAATAATTCTTATTCCATTGCAATCAGTTTTATTCTTTTTATTCAAAGTCATTTTTTATAAAAAATCATTTTTGTTTTATTTTAAAAAGTTAAATTTTATTTTTCAAAAGTAAATGTGAACCTTTTTGTATTGAAAAATTAAATCAAATATCTCAATACTCTGGTAACATTTGAAATAATCCCTCTCACCTAGGGATCAGTCAAGAAATCACTACTTGTGAGTCTCATGACATCCCATCCTCGGAAGAATTCCATTTTATTTATTATTTATGCATGTGGGATTTATAAAAAGAACTTTGTATTGAAACTCTTAATATTGAAAAATTTAACTAAATATCCCAATACTCTGGTAACATTTAGCTAATTCCTCTCACCTAAGGATCAGTCAAGAAATCACTACTTGTGAGTCTCATGACATCCCATCCTCGGAAGAATTCCATTTTATTTTCTTATTTTTATTCTATTTTATTATTTCTTACCTAAACAATTATTTCCATAAAACAAATGAATGAAATAAATGGAAAAAAGGGAATATACCCTCCTCGGGCGAGCGAACTCCTCGAACGGGCGAGCTCTTTGACCGGGCGAGCGAATGGATGTTTTTTTCTCCTCGGGTGGGCGAGCTCCTAAAACGAGTGTGTGACCTCCTTTTCCTCAGGCGGGCGATCTCGTGAACGAGCAAGTGAGCTCGCGAATCCTACTTCTTTTTTTGGCGGGCGAACAAGCTGCTGCTTCCAACGAGCGGGCGAACTCCCGGATCTCGGTTGGGTTCAATGGGAACAACACGCGGATCCTGCCTTTTCTCAGCGGGCGAACGAACACGTGGACTGACAAGTGTGCTCGTGGATTTGACCCCTTGTTGGCGGGCGATCTCGCGTTCAGTTTTTCTTCCTTTTAGCTGGCGGGCGAGTGTGCAGATCTCCGCAATTTTGGCAGGCTGGTGAGCTCACAAATCTTCCCTCTTCTTCGGGCGGGCGATCTCACAGCTTTTTCCTTTTGGCGGGGCGGCCGAGCTCACAAATCTTTGCAATTTTGGTTGGTGGCGCGAGCTCTTCCTTTTCCTCTGGCGGGCGAGCTCACAGATCTTCACAATTTTAACAGGCGGGCGAGCTCACAGGTCCTCCCTCTCCTCGGGCGAGCGATCTCACTTAGCCGTTGGCCGGGTGCGGGTCGCGCGGATTTCGGGTCGGGTCAAGGGCGACGCGCGGATCCTCCAGCTTCCTTTCTTTTCTTTTTCTGCTATAAAAACTAAATCTTTTTTTTCTAAATCATTTTTCTCTTTTCTTCTAAAAAAAATCTAGAGATCTTGAGCTCTTCGCCGGCCAGGCGATTTCCGGCGCTGTCGGACTGCCGTCTGCCGCTACCGGCCGCCGTTCGTCGGCGACGAAAACCAAAAAGGTCTCCCCTTTCCTAAGCCTTTTTACCTCCTCTACCCAAATCTAGCCTCTATTTTGCCAAAAACCCTTCCTAACCCCATGAATCTGACCAAAACCGAAACCTCCTCCTCCTTTTTTTTATTTTTTGCTTCCCTCCTTTTTTGTGATTGATGGTTTTGGTTGTGGCTGTGGTTCTTTGTTGTTGTTTTTTCTTTTGCAGGTTTGAGATCTAGGGTTTTGGGGGTCTCGGTTTGGTGGTTTGTGGTGGTGATGACGATGATGGTAGTTTGAATAGTGACTGTGATGATGGTGGTGAGTGGAGTTTAGGGGTTTCGGTGGTGAGGTGGGTTCGTCGGCAGAGGCCCTGTGTGAGCTTGGTTGGTGGGTGTTTCGGTTTTTGGTTGCTTCGGGTGGTACCGGCAGTGGTCGAAAGAGAGAGAGTTCGAGGGCTCTCGCCAGAGGCAGAGGTAGTCAGGATGATATTGCTTGGGGTTGGGATTTTTGGTTTCGACTCCCCCCTTTGCAGTGACCAAATGGTCTGTTTTTGTAGAAGGGATTCGGTCTTTTTTTAGGGTTCTGTTGGTAATGGGTGGAGTAGGCCGAGAGGGAAATGGGGACTGCAGGGCTGGTGACCGGCGGATGGGATGGTTTGGCAGTGTAGTTGGTGGACAGTGATGGTAATTGGACAACAAAACAAAAACAAAAAACAAAAAATGAAATAAAATAAAATAAAAATAATATTAATATAAAAGTAATAATAATAATAATAATAATAATAATAATAATAATAATAATAATAATAACAGAATGGGACAAAATTAGGTGTCAACAGGTAGACATAATTAAGTTTGCCTCAAAAATTCTAGATATATAAGCATGTTATTTTTCTATATGCAGTGTTTCCTCAGGCTAGTATTAACTTCGAAGTTTCCGAACTGGATGGAGAGAACTACAAGGTTTGTAAGGAGAGAGTTCTCCTCCAATTAGGGTGCATAGATGTAGACTATGCTATAAGGAAAGACGAGCCCGTATTGACTGAGACCAACACTCCTGCTCAAGTAGCTTTACATGACGCTGGGAGCGATCCAATTGCCTTAGTGTCATGTATATTAAGACAAAGATATCTGCTGAGATACGTGGTTCTGTCGAACAGCATACCAACGTTAGGACCTTACTGAAGGCTATAGATGAACAGTTTGTCACTTCAGACAAAGCGTTGGTCAGCAGCCTGATAATGAAATTCTCATCAATGAGGCTTACCAGTGTCAAGGGAGTGCGCGAGCACATAATGGCCATGAGAGATATAGCGGCCCAACTCAAGAAGCTAGAGGTGGAGATGTCTGAATCTTTCCTTGTGCACTATATACTGAACACTTTACCAAAGCAGTATGGACCATTCAAGATATCGTATAACACACATAAGGATAAGTGGACCATCAATGAATTGATGACCATATGTGTGTAAGAGGAGGGAAGACTGCTTATGGAATCGGGTGAAAGTGCATTTTTTGCAAGCCAAGGAAAAAGCAAGGATCGAGCCTAGAACAAGGGAAAAGGGAAAATCCCTGCCCAAGCTGACATTAAGAAAGAGTCCAAGTGTTTCTTCTGTAAAAAGAAGAGACACATGAAGAAGGACTGTGCCAAGCTTCAGTAGTGGCTCGTTAAGAAAGGTAATCCACTCTCATATGCTTGTTTTGAATCAAATATGGTTGAGGTTAATCACAACACATGGTGGATTGATTCTGGATCTACAATTCACATTTCGACTTCCTTATAGGGTATGACAAACCTAAGGAAGCCAATGGGAAATGAGGAGAGCATCTATTCAGGAAACAAGATGCGCTCGCGTGTTGAAGGCGTTAGGACATGCACTTTAGTTCTTAGGAGTGGTTTTGTTTTGCAATTGGAAAAGACCTTTTATATTCCTAGTTTCTTGAGAAATTTAATCTCTGTTTCTAGGCTGGTACCTTATGGATATTCCTTTCAATTTTCAAATAAATCAGTATTGATATATTTTAAGACTGATATTGTTGGGAATGGTACCTTATGTGATGGTCTTTTCTCTATTGATTTGCAAAATAACACTGCTCATAACGCCTTGCATGTCCAAACTGGCACTAAAAGATGTGTTATGAATTAGGATTCCTCGACATTATGGCACCGGAGATTAGGTCATACCTCTATAAATAGAATTAAAAGATTGGTAAATGACGGAATACTTAGTACTCTCGATTTTACTGATTTCGACACTTGTGTGGATTGCATTAAGGGTAAGCAAACTAACAAGTCTAAGAAAGGTGCCAATAGGAGTTCAACCATATTAGAAATCATACATTCTGACATATGCTGTCTAGATATTGATGCATATGGTCAGAAGTACTTCTATCACCTTTATCGATGATTACTCGAGGTTTATGTATCTCTACATGCTTCATAACAAGAACGAAGCATTAGATACCTTTAAAATCTTTAAGGCTGAAGTAGAGAAACAATGTGGAAAACCCATAAAGATAGTAAGAATTGATAGAGGTAGGGAGTATTACGGTAGATACATTAAAGATGGACAAGCACCTGGATCATTTGCGAAGTTCCTTCAAGAAAATGGGATTATTGCCCAATATACCATGCCTGGTTCATTGGATCAGAATGGCGTTACAGAAAGAAGGAACCGAACTTTGATGGAAATGGTGCGTAGTATACTTAGCAGCTCGAAGTTGCCTAAGTCCTTGTGGATTGAAGCTCTTAAAACAGCAATGTATATATTGAACCGGGTTCCAACCAAGGCTGTTCCAAAGACGCCTTTCGAATTATTCAAAGGTTGGAAACCGAGTTTGCGTCATATGAGCGTTTGGGGATACCCTTCTGAGATAAGAGTTTACAACCCACAGGAAAAGAAACTGGATCCTAGGACCATAAGTGGGTATTTCATTGGATATGCCGAACAGTCTAAAGGCTACAGATTCTATTGTCCATCTCATAGCACTAGAATTGTGGAATCAAAGAACGCCAAGTTTCTTGAAAATGACTTAATTAGTGGGAGCGATCAATCTTAAGAACTAGTTTCTGTGAGAGGTCAACCCTCTAACTCGAGTCAAGGATTGGTTATCATGAACAATGTCCCTTCAGTACAGCTAGACATTGAACAACCAATCATCGAAGGTCCACAAGTAGTTGATAACTTACCAGTAGACGAGGCTCTTCTAGATACACCAAAATTGAGTGAGCAACCAGTTGAACAACATGATCCTTCGGAGAATGTTGAACCAACATTAAGAAGGTCTACTAGGGAAAGGAAATCAGCTATTCCTAGCGATTACATTGTGTATCTACAAGAGTATGATTTCAATATAAGGCCCGTTAATGATCTAGAGACGTTTTCACAAGCCATGAATAGCAAAGAATCAAAACTTTGGTTCGATGCTATGAAGGATGAGATGGATTCAATGGCATCTAATGGAGTATGAGATCTTGCCGAGTTGCCTAATAGGGCCAGGGCTATAAGCTGTAAATGGGTCTTTAAGACCAAGACTGACTCATTAGGCAACATTGAGCGTTATAAGGCAAGACTCGTAGCCAAAGGATTCACTCAAAAGGAGGGAATCGATTACAAGGAGACCTTCTCTTCTGTATCTAAGAAAGATTCTCTTCGCATCATAATGGCACTTGTTGCACATTTTGACTTAGAGTTTCAACAAATGGATGTGAAAACGACATTTCTCAATGGTGATCTAGAGGAAGAGGTTTACATAAAACAACCTGAAGGTTTTTCCTCTAGTAATGGTGAGCATTTGGTTTGTAAGTTCAAGAAATCCATATATGGGTTGAAATAAGCTTCTCGCCAATGGTATTTAAAATTCCATGAAGTCATCTCATCATTTGATTTCATTGAGAACATCATGGATCAATGTATATACCAAAAGGCCAGTGGGAGCAAGATTTGTTTCCTTGTGCTATATGTGGATGATATTTTGCTTGCAACCAATGATAAGGGGATGCTACGTGAGGTGAAACAATTTCTTTCTGAAAACTTTGATATGAAGAATATGGGCGATGCATCTTATGTCATTGGCATTAAAATCCATAGAGACAGACGTAAAGGTATATTAGGTCTGTCACAAGAAGCCTATATCAATAAAGTCTTGGAAAGATTCAGAAGGAAAGATTGTTCACCAAGCCTAGCTCCCATTGTGAAGGGTGACAAGTTCAATTTGAACTAGTGCCTGAAAAATGATCTTGAGCGGGAACAGATGAAGAACATTCCATATGCCTCAGCTGTTGAAAGCATTATGTATGCACAGGTCTGTACCAGGCTTGATATTACTTTTACTATGGGAATGTTCGGTAGATACCAAAGTGACCCGGGGATGGACCACTAAAGAGCTGGGAAGAAGGTGCTTAGATATCTTTAAGGCACTAACGATTACATGCTTATGTATAAACAGACTGATGAGTGGGAGGTGATTGGCTACTCAGACTCAGACTTTGCTGGCTGTGTTGATACCCGGAAATCAACATCCGATTACATCTTCATGCTTGGCTGGTGGAGTTGTTTCATGGAAGAGTGCTAAGCAAACACTGACTGCCACTTCCACTATAGAGGCCGAGTTCGTTTCCTGTTTTGAGGTTACCTCACATGGTGTATGGCTTAAGAGTTTCATTGGTGGGCTTAGAGTTATTGACTCCATATCTAAGTCATTGATGATATATTGTGACAATTCAACTACAGTATTCATGGCTAAGAATAATAAGAGTGGAAGTCGAAGTAAGCACATCGACATTAAGTACTTAACCATTAGAGAACGTGTTAGAGATAAAAGAGTGGTCATTAAATATGTTAGCACTGAATTGATGTTAGCTGATCCTTTGACTAAAGGCATGCCACTGTTTAAATTTAAGGATCATGTAGAGAGGATGAGACTTGATCCCACATTATGATTGTAATTGAAACTCTTATTAATAATATGATGTTTCTCATTTTGATTTGCATACACTAAAGTTTATTTGAGAAATATCCTTGTTGTTTGGACCGAGAATAAACATAAGATTTATTCATTAAGTAAAAGTGGGTTGATTTAGAAACATTTTACATAGTAATATATGGAAGATAATACTCGTCATTAGAGGAACTATCGCCATGATTCATGTGATTTGTTTCTTCTGTGAGTGAAATATATGGACCAAGTAGGAGAACGTTGGCATATTCCTTGATCACAAGTTGACAAAAACTGGCTATTGCCATATATAACCTGTGATAATCAATGCCAAATAAATGGTCCATTATTTCACTGATTCTCTAACCATAAAAAGGATATTCTGTGATGGTTTGAATGATCGTTTTTGAGTTAGTCAGAATTTGAAAGGCTCCGAGTTCAAAAACAGAGAGCGAGAATCTTGTCCCCAAGCATCACTTGCTCTATTATACACCATCCAGTGAGCATTCGAGTGCTTGGGAGGCCTGTGATCAACACAGAGAAGATTGTCAGATTCAGGAATCGCTTCAATAGCAAAGTTACAGAGTGCAATGGCTGGAGATTAGATCCTGTCGCTTTCGCATTTAATCGTTTTATCATGTTTCATATAGTGTAAAAGCATGTATAATTTGTATGATGTACTAACAACTCTGACTTAGGAAATAGAACTTATGAATAAAGCACTCCTAGGAATGCAAGCATGAAGAATCATATCACAACCATGGACCATGATTAGTCAGACCCTTGCCAGGAAATACTGCAAGTGACAAGGCTTCAAAGCGGTAAAAGCAAAGATAAGAGATTCATGGATTTGGAAAAGCATCCTTGTAGGAATAGATATATGTTTTAAGGGTTTAGATGTTCAAGTTGGGGAAGGAAACCAAACAAGCATCAAAAATGGAAAATTTAGTATGGAAAGTACACTGGCACAACCAACCCAAATTCAATTGTCAATCAAGAACAAAATGGATAAAGCTCAAGGATGGTGGGAACACAGAGAACTAGAGAACCTTTTAGATAAGAAACTTGAAGAAGATCTTTGTAATAGAACATTCTCAATTTTTGGATAAAAAGACAATGTAGTTTGGAAATACACATTCAAGGGCAACTACTCAGTAAACTCTGCATACAGGTACTTCAGTTAAGAAGATAACCAAGGCTTTAACACAAGTTTCAATACTACTTTCTGGAAAGACCTTTGGGCATTGAAGCTACATTTTAAACTAATAATCTTCCTATGGAAATATTGCAACAACTGCCTACCAATCCGTTGTGAGCTCTTGAAAAGAATAATTGGTAACACAAAATTGTGCCCATCTTGCGAAAATGAAGAGGAAACTATATATCATCTTTTTATAAAATGTTAGGTCATAAGGGTTGTCAAGTTTGCTTCTGACCTCTCTATTCAAGTGGATCAGGTACGACCTCAGAAACTTACAGATTGATAATGTAATTGGTCAATATTAGGGATGATTATCTGAATGACAAAGTAGAGCAATCGATTCTTTAGTAGTCTTTGGACATTGTAGATTCATACAAAATGAGTGCATTTTTCAAAAGGATGAAACCTAGCCTCTTAAAAGTCCTTCGGCATCAAAGAAACTTAAGGACGAAATTAACCAAGGCTTTTCATGAGCTTAATAAACAAAGGCCCAAGATTGGAAGATGCTCCCAAAGCCCCAAACACCATATGCTTGCAGAGATTCTGGATAGGTTGGGCAAAGAGAGTGAATATTGGATTGTCTTTTTGGATATCCACAAATCCAAAAATAATAATTGTGTTGGTATTAGTGCACTTCTAAGACACTCACAAGAGTATACAATAGCTCTTCGCAGAAGAATTGAAGGTGGATCAAAGGAAATAGCTAAAATTCAATTAATTAGGATGGTTGATTTTAGACTCTACACACTCAAGGTAAGAACAATTGTTTGTAGGAAGATAAAAATGGATGGAAAAGATTCTTAATAGACATAATTCAGGTTCATTGGAAGCTCCAACCAATACTATAAATGACATTCACAACATGGTTAAAAATGACATGGATTTTCTCTTCTTCGATGACTGGCACCTACTTGCTAAGGAAACGATTCAAATGACTAAGAAGGCAACGCAGAACAAGATATCCTTTAATTGGCATTAATAATGTTTGCTTCTAGCTAGATGTTTCTTTCATTGTTATGATTTGACACTGTCTTGAGCTTTCTTAATAATATATTTCTTGAACTATTAAAAAAACAGTAAAATAGATTTAAATTCATTGCAATCCATTTTATAATTATACTTGTATCCATGCCCCCTTCCCTCCCTTAAACCACGTAAAGACTAAGTTGAAAAGTAAAAAAAAAAAAAAAGTAAAACCAGACAAAATGTAAAACCCTAAACCCTAAAGAAAAAAAAAACCAAGTTAAGCAACTAGAAACTGCTGGGTAGGCTGCTGCTGCTTCTAGACGCTTCTTCTTTCCCTTCTCTTTCTGGGTTTCTCTCTCTTTAAAAACACAACTCCAACCCCATTGTCTGTTGTCTTCACAAAGCTCCTTCATTTCCACTCTCTCTCACTTTTTGAACCCAAGGAAACCATGTATCGTTTCGCTTCAAGCCTCGCTTCAAAAGCCAGGTACTACTTTGAACGCATTAGCTTATTAATGATTTCTGAAGTATTTCTTTTGGTTGTTCCTTTGAAATGAGCTAATTATTCTCTATCCCTATTTTTAATCTTTGGTCTCAGGATTGCTAGGAATGCTACACATCAGGTAGTTAATTTGTCGTAGAAACTCTCTTTTCTTTTCTTTTATCCCTTTGCTATGGTTGATTTGATTTTTATTTTTTGGTGGTGTGTTAGATTGGTAGTAGGTTGAGTTGGAATAGGAACTATGCAGCAAAAGATATAAAATTTGGGGTAGAAGCTCGAGCATTGATGCTTAAAGGTGTTGAAGAGCTTGCTGATGCTGTTAAAGTCACCATGGGTCCTAAGGTAAATCGAATACCCCCATTATCATTTCAATGGGTATTTTCTTTATGTTTCTGGTTCGGGGTTTCAAGTTTAATCATGTATAGAAACATTTTTTGCCTTTTCGTTATTATTGGATAAGAAGTAGGACTTAAAATTTTGTAGTAGGAACATTGATGAAATGAAGAAATGATATTATTTATTTCTATGTGATGAACCTTTTGTTAATGTTTTTCTTTTCTCAAAGGGACGGAATGTGGTTATTGAGCAAAGGTATGGTGCTCCAAAAGTGACTAAAGATGGTGTAACTGTCGCAAAGAGCATTGAATTCAAGGATAAAGTCAAGAATGTGGGTGCTAGTCTTGTGAAACAAGTTGCAAATGCCACCAATGATATGGCTGGTGATGGTAAGGCACCAGCACTTTCATAAATCTAATGGGGTTGTTTGAAGTCTTTAGCTCTGTTTTTAGATACTTTCTTGTTTTTATTGGTCTTTAATTCTATTGCAGATGCATCCTTTTTGCGTGCACTAAATTGGTCAGCCTAGACATTCATGCTCCCAGAATGCATGCATGTTGTCTATGTGTAGAGAACTGAGTCATGAGAATTCTTTGATATGTTTGCAGGTACTACTTGTGCAACAGTGCTTACACAAGCAATATTTACAGAAGGATGCAAGTCAGTTGCTGCAGGAATGAATGCAATGGACCTAAGGCGTGGCATAACGATGGCGGTTGATGCTGTTGTAACAAACTTGAAAAGCCGCGCACGAATGATTAGTTCATCTGAAGAAATAGCTCAGGTCAGTTAAGTTATTCAAAGTTTTTCTGTCGAAAGCTTATTGCAGTCAGAGTGATGCAGTACTTTAAAATCAAAATCAAAATGATAGTGAACTTTAATCTACTTTCAACTTAAATATTTTCTAATAGGTTGGAACAATATCGGCTAATGGAGAAAGGGAAATTGGTGAGTTAATTGCAAAAGCAATGGAGAAGGTTGGCAAAGAAGGGGTGATCACGATTCAGGTAGGTTTTGAAGCCCTGACAGAATTCTGCTTCTTCTTTTTCTATTTTTTTCTAATTTAAGTTTGATTGCTCATCCTTTTCATATATTTGATCTCTTTTTTCCTTACACTTGATTTGACATCTTTATGGTTTAAAACTTTGCAGGATGGAAAAACGTTATTTAATGAGTTGGAAGTTGTTGAGGGCATGAAGCTTGACAGGGGCTACATCTCCCCATATTTCATAACCAATACAAAAAGCCAAAAATGTGTAAGTAACTCTTTTCTCTTTTGACTCAGCTCTTGGCATGTCTCTTGAGTCTTGAGCTTTTGATGATGCTGATTCAATTCATTGTTTTATGGCAGGAATTAGATGATCCTCTTATCCTAATCCATGAGAAGAAAATATCTAGCTTAAACGCTGTGGTGAAAGTACTAGAGTTAGCTTTAAAGGTAAGCAAATTTTGGTTAATGCATGCATTCAGACCATTCCACCTGACTACATTTTAATTAGTCATCATTTATCAAGATCTACTTGTTTTTCTCACTAACACTGTCTTAAACTTCTCATTCCATAATTGATATCTAACATTATTAAGTTCTATGCGACATTTGTTCAGAGACAAAGGCCCTTGTTGATTGTGGCTGAAGATGCAGAGAGCGAAGCACTTGCAACACTCATTCTTAACAAGCTTCGTGCTGGAATCAAGGTTTGGTGTTTACAGTCCATGAATTTTTTCTCCCTGTTTCCGTGTAATTTCCCTCAATTGTAGGAATGCTTGCTAATATTTTAAGGGTTATGTGTGATGCAGGTCTGTGCCATCAAAGCCCCTGGTTTTGGAGAAAACAGGAAGGCTAGTCTGCATGATCTCGCTGTTCTCACAGGAGGAGAGGTGAGGCACCTTTCTGCTATATGAGTTTGTCTTGTTCATAGTCCCTTTGATACGAGTTTGCATGACCTCTTAATGAATGATATATGTTACTTCTCTACCGTAGGTTATAACTGAAGAACTTGGCATGAACCTTGAAAAGGTGGATTTGGACATGCTTGGCACTTGCAAAAAGGTATGATATCTATTGGTTGGGCATAAAATTCTCTGCCTGATGCGATTTTCCACCATCTTCCAATAATAAAAAATTTCTTGAGTTTTCTATTCAAAAAATAAAAAAAGAAATTTCTTGAGTTTAGTAAAACAGATCTATTTAATTCCTTTTATATGTATAGAAATCTTTTTTGATGCATGATTCTTTTTCTTCTGGCTGTTATAGGTTACTGTTTCAAAGGATGACACTGTTATTCTTGATGGGAATGGTGACAAGAAAACCATTGAAGAAAGATGCGAGCAGGTCTTGTTGCTTTTAATGAACAATTGTTTAGCCATCTTTTGATTCTTGAACTCTACTTAATTTCCTTAATAATTCATATTATAATGTATGTCCTTCATGATAACAGATTAGGTCAGCAATTGAATTGAGTACTTCTGATTATGATAAGGAGAAGTTGCAAGAAAGATTGGCAAAGCTCTCTGGCGGTGTAGCTGTATTGAAGGTATAGTCCTTATAGTTACTGGTACTTGTACTTAGAAATGCAATAGCTGCTGTTGGTACTATTTGTTGCTGCTTAAATGGAGTTAGCAAAGCTTCTAATTTGTGCGAGTTGCAGATTGGAGGAGCTAGTGAAGCTGAAGTTGGTGAGAAGAAGGATAGGGTTACGGATGCATTAAATGCCACAAAGGCAGCTGTAGAAGAGGGTATTGTTCCAGGTAATAACTTTTAAGTCTTGCTGATTTTTTCATGAGGCTTCAATTAATCTTGGAATTAGTGGAAACATTACTCAAGGATTTATCCTGTCTAGGTGGTGGTATTGCTCTTCTGTATGCATCAAAAGAGTTGGACAAGCTACCTACAGCAAACTTTGACCAGAAGATTGGTGTTCAAATTATACAGAATGCTCTAAAGGTTTGTAAATCTTTTATGCACACATCAGATGTATGGACTTCTAAAAGTTTTTTTCTTAAATTCTTTCCTAGATATACTGTTGAAAAGTTTATACAGCTCTTCCAGTGCTAATTATTAAATGCTGAAAATTTTGATCTGTAAATTTTCACTCTCCCTATAAATTAAATTCTCTGTTGCAGACACCTGTGTACACAATTGCTTCAAATGCAGGAGTGGAGGGAGCTGTTGTTGTCGGTAAGCTGTTGGAGCAGGATAACCCTGATCTTGGGTATGATGCTGCTAAAGGTCAGTGACTTAGAAGTTTGTTTCACTTCCAGTATATACCATTCTAATTAAACTAAAACAGCTTATGTTACATTTTGTTCAATAACCAGGTGAATATGTTGATATGGTAAAGGCTGGTATTATTGACCCATTAAAAGTAATTAGAACTGCTTTGGTTGATGCTGCAAGGTAAGCTGTAAATCTCTTTCTAGGTCATGCATTATCGCTCAGCATTGCCTTTAATTTCTAAAACTAACAAGCTGAGTATGTTGCTTTTCTGATGCAGTGTGACATCATTGATGACAACAACTGAAGCTGTTGTAGTTGAGCTTCCCAAGGATGAGAAGGATGTTCCAGCAATGCCTGGTGGTATGGGTGGCATGGAATATTGAGATTATTCCTAAAAATACACTGATTGAAATTGCCTTAATCTAATCTTTGTTTTTTTTTCTTCCCAATATCTCATAAAGAAAAGAATCAGAGATTTGAGTTGGTCTAGTCATTTGTTTCATTTGGAGGAATTCATGTAATCATACGGAGAGAGCAACTTGTAGGTAGTTTTGGTGATCGTGGTCAAAACTGTCTGATTGTGTTGCTAGGAAGAATTGGTTTGAATGGAAACCCATCTTTTTTGGCAATAAGAAAAAAATGCACCATCTTCCTTGCACCTTTGACTTTGATTGTATGTGAATTCTTGCAATGCTATTTTTTTATTGTTCTTGAGGTTTTCCTGGTATTATGCGGGGAGGGGAAGTGGTGAAGAGTGTTGCAGGATAAAAGTCACAAAGCCTCTCCAATAAGATGACAAAATTTTGTCTAGCTTTACCGTAAAACGTATGAGAATATTTATGGTTACACAAAAAAAAATTTTCTGGCTTTGGCTAATATTTTCTATCCTAAATTTTGTATTTCGTATTCTACAAAGCAAGTTAATAAAGGCAAGAGCAAGGTGCGGGAATGAACTTGCCGAAAGCCTCATGGTAATTTTGCATGACGCGAGATTCCGTTGGTGAAACCCCTGCTCAATGGTCAAGGTGAATCAGGGAAGTGGTTTTTTTGTTGGAGATGGCTTTGTTTGAACCACTAGTAACAGAGCATGAAAACGAACAGTGACGGTCTTTGGTAAGGTAACTTCTTTTTACAAACAGAAGTTGCTGAAACATGGAAGAGCGCAAAACCATGCCTTTTTATCTTACCAGTGAAGCATTTGCATTGTAAGCAAGTGAAGAGGAATTTGGTGTATATTTGTTTTATTCAATTCATTAGTAATACGGCTAATAAAAATATGATGAAAGAACTAAATCAAAGCTTAGTGTATCTGCCTTTGCTTTCCTAATTGAGTTGGAGCATAAATGAAAAGCATATATAGAGTTCAACTTCAATTTTTAGTTTCAAATCTGGAAGTTGACAAGGAGTTGAATTTAACATAAAAGCTTCTCATCTTGTTAATTTAGGAATTTAGCCTAAAAGTTTCTCACCGTGTCAATTTAAGATTCATTTGGATGGACAATGAAATTAGTTTTAGTAATTGAAAATAGTGACAACAAGAGATTAAAAATGTAAATTGGATGGAAAAGTAGCGTGACAGTGAAGAAGCATAGTGAAAAACATGATAAAGAATGTAAAATTAATCTGAAAAAAATGATAAAGAATGTAAAATTAATTCGATAATGAACTCTAACCGAGCTTTTTTAAGAAAAATAAATGGATTTTTAAAAATATTCTTGAAGTGAGAAAGCTTTAGAAAAAATTCTATCAAAATGTTAGAGAAAACTTTAAAAAATTAATATTTAAATAATTAAATAATAAAAATAATAAATTTGATTAAGAATAAAAAACCATTTAAATAATTAAACAATAAAAATAATAAATTTTAATTCAATCAATAACATGCTAAGCCTTTTTACTCGGGAAACAAGCAATTGATCTCATAGGTTGCAAATATAAAGATATTGAGGACGACAAGTAGGTGTTTATTAGAGAATAAATTTATTGCGCATGATTGCACTTTGGCTAGGTAGAATCCAAACTCATCCTTAATCTTTTAGGACATTTCTCCTTTAGACTAAGCAAAACTATTATCCCCACGGGATGCAAATACATTATCTGTATTCTTTTTTTGAACTTTCAGCACAATTAGTTTTTCTATCCATCTACCCAAGGCAATAGAATTAAAAGAAAATTAATCCAATACAAAAAAAAAATAGATGCATGCTCAAAAAAATAAAATAGAATACATGCATTATATTTTTTTAGCCACATATTCATGGAAATAAGTTGTAAAGACTATATATTACTATAATAAGAAATAAAATTTGTGTTCCAATGATTTCATGTAAAAAATTACCACAAAAGCAATGAAATAATATGATTCCAAATATAATATACTTTAATTAGGTGAACGCATCTACATCTCTAGGTCAAATAAATCCATAATATAATAATCGGTAATCCAAATATGTATACTTAAGACGATGTTTTATCACTAGAACTATTGTCTGATTTATTTTGCAAGAATATTTTTAAAAAGAATTTTAGAATTCAATTCCAATGATTGAAAGGCAATACCACGTACTTCAATAATTTGATTCAGTTCAATGTTCAAAACTTTGGTTGAATTGTGAATTACTAACCTCGTCCTTGAGTCGTGGACAAGAGTAACGAGCAAGGGCATCTTAAACATCACTGCAACAAGAATAAACCAGCCTACAAGAAACACATAAAAGTGACTTGATGGTTTATAACAAGATAAAAGGCTAAAGGATCAAAAAGATCCTAAAAAATAGGTTTCGCAATTGAATCATTAACTTTTTTCGTAATCAATTAGCCCTTACATTTTAATATTCACTCAATTGAACTATTTTGTAGATAGAAACCGTTGGGTCTATTATGTTTTTGGCCATGTGTACTAAATGAATTTAACAGTTTTTATACGGATTTAACGGTTTCTATCAACGAAAGGGCTCAATTGAGTGAAAATTAAAATGTAAAGACTCAATTGATTGCAAAAAAAAAAATTAAAGGTTTAATTGTTAAATCTTTTTTTTTGAAGATTTTTTTGACCGTTTAACCAAGATAAAATAAAATTTGTAAAAGAACAATGTCCAAAACAGGACGTGTATGCAGCAAAGATTAACCAAGCACCATAACACTTGCACACTAATATGATAAAAGTTCACAGTATTCTAACAAATAAGGATTGGACTGGTGTTAAAATAAACCTTTCTAAATTTATTTTGGTTTAGTTTTTATTGTATAGTTTATCTTCATTAGCTTCTCCATAAGAGTAGGTATCACAGTTTCTGGTCATTGGATGATGGAGCAACCACAAGCCTACAGATTAGGGGTGTAAACGATACAGTGGTGCTCGTAAACTACTCGGACTCGACTCGAAAAAAATTCGAATTCGACTTGATTCTTATCGAGCCGAGCTCAAGCTCTAGTTATCGAGCGAGCCGAGTTCGAGGAATAATATACCCGGCTCGAGTGGCTCGCGAGCCTTATCGAGCTTTTAGTATTTTATTATTTTATTATTAAATTACATATATACCCTCATATAAACCCTAATATATTTTATTTTTTTGAGTTTCCGAATTCTCATCCCACTTTGTTCTTCTCTAGCACCATTATTTTCGCCATCCCATTCAGCACCGCCGTCGACAGCCGACACTCCACACCGGCATCAGTCATGACACGCTGACACCCTCGCCTCAACTCCTGCGGCACCTTCACCTTCAAATCCTGCCTCCCTTCCTCACCAGACAAGCCCAGATCTAAAGTCGACAAGCCCCTAGGCCCTTAGAGACAGATCCAACGTTGACTAGCCCTTTAACTGTCAGATCCAATGTCGGAGAACTGTGAGCCCTCAGATCTGGCTCTCCTCCCTTAGATCTGATTCTCCTCCGTCAGATCTGGCTCTCCCCGCTCATATCTGGTTCTCCTTCGTCAGATCTGGCTTTCCTCGCTCAGATCTAGTTCTCCTCGCTTAGATCTGGTTCTCCTCCCTCAGATCTGGTTCTCCTCGCTCAGATCTGGCTCTCCTCGCTTAGATCTGGCTCTCCTCGCTCAGATCTAGTTCTCTTCCCTCAAGTCCGACGACGCAGTCACGCACGGTCGCCTCTCCTCCCTCACGCTCGCACGCAGCAAGCACTCCACTCCCTAGCTGCTGGTAAGATAGTGAGACATACAACCCTGATTTTTTTTTTGTTGGGATTTGTCAGCTATAATATTTTTTATAATGACATTTCTTTGCTGATAAAAAAATCCCGTGGTGATATGTTTGATGTGTCTGAGTTGAGTGATTTTTTTGTTATTCATTGTTGGTTGTAGAAAGTGTCGTTGGATTTTTATTATTTGTATTCTGCGGCTTTGAGTGTAAGTGGTTCTTTTGTAGCAAGCACATTTTGGACTTTCATGTCTCCTTGCAATGGCTTTCTCTGATGAGTTTGTTTGATGGGTTGTGATATGGGCACGCATCTTTGAATGTTGATTGATTATTGGAGGTTTTTTAGTGCTGTGGAGGTTAGTTCTGTAAGGTAGCAATTGCTGCGCACCAAGTGTTCGTGAATTTTTCTCAACAGGTGGTGGCGGCGTTCGGCTTGGTTAACGGATTTGAGTAATAAGCCTGCAGTTTCATTGAAATTTGATGATTTCAATTGGCCCATGGATTGTGGTGTTTACAAGTCATCCTTGTAATATGTTATGTCAAAGCAAGTTGAGTCATTTGTTATTTGTATTTCTATCCTATTGTCCTGTTGGTTTAATATCACCTTATGCAGTAATTAGTTTGTTTTATAGTTTTATTTATTTGCTGGACATGTCAAAAATATTTGTATTTTTATTATATTTAATTGATAATATTATTATATATAAATGAATTCGAGCTCGAGCTTAAGTTCGAGCAGAAAAACGAGCATAAATAAACAAACCTAAACGAGCTTAATCGAGCAAGCTCGAGTAGCTCGACTTTAATCTCGAGGCGAGCTCGAGCTCAAAAATTAATGCTCGATCGAGCTTGAGCCGAGTATCGAGCTCCAAGTTTTCAAGTCGAGCTCGAGCTCGAGCACTTCATTGTATCGGCTCGGCTCGGCTCGGCTCGATTACACCCCTACTGCAGATGGTAAAGACTTTATATCTACTGTGTGCTCCATAGAGTCTCCCAAGAAAATCTCGAGTGGAAAGTGTAGTCCATAAGAGCTCATATATAATACAACACTTGCTTTTACTAAATTTGGCAAATCTAAACACGACACGGGTGGTACAACACGAAGACGATACAAGAAAATCATGTAAGTGTTTAAAAATTTTGTGTTTCATGTTTATTTGTGTTGACACGAATTTAAACACAACATTTTTCGTGTTTAGTCGTGTTTGACACGGCTAAATACGTATAAAACACGAAAACACATTTAAAAAAATCGTGTTACACAAATACACAATTAACACGTACACGACACGAGAAACACATTTAAAGAAAACCATGTTACACAAATATCTTTCGTGTAAGACACGTTAACCATGTTACTTTTAGTGGGAATTGAACCTTGGCCAAAAGCAAAATTGCTTAAATGTTTTACCAGATAAACAATTATAATGTACTGATATAATGTGCTATGAAAATTAATTTATTAAGACAAACTAATGCTTTAATAAATATTGCAATAAAATAAATTAATAAATTTAATTATGAAATTAAATTAGTTAATTATGGTTAAGATAATAAGATTTCCAAAATTTGAAAATAAAGTATTGAGAATTTAAATTAAGAACTTAAGATACAATTATCAAATCTTTACAAATACGATACTATAATGTAGAAATATATATGATATTTTCTATTATAATATATAAAATATAAATATTGTATTATACTAACAAGAGATTGCATAATTAATTAGTTTTTTTTTGTGTAGATCACAAGTATTCTCATCCGTTTTAACGGTCTGAGACTAATCCTGTTCGAGGTTTAGTCACAGTTAAGGCTCTTCAACCCTCCCCAAAGATGTGTTTAGTGGGAGTCGAACCCGAGAGCTTTTTCCACAAACTCATCCTGCATTACCAACTGAGCCACAATCTTTGGGTATTAATTAGTTATTTTATATAAGGGACACTGTATCACTTGATATTAATAAGAGATTAAGAATTTACACTTTACAAAATTACATTATTTAATGTACTAAAAGATTTTATAGTTTATTGATTTATTCTATATCAATTATCACATTATAGGAAATTAAAATTACATAATACTAACATACAAATTATTATAATAAGAATAAGATATTAATGTACTTATTAATGATTTATTTTATATATTTAATCATAGATCATAGTCATATGATAACAATGAATTGATGATATTATATATAACAAGATTAGGAGACTTGGACTTACATTGTTAATGCTTTAATATTTGAATATTTTCTTAAATTATTTATGTTTATGGACTTAATGTTAACTATTTATGTTTTGTTTGTATGTTTTTGCAATTTTCAATATATATTATAGATTGAAGATATTATTATTTTGTTATATTTGTTACTTATATTTGAATGCTAAATATTATAGATGTGAATAAACGTAAATATGATTTTTTATCCTTTTTTAATTATGTTTTATTTTTAATCGTGTTATTCTTGTCGTGTCTATTCGTGTCGTGTCAATTTCGTATTATTTTGTCTAAATCGTGTTGTGTCATGTCGTGTAACACGAATAATTATAACATGTTAGTCATGTTGTGTTACGTGTTATACATAAAAAAATAAATATCGTGTTCATATTTACAATTCAGACACTTTTTATAATTCATGTCGTGTTCGTATTTCGATAATTTGTGTTGTGTTTTGATTCGTATCGTGTCATGTCATGACACGAAAACATAGATTACTAGATCTAGCTTTTACCCTTTGTTTTTAATCAATATTTGAAGTGGCAAGCTGAAAATATTGTCCCTTCTTCTCCATTGGTGATATTGTTATCACCAGTATTATTCCCGGAGCGTATCAAGTGCCTGTGACACCATTTATCGAAAAGAGCTACTAAACACATCATTTTTTTTCTTCTCACACCCATTTCCTCCTTTAATGAACAGTAATATATTGTGTAGATTAGGGTGTGGAAAGAAAAAATATGAGTGTATTTAGCAGCTCTCTTTATCGAAACTTCTTGCCAAAACTACCTTCCCATCTCTGATAATAGTTAAATTTCTAATAATAATAATAATAATTTATGAATACAAAATAACAAAGAAAAAGAAGAATACAAAGAAGAGCCCAACTAAATACACCCTAATTTATTCTTGACACACCCTATTTTTACACTACAAGGTACTGTTCACTAAAGAGGAAAATGGGTGTGTGTGGAAAAAAATAGGGTGTGTTTAGTTTGTCTCTACAAAGAAAGCTTCGATCATGATAGTCTACCCTCTTAGAGAAACTCCTAGTACATTGTTGATGTTTTAACTCATACAAAATAGTACATATAACATTTATAGTTGGTGAAGACAATATATAAACAATAATAATAAGAGAGATTTTAGAGATTACAACTAATTATGATTGATATAATATTTTAATAAATATTTAATTGCTTTTTTGATTATTAGAATTCTCTAGTAATAGTTACATATTTTTTTTATTTTATTTTCATTGTAATTGTGAACAACAAAAACATATTAGGTTAGGTCTTGAATGAGTTTCCTGCCTGTAAAATGTCTCAAAATTAGCACCCAAGGTCTTTTTTTTTTCTTGCATTTGAAAATCATCATAACAACTAAAGGTGGGCTAAGATTTAAGGTTGCGTTTGATGTGCTGAAAGTAATCGCTTTGCACTGCAATTTAATTGGGCGCAAAGTGATTGCAACATTTGGTAGGACACTTTGTGCTGCAAAGTGAGATTATAGGTATGATTTTTTTTAATAATACATTTTCATTCAAAATTACAATCTTAATCAACATATTATACTCAATAAAATGGTAATATGATAAACTAGTAAATACAAATAATAATGACAAATTATACAGATAAACTCAATCCACACTTGGTGTGATTCGAATTTGGGATCTTAAAATCTCAAAACCTCCTCCTTGTCAATAAGATAAGGCCTCATTGGCAAGAATGACTTAATTAGTGATATTTTTTTGATGTAAACCATAGGTATCTTCATCCGTTTTAACTATCTGAGACTAATCCTGCTTGGGACTTAATTAGTGATATTGTTCTTATAAGTTAATTGCAATTTTAACACCATACCAGGGATACAGATTTGATTCTCCTTGTCCGCGTAACCTGACATGTAAACCGATGTTAATTTTTCAAGCTATTTTTGCGCTTGACTCCCACTTGATTGTCAGCAAAACAGGGGATTTGTTGGACTAAACATAATTTAACTTTATAAATTCAGAAACTTGAACTTGAACATGACACTAACTCCATGATCATTATTAACAGAGTGTTGGTACCTTTTCTGTCATTAAGCATTGGTACTTAAATTATAAATGCTTTATAAGATCTAATGTCAGTCTTGAGCCACATTTTAAGGTCAATACTTACTATATGGTATAAAGGGGCATGGACCATTCCATGAACCAAATAATTAGGAGCAATCATGAATTAGTTACGGGAGTTCTGGAAGAAAAGAGGAAAGCAAAGTTGATAATTTTAAATTTTGATAGAGGTAATTTCATATTTTCAATTAATTTATTCACTTGCCAACATTCTCTTCTCTCTTCTATTCAATTTTGAAGGATTAGTTTTCTTTGTTAGAACAAAAAACACTTTCCCATCCCTTTTTCTTTCCTTTCATTTTCTGATCTACCAAGCAATTCTAAAATTCATTTTTTCTTCCACTTTTCCTTCCACCACTTTCTATTCTGTCACTTTTCCATTTAACCAAGCATAGCCTAAGTTTCTGCTCCGAGCGGCTGATGAGGTGGTTGGCCATGTTCTTCCCTCCTGTCAATGGATCCATTTCATTGCAGTTTAATCAATCCCCGAAGCCATAAAACCCAGTGAAAGGTTAAGTGTGGCTGTTGATTTAACCGGCATGAAGCAGAATCTTATGCTACTGTTACAACCGAAAGCCAGAAAGTTGAAAGGAGAATAAACAGGCTTGGTTCACCTAAACTCTTGTAATTCGGATAAACTTACTGGTTAGTATCTATTTTATCGAAAGGGGAAAATGAAAGTCATCAAGTTGATTAATGAACCAACAGTTGCACTCTAAACCTAGGTCGTGATTCTTAACTTAAAACTCGAACCCTCAATGTTGTATTTTTGCAGCATGAAACCAAAGAGAGATGGTTTGTGTTAAAACTTAACTAAATACAACAATGTTTGTTAACAACTTTAATTCACCAGCAGCAAAAGTAACAAGCATTGTACACTTTCAATGCTTCAATGTGAATCAACACTAAACAGTTAGAAGAATATATTTACATGGAGGATCTCAGGAGAACTGCTCTTAAACTAAATGGTTACAAGTATCCAAATAGCTATATAGCAAAGCTAAAATTGTTAAAGACAAAAGTTCCTAAAACAAGAAAAAAAAATGCAAACAGAGTAGGAAAATTAAAATGTTAACAGCATGATTATCTGACCATAAAATGATAGCTTTCACATTTAAGGCTGTCCAAATGCACTAGCACAGATTCACGGAAGAAAGAACACTTATCATGATCTGCCTTTACGACGATTTTTCAGTGCTGCACAATCTGAACAATACCATTTCCCTTTCGGCTGTTCTTTCAGACCAACACAGCCAAAGTGGAACCATTCTATCTTGCACTGTTAAAGGAGCAAAAAAGTTTCATCAAATCAAAAACTCAGAGTGCAAACAAAAATAGCTTCAGAGATGAAATATCGAAAGAACTTAGTTACATACATCAGGATTATCACATGCAACCATCTCTCCATAGCTGACTTGGTTGCACAAACAGTAAGTTGGCTCATTAGGATCTACCGGCAAGTCTAATTCCATACCAGTCGGATTTGCTGCCGCTGCCGCCACTTCTGTTGCTGCAGCAGCTGCTGCTGCTGCTGTTGCTAGACGTGTTCTGCAGAAATATGTGGTTCAAATGATATCATGCATCTTATCTTACAAATGAAACATATGTTGCGTGTAATGGAATGAATTTCAGATTTTTTATTTCAGTATGATTATCTCCAAACTCAAAATTTCGCTCCTTTTGTCAAATTCTTTAAAGAAAAGAAAAAGACAATCCATTTCTCCTGATACTACAATCTGTTTCATACTGTTATACGTAGTTTTAGCAAAAACCAATCAAAATTATATTGATATAATTATTGTTCAGAAAGAGCTTCCTCAGAAGTAGGAATCAAAGCTGGATGCCAATAGAACATACAAGGAAACCATAAATGAGCTTATGTACAATGGCGCATACTTTTTACGCCCTCTTCCACTTTCACTAGGCCTTCCAGATTTATTGGTACCATCACTGGGGACAGACGCTGCTGAAGTAGCAGCAGCATTCTCTCTTTCTGTCAAAAACATAGTAGTACAATCCAATGATATTACAAAGTACAGAATCAACAGAATAGAATTGCAACAAAGGTGGACTTAAAAGCAAACAAAGGAAACAATAAATAGTGGTAACCATGGAAAATCAGCAACATACCACGCCGTAGCTCTTCATCAGACTTTTTCAGATATTGATCAAGTTGCTGAATATGTGAATCAACCTGAAACATGATTATATCATAAATTGGTTTAAGTGATGACGATGCAAAGCTAGTTCTACTCAGCATTGAAATCTTAATATGCTTTCAGTTACAAATGAAAACCAAAAAACTTTGATTTCCAGAATGTTTTCCACATAGGAATGATAAAAATTTTCTTCATGAAAAAGATAACAATCCACCATGTTGATGATATTACTTCATATTTGCAAGTCTTAGGTCACTAGTCCAGTGAGAGTAAGACCATACAGAAAACACCATATCTGTACATTTTAAGTTTTAACCTCAAAAGTATGCACCCATTTAAGAGATTGTACAGATGCACCCCACCTCTCTCCTAAGGTAGCCAATACTAAAAGAATCTAACAGCATTGTCTACTTATCAAAACACTGCCTCAGAATAGCAACAACTCCAACCACGAATTGAAAAGAATTGGATTTTACAATCATATATATGGCATATGAATCACAGAAATACATGCACAGATCAAGAATAAAAGTTCTTAGGAAAAACCACGCACCAAATCATATGCCTGAATTGCCAAGGCAACCTTTTCATCTGCAATCCTAATGCTATGCTTTTGTTCATCAAGTGCCTCGTCTGAAAATCTAGTAAGTGAAGTATCTGGTGTAATGTTTCCAGCCCTCACACCTCGTTTTTTATCCTCTATTTCTTGTTCACAACGTTGTTCATTTTGCCTCACAATTTCTGTTCATAGAAAGCAACAGAAGTTAATATTTCAAACCAAAAGAAAATGGCATTTCATTTCTTTTCATTCATTGATTTGAATTTGCTACGTTTGAACCTACTTCTGTTGGATTGTCAGCAAAGGAAATTTATAAATTTCATATGAATTCCAAACAGTTAAAGATTAAGTTTAAAAGGAATACCTTGTAAACTTTTGTCAAGATCACGCATCAATGCATACTTTTTCTGAAGAATATGGGGCAGTGATTCCAAATCTATAAAATTTCGATAAAAATCATTTTCAGAATTAAATTAATTAGCATGTCAGTATCGTAGCAGAAAATCTATAATTAGGGTTTTTTTTAATTAGAATATAAGAGATAGATATCATAACGCAAGAAATTAATTTAGAAAAGAAAACAAGAGAAATTAACAAAGGAAAAGTTACCGGCTTGGAATTCATCGATGAAGGACATTTTAGGAATTTAGGGTTTTTGAGTTTCGCAGTTGATTTTGGATGGGAAATTCTTGTGGTACCTTCCCGCCACTGAGGTCACGACCTTGAAGCCCTAAAAGTCTGAAATTGGGGTTACTTAACTTACTTTCATCCGCCGAATGACATATTTAGCCCTCCACTCTTCAAATAATTATGATGATGAGCTGCCACCTTGATGCCATTAGAGACAAACGCCGACGTTTTATGATGGTAGTAGAAAAGAATTGCTTGATTTGAACGTTGAAATTTCATTTTGTTTTTCTAAAGTGGCTTTTGTTAATGTGTTTTTGCTTTTTATTTTTTATTTTTGGTTAGTGGCACCAATGGTTTCTAAACTTTCAAGCCATGTAATCTCCAAATTTTAAAAAAATTCAATGTGATACTCAAACAATTCTATCATTAATTAATTCAATATCTATTGCTAACACCGTTAACAAAAATATTTATATGGATGCTAGTCGAATAAAAAACTACCATATAGCATACCACGTGACATTATATAAAAATATATCTTTTATAGAAATTATTATATTTTTTTGAAAAAAAAAATTCTTTCTCTTCTCTTCATCTTTACCTCTCAACCCACACCCATCCCCTCCCCCAAAAAAGAGGGAGGAATGGAGAGAAGGGAAAAGAAAAAAAATAAAATAAAATAAAAAATTATAAATATTATTTATATAAAATAAAACATAAGTATTATTAAAATTATAATATAAAATATAAAATTATAATTTAAATTATATTATAATTTTAAAAAAATAAATTATAATTTGAAATATATTATTTAAATATTATAATAAAAAATGCGAAAAAATATAAAATTAAAATTAAGAACATATTATAATTTTAAAATACATATTATTTAAAAATTATAATTAAAAAATTCAAGAAAAACAAAAATAAAGTAAAATTTTTATTTTTTTAAAAAATAAAATAATAATGTTTTCCCTCCCTCTTGATCCCCTATCTCCTCCCTCCTATTTTGGCCGAATCGGTAGGGAAGGAGGGGGAAGGAAAAAAAAGAAAAAAAATTTATTTCTTAATTATTTTATTTTTAAAAAAAAATAATTTTTAAAACTATAATTTTTTAAAATTTATTAATTATAATTTTTATATAATACATTTTTTAAAATTGTAATATAATTTAAATTTAAATTTTATATTTTTTTGAAATTATAATTTTGTTTTTTCTTTTAACATTTTATTTAATTTTAAATAATATTTATATTTTAAATTATAATATGTATTTTTAAAAATATAATATTTTTATTTTTTATAATTTAAAGAAAAAATAAATTAAAATTTTTTATTTTTAAACATTCATAAAAATATATATTTCTTTTCTTCTCTTTTTTCATTTTTTCCTTCCTGTCCCTCTCTTTCCCTCCCTCCCCCTCGATCCCCCACCTCTTTCCCTCAATTTCAAACAACCATGATCGGATCCAGCCATAAAGGGGGAGAGGGTGGGGGATTGAGAGAGAAGGAAGGAAAAAAATATATATAATAATTTATATAAAAATAAAAAAATATATAACTTTTTTATATAAAGCCACATGGTAACTTTTTATTGGACCAGCATTTACGTAGGCATTTTTGTTGATGGTGTTAGCGATAAGTACTGAATTAATTAACGATAAAATTGTTTAGGTGTCACATTGCTTTTTCTAAATTCAAGGATGACACTGCATTAACCCCCATAATTCAGGGGCCATTCATGACATTAACCCTATGATAATTGTGAATTCCCAAAAAAAATTTAATCTCGTGTGAATACCATATTGGTGATGTCAAGAATTATATTGGATATGGAGGAATGAAGGATAAAACATCCAACAGCTAGAATTCTACGTTGAATGCTTCGTAGGAAAATAAGTGACAAATTTGTATTTATTTGATTATAACTTGTGATTGAGGAATCCAATTGATACGCCGTAAAATTTGCTGAAAAGCTAACTTAGAGAGTTTTCAAATCATATATGGCATATTTTTTGGTTCATTGTGAATCAATATATGGGGATTTTTAAAATTGCATATTTGCAGGGAATTCGCCCAACAAACCAATTTGCAAAGAGTTGTTTATAACTTTTAATAGGAAACTAACCCCGAATCCCTTAGCTACTAATTAACCTACCTTGTGGTCAATATATTGAAGGAAACCGAAACAACACGCAGCGGAATTTAAATCATTCGGCCTCCACCAAGATCGATTCGGAGAGTTGTCTGATTAGGGTTTCGAGATTTTACCTAACGTTTTCTCTGAATTTTCTGTCGTTGGTCGAGTCACAAGCAGCAACTTTTCGTTCCTGCCTCTATGGTATCCACACGAACGGATCTCACGACTCTTGAACGTCTCACGATCAGAAGCCTTGAAGAGCGTTTTGATTCCTTATAACCGAACTGCTAGCTTCGATTAAAAGGAATGTTTTTTTTTTGTTTTCTGTTTTTAAAAGGTTCGGCTCTGTTTTAGAAAAACTTCCTTTTTATAGGCAGTAAATTTTACCCTAAAATTTACTGCCAAACAGAACTCTAATCCTACTTAGAATAGGATTAGATATATCCTTAATCCAATTCAGAATAGGATTAGATATATCCTTAATCCAATTCAGAATAGGATTAATTAAGCTCCTCATTGATCCGTTCTAAGTGTGCAACCCAATAGGTTCTCAAAACAATGGCAATGACAAAATTGTCACAGGCAATGAGCGGTATCTAGCAACACATCATTGCTACCCATGTAACGAGAATGTCAATGACTCGACATAACCTTACTCGTGATAGATGTTACCGTGTAGTCTAATCCCTTTATCCTTTGATGTCTCGATTAGACACAAGTCATGGAATGTGTCACACTTGTATAGTCTAATCAGCGTTTCTTGATTCCTGAGTAGACTAATTAAACAAATAAAATCAATATCTCATATTGACTTATTCGAGCACGGCCATGCATTTCTTAGTCTCACTCTATCAAAGGGCCCAAGACATCACTCTTGTTATATAAGAGGGATAAATCCTATCTTGATCACTCAACATCCCTCTACATAGATCAAGGCATACCCAATTACTACCTTTATAGTCCATCCTGTTACGAATGACATCTAGCAGCATTAAAGTATGCAATTCTCTATGTTGGGATCTCTGATGATCTCAAGTCAAAGGATCACATACACCATCATCACTATGAGAATCGCTTATGACACTCAGATAACAATCCATGTAGCGTTCTCATGGAGGGTCGATCCAGTACATAGTTCTCTAACATGTACCTATGTGATGACTTGATATCTTATATCCATGACAATGGTCATCAGTCAACCACATACTAGTCTTATCGTATCATTGTTATCCTTATTCACAATAATACTTGACTAGGGATATTTTAAGAATAGTGTGTTATTACTATTCTAAGGACATTATCATATAAGATTATATTACGCAGTTATAAGACAAATATAATAATGAACTATGATAAATAAAATGTCATGATACATAAAAAAATGCCAAAGTTAATCATCTAATGAATGGTTCTAAGGGCATAATCCAACAATCTCCCACTTGCACTAAGACCATTCACTCATGTATCTAATACCTAGTGACCTAGTGTGACGATCATGTCTCTGCTGCGTCAAAGGCTTCGTCAGTGGGTCGGCGATGTTATCGTCAGTTGGTACTTTGCATATCCTCACATCTCCTCTCTCGATGATATCTCGAATGAGATGGAAGCGCCGTAGTATATGTTTGGATCGTTGGTGAGATCTAGGTTCCTTAGCTTGTGCGATGGCTCCATTGTTGTCACAATAGAGCTCAATCGGATCTACAATGCTAGGAACAACTTCAAGCTCAGTAATGAACTTCCTGATCCAAACAGCCTCCTTAGCAGCTTCAGAGGCAGCTATATACTCAGCCTCTGTTGTAGAATCGGCCACTGTCGCCTGCTTTGAACTCTTCCAGCTCACAGCACCACCATTAAGGCAAAACACATAACCAGATTGCGATCTATAGTCATCTTTATCAGTTTGGAAGCTAGCATCAGTGTAACCTGTTACAATGAGCTCTTCATCACCTCCATATATCAAGAATGTATCCTTAGTCTTTCTCAAGTACTTAAGAATATTCTTGACAGTGATCCAATGACGTTCACCAGGATCAACTTGATATCTACTCGTCATGCTCAAGGCATACGAGACATCGGGACGTGTGCATAACATGGCATACATAATGGATCCAATAGCAGATGCATATGGAACTTTACTCATACGTTCTCTCTCTTCTTGTGTTGTAGGACACTGTTCTTTTGAGAGAGTAATGCCATGTGTCATAGGCAAGAATCCTTTCTTGGAATCCTGCATGCTAAACCTCTTTAGCACTTTATCTATGTATGCACTTTGACTTAGGCCAATCAATTTCCTTGATCTATCTCTATAGATCCTTATACCCAGTACATAGGTAGCTTCGCCCAAGTCCTTCATTGAAAAGCAATTCCCTAACCAAGTCTTTACAGACTGAAGGGTAGGGATGTCATTCCCAATGAGTAGTATGTCATCTACATACAACACCAGGAAGACAATAGTGCTCCCACTGACCTTCTTGTAGACACAAGGTTCATCTTCGTTCTTGATGAAACCAAACTCTTTGATTGCATCATCAAAACGAAGATTCCAACTTTGAGAAGCTTGCTTTAGTCCATAAATAGAACGTTGCAGCTTACAAACCTTTCCAGCATTTTTTGGATCAACAAAACCCTCAGGTTGTGTCATGTACACATCCTCGAGTAGCTTTCCATTAAGAAAAGCGGTCTTGACGTCCATTTGCCAGATTTCATAATCATGGTATGCAGCTATCGCAAGCAAGATCCTAATGGATTTGATCATCGCGACTGGTGAAAAAGTTTCATCATAGTCAATACCATGAATTTGTTTAAAACCTTTAGCAACCAATCGCCCTTTATAGGTATGAACATTTCCTTCCATGTCGGTTTTCTTCTTAAAAACCCATTTACACCCTATAGGTTTTACCCTTTCGGGTAAGTCAACCAAGGTCCAAACTTGGTTGGCATACATGGATTCCATCTCAGATCTCATGGCTTCAAGCCATTTCTCAGAGTCTGGCCCTGTAATAGCCTCTTGATAGGTAGTAGGCTCATCTTGGTCCATAAGCAATACATCACCGTTCTGAGTCATTAGAAATCCATATCTCTGTGGCTCATGATGTGTTCTAACTGATCTACGCAAGGCTTGTGTCTCTTGAGCAGGCGGTTGCTCCACAACAGCTTGTGGTTCTGGTTCCACAACAACTTGTGGTGCTTGCTCAGGCTCCATCTCAACATCGGGTGCGCTATCTTGTAGCTCTTGAATTTCTTCAAGTTCCACTTTTCTCCCACTAGTTCTTCTAGAAATGAATTCTCTTTCTAGAAAGACACCTGTTCGAGCTACAAACACTTTGTGCTCAGTGGGATTGTAAAAATAATATCCTTTAGTTAATTTAGGATATCCCACAAAATAGCACTTATCAGATTTAGGTGCAAGTTTGTTAGAGACTTGACATCTCACATAAGCCTCACAACCCCAAATCTTCATAAAAGACATACTGGGACGTTTACCAGTCCATATCTCATATGGTGTCTTTGGAACCGATTTAGATGGAACACAGTTCAGTGTAAAAGTAGCTGTTTCTAATGCATGTCCCCAAAAGGATTTTGGAAGATCTGTATGACTCATCATTGATCGAACCATATCTAATAAAGTTCGGTTTCTCCTTTCAGATACACCATTCCATTGTGGTGTACCTGGAGGAGTGAGTTGTGAGACAATCCCACACTCTTTAAGATAGTCATAAAATTCTTGGCTTAAGTATTCACCACCTCGATCTGATCGAAGTGCCTTAATGCTCTTGCCAAGTTGGTTTTGTACTTCATTCTTGAATTCTTTGAACTTTTCAAAAGATTCTGACTTGTGTCTCATAAGATACACATAGCCATATCTACTGAAATCATCAGTAAATGTAATAAAGTACATAAACCCACCTCTGGCCTGTGTGTTTAAAGGTCCACATACATCTGTATGTACTAAGCCCAATAAATCACTTGCCCTTTCACTATGTCCTTTGAAAGGGGCTTTAGTCATCTTACCCATCAAACAAGATTCACATGTCTCATACGATTCAAAATCAAATGAGTCCAAAATTCCATCTTTATGGAGTTTAGAAATGCGATTCTCATTTATGTGTCCCAAACGACAATGCCAGAGATATGTTGGATTTTGATCATTAGATTTAATCCTTTTAGCATTTATGTTATAAATAGGCATATCAAGATTTAGAATGTAAAGACCATTAATTAGTTGTGCACTACCATAAAAGATATCATTTAAATAAATGGAGCAACAGTTGTCCTTTATTATAAATGAAAAACCCTTCTTGTCCAAACAAGAAATAGAAATAATATTTTTAGTGATGGAAGGCACATAATAACAATCATCTAATTCTAAAACAAGCCCTGTGGGCAATGTCAAAATATAAGTTCCTACAGCTAATGCAGCAACCCTTGCTCCATTTCCCACTCGCAGGTCGACCTCGCCCTTAGTCAACGATCTACTCCTTTTGAGTTCCTGCACATTTACACAAATGTGAGAACCACATCCAGTATCTAATACCCATGATGAAGAAGTAGATAGATTAACTTCTATAACATAAATACCTGAAGTGGAAGTCTCACTTCCTTTCTTCTTCTTTAGCTCTTCCAAGTATTTGTTGCAATTCCTCTTCCAATGTCCGGTCTCACCGCAATGGAAGCATTTCCCTTCTTTGGCAACCCCACCTTTAGGCTTCAGTGCAGTATCATTGGACTTGAACTTGCCATTGGTTTTATTACCCTTTTTCTTGCCCTTTGCATTAGCCCTGCCCTTAGCTTTCTTAACAATTAAGACATCTTTGGGCTTGGCCTTTTTCATGTTGGATTCAGCTGTTTTCAACATGCTAAGTAACTGTGGCAGAGTCTTGTCAATTTCATTCATGTTGTAATTAACAACAAACTGACTGTAGCTGTCTGGCAACGATTGCATAATCACATCAGTGGCCAACTCTTGGCCCAAAGGAAATTCCAATCTTTCAAGGTTTTCAATATACCCAATCATCTTGAGCACATGAGTACCAACGGGAGTCCCCTCTGCCATCCTACACTGAAACAATGCCTTAGAGACATTGTACCTTTCTTGCCTAGCTTCCTCTTGATAGAGTTGCTTGAGATGCTCGATCATATCGAACGCATCCATTTCCTCATGTTGCTTTTGAAGCTCAGGATTCATGGAGGCAAGCATAAGGCAACTAACATCCAATGCATCATTTTGATGCTTCTTATAAGCATCTCTTTCTGCCCTTGGAGAATTAGAGGGCGGTTCCTCAGGTAAGGGAATCTCAAGGACATACAACTTCTTTTCTTGCTTGAGGACTATCCTCAGGTTCCTGTACCAATCCAGGAAGTTTGTCCCATTTAACTTGTCCTTCTCAAGGACAGATCGCAGTGAAAGTGTGTTATTTGTGTTTGATGCCATGATAATCTACAACAGAAATATGCAAAATATAAGTATCATGAATGCATTCATTTAATTAAATATTTATTAAATGATGCTCCCACTATTTTTATCGAATCAACAACCCTCACTATTAATTCGGAAAAATTATCACATAATTTCTCTAGTGGGCCAAGATCCATATTTCACCTTATCTAGAGTTAGCTTTGGCTAATCACCCAAGATTTGGCTATTTAGGTAGGCAACACTTACCAATTACATCTCATGTAACTCTTGGATAGTTGGGTGAACAACACTTGTTCTAATTCATCTCATGAATGGAAGCCCAACTTTATGCCTCTAAATTCCCAATCCTATTGAGGAAATTTAGTTAAGTCAACCCAATTTATAGCCTTTGGATATCACTATTATCCCATCGCGTCTTACTAAGATAGATATGATATTTTGCTTTGGCAAACATAACAAAATCGATTCTAGTCTTGACGAGTGCTATTCATTGGTAGGCATCTTTTATTGACTTAATTTAATTTGAGGGATTTTCTTAGTTTATTGAATAAGATCTCACCAATTTTACTTTTCTAAAATTATCATATGATTTTCATATCATAAACGTACAAAATAAACCATGCATCTCATGCAATTAAGCAATAAAATAAACGTGACATAGTTATAGCCCAAACTAAATGGATTTCCCAAGCCAATGAGAAACCCTAAGGGTTAACCTAAGGGTAATAGCATCTTCTCCAAGTGCCTCTTTGGTCATCCTTTGCATGGTTGTCAGCTCCAATTACATAGTTTAAGAGAAATCTCGAGTTACATTCGAGGGGAGTAAGATGAGAAAAGAATGTACAACAAGAATTTCAAGAACAAGGCACGACACGCAGGTCGTATTTATTAAAATTTACAACCACCAAAATACAATCATATTGGGCTAGGGCTATAACTATGCACCATGCTCAAACAACAACCACCATGTTATACAAACAAGTGTAATGCAATTTCAACTTTTAGTTTTATTAATGAGGCACATTTGAAAAGAATTATAACCCTGACTGCGGGGTTCCCAGGATGTTAACGCCCCTTATCCGGAAGTGTCCTAATCTCATCAGGATGTTCCAGCCAGTATCTCATACTGATTATAATTTTAGTCGCATCAGAACTCTTATCTGAAAGTGTTTCAATCTTTATACACTTTCGACATTATTCTGTTTCTTCCATAACGTTTATGCAGAACAGAAACCGCCATTAATAATTCGCATCACAGATTATGTCTCACATATAAGTTGAATCGAAATTGATAAATATATCATATATATAGTTTCAACAATTCGATTTCTAGCCTCTGAATATATCATATACATTCTAATCCGTATTAATCTCATTAAACCGATTGCATGTAATCATAAACAGAAAGTAACCAGAGATCATGCTTTTATCAAAACAAATCAGGGACTCCGAATCTGGCTCGGATACCAGTGAAGGAAACCGAAACAACACGCAGCGGAATTTAAATCATTCGGCCTCCACCAAGATCGATTCGGAGAGTTGCCTGATTAGGGTTTCGAGATTTTACCTAACGTTTTCTCTGAATTTTCTGTCGTTGGTCGAGTCACAAGCAGCAACTTTTCGTTCCTGCCTCTATGGTATCCACACGAACGGATCTCACGACTCTTGAACGTCTCACGATCAGAAGCCTTGAAGAGCGTTTTGATTCCTTATAACCGAACTGCTAGCTTCGATTAAAAGGAATGTTTTTTTTTGTTTTCTGTTTTTAAAAGGTGCGGCTCTGTTTTAGAAAAACTTCCTTTTTATAGGCAGTAAATTTTACCCTAAAATTTACTGCCAAACAGAACTCTAATCCTACTTAGAATAGGATTAGATATATCCTTAATCCAATTCAGAATAGGATTAGATATATCCTTAATCCAATTCAGAATAGGATTAATTAAGCTCCTCATTGATCCGTTCTAAGTGTGCGACCCAATAGGTTCTCAAAACAATGGCAATGACAAAATTGTCACAGGCAATGAGCGGTATCTAGCAACACATCATTGCTACCCATGTAACGAGAATGTCAATGACTCGACATAACCTTACTCGTGATAGATGTTACCGTGTAGTCTAATCCCTTTATCCTTTGATGTCTCGATTAGACACAAGTCATGGAATGTGTCACACTTGTATAGTCTAATCAGCGTTTCTTGATTCCTGAGTAGACTAATTAAACAAATAAAATCAATATCTCATATTGACTTATTCAAGCACGGCCATGCATTTCTTAGTCTCACTCTATCAAAGGGCCCAAGACATCACTCTTGTTATATAAGAGGGATAAATCCTATCTTGATCACTCAACATCCCTCTACATAGATCAAGGCATACCCAATTACTACCTTTATAGTCCATCCTGTTACGAATGACATCTAGCAGCATTAAAGTATGCAATTCTCTATGTTGGGATCTCTGATGATCTCAAGTCAAAGGATCACATACACCATCATCACTATGAGAATCGCTTATGACACTCATATAACAATCCATGTAGCGTTCTCATGGAGGGTCGATCCAGTACATAGTTCTCTAACATGTACCTATGTGATGACTTGATATCTTATATCCATGACAATGGTCATCAGTCAACCACATACTAGTCTTATCGTATCATTGTTATCCTTATTCACAATAATACTTGACTAGGGATATTTTAAGAATAGTGTGTTATTACTATTCTAAGGACATTATCATATAAGATTATATTATGCAGTTATAAGACAAATATAATAATGAACTATGATAAATAAAATGTCATGATACATAAAAAAATGCCAAAGTCAATCATCTAATGAATGGTTCTAAGGGCATAATCCAACATATATAATCGATGATCGCATAATGAAATTTCGGTTTATAGTGTAGGATGCCGAAGTACACAAGATTTGCGAAAGGCCATTTTCGTTTCGAAATTTTGTGAGCACAAGTGTATTCAACAATCGATAAGATAATTTAATTTTTGATAATTAAATCAGCAAAGTTATATTTCGAATAAATCGAATTAAGGAAGCATACCTATGTTCCACTCATACTCTCTGGCTACTTCTATCCCTTCCCCAGCATTAATGCATTATTCTTGCCAACTTTTACCTAACCTAATGCTCCCCCATTTTAAGAATTTTTAGTCAGTTATTCCTGGCTACAAGTTTACAGCTCACTCTTAACAAATCAAGGACAAACCTAAACCCAATTTTTCTATTGATTACGCACTTAATACGTGTTAATTAAGAATTCAGTTTTTATGAGATACATACATACATACATACATACATACATACATATTTATATAGATAATGATCAAATTATATTTGTGTAAAATAAATAGTTTTATATTTTTTTTTATAATTTTATGTATGATTAATATTTTTATAATTCAATATTAGATTATTTTTTCAATTAAAATATATTATATTTTTTTAATATATATTAGCAATTAAATTTTCCAATAAATAGTTAAATATTCCGATTAACTTAAAATTTGAAATATATAATTTACACAAATCGAGTGTCAAAATTCAATAGTCAAATTAACAAAATATAAATTATATAAAATTATGAAAAAGCGTAAAATTAAATTAATTTTACACAAACATATATGAATCCCTTTTCATATATATATATATATATATATATATATATATATATATATATATATTTATTGTCTTTTTCCTCGTACATGCATATATAGATAGATATCTACTTACAAATGTGTAAACTAATTTAGTTTTATACTATTTCATATTTTTTATACGATTTATATTTTTTTAACCCAACTATTGAATTTTATAACTTTTTTTTGTAGATCATGCATGCCAAATTTCAAATTAATTAAAAATACTTTATCATTTGTTCAATAATAATAAAATTTCAACCATTAATATATATTGAAAATAAAATCTTATTCTCGATTGAAATGATAAATATATCGAATCCATTCAATTTTTTTTATTACAAGAGAAATATTTGATAATTGAGTATGGGGGTAGAGTCAATTGAATTCGAATCCAAACTTTATAATATGTCACAACTCTTTTTTAATGACTCATGTAGACACCTAATTTTGTCCAAATCAATAATGTTATATTTAAATAAGATTATTTTTGTTAGAAGTGGATATGGTACAAACCCAACATATTGGGCCACAAGCATTGTAATAAATATAATTAGGCTTTCAAAGTCCAAATCAAAGTATTAAGCTTCAAAGCCCATTAAAATGGGGCTGAATTTGATTTTTTTATTTTTATCTATTTATTTTTTATTATTTTATTTCATTTTTTATTGTTATTATTATTATTATTATTATTATTATTATTATTATTATTATTATTATTATTATTTGTTTTATTGTACATCACATTTAATGGGAAGAGACTTTCCCATTACCGGCTGCACGTTGTTAAGCCAAAATTTGTGCCTCTAGCCCCTCTCCCTAGGTCTTGAGTGACACCAAAATTCACCTTCCCCATGCTATCAATCCCATCCCTGACCATGCCTTGGAAGACCGGGAAGCAATAGGAAGGACCTAAGATTAATTCTACTACACTGGATCAAAGGATGATCCTAAATCTGTTTAAAAGACCTGGATGGTTCAGGTAAAAGGGGGCCTTTTTTTTTAGACTTTGAAACACTAAAACAGATCTACAGAAACTCTACCTAACCACAACCAAAACACCACCATATCACCCCATCCTTGTGTCAGCCTCACCACTGTAACCCCCGACTACCCAAAAGCCATCTCAGGTTTCCATTCTAAACCATTGTTCATCATCATCAGCATAAGCCACCACTCACCATCACCATCGAGCCACACCAATAACCACAACCCAGCCACCATCCCCCACCTGAAACCCAAAACTAGATCCTAAACCCAAGACCAACACTCAAACACAGCTTTCAACTAAAAACAAAAAAAAAACCCTAGAACCTGAGAACCCCAAGGACTAAACCTATGGTCTAAACCTAAAATTGATCTTCAAATACCTGCAAGAAAAAACCACAACAAACCAGCAGACCCAAGAACAGCCAAACCATCAACCAAAAATAAACAAAACAAAAACACAAAAAAAAAGAAAAAAGGGGGGGAAAAGGTTTCGGCCTAGGTTAGATCTATAGGGTTAGAGGAGTTTTTAGGTAGATTGGAGGCTAGATCCAAGTAGAGGAAGAAGAGAGGAGCTTTTTTAGGGTTTCGGGAAGACCACTAGCGATCGGAGCACGACAGCACACGGCAGAGCACGGTGGCCGGCAGCCTTCGGGTGGCTGAAGAAGTTGAGAGCATTTTTGGATTTTTTTGGATTTTTTTTGTGAGAATCAGTTGAAATGAAGACTAAACAAAAAAAATGAGCCTTTTATAGAGGACTAAAACGTGGCATTTTGGAAGGTTGTGACCCGCGCTTCAACCCGACCCAAGATCCGTGGGACCCGGCTGACGACCATACTTCGCCATCCGCTCGCGACCCACAGGCCACACCCGATCCAGCCCCTCGACCCGTCTCTCAACCAGCAAATTTGGGCGTTCACTATTTGGGTCGGATTTTAGACTCCTTAGAAAGCTTTTCTTGGGTTTTAAACCCAAATTGATTTTGGTATATTTCCTATCTTGTTATTTATTTATTTATTCATTTATTTGTTGTGTTGTTCCATGGTAAAAACATTTTTATATATAAAATTCTCTAGGATTTATAATAATTTTAAGTTTAATCAATTTAATTGTATGGAATTAGTTTTAACAATAAATATATAGTTTTGAGATATATATAAATAAATAAATATAGGAAATATATATGGTTTTAAAATGTATATAAATAAATATATATAATGTGTAAAAAAATAAATAAAATATATATAACCATATGTTTTTTAATAAAATAAAATTCTTATTAGACAATTTACTATAAAAAAAAGTATTTTAGGAAGTTTAAAAAAATAATATAATAAAATAATAAAAAAAATAAGCATGAACTCCCGATGATAAGTTTTCGTAGAAGTCACAAGTAGCGATTCTTCGAAAAACTTTAGGTGAGAGGAATTTATCGAATGTTACCAAAGTATTGGGATATTCGATATAATTTCTCAATATTCAAATTAATGCTTATTTTAAAAATATATATGTATATAATGGTATATTTTGTAATGACAATTAAAGAATATTTAGAAAAATATTAATTAAATGAAGGTTAATAAAAACAAAATAGGTAACGGAGATAGTTGGAAGAAATTAATTAAAAAAGGGGATTTTAGTAATACATAAATACAAAATAATTAAACCAATAAAAATTGATAATAGTAAAGTTTCAAAAGCTAAAGAATAGTGATTAAATTAACTAAATAAATGATAATAGAATTTTAATAAAAGGGAATAGTCAAAGGAATTAAGTTAATAAATCTAAATAAAAATAAAAATTAATGAAGATGAAATAATCTAGTTATTCACAAAAGGTAAAAGCTAATGTCCGATGATGGGATGTTACAGAAGTCATAAGTAGTGATTCCTAACTGATCCCTAGGTGAGAAGAGTCTACTAAATTTTACCAAAAGTATTGGAATGTTTAGTGTGATTTTTCAATACATAGCTTTTATTTTTTTAAAATAAAAACAAATAATATTTTAAAAATAATAAATATGTTAAATAAGGAAATATAAATCCATGTGCATTATGTACTGTATGCTTGCATCATACGCATAAATATTAATTTCAAAATAAATGAAATTCTTCCGATGATGAGATATCGTAGAAGTCATAAGTAGTGATTCTTTGAATATCTCTAAGTAAGAGGATTAACTAAATGTTACCAGAGTATTGAGATATTTAGCTAAAATTTTCAATATTGAGAGTTGATTAAAAAAAATCAAAATATAAAAGTCTTTTTTTATAAATCCATACGTATCATACATCTTTTATCAATATCATAAGCATCCATAATTAATTATTGTGATAACCGCTAATTTTTTTAAATTTAATATTAAATATTTATAAATTTAATATTAAAACAAATAAATAAACTAAAGAAAATAAATGAATTTATTATGAAACAAGGATATTCGTAATTCGATGAATGATGAAGTGTCGGAATCGAGAAATTATTTGAAGGGATTTAATTTGGATATAATAAGATCCAAATTAAATAAGAAATAAAATGAATATATTGATATATTTATATAATTAAATTATATAAATATAAATTTTTCATAAATACATATATAAAATATATGTATATAATATATATTGATATATATATATATATAAATATATATGAAAATATGAATATTAATTCATATTAAAAAGTATAAAATATAAAATATATATCTTAGTACAAAATATGTATTTATATACATATAAATTTAAATGATTTAATAGTATATAATTATAATTATTTATATAATTATAAAAAAAAAGAAACAGGGTTGGGATCTACCTGACCCCTGTTATTTTGTTAGGGGGAGATAAAAGAGAAACAGAAAGGAAGAAAAGGAGTGGCCGACCACCGTTGGTCAACCGACCGAGGGAGATGGGAGAGGAGACGGCGCCAGCGACGTGAGGAAAGGAGGTCGGCGATGTGAGGAAAAGAAACAGAAGCGAAGGGAAGCGGAGAAGAGCAAATCGGGAAAGCGAAGCAGAAACCCGAGAGGAAAAAGAAAAGGGGAAACGGCGGTGCCGGCCGATCCAGGCACCGCCACCACCACCTCGACCTCGACAGAGGTGAGGGGAAGAAGAAGGAGGCCACCGGTGAGGCCAATGGTGGCCGAGGAAGGATGAACGGAGGAAGAGAGAAACCGAACCAAAATCGAGTAGATCCGCCGTCGTGCTGTTGATATGGGCTGAACGAAGACCACCACCAGGTTTGCCATGGCGTCGGCCAGCTGAGGAGCCTCCGAACCGCCGGAGAACAGGCCACCAGAGGAGAACCGGCGGTAAGGGGAGGTTGGATTGGTCTGAACCGGTCTGAACCGGTTCAGACCAGGAAAAAGGAAAAGAAAAGGAAAAAAAGAAAAAGAAAAAAGAAAAGAAAAAGAAGAAAGAAAAGAAAAGAAAAAGAAAAGAGAAGAAAAAAAAGAGAAAAGGAAATTTTCGGGAATTCGAAAATTTCGAAAGTTCAGAAATTTATGAAAATTCGGTAAGAAATTTCGAAAATTAATTTCAAATGAATTTTAATAAATTATGGAAAAATTCTAAAGTTTAGAATTTTATTTCCAAAAAATCACCCTCGATGATCGAGACGATGGAATCGGGAGAGGTGAACACGGGCACGACGTAATGAGGCAGTCGTCGACCTGGAATAGGTAAGGGATGCATGTGCAGCACTGTAAGGATATTCAGTTTGCATGTTTTTAAATTATAAATTATTTTATGGAAATGTTGTGATGATTCATCGGCTGAAAATTTGTGATGACGTACTAGTTGAAAATATAAACTGTATTTTTCGTGCAGGAGGCTAGCTAATCGGCAGTTGTTATACTGCCGAAAAATATTAGAAAATTATCACAAATCATAATAAATGATTTTATGTCACGAGAAATGATTTTCAACCATGAAAATAGAGAAAATGAATATTTTCATAAAAACATAAATAAAATGAAAGTGATTTTAAAATATTCATGTTTTCGAGAATGGTGATAATGAAATCACCAAAAATCCTCTTCAAGAATGATGATAATGAAATCACCGAAAATTCTCTTGATATGTAAATTACACGTAATACGTGATGAAAAATGAAGAGAAATAAAGTGAATATTTATATATATATATATTTCTTAAATATTCACTAAATGGTTTTATAACCTTTATGGTTTTAAATTATGAAATTATATATTTTTATAAATTCCATAAAGGTTTATTGATGGAGAAAAACACTGTTTTGAGACTAGTTGGCAACCTTATCATGCTGATATGTGATATGTGATATGTGACATGTGACATGTAATATGTGATATGTAGTCCCGACCGACACCTGATCAGTGATCCGCCGAGGAGAATTATAGACTATGGCCATAGATCTGACATGATGATTTTATACCCTCCGGGGTCTATAGCATGATATGAGTAATGACCCAGTGGACGGGCTGGGTGTGATAACCCTTAATTGCGATATCAATCGTAAGTATACTAGAGTAAATTTTAATTAACTTAAGGTTATTTTGGAATTTGGACAGATTATGGAAGCTGAGAATGTCCGGGTCATCTTGGTCAAGAAGCGGTGGATATGTATATGTGAGTATGTAGGTACTATGATATGAAGTGGGAAATTAATTAACTAATTGGGATATACTAAAAGGGAATTAAATATATATGTGTGTGTGTGTGTGTGTGTGTGTATATATATATATATATATATATATATATATATATATATATATATATATATATAAGATATGGAAATTAAATTTATGAAGACAATAGGAAGTGGGAGATATATAAACATAGTCCAAATTATGTCTCAAAGAAAAAGACCAGTTTAAGAGACATTATTAATTGTTGGAAACAATAATTATTTATATACTAATCCATTAATATTAAATTGGGTTATTAGGGCTGATGTTACAAGTCAAGGGCTGGTAACACAAATCAAGGGCTGATGTTACAAGTCAAAGGCTGGTAATACAAGGGAAAAAGGGCTGGAAAATATAAGTCAAGGGCTGGGAAATAATAGGGCTACGTTTCCTTCTGTTTTTCCCCACCCACACCGAGACAAAGAAGAGCCAAACTTCTCTTAGAAGTGTCGACAACCCTAGCTAAAAGGAACCCTCTTCCTTCTCCCTCATATCCGGCCAAAGCTAAGAACCCTTTTTAAACACTCATTTATCTCACCCAAAGATACAAACTGATTGAGGGACTCCATTGTTAAGGAAGCAGCAACGAAATGAAGGAGCACATTGAATGTTAGAAACTGGCCAAGGGAAATCGTGAGCCATAGATGCAAAGGAAGCTTTGGTTCAACCAGATTAGGGCATTGGAAGTGGAAGAGAAGCAATGAGAAATATTTGTCCACAATGAGTGACTGAGGAAGTGAAGGATTGAAACCCTAAACTGAAACAAATTGATTTGGGACTTCCAGCCAAGATAGCAAAGGTAAAGAATTGAGGTGAGTCAATATATTTTGCTGGAATTAAGCTATGAAAACAAAATGTAATATGGTTACTGGTTTGGCACTGATGTGTTTAGGCATAATAGTGAAGAAGCTGTGAGGAAGTGGTCTGGATTGCTCAACAAGTTCTGGGTTTTGTATCGATTTAAGGGGTAAGCTTCTAACCTTATAATATTTGATTATTATGTATGAAAATGAAATTGTGATGAACTAAATTAAATGGCTATTGTTAGATAAAGGATTAACTGAAATTCTGACTTGATGTTCAATCTAGAAAATTGGTGTTCTATCTGGGTGGGAATTGAAACGATCAGTTTAATTGTTCTACATGGAGAAAAATTTTGGAAAAATTATGATTAATAGCCCCTTAAGTTAAAAGAAAGTCAGTTTTGGAATTTCTTGAATCTGATTTCTGTAACTGGAGATATGTGCAAATGAGTGCAGGGTGTTCTGTCTAGAAACGTGAATCATGATCCTGACTTTGAAAAATTATGGCAAATAACTTAATTTGAATTAGGTTGCAAGCCTTACATTTCTAGAAAGGTAATTAAGTTAGGATTGTGATGGTTCTGGTTTGCATTAGTTGGATATTCCTATAACCAGGTATGAGATAATTTGTGCAATTTGGTCAGTGTTATACTGTGTCAGGAAACTGCTGAACATACTGAAACTTTGGAAAAATTCTGGTATTGATATAGAAAGAGTTAAATTACAAACCTTACACTTATGGATAGGGAAATGAGTAAGTTTTCATCTAGTTTTGGAATTTCCAGTTTTGGAACTTTGTGGCTTAAGATATGTATAAATGAATGCAGGACACTCACTGCTGGAGACAGATTTTCTAGTGTCCACTTCAAAATTTCATAGAAAATAAACCAGATCAAGTATGACTGCAACTTTACATTTTTAGAAAGATAATTGAGTCATGATTGACATGGTATTGGGTTTGTATAGATTTCATATCCCTATAGTCAGTAAAAATATATTCTCCTGAACACAGGTCAGGAAACTATCTTGCCTAATGTGCAAGATTTGAACCAAAGTTTGGAAAATGATGGGAAATGGCATAAGATAAATTAGGAAATAAGCCTTATATGTCTAAATAGGGGTCTGAGTTAGAAGTAATATAAAAATTACGGTTTGACAATGAGGTTCTGAAATTTATACTTAAGGCTAGCACAATACCATAAGGTCCAAAACCTTAAAGGGCAGAAATGGACCAAGTAGGTTATAAGTAGTTCAAGTGAACAAAAAGACAATAAACAGTGCTAGTAATGTTTGAATAATTCTAAAAACACTGCCAAGTATCGTTTCTTGTTGAATTATACAATGCTTAATGTTAGCTTATAATTGGACGTACTAAGATTGATGGAAGTATCGAGATTGATTCAATCTACTATGTATTATGTAGAGGGTTGTCCTAAGGACTAAGTTTGACCCGAAATCAATCGACACTCCAAGACTTGTTAGGCGAGGGAGAACTGATTCAGAAGCTAAGGAAGTACGGTAAGTAACCCTAAGCGACTACTTGCATCCAATTGTTTAATGCTATAAATTCTTGGAATTTGGCAAGTGAAACAAAATAAATTCTGCATATGAGATGTCTTCCCTTGACTGTTGGCTTTGCTTTATTAGAACTGATTTGTAAATAGGTGATGGGCTCGCAAGTGATCTATTGTTTGCGCGTATTATACAATCAAGAAATATTTTAAATGTTTTAAAGGTTTAAATCAAATTCTAATTTAATATGATTTTATATTTTGTGTTGTAACCGTATTGATGTTTTAAATGCCTTCTGAGCCTTGTTTTGTGGAATTACCTCTTTATGAACTATGATGATTGCTATGAGGTCAGGGAAGAATGAATTTTGTTTTAAGACTACCGGATTTCTGCTTTAGACCCGAGGTATCGAGACCTTAGGGCACCGTACCTTGAGAATTTGTAGGCACTCTTGATCGACTTAGAGCACTGTTTCTCGAGCATTAGTCTCGGAAACGTTCGGCTTGTCCCGTATATTACGTTTGGACAGGTCCCGGTGTCATATGCGCAATGAACCAAGGTTTGATTGGTCTATGCATAGGTAGCATCCCTTTATGGGAGTTTGCTACGGTTAGCTACCGTGGATCGTTAAAGTGTTAGCTCTAAGTAGCATCGATTGAGACTATGTGAACTCTCTTGGTACTATGTTTGGTTTTATTGATTGCACTGCATACTTTATGTATGGTTTGATATTGAGACTTCTAGTCTAATGATGGAACTCTACATTTGACTACAATTTGTTATTGAGTTTCCATACTGTGTTTTAAGTTTAATGCAGCATAATTGATTTGATGTATTTGAAAGTGATTTGAATTAGCTTTCATAAATGAGGGATGCTTGGTATAATTTAGTTGCTTATTGTTGTTACTTACTGAGTTGCGACTCACTCCCTTCTTCTTTCCCCTCCCTTTCAGAGTGATCGATATCGCTACTGTTCATTTTGGCTTGGGAAGCTTCTTGAGAGTGGTCTTCCCTACACAGTTAAGGTATATGGCTCCCAACAGATTGTATAGACATATGTGGATGAAGGCACAATGTATTGGAAATTTTTGATTGTATATATATACTTACGTGACTAGTCTGGGACGTAAGCTAGGTTATGTTATTATTGGAATATTATGGCCAGTATACTTTTGAGTTGGTATTATGTATGTTGGTAGATATGCCTGATTAGCTACTAACCGAATTAATATGTTGATAGTGATCTTTTTGATCCAAGAGTTATATGAAATTGAAGAGTGGCCTACATAGTCACCTACAAATGAATAGCGAAGTAAAGGGATAAAAAAAAATTTTTAGCCTGTAATTTAAGCTTCCGTAAGAGATTTAGAAAGTTGGGATGTGACACTGGGCGTGCCACAGTCTCCATTTATGAAAAGGTTTTATATGATATGTGATACGTGAAATGAAAATGTTTTACATTATATGTGATAAATTAAATGAAAGTGATTTATAGCATTTTTATAAAATGCTTATTTCAGTACTGTTTTTAAGTACTACGAAATGATTTTCATATGACATGTGACACGAATATGTAATATGTTTTCAAAAAGGAAAAATGAGGAAAATAAATCTAATATTCTTATTTTAATTTTTAAATTGAATATTAGATTTAAACTATTTATATGTTATACGAAAAAGATTTAAATAGCTTATTTTGCTATTTAAAGTACTGTACTAATTATGATTGTACAGTAAAACATGAAATGAGTTTTAAATGAGAATGATGAGAATTTAACTAATATTCTTTTCAAAGAATATATGAATATTAGTTACTTTATTTAAATGCTTTATTTTATAAAAGCATTATTTTGAAAAGAATATGAAAATGATATGGAATAAAAAGGTAAAATGATTTAAATTTCAAACAAAATGAAATTTATTACTTTCTACAGTTGCTTTTAGGTTCCGGGACAAGACAGGTATTTCAAAAAACCTACCTTACTCCATCCGGATCCCTAGCCGACTGTAGTATCCTTCCTACATGCGAGCCTAGAGCCCATAGGAAAAATGAAAAAGTTTTTCAGCGTATAGATAGCTGAATATCAAGTGAGGCATATAATTCCCTTACTGAGCCGTGGTTTGTTCACCCCTTAATTTTAACATTTCAGGTTTTCGAGGACTAAGAGTCTGACATCTAAAGGACTTCGGCTGTGCATTTGGGGACGATGCGACAGCTTGATTTATTTAATAAGGTATGATCATTTATTTTCTGTATTTAGACTTACCTACAGTACTACTTCATTATGAATTAAGATAGGGGATGTAATTCATATTATAATTTAATATGAAATTGTATATATGTAAAAGAAAAGTAAAGTATCGTAGACAACCTAACTAAATAAGATGTATAGAATAAGGTGAAAATAGGGTCACGGGCTGTGACAATTATACAAATAACGTGAGTCCTACCAATGATGAGATTCTATAAAAGTCACAAGTAGTGATTCTTAAGAAATCTCTAGGTGAGGAAAATTATTTCAAATATTACCAAAAGTATTGGAGTATTTGATTTAATTTTTCAATAAAAAGGGGTTCATGTTTATTTTAAAAATGAAACCTTTTTTAAAATATATATAATAATAATAAATTTTAATCAATTATACAAATAACATGAGTTTTACCGAGGATGATATTCTATAGAAGTCACAAGTAGTGGTTCTTAAGAGATCTTTAGATGAGGAAAATTATTTCAAATATTACTAAAAGTATTGGAGTATTTGATTTAATTTTTCAATAAAAGGGGTTCATGCTTATTTTCAAAAATGAGATTTTCTTCGAATATATAATTATTATTTTTATTCAATTATACAAATAATATGAGTCCCACCGAGGATGAGATTCTATAGAAGTCACAAGTAGTGATTCTTAAGAAATCTCTAGGTGAGGAAAGTTATTTCAAATATTACAAAAAGTATTGGAGTATTTGATTTTTTTCAATAAAAAGGGGTTCATGTTCATTTTCAAAAATGAAAATGTTAAAACATATATAATAGTAATTTTTAAGCAAACATGTAAATTTCTTTGTAATAAGCAAATTAGATTTAAGCCAAGACTATTTTATTAAAATTAAAGGATACCACGTGGTTAGGATGGTATTGTTTTCTAACAGGCGTTATGAGGGTGCTAATCCTTCCTCTCACGTAACCATACTCCCAAACCTGACTTTGTTTTTGCAGACCAAAAATTATCTTTTTAGTAAAACTTAATTAATTTTAAGATTTTTTAAAAAGATAAATATTTTTTAGGTGGCCAATCACACCTAACAAAAAAGATTGGTGGTGACTCCTTGTTTTTAATGTTTTCAAAATCATCGAGTGGTCGAGTTTTCAGACGAAATCGTTACGACAACTTGGCGACTCCACTGGGGACGCTCAAAGGGTCAAACCATTAATTAACCATGTGGTATCTTAAATTTTAATTTGATAGTCTTGATTGACATTTAAGTTTAGTTTTTCTTTTAAAACAAAATTTTTTAAAAACTAAAAATAATAATTCTTTCATCCATTTTTGATCATTTGATTCCATTGCATTCTTTATGTATGAAAATATTGTAGAATAAATAAGGTAGAATATATGCCCATTCATTCTATGTACATCGTTGCATTTGCATACATGAGCCTTAGACCCGGGTTCTGTCCTTCTTAGGAGGGAGTAAAGTACCTATGCTCTCGTGAGGTAATCACCTTCGCAATGGCAAGCGAAATACTCCCACTCAAATAAGTTTCTTACTAGTCTAGTGTGGACGACAGTAGGGAATGATTTGGGAACCTGTTAGATGTGTGAGATCTTAAACAAGCATATAATGTGTTGTGAGAAGACCAACCTAGGATAGAGCCATTCCCACCTTTTATGAGAGTGACCTTTGATAGGGCATAAATAAGCATTTCATTCTTTATCTGCTTTTATTTCATTGTCTTTATCTTTTATATACATACTAATTTGTATTTGTTTTTCTGTTCTTTTGCATAAATCGTCTTACATCACATAGTCACATAAGGGGTGTTTTTAGCCATGGCTCTCTTCAACGAGGAATTTTTCACAGAATCCATAGAAAGGTTGGCATGTTCGTCATTTGTGAAAGTTCCGTGTGACTCTTACAGAGAAGTACAAATTTGGTCCGAAAAGGTTCAACAAGTAAAAAGGGATTGCTTGACTGGAGATTTTGTGTCTTCGCTACCAAAAGAAGTGAATTTGAATCTAAAGCAAAATAACCTAATAGATTTGGCCAACTTATGGAATCAAATCAGTGAGGAGGGGAAGAAGGATTTCCATGAAAAGTATGGCCAAATAGAATCTTTGATTGCTGTAAAAGTTGAAGAACCTTTGATTAGAGCAACTATTCAGTTTTGGGATCCTTCTCACAGGTGTTTTTCTTTCAATGGGTTGGACTTAACATCCACAGTAGAGGAATACTTCGTTTTGTTGGGAATAGACTTGAAAAGTCCAAATAAAATATATGTTCGGAAGCCAAAGTCTAGATTTCGCAAGAAGCTAGCTAAGCTTTTAGGAGTCAGACCAAAGGACGTAGATCTCCATGTGAAGTAAAAAGGGTCCAATGTTTGTGTGCCATGGGATTTTCTTCATGAATTCATTAAGGGGCACCTTAGTGACAAGCAAGGGTTGGCGGTTTTTTCTTTAGCAATCTATGGCTTGGTTATCTTCCCAAAAGTGTTAGGACACATCGAAATAGCTGTAATAGATCTTTTTGAGCAAATCGAGAACAATAGGAATCCATCACCTGCCATTCTAGCTGAAACTTTCAGGTTGTTGAATCATTGTAGGTGAAATGAAGAAGGCCGATTTATGGGATGTATACAGTTACTTCATGTTTAGGTTAAAAGCCATTTTAAATGTGAGGAAAAAGCATTCAAAAGAACGTTCCTCCGTCACCGTGCTCCAATTAAAGAATTCTGCAACAGCAAATGGCCAAAACCAAAGAACAAGGAAGAGTGGGTGGATTTCTTGCAAAGACTCCAAGAAAATCAAGTGGTATGGATGGCACCATGGATGCCTCATGTACCCGTCTTATATTTATGTGGAGAAGAGCCATGGGTACAACTTTTGAGACTGTGGGGAGTGGTGAGCTACGCTCCACTTATAGTACTAAGACAATTTGGAGCCAAACAATTCATTCCTCCAACACACGGGCTCAATGACATGTAATTTTCTTATGGTGAGTCGAAAGCAATGAAGAAGGCCAAGCAAGCGGTTCGATCATGGAAACAAACACGAAGAATCAACCTTAGACCTCTCTCTAATAAGGCTACTCCAGAATACTCAATATGGAGAACAAAGCAAGTGAGGGAAGTAGTATTTTTTCTAAGAGAATATAGCATGCCTTCACAACTTGAAGTAGAAATGTCCGAGGCTGATATTGTCAGGTAGCAATGCAAGATGGAGGAGGAAAAGTAGAGACAAGAGAATTTGAAGCTTCAAAAAGAAATGGAATGATTCAGATATGATGCAGAAATACGAGAAGCCAAACTCAAGAAAGTCCAACATGAACATAACATCACCAGCAAGGATCTTAGAAATCTGCATCAAGAGAATAAGAAGTTGAGATCTGAAATGAGAATTGGAGGGATTATCCAAACTTCAAGTGAAAGAAAAAGAGAATTGGAAGACTTGCATAAAAGGGTGGAGCATTGGGCATACAAAGCAAAGAAAAGTGAAGAAGAAGTTGCCTATTTATCTCAGGAACGACAAAAATGGGAAAGCATGTACTTTGCAAGTGCAACAAAGTTAAATCAATACCAGAAAGAGAATGAGGAATTGAAGGCAAAGTTGAAAAAGGGAAAACAGGTTGAGCTAGAAAATGAAAATGTTATACTGCAACAAAAAGTTCAAATGTTAGAAGATCAGCTACGGGAACATAAGAACCATATTAAAGTAATTATAAAAGACTGGGAGCGAAGTGAAAATAATTGGAGTTATGCATATGACTTGGCACAAGATGCAAGCATGAAGTGGAGAGTGGGAAGTTTGGGAAGGCAGCAATATATAGAACATTTGGCCACTCAAGTTTGCAAAGCCGTGACAAAGGTGAGGGAGATGGTTGATAAAGCTGAAGCTCTAAGACAAGAAATCCACCCAACAGTAGAATATGGGCAAAGGCTGTTGAATTTTCTAGATGAAGAAGCTAAGGATCAATATCAGCAAGTTAGTCAGTTTTATGGATGTAATTGAAATATGATCGAAATGTAACAAGTGACTTTTCGATGAATAAAATTTCCCTTTTGTTGAAATTGTTATGGCACAAATACCCCTCAAAGTATCATTCATTTAGCATCGCATTCATTCATTTATTCACATGGTTTAAATAAAACATGCTCCCAAATAATGGGACAATATTTCAAAGTTGCACCATATAGTGATTAGTTTCTTAGTGTGGTAATCAAGATTCAAGGATAGCTCCAACATTCAAGATTTCAGCCCAAATTCCCAAACACTCATACAATACTCAGTTATGTTCGAGGGCAATGGAAGAAGAACAAGGTAGCCAAATGGATAAAATTGATAAGGCGCAAGATGAAATTCGGGGGCAATTAGCTGCCTTAATGGAAATGATGACAAGAATGAGCCGAGAAAAAGAAGTGGCTAGAGAAACACCTAATCAAGGGAATGATCAGCCTCGGGAAGATGACAATCCCCAATACCCTCATTTACCCCACCTTATGCCCAATCTTCATAAGGCATACCTCCACCTCCCCCACAACCTATGGGCGATTATGCATATATGTATCTGGGTGCGCCAAGCGCCTCAGCACAACCTTATGCCCAATCTTCACAAGGCATACCTTCACCTCCCCCACAGCCTATGGGCGGTTATGCATACATCTATCCGGGTGCACCAAGCGCATCAGCACAACCCCGGATTACAGTGCCCATACCTCCAGCTCAAGGGACAAGACCCACAGATCCAATCCAAGTCCTTGACTTAGATGATCCAAGGGAAAAAGAAAAACTAAGAGGTAGTGCGTCGGAGGTAAAAGGTGATTCGGACTCAAAAAAGTTGAACATCATAGAAGAAAGATTACGGGCTATCGAAGGCAGTGATTTCTATGGGTTTGTAGATGCAATGGGGCTATGTCTAGTACCGGATGTGGTCATTCCTCCCAAGTTTAAAACTCCTGAGTTTGAAAAGTACAATGGCACCAAGTGCCCTATTACCCATGTGACAATGTACTGTCCCCAGATGGTCGCTTATAATCATGATGATAAGTTGTTGATACATGTGTTTCAAGAAAGCCTCACTAGGTCAGCTGCTAGGTGGTATGTGCAACTAGATTATACACACATCCATAGTTGGAATGACTTAGCTAGAGCGTTTATTGCTCACTACAAGCATGTCATGGATATGGCCCCAGATAGATTATCTCTACAAAACGTAGAAAAGAAGGCCAACGAAAGCTTCAAAGAATACGCCCAGCGTTGGAAGGATATTGTAGCCCAAGTCCAGCCACCTCTAATTGAGAAGGAGATCACAGTTATGTTTGTCAACACTTTGAAGGCACTCTATTATGAATGTATGATAGGGAATGCAACAAAGAATTTTGCAAATATGGTTATCACTGGAGAAATAATAGAAAGTGCGATTAAATGCGGGAAGTTGGAAGGCAGTGATCTAAAGAAGGGCGGGTTATCCAAAAAGAAAGACGTCAAAACCTAGGCGGTAACCCACGCAACACCTCGATATAGGGGATATGCACCTTATTCGCCTCGATTTCAGCCACAGCCTCAACCTTACCCAAATTACCAACACCATTTCTCGATCACAAACAATGTCTCACACGCTCCCTACCAAAGTCCATTCCAACCACCAATGTTTCGGCCAAATTTTCGTCCCCCAGCACCTTACTATGCACTAACACCTACAGTCCAACCTTATCAACCAAACAATAACCCAATAACTAACCAAAGACCACCTCGGAGAAACACTGAAAAGGTTCCTATTGATCCCATTCCTATGTCATATATAGACTTGTTCCCACAGCTTGTGAAAGGTCACATGATTGCCCCTCTCTACATGGAGCCAATGAAACCACCTTTTCCAAGATGGTATGACCCCAACGCTCGATGGGACTATCATGGAGGTTCCCCAAGTCATTCAACAGAGAATTGCACAGCTTTGAAATATAAGGTGCAAGATTTAGTCAAGTCAGGGAGGTTGACCTTTTCAAAAGAAGTGGAGCCAAGTATCAATGCTAATCCATTACCCACTCATAGTGGAGGATCTGTCAGTGCAGCTGAAGTTAGGAGGAAAAATTGCATAAAGATGAATGTAAAAGAAATAAAAACTCCAATGAGTCAAGTATTTGACGTTTTGGTCAAAGCCAAGATGATTCAGCCAATACCGTTAGACTCGAAGATCTTTCAAGATGAATTTAGCCTAGACCAGACTTGCAAATATCATATGGGATCTATGGGTCATTTTGTCCAAAATTGTCCTTAATTTCGACATGTGATCCAATCAATGATGGATTCGTTCTTGATCGAGTTCTGTATGGAGGAAAATGAGGATGTGGTAAATACTGTTACAAATGAATCTTTGAGATGTGACTACCTTTGGGGAAAGCCAATGACAGTGTTTTATAAGGAGAAACCAAGTCCTAAGAAGGAAGAATCTAGCTTTGTTACTCCTCCAACCATGACAATCAAAATTTCGAGCTCTTTCCCTTACAAGAGTAATAAGGCTGTCCCTTAGAAATACGAGTTCAAAGCAGTGATTGAAGGGTCAGGCAACATGGGTTCAGGCAAGTCAGCTATACCGGATAATGCAAATATAAGTGGAGTAGGAGGAATTACGCGAAGCGAAAGATGTTATACACCGAAAATGCTAAAGAAGGCCCAAAAAGGAAAAGCAAAAGAAGGAGAAGAGGATTGTTAGATGGAAAAGGGAGAGGAATAAGCTTTGTCTTCTAAAGATCAAAGGGAAAAACTACAAGAGCCAGTATTAGAAGAGGATGCAAAAGAATTCTTGAAGTTGATCAAGCACAGCGAATATAGTGTAGTCGAGCAATTGAATAAAATGCATGCCCGCTCAAATTTCACTGTTATCTCTGCTGTTGAACTCAGAATCGCATCGGAATGCCCTAATGAAGGTGTTGAATCAGGCTTATGTGCCTCATAACATTCCTGTTGACAACATGGACCGACTGGCAGGGAATATCACAGCGGTGAACTTTATATCTTTTACTGATGATGAAATTTCACCGAAAGGGCAAGGGAGTATCAAGGCTCTGAACATCACTACTAGCTGCGAGGGCGACACAATTGCCAAGGTTTTGATTGACAATGGATCATCGATCAATGTCCTGCTTATGGCCACTCTAGAAAAGATGCCCGTTGACCTGTCTTACATACAATCAAGCAACATGGTTGTAAGGGCATTTGATGGTTCTAGAAGGGATGTGATAGGTGACATTGAAATCCCTATTGACATCAGGCCGATCACTTTCAACATCCAGTTTCAAGTAATGAATATTTCACCGTCATACAGTTTCCTACTAGGGAGACCATGGATCCATACGGCCGGCGCTACTCCATCGTCGCTGCACCAGAAAGTGAAGTTTGTTGTTGGTGAGAAACAAATATCTGTTTTTGAAGAAGAAGACCTTTTGATCACCAAACCCTTATCTGTACCCTTCATTGAAGTAGCTGAAGAAGCGTTGGAATGTTCTTTTAGGTCCTTTGAAATAGTAAATGCAACATATGTGGGAGAAGGATCAAGAATACCTACCCTGAGGTTGTCAACTACTGCCAAAATGGTTGTTAAACAAACATTTCAAAAGGGTTGGCGTGTCGGTAGAGGCTTAGGAAAAAATCTCCAAGGACCTAGGAAACCTGTGAAGATCATGGAGAACAAAGACAAGTTTGGTCTTGGATACAAAGTCACTGGTTCGGAGAGGAAAAAGATCCCGGAAGAGAAACAGAAGAGAAGAATAGCCCGCCTTTGAGGATACGGAGAAGAATCGAAGAAGATGGTGATTCCCTACCTCTATGATACATTTTGCTCCGGCGAATGCTATCACCTCGATTCATTAGAGACTATGAAAGGGGGACCTATGTTGTTGATGAAAGAATCCTCTCACAAGTTTCTAGTCTAAGTGGTGCATAAAGAAATGACAACCTTTTGTTGTAGAAATGATTATGTCTTTGGGCACGGAGCTGAAAGACTGAATTGTTGAAGGGATACCTTTTATCTTTTTGTTTTCTTTTTGTAATGTAGTAAGCTAGATTATCAGTATCTCAGTCTAAAGAACTCTAGAAGATTCTTTTGTACAAACTTGATCTTCATCATCATTTCAATAAATTAACAAGTTTAATGCATTTTGAGTACTCTCTTTTCATCCATCATCATTTCTATAAATGTTCTTTCTTTTCGTTCACTACCATTGGTACGAACAACCAACCACATCTGTCAAATTTTTTTACCTTTTCAGGAAAATGAATAATGAATGTGAAGATAACCTTAACAGCTATCTGGGGTTTGATTTTGAAAACTCTATCCATGTTGATGAACTCGATAACAATGTAGATTCGGACGATGATGCTTTGTCTCCAGATCTATTGAAAATGATTGAGCAAGAGAAAAACCAATTGAACCCCATAAAGAAGTTATTGACATGGTCAACCTAGGGGATGATGAGAAGATCAAAGAAGTCAAAGTGGGCACAGCACTTCCATTGGTTGAAAGGCAAAGACTAGAGGAATTCCTTCGTGAGTATGTGGATGTTTTTGCTTGGTCTTATCAAGACATGCCTGGGTTAAACACTGATGTTGTGGAGCATCATTTGCCTTTGAAAACAGAATGTAAGCCAGTACAACAAAAGCTTAGGCGCATGAAGCCCGAGATGTTGTTAAAGGTGAAAGAAGAAGTAAAAAGTAGTTCGATGTGGAGTTCTTAAAGGTGGCCAAGTATCCTGAATGGGTGGCTAACATAGTCCCGGTACCAAAAAAGGATGGGAAAGTAAGGATGTGTGCAGATTATCAAGATCTAAACAGAGCTAGTCCCAAGGATAATGTTCCATTACTCCATATTGATACACTGGTAGATAATACAGCTCAACATTACATGTTTTCGTTTATGGATGGTTTCTCAGGCTACAATCATATTAAAATGGCTGAGGATGACATGGAGAAAACCACGTTCGTGACAGTTTGGGGGACATTTTGCTATAAAGTTATGCCCTTTGGTTTAAAGAATACTGAAGCCACCTACCAAAGGGCAATGGTAACTCTCTTTCATGACATGATGCATAAAGAAATAGAGGTATATGTAGATGACATGATTGCTAAGTCTCGAGGAGAAGAGGATCACATAACAAATCTTCGAAAGTTGTTTGAAAGGTTATGAAAGTTCTAGCTCAAGTTAAACCTTGCAAAATGCACTTTTGGTATTAAATCAGGAAAATTGTTGGGGTTTGTAGTCAACGAAAAAGGAATTGAAGTGGACCCAGATAAAATAAGTGCGATACAAAATTTGTCGCCCCCACCTACATAGAAGGAAGTAAGAGGCTTTTTGGGAATTCTGAGCTATATTTCCTGTTTCATCTTGCAACTCACGCTTAAATGTGATCCCATTTTTAAATTGCTTTGAAAACAAGATCCGGGTGAATGGAATGAGGCATGCCAAGAGGCTTTTGAAAAGATAAAAAGGTACTTGTCAAATCCACCTGTTTTAGTACCGCCTGTTGCAGGAAGGCCCTTGCTGTTGTATATGACTGTCAATGAGCACTCTATGGGATGCGTACTGGGGCAACATGATGATACATGCAAGAAAGAACGGGCTATCTATTACTTGAGCAAGAAATTCATTGATTACGAGGCCAAGTACACTACGATAGACAAAATATGTTGCGCATTGGCTTGGGTTGCTCGTAGATTGAGGCAATACATGTTGTACCATTTGACTTGGTTGATAGCTACATTGGACCCCCTTAAATACATCTTTGAGAAACCGTCTTTATCAGGAAGATTAGCTGGGTGGCAAGTTATGCTTTCTGAATATGACATTGTGTACGTATCCCAAAAAGCAATCAAAGGTGGAGTAATAGTCAACTTCCTTGCAGACCATGCTACTGATGAGTATGAGCCTATCAAGCTAGATTTTCCAGATGAAGATATAATGTCTGTCTTTCAAGTTGAGAAGGAAAAGCCCAACAACAAACCGTGGAGAATGTTCTTCGATGGCGTATCCAATGCTTTAGGACATGGGATAGGGGCAGTTTTAATATCTCCAAATGGAAACTATTACTCGTGCACAGCCAGGTTAAATTTCAACTGTACCAACAACATGGTTGAATATGAAGCTTGTGTAATGGGTTAAGAAGCTGCAATTGAGAAGGGAATCAGAAACTTGGAAGTATACGAGGATTCAACCCTAGTCATTTATCAGTTACGAGGTGAATGGGAAACAAGGGATTTGAAGCTAGTCCAGTACCAGAAATACATAGCTGACCTTATACAACAATTTGATGACATCATCTTCTAACAATTATCTCGAGAAGAGAATCAGGTCGCTGATGCCCTGGCAACATTAGCTGCAATGTTTAAAATGGAAGTAGAAGCAGACATCTCACCTATTAAACTGCGCATGAGAGATTCTCTAGTACATTGTTCTAGTATTGAAGAGGAAGTAGATGCACAACCTTGGTACTATGACATCATGCAGTACCTTAAGAATAAAAAATACCCAGAGCACACATCGAAGAATGACAAAAAGATCCTCAGAAGACTGGCAATGGGATTCCTTGTTGATGGAGATATTTTGTATAAAAGAGGTCGAGATCAAATGCTATTGAGATGTGTAAATGCGTCTGAAGCCAAAAGGATTCTTGAAGAGGTACATGATGGAATTTGCGGGGGACATGCAAATGGTCATTTTATGGACAGACAAATTATGAGGGCAGGCTATTATTGGACTACATTATAAAGAGATTACATAGATTATGCTAGAAAATGTGACAAATGTCAGATCTATGCCGAGAAGATTCAAGTTCCCCCAACATCACTAAATGTCATGGTAAATGTCATGGCAACACCATGGCCTTTCTCCATGTGGGGAATGGATGTGATTGGACCCATCTCTCCCAAGGCATCAAATGGGCACATATTCATTTTTGTGATGATAGATTACTTTACAAAATAGGTCAAAGCAGCTTTTTATGCCAATGTAACTAAGTCTACTGTTTGTAAGTTCATAAAGAAGGAGATAATATGTCAGTACAGGATCCCAGAAAGGATCATATCAGACAACGTCCTTAATTTGAACAATGACATGATGAAAGAAGTATGTGCGCAGTTCAAGATCAAGCACCACAAATCTTCCCCGTATCGCCCAAAGATGAATGGAGCCGTTGAGGTTGCTAAGAAGAATATCAAGAAGATTGTGGGAAAGATGACTAATACATACAAAGATTGGCACGAGAAGCTACCATTTGCTTTGCATGCTTATAGAACATCAGTGCGTACCTCTACTGGGGTAACTCCTTTTTCTTTGGTTTACGGCATGGAAGCGGTGCTGCCATTGAGGTTGAAATCCCCTCCCTAAGAGTCTTAATGGAACTGGACTTGGATGAGGCTGAATGGGTTTGAAGTCGCTTTGAATAATTGAATCTTATAAAAGAGAAAAGGCTCACAGCACTATGTCATGGTCAGATGTACCAGAAAAGAATGATGCGAGCCCATGATAAAAAAGGTTCGAACCAAACATTTTTGTGAAGGGGAATTGGTGTTGAAAAGAATTCTCCCTAACCACCACGATAATCGGGGCAAATGGACACCAAATTGGGAAGGACCATATGTGATAAAAAGAGCGTTCTCAGGTGGAGCGCTGATCTTGACAGAGATGGATGGAAATGATCTGCCTAATCCAATAAATTCTGATGCCGTGAAGAAATACTATGCTTAAAAAAGGAAAAAAAGGAAAGAAAAAGAAAAGCAAAAAAAAGAGAAAGAAAAAAAAAAGAAAACCAAAAAAAAAGGAAAAAAAGAAAATGAAAGGGGGAATTCAAACTAAAAACCCAAAAAGGGCAGTTGGATTAAAGAAGGATATCCAAGTTGAAAACCTGAAAAGGCGGCTTATATGCAGAAAAGATCAACACTTGAAAGTCAAAATCATGTGGAACATGGCATTAGTCGGATGAACTCAGTGTGACGGGGGGCATCAATAGATTAGTTTTTCCAAAGAAAGCATTGGTTTGGTTTGTGAACGGTTGTCTGGACATTCATTATTTTGTTTTGGTCATCATTTCTTAAAATTAACCACTTAACCCTAGTAGTATCTGCTACCCAACTGTATTTTGATAACACTTTTGTTTCCATTGTCTCTTATTTGCCCAAAAATCTATACTTTTCTTTCCAATTTCGTTACTCTTTTGATCATTCCATAACTAACCGATAAAGTGCAAGAATGCATTGCGTTTGTTAACAAGATTGAAATGAAGGCGATGATTTAATGATAATCTACCTACTAACATTACTAAAAGAAAAAGAGAAGAAAAGAAGAAAAAAAAGGAGAGCAAAAAAAAAAAGAAGAAAAGAAAAAAGGAAAAAGAGAGAAAGAAGGGAATAAAACAAAAGAAATTGAAAATTATGACAAATGCGTGTTGTAAACCATCTCTGATTCGAACTTGGTGGCAACCATTCTGTGAAACACGGGTGGAAGAATCGAAAGACACAAAAAAGGACAGCTCTGAGAATTTGATTACCACAATAGGAATTGCATGATTCTATCAATAACATGCATTTGCATTTCATTCATATAATGAGAATCCAAGCACAAGGTTAAGTAACTGTTAAAGAGAAAAGAATGTTTCTTCAAATTTTCAGGAAAAAATTTAAAGTTTCATTGCATCTGCTGCAAGAGGAGCACATTTCAGGAAAAATTTAAAGTTTCATTGCCTCTGCTACAAGAGGAGCACATTTCAGGAAAAAATTTAAAGTTTCATTGCCTCTGCTGCAAGAGGAGTAGATTTCAAGAAAAATTTTTAAAGTTTCATTGCCTCTGCTGCAAGAGGAGCACATTTCAAGAAACATTTAAAGTTTCATTGCCTCTGCTGCAATAGGAGCACATTTCAGGAAAAATTTAAAGTTTCATTGCCTCTGCTATAAGAGGAGCACATTTCAAGAAAAATTTTTAAAGTTTCATTGCCTCTGCTGGAAGTGGAGCACATTTCAGGAAAAAAATTTTAAGTTTCATTGCCTCTGCTGCAAGAGGAGCACATTTCAGAAAAAAAAATTTTAAGTTTCATTGCTTCTGTTGCAAGAAGAGCACGTTCAGGAAGGATTTAAAGTTTCATTGCCTCTGTTGCAAGAGGAGCACATTCCAAGAGGAATTTTAAAGTTTCATTGCTTCTATTGTAGGAGGAGCGCTTAAAAAAAAAGAGTCTTGAGTCGAACAAAATTGTTGTCTATTGTCTTTGCTATATTCCTGATTCTCAGCAATGAGCAAAGAGGGGCAGTTGTAGACATCTAATTTTGTCCAAATCGGTAATGTTATATTTAAATAAGATTATTTTTGTTCGAAGTGGATATGGTCCAAACCCAACAAATTGGGCCACAAGCATTGTAATAAATATAATTGGGCTTTCAAAGTCCAAATCAAAGTATTGAGCTTTAAAGCCCATTAAAATGGGGCTGAATTTGATTTTATTTTTATTTTATTTTATTTTATTTTTATCTATTTATTATTATTATTATTATTATTATTATTATTATTATTATTCTATTTTATTTCATTTTTTATTGTTATTATTATTTGCGTTATTTTTTTTATTTCTATTATTATTATTATTTTTTTATTGTACATCACATTTAATAGGAAGAGACTTTCCCATTGTCGGCGGCACGTTGTTAAGCCAAAATCTGTGCCTCCAGTCGCCGGTGCCTCCAGTCCCTCCCCCTAGGTCTCGAGTGTCACCAAAATTCACCTTCCCCATGCTGTCAATCCCATCCCTGACCATGCCCTAGAAGACCGGGAAGCAATAGGAAGGACCTAAGATTAATTCTACTACATTGGATCAAAGGATGAACCTAAATCTGTTTAAAAGACCTGGATGGTTCAGGTAAAAGGGGGCTTTTTTTTTATACTCTGAAACATTAAAACATATCTACAAAAACTCTACCCAGCCACAACCAAAACACCATCATATCACCACCATCCTTGTGTCAGCCTCACCACCGTAACCCCCGACTACCCAAAAGCCATCTCAGGTTCCCATTCTAAACCATTGTTCATCATCATCACCGTAAGCCACCACTCACCATCACCACTGAGCAACACCAATAAGTACAACCCAGCCACCATCCCCTACTTGAAACCCAAAACCAGATCCTAACCCAAGACCAACACCCAAACACAGCTTTCAACTAAAAACAAAAAACAAACCCAAAAACCTCAAGGACTAAACCTATGGTCTAAACCCAAAATCGATCTTCAAATACCTACAAAAAAAAACCACAACAAACCAGCAGACCCAAGAACAGCCAAACCATCAACCAAAAATAAACAAAATAAAAACACAAAAAAGAAGAAAAAAAGGGGGAAAGGGTTTCGGCCTAGGTTAGATCTATAGGGTTAGAGGAGTTTTTACGTAGATTGGAGGCTAGATCCAGGTAGAGGAAGAAGAGAGGAGCTTTTTTAGGGTTTCGGGAAGACCACCGGCGACCGGAGCAAGGCAACGCACGGCGGTGCACGGTGGCCGGCAGCCTTCGAGTGGCTGAAGAAGTTGAGAGCATTTTTGGATTTTTTTTGGATTTTTTTTGTGAGAATCGGTTGAAATGAAGACTAAACAAAAAAAATGAGCCTTTTATAGAGGAGAAAAGCACGGCGTTTTTGAAGGCTGTGACCCGCGCTTTAACCCGACTCGGCTGACGACCCGACTCCGCCATCTGCTCGTAACCCGCGTGCCATGCCCGATTTGGCTCCGCGATCCGACCCCTCGACCCGTCTCTCAACCAGCAGATTTGGGCCTTCATTGTTTGGGTCGTATTTTGGACTCCTTGAAAGCTTTTATTGGGTTTTAAACCCAAATTGATTTGGGTATACTTCCTATCTTGTTATTTATTTATTCATTTATTTGTTGTGTTTCTAACATATTTCCATGGTAAAAACATTTTTATATATAATATTCTCTAGGATTTATAATAATTTTAAATTTAATCAATTTAATTGTATGGAATTAGTTTTAACAATAAATATATAGTTTTAAGATATATATACATAAATAAATATAATATATTAATAAATATAGGAAATATATATATGGTTTTAAAATGTATATAAATAAATATATATAATTTGTAAATAAATATATAAAATATATATAACCATATGTTTTTTAATAAAAAAAATTCTTATTAGACAATTTACTATAAAAAAAATATTTTAGGAAGTTTAAAAAACTAATATAATAAAAATAAAAAATAAAAAATAAAAATAATAAAATAAAATAAAAATAATAAGCATGAACTCCCGATGATAAGTTTTCGTAGAAGTCGCAAGTAGCGATTCTTCGAAAAACTTTAGGTGAGAGGAATTTATCGAATGTTATCAAAGTATTGGGATATTCAATATAATTTCTCAATATTCAAATTCATGCTTATTTTAAATATATATATATATATATGTATATAATGGTATATTTTGTAATGACAAATAAAGAATATTTAGAAAAATATTAATTAAATGAAGGTTAATAAAAACAAAATAGGTGATGGAGATAGTTGGAAGAAATTAATTAAAAAAAGGGATTTTAGTAATAAATAAATACAAAATAATTAAACCAATAAAAATTGATAATAGTAAAGTTTCAAAAGCTAAGAATAGTGATTAAATTAACTAAATAAATGATAATAGAATTTTAATAAAAGGGAATAGTCAAAGGAATTAAGTTAATAAATCTAAATAAAAAGAAAAATTAATGAAGATGAAATAATCTAGTTATTCACAAAATGTAAAAGCTAATGTCCGATGATGAGATGTTACGGAAGTCACAAGTAGTGATTCCTAACTGATTTCTAGGTGAGAAGAGACTACTAAATGTTATCAAAAGTATTGGAATATTTAGTGTGATTTTCCAATACATGAGCTTTAATTTTTTAAAATAAAAACAAATAATATTTTAAAAATAATAAATATGTTAAATAAAGAAATATAAATCCATGTGCATTATGTACTGTATGCTTGCATCATATGCATAAATATTAATTTCAAAATAAATGAAATTCTTTCGATGATGAGATATCGTAGAAGTCACAAGTAGTGATTCTTCGAATATCTCTAGGTAAGAAGAATTAACTAAATGTTACCAGAGTATTGAGATATTTAGCTAAATTTTTCAATATTAAGAGTTTCATTAAGAAAATCAAAATATAAAGTTCTTTTGATAAATCCATGTGCATCATATGCATAAATATTAATTTCAAAATAAATGAAATTCTTCCGATGATGAGATATCGTAGAAGTCACAAGTAGTGATTCTTCTAATATCTCTAGTTGAGAGGAATTAACTAAATGTTACCAGAGTATTGGGATATTTAGCTAAAATTTTCAATATTGAGAGTTTCATTAAAAAAAATCAAAATATAAAAGTCCTTTTTATAAATCCATACGTATCATACATCTTTTATCGATATCATATGCATCCATAATTAATTATACAAATAACGTGAGTCCTACCGAGAATGAGATTATATAGAAGTCACAAGTAGTGATTCTTAAGAAATCTCTAGGTGAGGAAAATTATTTCAAATATTACCAAAAGTATTAGAGTATTTGATTTAATTTTTCAATAAAAAGGGGTTCATGTTTATTTTAAAAATGAAATCTTTTTTAATATATAATAATAATAAATTTTAATCAATTATACAAATAACGTGAGTCCTAACGAGGATGAGATTCTATAGAAGTCACAAACAGTGATTCTTAAGAGATCTTTAGGTGAGAAAAATTATTTCAAATATTACCAAAAGTATTGGAGTATTTGATTTAATTTTTCAATAAAAGGGGTTCATGCTTATTTTAAAAAATGAGATTTTCTTCGAATATATATATAATAATTTTTATTCAATTATACAAATAATATGAGTCCTACCGAAGATGAAATTCTATAGAAGTCACAAGTAGTAATTCTTAAGAAATCTCTAGGTGAGGAAAGTTATTTCAAATATTACAAAAAGTATTGGAGTATTTGATCTAATTTTTCAAAAATGAAAATTTTAAAACATATATAATAGTAATTTTTAAGCAAACGCATAAATTTCTTTGTAATAAGCAAATTAGATTTAAGCCAAGACTATTTTATTAAAATTAAAGGATACCACGTGATTAGAATGGTACCGTTTTCTAACGGGTGTTGTGAGGGTGTTAATCCTTCCTCACACGTAACCGTACTCCCGAACCTGATTTTGTTTTTGCAGACCAAAAATTATCTTTTTAATAAAACTTAATTAATTTTAAAGTTTTTTAAAAAGATAAATATTTTTTAGGTGGCCAATCACACCTAACAAAAAAGATTGGTAGCGACTCCTTGTTTTTAATGTTTTCAAAATCGTCGAGCGGTCGAGTTTTCAGACGAAATCGTTACGATAACTCAATCAAAAGATTATTTTTGTAAAAATATTAATCTTACGTGAAGTTATAGAAAATGAATAAAACATTTTATTTTACACTAATATAAAAAGAATATTTTCTCCTTTGTAATTCTCTATTGAAAAAAAAAAAGGAAAACATGGATATCAACATAATTACCAACTTTATTTTTGGATAGATATTAGTAAAAGAAAAGAGAGTAAAATGAAGTAAAGGAAAGGATAATGTATATATACCCCTTGCTTGGATTGTTAAAATTAATAAAAGAAAGGAAAGAAATTATAGCAACCATTGTTTGGTTAACGAGTGAAAAGGAAATAAAATGATTTATTATAATTTTTTTCTAAATATAATTGTTTTATAAAATAAAAAAAATAATAATTTATATCAGTTATTTTTTTGATTAAAAATAAAATTTTGGTATATATTAAGGTATTTTATTTTTTGTCAAAAAAAGTATTATATTTTTTGTTTTCAACTAATAATTGTTACATTAGAGTCAATGTACTTATAGAGTATTCAAGCAACAATGCTCGAACATAATAAAATAAAATAAAAAATAGTTTTTTAAATAATATTAAATGATAAAATCATATTTGTGATTCAAGTAGAAATAAATAAATTGATAAATAAGTTATAAGAGACAAATAATTATATTGATTATTTAAAAATTACAAAAACATTAAGGGTATAAACGTTATTTTGCAAATAAAATTTTTGTTCATTTTCTTTCCCTAGCATTTCTTTTAAATTTTATTTTAAGCAAGGAAATACATCAATCCCTTTCCTGTATTATTTTTAAATTTTATTTTAAGCAAGGAAATACAAAGAATAGATTTCATATTTTTCTTGCTTTCTTTTCTTTTCACTTTCCTACATCAATCCAAACAGGTAAAGCTAAAAGAAGTAAAAAGTCATAGCAAACTTTGAAGCAGTGATTAGACTTAATTAAATATGATCAAATTTAGGTCTGACCAGAAACTTGCTAATTCTGGATTCAAATCTATCTTGCTCAAAACCTTTATATGTTCTGGGTTAGATTAACTGGATTTTGTTTTAACATCATAGCTAGTATAACATGATTTTTTTAAAAAAAAATAAGTGTAAGAAAATGTTTTTTGTAAAATAAATAATATAAATAACACATCATCAGAATTCTACAAAAATTTACTAGAGAGGTGAGACAATCGTGAGTTTAGTTTCTTCAAATTTCTTAAACTGGTGATATTTTAAAATTTAAATTAAATTGTTCGAACTGAAAAACCTTTCTGATAATACCAATTGATTGAAAATTTATAAGATGCATATGTAAGACTCGTCCTTAAGATTTCATTTGATAGAAAAAAAATAAAAAGCAACACAATTTAGTGGTTGAATTAAAAAAAACATATATTATTAAGTAACTTAATTATTAAATTACTTATAAATTTGAGACATTTTAGAATTCAATTTAAATTGTTCAAAATGAAAAACTTTGGTGATATTATCCTGATTGAAATTTAGACTTATCCTAAACACTCTCATTGTGCTTAATATTTCATTTGAAAGAAAAAAAATATTTTAATGGTGGAGCTATAAAACAACACATTTTGCTATGTAACTTATTTATCAGATTTTTAATAAATTAACGATATTTTCAAATTCAAATTAAATTGATAAATATTGAGGTCACCAAAAATATGTAGATAGCAAAAGTCAACGTCAATCTCACTACCAAAATTAGGTATATTTTTGAAAAGAGATAATAATTTGGGGTTTTGCCGGGTTACAACTAAATTTAGAGTTTTTACAATTGCAACTATCCCTAGAAAAGATAAAGATTGAGATAAATAAATAACACAAGCATTCACTTACAAGGCATTTAATAATCCTAGACTTCTTTGTTGATCATTGATAATAAAAGTTGATTGTTAATTCAATAGTCAACTGTAGTTCAACAAGTACAATGAGTTACATCATCAATCCTTACTTAATCACTAACCATACTTAGTCATTAACCAATAATACGATTTCCAATTAATCATTAACCAATAAAACGATTTCCAATTAATCTCTAACTAATTAATTTACATAGGATACGATCTCTAGATAATATTATGGGTTGACTTCAGTAACGAACACATACGATGTAAATTCATTCAACTTAAACTTTGGTTCTCGGACTTATGTTTTTAACCTAGCAGTAGATTATTTAATTTAATCAAATAATAGTGCTCCTAGTTAATCAAACAAACAATAATGGTACGAAGCTCAAAGAATCTTAGATACTTAATAACAATTGCCCTATAAAAAAGCCCTTAAACTATGTCTAAAAATCTAAAAAAGTCCATATTCTTTTATTGCATCTAAATAAGTCTCTAAAGTGATATTTTTCACTATACAAGCCCCTTTTTGGATGGAATCTGTTAATTGATAGAAAACTCTGTTAATTCTTTGACATGCTGGCTTTTATAAAATATGTGTAAATTTGATGTAGCAAAAATAGACAGATGGCACATCATTTAAAAAAAATTAAAATAAAAAATCTAATTGAACACTAAAAACTCAAAAAAAAAAATACAATGGCAATTAAAATCCCCAAATCTAGCCTAGCTCTTCATCTCGTTGAAACTGAGATTAAAGAAAACAAGAGAAAAAAATGGGAATGTTGTTATAACGCCAATGATCCGAATCGCAAATTCATCTTCTCTCTCGCTGCAGCTCGATCCTTCCTCAGCATTCGACTATCTCTTCTTTGATGCTTTCTACTCCGACAAGCCTCCTTTTGCCATCAACGGTAACATTGAAGATGTTCATATATATATATATATATATATATATGTAAATATACAATAAATATAAGTATATCCTTTTTGTATAAAGTAGCATCTGAATTCTTCTGAGTGTTATACAGGAAATATCAAATACCGCTGCATATAGCTTCAGACAAAGCAAGAATAGGAGTTGCAATTTCCATTATTTTTGAAGAATACTGACAACTCAGATTATTGTTGTCAAGTTCATTAATGGCTAGCTGCAATGTTCATGGATTAAACCCATTTTATAACAAAACTGCAAGGGAGGTCCCTTTTGTCATCTATATTTCTTTATTAATTGGTTGAACCAGATTCTCTTCATCTTAAGAAAACCATCTATTACTACCTAACATAGCATGTTATTAGGAAGTTAGTTTTTCTTGTTTTGTAAGTGCAGCGATTGTCATCTAAGTGCCTATTGTATGCCTAATTTTTCTTGTTTTCCTGAATTTCTTCTCACTTTGAGGTTATCTTGCAATGATTTGCATAGCCTTCTATTGTGAAGACCGAGAATTTTTTAAATAAATATAAGGTATCCAAAAAATTTAATTTGGATAAATTGAAATCCAAATTAAATAAGAATGAAATTAGAGAAAATAAATTCGGATATCAAGAAATCCAAAACGTAATAAGAAATAAAATATGTATTTTGATATATTTATATAATGATATTATATAAATATACTTTTGATAAATATATATTTACATATGGAATATATGTATATATTATACATTGATATATATATATATATATATATATATATATATACTATTTTATATCATGGAACAAATACATTTATTTTATTGTACATTTATGTACATATAATATATATATGAAATATATATATATATATAGCATTTTAAAATTTAAGTTTAAATATATAAATAGTTTATATGAAAAATATATTTTTCATATATATTGAATATATATGAGATATATATATATATATATATAGTAGTGTAAATTAAAGTACGTATATATAAATATAAATGGTTTATATGAAAAAAAAAGATATATTTATATATATATATATATGTGATTAAATTTTAATCATATATAATTATATAAATATAATTATATATAATAAATAAAAAAACCGGAAAGGAGGAAAATCGGGGGGAGGGGGGGGTTTAAACCGATTTCCCCCCTTCCTTGTTTCCCTCTGTTTTACACAGAGAAGTAGGAAAGAAGAGAAATGCCGGTCGACGCCGGCGATGCCAAGGGAAGGGAGATCGGGAAAGGAACCGTCGCCGACAAGAGAGGAAAGGGCTGACGACGGGAAAGAAAAGGAAAGGAGAAAAGCGAACGGAAAACAGAAAAGAAAAAAAAGAGAGAGGAGAAAAAGGAAAACGGCGGTGCCGGCCAATCCGAGCACCGCCACTCCAACGTCGACACCAGCGGAGGTAAGGGGAAGGAAAAGAGGTGGCCAGCGGTGAAGGAGGAAGAGAAAGGAGGGAGAAAAGAGAAGAGAAAGAGGCCGCAAACCACCGCCAGATCCGTCACCGTCGGCACCGTCGCTGGGGAAACCGAGACCAGATCCAGAGTCCCTGCAACCGTGGCTAGCTGTGGAGGGTACGAACCGGCGGTGATGCTGGCGGGAGGTAACCGAACCGACCAATAGAATCCGGCCGACCAAAGTCCGAACCGGTCCGAACCGGTTCAGGCCAGAAAAAAAAAACAGAACAGAAAAGAAAAGGAAAAAGAAGAAAAGAAAAGAAAAAGAAAAAGAAAAAGGAAAAGGAAGAAGAAGAAGAAAGAAAAGGTAAGGAAAATTTAGGAAAAATAAATAAATTGATGGTATTTATTGAATAAGTTTATTTATATATATTTATGTAAGTGCAATTGGTGTTGAAATTGTAGCGGAAGTGACAAAGACGTGATAGGTGCTCGACAAAGCTTGGAGCTCGTCACGGCGCTAAGTTTCAGCGTCAGGTAAGATACTTTTATAAAGCATTAGTAGCTTTATATTGTATAATTTGGAATTTGATTTTGATATAAATAATTGTTGAACTGATGCTAAAAATGCTAAGAGGACCTACAACTGATGGTGGGGGTCTTAGTAAGAGATAAAAATTGATGAGAATCAACGGCTGCAATTATAAATTGCGTTTTCTTGCAAGATGTTTAGAGAAAATTAAGCCGTTGTGCTGCCGAAATTTTTAGGAAAATGTTTGAGGAAAATGATTTAGATTCTCCCTCAAATGGAATCTTAGAAATAATTATTGAAAATAAACATCTGAAGGACTTTATTGTATTACCGGAAAAGGTTGATATTGGAATCGATAAGAAGGTAGATTATTGAGCATGATAAAGTGATGAGTTTTATTGTTTAAGCCTTATGGAATCGATAAATCAAATTATCTTAATATCTCAAAGTGGTTATCAAGCTGAGATTGAGATGAAATATATATTTGGAGGATCAACTGATAAGAGTAACGATGGTTATATAATATAAATTAAAAGAGAAAGATCGAAGTATAATTTAGATGGTCGATTGACTGAATTGCGGAATTATCAATCGAGCGACGATTATAGAATTGATAAATTCAAATAAATGGACCGTCTTAATGGTATGATTATGATATCGATGTTAAATAGATGTGAATTGGGATTTTTGCAATAATATGGATAGTCGCAAGGCGACTTAAATGATTAAAACACTGTTGATAGTGAAAATTGGCAAATTCTTTTAAGTGGTAAATTGCCAATCAAAAAAATTGAATTGAGGACGTTTTATAGATAATTTTAGCATGATATTACATTCTACAGGCCATATGAAAAGTGAATTGAGGATTGTGATATGATTTTATGATAGCGTATGAAATTGAACCGCAAGTCGAAAATTCTGAATATGTACCAATAGGTCAAACCATAAATGGATTTGATAAGAGATTATTAATCTTGTGATTCTATAATCCTCGATGTCGACTTTGGAATAGATAATCGAATGAGGATATTAGTATTTCATAATTTTAGTATCATGATGGCTATATGGAAACACGATAGCTATATGGAAACATGATATTTAGATACTCATAGATACTAAGAGGATTCACACTGATGATGTGGTTCTAGTATCGATAATAAAATGTACAAATGATTATTATAGTCGATAATTATCGAAAAATGATATTGAATACCGAATGGTTTGAAAGCCAAGTGATCTGGTTATTGAATAAGTAGAGGAATGAGCAATCTGAATATTGAATGAAATGAATCTTGAATGATTTGAATACTGATTTACTAATGTGTCAGACGGATAGTTTGAAATCGAATGATTGATGATGATAAAGTTAAATGAATTGTTTCACCGTATTAGATGAAGGTATTACTTATATGGACATTTGAAACTATTACCAAAATTACATACGAAAATGATTTCATAGCATCGCTTTTAAGCATAATGTGCTATAGTTTCATATGTTATAATAGCATTTATATAAATGCTATAAAGTATAGATTAGCTTTAAAAAGAAAGTATATGGTATATATGTATTTTTATATACGAAACCTCTTAAAGAACTTCACCATATGCTTTACATGATTTTAAAAAGAAAAGCTAAAGATTTAAATGTTTTATGAGATTGTAGGCACCCTAAAAGAATTAAATTCAATAAAGCATAGTGAAAACCGCCTAATTGGAGCTTTGCTCATTAGGCAGATATGCTTGTCCGACAATAGTCGTGGACAGGTCTCAGTCACACCTGATCAGTGGGGCTGAGAGAGATGAGATCTATGGCCATAGATAGCGCCCTAGTTGGTTTCCAGGGGATGATGACATGATTTTCACTGCTAGCTACAGTGATTTAAGTCTTTATTGATAGAGATGGTAGGGATCTAGCCTAGTCTCTAACCGATATGATATGAAGTCTAGAGTATGACTTTATTGATATGAACTCTAGACTTGACATGATTTATACTGTACATGAAACAAATTTGAAATGAAATATGTTTTGAAACAGCACATGTTTTAAACATGTTTTAAAAGTCCATGAGATATGATTTCGACACTTATATGATTTTTATGTGATTTTGTGTCGAACATGGCATGATATGCGGTCTAGAGTATAGTTGATTTGATATGAACTCTAAACCTGATATGATTTACAGTATATGTTTTAAAAGTACATGATAAATGATTTTGACACTGATATGATTTATATACGATTTTGTGTCGAATTTAAAATGATATGCGGTCTAGAGTATAGATTGATTTGAAATGAACTCTGGGCCTGATATGATTTATAGTATATGAAAAATGTTTTAAAACGCACATGTTTTAGACATGCTCTAAAAACGAATACATGAATTGAAATTGAATATGTTTCTATTATGCCTTAAAGGCAAACTTGAAATGAATTGAAAATTCATATGTTGAGCATGTCCTAAAGTATATATGATATGATTTGAAATGATAACGGTTTATACATAAAAATTACATGAATTGCATATTAAACCCTGATATGATAATATGCTTAGTATATGAGAATTTCATGAGGAATGTCATGACTCGACATTAATGATGTTTCATTTATACGATGACATGATATGATATGATATATGAACATAAGATTGATATGAAGAGAATTCTGATCTTACTCTATCGTGATCATAAATTTTCATACGATAAGTGATATGAATTGATATAAGACGGGAATATGATTGTTAAATGTAAAGTGACTCGATAGGATATCTCAATTAAACATGAAGAATAAATGAGGAGTATCATGACTCGGTGGTAACGATATTTCATCTATATGATGTCATGATATGATATGAAACATGAATATAGAAATACACGAAGAGAATTATGACTTCGTACCACCGTGGTCATGATCCACAATATGAGAATGGATAAGAGATGATATGAGAATTGATAGGAGATGATAGAATACAGAAATATGATTATGAAATGAAAAGTAAATATAAGAAGTGATAATGAGATGTATCGATGAGAAAGGATTAACTGTAATTGCATCCTTACAAGTTTTAAGCATTGCAGTTTAAGACAGTATAATCCTACTCTTGTATTTATATTAGTATCTTACTGAGCCGTGGTTTTGCTCACCCCACTAAATTTCATCTCTTTCAGACTATTGAAGTTAACATCTGTCATGTGAGCTGCTAAGTGGGCATCGGAGACGGTGAATGGACTTGGTACTAGTTTTCTGAGGTATATGTTTCTTATAAAATACTTGTTTACATGTAAGACTTAAATTGATGCACAGTACATATTCTGTTTAACAAGTCGGGATGTAACTAAGAACCGTTTCCGTGTTTGTTTAATATTTAAATGGAATGACTATAAGTCACCTAGATAGTATAGTAACTACACTGACACCGAATACAAACGTTAAAATGAAAAAGAAAAATTTAGTCCATAAATTTGTAGACTAAGAAAAGTATAAGTATTAAAGGAAAGTCGCGGCCTTCGGGTCGTGACAGATTTAATGGTATCAGAGTACAGTTTGTCTAGTACGTGTCGATGTAGTTGAGACAGTGATAGTGTTACATCCCATGTACTGTGTAGTGTCTACATGTAAACTTGTCTGTACCAAGATTAGTCAGCTATTGGTATGGGTGATACCAGTCGACGACCTATTGAAACAGGCTGGGCTTTGACATAAAGATGCCAATCGATGACCTATTAAAACGGATTGGAAACCGTTAATGAATGGTATCGATGCGGTATAGAAGAATTGTGTATCACCTTAAAGGAATAAGATATTGAATGATCGAAAATGATTGATTGTGGCAGTTTATATGGAAAATAATGGAATAATTGTATAGAATATGATCGATATGTGAATTGAAAAGGATTGAAAGAAGTAAAGAAATAGCAAACGAAAAATGATCGAACCCAAACATATGGCTCGATCGAAATTACAATCCCACTTTAATTATGAAGACAATTGAAAATTGAAAACTATGATTTCGAGTTATAAGGGAACACGAATATGAAGCAGTTTTCGAATTTAAGACTGGAAGTGATTTCACTTTGGTTATCACATCGAGATGTAATAAGAATACTACATGAAAAGAGATATAGAGAGAAAATGATTGATAAATGTTGCATTTCTGGCAAAAGATGATTAACAATAAAGTCTGCAATGAGGTGCGGCCTTGATTTATCAATGTGACAATGAGTGTTGTGGGATAATATGAAACCCAAAAGAAATATGATATTATGGAAGTGATTATAGACTAGTTGATCAAATTGAATTACTTTTCCATTTTCAGACTTCTAGATTTCTCTAATGCCTTAGTCGAAATATAAATATGAAACGGAGAGAATGTATGTGAAGTTCCAGTGAGCATTACATATGATGGAATCTTGAATTGCCATATGTTATGGAAAATAGTAAAAGGCTTTGGAATTCCAAATTTACTGACAGCACCGCTCCATACTGATATGAAAATACGAGCGTAATATGTAAACACTCCATGATATTGAAGGAGCGTGTGCGTGAGATTTGAAAGCTACTGGGACAATTACATACTATTAATTGAATCGGTAAACGATAGTTACCAAACTTTCTCAACTTGGCACCAAATGAGAAAAACGGATGATAAATAGTGTAAAACAGCTAATATGTGAAAAGAGATGAAAGGAATAACTCCCGAAATGATAAGAAAATTTTAGGGAGTATGAATATATGGTAGAAAAATGATATGTAATGGTATAAAAGGTAATTTGGATGTTGAAAGTATGCTAGTGGTATTACTTAAAAGATGATTGAGAGGACAGGAATCATAAGTATACGGAACCATACCACCTCTAAATATAAGTTAAAATTCGAAGGACCGAATTTCTTAAGGTGGAGAGGATGTGAAGACCGAGAATTTTCTAAATAAATATAAGGTATCCAAAAAATTTAATTTGGACAAATTGAAATCCAAATTAAATAAGAATGAAATTGGAGAAAATAAATTCGGATATCAAGAAATCCAAAACGTAATAAGAAATAAAATATGTATTTTGATATATTTATATAATGATATTATATAAATATACTTTTGATAAATATATATTTACATATGGAATATATGTATATATTATACATTGATATATATATACTATTTTATATCATGGAATAAATACATTTATTTTATTGTATATTTATGTACATATATAATATATATGAAATATATATATATATATAGCATTTTAAAATTTAAGTTTAAATATATAAATAGTTTATATGAAAAATATATTTTTCATATATATTGAATGTATATGAGATATATATATATATATATATATATATATATATAGAGTAGTGTAAATTAAAGTACATATATATAAATATAAATGGTTTATATGAAAAAAAAAAAGGATATATATATGTGTTTAAATTTTAATTATATATAATTATATAAATATAATTATATATAATAAATAAATAAAACCGGAAAGGAGGGAAATCTGGGGGGGGGGGGGGGGGGGGGGAGGTTAAACCGATTTCCCCCTTCCTTGTTTCCCTCTGTTTTACACAGAGGAGTAGGAAAGAAGAGAAATGCCGGTCGATGCCGGCGATGCCAAGGGAAGGGAGATCGGGAAAGGAACCGTCGCCGGCAAGAGAGGAAAGGGCTGACGATGGGAAAGAAAAGGAAAGGAGAAAAGCGAACGGAAAACAGAAAAGAAAAAAAGACAGAGGAGAAAAAGGAAAACGGCGATGCCGGCCAATCCGAGCACCGCCACTCCAACGTCGACACCGACGGAGGTAAGGGGAAGGAAAAGAGGTGGCCGGCAGTGAAGGAGGAAGAGAAAGGAGGGAGAAAAGAGAAGAGAAAGAGGCCGCAAACCACCGCTAGATCCGTCACCGCCGGCACCGTCGTTGGAGAAACCGAGACCAGATCCGGAGTCGCTGCAACCGTGGCTAGCTGTGAGGGTGCAAACCGGCGGTGATGCCGGCGGGAGGTAATCGAGCCGGCCAACAGAATCCGACCGACCAAACCGGTCTGAACCGGTCCGAATCGGTTCAGGCCAGAAAAAAAAAACAGAACAGAAAAGAAAAGGAAAAAGAAGAAAAGAAAAGAAAAAGAAAAAGAAAAAGGAAAAGGCAGAAGAAGAAGACGAAAGAAAAGGTAAGGAAAATTTAGGAAAAATAAATAAATTGATGGTATTTATTGAATAAGTTTATTTATATATATTTATGTAAGTGCAATTGGAGTTGAAATTGTAGCAGAAGTGACAAAGACGTGATAGGTGCTCGACGAAGCTTGGAGCTCGTCACGGCGCTAAGTTTCAGCGTCAGGTAAGATACTTTTATAAAGCATTAGTAGCTTTATATTGTATAATTTGGAATTTGATTTTGATATGAATAATTATTGAATTCATGCTAAAAATGCTAAGAGGACCCACAACTGATGGTGGGGGTCTTAGTAAGAGATAAAAATTGATGAGAATCAACAGCTACAATTATAAATTGCATTTTCTTGCAGGAGGTTTAGAGACAATTAAGCCGTTATGCTGCCGAAATTTTTAGGAAAATGTTTGAGGAAAAAGATTTAGATTCTCCCACAAATGGAATCTTAGAAATAATTATTGAAAATAAACATCTGAAGGACTTTATTGTATTACCGGAAAAGGTTGATATTGGAATCGATAAGAAGGTAGATTATTGAGCATGATAAAGTGATGAGTTTTATTGTTTAAGCCTTATGGAATCGATAAATCAAATTATCTTAATATCTCAAAGTGGTTATCAAGCTGAGATTGAGATGAAATATATATTTGGAGGATCAACTGATAAGAGTAACGATGGTTATACAATATAAATTAAAAGTGAAAGATCGAAGTATAATTTAGATGGTTGATTGACTGAATTATGGAATTATCAATCGAGTGACGATTATAGAATTGATAAATTCAAATAAATGGACCGTCTTAGTGGTATGATTATGATATCGATGTTAAATAGATGTGAAATGGGATTTTTGCAATAATATGGATAGTCACAAGGCGACTTAAATGATTGAAACACTGTTGATAGTGAAAATTGGCAAATTCTTTTAAGTGGTAAATTGCCAATCAAAAAAATTGAATTGAGGACGTTTTATAGATAATTTTAGCATGATATTACATTCTACAGGCCATATGAAAAGTGAATTGAGAATTGTGATATGATTTTATGATAGTGAATGAAATTGAATCGCAAGTCAAAAATTCTGAATATGTACCAATAGGTCAAACCATAAATGGATTTGATAAGCGATTATTAATCTTGTGGTTCTATGATCCTCGATGTCGACTTTGGAATAGATATCGAATGAGGATATTAGTATTTCATAATTTTAGTATCATGATGGCTATATGGAAACACGATAGCTATATGGAAACATGATATTTAGATACTCATAGATACTAAGAGGATTCACACTGATGATGTGGTTCTAGTATCGATAATAAAATGTACAAATGATTATTATAGTCGATAATTATCGAAAAATGATATTGAATACCGAATGGTTTGAATGCCAAGTGATCTGGTTATTGAATAAGTAGAGGAATGAGCAATCTGAATATTGAATGAAATGAATCTTGAATGATTTGAATACTGATTTACTAATGTGTCAGACGGATAGTTTGAAATCGAATGACTGATGATGATAAAGTTAAATGAATTGTTTCACCATATTAGATGAAGGTATTACTTATATGGACATTTGAAACTATTACCAAAATTACATACAAAAATAATTTCATAGCATCGTTTTTAAGCATAATTTGCTATAGTTTCAGATGTTATAATAGCATTTATATAAATGCTATAAAGTATAGATTAGCTTTAAAAAGAAAGTATATGGTATATACGTATTTTTATATACGAAACCTCTTAAAGAACTTCACCATATGCTTTACATGATTTTAAAAAGAAAAGCTAAAGATTTAAATGTTTTATGAGATTGTAGGCACCCTAAAAGAATTAAATTCAATAAAGCATAGTTGAAACCGCCTAATTGGAGCTTTGCTCATTAGGCAGATATGCTTGTCCGACAATAGTCGTGGACAGGAGTCACGCCTGATCAGTAGGGCTGAGAGAGATGAGGTCTATGGCCATAGATAGCGCCCTAGTTGGTTTCCAGGGGATGATGACATGATTTTCATTGCTAGCTACAGTGATTTAAGTCTTTATTGATAGAGATGATAGGGATCTAGCCTAGTCTCTAACCGATATGATATGAAGTCTAGAGTATGACTTTATTGATATGAACTCTAGACTTGACATGATTTACACTGTACATGAAACAGATTTGAAATGAAATATGTTTTGAAACAGTACATGTTTTAAACATGTTTTAAAAGTCCATGAGATATGATTTCGACACTTATATGATTTATATGTGATTTTGTGTCGAACATGGCATGATATGCGGTCTAGAGTATAGTTGATTTGATATGAACTCTAGACCTGATATGATTTACAGTATATGTTTTAAAAGTACATGATAAATGATTTCGACACTGATATGATTTATATACGATTTTGTGTCGAATTTAAAATAATATGCGGCCTAGAGTATAGATTGATTTGAAATGAACTCTATACCTGATATGATTTATAGTATATGAAAAATATTTTAAAACCGCACATGTTTTAGACATGCTCTGAAAACGAATACATGAATTGAAATTGAATATGTTTCTATTATGCCTTAAAGGAAAACTTGAAATGAATTGAAAATTCATATGTTGAGCATGTCCTAAAGTATATATGATATGATTTGAAATGATAGCGATTTATATAGAAAAATTACATGAATTGCATATTAAACCCTAATATGATAATATGCTTAGTGTATGAGAATTCCATTAGGAATGTCATGACTCGACGTTAATGATGTTTCATCTATACGATGACATGATATGATATGATATATGAACATAAGATTGATATGAAGAGAATTCTGATCTTACTCTATCGTAATCATAAATTTACATACGATAAGTGATATGAATTGATATAAGACGAGAATATGATTGTTAAATGTAAAGTGACTCTATAGGATATCTCAATTAAACATGAAGAATATATGAGGAGTATCATGACTCGGTGGTAACGATATTTCATCTATAGGATGTCATGATATGATATGAAACATGAATATAGAAATACACGAAGAGAATTATGACTTCGTACCACCGTGGTCATGATCCACAATATGAGAATGGATAAGAGATGATATGAGAATGGATAAGAGATGATATGAGAATTGATAAGAGATGATAGAATACAGAAATATGATTATGAAATGAAAAGTAAATATGAGAAGTGATAATGAGATGTATCGATGAGAAAGGATTAACTGTAATTACATCCTTACAAGTTTTAAGCATTGCAGTTTAAGACAGTATAATCCTACTCTTGTATTTATATTAGTATCTTACTGAGCCGTGGTTTTGCTCACCCCACTAAATTTCATCTCTTTCAGACTATTGAAGTTAACATCTGCCATGTGAGCTGCTAAGTGGGCATCGGAGACGGTGAATGGACTTGGTACTAGTTTTCTAAGGTATATGTTTCTTATAAAATACTTGTTTACATGTAAGATTTAAATTGATGCACAGTACATATTCTGTTTAACAAGTCGGGATGTAACTAAGAATCGTTTCCGTGTTTGTTTAATATTTAAATGGAATGACTATAAGTCACCTAGATAGTATAGTAACTACACTGACACCGAATACAAACGTTAAAATGAAAAAGTAAAATTTAGTCCATAAATTTGTAGACTAAGAAAAGTATAAGTATTAAAGGAAAATCGCGGCCTTCGGGTCGTGACATCTATCTAGCTTGGTGCATTATATCTTGGAAATCTACTTTTTATTTATTTAATCAAATTTTCCTTTTCTATACTGTTCCAAATGCAGAGTCAAACTATTTCAGGGTAGTACTTGATTTTTATGGCGTTTTCACTCTCTATTCTTATCCAAGGAACCCCAATGGAGGTGAAAGTTGGTTTGTCCTGTGGTTTAGGCCTGGCTCGCCTGCAAACATATGTAATCGCTTTGTAGACAATGCAGCAACTCTTAGAAATGTTCCTTGTGGTTATGACAGCATTTGTAAAGCCAACTCTTGGACAGTGCAACATTTTGATTCTTTCAGTTCTTTTTGGCAACTCTGCAGTTTTCAACTTCTTTTCATTAGCTGCCTTTTCTTTGATCTTCTTCTACTTATACGACTTCTTAGACAACTTGTTTTGTTGTTTTGTATATGTTGTCTTTCTACAATATTGGAAGTCGGAATTATTGGAATTTGAAGCTACCGGGTTGTTGTAAAATTTACATGAAACAACATTTATATTATTACTTTAGTTTGTTGTTCTTGTTTATGAATAGCCTAAACAATTTTGAAATCATTCTCATAACTCTTAAGCTCCATGAAGTATAATCGCTAATGTCGTAGTAAGTGCACCAACAATCTAACCTAAAAGATTTTTTTTTAATCAATAAGTCAATCTGTAGCATGTACATAGAAGAGAAATCAAAATGCTATAATGTGTAGTCCAAATGGCCAAAAATAAATAATAAAAAAAAAGAAAGCCAAATTCATGATTAGGCCATTGCATGAGACAGAATAAAAACAAAATAATTCAATTGTCATTTTCAGTTTATAACCAGAATATTAACTTATAAGCTTACTATTGAAATGCTAACTTACTACCTCATTGTTCAAATAAAAACACAGTTCAATGATAAAATTTTTTTATTTTGTGCAAAAATGATGCTTTATTTTAAAATCAATAGAATCCTAGCAAAATTTCAATGCAAACAAAATATTGAATCAAGCTCCAACATTTGAAAGTCAATTCCAACTTCCTTCTGTTCCCACATTTGGAGCAATTGCACTTCTCTTCCCCTTTTTGGACACCATTATCTCTTTTTCTTCTTGTAGTTTCCTTGATGTGGTTACTTGTTTTCCTTTCCACCTCAAACCAAGACTTTGCCATACATAATTAAATGTAGATGCATCAAGAGCTCCAATTTTTCTTTTATTGGACATTGTAATTTGATTTGATCTTCCAGGTTGAATAAAGAAACAAATACATGATCAATACACAATGAAATGCACAATTAATTTGTTTACTAGAGTAAATTAAACACTACAAAAATTACTTACATTCCATATTTGTTCTCCACTATGAAGATTTGTGTACAGACCAATCCATTCAATGCCTTTTCTTCTTTCTAAAGTTTGATTATTTTTGGTATAAGGTGCTTTCTGTTGCATCTTTTCTTTCCCTTTCCTAGAGTGCACTTGAGAATCAATAGTTGATAGGCCTTGCTTCTCAGGAATTAACTTTGCATTCATTGATGGTTCGTGCTTCTTGATCTACACAAGCAAAATACAAAAGCAATAAGCTTTATAGGAGAATATCATTAGAGAGAAAAGCTTTAAATTTTATACTTTAAAATTTACCTTTGGTTGGGAGCTCGTTGTTGTTCTTTGTGGACAACTTTGTCTATTTTGTCCTTGTAGTCCACATATCTTACATCTCATTTTTAGACCTTTTTGTCCATTTTCTGTTATGTCTTTTTGGCTCATCCTTGTCTTTCCTCCTCTGTTTTTGTGGTCTTCAAGGCATCTTCCTCACATGTGGAGGCTGTATTGGATCATTATCTCTGGGCTAAAATTTTTTTCCCCTTAATGGTTGTAATGAATGTTTGTAAGCAGTAAGATATTTGTCTTTCAAATACCATTCAGCCACATAGTCTTTGGGATTTTTCTTGTCATGGTACATGGCACAAATAGCAAGTGAGCATGGGATTCCACTTAAATCCCATGCCTTACATTTGCACTTTAATGACTTCAAAGAAACTGTATGCTTATCTTCTTTGTGCACAATCTCAAAACCTTCATCCCAATTCCATGCTAACCTACAATTCATAGACTCCACCATATTTTTCTCCAACTTCTCCAATGCCTTAGGGGCAATATTGGTTCTCCACTTTTGCATAAAAGACCTCTTTACATTCATCCTTTCCATTACCATGAGCCTTATCTCTTCAAGCATATTTATAATATTCTTGCATTTGGGTTCCAATATCCATGCATTGAATGCTTCAGTTGTGTTGTTGTCTACAATATCACATTTTGATCTGGGATCAAAATATGCCTTGCACCAATATTAAAGAGGAGTTTCCAATGCAAAATTTGCAGAACCAGATGCAAGGGCATCTAATTTTTTAAGCTGACCATCTAAATCCTCCACATAAGTTGCCCTTGCAATATTCCAAAATTGCATTTTCAACTCATCACCCTTGTAAGTTTTTTGCCACTTGGCATTTATATGCCTAGCACATAGTCCATGTTCCACATGTGGCATGATTCCTTGAATAACTATAAAAAAACCATGTTTAACAAAAAGTAGTCTAATTAGATAAAATATTCTAAATTTTGTTGTTTCACTTCAAAAAAATAAAAAAAAATGAAGAACATACCAAGTGACTATCTGACATCAATGTCACGCCTTCACCATTGTAGTGCCCAATATCTTGCATTAGGTTATTCAAAAACCACCTGTAAGATGCCTTGTTTTCAACCTCAACAACTGCCCATGCTACTGGAAACATTTGGTTGTTTCCATCCTTACCCACAGCAACCAATAACTCCCCTTTGCATACACCTTTTAGGAAGCAACCATCAATCCCTACAAAGGGTCTATAGCCTTCTTTAAATCCTTTTTTAAGGGCCTCAAAGCAAACATATAACCTCAAGAAATATGGCTTATTCTTTGCATTATTTCTATCAACTTGTATTTTTACTATAGTACCTGGATTAGTATGCATTAACTCTGCAGCATATCCTTGTAACCTAGCATACTCATCTATATAACCACCCTCTAGTTGCTTAAGCATTGTGCTTTTGGCTCTTTGACACATGTTATCACTGGTGTAGACATTTAATTCTTTTCTTCATAAATCCTTCAACTCCCTAATCTTTATATTAGGTTGGGATAAAATTCTATCCTTAAAGTGTTTAGCTATATAATCAGCAGAGATAAGATCAATCTTGTTAGTTCTAAAACACCTATGCTCGGGATTATATGTTTTAATCACAAAACAGTGGTTTCTAGAGTCATAACTAGCAAAAAGACTCTATGGACAGCCCTCCATGCACCTAACCCTGACTCTCTTTGGTTCATTTTTCTTAAACCTAAGCTGGACCCCTTGTGTAAATGCATACTTCTTAACAGCATCTTTAAATTGCTTATTATTTTGGAATCTCATTCCTAGTTCCCATATTGGAATAAGACACTATGGATTATATCTTGGTCCAATTTGTACCTTTTTAAAACCTTGAACACCTTCTTCTTCGCCAGATTGTTCACTCTCATAATCTCCAAGTTCTGAAGAATCTAAATAATCAGTCTCATATCCTTTCATTTTTCCTTCCAATGTTGCTCTATATGTGTTTTCTTGACCTACATCAAACTCATTCACACCCGTTTCACTAACAGTCTCATTCACCCTCTCACTCTCACCGTCACCTTCATCATTACTGCCATAAACCTTAAATTCCTTCACTAAAATGATTGCCATGCCCTATACCCACTGGAATTTCTAAGTTACCATCTTCATCTATTTCCTTACCTTCTCTCTCTTTGAAAACTTTTACCTTTTCTCTAATAGTTCGTATTTCCTCTTCATCATTATCACTGAAGCAAGCAACATCTATTAGGAAAACTTCATGTTCATCTTCATCATCTAGCTCATTACCTCCCACATTACAAGCAACATCTAAATTATCATTAACTTCATTTCTGTCCTCATCTTCACCAACACCTAAACCATCATTAAATTCATATCTGACCATATCCTCACTAATACCTAAACTATCCTTAAACTCATCACTTACAACATCCTTAACGTCATCTCTAATAACATAATTTACTATATCACCTAACACTTCATTGTCATCCCTTAACCCATTATTACTGTCATCAAGTATATCTTCCACATTTACATCTTCAATATAATAAGCAATAGGTAGTAATTCCTCTAGGGCATTAGGAGCATCAATTTGGTGATCTGCATATAATTCTACGGTGCAATGCTCAAATAAATACTCTTTTAGTTTCTTACTAGTAGTCTCATCATGCAACAACACTAGACCTTCACCTAGCTTATTTCCAGGGATCCTAAAGTAAATCTATGACTCATGGGAATAGCCTATCTCTCCTATAATTTTTAAGACCAAAGAGTATGATATTTTATTAGGTTGACATTCATGTCTAACCTCTCCACCACCCACATAACTTAACTCATTGTGATTCGCATTCACAAATCTCCCACCATGAAATATTCTCAATAAATATATTATCTCAAGCCCACCATCCATTCTACACATATATATAATAAAATACATAAATAAATAAAGTAAAAAAAATTAGGTGAAAAACTACCTTATAATAAATTTATTATCATCTATTAACTAATTATTAAATTCAATAATAAATTTCAAAAAATGATTCCCTATCTGTTGGACCACTTCATACAACAAAAATCCAAACACAAACCCATATAAAGACAAACGACCAAACAAAAAAACCCATATAAAGACGAAGCTATCACTTTCTCGTTACAACCACAAAACCATAAAGTGCATAAGAAACTCTACTAAATAGTAAAACCATGAAAGAACAAGACAAATACCAACTTTAGAAAGCTAAGTTATGTGGGTCACCACTCACCTAGAGATCCTTTCAGTTTTCCTTCTTATTGTGATTGAGTTTAGATCCTTCAATAAAGCATAATACACCCGCGATTCTTTTTCACGATGTAGCTTTCGATGTGATTCTCGTTCTTCTTCAATTCATGATTTTTATTTTTTCTTGACAAAGTTCCCACTTTTTCGCATGTTTTCTTCTGCCACAGTTTCAACAAGAGATGTAAAGCTAGGTTATATTTAGGGTTGGGGATTTTAATTTCCGTTGTAAGTGGTTTTTCTTTTTTTTTTTTTGAGTTTTTAGTGTTTAATTAGGTATTAAGATTATTTACTTTAATTTTTTTTCTTTTAAAAATAATATGTCATCTGTCTATTTTTGCCACATCAGATTTACACATATTTTATAAAAGCCAATATGTCAAAGAATTAATGGAGTTTTATATTAATTAATAGATTCCATCCAAAAAAGGGCTTGTATAGTGAAAAATATCACTTTAAAGACTTATTTAGATGTTATAAAAGAAGAGGGGCTTTTTTAGATTTTTAGACATAGTTTAAGGGCTTTTTTTTATAGTTTTAGCCTTTATTTTTTGTCAAAAAAAAGTATTATATTTTTTGTTTTCAACTAATAATTGCTACATTAGAGTCAATGTACTTATAGAGTATTCAAGCAACAATGCTCGAACATAATAAAATAAAATAAAAAATAGTTTTTTAAATAAAATTAAATGATAAAATCATATTTGTGATCTAAGTAGAAATAAATAAATTGATAAATAAGTTATAAGAGACCAATAATTATAATGATTATTTAAAAATTACAAAAACATTAAGGGTATAAACGTTATTTTGCAAATAAAATTTTTGTTCATTTTCTTTCCCTAGCATTTCTTTTAAATTGGGGTAAATGAAAAATAAAACTTTGGAGGAAAATGAAGGGATTTTCATCATCATCCCTTTCCTGTATTATTTTTAAAATTTATTTTAAGCAAGGAAATACAAAGAATAGATTTCCATATTTTTCTTGCTTTCTTTTCTTTTCACTTTCCTACATCAATCCAAACAGGTAAAGCTAAAAGAAGTAAAAAGTCAGAGCAAAGTTAAAAGCAGTGATTAGACTTAATTACATATGATCAAATTTAGGTCTGACCAGAAACTTGCTGATTCTGGATTCAAATCTCTCTTGCTCAAAACCTTTACATGTTATGGGTTAGATTAACTGGATTTTGTTTTAACATCATAGCTAGTATAACATGATTTTTTTAAAAAAAAATAAGTGTAAGAAAATGTTTTTTGTAAAATAAATGATATAAATAACACATCATCAGAATTCTACAAAAATTTACTAGAGAGGTGAGACAATCGTGAGTTTAGTTTCTTCAAATTTCTTAAACTGGTGATATTTTAAAATTTAAATTAAATTGTTCGAACTGAAAAACATTTCTGATAGTACCAATTGATTGAAAATTTATAAGATGCATACGTAAGACTCGTCCTTAAGATTTCATTTGATAGAAAAAAAAATAAAAAGAAACACAATTTAGTGGTTGAATTAAAAATAACATATATTATTAAGTAACTTAATTATTAAATTACTTATAAATTTGAGACATTTTAGAATTCAATTTAAATTGTTCGAAATGAAAAACTTTTGTGATATTATCCTGATTGAAATTCAGACTTATCCTAAACACTCTCACTGTCCTTAATATTTCATTTGACAGAAAAAAATAATTTAATGGTGGAGCTACAAAACAACACATTTTGCTATGTAACTTATTTATCAGATTTTTAATAAATTAACGATATTTTAAAATTCAAATTAAATTAATAAATATTGAGGTCACCAAAAATATGTAGATAGCAAAAGTCAGGGTCAATCTCACTACCAAAATTAGGTATATTTTTGAAAAGAGACAATAATTTGGGGTTTTGTAGGGTTACAACTAAATTTAGAGTTTTTACAATTGCAACTATCCCTAGAAAAGATAAAGATTGAGATAAATAAATAACACAAGGATTCACTTACAAGGCATTTAATAATCCTGACTTCTTTGTTGATCATTGATAATAAAAGTTGATTGTTAATTCAATAGTCAACTGTAGTTCAACTAGTACAATGAGTTACGTCATCAATCCTTACTTAATCACTAACCATACTTAGTCATTAACCAATAATACGATTTCCAATTAATCTCTAACTAATTAATTTACATAGGATACGATCTCTAGATAATATTATGGGTTGACTTCAGTAACGAACACATACAATGTAAATTCATTCAAGTTAAACTTCGGTTCTCGGACTTATGTTTTTAACCTAGCAGTAGATTATTTAATTTAATCAAATAATAGTGCTCCTAGTTAATCAAACAAACAATCATGGTAAGAAGCTCAGAGAATCTTAGATACTTAATAACAATTGCCAAGAATTATGTCATGGTTTGAAATATCATATATTTTACTAATTTCAGATAAATAAATCACATACGGTTGGGCTCGTCTGCAGTGTCATCTTAATTTCAAAATAAAATTAATTAACTTTCTACTAAACCTGGATTCAAAATTTAATTACATAAACAAAATATAATTATTTACATCCCAAGTATAAGGTACATAAAAGTAGCACTGTACAGTATAAAAGTAAATCTAGTATACCTCGACGAATCGGTAAAGTCGCTTGAGGAATACCGGGAATCAGGTCCTCCAAAAAAGCAGACCCGAACTCTTTGCAAATAATCTGGGAGTGAAAAATAAAGGGGTGAGTGAATGTGCTCAATAATAAATACCTATACGAAAGCTAATATTACATATTCTATACGCAATTTGTTGGCTCTATAGGCTAAACTAAGAGGGGGGTGAATCGGTTCTTAGCTAACCTTATGTTCATTTTTCGATTTTTCTAAATTCTCTAGCCTATATTGAAGTTTTCTAAGTTCTCTAAGTTCTCTAAGCTATGCAAGCATGCAATCCAAATTCAATGCAATAAGCATAAATATAATTACAGGTAAATAAAGAGAGAAGGGAAAAAGAAATGTACGCAACGATTTGTAGAGGTTCGGCAACCTTGCCTACGTCCTCTACCTTGAGATGCTCCCAAGGATTTTCTCCAAATTCACTATCCTTGAATTTGTGTTTACAATCCCTCTTTTTCTTAGGTTCAAGAGTAACCTCTTCTCCCTCTTTTTCTATGCTAAAGAGAAACCTCCCTCTTTTTCTTAGGCTAAAGAGAAACCTCCCTTTTTTTCTAAGGCTTAAGAGAAACCTCTCCTTTACAAGGTGTTTACAAGGAATGTAATCAAAGAAGGCCTCTAGGTAGGCAAGTGATTACAAAGATTAAGCACAAAAAAAGCCTATTCAATATTTATGCTATTCTATACAAGGAATATGAGAGTGATGAAAGATGAAGAATTTTAAGCACTTGAGATGTTGTTGAGGCTTTGAATATGAGGAAAATGAAGAATGGAGTTGCTTAGCAGTTCCCCTTGTTTCCTTAAGCTTTTAAGCCTCTATTTATAGTCTCTCGGATGGTTTGTGAACGTTGGTTGAAGCCAAAATTGAATATGACCATTGTATCTCACAAAACTAGCTGTTGGAGTGCTTTTTCCTGTAAAGGGATCGATCCTATGCCCAAGGGGATCGATCCCCAAATTTCAGAATGCTTATTCTGGGCTTGAGGGACCTTTTTGCCTCTAAAATATCTTACTACCATGAAGGGATCGATCCCTTCCCTTAGGGGATCGATCCCATGCTTCCAGAGAGCGTTTTTCCTGCACTTTTGGGTTAGAAATGATAAAACCTTTGATCCTAATTAAACCCAAAACATTTTGACATTTTTGTGGGAGTTTTTCTTGACTTTCTCAAATGAAAACATGGTCTAAAAATTCATTAAGTAATTTTCTAAAGTTGTGTTTCATATATTCTTGAAAATATTCAAAACCATTTTATAAAGTATTAAGGCCAATAAGAATATATCATTAAAGCATGGTCTTAATGTTTGTTATGAGCACTTAAAAATGGATTGAGAAAATCATGTGTGGTAAAGCAAATTTACAATTTGAATCAAAACATACAAGCTCACTTAACTTTTTGTCATTTCAAAATACATATGTCAATTTAAAGCTAACACAATTTAATAAAAGGATTTTCTTACAAAATCATGAATTAGAATCTTAAAATTTAAATCAGATAGTGGATTGGGTAATCAGAGGAGTATGGGAGATACTTTGAAGTACCTTACATGTTCTAATATCCAAGTCCATTATAGGGAATTTAAAATCTTAACTAAATCACAAATTTAGTAAATATTTAATAGTAATTAAAACATTTCATAAAATCATTCAAAATACATCAATTATTCTGTAAACAATATTAAATCATATTTGTCTCATTTTCGAAATAGGTAATTCAAATACATATAATTCATCAAAGATATTATAAAATCATAAAACATATTAAACATACAAGTGAAATTGAAAACCAAATCAAACTGGGAGTGCCTGAATTTAAGTTAACTAGGGATTTACCACCCCAGTATAATTTTTGTGGAGATTAGGCTACACCCAACAGGTACATGCACTATAATAGACGTATGGCCATAGTCAGGGGACCACAGTGTGATCACTAGCTAAGTGTCACCTTTGAGAGCTAAAGACTGTGCTAGAGTTAGTAGCATCGAAACTGAATGGAAACGTAGGTCCCCGCAGGTAGCTGCTAGGCTAATAGTCTCAAAACATTTTAATAAATATTTAAGGATTGTTTACAGAGATAAATTAAATAAAACATGCCTTAAATAAATTCATAAGAAATAAAAATCACAAAATCACATAATCAAATATTATTTCACAAATCATATTATCAAAACATTATTTAGCCTTTCAAATACTCAATATAAATTCCACAAGAATAGAAAAATGTTCCAACATGAAATTTCAGAATAAATCTTATAATTAATTAAGGCATATATTGAATTTATGAGTAAATTCTATAAATTCATATTTAAGAATTTAAATGCAAACCTATAAAATCAGTTTTCTTATATTTTGAAAATTGTGCCAAGATGGTCTTTTTGAGTAAGTTAGGCTAATTTAGAAAAATTTTGGTAGCATAATAGTTTGTTTTAATCTAACATTCCTGCACAAAATCTAGCTTCAAAACCACAATTTTCAGTTTCCAATTTCAATCCAAAATATCAATTCCAATTTCACCAAACAACAATTTTATCAAAATCATGCAATGCTATATCCGTACGCTTCATATAAATATCCCTTACCTCTTCGTTTATCAATATCCGACTCTTCTGCACCGGTAGCACCTCCGGACTTCAGGGTTGTAGATTTAGTATTTAAACATGATAAATTCCTTATTCTTTAATTAAAAGAATATTTAACAATTTAAATGCTAATGAATTGTCTATTACAGCTCTAAATGCAATTTAAATTCTACCGGTTCTAAAATTATAACTTTTGTTTCATAAGTCCATTTTCGATTTCGATCGCACCTAAAATCTTAGAATAATTTGTACATTATTTTAGAACCTAAATTATATTGAAATGGACATGATTTCTTCTTTCCCTTCACAAGGCCGAATTGTTTCATCCTTCCTACACTTAATATTTCTTCAAATTAAGCTTACTATTTAATCTAAACTTACTTATTTAATTTTTTTTTACATCATTCCCACATGCTATTCAATTAAATGGCATCAATTTCATGTTCTACTAACCTTGGCCGAACCTCCCATATTGCCCAACATTTTGATTTTCTTCCATTTAGTTTAAACTAAGCTTGTTTTCTTACTTTTCATAATTTCTACAATTTTTCTACATTAAATTCTCATCAATTATACCATATTCATGGACATGGAATGTTGGCTGAAACCCTTGCCTACTTAATTTCATGATTCTAACATGATTTAAACTTAAGGAAGTATGGAAATAACTCAAACACAGAGAAATTAGTAAGAAAACCATGAAAAAGTCCAAACTTCCCAACAAACTCACCTTGGCCGAACAGTATAGGAGGGCTTGAAATCTGATTTTGGCCACTTTAGCAAGAGATATTGGTACCAAGAGGAAGAGCACTGAAAAATAGACAGTGTTTGTTAAGGAAATTTTTGGTTTCGGTATTATTTTCACTATGTTTTTTAGAGGTTTTTCTTCTTGGAAGCTTGGGCTATGGAGGTGAGGGAGAAAGGTTGAAGATGGCCGGCCAACATGCTCAAAAAATCTGTAGAATTTTCTGATTTTTAATGCCTTTCAAGTACAATTACCAAAATGCCCTTCTACTTAAAGGAATATTTCAATTTTACCCCTAAAGTTTGACTTTATTGAAAACAGTCTATCTAACCTCCAAAATATTTTATTTAATAAAAAACGCCTCTATTTAACTTTCTCTAATGTTTGGTGAAGCTTTTGTTGAGGTTCGGTTACCGATTTGGGTGAAATTACTAAAATACCCCTAACCATAAAATCGTATAAATTTTTGTTTTTACATCTAGTTTATTCCATCTAACTAGATGTTTTAAAACTATATTTTATGAAAATTATTTAGTGTAGATAGAGGGTCAAGAGTTCTTTTAATTGATCGTTATTTTCAAAAATTCTGACGACATATGGACTAAACCGTCATTTTTCAAATTGTTGCACATTTCCCAAAATATGGAAAAATAATTGAGTTTGAGACTACAATTCTTACCATCATATTTTTCGGCTTTGAATATCGAATCTATCAAGTTCCACCTTCATTTAGACCTTAGGGAATCAGTGGGGCCCACTTATTATTTCGCCTTATACCTAAAATATAATTATCAATTAATTAATTATAAATTATTCAATATTATTAATTAAATAAATAAAATCAAATAGTACTTCAAAATATGAGGTCTCACAAATTATTAAATTACCTTATAACTAAATTAAATAATTACTCAATAAACATATTCAAGATTATTAAATTCATGTTAACTATTATCAAGAAAGTTAAAATCATGCAAAGATCAACCAAATAAACTGTCGTAACGGTTTTGCGCTTAACGATTTTGAAAACATTTAAAAACAAAGGGAGTCGCCACCAATCTTTTTTGACTAGGTGTGATTGGTCACCTAAAAATATTTATCTTTTTAACAAAATCTCAAAATTAATTAAGCTTTATTAAAACGACAATTTTTGGCCGGTGAAACAAAAATCGGGTTCGAGAGTACAGTTACGTGTGGGGAAAGATTAGCACCCCCACAACGCCCGTTAAAAACGGTACCATACTAATCATGTGTTATCCTTTGATTTTAATAAAATGGTTTTAATTTAACATTAAAAAAGAACTCCATTTATTTTGAAATCATTTTTTATTTGTATTAATTTTGAAACATTTGAATTTTATTTTTTTATTTGAAATAAGTGAAAATCTTTTGTATTGAAAATTATTCCAAAGTACTCTAATACTTCTAGTAGCATTTCAGATAATTTCCTCACCTAGAGATTTCTTAAGAATAACTACTTGTGAGTTCTATAGAATCTCATCATCGGAAGATTCACACTCACTTCGAAAATTATTATGAATGCATATGATGCAAACAGATAATGAATGATGCAAATGAATTCTTTAATTTTTTATATAAATATTTTTTTATTTATTTTAAATAAAATTTTTTATTATTGAAAAATTGCACTAAGTATCCCAATACTCTGGTAACACTTAATGAACTTCTCTCACCTAGGAATTAGTTAAGAAATCACTACTTGTGAGTTTCATGACATCCCATCATCGGACCATTGTTTAATTATTAAATTTTATTATTTATTTTTCTTTTTTATATAAAAAAATAAATTATTTATTTTCATTTTTAATAAAAATTTAAATTATTGAAAAATCATACTAAATATCCCAATACTCTGGTAACATTTAGTAGACTCTTCTCACCTAAGGATCAGTTAAGAAATCACTACTTGTGAGTTTCATAACATCCCATCATCGGACCATTGTTTACGTTTATTTAAATTGAACCAAGATTTTTTAATATTCACTTTATCAACATGATAATTAATTTTACAAAAAAATTATTTATTATTAGCTTCTTGAAATCTAAACCCATGAAATTATGTGAATCAAATTCAAAACCAATATTTGTTGCTAATTCTAACTGAGATTTTTTTTATAATTCTTTTATAAAAATAAAATAATAAAAAATGAAAATAAATAATGACACATAAGATAATAAATTAACAAGTTAATAAACACAAACTAATTAAGATAAGAGTATACCCAAATGCTTTGGGTGTAAAACCCAAAGAAACTATTTGAAGATGGCCCAAGAAGAACCCAAAGGCTCTAACACCGGGTTGGGACCTTGCAAAATTGGGTCAGGCCTTATGAGGTTGCTGGTGGGTCAGGTGGGTCGCGATCCGGGTCTGGTGAAGCTAGTCGGGCACCCGGGTCGCGAGAGGAAGGTAGAGCCGGGTCATCAACCAGGTTGCTCGGATCATGAGTCGGGTCAGGGGTGGCACGCAGATCCTAGGGGCCTCCCAAAACGCTGCGTTTAGTCCTCTATAAAAGCCCCATTTTTTTGGCCTCTCCTCATTTCTGCCGATTTTCCCAAAAAATCCAAAAATCTCCCAAAAATCCTCTTAACCTCTTCAGTCGCCCGAAAGCTGCCGGCCACAGTGCGCCGCCGTACGCCGGTCGCCAGTGGAATTCTCGACACCCTAAAAATACTCTACTCCTCCCCCTCTACTCCGATCTGATGACCGTTTCCCCCAAAAACACTCCCAACCCTATAGATCTGACCCTTTTCGAAACCATTTCCACCTTTTTTTTGGTTGATGGTTCGGTTGTGGTTTTGGTTTGTGGATTTGTTGTGGTTTTTTTTTTTAGGTATTTGAAGATCAGTTTTGGGTTTAGGCTTTAGGTTCTGGGTTTTAGGGGTCTCGATTCTGAGATCCGAGTTGGGTCGCGCGGTTTTTGGTTGTGTTGATGGGTAGGAATAGTGGCTGTTTCTGTGGTTTTTGATGCTTTAGGTTCGGTTTAAGGTAAAGGGGTAGGGGGTATGTAGTGGTTTCAATGGTGGTGGTAAGAATCTGAGATGGCTTTTGGGTAGGGAAGGGGTCACGGTGATACAGCTAAGGCAGGGGGTGGTGTTTGTTGGTTTTTTGGTCGATTCTCAAAGTCTCTAGAGTCTCCGTTCTCTCTACCCCGAAGAAGAAGAAAATCTTTCTGTTTGGGTCCTCTTAAATAGATTTTTGGGACACCTTTTGCCTAGCATTACAGAATCAATCTTAGGTTGTCTCCTAGTTTTCATAGGCACTGGTCAGGGATGGAATTGACAGCATAGGGAAGGTGAGTTTAGGTGGAACTCGAGACTTAGGGGGAAGAGTTGAAGGCGCCGGCGACTGGAAGCACCAAATCTGGCCTGAGTGTAGCCGGCAAATCCACTCTCATTAAATGTGATGGGAAATGGCAGACAATAAAACAAATAAAAATGAAAATGAAAATGAAAAGAAAAGATAATAATAATAATAATAATAATAATAATAATAAAAAAGAAAAGACAATAAAGATAATAATAGTAATGATAATAATAATAATAATAATAACAATAATAATAAAGAAAAGAGAAAGAAAATAAAATAAAAATAATAATAATAATAAAATAAATAATGATAAAAAATAAAATAAAATAAAATAAAAAGAATTGCAGCCCATTTTTATTTGGGCCTTGAAGCTTATACATAAAGCCTAATCGAATTTATCACAATGCTCGTGGCCCAATATATTGTGTTTGGGCCATATTCATTTCCAACAAAAATGATTTTACTTAAACGTAAAATTATCGATTCGGACAAAATTGGGTGTCTACAGCTGCCCCTCTTTGCTTATTGCTGAGAATCAGGAATAGAACAAAGACAATAGACAACAATTTTGTCCGACTCAATACCTAATCTTTCTTTCCCCTCTTTTTTTTTCAAAGGTGCTCCTCTTACAACAGAGGCAGTGAAACTTTAAAATTTTTCTTGAAATGCGCTCCTTTTACAGCAAAGGCGATGAAACTTTAAAATTCTTTTCTGAAAATGTGCTCCTCTTGCAGCAAAGGCGATGAAACTTTAAATTTTTCCTCGAAATGTACTCCTCTTACAACAGAGGCAATGAAACTTTAAAATTCTTCTTGAAATGTGCTCCTCTTGCATCAGAGACAATGAAACTTTAAATTTTTTTCCTGAAATGTGCTCCTCTTGCAACAGAGGCAATGAAACTTTAAATTTTTTTTTAATTTTTTTGAAATGTGCTCTTCTTGCAACAGAGGCAATGAAACTTTAAATTCCTTCTTGAAATGTGCTCCTCTTGCAGCAGAGGCAATGAAACTTTAAATTTTTCTTCTAAAATGTGCTCTTCTTGCAGCAGAGGCCATGAAACTTTAATTTTCTTTTAAAATGTGCCCGGAGGTCTTAAATTTGTGCCCGAAGGACTTATAATTTATGCCCGGAGGTCTTAATTGTGCCCGGAGGTCTTAGAATTATGCTCGGAGGACTTGAGATTTGTGCCCGAAGGACTTAGAAATTTTGCCCGGAGGACTTGGAATTGGTGCTCGAAGGACTTGGAATTTATGCCCGGAGGACTTATCATTTATGCTCGGAGGTCTTAAATTTGTGCCCGGAGGTCTTAGAATTTTGCTTGGAGGACTTAGAATTTTACCCGGAGGACTTGAAATTTTGTGCCCGGAGGTCTTAGAATTTTGCTCGGAGGACTTGAGATTTGTGCCGAGAGGATTTAGGAATTTTGCCCGGAGGGCTTGGAATTGGTGCCCGGAGGACTTGAAATTGGTGCCCGGAGAACTTGAAATTTATGCCCGAAGGTCTTAGAATTTGTGCCCGGAAGACTTATACTTTTGCTTCGAGTATCGAAATTTGAGCCCGGAGGACTTGAAACTTGTGCCCATAGGTCTTGGAATTGCTCAGAGAATTTGTGCCCGGAAGACTTGGGATTTACTTAAGAATTTTAAAATTGATGCCCGAAGGACTTTCAATTGGTGCTCAGATGTCTTGAATTTGCTTTTCTTTCGAAAATTATTCTTCAATTTTAATTGGATTCATAAATGTCATAATCAAACTAAATAAGTATACTTGACTTTCTTATCTTGAGAAAAGTTACACAACTTTTAAAATCTTGATTAAATTGTTTTGAGCCTTTTGCTTGAGGAACATGTCTTACTCTCAAACTTTGCTTCAAAATTTTCAATGCTAATGCTGCCTGATAGTGTATATGTGCACATGTATGCATGACACTCGATCCTATAGATTTCTCTAACTTTGAAACTTTCTCTTTATTTTGGAAATTATGCATCCACTCAATTAGGCACTAGTTAAACTAGGCTTGAAAAATCTATTCCCTCAAAGTGTCAACTTCGCTGGGCTTAAACTTTCAATAGTGCCAACTACGTTAGACTTTAAAAATCTCATCTCTTAATGTGCCGATTTCGCTGGACTTAATAACACACAACGGTCCCAACTACATCGGGCTTAAATTCTCATCTCATGCTCACAAAAACTCTTTTTTTTTCCTTTTTTTTAAGAATAATGTTCCTTTGTATTTGATATTTTCTTTTCCTCAAAACTCAAACTCAAGAATCATTGACTTGTTCATTCATCTCAAAAGCTCTCAATTTCATGTATTTTTCAAATGTTCCAAATGTGGAAACTCTCTTAATTATTTTTCATCTTCTCAAACATTCTACTTACCTTTTCTCATTTTTTTCTTCTTCTTCATTTGACTTTCCCACTTTCCAAAAACTTTTTTTTTAATTTTTATATTACCTTTTCTTTTTATGTGTTTGAAATAAATCTCTCCTTTTATTTTCAAACTACATTTTCATTACCTTATTATTTTCAACAAGAAATTTCCTTTTATTTCTTCCACTCTCTTTTTTCTCTTTTTTTTTCTTCTTTCTTTTTTTTCCTTTTTTTTGTTTTTCTTCTCTTTTTAAAATTAATTTTTTCAATCCAAAAACTCCTATATTCACATTTTTCAATGTTTGGCAAATGTAATGATCACTGATGCAAATGCAAATGCAATATCGATAATGCCAATGCAAATTTCTTTATTAATGATGTTAATGATCTTTTTTCCTCTTTTTTTTCCTTTTTTCTTTTTCTTCTCTTTTTTTGAATTAATTTTTTCAATCCAAAAACTCATATATTCACATTTTCAATGTTTGGCAGATGCAATGATCACTGATGCAAATACAAATGCAATATCAATAATACCAATGCAAATTTCTTTATCAATGATGTTAATGAATAGCCAACTATTATGATTTAGATATAGACAACTTTTGTCATGATGCAAATGCAAATGAATTCTATCAAGATGCAAATGCAAATGTTTCATGCAAATGTGCATTGTAAAGATACAAATGCAATTATCCAAAATTTTCTTTTGATTTTCTCTGCTTGTTGACCAAAATCTTTTCATTTCCACTTTCTCATCTATATTACTTTAAAGCATTTGTCTCATCACTTGAAGCCATTTTTGTACCTATGCAACAAGGGTTGCCCCATGACAATCATCACATTACTTTTTGAAACACCATAGGAATTCATTTTACAAACAAAATTTTTCCTAACAAAAATTTCCCCCAAAATGGCACAAGAAATTCTTTCCCTAACAATAATTGTCAAACCCTTTTTGTTTTCTTTTTAAAACACTGTCAAAACTTCCTCAATCATAATTGCCCCAAAATAGCATAAAAAAATCCCTGTCTCACAATAATTGTTGAATTCTCTCATTTTTGCTTGAAACACCATCAAAATTTTGATTAGCAATCGAAAAATTTTCAAACCAAATTGCCTCAAGCATCCTTTCCATTTTCAAATTCAAAAGACAAATGGTTTTCATTTTTGAATAATATCTATCTAGCCAAAACTCTTTAATTTTACAAGATTGCCCCATATAACTATGAACAAAGAAAGTTAAACACAAATCCATCAAAGAATTATCATTTCAACAAAATACGTGACATTTGAGTCTCTTGAAAGTCGGTGACCATTGTTAAGATTTGTATGGAGGGAATGAAAATTTTTCCTCATTAGATGGATTGGGTGGTTTCAATGATCAATATCCAGTTCATCAAGAAAAAACTCATAACTCAGTGAAAAAGGGAATGAATGTTCTTTCATTCGGGCTCACAAATGAAACACAAGTTTTTCAAAAAATGATGAATTCCTTGCAAGTCATGGTTTTGCAAAAAGATTTATCTTGAAATGCAGACAAAATTTGACACTCTTTTAATTTTCAATTTATGTATTTTGATAGTTGTCAAGACTAGCCAAAATGGGATCAAGCTTTTGCTGAGTTATTTGGGAATGGAGAGAAGGTTCAAAATTTTATATCAATCCCTGTAATGGATCATCAAAACAGACATTCTTGGTTCTCTTAAGGGTTATGGATGCTCATGGGTCTCAAAATTATTTCATAATGCCATTTCTTGTTTGACCTTGACATTACCGCGAATGACCTCGAAAGGTTTTTACTTTTGCTCTAGACTGCCCCTTTTGAGGTTTTCACCCTAAAGCCTCATTTATATTTTTCCTTTTTTCATTTTTTTTATTATTCCATCATGCACTTAAGAATTCAAAATACATCCAAAATTGGTTGTGAAGATTCTTGAAGGACAATCTTGGTTGAGAAATAAGCTAAGTGCCTCATTGGTTATGATAATTCATAAAGGAAAAATCTCTTCAGTTTAAACATCCACGTTTGATCGAAATGGACTTTTCAAGGTACGTAATGTAGGCCAAGTTTCGAGGTTTTGAAAGAACAGATAATAAGGCCCAAAATGTGTTTAAAGGTGGTAACCAAGGATCATTTAATATGATGTGAAGACTTATTCAATTCATTTGACCTCTTATTTCTTATTTTGCCACTCTTTCATTTCATTTTCTCTTTTTTTCTATTTCTTTCTTGCAATTTCTTTTTTTCTTCATTTTTTTCACCCTTTTTTTCTTTTACCTTATGGAGTGAAATCAAAATCTTGTAAAGCTAATTCACCTCACATTTGCCCCTTAACATGATAAACCATTTTGACTTAGAATCGGGGCTAGTCATTCGTACTCTTAGAGAAGGTTTTTGTATATGTACCCCCCAATGTGGAGGGTGATCCTTGGTTAAGGTTTATTTAGAAAGAATTTATAAGGCTCAAAGAGGGTAGCAAATGGATAAATTTCATATTAGTGAAAAGAATGATGAAAGATGACCATTTGTCATTTCAAACATGGTCACTTAAATTGACAAAAATTTCCTTGAGTCAAAAAAGTCAAATATTTGTCTTTCTGTTGTTTTTTTGGTTTTTCAAGATGGAATTTCTTGGATATTTTCAAATTTTGGTTCCTTATTCTTCTTCTTCTTCTCTCTCACTTTTTCTCTCTCTCCTCTTTTTTGTGTTGTTTGGAATCATTCGAATATCCTGAGTGCATGATATCACAATCGATTTTCTTTTTCATTTTTTTGTTTCATTTTTTTCTTTTTTGTTGTTTTTTTTGCTTTTTTTTTTACAACTCATGTGGCAACAAAATATTGCTACAAAATGCCCACAAGCTAGTGAAAACTATTGGAATTGGCATATTTAACTTTGGGTTGCTCATGATGTTTTTACCAAGAGAGGAAAAAGGTATTGCATTATTTGGGCAAGTTAAGGGTATGGTACTTTGTCCTCCTCAATTTTGGTTTCAGTCACATGAATGAATCGAAGATTCAGAAATGGCATAAGGAATCTCATGGCTTGTGGTTTTTCAAACGGATTCGGGTAATTCTGACAAGTATGACGCTCCTGTGGCCATTGATAGAAAGGAGTGTTTTCTAGCATAGTTTTGACACATATCAAATTACCAAAATTCAAATTTTAAAAGAGTATCATGCTTGATTTTTCAAGGAATCCAAAAATGAATTTTATCAAATTGATCGTTTCATTATTCATTGCCTAGGTAAAGGTTATTACACTTTGATGGCATATTGTGAACTGGTAAACATGGATCCTGAAGTTTGCACTTATTCTCCTTAAATGCATGAAGTCTTTATAAGAGATTTAGGGCATGGAAACAATTGGGGAAGGTAGTTGATGGGATGAATTTTTCTGATAATGATCACCAATTTTTCAAAACTCTCTTCAATCTTTCTTTATTTTGTCATTTTGTTCAACTTCTTTGATCGTTTGGTTTAGTCATGTGAGGCTTTATTTGAATCATTTTATATATATATTTATATATATATATATATATATATATATATTAAAAAATGTGATTTCTTTACAAAAAGAATCAATCAATGCCATTTATATATATCAAATACAATGACAAATCAAAATAAAAAATGTACATGAAAAATTTTCTACTATATTTTCAAAAAATCTATTTACAACAATTAATGGCATAACAAAGTAAAATACACAAAAATTTTGTTGAAAATTCCCTCCCGTTTGACAACTTTACATATCAACTTGGAAAATCAAATCTGAAACATGTAGAAATGACAAGTTAAAAAAAATAAAAGAATCATTTTATGCCCCACAAAATGTTCCAAAAAGTTTCCTTTTTCATAAAAAGCAGAAAGAATTTCTTCCACTTTGAAATGCGGTGTAAAATGTATGAGATATGATAGAATGGGATGAATTACGAACATATTTGCACAAAATGGAATATATGCTAAATGCAAATAAAACGAAGATTGTGTTTTTTTTCCTTTTTTTAAAAAAAATCACCTAAATTACATAATGACAAAATGCACATAATACGTTAACGAATATATAAACACATTGATGACTGATGAATTGAATGATACAAAATAAAAAATATCATGAGGTGCAAATGTGCTTAAGAAAAATGATTTTTTTTAATGTACAATGCCATGACAATAACATTTCTATTATGCATGTAACATAAAATGAGAAAGTAAAAAAACTGGATTAAGAGTCCATGAATTAAAACCAAAAGACCATTCTTATCAATTTTTAATTTTTTAATTTCCTTTCAATTATTTTTTTTTCAAATTTTTTTTCAACCATTTCCACATTTATTTAACCTAACCTCACCATCCAACACTATTTTCTCCTCATCTTTATTTTACATCATATAATTTATTTGAAAATTTTTCAAAGGAAAAAAAAAATTTCTTGTTGACTCTCCTTCAGTCTTAATTATTTGTTTTGACTCTACAAAGAATAAAAAAGTTTCTTTTATCCATTCTTTTATTTTGGAAAAAAATGAATACCTTTCTCTCTTAGTCCCTTTTATTTTCCTTTTTCCTGATTTTGTCTCAAGAAATTCTTTTATAAGAATAATAAGGAATAAAAAAAATTTTGAATTAAAACAAAAGACTTAATTAAATTTCTTCTTATTATTTTTAGTGAGGGAAACAAAAATCTTATTTTTCTCAACCTTTTTTTTTTTACAAATTATTTCATTTTTTATAAAAAGAATAGTTTATGATCCTTTTTTATCATTTTCATTTTTTTTAAAATGGTGGAAGAAACTAAAACTTTCTTGTTGCTCTTGTAGATACAAAAACCTCTTATAGCAAAAAATGCAGAAACCTCCTTTTCTTCTTGCTTTGGAGAACATATTTTTATTAGTTCCTATTTTTATGCACCTATTTTCAAAAAATTCCTCCTTAAAAAAATAAATAAATAAAGAATGAAGAATTATTCGCATTTTTAAAAGAAAATCTACATATTTGTTCTATTACTTTTATCACACATCTTTATTTTTTTCAAAAATAAGTGGATTTTTTTTTGACAAGATCTTTTATAAAGAAAAAAAATATTTTTTTATTTTTATTTTACAAAAATTCTATTTTTTAAAAAAAATCAAAGACTTAAATTATATACAATTCAAATCAAAGTTGATTGTACTTTTATTATTGACATGAGAAAATGGGTCGAATAGTGTCCCCTCATGTGTCCTAATTTTGGGATTATCTCTACATAATTTGAGCATGGCTCTAACTAAGACTGGCTTCTTAGGGCCCTTTACATGCTGGGTTGGGATTTATAAAGATCTAAAGGTTCCCAAATTATACCTCACTGTCATCCACACTGGACCAGTAAGGTTTAATTTGAGTGGGAGTATTTCATTTGCCATTGCGGAGGTGATTACCTCACGAGAGCATAGGTACTTTACTCCCTCCTAAGGAGGACAAAACCCGGGTATAGAGCTCATGTTATGCAAATGCAAGTGCAAGTGTGTGTATAAGGGAACATGTCAGACTCACATTAAAATATTATCTTTATCCTAAATGCCTCAACAATTTATTAACAACAAGTATGTACAAACATAAAATAAATAACATAAGAAGCAAATGCAAACAAAAATTCTTTTCTAAATCCAAGTGAATTAAGTTTAAATATCAATCAAGACTATTAAATCAAAACTTTGGATAACACATGATTAATGAAGGGCTTGACCCTCAAAACATCCCTAGTGGAGTTGCCAAGCTATCGTAACGGTTTCGCGCTCGACGATTTTGAAAACATTTAAAAACAAAGGGAGTCACCACCAATCTTTTTTGACTATGTGTGATTGGTCACCTAAAAATATTTATCTTTTTAACAAAATCTCAAAATTAATTAAGCTTTATTAAAAAGACAATTTTTGGCCTGCGAAAACAAAAATCGGGTTCAGGAGTATGGTTACGTGTGGGGAAGGATTAGCACCCCCACAACGCCCATTAAAAACGATACCATAGTAATCATGTGTTATCCTTTGGTTTTAATAAAATGGTCTTAATTTAACATTAAAAAAGAACTCCATTTATTTTGAAATCATTTTTTATTTGTATTAATTTTGAAACATTTAAATTTTATTTTTTTATTTGAAATAAGTGAAAATCTTTTGTATTGAAAATTATTCCAAAGTACTCCAATACTTCTGGTAGCATTTCGGATAATTTTCTCACCTAGAGATTTCTTAAGAATCACGACTTATGAGTTCTATAGAATCTCATCATCGAAAGATTCACACTCACTTCGAAAATTATTATGAATGCATATGATGCAAACAGATAATGAATGATGCAAATGAATTCTTTAATTTTTTATATAAATATTTCTTTATTTATTTTAAATAAAAATTTTTATTATTGAAAAATTGCACTAAGTATCCCAATACTCTGGTAACACTTAGTGAACTTCTCTCACCTAGGAATCAGTTAAGAAATCACTACTTGTGAGTTTCATGACATCCCATCATTGGACCATTGTTTAATTATTAAATTTCATTATTTCTTTTTCTTTTTTTATATAAAAATATAAATTATTTATTTTCATTTTTAATAAAAATTTAAATTATTGAAAAATCATACTAAATATCCCAATACTCTGGTAACATTTAGTAGACTCTTCTCACCTATGGATCAGTTAAGAAATCACTACTTGTGAGTTTCATAACATCCCATCATCGAACCATTGTTTACATTTATTTAAATTGAACCAAAATTTTTTAATATTCACTTTATCAACATGATAAATAATTTTTTAAAAAAATTATTTATTATTAGCTTCTTGAAATCTAAACCCATGAAATTATGTGAATCAAATTCAAAACCAATATTTGTTGCTAATTCTAATTGAGATTTTTTTTATAATTCTTTTATAAATATAAAATAATAAAAAATGAAAATAAATAATGACACATAAGATAATAAATTAACAAGTTAATAAACACAAACTAATCAAGATAAGAGTATACCCAAATGCTTTGGGTGTAAAACCCAAAGAAACTATTTGAAAATGGCCCAAGAAGAACCTAAAGGCTCTAACACCGGGTTGAGCCCTTGCAAAATCGGGTCAGGCCTTATGAGGTTGCTGGTGGGTCAGGTGGGTCGTGATCCGGGTCTGGCGAAGCGGGTCGGGCACCCGGGTCACGAGAGGAAGGTGGAGCCGAGTCATCAACCAGGGTGCTCGGATCACGGGTCGGGTCAGGGGCGGCATGCGGATCCCAAGGGCCTCCCAAAACGCTATGTTTAGTCCTCTATAAAAGCCCCATTTTTTTGGCCTCTCCTCATTTCTACCGATTTTCCCAAAAAAATCCAAAAATCTCCCAAAAATCCTCTCAACCTCCTCAGCCGCCCGAAAAGCCGCCGGCCGCAGTGCGCCTCCGTGCGCCGCCTTACGCTGGTCGCCGGTGGAATTCCCGACACCCCAAAAATACTTTACTCCTCCCCCTCTACTCCGATCTGATGACCATTTCACCCAAAAACACTCCCAACCCTGTAGATCTGACCCTCATCGAAACCATTTCCACCCCTTTTTTTGGTTGATGGTTTGGTTGTGGTTTTTTTTTTGCAAGTATTTGAAGATTTGTTTTGGGTTTAGGCTTTAGGTTCTGAGTTTTGGGGGTCTCGGTTCTGAGATCCGAGTTAGGTCGCGCGATTTTTGGTTGTGTTGACGGGTAGGAATAGTGGCTGTTTTTGTGGTTTTTGATGCTTTAGGTTCGGTTTAGGGTAAAGGGGTAGGGGGTATGTAGTGGTTTCGGTGGTGGTGGTAAGAATTTGAGATGGCTTTTGGGTAGGGAAGGGGTCACGGTGATACGGCTAAGGCAGGGGGTGGTGTTTGTTGGTTTTTTGGTTGATTCTCAAAGTCTCTAGAGTCTCCGTTCTCTCTGCCCGAAGAAGAAGAAGAAAAATCTTTCTGTTTGGGTCCTCTTAAACAGATTTTTGGGACACCTTTTGCCTAGCATTACAGAATCAATCTTAGGTTGTCTCCCAGTTGTCATAGGCACTGGTCAGGGATGGGATTGACAGCATGGGGAAGGTGAGTTTTGGTGAAACTCGAGACTTAGGGGGAAGAGTTGAAGGCGCCGGCGGCTGGAAGCACCAAATCTACCCTGAGTGTAGCCGGCAAATCCACTCCCATTAAATGTGATGGGAAATGGCAGACAATAAAACAAATAAAAATAATAATGAAAAGAAAAAAGAAAAGAAAATAATAATAATAATAATAATAATAATAATAATAATAATAATAAAGAAGAGAGAAAGAAAATAAAAATAAAAATAAAAATAAAATAAATAATGATAAAAAATAAAATAAAATAAAAGGAATTGCAGCCCATTTTTATTTGGGCCTTGAAGCCCAAAAATAAAGCCCAATCGAATTTATCACAATGCTTGTGGCTCAATATATTGGGTTTGGGCTCTATTCATTTCCAACAAAAATGATTTTATTTAAACGTAAAATTATCGATTAGGACAAAATTGGGTGTCTACATAAACAATTTTGAATAATACAAAAACAAAAATAATCAATCAAGAATAAAAATCTAGCAAGAACCTAACAAATAATTAATAAAACTAATAAAGAAACAAAAATCAATGATAAAATTACTAGGAAATCGATAACTAATATTAAACAATAAAAAGACAATAAAAATCCCTTCAAAGGAACAATAAGAAAGCAATTTTGCCTAAAACTTTAATAAAAAAATGTTAAATCAATAAGAAAAACTAAAAAGAAAACAATTTGGAAGAAAAAGAAAATAAAATTTGGCAAAAAAAAGAAGAAAGAAAATAAAAGAAACAAATTTTTATGTAGAAAATAATAGAAATCGGCAAAAGTAATTAAAGAAGAAAAAAATCTTATTAAAAATTTAAAGAAAAACATGCAAAACTAAGAGAGGGCAATAAGGGATCACCCCTGTAGACACCTTATTTTGTCCGGGGTCTTGATTTGTATAAATAATTAATTGTTTTGAGTGACATTGTATTTTAATTTAACAATTTAGAATTAGGCTAGAATTAAATTAGAATTTTTTAGATTTAGAATTAACATTAATTAAAAAAATTAAAATTAAAATAGGATTTAGGAATTAAAAAAAAAAAGAGAGAAAAGATAAAAAGAAATAAAAATAAAATAAATTTTAGGATTAGATAATTAGGATAATTAAATTTTTAGGATAATTATTTAGATTAATAGAGTTGGATTAAGATTAATATAGGAATTAAGTAGATAAAATATTAAAAAAAAAGGGAGATAATTATTAGAATAAGTATAGTTGTATTAGGACTCTAACTAATTTGTGGCTATAAAAAGGATTAAAGCTCAGGGTTTAGGGGAGACAAAAAAAATACAGAATCAAGCTTCTTGAAATCATATTATTATTCTCGTACAAAAGGCCTTAACCTAACTTTGCCACTGACACCAATATCACCACCATTCTTGTTCAAACATTGCCTGAACCCAGCTTAGCACCACCCTTGTGCCTTTCCACCCGAAGCAAAACCAAGATTCCCACCATCTTCCTACCCTGCTTGCTCTCCTTCATAAGCCGAACCATCCTGTCGCACCCCCTGCTTGACAACCTTGCTGCCAATATGCACAGCCATCATTGCCGACCTGTTGCTGTTCCAAACGTGTCCTAACCGTCCTCTGTTTTCTACTCAGCCCAGCCATCTTTTATCATCATCCACCACCACAGACCGAGCCTTCGTTACAATCAACACGATAGTCATCATCTTCACATCGACACCGTCATTATTGAACCAAACCACAGTCCCCTTCTTGCACAGTCTGCTCCTCGGTTCCGCTGGTATTTGCTCAGCCTTGTACCGCCCTTTGCTACTGCATTGTTGCCACCTTGCCTGCAGTTCTAAGTTTGCTACGCCGACTGTCAAATTTCCAGCTGCTACCTGCATCCTTGCCCCGAAACAGCTCACTGCCTTGTTCCAGCATCGTTTTCAAGCCGCCCATATCCTGCTTTGCGGCAATTCTTCTGCTGCCAACCTACTATCGCTACTGTTGCTGAAACCACTAGACGTGATTTTGTATTTTAAACCTTGGCTGCCACGTGAGGAAGCAAGAGCTAGAAAAAAAAAACAAGGAAAAACCGAGACAAGAAAGAAGAAAGAAATAACTAGAAAAGAAGGGAGAAACGCAGGAAATTAAAGGTAAGCAAGAAGGTATTTTTAATTTGTATTTATTAGATATTGACTACTTAGGTTATATTTGGTTAAATAAAAAAAACTTAAATAATCCAAATTGACATGATTTTAAAAAAAACGTAATTTGTATAATTGGACTTAATTTGTAGTACATATTTTTAAGATTAATTAACTTAATTAACATAATAAGATTAAAATAACATAACTCGATTAAATAAAAAATTTGAATTAGTTAATTATGGATTTATTTGCATGACTTGTATAATATGAATTGATTCACTTTGCATGATTTAGCTATTTTGATAATATTTGATTAATATGTGTTGAATAAATAATTTGTGTGTTTTTATGATATTTGTATGATATATTTTCTGTTTTATATGTTTAAGTATGACATTAGACAAATAGAATAATAGAATAATAAATTAAATTAAAAAATGCAAATAAGAATAAAAGAGAATGAAGATTGAATAAGGAAATAATAAAATTAAGAAGATGAATGCAAATTATCCGATGATGAAATTTCAAGAAAGTCAAATGGTACTCCTTGAAAATTTCTAGGTGAGGAGTTTGCTCTAGACTGAACCAGATTGATGGAAGGTTTAGAGTAAATTTTCAATACAATAATATGTGTTTATTTTCTAAAATAGAAATAAATAAAAAATAATAATTTGAATTAAAATATAAAATAGTAAATACGATTAAGACAATAAAAAATAGAAAATTAGTAAAGAATTGGGCATAGAGCCAAAATTAGGATTTTCATAATATATTTCGACGACGGAGCCTCTTCAAGCAAGTCAATTGGTACTACTTGAATACTCCTGAGGTGAGGAGATTTACTTATTGTCTGAACCAGATTGATGGAAGGATTTTAAGTAAATTTTCAATATTTTAAGCATATCGAAATTAATTTAAATTAAATTTAGAATGATTTATTAGGTATAGAGTCAATATTAGGGTTGTCATAATATATTTAAATGATCCAACGACGGAGCCTCTTCGAGCAAGTCAATTGGTACTACTTGAATACTCCTGAGGTGAGGGGATTTACTTATTGTCTGAACCAGATTGATGGAAGGATTTTAAGTAAATTTTCAATATATTAAGCATGTTGAAATTAACTCAAATTAAGATAAATTTAGAATGACCTAGAATAGTTGGTACCATTTTAGGATGGGCGTTGTGGGGGTGCTAATCCTTCCCCACACGTAATCGTACTCCCGAACCTTAGATTCTTTGAACGTAGACCAAGCCTTATCTCTAGACAAGAATAGGTGACCAATCACACCTTAGGTTTGAATGGTTGGTGGCGACTCCTAGAATTTTAAAGTCTAGCGGTTAGGTTCACGGACCTAGACGTTATGACAACCCCCTAAGGGGGAGAAGGGATGATATTATAAAGAGTTATGTGCTCTTTATATATACCTAAGAGTTCTAGAAAGGTTGGGAGTCTAGATAAGAGTTATCTATTTAAAGTAAGGAAGTAGTTTTTTTAGCTAGTCAAACTCTTATTTTTATCATTTATAACTAATTTCTAAGACATTTTTATTAATTAATTACATTTTAAGACATATTAAAATTAAGACATTATCTTGTCTTAACAAAATTTTGTTTTGGCCTTACTTTGTTGAAATTTCTTTTCAATCTCATAATTCTGAGCAGATTTTATATGTTGTCTTTCTCCTAATGTTTGACTTATTGAATTCTTATTTTTGTGATCTTGTACATTCTAGAAACTTTAAGTAGTCCTCTGCAACTTTCATAGGGCCTCATGTCGATTTTAGGTTGTTAAAATGGTAAAAAAATGTGCATATATAAAATTAGACAGAAAAATCTATACTTTCTTCTTTTTAGCTTCATTTAATTCCAATTTTGATATTTTAATACCTAAATCCTAAAATAAACATTAGCAAGCTTTTTTAGGCATAAAACATTAATAAAGCAAATATATTAGCACGTTAATAATTAATAAAATTTCATCCTATTGTAACTTGTTCAAACTAAAAAACTTTTGGGATGATATATATCTTGACTGAAAATTTAGACGCATCCTTTAGACTCCATTTTTAAGATTCCAATTGATAGAAAGAAAAGGGAAAAAATTGTAATTTAATAATTGAATTATAAAATTACATCATGTTATTTTTTTTTTGGACAGAATTATAAAATTACATGTTGTTATGTAGCTTAATTGTTAGATTATTCATAAATTTGTGATATTTTTTAAATCCAATTTAAATAGCACGAACTGAAAAACTTTTGCCGTACTATATTATGCCATGATTGAAATTTAGAAGTATCCTTAAGACTTTGTTTTTAAGATTTCATTTGATAAGAATAAACAACTAAAAAATGAAAAAAATTTAATTTAATTATTGAGTTACAGAATAACGCATAACAATATTGTTATGTATTTAACTAATAGATTAAAATATTTTTTTTCTCCTCCCTTCAAATCTATTGTGAAATGGTTTTTTGATCCTTCATTTTACCATATCATGCACAATGCTAATAGGCTGCATATGATATTTTATGTGGATATAAGCTTAATTTTTGTTTTAACCGAACATTGCATGTTGGCCAAACTTGATCAGGGTCAAGTTTTGGATTAGAATTTAAAATTTGAGCTCGATTCATTTTTTGAATATATTTTATTATAAAATAATTTGATTTTAATTAAATACATATATAAAAGTATAAATATTAAGTATTATTTTTCTATATAACGCCAATAAAATTTTTTTAAATCCACAAGTGAGATTATAATGATGATATATGTATTATTTTATTTGTTTTTTATTTTTTTAATATTTTAAATGACATGTATCATCATCTTAATCTTACTTGTGGAGTTAAAAACTCCATTGACAGTGTATAAAATAATTATCCAAATATTAGTTTGAAATAACTCTTATTAAACAATTTAAATGAATTTTAATGGATAGATCGAATTTTTGAACAAACAATTTAAAGTAGAGTAAATATCATAAATAGTCACTGAAGTTTACACAATTTTTTAAAGTGGTACCAAAACTTTTGAAAGTTACTTATTAGTCCCTAAAGTTACAAACGCGTATCATTTAAATTCTTCTGTCAATTTCAACGTTAAATGCCAGCTGACACCATGCGGCAGCAAACGTGGCACTAGTTGGCATGCTGACGTGTATTGTTCAATAAAATTTTATTTAAATATTATAATAAGAAGTGCAAAAAAATACAAAATTATAATTTAAAATATCTTATAGTTTTTAAAAATAAATATTATTAATTTAAAATATTTATAATAAAGAGTGCAAAAAAATAAAATTATAATTTTATATTATGATTTAAAGAAATTTATAATTTAAAAAATAAATATTACAATTTAAAATATCGTGCAAACTTTTGAGACTATTAAGATATTATTTCAAAAAATAATATTTTTATTGAACAATACACGTCAGCATGCCAACTAGTGTCAACTGGCATTTAATGTTGAAATTAACGAAAAGTTTGTAGAAATGACTCAAATTATATGGGTTTGTAACTTAAAAGTTTAAAAGTTTAGAAACCAATTTAAAAAATTGTATAAACTTTAAAGATTATATATGATACTTTCTCTTTAAAATACTAATAGAAGTAAATCCAATTGCAACAACAAAAAAAAGAAGTAAATCCAATTCACTTCAATGTACCAAAAAAAAAAAGCAGAAATTTAAATAGTATGAATAAAGGCGCCAACGCCAATGATACAGAAAGGTCTAAGCGGCGGGTGACAGAGCGCCGCGTGATGTTTTGCCGGGGGACCACACGCTCTCGCAAAAATCGAAATCAGGAGCAGCAATGGAAAATTAAAAAAATAAAATGAATGGGCAATTCTTTGTCCTTAACCTTAACCATACTATTTTTTCTTCATTATAATAAATTAAACAATCATTAACAGTAATTAATTATCTAGACTTTTCCCTTTACAAATTATACTACATAATAATAATGTTAATAATAAAATGACTTAATAATCAAATGTGTTCTTCACATTTGTCACAAAATAAAATTAAATCTTCAATGTTTAAATGCATAGAAATCAGTCCTAAACGTTATAAAATAATTGAATTAAAGACATTTTTGTTAAATTTTTTAATTTTCGTTAAGTTTTATTATTGGTAAGGATAACGAAAATTAAAGGATTTAACAGAAATGTCCTTAATTCAATTATTTTGTAACGTTTAAAACTGATTTACATGCATTTAAATGTTGTTGACTTAATTTTATTTTGTAATAAACGTAAAGAATACATTTGATTATTAAGCTTAATAAAATTTGATATTTGGTCATATCACTCGTGCAGTCCTGCCTTGTCCTCTTAACTCATTCTATTCTTAATAATATCAATTAAAAATTTTTCTTTTTTTTTTAAACTAAAAAATTTTAATCAATTTTAAATGTTCGGAGAAAATGTTTACTCTAGTTTCTTTTAATAACTTCTTAGTTATCTTTAGCAATTAATTAATATCCAAAATAATTAACACCTATTTTCTTTTGGATAAATATATTAGTAATCAGTAGGATTTTACAAAATATTTCATTAAAAATAAGCTATATCTTGTGAAAACTGAAAACTAAAAAAAATAAAGAAAGCTTTTATCTAAAGATTAGTGCAGTTTTTTAATTTCATAAATGTGGTTAAGATGATGACACATGTCCTTTAAAAATATCAAAAAAATAAAAAATAAATAAAATGATATACATGTCATCATTCTAACTCTACTTATAGAGTTAAAAAACTTCACTGACAGTGTATAGGATAATTTTCTTTTATCTAAAAAGGATTTGGAAAATTAGTAAATGTACGTGGATTGTGGACTAAAGAAGCTTCCTAACTTTTTCCCTTTCGCATTATTCCTTAGTAAGGAAACACGTTTACTATTTTTTTTGTTGCTGTTAATGTCAATTGTGATGAGTGATGACTAATTCTATTGTATGTTTGTTGTTTGGAAGATGTTAGAAAACGAAAAATAACTTACAAGTTTCAAAGATGATGAGCTGTATGTACATTGTACAAAGTATATTTACATATTATTAAATATTATTTTACTTTTTTTTAATACAAAACGTTGAGAGATGCTTCTAAATTTTGTTTCAATTTGAAAAATTCCCAACCATGGTCACGATGGAGTGACGGACAAGAAGGACTTGGACAAAGAAAAAGAAAAAAAAAGCAGACATTAGTAAAGAAAAGTAACATAGATTATTGTTCAATGTTTGGATTAATATTATTTGATTTGATGATAAGAGTATTATATCATATATCATCGTTACAACGCAAAAATTAATAAGTGATCGGAAAAAATAAAAATAAAATTTTTTAATTATTTAAATATTATTCGAATATTAAAATCGTTAATGTTGTATGAATTTTATTGTTTATAATTATCAATTCCAACGAAACTAATCTCATATAGTAAAATGACTTGTGATTAAAAAAAAAAAGTAGACATAAATGAAGTCTTCAAAGAAGCAACGGCTATATAGTGTGTCGCAGAAGGCTTTTCTTTTTAACTGTTTCTTCATGGATGTTTGGTGCGCTTCTTATTTGTTACTTTAGCGCGTGGCCGCGGCCAAGGGCGTTCACTTTATTTATCACCTTAGGGAGTAGGACTGTGAAGCCTCGAATTCCACACCAGGGATCAATCAGACAGGCCCCAGAAGCAAAAGGTTTCAAGTTTCAACCTTTCTTTTTCCCCTCTTTCAGACTGTACTCCTTTTTTTTCTTCTCTTGCATTGTCATAATTTCATCAAAGAGAGCTCCTTTCATGGCGTTTCCCTGTTCTTTTATGCCCATACTCGGTCTGGTATGCTAACCATCGCAAATGTAGACCATTTTATCTCGTATCTTGGAAGAAGCTGCAGTAATTCTGCTGAACATGTCCCTTCTGTATAGTGTAATCTTCCATATTTTAAACGTACTTATTTCTGTTTTTGGAAGTCAGTTTGGAAAGCTTTCAACTTTACATATATTATGTATTCTGGTATACCCAATTCAGTAGCATCTCTCTCTTTTTTTTCTCCCATGAAAGAGTTCTTACACTTTTCTTCTTGCATACTATGGTATAAAAGTAGAGAGCTTTTTTAGTTAACAACAATTTAATGCTTGAAATGGCAGAATGAGTAGTAAGTCTGCGGCAGCAGTTGAGGCTAGTGTGATAAATATAAGTTCAAGCAATTCTGAACTTGTTCGGCGAGGAAATGACTCATCTGAGCCAAACAATGTAGATTGTTGTGCACAAAGGAAGAAGTCTCTTCGAGCCAGATATTTTTATGGCTTGATCTTTCTGATGACTAATCTTATTGCCTGGTTCATTCGTGATTATGGGCAAAGTGTTCTCCCTCCACTGTATTGTGAGTCAATTTTTCCTTTCTCAAGTCCAAGATTTTTCTTATCAATTTGAGGATTCTTCTATTTTAATCTCAAATTATGGGTCCTTTAATTTCGGCATATACTTCCTGTTGTACACTTAGAATTTCTTAATCTGGTGCTGCTATGTGCTGTTATGTTTCTTTTCTATCTTTTACGTGGCAAATATTAATTCTTGCAGATAAAAAAGCTTGTGGAATCAGCGGAAGTGATTGTTTTCACACACTGGGAGTTCTCCGTGTGAGTTTAGGATGTTTTGTATCCTTTAGTTGACAGTGTTTCATATTTTCTCCTTTCCTTCAGGGAATTCTCAACTTTCTGTCGGTATAATCTCGATTGAGAAATTGGAAGCTGGGTTTTGGGATATAATGCTAGATTCTGGCGTCCATAATATGTTTGAACCCAATAAGCAGTTGTAATATCAGAAAAAGTCCTACCTGAATCTTAGTCTTCTTACAAACTGCCTATCTTAATATTAAAAGTATTCGAACTTTCAGAGGTTTACCAATGCTGTAGAGTTTTAACAAGCTGTATTATCCTTGCTCTATTACTCATGTACTTGGATTCTTGTTTACTTTCTTATCTTTGAAAATTGGGTTCATTGACAATGAGTTCAGATATTTTTCTTTCTCATGTTTCTTACCACATTTAGTACAAGAAAATTATACGAAGCTTTCAGTAAATGGCATTCAGGATGGTGGACACTGAAGTTTTTCCTATTGATTGTATCAATGGTGGTTCCATTCTTCCTCCCTCCAGATTTTATTCAGATATATGGTATGTTTGCTTTGAAATCCAAATCTAAGAACTTGAAAATGTGAGCATGCTGATATGACTATATGAGCTAGAGATCAACTTGAACATTTAGATCATGAGGAGCTATCATCCAAAAACTACAGAAAAAGATCTTTCTTTTTCATGAAGCCTAAATTGAGGAGCTTATTTTCTCTTCTTGCAGGAGAAGTTGCTCGCATTGGTGCAGGGTATTCTTTATACTTCAAACTGTTAACAGATTTGCATTTTATGAAATCACCCTCTGCTAGAATCTTCTTTACATCATGGCACAAACTGTAATCTAATATTAGAACCATTTGAAGTGTCCTAAAGCAACCTGCTTTCTTGGTTTGACATTAATCTGAAAAGGCAATATAAAGTTATCTATTAACTCTACCAGGTATATTTTCATACTTTCTTCCCCTGTTTACTTAAGTATGCCGCACATCAAATAGTGCATCATCCATTTTCAGCGGCAAAATGACTAAAAGATCATGGAGAGGGCTTCAGTCAGCAATCAAAATATTAATTTTTCATTTTCAAACTCCTAAAAGAATTGACAACAATGCTAAGGCACTTTCTTTTTACTTATGGATTTGCTTCTGAGAATAATATTAAATATGTAGTTTTCTGCTCTTTGTAATGTAGGATTTTTCTCCTCCTGCAACTTGTAAGTGTGATTGAGTTTATTAGATGGTGGAATAAACACTGGGCACCTGATGAGCAAAGTAAACAAAGGTATTTTCTCATTTCTTAAGTCTATATATCATTGATATTGTGGAAGTTTTTCTCTTATTGCAAAGTCTTCATATCTTTAAGATCATTTGCTTTCTAGGAATATTAGTGTATGATAGGTAAAACAAAAGCATAGGTAAAATAGGCAAAATTTGTGCCCCTTGAAGAATGGTAAGTATATATTTCTACCTGCAGTAGAAACAGCAACCTAGTGTCAGAGAGGGGACAATAAGATTGCCAGCAGCAGTGAGAGAAATGCCTGCTTATAGTAAACTTTTCTAAGGAATAAGGAAAGGATTGAAAGATGAAAAAGTATTTTCGCAAAACTTCTAATAGAAGATGATGATTTAAACACTTCCTCATGGAGTTGGTACAAAAAGTCATAATGGTGCATCAGGAATTCTGGTGATGAGGAATGGAAAACACATTGTCGATACAATGATTATAATGCTTATCCTTATATCAAATTCCAGTGAATCTGTAAGTGGAGAAGAGCCATTCCTGAATGATATCACATTTGTGATGCCTATCCAGATTGAAGATCCTTTTACAGGAAAGATTGACTATAACTGATCCAAATAGAATTATGAATATTTGAATTACCTCTATGGGTGGTGGGACAAGAACATGCAATGCAAAAAGCAAATAGAGTACATGGAATATAACTGATCAGAATATGATTCTATTTTTATCTTAATGAAAGAAATAAAGATAAAGGTTTTCAGAATTAACTGACACTGGAAGCATCTCGCTGTCTTGACTATGCAGATTCAATTTGCATTGGCTGTATCAGTTTCCCTACATTAACCTTCATGACTTTCCTATGTAACACTAAATGTATATTTTATTCATGGTGGCATAGGATTGGAGTGAATAAATGGATCTAGGTCATGATAATAAATTAATTTGTGGATAAGATAACTTTTTATGCCTTTTACGTTTCTTGAAATTGAATATGTTTGTTGCTAATGTATCACTATCTTGTCTTATGCAGCTGCTCCATTGGATTATTTACCTCAACAGTTTTTTATGTTGCTTCCATCTGTGGAATTGTGTCCATGTACTATTTTTATGCCCCAAGACTAGCATGTTCTCTTAACATATTCTTCATTACATGGACTGCCGTTCTGCTTATAGTGATGATGGCTATGTCCTTGCATTCAAAGGTATGCTTCTCAAGGAGCCAGTTTCTTTGAAATATCATTCTTTAACACCTTAAAGGATTTTTTAGCATGTTTTCCTGACGCAACATAATCTCTTTCGAGAAAAGGAAGAAATGACTACCATTAAAGATTTGCAGGCATAAAGATGATGATCTATTCTATAGTGCATTTTAGAGTGTGTTATGTTGTTATTACACTGGTTTATTTTTTATTTTTTATTTTTTTTTATGGCTCCACTTCACCATGGTTATGTTGTGGATCATCATCCACTACCTAATACAATATGAAACATGCAACTCCACTTTATATTATTGCTATGGAACTTTTGTGTTATTTTTTTTTCTGCTGTGATGTTGCATCATAACTTGCATCTAATAACTCATTTTTCTATCCTAAGGGTTCTATTCATCTAAAATGATTTGATATAAAGAGTGTTACCATTTCATGCTTTAATGCAGGTTAATAGAGGTCTTTTATCTTCAGGAATTATGGCTTCTTATGTTGTTTTCCTCTGTTGGTCTGCTATTAGAAGGTTCGGACTTGATCCCATATTCTAACATGCTGCAATGAATTGAGCTGAAGCTCACCCTATAGGAGCTAGCTTGCTTTTCTTGCTTGAAAGTTTTATGATGTGCATTAATAATGCTAACAAAATCCAATCTATTGACATATGGATGACATTACTTCAGTAATGATTGTGGATCAACATAGTGTTGCACTAATGCGGTCCTTCTTGTGTTTTAATAGTTAGATTAGATCGATATGTGTTTGCTTTTAAGATCAAGGGGTCAATGGTAGTGGCAAGAAGTGTAATTACTTAGTATATGCATGATCATAATATCAATATGAAGGCTAAACTTAATTGCAATATTTGAAATTTGGTTTGACTTATATCTTCGCCAATAGAGTATCTTGGAATTTTAATGCATCTTCTGAAAATATTACTTTAAAGGAAGTCTAAATTTTGACCAAAAAAAAAGGCAGTCTAAGTTTTCTCTACATTTTGTACTACACTATGATCCCTTTTTTTGTCCAATTTATGTGATTGTTGTTGTTTAAAGAAATAAGTCACTCACTTTCATTGTTTGAGGGTCACTACTTGTGTCATAATGGCTCAATTCCAACTGTCACCTTAGTACCTTAGAAGCACTATCTTTTGAAGATTGCCAATTCTTCTTGTCATGCATACTAGTTTTTCCTTCTAGATGCTGATGTTTAGGTGTGAGCTACTATATTATGCTTCAGGTTTCTCATAATATGCATCTCCAGTTTTTTTAATTAACAAAATTCTGGTCGAGTTCTGATGATATCAACTTCAAATCAATTCCCAACTTCCAATAAGTTGGACGATGTTCCAGGGTCCAAAGTTGATTTTTTATTCCCTGATTTTTCTCTGGTCAAACGATTATAATTCCTGCATGCTTAAAATAATGTGCTTTCCTGCATTTCTATTATTAGCCTCACATTTTGTAAAAATTCCAGAGTTGCCTCAAAAAAAAACTGATATTTGGTTTTACCATATGGCTTTTCAGTGAACCAGCTGACGAGAAATGCAACATACAAAAGCCAAATGATCGACATGGTGATTGGACCACAATAGTTGTAAGAGTTGGCAATTCCTTTTCCCAACTTAGATTAGTAGATATTTTGTGCAATTATAATCTTGTATATGCTTTTCAGCCCAAACCACAACCAAATTGCATGCAACTTTTGTCTCCTTGCCTCCCTGCTGCTGCTTTATATTTCTCTAAATTGTTGGTCTTTTTACCTCTCATTTTCAGGGGTTCCTGATTGCGATAGGTGCCATTGTCATGGCAACCTTTTCTACAGGGATTGATTCAAAATCATTTCAGGTAAATTGCTCCTTTTTCCAGGCTTAATTGCATTTGTTTCAGGTTGGTATCTGAGTTTTAAGCATTATCAATAAAACCACAATTAGGCTGTACAAAAGGAAAGTTAAACTATTCTGGCAACCTAGTTGTTTGCTGAGAGAGAAGGTTGCAAAATTAAATTTCTGAACATTGGTGCTTCTGATTTAATTGATTCCGGTATCTTCTCTTCTGATGATTACTCAGAGCTATTTAGTGTCTATTAGTTGAGATGATGGTCGAAAGGCAGCTGAATAGTGCTAAATTTTAACCTTTACTTTTGGTACTTGTCATTTTTGATAAGAAATAGTCATGAGAAGCTGTGATGCTTTTCCAGTTTCGCAAAGATGAGGTGAAACTAGAGGATGACATCCGTTACAACTATGGGTTTTTCCACATGATATTCTCCTTGGGGGCCATGTATTTTGCAATGTTGTTCATTAGTTGGAACCTGGAAAACTCAGCGAGGAAGTGAGTAATAGATTACTTATACAATTTTTCTGAGAGTGCTTTTCTAGTGTTATTCATAAACTCATTTTACAACAATCAGATGGAGCATCGATGTTGGCTGGACAAGTACATGGGTGAAAATCATCAACGAGTGGTTTGCAGCGACCATATACAGTAAGTGAATTCATGTTATACACTTCCCTTCAGGTCATTTGTCTTTTTGTAACTCAAATTCCCTAGAGTATGAGATGAGGTTTACTCCTCTATCTAATTGCTTTTAGATTTTTGAAAAGAAAAAACATAAAATAACATAAATTAATAATATTAGTGCCCACCAATAATATGAAAAAGTAAATATATGCCCACCAATTCTACAAGTTATTTCTTGTGCAAAATTTGGCTGATAAACAATCACTTTGATGCAATTTTATATAGGCTAACCTAGTCTGACTTTTAGTCAAGATTTTAAAAATTTACTTTCAAAGGTTTATCATATAACTTTTGGAGCCAAATCATTATCAAGTTAAAGATGACCTGAGCCAGGTGAGCTATGACTACCGAGGAAAATGACTAATATTTATCCTTTATTTGTTTTCTTTCATACAGTGTGGAAGTTGATTGCCCCAGTTGTGAAGCAACCTAAGGTCGTGAACAATGAGTCTGTGCGGCAGATACGCATATAACTCAACCTCGCCAGGACTTCGTTTTGCAATTAAGATTGTATCACATCTCCATTGCTGTATTTCTTCATGTACTTGTCCTATTTGAGCTTTCAGCTTTGTAAAAATACACGCAAGAATTCAGAAATCTTCCATGTTTATATCAAGAATGAGAGCTTTGAATTGATTAATGACATGCTAGAATCACAGATTTGTTGCTTCAAGTCAGCAACTTTCCTACCCAAATTCACTCCAAGACCGTGGGATGATATCAGCACATTCAATATTCAATATATATATTTTTTATTTTCTTTCCGTTGTAAATAATGTTTCCTAATTCCTCGGCATCTTATATAACTTTTATATATTCCTCTGCATCTTATTCATAGGACATACAAAGGGAATAAAGAATCAAACTTTGGATTTGATCTTTTCTAAGGAGGAGTAACAACAAATAGGTCGAGCTTTTGTTGTTATATACGTATTAATGCAAAAGCAACAACAATATCATTGTTGAAAGTAAAGCAACAACAATATTATTGTTGAAAGTAAATTCAGAATTCTCACTGTTTTACATGGTATTAGAGTCAAATTGATTAAGAAAAAGAAAGTTTAGTTTTAGAGACTCAAGATTGTAGTTAGACATGATAATGAGCCGGAATGGTCTAGCTTCGAGTCGAGTTGTATCAGTTTCGGCCCATTTTTAAATTAAACTAGTTTATATAGGCTTAGATACGGATCGATTCTGATTCATATCAAAGATAGGAGGAGCCAAACCGGTCCATTGATTTGAAACAGGGGTTTTTGTCTTGGATGGATTTAGTTCTGATTTTTTTATTTTTTTTAAAAAAATTATTTATTAATTTATTTGGATATATACATTATTTTTAACAAAAATAATAAATATGTTTTCTTATAAATAAAAGATACATAAATGATAAATGTAATAAATAAAATAACAAGTTTAATATTTTAAACTAATTATATATCAGGTAACAAAAAAATAATAATTTTAATTTTTTAAACTAATTTCTAAATAAATGATAAAATTTATTTAGAAATCTAATAAATAAATGATAAATGCTTTAATATTTTAAATACAAAACGATAAGTTTAAAAGTATAAACTAGAATCTTTTAAACTTATAAGTTGAATTAAATTAGAAATGAAATAAATAAGTCTTTAAAGTTTTAACTTTATAAAATGAAAATTAAAAAATAATTAATGTAAGTTAGAATCTTTTTTAAAATAATAATTTTAATTGGATTAAATAGAAATCTATTAAATAAGTTCTTTCACTTTATCAAATGAAATTAAATAATGACTTATTTAATAGATTTCTATCTAATCTAGTTAAATTATTGTTTTAAAAAAGATAAATTGTAACATCCTGTTACCACATTTTTCACGTATTTCTATACAATTTTACCGGTTAGGCTGTCTGCGATGCCAATAACATTCTACAATGATAGTGATAAATAATAACATTTATTTATTAAATACGGAATATGAAATTCTTTTCATTATTCCTTACATCTAACATCCCCTATTGTCTTTATTTCAATAAAGTAGTACTGTATACATACGTCTAGAATGTAAAAGAGAAGAGACTGTACCTGTCACGTTTAACATAACATGCCTCAGCGCTTTAAACGTAGCTGTACCCATCTGAGCTAATTCTCTAACTCCGTATCTTTTATCTGTGGAGTTAAAACAAAGGGTGAGTGATTCATACGCTCAGCAAAGGAGACATATGCTGCTTTATAAAACCAAAATCATATATCACCCAAATATTTGTTTTTCCTAAAATCACATCGATAGGAAAACAGTGGTACATCAAGCAACACTCTCAATACACCATTCAAACCTCGGGTTAAACAATTTACTCTAAAATGTAGTAAACAATAAATAGGATTTAATAAATCCGTTCAATAAACAGAAATCAACAAGTTGAGACTAGGCATCCTCATGCTATCATCGTTCCCCCTCCCCCTTGCGAGAACAGAAACTACCGCTATTGGGGTGCACCCGTAGGCCATCGCCCCTCATGGCTATCTCTGCTAGATCTATGGCCGTAATCTATAGGTGGTCTTCGGGTCCACTTGCCAAGTGACCTCGAGACCGCTGATGACTTGGCGGGTCTATCAGCCTTGTGACGCCCTGAGGTGCACTCGTTGGTCCATCGACCGAGCCACCGCCCTAGGCAGGTCACGCAACTACATGAATAATACTGCATGAACTAGGGCCTAAAGTCTCAAAACCACTTTTATATCTCATGAAAACCTTTATGGAATTATCTCACCATATTATCATTTTCTCAAAATGATTTGATTTCCAAAAAGGTTTAGGCTTTCTGTTTACAAAACAACTTGAAAACATTCCAAAATCTCAACCTTTAAAATCTACTCGCCCATGGCAGCTCGCCCATTGCGGAGAACTTGTGTTCGCCCGCCCAACTTTGCTTTTAAAATAAGAAAGCAAAACTAGCTCGCCCTCAGTGGCTCGCCCATTAATCAATTCGCCCAACAGGGTTTATATTTTCTATTTTCGAAGATATTAAAATGGCTCATTTTTCCTCAAGAAAATACCATCGAAATCTGTTCGCCATGGTCAGCTCGCCAGCCTGGCTCGCCCATGGTAAACTCTAAGGGTGAACAAGTAATCGCCCGCCACCCTCTGCATTTAAAACCAAAAACACTGGCTCGCCCAGTTTGGCTCGCCAACAACTTTCATAATTTAGGGGTCGCCCACCCCAAACCAAAATATAAAAGGGTTCGCCCAAAATGGCTCGCCCGCCTTGTACCAATTCGCCAAACTAATATCATAAGGGCGGCTTGTAGCTCGCCCAAGATCAGAACACTTTATCAAACCAATGCATGTCAGAAAATAAAACAATTTTTCAATAATTTCACTAAAACTTAACTCCATAGGACATGCATTCATTTCACACACCATCTCCCTTACCTGATATTACGAAGTCTTGCTTCGCCTTGCTTCCTGCTTGCCAATAGCCATTCCCAATTCCCGGCCGCAAATAATATATAATTTCCATTAATATTTCTTTTTCAACTATTTCCAACACTTTGGCGAGACTTAATATTCAACTATCTCGCCCACAAGTATTCTTACTAGCTCGTCCAATATTCAACTCGCCAAGTTTACATTGGCTTAAATGTGGGAGTTCGCCCACATTTCTACTCGCCCAATGCCTTATGCATGTGAGTTCGTCATACGGCTTTCAACTCAAAGATGGGCTCGCCCGTCCCTTATTAGTTCGCCCATGAATTACACTAAATTGGGCGACCTCGCCCTCTTGTACTTGGCGAGTTCATATTGCCTACTCGCCCCTTGGCGATCATTAAATTTCAACATGGCGATCACAATAGTCGCCATTTTCATCATTCTTACACCATTTCCATTACTTTCCTTGTTTTCATATTCTCTAAAGATCTAACTAAAACAATGCTGCATTATATGTTTATTACGTTGTAAAACATAGAAATCTATCATCAAACACCAAGATAATCGTAGAAATAAGGAAGCTCACCTTAGCCAATTGCACTTCCAGAACAGATTGCTTTCTGTCTCATGTTGGCCTTCCTTTTGCTTATTCCTTTAGCTCATCAAGCTAAGGAGGAAAGGTTTGTAAGCTGGTTTACATGTTTAGCCAGCTTATGGATCAAATTTAGTTAATCAAGCATGGTGGAAATATATAGAAATCAAAACATAAACCAGCAGTAGCATAATTCTCGGGAAGAAGATGAAGTTTGCTAAGCCGGTCTTCCTCCAGTATTTCTTCTTATATAGCCATGCTAAACCAATCCAAAGCTACCGCCTGTCTCATATCCTGTTTCTTTCATCATTTTTTCACGTCTTTCATGCATTTAAAGCATGAAGAAAACTGCAGCAAAAGCAACGGCTATGAGAAGCTATTCTCTGCACATTTTGACTTACTTCACTTGCCATTAATTGTCTAAACCGAGAAGCCAATGGCGTGAAGTCCACAACCTCTTTTCTTGACTTATTACACCATTTGTCTTATTCCTCAACCAATAAGATTACTTCCTTTGTTGACTTTATTCTTTCTCAATTTATTGTCTTCAACCGTATAACTCATAAAGTCAATCTTGGCCGCTAGGTTGAATCTGTTTTCATTTTGCCCATGCTTATTTCCAGCTCGCCTAGTCAATTTGAGGCATCATCTCGCCAACACGATTTCAGTTCGCCAACCTTTCAACTTGCCAGCTTTATCTTGATGCAAACTTTAAATTTGGCAATTACAAGAAATTGCTTTTTCTTGGCAATCACATTGAGATTTAGCGAGTGGCAGTTGCCTTTCCCGCCAACTAGGCTATTCTTTGCCTCTTTATATGGCGATCACAAGTCCTCGCCCATTTGGGCGATCATCATATCCAATTCACTTGACGAACTTGCCTATTCGCCTCACCATCATTCAACTCGCCATCACCATCATTCAACTCGCCATCACCATTGGCGATCTGCTCGCCCATTGGCGAACGAACTTTCTTGTTGACTTGTTGGCGAGCTATTCTGTATACTCGCCCATATATTATTTCACCATAATTGCTCCATTCACTACTCAATTTAAAGAGCCTTTTACCCAAGTGGAAATCAATATTCTTTATTTATTTAATTTCCATTATCACTTTTATGAAATTAGACTCTACAGTAGTGTAGAATCGGATCTTACATAAATACTTTTAAAATTTTTTAATTTCAATGTTTCAAATCTAATTAAACTTATCATTAAAAAAATTTTTAGTTTAGATTTTTAAACATTTCATTTTGTATTTAAATATGGATAATTATCCAATACAATTAGTGGAGTTTTGGATTTCACAAGTAAGGTTAAGATGATAATACATACCCTTTAATAAATATTAAAATAATAAAAATAAATAAAGTGAGGTATCTGTCATTTCAAAAATAAAAAAGAATTCAATATATGGATCGAATGAATCAAAGGATATAGAACAAAATCAATTTCAAAACCAAAATTTCTGATTTATTTTGTTTATTCTCTTTTAAAATATTATTTACATTATCTTTTTGGATTAATATCTAATACACCGTTAGTGGAGTTGTTTGACTTCACAAGCGCAGTTAGGATGCTGATACATAATTTATTTTATTTATTTTTTATTTTCTTAATATTTTAGACGACATGTATCATCATCTTAATCTCGCTTGTGAAATCAAAAAATTTCACTGACATTGTATTGGATAATTATCTTATCTTTTTATTCTCTTAATTTTACTTATAAAATTAATAATACAAGTGCGTATGTGCGTGCGTGCATGTATATATATTCTTAACACTTTTGTGCAAGAATAAATTTTCCTTTCACAATATATAGGATTTTTTCACTTTAAAGAAATCTTAGTTTAGCTGGAAATCTATAATGGAATTATAATAATTGATCTTTGTTATCTAATGCTGCTTCTATGGTATATTAAGGAATCAGACTTTTTTTTTTTTGGTGAATAAGGAATTAGACTTTGGACGAGCAAGATTTCATTCCTTATTAACTGCCGAAGATTGAAAGGAATTCGTACTTCTTGATGGACTAGTTGTGGTAAATAAGAGTTTTACGTCCACTTTAGTCTAAGCTCATCATCTTACTTCAAAATTTTTAATTTTATTACAATGTTAATGTAAATGCAAGTGATTAAATTTAAATTTAATATCAATAAGTATAAAATATATTACAAATATTGTAAATATATGAGAGTAAATATAAAATACGTAAACACATGATAATTTTATTACAGGATGTGTTTACATTTATTATAAGAGTTTATATATGATGCAATGATAGTGTATATCTTTTATACACTATCAGTTAATAATATGATAATACTTCATTAATAAGCAAATTTTAAAAATATATAGGCCCTTAAAAATAAATTTAAAAACTTTGTTAATATTTATTTTTAAAGACCTTCATATGAAGTGTCATATCATAGTTGATTAATAATGTATAAAAACTATATATAAACTCTTATTATAATGTATTTATGATACTTTTAATATATTTTAAGTTTAATAACACAAATAATATTGGATTAAATGTATTTACCTTGACATTATAATTTGACCTTGTCGAAATTTCCGCCATTATTTACAACAACCAAATCAGATAGGGTCCGACTTAAGAAGACTGGTGAACTATTCTGTTCTCTACTTGTACAACTATAGATAACCACTCCACAGTCCACACCGTAGTACGTTCTTATTTCCACCAAATCCATGAGATGGAAGAAGATACAAGCTAGAAACCCCAACCCACAATTATATGCAGCTGGATTTCCGACAACCTGCTGTAAAAAGCTAGGAATTGCCCCAAGGAAACTACCAAAAGTTTCCCATTACTTAAGTTGCCTCAGGGCCATACATGAACACAAATCAGCGAACTTTTGAGAATCAAAGGCAAGCAATGTGAATGTCTAAAGACCGCAGGGATTTTGGGTTATGGGTTGATGATGATCATTTTCATCCCTCATTTTGATTGATGCATCCTCTGTATTTCTTCCTTATTCATAAAGTCTTTCTTAATAGTAATAAGAAACCCGAGAGTTTCTCTCAAAATAATATCTACTAAAACTAAACAAAGAAAGTTCCTGTTTAATTCTTGATTGTAGTTAAATGAGTAGTTGGAAAAAGTAAAGGTGAACTTCTTCTTCATGCATTTAGATATGTTTCGAATCTTGGAGTCATTACTTTTGAGAGGGATTTATTGTTTTTTACTTTTGATCTGAACAAAAATAATTTCAGAACGTAAAAAGAATGAAAATACTTGTGGTTATAAAAAAAAAGTGTGAGACAACGTTCGAAATGGAAGTCAAACAGAGAATTTTCTTATGCTGTTCAATAACAAGGTGCCTTCAGCCAAAAGCTGCAATGTTTGTGGAGATATGAAGATAATCAGATTATATTATTAATATCATTTTCACCAAAATATTTTCAAGGAAATCTATCACAAATAAAATCTACAGGAAAGGAAAAATTCAAAGGAAAGAGAAATGATAGTGAGGAAAGAGAGCTGTTTTTCCTTTCTCATGTTTGGTTGGAAGATGAAAAATAGAGAGAAAGAAAGATATTAAGGATGGAATTGTAAATAAAATGATTAAGTGAAAAAAGTGTTTTTCTCTCAATTTTGAAAGATTAAATTTAGAGGAAATGATTAAGGTATACATCCATCCATTTTCCTCCCCTCTTATTTTCCTTCTACCACAGTGTTATGCTGGGTTTTGGGATATAATTCTAGATTCTGGTGTCCATAATATGTTTGAAGCCAATAAACAGTTGTAATATCAGAAAAAGTCCTACTCGAATCTTAGTCTTCTTACAAACTGCCTATCTTAATAATTGAAAGTATTCAAACTTTCAGAAGTTTACCAATGCTGTAGAGTTTTAACAAAATGCATTATCCTTGCTCTATTACTCTTATACTTGGATTCTTGTTTACTTTCCTATCTTTGAAAATTGGGTTCCTTAACAATGAGTTCAGATATTTTTCTTTCTCATTTTTCTTACCACATTTACTACAAACAAATTATATGAAGCTCTCAGTAAATGGCACTCGGGATGGTGGGCACTGAAATTTTTCCTGTTGATTGTATCAATGGTGGTTCCATTCTTCCTCCCTCCAGATTTTATTCAAATATATGGTATGTTTGCTTTGAAATCCAAATCTAAGAACTTGAAAATGTAAGCATGCTGATATGACTATAGGAACCATAATCAATTTGAACATTTAGATCATGAGGAGCTATCATCCACAAACTACAGATTAGATCATTCTTTTTCATTTTAGTTTTTTCATGAAACCATAAATCTGTTGGAAAATAGGTTGTGTGTGTGTGTGTGATATTAATTTTGTGTAGAAATTAATTTTGAGGTGGAGAAGAAAATAACGACACACATGAGTTGAAAATTCAACGACTTTATATTATGAATGCACTTAAATATATTCACTCCAATATTTTTATCTTACACTAAACTCTCCTACAACTCACGGCACACTCCAAAACACTCCTTATTTTCTTCTTTCACTCCACTCCACTTCATCACTCACACTACATAGTATTTATAGGCAAGTCATGCATGCCTTTGTCAACCTATACATTAATGCCAACCTTTAAGTACAACACATTTTCTTTCATTTTGTCAAAGATTTCATGCCACCAAGTACAATGAAGTTGCTACCAATCTTGATGTCAAATAAGTTAAGATGCAATCTAATTTGGATCATGTTGAAAGTCCATGTTGGTTGCTCAAGACAAGTTTACGATTCAACATTCCCCCCCCCCCCCCCCCCCCTTAAACTTGTTCCTCCAAATACAATGACTCCAAGCATTTGACGCAATCTTTGAAAGTTTTCAGTCTTTAATGCTTTTATGAAAATATCTGCAATTTGCTCTTTTGACTTTACATGGACAAGTTCAACTTCCTTCGAATTAATTTGCTTCCTAATGAAATGAAATCGCACATCAATATGTTTTGATCTTTCATGATGAACTGGATTTTTAGCTAGTGCAATTGTTGATTTATTGTCAACAAAAATTTGAGTTGGTTCTTCTTGCAGCACTTGGAGCTCCTTCTATAATCTTCTTTGCCAAATTGCACGACAAACGCAGGAAGCTATTGCAACATATTCTGCTTCGCAAGTTGATAAAGTAATAATTGACTGCTTCTTTGAGCACCAAGTAAAAGCTGCATCTCCAAAATAAAACACAAAATTGGTTGTGCTTTTTCTATCGTCATAATTACTGGCCCAGTCACTATCACTGAATCCAATAATCTTCAGATTCTTTTTTATAGGATAGAATAAGCCATAATCAACTGTGCCTTAGATGTACCTCAATATCCTCTTTGCAGCTTGCAGATGTGATGATTTGGGATTTTCCATATAGCAGCTGATTAACCCAACTCCATATAAGATATCTAGCATTGTGCAGGTTAAATACCTTAAACTGCCGATGAGACTCTTGTAATAGGTTGGGTTGACTTCTTTCCCTTCACCTTTTTTGGTTAACTTGCAACCGACATCCACTAGTGTGTCCATTGGGTGACAATCTTCCATGTGAAATTTTTTCAAAATCTCCTTTGTATATTTTGCTTGAGAGATAAAAATTCTGCCACTCATTTGCTTCACTTCAATACCAAGGAAATAAGCCATAAGGCCTAAATCCAACGGCTTAAACTCTTTCACTATAGCCTTTTTGAATTGGTCAATCATGGATTGGATATTTCCTGTGAATATCAGATCATCAACATATAGGCATGCAAACATGATGTCTCCTGATGAATTTGATTTGGAGTACAATACATGTTCATATGGACACTTGGTGAATCCATTCTTGATGAAGTATGCATCAGTCCTCGAATTCCAGGCTTTTCGTGCTTGCTTGAGTCCGTACAAGGCTTGCTTCAATTTGTATACTTTATTTTCATGTCCTTGAACTTCAAATATAGGGGGCTGCTCCACATAGACCTCTTCTTCAAGATATCCATTTAAGAATGTAGATTTTACATCCATCTGGTAAATCCTTCAATTCTTTTGTGCAGCTAAAGCAATCAGTAATCTGATGGTTTCCAATCTTGCAACTGGGGCAAAAACTTCTTCATAATCAATCCTTTGTTGTTTTTTGTAGCCTTTCACCACGAACCTTGTCTTGTGTTTCTCATTGTCTCCTTTTGCATTTCTTTTTGTCTTAAATACCCATTTGATTCCAATTGCCTTATGATCTTCAGGAAGTGAAGTTAGCTCCCATGTGTTGTTTTTACTGATAGAGTTAATTTCTTCTTGCATCGCTTTTCTCCACTTTTCTTCTTGGCTTGCTTCTTCAAATGTCAATGGGTCATGATCAGTATAAAGACAGAGCATCGTACCTTCTTCAAGGTCGAATCTTGGAGTGACTTTTAGTAGCTCTTGGATACTTCTTGTCTTTCCTACAATTGGACTCGATAAGCTTGATGAGCTTGCAATTGTTGGTTCACTTCCAATATTGGGTGATTGGCAGAATTCTTCATCAGGGTCATTTCTTTGTGTATGCATGTTCTCTTCCTCAACAACAACTTGCTTTTGCTTGTCTTCAGTGTTCCAATTCCAAATTTGTTCTTCATCACATTTTACATTTCTCGAGAAAACAATCCTTTTAGAAAATGGATTGTATAGTTTGTAGCCACTACCATCTTCTCCATAGCCAATCAAGATGCCTTTTTAGCTTTTGTCTTCCAACTTCATTCTTTTCTCTTCTAGAATCTTTGCATAGGCAATACTTTCGAAGATTCTCAAATGATCAACCTTTGGTGTGTGGTGACTCCATGCTTCCTCTGGTGTGACATTTCCAATTCTTTTGGTTGGAAATCTATTCAGCAAATAGGTGGCGCAAGCCACTGCTTCTCCCCAAAATTCTTTAGGGACATTCCTTACCCATAACATACTCCTCACCATGTTAAGAATGGTTTGGTTCTTTCTTTCTGAGACACCATTTTGTTTAGGTGTTTAAGGCATAGTGAGCTGATGAATAATCCTATTTTGCTTGCAAAAAATTTGAAACTCCTTCGATGTATACTTACCACCTTGATCAATTCTCAACTTCTTGATAGAACAGCCACTTTGCGTTTCAACTAGGCTTTTGAATTCTTTGAACTTGGAGAAGACTTCTTTCTTTTCTTTCACCAAGTACACCCACGTCTTGCCACTGTAGTCATCGATGAAGGAAAGGAAATACTTATTTCTACATTTTGAAGTTGGATTGATGGGTCCACAGACATCTAAATGAACAAGCTCTAATTGCTATGCTGCTCTTCTTGAAGTTCTTCCTTTGAATGTCTTCCTTGCTTGTTTGCTCATCACGCAAGTCTCACATAGCTTGCTTGGGCGCTTAATTTGCGGCATTCTTTTCACTATACGATTTTTTTCTAGCAACTTTAATGCTTCAAAATTCAAGTGGCCATTCCGTAGGTGCCAAAGGATTGAATTATCTCCAGTTGTGACCTTGAAACAATTTGCTTGCGTGGTGGACAGGGTCAAAGTAAACATTCTGTTCTTTGACATTTTCACCGAAGTGATCAATGTGCCAAATTTATCCCTTAAATTGAGAGATAAATTTTTCATGTTAATATCAAATCCCTTTTCTAACAGTTGACCTAAATTGAGAACGTTGTTCTTCATGTCTGGAGCATAATAGACATCAGTAATGGAGCAAGTCTTGCCATCTTGCATTTGAAGAGCAATCTTCCCTTTTCCTTTGATTGGAATCTTTGAATGGTCAGCAAATGTGATATTGCCATAATCTTGTTCATCGAGTTGTGCAAAGAATTCTTTTCTCCCACACATGTGATTTGATGCACCAGTGTCAAGAAACCAAGTAGCAGGATTACAGGCCCCTTGATTGTTGACTACAAGTAAGGACACATCATTTTCTTTTTCTTTCTCTGCAAAATTTGCTCTTTCTCCTCCATCATTTATGTAGTAGCACTCACTAGCATAATGATCGAACTTTTTACAAATTTCGGCATTGAATTTGAGATTTGTCATATCTCTGAAAATTTTCGCCTCGACCTCTTCCTCAACCAAAACCTTTACCATGACTGCAATCACAACCACGTCCGTTGAATGGTGTATTGCTATCTGCTTGGTTTTGAGCTTCATGAAATGGTTGTGATATGCCAACTCCTCTTCCTCTGTAGCCACATCCTCTTTGGAATCTTCCTCTATTGAAAGTGGGCTTCTGTTCTTTCAACTTAAGTTTGGTTTCTAGAGCTTGTTCGACAGTTGTTTCTTCGAATGAATTGAATAGTCACTGCTTGTATGCCGCCAAGGTGCCTTTGAGTTCTTCTATTGACATTGTCTTTAAGTCATTTGAAGCCTCCAGGGTCATAGCTACATAATTGAATTTTGGATCTAAAGATCTTAGAATTTTCTGCAAAACACGAACATCTTCCAAATTTTCTCCTTTCCTTTTCATCTGATGAGTAACAATGATCACTCTGTTTACATAGTCTGTCACAGATTCTGTCGACTTCATTTTCAAATTCTCGAACTCTATCCTCAAGGTTTGAAGGCGAATCTCCTTTACTTTCTCTATTCTTCCCAATGCTTTCTCCAACAGGTCCTATACTTCTTTTGATGTTTTTGTCGGTGCAACAGTTTCAAAATTAGAGTCTCCAACTACTTGATAAATGGTGTAAAGTGCTTTCTTTTCCCTTTTTCTTGATTCTCGCAACTCCTCTTTTTGCTCCTTATTTAGCCTTGCTTCCTCCTCTGGATTCTTATTTTGAAATCCTTACTCCACAAGCTCCCACACATCTAGAGAACCCAAAAGAGCTTTTATTTGGATACACCAAATGTCATAATTTTCTTTAGTTAAGATGGGTGCTTGGGGTTGAAAGGTGGCACTAGTAGAAGCCATGTTTACAAAGAAAGGCGGTAACACTAGCCAAATTATAAAATGAACAAGGCGATAAAATCAGCCAAAATTTACAACAAGCAAGGCAGTAGAACTAGCCAAATAAAAAGAAAGATTTAATCTTGAAAAAAGCTCTGATACTAGATGTTGGAAGACATGTTATGTGTGTGATATTAATTTTGTGTAAAAATTGATTTTGAGGTGGAGAAGAAAATAATGACACACATGAGTTGAAAATTCAACGACTTTATATTATGAATGCACTTAAATATATTCACTCCAATATTTTTACCTTACACTAAACTCTCCTACAACTCACGGCACACTCCAAAACACTCTTTATTTTCTTTTTTCACTCCACTTTACTTCATCACTCACACTACATGGTATTTATAAACAAGTCATGCATGCCTTTGTCAACCTATACATTAATGCTAACCTTTAAGTACAACACATTTTCTTTCATTTTGTCAAAGATTTCATGCCACAAAGTACATTGAAGTTGCTACCAATCTTGATGTCAAATAAGTCAAGATGCAATCTAATTTGGATCATGTTGAAAGTCCATGTTGGCTGCTCAAGACAAGTTTACGATTCAACAAAATTAAGGAGCTTATTTTCTCTTCTTGCAGGAGAAGTTGCTTGCATTGGTGCAAGGTATTCTTTGTACTTCAAACCTTTAATTTAACAAATTTGCATTTTATGAAATTGCCCTCTACTGTAATCTTCTTTACATCATGGCACAAACTGTAATATAATATTAGAACCATTTGAACTATTCTAGAGCAACTTGCTTTCTTGGTTTGATATTAAATTGAAAATGCAATATAAAGTTATTTATTAACTATACCTGGTATAATTTCATACTTTCTTCCCCTGTTTACTTAAAGTATGCGTCACATCACATAGTGCATATCATTCATTTTCAGCGGCAAAATGACTAGAAGAGCATAGAGAGGGCTTCAGTCAACAATCAAAAATATTTATTGTTTCATTTTCAAACTCCTAAAAGAATTGATAATAATGCCAAGGCACTTTCTTTTTACTTGTGGATTAGCTTCCGAGTATAATATTAAATATGTAGTTTTCTGCTCTTGTAATATAGGATTTTTCTTCTTTTGCAACTTATAAGTGTGATTGAGTTTATCAGATGGTGGAATAAACACTGGGCACCTGATGAGCAAAGTAAACAAAGGTATTTTCTCCTTTCTTAAGGCTATATATCATTTGATTTTATGGAAGTTTTTCTCTTATTACAGAGTCTTTATATCTTTAAGATCATTTGCTTTCCTGGAATATTAGTGTGTTATGGGTAAAACAAAAGCATAGGTAAAATAGGCAAAATTGTGTCCCTTGAAGAATGTTAAGCATATATTTCTACTTGCAATAGAAACAGCAAACCAGTATTGGCGAGTTTGATAACTGAAATTGGTCTGGAGACAATAAGATTGCTAGCAGCATTGAGAGAAGTGCCTGCTTATGGTAATGTTTTCTGAGGAATAAACAAAGGATTGAAAGATGAAAAGTATTTTCCCAAAAACTTCAAATAAAAGATGATGATTTAAACACTTTTTCATGGAGTTGGTACAAATAGTCATAATAGAGCATCAGAAATTCTGGTGATGAGTAATGGAAAATACGTGGTCAGTACAATGATTATAATGCTTAACCTCATATCAAATTCTAGTGAATCTGTAAGTGGAGAAGAGCCGATCCTAAATGATATCGTCTTTGTGATGCCTATCCAGATTGAAGATCCTTTTACAGGAAAAGTTGCAGCAACTGGGTGTTGAATATTTGAATTACCTGTATGGGTGGTGGGATAGGAACATGCAATGCAAAAAGAAAATAAAATACATGTAATATAACTGACCAGAATATGATTTTATTTTTGTCTTAACAAAAGAAATAAAGATAATGATTTCAAAATTAATTGATTTTTGAAGCATCTCGCTATCTTGACTATGCAGATTCAATTTGCATTGGTTATATCAATTTCCCTACATTAACCTTCATGACTTGCCTATATACACTAAATGTATATTTTATTCATAGTGGCAATAAAATTGGAGTGAATAAATGGATGAGGTCATGATAGTAAATTAATTTATGGATAAGATAAATTTTTATGTCTTTTTCATTTCTTGAAATTGAATATGTATTTGCTAATGTATCACTATCTTTTTGTCTATATGCAGATGCTCTATTGGATTATTTACCTCAACAGTTTTTTTATGTTGCTTCCATCTGTGGAGTTGTGTACATGTACTATTTTTATGCCCCAAGACTAGTATGTTCTCTGAACATATTCTTCATTACATGGACTGCCGTTCTGCTCATAGTGATGATGGCTATGTCCTTACATTCAAAGTTGTGCTTCTCAAGGAGTCAGTTTCTTTGAAATATCATTCATTGCCAATGATTTTTTAGCATGTTTTCCTGATGTAGACAACATAACTTCTTTTGAGAAAAGGAAGAAATGACTAAAATAAAAGATTTGCAGGCATAAAGATGATTTATTTTCTATAGTGCATTTCAGAGTGTGTTATGTTATTATTATGATGAAGGTTTTTTTTGGCTCCACTATGGTTATATAGTGGATCATCATCCACAACCTGTGATAGTATGAAACATGTAACCTCACTTTATATTATTGCTATGGAACTTTGTGTTATTTTTTTTCCACTGTGATGTTGCATTATAACTTGCATCTAATAACTCAATTTTCTATCCTAAGGGTTCTATTCCTCTAAAATGATTCGATATAAAGAGTGTTACCATTTCATGGTTAACGCAGGTTAATAGAGGTCTTTTATCCTCAGGAATTATGGCTTTTTATGTTGTTTTCCTTTGTTGGTCTGCTATTAGAAGGTTAGGACTTGATCCCATGTTCTAACATGTTGCAATGAATTGCGCTGAAGTTCACCCTATAGGAGCTAGCCTACTTTTCTTGCTTGAAAGTTTTATGTTGTGCATTAATAACGCTAATGAAATCCAATCTATTGACATATAAATGACCTTACTTTTGTACCGATTGTGGATCAACATAGTGTTGTACTAACGTGGTCCTCCTTGTGTTTTAATAGTAAGATTAGACAGATATGTGTTTGCCTTTAAGATTAAGGGGTCAAAGGTGGCGGGATGAAGCGTAAGTGCTTAGTATGTGCATGATCATAATGTCACCATGAAGGCTAAGCTTAACTACAATATTTGAAATTTGGTTTAACTTATATCTTGGCCAATAGAGTATCTTGGGAAATTAATGCATCTTCTGAAAAAATTACTTTAAAGGAAGTCTAAGTTTTGACCCAAAAGAAAAAGGAAGTCTAAGTTTTCTCTACATTTTGAACTACATTATGATCCTTTTTTTTGTCCAATTTATGTTATTGTTGTAGTTTAAAGAAATAAGTCACTCAGTTTCTTTGTTTGAGGGTCACTACTTGTGTCATAATGGCTCAATTCCAAGTGTCACTTTAGTACCTTAACATCACTATCTTGTGAATATTGCCAATTCTTCTTGTCATGCATTCTTGTTTTTCTTTCTAGATACTGATGTTTAGGTGTGAGATACTATAATATGCTTTAGGCTTCTCATGATATGCATCTCCAGTTTTTTGATCAAGAAGGTCGAGTTTTGATGATATCAACTTCAAAATCAATTCCTTACTTTTAATAAGTTGGACAATGTTCCACGGTCTAAAGTTGATTTTCTATTCCTTGATTCTTTCTCTGGTCAAACGATTATAATTTCTATATGCTTAAAATAATGTGCTTTCCTACATCTTTATTATTAGCTTCATATTTTGTAATATTCTGAGTCGCCTCAACAAAAGAAAAACTGATATTTGGTTTTACGATATGGCTTTTCAGTGAACAAGTAGACGAGAAATGCAATATACAAAAGCCAAACGATCGACATGGTGATTGGACCACCATAGTTGTAAGTGTTGGCAATTCCTTTTCCCAACTTACATTAGTAGATATTTTCTACAATTACAATCTTGTATATTATGCTTTTATTAACTTTTGTCTCTTTACTTCCCGCTGCTTTATATTTCTCTAAATTATTGTAGTCTTTTTTTCGCTCTCATTTTCAGGGTTTCCTGATTGCAATAGGTGCCATTGTCATGGCAACTTTTTCAACATGGATTGATTCAAAATCATTTCAAGTAAATTAGTCCTTCTACCAGGCTTAATTGCATTTGTTTCAAGTTGGTATATGAGTTTTAAGCATTATCAATAATGTTAGCAATTGAAGGTTGAGTGGCATTCCTACTGTCATTCTTTGTCATGTTCTACCCATTACTTGTCCTGTTGCATCAGGTTGTAGGTAGATCTTAATATGATAAGGTTATGGTAATCCATTTTGTTAGGTAAACATGTAAGGTAGTTGTTAAGAGTTGTTAAGTTTAAGCTTTTGTTTGATGTTTGTATAAATTAATGAACAATGCAACCCAAAACAATAGCTTTTACAGAATATTTCTGAACTCTTTCTTCATTTTTCTTTCTTGTTCTTCTGTACTCATATCTTCAATTGGTATCAAAGCCGTTCATGGTCTTAGAGGGCTTGAAAACGATTGAGAGTTGAGTGAAAAGAAACTAGTAAACACAACCAGCAAAGCTTCTGTCAATCATATATGGCCTCAAGCAGTTGCACCTTGCCTTCACTTACTGTTTTCTCTAGTGAAAACTACCAGATATGGTCTGTCAAGATGAAGACCTATTTTGTGCCTTTGATTTGTGGGATGTGGTTGAGAATGAGAAAGAACCATCTCATTTACTAGTAAATCTAACTGTAAATCAGATGAAGAATTATAATGAAGAGAAAGCTAAGAGGTACAAAGCAAAAAGCTGCATTGAATCATCAGTTTCTGATGATATATTCATCGAAATCATGACTTATGAGACAGCAAAACAAGCTTGCGACAAGCTTAAGGAAGAATTCATGGGTAGTGACAAGATAAGAGGAATGCAAGTGCTAATCTCAAAAGGGGGTATGAAGTTTTGAAGATGATAGAGTCTGAAACTCTGAAGGAGTATAATGACAGACTCATGAAGATAGTAAACATGCTTAGGCTACTTGGAGAGGAGATGACAGATAAAAGAGTTATAGAAAAAGTTCTTGTCAGTTTACCTGAGAGGTTTGAATCCAAAATCTCTTCACTTGAAGATTCTAAAAACTTGACTAAGATATCTTTGGCAGAATTGATAAATGTTCTAGAAACACAAAAGCAAAGAAGAGCCATTAGGCAAGAGGATTCAACTGAAGGTGTATTTGTTGCCAAAGAAAAAGGCAAAATGCAACATGAGGGCAAGAACAAAAAGTCAGGAGACAGAAGAAACAAAAATGCAGGAAGTGGTAGGAAGAAAGGTAAATTTCGACCATGTTCTCATCGCAAAAAGACCACACATCTAGAGAAATATTGTTTGTACAGACCTGACATTCAATGTAGGTTTCGTAAGCAACTTGGTCACATGGAGAAGGTGTGCAAAAACAAAAACCAGCAACAAGAACAACAAGCAAGAGTTGCTGGAGACCTAGAGCAGTACTAAGAACAAGTGTTTGTGGCATTTCACTACGTAGTAAAAAACTCATCAAATGCTTGGTTCATTGACAGTGGATGCACTCATCATATGGCATCCGATATCAACATGTTCAAAGAGTTGGACAAATCTTTCATATCAAAAGTTAGAATTGGCAATGGTGACTTCATTGATGTCAAAGGAAGAGGAGTAATGGCTGTTGAAACACCAATAGCTACTAAACTCATTTCAGATGTGTTGTATGTGCCTAAAATAGATCAAAACCTTTTAAGTGTGGGATAGTTGCTAGAAAAGAACTACTCCTTAGTGTTCAAAGACAAAGCATGCATCATCTATGATGCTAATGGTCATGAACTTTTTGCTGTTAATATGAAAGGGAAATGTTTTTCCTTGGATTGGCAGGAAGCTAACACGACTACATATGCTAGTTCACATGGTGAATCTATTTTATGGCATAAAAGGATGGGTCATTTTAATTATAGGGTATATGCATAAGAATGATATGGTGCTAAATATGCCTACTATTGAGGTATGCTCTAAAGTTTGTGAAATCTGGCAATTGGGGAAACAAAGAAAGCTGCCATTTTCAGTTAAAAAGGCATGAAGAGCAATTGAAAAATTGCATTTGGTAGACATAGATGTTTGTAGACCTAGAAGGACACCATCCCTGAACAATAACATGTATTTTATAGCCTTCATTGATGATCCGACTAGAATTTGTTGGATCTATTTCTTGAGACAGAAATCTGAAGTTGTTGCTACTTTCTAGAAGTTCAAAGCTTGGGTTGAAAACCAAAGTAGCTACAAGGTCAAACAATGTTACTAAGTACACATCAGACAAATTTAATAAGTTTTGTGAAGATGCAGGCATTGAGCATCAATTGACAGCAACTTATACACCACAACAGAATGGTGTTAGTGAAAGGAAGAATAGAACAATCATGGAAATGGCTAGATGCATGTTGTTTGAGAAGAATCTTCCCAAGAAATTTTGGGCAGAGGCAGCCAATCCTTCTGTCTACTCGCTTAACAAGCTGCCTACAAAGGCCTTTGAAGGAAAGATTCCATTTGAAACTTAGTTTGGGAGCAAACCATCAGTGCAACATATTAGAGTTTTTGGCAGCATATGCTATGTGTATGTTCCTGAAATCAAGAGGGACAAGCTTGATCATAAAGCTAAAGTTTGCATTTTCTTGGGCTACAACAACATGACTAAAGGCTATAGAGCTTACAATCCACTTACAGCTAAGGTGCTTATAAGCATAAATGTGAAGTTTAATGAGCAATCAGCTTGGAGCTGGGAGAAATCAGCTTAGGAACCAGCCAAGCTCACTACAAATGATATGGCTAATTCCGAAGAGGAAGAACACTCTAGGTTAGAAGATGAAACCATTGATCATGAACCAGTGAGAGGCACCAGACCACTTACTGACATATATCAAAGGACAAATATTGCAATTCTTGAGCCTACAAGTTATGAAGAAGCTGTTAAATTTCCAAAGTGGAGAAATGCAATGAAAGAGGAGATTCAGATGATTGAAAAAAATAAAACTTGGACCTTGGCAGAAACACCATTGGGGTCAAATGGATCTTCAAAACAAAATAAAATGCAGATGGCTCCATCAACAAACATAAAGCCAGATTGGTTGCTAAAGGGTATTCTTAACAATATGGCGTTGATTTTTCTGACACTGTTAGCTTTAAATTGACTTATGTATTTTGAAATGACAAAAACTTAAGTAATCTTTAATGTTTGATTCATATTGTAAATTAGTTTTATCACATATGATTTTTCCAAACCATTTTAAGTGTATTTATCAAAAATAAGACCACGATTTAAGTGCTTATTCTTAGCAATCTTAATACTTTATAAATGATTTTGAATATTTTCATTAAGTAATTTTCTCAAGAAAATATAGAATACATTTTTAGAAAATTACTTCATAAGTTTTTGGACTAGGTTTTCAATTGAAAAAGTTAAGAAAGACTTCCATAAAGTTGAGCAATGATTTGGGATGACTTAAAACCAAGGATTACATTATTTCTAACCCAAAACAGCCCATGAAAGTGCAAAACCCTTGGGTTGAAGGATCCATCCTCTAATGGCAAAAAGCTCCTAAAGGCCAAAATGAAGCATGGGATCGATCCCCTAAGGCGTAGGATCGATCCCCTAATGATAGAATGTGAAATCCCCAATTTCATGTAATTCCCTCGTGTTTGTAAAGTATTGTAAGCTGAAATGATCAAATAAATATGAAAGTTTGATGTACGAATGATATATAGGACATGGATGGAATTAAAGCAATTGAATGGTCAAATAGTTAAGAGTCAAATGGTCCATGGCTGAGATGTTAAAATGGGATAGAGATGAGTTAAATGAGAAATTGATATCAGATTTGGTATAATTAAATGGGCATGTGTCATATGGAAGAAGGAAGAGTAATTAAAGGTCAAATGGTATTGGGTCAAAAAGGTTAAGGGCTGACATGAGTTAATGGATTAATATGCATTAAATGAAAGTGGCATAGTCATCATCTTCAGCTCTCATCATCAAAGTCGACAGCAACCTTCAGCCATTCCTCTCGTTCCTCTCCAAAATCCTTCAAGTTTCCATTTTAGCTACCTTGACAAACCACCATTATCTGTCATCGATTCGTTAAGCTCACTTAACGAAAATCGATCATTGTCGCTAGCTTAAGTTATATCCGAAGTTTGGTAGATTGAATATAAGGAATTGAAGAGATCTAAGTTGCTGTTATTTGGTTATTGATAAAGGTAAGGATAGAAGTTGATTCTTTCAATTCTATCTATGATTTGGAGTCATGTGATGTTGGTATAGTATGCTTATTGTGTTTGAATGGAAGGAAGTTAAAGGTTTGGAATTGTTATGAATCATGCAGCTTTGAAGAGTTGAAAATGACAAGTATTGATGCAACCAAGCTTAAGGATTATTGCTATTGAGGTAAGAAATTTATGTAACGGACGTAGGGTGGGTATGTCCGCATGTTTTTAATTGTTTTGGAGAGAAGTACAAGTTGGTTTTTATGTAGAAAGGTTAAATTTTAGGTGTTACTCCTAATTACCAAAATGCGAGGAGCAACCGACTGCTTTAAGTAACAGCTGACTGCCTAGAGACAACCAAAGCGTAGATTTTCGAAAATCGAGACAGACCAGTCGACTGCTATATAAGCCAGTCGACTGCTATTTTCCAGAAAGTATTCTGTTTCAAAACCAGCCGACTACCTATGGAGCCAGTCGACTGCCCTGTTTTCAGAAGCATTCTGTTTACGAAAACAGTCGACTGCCAATGAGCCAGCCGACTATCTTTTTCTTGAAAACATTCTATTTCAAAACCAGTCAACTGCTATATGGGACCAGTCGATTGCCTTATGTGTTTTTCGAAAAATAAAATATTTGAATTTTAAAAGAAAAGAAATTTAATAAAGCAAATTATGTGATAGCAATCGACTGCCCTATATGACCAGTCGACTGCCCCATTTGAAAAAGAAGTTTTAAAGCCTATTTCAAGAGAATATACCTATATTTGTTAAAGCTATATGAAAAAGGTTTTGGAGACCTTGGATTTCTTTGGCGATCATGCACATTACTTGTATTTGTACTTGGCTGAGGAACCTTAGTCCGGTCCTCAGTGCCACAGACGTCACCGACTAGTGCTCACTGTGGTTTATAGATAATGACCATATGTCTCTTATTTGTATTCGACTTTGGGGAGGATCCCTGGCCCATGCGTGGGTACGCCACTTATTTGATATCTCTCGGGATTATCCTTCACGATATATTTGTGGTATCCCTTATGAGATCTCTCATGGATTATCCCTTGCGGGATATATTTGTTGTATCCTTATGAGAGTTATTTGGTGCATGATTCTACCGAAAGTTAATTGTCTCCCACTTATTTGAAAGTATATGAAGTTACTTGTATCTGAAGTATTTGTATTTGTACGTGAGAATTTACAGGTATATGGTATTTGAAGAAATTACTTGACATATGCTTTATAATGATTTTGCATGACATTATAGAGCCAAGCAGGAAAACTGCATATATAGGCATAGTGCGCTCTTTTACATATGTTTCTTACTGAGCGTAAACTCACTCCTTTACAACTATTTTTCATACAGATTATTTGAAGTAGATTCCCGCTCCAGATAGAGGAGCTTCTTTTTTGGGATTTTCTAGTGTACCTTCGAGACACGCTTCCCAATAATTATTGAAGGTATATGTGCTCCAGGCTATTGTACAGTACAATACCACAGTAATGTATATTAGTTGTTTTGGGGATATAGGATACGTAAAGTATGTGAGATCCTGGTGTAGGTGATGCATGTATATATATGAAAAATTTCATTTATGCGAAATTTAATATCTTGCTATAAGTAATAAAGCATAAAGCATAAGAAGAAGAAAGGATGACATTGACGAATGAGTCTAAGCAAACGTTATGTGAAAGGAAAAAGTTAGTTGATATTTGTGAGTGACGAGGATGTCACATAGAAAGCTCTTGAAGGTCGAAATAAAGCTCATGTCATGAGCATTAATGAGAAATATGCATATTAGAATTTATGGCATGATGTTCACAAGTCTTGTGATTTAATGATACATGTGCTTAAAATCTATGTGAACATGTTGATTTTGGCATATTTGTGTTTTTCAATGTATTGGTTTTGCCAAAATATGCATAATTTTTAAAATGACATCATTTGAGACCAAAAATGCATTTTATGGTGAAAATGCTTCCAAAATTGCAAAATCTATTGTTGAATGATTTTTCATTTATATTTTTCATTCATACAAGTCCAAAATCATGCTATACTAATGTTTAAATTTTTACTTGGACTAAAAATACTTAAAAACAGAACTTTGGCACCCTAAAAGTTGAATTTTCAATCGAAATTCTGCCCTTATAGGAAAGGATTGATCCCCTTGGCCAAAATGTAAAAAATCTGCATTCTGTATATAAGGGATCTATCCCCCTCTTCTAGGGATCAATCCCTACAAGGCAAAATGCCTTTCTTGGTCCATTTAAAACGAAATTTGAGAAGGATTTTTCATTAACTCCATACTTCCTTTCTTCTCAACTTAAAATTCATTGTTTTAACTTCTTCTTGATGATCTTTTAATATGAAAAATTATTTTTCATTGGTATCATGCCTCATCTTCAACAATTGGAATACATATAATTTTTCATTAAGCTTATAAGAACAAAATCATTTTTCATTGCACTTACAAGTGCAAAATCATTTTTCTTGTTGAAGACATTCATGAATTGCATAAATCTTGAAATAATTTTGAAATATATTTTCAATGAATGCTTAAACATTGTTTTGAGAATTATTTCAATGATTTGTGTATATATTTGAGAATTTGATGAACTTGTGCATGATAGATATTGTTCATTCCTTTGGTTCAACTTAGTCAAGCATGCTTAGAGAATTATATCTCATAGTTTGACTCACATATTCCACACTAGGCTTCATGATAAGTATGTATTTATTGGAATATGAATAAATAATATGAAAATAGTTATGCTTGAATGATAAAATGATCAAGCTTGACCTTAATATTTGAATTTGAGTATGACTTAGGTAAATGAAATACTTGAGATACAAAAAGCTTTACCTAAAGTCATAATTGTCCTTAGCCTACAATTTGTGATGATAAATAGATTTTAAATGTTCAAATGTACGAAAATTTGTCATCCATAAATTTAGATTTTTCTTATGGCCAAATTTTTAAAGAACTTAGGCTTTAATGACAACATCAACATTCAAGGATAAATGCAAACTTGAACAAATACACTTTGATTGATTTCAATGCATTGAATCTTGATTGTTTTGATATTGAACTTGCATGTTTGCTTAAGTTAAATAAATGATCATGTCTATGAGATGTGAATATTTGATTTCATGAAACTCTACTTGATCTCACTCATAGATTGTGAATTTTAAAGTTAAAATATACTCAAGCATGATATTGATTCACTTAGGCAAAACCATCTTGTTAAAATAGCATATATCCCTTAGAACCTTAAATGATAAAATCAACTAGGGATATTGCTATGAATTGATAAGATGGTAATATTGAAAATTTTCCTTGCTTACAATTGGTAAAGATCTTTTAAATGAAAAATGAGCATATAGTTCCTTGTTTTTATAATTATGGAAGAAAATGTGTGTGCTTGAATGACATGAGCTTTTGAATCTTCCATATAATTAGATTTGTGCTTATGAATATGGATTAATGTTTGGTGATAGTGTGCTTACATATATTAATCCAAATCCTTGTTTAATAGAAGTGTGATTATGTTCTTGCATGTTTGACTTGATTATTCTTTTGACATGAACACACCACACTTAACATTTGAACTTATGCAAAATGGTTAAGTCAACCATTGGTAACTATTGGTATGAGCTTTAAATTGATAATTCTTCTCTTTCTCCTTTTATTGAAATGAAAAATAGGGAAGAATTTTTTTAGGACACTATTGCACGAGACACTTTTATGTTAAAATTTGTCGTTAATTGATATATGTATTGATTCTAAGCACATTGTTTCTTAAAAATGGTTTATGAGCTCAATGCATATAATATGTCATCTAAGTTCAGTTCATAATCATGATGTATTAACATGCACCTTAGTTGGACCTTAGAGAACAATTGATGTATCTAGGTGCTTGATTGAATTGAAATGAGCAAGTCATAGAAGTTAGTAGATAATTTATAAACAACTTGCTTCATTGCTTACCAATTGAGAACTTTTTGCAAATTATTTATGAACAATTGGCATAGGATCATAAGCAATGTCTTTTGCATGCACAAACATATCATAATTTTTTATGGACATTGACCTATTTATTTGTGCTATAAGTCCCATGACCTAATATATTTCTTGTTGGATAGATCATATTCTTTTTGCCCTCACAATTTTTTAAAGCCATATTTTTAGGGGGAGCGCAATTTTTGTTTCCTCTTCTTTTTGCTATGACAAAAAGGGGGAGAAATAATGGGATTTGAAAAATTCTTTTGAAAATCATGCTCATATTAAGGGGGAGCTTTATGTTTAAAAACATGCTTTATTTGAGGGGGAGTATTCTTTCAAAGAATTTTCAAAGCAAATTTACCTTAAGTTTTGTCATATAAAAAGGGCGATTGTTAGCTTTAAATTGACTTATGTATTTTGAAATGACAAAAACTTAAGTAATCTTTAATGTTTGATTCATATTGTAAATTTGCTTTATCACATATGATTTTCTCAAACCATTTTAAGTCTATTTATCAAAAATAAGACCACGATTTAAGTGCTTATTCTTACTGGTCTTAATATTTTATAAAATGATTTTGAATATTTTCATTAAACAATTTTCTCAAGAAAATATAGACTACATTTTTAGAAAATTACTTAATAAGTTTTTAGACTAGGTTTTCAAATGAGAAAGTTAAGAAAGACTTCCATAAAGTTGAAAAATGATTTGGGATGACTTAAAACCAAGGATTACATCATTTCTAACCCAAAACAGCCCATGAAAGTGCTAAAAAGGATGAGGAATCCATCCCCTGGGATGAGGGATCGATCCCCTAGGTTGAGAGATCTATCTCCTAATGGTAGAAAGCTCCTAGAGGCCAAAATGAAGCATAGAATCGATCCCCTAAGGCAAAAAGCTCTTAAAGGTAAAAAATAAAGCATGGGATCGATCCCCTAATGGCAGAAAGCTCTTAAAGGTCAAAATAAAGCATGGAATCGATCCCCTAGGGCATAGGATCGTTCCCCTATCATGTGAAAAGCCTCCAAAGGTTAGTTTTTGTGAGATACAATGTTCGCTTTCAATTTTGGCTCCACCAAAGGTCAAAAATACATCCAAAGGATTATAAATAGAGGCTTGGAAGCTCAAGACAAGAAGTGAGAGCAGCTGAGACACTTCACTCTTCATTTTCTTCATCTTCTCCCAGCTTCTCAAACATTATAAGAGCTAGAAATTCAATATCTTCCATCGTTCACATCATTCTTGTATATCATAGCACAAATCCTTTAGAATTTCTCTTCTAGTGCTTAACTTTGTAATCATTTGCCTACCTAAAGGCCCTCTTGATTACACCCTTTGTAAATTCAATCACAATTTGTAAAGGAAAGTGAACCCTTGAGTACTTTATTGTAAGTGAGAATTGGGTAGATAAGGTTTACTCCTTGAGCTCGAAAAAAGGAGGGGATAGGTTTCTCTTGAGCCTTGAAAAAGAGGGAGGTTTCTCTTGCACTTAGAAAAAGAGGGAGGTGCCTCTTGAGCATGCAAAAATAGGGATTGTATTATAAATTCAAGAGAGTGATTTTTTGGAAAATCCTTCGGAGCATCTCAAGGTAGAGGACATAGGCAAGGTTGTTGAACCTCTAAAATTGTTTGTGTACATTTCTCTTTCCCTACTCTTTTTATTTACTCACAATTATTTTGTGTTTATTATATTGATTTTGAATTGTATGCTTATGTAGTCTAGAGAACTTAGAAAATTCAATTAGGCTAGAGAATTTAGAAGAACTACAAAACAAACCACAAGAGTAGTGCAAAACCGATTCACCCCCTTCTCGGTTTAGTTATAGAGCTAACAGACACTTTTGCTCCAGTTGTAAGGCTTGACACTATAAGGCTGTTATTAGCCTTGGTAGCTCACAAAAGTTGGAAAATATACCAACTTGATGTTAATCTGCATTTCTAAATGGTTACCTTGAAGAGGAGATCTACATGGAGCAACTTGAAGGTTTTGTTGCAAAATGGGAAGAAGATAAGGTTTATCTGCTCAAGAAGGTTCTATATGGACTCAAACATGCTCCAAGAGCCTGGAATTCCAGAATTAATGATCATTTGCTAAATCTGGGATTCTAGAAGAGTCATAGTGAAGCAACACTATCTATTGCCAATAATAACTTATTAGTGGTTTCATTGTATGTTGATGATATACTTGTGATAGGGAATTTTCATTTCTCAAGAGAAATATGCCAAGGAATTGTTGAAAAAATTCAACATGGAGAATTGTAAAGCTGTTTGTACTCCTATGGTTCAGAATGAGAAGCTTAGCAAGGATGATGGTTCTCAAAAGGCTGATGAAAGAAGTTATAGAAGCTTAATTAGCTGTTTACTGTACTTAACAACAACTAGACCTGATATAATGTTTGCTGTTAGTGTTCTTTCAAGATTCATGCATTGTCCTGGTGAAGCTCATTTCAGATTAGAAAAGAGAATTTTGAGTACATCAAAGGTTCAGTTAACTTTGATGTTCTATATAAGAAATCTAATGAATTGAGGCTACTAGGATACTTTAATAGTGATTGGGCAGGGTCTTCTGATGTCATGAAAAGCACCTCTGGCTATCTTTTTTCTTTTGGCTCAAGTGCATTTACTTAGAACTCTAAGAAGCAAGGAACTGTAGCTCAATCAAATGCTGAAGCGGAGTACATAGCTACTATAGCTGCTGTTAATCAAGCAATTTGGTTAAGAAAAATCATGACAGATTTGAATTAGAAGCAAGATGGTCCAATAGAATTTTTCTGTGATAATCTGCAATTGCAAAGGCCAAGGACCCTATGTTTCATAGGAGAACTAAGCATATAAAGATCAAGTATCATTTTCTTAGAGAAGCTAAAGCTGAGAATGAAGTGAAATTAGTGCACTACAAGTCAGAAAATTAGATTGCAGAAATTTAACCAAGGCCTTGTCAAAAGCAAGGTTTGAAACATTAAGGAGAAGCCTGGGTGTTTCCAGTAGAAATGCCAAGGAGGAGTGTTAGCAGTTGAAGGTTGAGTGGCATTTTTGCTGTCATTTTTTGACATGTTTTGCCCATTACTTATCATGTTGCATCAGGTTTTAGGCAGTTCTTGATGTTGGATTATGCCCTTAGAACCATTCATTAGATGATTGACTTTGGCATTTTTATGTATCATGACATTTTATTTATAGTTCATTATTATATTTGTCTTATAACTGCGTAATGTAATCTTATATGATAATGTCCTTAGAATAGTAATAACACACTATTCTTAAAATATCCCTAGTCAAGTATTATTGTGAACAAGGATAACAATGATACGATAAGACTAGTATGTGGTTGACTGATGACCATTGTCATGGATATAGGATATCAAGTCATCACATAGGTACATGTTAGAGAACTATGTACTGGATCGACCCTCCATGAGAACGCTACATGGATTGTTATATGAGTGTCATAAGCGATTCTCATAGTGATGATGGTGTATGTGATCCTTTGACTTGAGATCATCAGAGATCCCAACATAGAGAATTGCATACTTTAATGCTGCTAGATGTCATTCGTAACAGGATGGACTATAAAGGTAGTAATTGGGTATGCCTTGATCTACGTAGAGGGATGTTGAGTGATCAAGATAGGATTTATCCCTTTTATATAACAAGAGTGATGTCTTGGGCCCTTTGATAGAGTGAGACTAAAAATGCATGGCCATGCGCGAATAAGTCAATATGAGATATTGATTTTATTTGTTTAATTAATCTACTCAGGAATCAAGAAACGCTGATTAGACTATACAAGTGTGACACATTCCATGACTTGTGTCTAATCAAGACATCAAAAGATAAAGGGATTAGACTATATGGTAACATCTATCACGAGTAAGGTTATGTCGAGTCATTGACATTCTCGTTACATGGGTAGCAATGATGTGTTGCTAGATACCGCTCATTGTCTGTGACAATTTTGTCATTGCCATTGTTTTGAGAACCTATTAGGTCGCACACTTAGAATGGATCAATGAGGAGCTTAATTAATCCTATTCTGAATTGGATTAAGGATATAACTAATCCTATTCTGAATTGGATTAAGGATATAACTAATCCTATTCTAAGTAGGATTAGAGTTCTGTTTGACAGTAAATTTTAGGGTAAAATTTACTGCCTATAAAAGGATGTTTCGTGTTTTCTAAAACAGAGCAGCACAAAAACAGAAAACAAAATATTCTTTTAATCGAAGCTAGCAATTCGGTTATAAGGAATCAAAAACGCTCTTTAAGGCTTCTGATCGTGAGACGTTCAAGAGTCGTGAGATCCGTTCGTGTGGATACCATAGAGGCAGGAACAAAAAGTTGTTGCTTGTGACTCGACCAACGACAGAAAATCAGAGAAAACGTTAGGTCAAATCTCGAAACCCTAATCAGGCAACTCTCCGAATCGATCCTGGTGGAGGCCGAATGATTTAAATTCCGCTGCGTGTTTGTTTCGGTTTCCTTCACTTGATATGATAAGGTTATGGTAATCCATTTTATTAGGCAAACATGTAAGGTAGTTGTTAGGAGTTGTTAAGTTTAAACTTTTGCTTGATGTTTGTATAAATTAATGAACAATGTAGCCTAAAACAGTAGCTTTTACAGAATTTTTTTGAACTCTTTCTTCATTTTTCTCTCCTGTTTTTCTCTACTTCATATCCTTCAAATAAAGCTACAATTAGGCTGTACAAGAGGAGAGTTAAACTATTCTTGCAACCTTTTGTTGGTTGCTATGAGAGAAGGTCGTAGAATTAAACTTCTAAACATTGATGTTTCCAATTTTATTGATTCTTAGCGTATCTTCTAATGATTACTCACAGATATTTAGTGTTTATTAGTTGAGATGATATTTGAAAGGCAGTTGAACAATGCAAAAGTTTAGCCTTTATTTTTTTTGGTAGTTTTCTATTTTGATAAGAAATACTCATGAGCAGCTTTGATGCTTTTCCAGTTTCGCAAAAATGAGGTGAAACTAGAGGATGACATTCATTATAACTAGGGTTTTTCCACATGATTTTCTCCTTGGGGGCCATGTATTTCGCAATGTTGTTCATTAGTTGGAACCTGGAAAACTCAGTGAGGAAGTGAGTAATAGATTACTTACACAATATTTCTGAGAGTCCTCTTATAGTGTATGTTCATATACTCATTCTACAACGATTAGATGGAGCATCGATGTTGGCTAGACAAGTACATGGGTGAAAATAATCAATGTGTGGTTTGCAGCAACGATATACAGTAAGTGAATTCATGTTATGCACTTCCCTTTAGGTCATTTGTCTTTTTGTAACTCAAATTCCCTAGAATATGAGATGAGGTTTACTTCCTTAGCCAATTGCTTTTAGATTTTGGAAACGAAAAATCATAAAATAACATCAATTAATAATACAAATGCCCACAATTTCTACTAATTATTTCTTCTTCAAAATTTGGTTGATATTGGAATCAAATCTTTATCAAGTTAAAGATAACCTGAGCTAGGTTGTGGGCTATGACTACGGAGGAAAAAGACTAATATTTATGCTTTATTTCTTTTCTTTCATACAATGTGGAAGTTAATTGCCCCAGTTGTGAAGTAACCTAAGGTCGTGAACGATGAGTCTGTGCGGTAGATAAGCATATAACTCAACCTCGCCAGGACTTTGTTTTGCAATTAAGATTGTATCACATCTCTATTGTTGTTTTCTTCATTCTTTCCATTTTGTTTTGGCTGCTTGTACTTGTCCTATTTGAGTTCCGAGCTATGTAAAATACAAGCAAAAATTTAGAAATCTACCATGATTATATCAAGAATGAGAGCTTTTAATTGATTGATGACATACTAGCCTAACGAAATTGTAGAATTTCCCATATATTAATATCTATATTTATATTTAGGATAAATTTCATCCAACTCCCTAACATTTGACCTTAATTTAATTTTAGTCCATTAGTTTAAAAATGGACACTACGCTCCAAATTTTTCTATTTCGTAGGACAATTAAGTCCTTTCATTAGTCAACCGTTAAGTAAACCATTAAAAACTTAATTTTGAGATCATTTTACCCCTTTGATAATTTGGAATGCTTTAAATACATATCACAATAAAAAAAATAAAGAAATAAACACTAAGAAGAGGTACTATTAGGCTTTGAAAGGTATTTTTTTACTTTTAATTTTTTTTGTTTATTTATTTACTTTAGTCCATTAATTTATTATTTATTAGCTTACTATTTATTATTTATTACTTTTTTGTTTTGAAAGATATGTGTTAGCTTTAAATTGACATGTATTTTGAAATGACGAAACTCAAGTAAGCTTAAAGCATTTTTTCTACAATGTAAATTTGCTCAAAATGAACTCAATAATGAAATATAATTTAAACAAATTTTTGAATTGTGATTTCAATTGAAAAAGTCAGGAAATACTTTAATAAAAGTGTTAGAAGTTTTTAAACTGACTTAGAATCACAAAAAGCCATCAAACTGTCTCAAATTGCAGCCAAAGAAGTGTAGGAAACTATGAGGGATTGATTACTACTGTAGAAGGATCGATCCCAAGATGGCAGAAAGTTTGGAAGGCATCCGGGAACAAGTTGGAAGGCGTTCTGGAAATTTTGGATCAATCCTTTCTGGATAGGGATCGATCCCTTTACGTGAAACCTAAGCCTAACGGCTAGTTTTTTAGGGTTTCAATGAGAGGATTAGCAGTAAATGCTTCACCAACCGTTTCGATCAGTTGGTGGATTATAAATAGAGGCATTTATGCAGGCTGGAGGTAGAACATGCACTCAAAAATTCTCCAAGCTTCAAGAAACAAAATCAAATCCGAAAATTCATTCCTTGTAACTCCATTTGTGTGAATTCTTATTGTACATCACCCACTCAGTCAAACTTCTGATATTCAAGGGGTGTGTTAGCCTTGTAAGAGCTGTTATTGTAAGAGTATGGGTAGTATTACAAGGGGAGAGGCTTAGAAGATTATTTCTAAGTCTTCAAGAGAAATTGTAAAAGGTCTCACCACACCTTAAAGTGGTTTGTAAGAATTCTCAAGGAAGAGTGGAATCAATACCTTGACAAGAGGATCAAGGAGAGAGGATGTAGGCAAGAGATTGGTCGAATCTCGATAAATCTATGTTTGCTTCTCTTTCCCTTACTCATTTACTGCATTTATTTTATTGTAACTCTATTTGCTTTATTTGTGCATTAAGTGTTAGAAAAACCAAAAATTAGTAGAAAAACCAATTTACCCCCCTATCGGTAGAGCTAACAATTAGTATCAGAGTTTGGACTTGAGAATCGATTAGGAGTAATTTCCTTTGAGTAGAAACGATCTAGATAGCTCTAACTAGTGTATCTACACCTTTGGTAGGAGAGGGACACTTTACGGTTAGGCTACCACTCTTCAATGGTGAAAATTATGCTTATTGGAAGACTAGGATGATGTTATTCATTCAAGCTAATGATTATGAAGTATGGAGGATTATAGTTAAAGGTTCCCTTGTTCCTATTAAGAAAGTAGATGGGGAGGATGTGCCAAAGAAAGGGGATGAGTGGTACACAAACGATGTTAAAATGGCACAAATAAATGCTAAGGCAATGCACACACTATTTTGTGCATTAGGACTAAATGAGTATAACAGAGTTTCACAATGTGAGAATGCTAAACAAGTTTGTGATAAACTAGCCATTACACATGAGGGAACCACACAAGTTAAAGAAACTAAGGTAGGTATGCTCACTCAAGATTATGAATTATTTAAAATGAAGAGTGATGAATCTATTAGTGATATGTTTATTAGGTTTACTGACATTACAAATAGTCTTAAAGCCTTAGGAAAAACATATTCTAATGTAGAAATGGTAAAAAAGATCCTTAATAGCTTACCTAAATCATGGGAAGCTAAAGTTACAGCTATTGAGGAATCTAAGGATCCCCACACTCTTTCATTAGATGAAATCATGGGATCTCTACTCACCTATGAGATGAAGATCAAGAGAAATCAAGATCTTCCTAAGAAAGTTGGAGTAGCTTTAAAATCCACCACGATTGAGGAATCAAAAGACGATCATGATGAGAGTGGTGATGATAAGGATTTAGAAATGGCCATGTTTGCAAAGAGATTCAATAAATTCATGAGGATAAGAGCTAGTGGAAACTCTAGGAGATCCCTTAGGAGAGATTTTAACAAAGGTGAAACAAGTAGGAAAGAAAAGAACCAAATTATTTGCTATGAATGTAAAAAACCTAGTCATATTAAATTTGATTGTCCTTTTTATAGAAAGCAAAATGAGAAGAAACCAAAGAAGAAGGCAATGATGGCTACATGGAGTGATAGTGATTGCTCCGATGAAGAGAATGTAGAAGATAAAGTAGCCAACATTTGCTTTATGGCCTTTGAAGATGAGAAGGTAAAATCTAACTCATTTGACACCAATGATACACATTTGATGAATTGCAAGATGCATTTGATGAGTTAGCAAATGAGTTTGAGTGCATGAATATGAAATATAAGAAAATGATTTCAAAATTGAAAAAAGAAAATGAAATGCTTATGAATGCTAAATTAGAATGTGAGAAGAAATTAGAAAATACAAATCTAGAAATAGAAGAGTTAAGTAAAAAGAACATTAATTTGCAAAATTCATTTTCTAGATTTTACATGGGTCAATAAAAACTTGATTATATGTTAGAGACCCAAAGAACATTTTTTTATAGAGGAGTAGGTTACAATGCATCAAACAAAGAAACTCATCTTAAAAAATTCCTTGTCAAAAATAGAAAATTTGTATTGTGTACTTTATGTAATAAATTAGGACACTCTTCACAAGCATGCACATCTAGGAAGACCATTATTAGAGGAAAAATAGTTGTTAAGATTTGGGTGCCAAAGCATGTTTTAAACTCAAATGATGAGTCATTAAAATTGAAATGGATCCCTAAAGGATCAAAAATTGTTAGTACTAACACACAAGGACCCAAAAATATTTGGGTACCTAAGATAAAAGTTTGATGTATTTGTGTGTAGGAGGAAGAGCATTGCTACAAGGCTAAGACCAAGGAGCATTGGTATCTTGATAGTGGATGCTCAAGACATATGACTGGTGACAAGAGCCAATTTAAGTTTTCAAAGCCCAAAAGTGGTGGAGAAGTCACATTTGGAGACAACTCCAAAGGACAAATTGAAGGAATTGGCTCCATTGGTAACTCTTCCTCAACTATTGAGGATGTTTTGTATGTTAGAGGTTTAAAACATAATTTGCTTAGTATTAGTCAATTGTGTGATAAGGGTTCTAAAGTTGTGTTTGATGCTTTATGTTACAATGTTGTTAATGCTAAAACTAATCAAATTCTCTTTATTGGACATAGACAAGAAAACATTTATATTGTTAATTTAGATGAACTAAATAGCAAAAATGTATGCTTTATGGCCACTAGAGAAGATGAACCTTGGTTATGGCATAGAAGATTAGGTCATGCTAGCATGCATGTATTATCTTAATTAGTCCAAGGAGACTTAGTGGTAGGTTTGCCTAAATTTTAATTTGAAAATGATAAAGTTTGTAAGGCATGTGTAAGAGGAAAACACAAGAGAATATCATTTAAATCTAAGAATTGTGTTAAAACCTCTAGGTCACTTCAACTTCTCCACTTAGATCTCTTTGGACTAACTAGAACCACTAGTTTATAAGGGAAACACTATGGATTTGTCATAGTTGATGATTATACTAGGTTTACTTAAGTGTTCTTTTTAAGTGTGAAAAATGAAGCCTTAGATAAATTCATTATTTTTTCAAAGCTTGTTCAAAATGGAAAGGGTTACTCTATTACAAGCATTAGGAGTGATCATGGGAAAGAATTTGAAAATCTTGGTTTTGATACATATTGTAATGAAAGTGGTATTAGTCATAACTTTTCAGCTCCTAGAACTCCTCAACAAAATGGGGTAGTTGAAAGGAGAAATAGAACCTTATATAAATGGCTAGAACCATGCTTTGTGAAAATAATTTACCAAAATATTTTTGGGCTGAAGCCATAAACACTGCTTGTTATGTTATAAATAGAGCTATGGTTAGGCCTATTTTAAAGAAAACTCCCTATGAGCTTTACAAAGGAAAAAGACCTAACATAAGCTATTTTCATCCATTTGGATGTAAATGTTTTGTTTTGAATAATGGAAAAGATAACTTAGGAAAATTTGATGCAAAAGGTAATGAAGGCATTTTTCTTGGTTATTCTTCTAATTATAAGGCATATAGAATTTTCAATAAAAGAACACTTGTTGTAGAAGAGTCAATTCATGTGATATATTTAATGAGTCAAATACCTATAGTAGAACCAATATTGATGATGAAGTAGAGATTTTTGATAAACCTATAGTTGATCCATCTCAAGATAAGGATGTTAGAGAACAATTAGAAGATCTTGATATTAATAAAAAATGAGGAGTCCATGGAACAAAATATAATTGAGAAAGAATCTAGGTGTCCTAGAGAACTTGGATATGTGAAGGATAATGATATTGTTGGAGATCTAATTATTGGTGTTAGAACTAGGTCAACCTATAGAAATATATGTCAACATGTGGCCTTTGTGTCACAATTTGAACCAAAGAATGTGCATGAGGCCCTGAAAGATGAAAATTGGATTATGGCCATGCAAGAGGAATTAAATCAATTTGAAAGAAGCAAAGTATGGACACTAGTGGAAACACCTAAGAATTATCCAATTATTGGACTAAATGGATATTCAAAATAAGATGGATGATAATAGCATAATTGTTAGAAACAAAGCTAGACTAGTGGCTTAAGGATATAGGCAAGAAGAGGGGATAGACTATGATGAAACATATGCTCTGGTAGCTAGATTAGAAGCCATTAGGATGCTACTTGCCTTTGCATGCTACAAGGATTTTAAACTATATTAAATGGATGCTAAAAGTGCTTTCTTAAATGGTTACATAAATGAAGAGGTTTATGTTGAGCAACCTCCCGGTTTTGAAAATCCAAAGTTTCCTAACCACGTTTTCAAACTATTAAAAGCTTTATATGGATTAAAACAAGCTCCTAGAGCTTGGTATGAAAGACTTTCAAAGTTTTTGATTGAAAAAGGTTTTGCAAGAGGTAAAGTAGACACAACCTTTTTTATCCAATCTAAGGGTAGTGACTTATTAGTAGTTCAAATTTATGTGGATGATATCATTTTTAGATCTACAAATGAGTCATTGTGTAATGATTTCTCAAAATTAATGCAAGGTGAATTTGAAATGAGCATGATGGGAGAGCTAACCTCTTTTCTAGGACTTCAAGTTAAACAATGCAAAAAGGGTATTTTTATAAATCAAGCTAAGTATACTAAAGACTTGCTCAAAAGATTTGGAATGGATGAGTCTAAACCTTATTCTACTCCAATGAGCACAAATATCAAACTTGATAAGGATGAAGGAGGAAATGTGTAGACACTAAACTATATAGGTTCATGATTGGTTCATTGCTATATCTCACTGCTAGTAGACCCGATATAATGTTTAGTATGTGCTTGTGTGCTAGATTTCAATCATCTCCTAGAGAATCACACTTACAAGATGTAAAAAGAATCCTTAAATACCTTAAAGACACTTCTTCCCTAGGACTTTGGTATCCTAAAGATTCTACTTTTGCTCTCCATGCTTACTCCGATGCGGATTTTGGTGGTTGTAAAGTTGATAGGAAAAGCACCTCCGGAACTTGACAATTCTTAGGAAATAGACACATTTCATGGTTCTCTAAGAAACAAAATAGTGTAGCTCAATCCACAACTGAAGCTGAATATATTGCTTCCAGAAGTTGTCATGCTCAAGTATTGTGGATTAAACAACAAATGAGTGACTATGGAATAGAAATGAATCAAGTTCCCATTAAATGTGACAACACTAGTGCTATCAATCTTACCAAAAATCTCATCCAACACTCTAGAACTAAGCACATTGAGATTGGACATCATTTTATAAGAGATCATGTGCAAAAAGGTGATATAGTTCTAGAGTATGTAGATACCTTGCACCAATTGGCTGATATCTTTACAAAACCCTTAGATAAGTAGTGATTTTGCACACATAGAGGTGAACTAGGTCTTATGAATGCTCCTTGAATTAAATTGATTTTGAATGAATGGATTAAGTTGGTTGTGCTGTTTTCAAGTAAGATATTTAGAAAATGTATTGACCACTTGTTGTGCATAACCTTAACTTGCCATATTGTTGTTAATCTTTAGGATGAATTGTTGAAATATGTGTGTTTATTCATATCAATTCCTCATCAGCAAAAACTCACTTCTCATGTTTGAGACATCCTTACAATCATGCCAAAATAGCTTTCAATGTTTTTTCTGCATACTTTAAATGATTTTCTGCACATTTTGGCTTTTCTCAAGTCACATATCATGTTTTCTAAATTGTTCAAACTTGATTTTGATTTTAAATAGTGAAAATGCACAAGTTCTTTCATTTTCAAATCATATTTCTGCATCAAAACTAAGGCAATGGACTAAGGGGTCAATTTTCCTGAGAATTGGATTGATTCCCGAGTCATTTAGGCCTAAAAATTTGGGTTCCTGCTATGAGGGATCGATCCCCTTCACCATGAGACCGATCCCATAGCCCCAGACTGGCCAGGAAGGGTTTCGGCGAAAAAGGGATCAATCCCTTACTTAAAGGGATCAATCCCCTCGTGCCAAAAACCGTTCGTGGCCCTTGTTAAAATCATGTTTCCTTCTCTTTTTCCATTCTATTCATCTTCCCTATCTACAGACACATCCTCTCTCCATTTTTCCTTTATCAAACTTCAAGATCTAACCCATTTCTCCATCAAATCGCTTCATTTCTTTACCAATCTTCATATTTTCTCCATCTCTTTCACCTCTCATCATCCTTTCACATCAAAATCTCATCATTCTTGATTTCCCTTCTTCTTCCTTGTGTTTATCACTATTCACACCCAACATTTCAATTGCAAGTATTTCTTCACTAATTTTCGTTAATTTTCTTGCATTTCTAGTTTATTTCATCATATTTTGTAAACCCATTTACATTTTATTGCATAATTTCTCTCTTTGTCTCATTTTCAAGTATGAACAAAACCCATAGTTTTATCTAAGTTCTAGATCTCATAACTTTTGATTCATTGCATATTTTCTTACTAGTCCTTTATCAATGTTGCAGTTTGAATTGCAATCTGTGGTTATACGCTGTTGGTTGGTCTTCCACTCTACAATCCACTCATCCATACTCTACCAAACTTGTGCTCACCACCTGTTCGACAGAATTCCTCTGAAGGACTTTACTCTCTTCCTTATTCAAACCTTACTCCAAATGGCTCCTAAAATCAAACACGGTGTCACAAGGAAAAGAACTCATCCCTCTTCTTCCTCCTTTTCCATTCCAACAGCCTTCAATCACTGCTTTCGCAATGCGGAAGAGAAAACTCGTTTTCACGCCAAAATCACCAACATGCGCATCAAACATTGGCACCCCATTTGTAATAAACCTTAATTTCGATATCTATCGTAAGTATACTAGAGTAAATTTTGACTGACATGAGGTTATTTTGGAATTTGGACAGATTATGGAAGTTGAGAATGTCCAAGCCATCTTGGTCAAGAAGCGATGGATATGTAAATGTGAGTATGTAGGTACTAAGATATGAAGTAGGAAATAAATTAAATAGGTTGAGATATACAAAAAGGGATTTAAATATATATATGTATAGGCATATGTATATAAGTTATGGAACTTAGAATTATTAAGACAATAGAAAAATGGAAGACATTATTATTTGCTTGAAACAATGGTTATTTGTCCACTAATCCCTTAATGTTAAATTGGGTATTAAAAGGGCTGGCAAATAATCAAGGGCTAGAAATACAAGCTAAAGGGGCTGGCAAATAATCAAGGGCTGGAAATACAAGCTAAAGGGGCTGGCAAATAATCAAAGGCTGGAAATACAAGCTAAAGGGGCTGGCAAATAATCAAGGGCTGATGTTACAAGTCAAAGGCTAGTAAAACAAATCAATGGCTGGTATTATAAGGGAGAAAAAAGGCTGGAAAACATAAGTAAAGGCTGGAAAGTTAGAAGCGACGTTTTCTCTTCTGTTCTAACTCCCCAAACCGAAACCAAGAAGAGCAGCTCCTCCAACACTTGTCGACAACCCTAGCAAGAAGAACCTATCTTCCTCTTCCCTCATTCCGACCATAGATTGAAGTTCTCCTCCAAACCCTCTTCCATTTCACCCAACCACCCAAACTGATTTATAGAATCCACATTGTGAAGGAGGCCACAACAAAAATGAAGGAGCAAGCTTCATGCTAGAGCTGGCCAAAGAAATTGTGAGCCATGGATGCAATGGGAGCCTTGGTTCAACAAGATTAGGGCATTGGAAGTGAAGGAGAAGAAGTGAGAAGAGCTGCCAATTGGTGATTGAAGAAGTGAGGAGTTGAAACCCAAAATCCCGCAGATTTAGATTGGGATTCAGGGCAAATAAGAAAGGTAGTAAATTGAGGTGAGTTGATGTGTTTATGCTGGAATTAATCTATGGAAATAGAATGCAAATGTGTTTATTGGATTGGCATTGATGTGTACATGTGTGACAGCAAACAAGCTAGGAGAAATGGTCTGAAATGGTTCCAACCGATTCTGTTTGTGCATCAAATTAAGGGGGTAAGGTTCTAACGCTGTAATGATTGATTATTATGCATGAAAATGATATTGTGATGAGCTAAATTTAAATGGCTATGATTAGATAAAGATAAACTGAAATTCTGACTTGGTGTGAATCTGAAATTTGCAGTTCTGTCTGGCTGGAAATTTAAAATGAGTAGTTTAATAGTTCTGTATGGAGAAAAATTCTGGAAAAATTATGAATTATGGCCTTTAAGTTACAAGAAAGTTAGTTTTGAAATTTCTTGAATTGGACTTCTGTAGCTTGAGTTATGCACAAATAAGTGCAGGGTGTTCTGTCCAGAAACGTGAATCACAGTCCTGACTTTGAAAAATCATAGCAAATGGCCTAAATTGAATTAGGGTCCAAGCCTTACATGTCTAGAAAGGTTAATTAAGTTAGGAACATGATGGTTCTGGGTTTGCATCATTTGGATACTCCTATAACCAGATATGAGACAGTTTGTGCATATTGGTCAGTGTTTACTGTGTTAGGAGACTGCTGTACATACTGAAACTTCGGAAAATCATAGTAAATGGCCTAAATTGAATTAGGTTGCAAGCCTTACATGTCTAGAAAGGATAATTAAGTTAGGAACATGATGGCTCTGGGTTTGCATCATTTGGATACTCCTATAACCAGATATGAGACAGTTTCTGCATATTGGTCAGTGTTTATTGTGTCAGGAAACTACTGTACATACTGAAACTTTGGAAAATTTCTGGTATTGATATAGGAGGAGTTAAATTATGAATCATACATTTCTAAATATGGAAATGAGTTAACTTTCACCTAGGTTTTGAATTTCCAGATTTGGAACTTCATGGCTTAAGATATGTATGAATGCATGCAGGATACTCATTGCTGGGGATAGATTTTTAATGTAAACTTCAAATGTTCATAGAAAATTGCCCAGATCAAATATGACTACAAACTTTACATGTTCAGAAAGATAAATGAGTCATGATTGACATGGTAGTGAGTTTGTACAGATCTCATATCGCTATAGTTGGTAGTAAGCATTTTACTGTACACAGGTCAGGAAATTTCCTGCCTACTGTGCCAGATTTGGACCAAGGTCTAAAAATTGATGGGAAATGGCACAAAATGAATTAGGAAATGAGCCTTATATGTCTAAATAAGGATTTGAGTTAGAAGTAATATAAAAATTACGGTTTGATAATTAAGTTCTGAAAATTATACTTAAGGCTAGCACAATACCATAAGGTCCAAAACCTTAAAGAACAAAAATGAACCAAATGGGTCGTAAGTAGTTTAAACGAACGAAAAGGCAATAAACGGTGCTAGTAACGTTTGAATAACTCTGGAAACACAGCCAAGTATTGTTCTTGTTGAATTATACAATGCTTAATGTTAGCTTATGATTGGAAATACTAAGATCGATGGATGTATAGAGATTGATTCAATCTACCATTTGTTATGTAGAGAGTTGTCCTAAGGACTGAGATAGACCCGAAATCAATCAATACTCCAAGACTTGTTAGGCGAGGGAGAACTGATTCAGAAGCTAAGGAAGTACAGTAAGTAACCCTAAGCGACTACTTGCATCTAATTTGCTTAATGCTATAAACTCTTTGAATTTGGCAATTGAAACCAAATGAATGCTGCATATGAGATGTCTTCCCTTGACTGTTGAGTTTGCTTTACTAGAAATGGTTTGTAAACAGGTGATGGGCTCGCAAGAAATGTACTGTGTGCGCGTATTTATATACATAAGAAATATTTTAAATGTTTTAAAGGTTCAAATTAAATTCTGATTTAATATGATTTTATACCTTGTGTTGTAACCTTGTTAATGCTTTTAAATGCCTTGTGAGCCTTGTTTGTTGAATTACTTCCTTATAAACTCCAAAGGGTTGCTATGAGGTCAGGGAAGAATGAAATTTGTTTTAAGACTACCGAATATCTGTTTTAGACCCGAGGCATTGAGACCTCAGGGCACTGTACCTTGAGAACTTTGGAGACACATTTGATTGACTTAGAGCACTATTTCTCGAGCATTAGCCTCGGAGACGTTTGGCTTGTCCCGTATATTACGTTTGGACAGGTCCCGGTTTCATATGCACAATGAGCCGGGGTTTGATTGGTCTATGCATAGGCAGCGCCCTTTATGGGAGTTTGCTACGGTTAGCTACCGTGGGTTTCTTCGCTCTAAGTAGCATCGACTGATACTCTGTGAACTCTCTTGGTACTATGGTTTGTTTTAGTTGTTTCACTGCATACTTTAAGTATGGTTTGATATTGAGACTTCTAGTCTAATAATGGAACTCCTCATTTGACTATGATTTGCTATTGAGTTTTCATACGGTGTTTTTAAGTTGATGCAGCATAATTGATTTGATTTATTTGAAAGTGATTTGAATTAGCTTTCATAAATGAGGGATGCTTGGTAAAAATTTAGTTGCTTATTGTTGTTACTTACTGAGTTTAGGACTCACTCCCCTCTTCTTTCCCCTCCCTTTCAGAGTGATCGATACAACGACTGTTCTTTTTGGCTTGGGAAGCTTCTTGAGAGCGGACTTCCCTGCACAGTCTAAGGTATATGGCTCCCAGCGGTTTGTATAGACATAGATGGATGATGGCACAGTGTATTGGAATTCTTTTGATGGTGTATATATATATATATATATACTTATGTGATGAGTCTGGGATGTAAGCTAGATTGTGTATTATTGGAATATGACGATCAGTATACTTTTTAATTGGCATTATGTATGTTGGTAGATATGCCTAAATATATTAAAGGAGTTATATGAAATTGAGATTGGCCTATATATTCACCTACAAATGAATAGTGACATAAGGGATAAAAAAAATTTTCTAATTCCGCAATTTAGGCTTCCGTAAGATACTAAGAAAGATCAGACGTGACAGTTTGGTATCAGAGCTGGTTTGTTCGTGTCTGTGTAGGTCAATAAAGTTAGCTTACATCCCTGTACACTATTCCTATGTCTATCTTTGAACTGCGGTTGCCATATAATCGTACTAATTGTTGTTAATGTGACAGGAAGTAAGTGATAATGAAAAGGAGAGGTAGACCACGACGAGTTCTTCCTACAGAGCGGTCCAGGTCTCCTACTCCCCTACCTCCACCACAGCCTCCTCAGGCCCCAGATCTTAATGCGGAAGTGGGCCAGTTATCGAGGACTGTGGGAGAATTACAGCAAACAGTCCAAAACCTTGTGGCTTTTATAGCGCAACAATTCGGAGGCAACTCTATTCAGCCTCCTACTCAAACTCAGGCACAAGCGCAAGTCCCTCCTCTTGTGCCACAATCTCAGGCTGCTTCGCAGCAACAACCGGCTGTGCCACCGCAGCCACCAGCACCATCGCAGGTTGGAGATCAGGTGGATAGGAACATGAATAGGCTTCGGCAATTTCAGAAGATGAATCCGCCTATTTTTAAGGGTGCAAAGGACCCGGATGTAGCTGAAGAATGGGTCAAACAGCTAGAGAAATTGTTCAAGTGTATGGGCTACTGTTCTACGGAAAAGGTGAGATTAGCTGTGTTCATGTTTCGAGAGAAGGCAGAAATTTGGTGGGAATCGGCTGAAAAGTTGTTGATAAATGAGAATCCGGAGATTACATGGGAAGCTTTTTTGGAGAGCTTCTTTAAGCAGTATGTTCCCGAGCCTGCTCAAAGAAAGAAACAAGCCAAATTTTTGAAATTGACTCAAGGTTCCGACACCGTGGATGAATATGAGTCGAAGTTTTCGGCTTTGTATCGATATGACCTTCTAGCCTCCAAGGATGAGAAAGCTAAGACCATCAAGTTCATTTCGGGATTGAAACCCACGATTCGGGGTAAGTTAGCAGTGCTAGATATCACCAATTATGCGGAAGCTATTAGACGAGCTCAGATGGTCGAGCTTGAACACGACCTGATTCAGCAAGAATATGGGTCTAAGTGGAGGAACAAGGGAAAGGATAAGAGGGTCGATGATAGAAAGCCCTATAAGGGCAAGCAGCTAGAAAAGAGGCAGAAGACAGTGGGAACCAAACCGAAAGGGGATGAGACTAAGAGGGGTCCAACTTGTCCTAAGTGTGGAAGCAATCATGGTTCTAAACCTTGTTATAGGGAGACAGGAGCTTGTTTCCACTACAGGAAACAGGGACATATGGTCAGAGATTGTCCCTACCGTAAGACTGTAGAAAGGGCCTTTGAGCATTCGGCTGGTGACAAGGGTAAAGCAGTGGATAAGGGCAAGAAGCCAGTAGCTCAGGGTTGAGTCTTTGCATTGGATGAGGCTTCTGCACAGGGAAGAGACTCCGTGGTTAAAGGTAAGCTTACTATTGCTGATTTTGAAGCTTATGTTTTAATAGACTTTGGTTCTACTCATTCCTTTATTGCTCCATATTTTGCTAGCAAGATTAAATTAGAACTTGTAAGGTTAGATCGTCCGCTTCATGTGAGCACTCCCCTAAAGGAAAACCATATAACTGATATTGTATATAGGGATTGTGAGGTTAAGGTGGGAGATAGGAGTCTGCTAGTTGATTTGATTTTGTTAAATATGAAAGATTTTGATGTAATCCTAGGAATGGATTGGCTAGCAAGACATCATGCTTGGTTAGATTGTTATAAGAAAATAGTGATGTTCTCCCTACCTGAAACTGTTGTAATCTCCTTTGATAAGTAATAATAAGTGATGATTGTTTTTGTTGATTATTTTGCCTAAGAATGCATGATGTTTGTGAAGGGTATTTAGCCTATGTGGAAGATGCCTCCAAGAAACATCTTGAATTAAGGGATATACCAATCGTCAGAGAGTTTCCAGATGTATTCTCTGATGATTTGCCAGGTTTACCACCCAAGCGAGAGACTGAGTTCACCATCGACTTAGTCCCGGGTACTCAGCCTATCTCAAGGGCACCTTATAGAATGGCTATTGTGGAATTGGATGAACTAAAGAAGCAGTTGCAAGAGCTACTTGATAAGGGATTTATACGCCCGAGCATATCTCCTTGGGGTGCACCAGTGTTGTTTGTTAAGAAGAATGATGAAAGTCTAAGATTGTGTATTGACTACAGGCTACTTAACAAGGCAACAATTAGGAACAAGTACCCATTACCGAGAATTGATGATCTATTCGTTCAGTTGAAGGGTGCTATGGTGTTTTCTAAAATAGACCTTCGATCCGACTATCATCAACTGAGGATTCGAGAGGATGATGTTTCTAAGAAGGCCTTTCGGACTAGATATGGCCATTATGAATTTCTAGTGATGCCATTTGGCTTGACAAATGCACCAGCGGCTTTCATGAGCTTAATGAATGAGGTGTTCAAGCCTTTCTTAGACTTATTTGTGATTGTCTTCATAGACGACATCCTGGTATACTCCAAATCAAAAGACGAGCACGAACATCATTTACGAACAGTGCTCCAAGTCCTTAGAGACAAGGAGTTGTATGCTAAGCTCAGTAAATGTGACTTCTGGTTGGATTAGATTGCTTTTCTGGGACATATTGTTCAAAGGACGGGGTGTCAGTAGATCCGTTCAAGATTGAAGCTATTGTGAAGTGGGAAAGGCCTCAGACTGTAACAGAAGTTCGAAGTTTCTTGGGTTTAGTAGGTTATTACAGGAAATTTGTAGAAGTTTTCTCCAAGATTGCTACCCCACTACATCGACTCACTCGGAAAGGAGTGAACTTTGATTGGAATGAGGCATGTGAAAATAGCTTTCAGGAGTTGAAGAGGTGGCTTACCTCTGCTCCAATACTGACTATTCCTAGTGGGTCAGGAGGTTTTGCTATCTACAGTGATGCTTCGTATCAAGGATTAGGGTGTGTCTTAATGCAGCACGGGAAGGTAATAGCTTATGGTTCTCGTCAGTTGAAGGACCATGAGAAGAATTATCCGACACACGACCTAGAGCTTGCTGCTGTAGTGTTTGCACTCAAGATTTGGCGCCATTATCTCTATGGGGAAACATTTCAGATTTTTACAGATCATAAAAGTCTGAAGTACTTATTCTCCCAAAAAGAATTGAATATGCGCCAGCAGAGATGGATGGAGTTGTTAAAGGACTACGACTGTGAAATTCTTTACCATCCAGGCAAGGCTAATGTTGTAGCAGATGCGTTGAGTAGGAAAGGCACTACTATGGTCTCGATGTTGATGGTTCAGGAATGGTGTATTACAGCAGTTTGCAGACTTGAGATTAGATATAGAACCCATTAGAGAGGGTTGTATGATGGCCAGTATGAGGTTAGAGCCTGAATTGATTGATCGAATCCGTCAAAAGCAAAAAGTGGATCCTCGATTGAAAGAGATTGTTTGTGGAAATGAAGGGAACCAAAATGAAGAGAACCAAAATGAAGAGACAGAGTTTAGGTTCGGCAATGATGGCATTTTGAGGTATAAGGGCCGAATGTATGTTCCGAATGATTCAGAGTTAAAGAAGTTGATTTTGGAGGAAGCTCATAGCTCGAAATATGCTATGCACCCTGGTAGTACCAAAATGTACCAGAACCTGCGTAGCTTATACTACTGGTCTGGAATGAAGAGAGATATTGCTGATTTTGTTGCAAAATGCTTAGTCTGTCAACAGGTGAAGGTTGAACATCAAAGGCCTGTGGGGTTGCTTCAACCATTGTCTATTCCGAGCTGGAAATGGGAGCACATCACCATGGACTTCGTGCTAGGTCTTCCAAGGACTAAAAGACAGCATGATGCTATTTGGGTGATAGTGGATAGACTAACCAAATCAGCTCACTTTTTAGCCATGAAGGCTACAGATTCTCTTAGTGCTTTGGTCGATCTCTATGTTCGGGAAATTGTTCGGCTACATGGTGTCCTAGTGAGCATTGTGTCTGATCGGGATTCCTGATTTACTTCTAGATTTTGGGAGAAGTTTCAGGAAGCAATGGGGACTCAGTTACACTTGAGCACCGCTTACCATCCTCAGACCGATGGTCAGTCCGAGAGAACCATTCAGACTCTCGAGGACATGTTGAGAGCGTGTGCACTTGATTACAAAGGCTCTTGGGATGAACACTTACCATTGGCGGAGTTTGCATACAACAATAGCTTCCACTCGAGTATAGGGATGGCCCCATATGAAGCACTGTACGGGAGAAAGTGTCGGTCCCCGGTTGGATGGGAAGAAGTGGGAGACAGAAAATTGTTTGCACCTGACTTGGTTCAGCAAGCTTCGGACAGAATAAAGCTTATTTGTGATAGACTTAAGACTGCCCAGAGTAGGCAGAAGTCATATGCTGATAATCGGAGGAGACGTTTGGAGTTTGAAGTTGGTGATTCGATATTTTTGAAAGTTTCTCCTTCGAAGGGCATTATGAGATTCAGGAAGAAGGGCAAACTTAGCCCGAGGTATGTGGGACCATTCGAGATTTTAGAAAAGGTTGGTGAAGTGGCATATAGGTTGGCTCTACCACCACAGCTAGCGGGTGTGCACGTGTTTCACGTGTCGATGTTAAGGAAATACCACCCGAATCCTTCTCATGTGGTAGATTATGGAGAGTTAGATATTCGGGATGATCTCACATATGAAGAGAAGCCTGTCAGGATCTTAGATCGCAAGGAGAAGCTGCTAAGGTCCAAAACTATCCCACTAGTGAAGGTATTGTGGCAAAGGCATTCGGAGGAAGAAGCCACCTAGGAAGTAAAGAATCTAATGAAGGAGAAGTATCCTCACTTGTTTTGAAGTAACGGTGCTCAAATTTGGGGACCAAATTTTCCAAGGTGGGAAGAATGTAATAACCCTTAATTTCGATATCTATCGTAAGTATACTAGAGTAAATTTTGACTGACATGAGGTTATTTTGGAATTTGGACAGATTATGGAAGTTGAGAATGTCCAAGCCATCTTGGTCAAGAAGCGATGGATATGTAAATGTGAGTATGTAGGTACTAAGATATGAAGTAGGAAATAAATTAAATAGGTTGAGATATACAAAAAGGGATTTAAATATATATATATATATATATATGTATAGGCATATGTATATAAGTTATGGAAATTAGAATTATTAAGACAATAGAAAAATGGAAGACATTATTATTTGCTTGAAACAATGGTTATTTGTCCACTAATCCCTTAATGTTAAATTGGGTATTAAAAGGGCTGGCAAATAATCAAGGGCTGGAAATACAAGCTAAAGGGGCTGGCAAATAATCAAGGGCTGATGTTACAAGTCAAAGGCTGGTAAAACAAATCAATGGCTGGTATTATAAGGGAGAAAAGAGGCTGGAAAACATAAGTAAAGGCTGGAAAGTTAGAAGCCACGTTTTCTCTTCTGTTCTAACTCCCCAAACCGAAACCAAGAAGAGCAGCTCCTCCAGCACTTGTCGACAACCCTAGCAAGAAGAACCTATCTTCCTCTTCCCTCATTCCGGCCATAGATTGAAGTTCTCCTCCAAACCCTCTTCCATTTCAACCAACCACCCAAACTGATTTATAGAATCCACAATGTGAAGGAGGCCACAACAAAAATGAAGGAGCAAGCTTCATGCTAGAGTTGGCCAAAGAAATTGTGAGCCATGGATGCAATGGGAGCCTTGGTTCAACAAGATTAGGGCATTGGAAGTGAAGGAGAAGAAGTGAGAAGAGCTTCCCATTGGTGATTAAAGAAGTGAGGAGTTGAAACCCAAAATTCCGCAGATTTATATTGGGATTCAGGGCAAATAAGAAAGGTAGTAAATTGAGGTGAGTTGATGTGTTTATGCTGGAATTAATCTATGGAAATAGAATGCAAATGTGTTTATTGGATTGACATTGATGTGTACATGTGTGACAGCAAACAAGCTAGGAGAAATGGTCTGAAATGGTTCCAACCGATTCTGTTTGTGCATCAAATTAAGGGGGTAAGGTTCTAAACCTAGAATGATTAATTATTATGCATGAAAATGATATTGTGATGAGCTAAATTTAAATGGCTATGGTTAGATAAAGATAAACTGAAATTCTGACTTGGTGTGAATCTGAAATTTGCTGTTCTGTCTGGTTGGAAAATTTAAAATGAGCAGTTTAATAGTTCTGTATGGAGAAAAATTCTGGAAAAATTATGAATTATGGCTCTTTAAGTTACAAGAAAGTCAGTTTTGAAATTTCTTGAATTGGACTTCTGTAGCTTGAGTTATGCACAAATGAGTGCAGGGTGTTCTGTCCAGAAACGTGAATCACAGTCCTGACTTTGAAAAATCATAGCAAATGGCCTAAATTGAATTAGGGTGCAAGCCTTACATGTCTAGAAAGGATAATTAAGTTAGGAACATGATGGTTCTGGGTTTGCATCATTTGGATACTCCTATAACCAGATATGAGACAGTTTGTGCATATTGATCAGTGTTTACTGTGTCAGGAGACTGCTGTACATATTGAAACTTCAGAAAATCATAGTAAATGGCCTAAATTGAATTAGGTTGCAAGCCTTACATGTCTAGAAAGGATAATTAAGTTAGGAACATGATGGCACTGGGTTTGCATCATTTGGATACTCCTATAACTAGATATGAGACAGTTTCTGCATATTGGTCAGTGTTTACTTTGTCAGGAAACTATTGTACATACTGAAACTTTGGAAAATTTCTGGTATTGATATAGGAGGAGTTAAATTATGAATCTTACATTTCTAAATAGGGAAATGAGTTAACTTTCACCTAGTTTTTGAATTTCCAGATTTGGAACTTCATGGCTTAAGATATGTATGAATGCATGCAGGATACTCATTGCTGGGGATAGATTTTTAATGTAAACTTCAAATGTTCATAGAAAATTACCCAGATCAAATATGACTGCAAACTTTACATGTTCAGAAAGATAAATGAGTCATGATTGACATGGTATTGAGTTTGTACAGATCTCATATCGCTATAGTTGGCAGTAAGCATTTTACTGTACACAGGTCAGGAAATTTCCTGCCTACTGTGCCAGATTTGGACCAAGGTCTAAAAATTGATGGGAAATGGCACAAAATGAATTAGGAAATGAGCCTTATATGTCTAAATAGGGATTTGAGTTAGAAGTAATATAAAAATTACGGTTTGATAATTAAGTTCTGAAAATTATACTTAAGGCTAGCACAATACCATAAGGTCCAAAACCTTAAAGAACAGAAATGAACCAAATGGGTCGTAAGTAGTTTAAACGAACGAAAAGGCAATAAACGGTGCTAGTAACGTTTGAATAACTCTGGAAATACAGCCAAGTATTGTTCTTGTTGAATTATACAATGCTTAATGTTAGCTTATGATTGGAAATACTAAGATCGATGGATGTATAGAGATTGATTCAATCTACCATTTGTTATATAGAGAGTTGTCCTAAGGACTGAGATAGACCCGAAATCAATCAATACTCCAAGACTTGTTAGGCGAGGGAGAACTGATTCAGAAGCTAAGGAAGTACAGTAAGTAACCCTAAGCGACTACTTGCATCTAATTTGCTTAATGCTATAAACTCTTTGAATTTGGCAATTGAAACCAAATGAATGCTACATATGAGATGTCTTCCCTTGACTGTTGAGTTTGCTTTACTAGAAATGGTTTGTAAACAGGTGATGGGCTCGCAAGAAATGTACTGTGTGCGAGTATTTATATACATAAGAAATATTTTAAATGTTTTAAAGGTTCAAATTAAATTCTGATTTAATATGATTTTATACCTTGTGTTGTAACCTTGTTAATGCTTTTAAATGCCTTGTGAGCCTTGTTTGTTGAATTACTTCCTTATAAACTCCAAAGGGTTGCTATGAGGTCAGGGAAGAATGAAATTTGTTTTAAGACTACCGAATATTTTTTTTAGACCCGAGCCATTGAGACCTCAGGGCACTGTACCTTGAGAACTTTGTAGACACATTTGATTGACTTAGAGCACTGTTTCTCGAGCATTAGCCTCGGAGACGTTTGGCTTGTCCCGTATATTACGTTTGGACAGGTCCCGGTTTCATATGCGCAATGAGCTGGGGTTTGATTGGTCTATGCATAGGCAGCGCCCTTTATGGGAGTTTGCTACGATTAGCTACCGTGGGTTTGTTCGCTCTAAGTAGCATCGATTGATACTCTGTGAACTCTCTTGGTACTATGGTTTGTTTTATTTGTTTCACTGCATACTTTAAGTATGGTTTGATATTGAGACTTCTAGTCTAATGATGGAACTCCTCATTTGACTATGATTTGCTATTGAGTTTTCATACGATGTTTTTAAGTTGATGCAGCATAATTGATTTGATTTATTTGAAAGTGATTTGAATTAGCTTTCATAAATGAGGGATGCTTGGTAAAAATTTAGTTGCTTATTGTTGTTACTTACTGAGTTTAGGGCTCACTCCCCTCTTCTTTCCCCTCCCTTTCAGAGTGATCGATACAGCGACTGTTCTTTTTGGCTTGGGAAGCTTCTTGAGAGCGGACTTCCCTGCACAGTCTAAGGTATATGGCTCCCAGCGGTTTGTATAGACATAGATGGATGATGGCACAGTGTATTGGAATTCTTTTGATTGTATATATATATATATATATATATATATATATACTTATGTGATGAGTCTGGGATGTAAGCTAGATTGTGTATTATTGGAATATGACGATCAGTATACTTTTTAATTGGCATTATGTATGTTAGTAGATATGCCTAAATATATTAAAGGAGTTATATGAAATTGAGATTGGCCTACATATTCACCTACAAATGAATAGTGACATAAGGGATAAAAAAATTTTTCTAATTCCGCAATTTAGGCTTCCGTAAGATACTAAGAAAGATCGGACGTGACACCATTGATTTTGGATTCCTCGAATCAATCGGATTTCCATACTTAGCCGAATTTGATAATTTTCGCTGGACAAACTTTCTAAAAATTAACACTCTAGTGCCTTGTAACATTGTTCGAGCATTCTTCTCCAACGCCGAACTAATCATGAGTCCCAACAATCCATGCGAAGTTATAAGAATTCACTCATTCATCATGGGAAAGCATATCGAAGTCACCGAACAATCACCTTCCCATGCTTTCGGCATTCGCGAAGGAGGCCTTACTTATGAAACTGCTGAGGTTCCTTTAGAGTTCGTCATTCATGATGAGCATGCCAGTGATCTTCCAGTCTTTGCATGTCTCTTACACATCATCATCTCTTGGAATCTCCATCCACTTGGCACAAAATATTCTCAAGTTCGTAGGATCGACAGCTTTTGGCTTCATCATATACACTCACCTGATGGTTATCAACCTAATCTTCTTCACTTTATTCTTCAAGATTGGGTGAAAATCGCCCGAGGTAAAGTCAAGTCTATTGTTTATCCTCAGCCATTGGCTTATTATATGCTCGACCAAGGCATAGACTGCTCATGTGAAGTTGGTGTCCTTCCTGAATCAAATACCACCATCAATCTCACCACCATGCATAACCTTGGGTGGTATTCCCTTCAGCGAGGTGATACTGTAGTATGGGAAAAGAGCCATGGTCATCCTGCATTTCCTGAGCAAGACAACGAAGAGGAAGCTCCTGCCGAACCGTCTTCCTCCGCACCATCAGGGTCCACATTTGTAAAAACTGCGAAATTTTGTACCATGTTAAGGAATAAATAAAAGACATAAGATAAGCTAGTACTAAGATACATTTTTGTAATTATTATTCTTATGTCAAGTAATGAGAATGAAGTCTCAAATTAGTGAAATTACAAAATAAATAATTTATACCTTTATATAATTTAAAAATCCTATAAATAAGTTCAAGAATTACATAAGAACAAATAGAAGCATATATTCCACAATATATATATATATGTATATTTGTTTTAATAAAACGAAGGACACAAGTATACCAAAGGAAATGTAGTATACATGAGTATTAAAATGATTAAAATAAAATAAAGAATTCATATATATATATATATATATATATATATATATATATACACACACATACCTCCACTAAAAATGTATTAAACATGAAAATATATATATATATATGTGGATATATGTATGTATAAATATTATATTATATTATATATCCAATAATTTAAAATATATATACATACACATATTACATGTACGGAATATAATTAAATAAATAAACATATATATAAGCATATATTAGTTATATATATATATTATTATGTCAAGACAATTATAAATTATATGAATTATAGATATTTAAGATAGGGATGAAAATACAAAGTAAAATATAAATTAAAATATGTGTTAGTGGAGTTTGATGGGACTTTCTCCCATCAAACCCCACTAACATCACCGGCTCCATCAACCAAAGCTTCTCAAAGAAGCCTTGTAAATAAAAGAAAAAAAAAAGGAAATGAGAGTGAAAGGAGAAGAGAGGCACGAGAGAGAGGGCTGAAGGCTGAAGCATTCGATGAAGAGAAAAGAAAGGAGAATGCCGTTGGAGTAGAGAAAGACAAATAGTAGAGTGACTGAGGCAAACTAAAGGAGGAGTTGAAAGAGAGAAGGAAAATGATGTTGCTATCAATCGGTGAAAAGAGGGAAGTTGCTGAAGTAGAGGAAGACGAACAGTAGAGTGGCTGAAGCAAAGCTGAAAGGAAAAGAAGAGAAGAAAGGCAAAAAGAGAAAGAAGGCCAAGAAGATTTCGGTTAAGGTAAGATTTGTCCAAAAAATTTATGGCTTTGATTTGTTTTAAGGTTGTGTTCCTAGTGTATTCAAGTTGTGGAAAAAGATTATGGCATTGGATTTACCTAAAAATGGCTGAATAAAAATGTGCCATATTTATGGGTTTTGGCCAGCCATGGTTCATGATGAATGCATGCATTTTGTTGCATGAAATTGGTAGGAAATGAAAGCTAGAAAAGGTTTAAGTAACATAGAAACAATAGTTTGAAGAAAGGAATGAAAAATCAAGAAAAATGGTAAATGAGGGTTTCGGCCAAGGTTGGTTCGGGCATGATTTAATGCTGCATTTTAGTTTTGATGAATATATTAAGTGAATAGAAAATGTTTATAAGGTTAGAGTTGAGAAAAGAAGAGAAACAAAGTGCTAAATGTAGATTTCAATTTTTGCTGGAAAATTGTCTGTCCGAGCCACATATTTAAAAATTCAGTTTGGGGGTTTTAGAATGAAATAAATTCTGAAAAAATTATTACAGGTAGCTTTATGAGTTAGGCAAAATTCAGTTTTGGAATTACCTAATTTGGAGTTGTGTAGCCTGAGATATAGGCAGTTGAACACAGGGCACTCAGTGCAGTAGGTGAGATGCTCTTTGAAAATTTTTAGAAATTAGCACAGATTGATTTTGGCTGCAAAATTTATGTTTCTAGAAAGGTGAATGAGTTAAGAATAATATGGTTTTAAGTTTGCACAATTTGAACAACCCTATCTTGAGATATTGTACATAGAGGTCAGTAGACAATCTGCCAGAATGTATCTGGAAACAGGGCAAATTTGAGGAATTATTAAAAATAATTTCGAAATGATAAAATTTTGAAAATTGCTATTATGAATAGGGAATTGGATTAAGATTCATATGGTTTTAGGATTCATAATTTTGGATATCCCTATAATTAGTAATATAAAATTTAATGCACAAAGGTCAGAAAACCATCCTGTCATATGGGTCAAATTAGTCTGAACTTTGGAAAATTGTGAGGAGCAATATGGAATGAACTAGAAAATGGGCTTTATACTTCTCGATAGGGAATTAAGTCAAATTACATATAAAATTGACGGTGCATTAATCAGAATTCAATATTTTCCGTTATGAATAGAAAGGCATTGATAGGTTGGAAATTCTTATGAAGAATAATTCTACCTTAATGAGTAGGATTACTAAGAATGCTTAGTGTATATGTATGTTTCGGAATTGAACTTGTATGACTAATCTTTTGCAGCTCCGAAGCTAAATAAACGAAATGGGAAAGGAGACGAATAAGGACATAATCATTGGTTCAAGGCCACAAAGTGTACGGTTTGAATGAAATAACACCGTACAGGTAAGGGAGAAGTGTGTGAGTTGTAGAGATATAAGGAATGCATGTTTTATTGAGATAAATTTTATGGAAATATTGAGAACATGATTTGGTTTGAAACATGCATGAATTGTGGTTGAAAAGCTTGTTCTATATACTGTAATCTTGATGCAGGAAGTTAGAAATCTGCAGCTGTTATGTTGCCGAAATTTACCAAAAATATTCTAAAATATTATAAATATTTTAGATGCTTGAAATTAGGTCTAAGAACATAATCAAATACCATTTACACAAATGTTTCCATAAAGTGGAAATTATGAGAAAATTATTTAATTTGAATATTCATGTTTTAATATTTTGATTTAGTGAGAAATTATTTATGATTTATGAAATATTAAATATTCAAAATGAATATTTATTTATTTTCTCACTATATACATGGATATCAACCGACTGGTTTAATGTGTTGGAAAGGAAAATAAATACCTTTTGAAATAATGATTTAAATAAATGAATTGATTTGTAGTGACTTGGAGCGGTGTAGGAGCTCGAATCTTAAATTTGGAAGACCGAGGAAGATGATTTCTAAGCATTGAGGTAAGTGGGCTAAATAAACCATACTAGTATCATCTCGTAAGAGATGAAAGAAATCTTTATTCGATAATTATTTATTTTATGTCAAGTTTGGTGAAATACGATGGAAAAGACTACGAGGGTAAGTCTTGGTAAGATACAAGTTGACTTGATGTGTTTGTGAGTAGTATTCTTCCGAAATAAAACCTTATTTGTGACTTGTGCATTATGCGTATGACTTGTTTATGCTTACTGAGCATATAGAATCGTATAAATTGTCGGTGCCTGCATTATGAGAAATGCATGTGATTTATTAAGTTGCACCAAGTAAGCATGCTAATATATGACGATACTTTGGGAATGAATATGTGAAGTAGAATACAGTATATATGCAGCTTACGACGCTTAAATTCATGGACCTTGAATAGCACCTAGTTGTATTCATTGAAACTAGGATAATAGAATTGTATGACAACTGATGTATATATGTGACTCGAGGACTTGAATGATTTTTAGAACATTAATACTAGAAATCATACGCCAAAATGGCAAACCCGAGTAAAACTCAATCTTTTGTACCGTGTGAGCCACCTCTAGAGAACTCAAAGGACCTACGTGCTACATATATTCTTAAGAACTGTGGGAGCCACCTCTAGAATCCTTTGAGAGCTAAGTGCTGCACGTGTACCAATGAACCAATAGAAAACATACGCCATAGAGGCCAATCCAAGAAAAACTCATTCCTTTGTATCGTGTGAGCCACCTCTAGAGAACTCAAAGGAACTACATGCTACACAGATTCTTTGGAACTATGGGAGCCACCTCTAGAGTCCTTTGAGAGCTAAGTGCTACACGAGTTCCGATGAACTATTAGAAAGCATGTGCCATAGAGGCCAATCCGAGAAAAACTCATTCCTTTGTACCATGTGAGCCACCTCTAGAGAACTTGAAGGAACTACGTGCTACACAGATTCTTCGAAACTGTGGGAGCTACCTCTAGAGTCCTTTGAGAGCTAAGTGCTACACGAGTTCTGATGAACCATTAGAAGCATGCGCCATAGAGGCCAATCCGAGAAAAACTCATTCCTTTGTACCGTGTGAGCCACCTCTAGAGAACTCAAAGGAACTACGTGCTACACAGATTTTTTGAAACTGTGGGAGCCACCTCTAAAGTCCTTTGAGAGCTAAGTGCTACATGAGTTCCGATGAACCATTAGAAAGCATGCGCCATAGAGGTAAACCTGAGCAAAACTCAATCTTTTGTACCGTGTGAGCCACCTCTAGAGAACTCAAAGGACCTACATGCTACATAGATTCTTCGAAACTGTGGGAGCCACCTCTAGAATCTTTTGAGAGCTAAGTGCTGCATGTGTACTGATGAATCATAGGAGATCATACTCCAATGAGACAATGGATAAAACGATTGTGACTTGTGATGTTCTAACTATCATTAGATAAGATGGATATTATACATATGATAGTGAGTTGGAATAGCTGTTGAACTTTATTTATATTATGCTATAGCATCATGTGTTATTTGAAATGGTTAGTTACTTCACGCTTAACCATATCGATGAAAGAAATGAAAAGGATGATATTGTGCGAGTTAAAGATGTGAATAAAAAGTATGAATGAGCCTATACAATCTGTCGTAGATTATATGTTAGTAGCTAATCATGGCAGAGTGCATACATGATATTTTATATGGTTCATGCATGTATGATCATATTTTACGACATGAGCTTAGTCTATATTTATTTAAGCTACTTACTGAGCCGTGGATTGCTCACCCCTTAATTTAACATCTACAGATCATACGAGTTGAAATCCAGTTTCAGGCTTCGTATAGGCTCTCTCGAAAACTGTACCTATTGTGGTACTCGTCTATGTTTCCGAGCCTTGCTTTTGTGCTTTTGAGGTATACGAATTGTACATCATTTGATAGTTATACAAACTTTAAATTTCACAGTACTAGGAAGAAATATGGGATGTAACTTTGGATCGCACTAGATTATTATGTAAGTCTATGTGATTATCAAGTATGATCTAGGATAAGATATATATTTTGATGTATAAATTGCAAAATGTGGAAATTATTACCGGTTTAGATTCTTGAGAAATATGATGTATGATGATGTGAATTGTGGGAATTAAAGTTGGCTGCATGGTGAAAGTTAGAAATGTATTTTAATGTAGGTGATTTTACTAGAGAAATTGATAAAATACAAAGGGGAGGTTTTCGACCCATTTCTTTTGGATAAGTGAAAATAAGGCTAAAATGATTAAAATCATTTTGGGAAGTATGACATAGCTAAAGAAATAATATTATTAAGGCAAGATTTGATTTAGTTACTACACTAACAACGAATACAAACCGTAAATAGAAAAAGAAAAATTTAGTTCGTAATTTTCTAAAAGCAATAAGGTAAGTGTTAAGTGGACGTCATTGGCCTTCGGGTCGTGACAACATCTGCCTCCCTTGACCAGATCATCCAAATGCTTAAGCAAATCCATACTTCTCAGCAGGAGGTGGGTCAACGTCTTGATCAAATAGAGAAGACCCAGGCCGCCTTGTCCGATGAAGTCCAAGATATTCGCATGCAGCAAGAGGACTTCATTGACCAGTATCACAAGACGTTTCCTAGGCATTGACTATGATTCTTGTGTGGGATGATCCTTTAGCTTGTAATGATTTCAGACCTTATGCTTATTAGTTTGTTGTGGCATTTCCTAATTTGCTTATGGTGTTTTAGCCTTATGTTTGTAACTATGATTGGTGTGTTTTGCTGTTAGACTCTTTGCACTTTATGTTTCTATGGTATGACTTATGACTTTATATATATATATATATATGACATTGGCTTGATCTATCTTTATATTGGATTGGTTTATCACTTTGACTTAGTCTATTTATATCATTGAATTTCTATCCTTGGATTGTTGCTTTAAATTGCTTTTACCCCTGACCATTTCTCCATGTTGTTTATTTCTATTGTTAAGGGGGAGTATCTATACATCTTAGTTATCATTTTTTTGCTATGACAAAAAGGGGGAGAATTAATGTGGTAAATTTATATAAATTTCTGTAACGCTTCATGCTTAAATTGAGGGGGAGCAAATATTGAGGGGGAGCATCATTTTTCAAAAATTTAAGCAACCTCATTTTTCAAACATATAAGCAAATTTACCTTAAGTTTTGTCATATCAAAAAGGGAGAGATTGTTAGCTTTAAATTGACATGTATTTTGAAATGACAAAACTCAAGTAAGCTTAAAGCATTTTTTCTACAATGTAAATTTGCTTAAAATGAACTCAATAATGGAATATACTTTAAACAAATTTTTGGATTGTGATTTCAATTGAAAAAGTCAGGAAATACTTTTATAAAAGTGTTAGAAGTTTTTGAACTGACTTAGAATCACAAAAAGCCATCAAACTGTCGCAAATTGCAGCCAAAGAAGTGCAGGAAACTATGAGGGATCGATCCCTACTGTCGAAGGATCGATCCCAAGATGGCAGAAAGTTTGGAAGGCATCCGGGAACAAGTTGGAAGGCATTCTGGAAATTTTGGATCGATTCTTTCTATATAAGGATTGATCCTTTTACGCGAAACCTGAGCCCAACAGCTAGTGTTTGAGGGTTTCAATGAGAGGATTAGCATTAAATGCTTCACCAACCGTTTCAATCAGTTGGTGGACTATAAATAGAGGCATTTATGAAGATTGGAGGTAGAACAAGTGTAGACACCTAATTTTATCCTACTATTATTATTATTATTATTGGTATACATTCTATTTATTATTATTATTATTATTATTATTATTATTATTATTTGTTTCTTATTTTATTTTTATTTTATTATCTTTTTTTTATTATTTTTATTTTTATTTTATTATTTTTATTTTTATTTTTATTTTATTATTTTTATTTTTTGTCTTGTTTCCCATCAGTTGTCTATCACCCTGTCCGCCGGTCACCTTCCTTAGAGCCACCGCCACTATCACCTACCCCTGCCAACCATCCCATCTCCACCAGCTCGAGACCCCAAGCTTACTCCCTCCAAAAGACCCCATCTGCAACCCGAGACTAGGAGAAGGGACCCGAGGCCTCAAGATCCCCACTCACCCCAGCACTCTGACTCCCTCATCATCTGCACTCACCGAGGATCATCCTCATTACCCTCGGCTCACGAACCAAAAGGGGAGCATTTTTTCAACAGACCCAGATCCTCACTCCCCGAAACCCCTCAAATACACGCACACACACACCGCCCTCATCACCTTCACCGGAACCATCACCAAAACAACCCCCTGCCTTGGCCACTCACCGAGCATCACCCTCAACCCCCATCACAGCAAACATCCTCGCCACCAAAAAAAACCAAAACCCAAACTACCCGTAACCCTCACCAAACCACCGGAACCGAGATCCCCAAAGCTTAGATCTAAGATCTAAGCACCCCTAATACTTGCAAAACACAAAACCAGCAACCACAAACCACAATCAAACCATCCACACCAAAAAAAAAAAACAAAAAGGGAAGGAGACCGAGGGTTCGACCTCAGATCTGTTGGGTTGGAGACGTTTTCGAAGAAATCCGAGGTTAGAAACGGAAAGAGGAGGAAGAGAGCTTTCGGAAAGTCGGAGGCTTTTCGGGGTTTGGCCACCGGCGACAACGGCCGGAGGCGACCCCAGCGGCGGCCGGGAATCGCCCTGGCAGAGAGCCTTCAAGGGCTCTGGGTTTTTTTTGAGAGAAAAGAAGAAAAAGTGAAGAGCAAAAAAAAAGGAGGGTTTTTATAGAAGAGGGTTGACCCGCGAGACCCAGGATCCGACCCAGGGTCCGCACACCCGACCCGACCGGCTAGGGAGAGAAGAAGATCCGCGCATCGCTCCAGCATCCGACCCGACCCGATCGCGTCCGACCCGGCTCCAGCCCACCGACCCGGCCAGCAGTTGGGCCTTGCTATTTGGGCCTGTCTTTGGGCTTTTTTGAGGGCTTCCTTTGGGTCCAAGCCCAATTCCGTTTTTGGTATATTTGTTTTCCTTTTCCCATTTGCTTATTTATTTATTTATTTATTTTGTTAAAAAAAATTTTAATTAAAAAATTAAAAATTAAAAAATTTTATTATTATTTTTATTTTTATTATTATTAGTGCATGTTGTAAAATAAGAAATTGAAAAATTTTTCTTTTACTTATATTTTCATTAATTATTATTCTTAATTAGAAAATGTATCAAAAAAATTAATTAAAAATTAAAAAAAAATAAAATAAACACATTTTTTATAAAAAAAGTAGATAGAAAAAAAATAAAATTTAAATTTAATTAAATAGTTTTTTCCGATGATGGGATGTTATGAAACTCACAAGTAGTGATTTCTTGACTGATCCCTAGGTGAGAAGAGTCGTACTAAATGTTACCAGAGTATTGAGATATTTAATATGATTTTTCAATAATTTAAATTTTTTGTTAAAAATAAAAATAAATAAGTTTTTTTAAAAAAGGGAAAAATAGAAAAAGGAAATTAACAATAAAGTTTAAATTTTAATTAAATAAAATTCCGATGATGGGATGTCATGAAACTCACAAGTAGTGATTTCTTGACTGATCCCTAAGTGAGAGGAGTCCTACTAAATGTTACCAGAGTATTGGGATATTTAGTATGATTTTTCAATAATTTAATTTGTTTTATTAAAAATAAAAATAGATGAGTTTATAAAGGAAAATAAAAAAAGAAATCAATAATAAAATTTAAATTTAAATGAAATTCTTCCAAGGATGGGATGTCATGAGACTCACAAGTAGTGATTTCTTGACTGATCCCTAGGTGAGAGGAATTAGCTAGATGTTACCAGAGTATTGGGATATTTGGCTAAATTTTTCAATATCAAGAGTTTCATTAATAAAATCAAAATACATAAAATTTCTTTTAAGTTTCATATGCATCATTTTTTATCTGTTTGCATCATATGCATTCATAATAATTTTTGAAGCGAGTGTGAATCTTCCGATGATGAGATTCTATAGAACTCACAAGTAGTGATTCTTAAGAAATCTCTAGGTGAGGAAAATTATTCCAAATGTTACCAGAGTATTGGGATATTTGATTTAATTTTTCAATACAAAAAGGTTCACGTTCACTTTTGAAAAATAAAATTTAACTTTTTAAAATAAAAAAAATAAATTACAAATAAAAAATGATTTTGAATAAAAAGAATAAAAAGATTGCAATAAAATAAGAATTATTTTTAAATGTTAATTCAAGACCATTTTATTAAAATTAAAGGATAACACATGATTATTATGGTACCGTTTTTTAACGGGCGTCGTGGGGGTGCTAATTCTTCCCCATGCGTAACCGTACCCCCGAACCCAAGTTTTGTTTTCGCAGACCAAAAATTATCTTTTTAATAAAACTTAATTAATTTTGAGACTTTGTTAAAAAGATAAATATTTTTAGGTGGCCAATCACACCTAGTCAAAAAAGATTGGTGGCGACTCCCTTTTGTTTTTAAACGTTTTTTTCAAAATCGTCGAGTGTGAAGCCGTTACGACAACAAGCAGTCAGAAATTCTCCAAGCTTCAAGAAACAAAATCAAATCTGAAAATTCATTTCTTGTAACTCCATTTGTGTGAATTCTTATTGTACATCACCCACTCACTCAAACTTCTGATATTCAAGGGGTGTGTTAGCCTTGTAAGAGCTGTTATTGTAAGAGTGTGGGTAGTATTACAAGGGGAGAGGCTTAGAAGATATTTCCAAGTCTTTAAGAGAAATTGTAAGAGGTCTCACCACACCTTGAAGTGGTTTGTAAAAATTCCAAAAGAAGAGTGGAATCAATACCTTGATAAGAGGATCAAGGAGAGAAGACGTAGGCAAGAGATTGGCCGAACCTCTATAAATCTATGTTTGCTTCTCTTTCCCTTACTCATTTACTGCATTTATTTTATTGTAACTCTATTTGCTTTATTTGTGCATTAAGTGTTAGAAAAACCAAAAATTAGTAGAAAAACCGATTCACCACCCCCCCTTCTCGGTAGAGCCAACAATATGTAAGAAAGGGAAGATTTTAGGGAAGTTTTTGTGAAAAAGTGAAAGAATTCTACAAGAATAAGAAAACAGTAAAAAAATGAAAAGGAAAATTTCAATAAATAAGGAACGGTTTGGATTGAAACTTTCAAGGAGGATAATTTTGTCATTTCACATATTTTGTTAACTATTATTAACGGTGTCAAAATTTTTGGGATGAAGTGTCTATTTTTGAACCTAATGGACTAAAGTTGGATTATGATAAAACGTTAATGAGTTGAATGGAATTTACCCTTATATTTATGTATACTGTCACATGTTGTTCCCTCCTAGAACCGTTTACTCGATGATGGCCTAAGTTCTCCGCAACTTAGTACAGCCAAACTCCAAACCTAACCCCGACAAAGGCTAGCACGCAGCGGTATATCACACCTGAGAAAATAGGAAAACCAACACAAGCACCACCAATAGAGAGAGTAGGAAGAGAATGGAAACACTCAAAGCTTTACAAGGGAAACTCCCTTAACCTTTCTATTAAGCTGTAATAAAAAGGATTACAACTAGCAGAGAACACTTACACTGTTTCACTCTGTGTCCTACTGATCTCCCCTGAGGGGTTTATATAGGAAAGTGAGGACATCCCCCTCACATAGGTACAAGAGTTCTATTGAAATGCAAACTCTCTAAGATTACATCCCACTAGACTTAGGACTCTACGGATGATCACCACGTCAGCATCTATGAGTTATCTCCAAGTATATCTCCAAGTGATAAGGTCAGCCAAATCTTATCTCGAAGCCGTGGCCCGTAATCCTCACAACTGTCTCCGCATCGTGGGCTCCACGCTGCGTAGGTCCCGCGCACTTCCCCATCTGCGTGCGCGCACCCAGCCACTTATGCCTCAACGGTGCCTTGTGCCGCGCACCGACCAACCTCCCGCTCACATGGTCAAGGCCCATGGTGCCACACGAGTTAACCGCAACTTGTATCTCATGATCATCATCCATCACCGTCTAAGTGTCAAGCCTGGTAAGCCGCCCAAGCCAAGTACCTGTCTCGCCTGTCTCATGCGCATGCCTGTCGTGCAAGTGTGCCAAGTCTCTAGCACGGTGCAAGGCTTCTCCCACGCCTAGCACAAGTCATATCGTGCCCAAGGTCAACCTTCGGGAGATGGGCACAATATCTGGTGTCTACAGGTCTAACAAACCCTCCCCCCGTCGGAGGAAGCCGATGCCCTCATCGTAATGAGCTCCAAGTATGCCTTGATCTCATCCTCAAACTGCCATAAAGAAGTGTCTCTCTCCCAAGTAGCGTCTGCCTCACTTTCACCTTCCCACTGAACCAAGTAGTAAGTTCTTCGATTCTTCCTACTGGTACCTTCCACTCTGTGGTCAAGTATCCCAGCCACCTTCTTCTCGAAATGGCTCCGAACAGCAAGTGGAGCCTTCCTTCCCTATAGCCTTTCTAGATCACCGTCTTCTTGATAAGGCTTTAGAAAGCTCACATGGAAAGTAGGATGCAACTTCATCCTCTCGGGCAACTTCAGCTGATAAGCTACCGCGCCTACCCGCTTTACAACTTCAAAAGGGCCATCATACTTTTGCATTAGACCTTTGTGAAACCGCTTGTCTGTGACCTTCTTCCATATCTGAGGCATCAATTTGAGTAACACCTTGTCACCCACCTCGAACTCTAATGCCCGCCTATACTGGTCTGCATACTTCACCATCCTCCTCTATGCCTTAGCCAAGCTCTCCTTAGCCTGTTCCAACAAATCCTGCCTGTCTCGCATGAATCTGTAGGCTGCTGGGCACTCCCCTTGGGACTTAGTGTTTGCTATCTCCAAAGGTGTAGTTGGTTGATGTCCAAGAACCAACTCCGCCGGACTCAAACCTGTGGAAGATGATCTATGCATGTTATAGCAAAACTGTGCCGAATCAAGCAAACTCACCCAATTCTTCTGGCTCGCGGTCACATAATGCCTCAAATACTCCTCTACCAATGCATTAATCCGCTCTGTCTGGCCATCTGTCTGAGGATGATTAGCAGTAGAAAACTTCAACTCCGAACCCATCAATTTGAAAAGATAAGTCCAGAACTTCCCTGTAAACTGAGCATCTTGATCGCTTACTATGTCCTTGGGCAACCTAAAGATCTTCACCCATGCTTCAGGAACAACTCTGCAGCTTCATGGGCGGTACATGCATGTGTGGCTGCAATGAAGACAGCATACTTTGAAAAGCGATCAACCACTACCATCATGGACTTCATCTTGTCCACCTCTGGAAACCCAGTGATAAAGTCCATCGACATTGACTCCCAAGCTCTCTCAGGGATAGGTAGTGGTTGAAGCAATCCCGCTTGCTTCTTCCTCTCGATCTTGTCAATCTGACAGATATGGCACGTGCGAACATATAACTCGATGTCTTCCTCCATTTTTGGCCAGAAATATGTTCTCGTCAATAGTGCCAACATCCTCTCTACTCCAGGATGTCTTGCCCACTGAGGGTCGTGGGTTTCTCTTAGCAACTCCTTTCTAAGTCTCTCACCTGCTGGAACATAGACTCTGTTGCCTCTGGCATATAGCAAATCCCCCTCGAGCCAATATCTACGAACCTTGCCCAGTTTCATGCCCTCCTTGAGCTGTCCATAAGTCTTATCTGCTGATGCCTGCTGCCTTATCCTGACAATCAGGTTAGTCTCAATAGTGGATAATGAAGCAACATATGACTGGACTACCTTGCGACTCAGCGCATCAGCCACCTGGTTCTCCCTTCCTGGTTTGTGTACCCAAGCAAAGTCGAACTCTGCTAGAAACTCCTCCCAACGTGCCTGCTTTGGGCTCAGCTTCTTCTACGTTTTGAAATAAGTATTGGCCATATTATCTGTCACCACCACAAACTTCATCCCCAAAAGATAATGCTTCCACACCTCCAAACAATACACCACAGCAGTCATCTCCTTCTCATGGGCTGAATACCGCTGTTCCGCGTCCTTAAGCTTGCGGCTCTCGTAAGCAATAGGGTGCCCTTCCTGGACTAGCACACCCCCAATGGCTCTGTCTGATGCGTCTGTGTGAACTTCAAATGGCAAACTGAAATCTGGCAGTCTCAACACTAGCTCGGATGTTACTGCCCCCTTGATATCTCGAAATGCTCGCTCACAATCCTCAGACCACACCCACTTCTTGTCCTTCTTCAACAGATCTGTCAAAGGACTCACCATCTTACTGTACCCCTTGATGAAACGCCTGTAGTAGTTGGCCAGGCCTAAGAATGACCGCAACTCCAGGACCCTAGTAGGGGCCTGCCACTCAACAATGGCCTGGATCTTCCTCTCATCCATGCGGATTTGCCCACTACTGACTTTATGACCCAGAAACATTATCTCCCGCTAGCAAAACTCACACTTCTCCTTTTTCACAAACAAGGAGTGCTTCTTCAAAGCCTCGAACACCCACCTGAGGTGCTGTCTATGTTCCGCTAGCGTCTGGCTATACACCATGATGTCATCCAGGTATACTACCACGAAGTGGTCCAAGTACTCATAGCGCACATCATTCATCAAGTTGCAAAATGTAGCAGGTGCATTAGTTAAACCAAATGGCATAACCAGAAATTCAAACGAACCATACCTCGTTACACAAGCCGTCTTTGATTCGTCACCCTCGGCAATCCTCACTTGCCAGTAACCCGATCTCAAGTCTAACTTTGTGAAATATGTCGCCTTAGACAACCGGTCAAACAAATCAGCGACATTTGGAACTGGATACTTGTTCTTGACCGTGACCTTGTTCAGGGCTCTGTAGTCAACACACATCCGTAGTGTGCCATCCTGCTTCCTTTGGAACAACACTGGGCTCCATATGGTGCCTTCGATGGTTGGATATAACCTGCTTCCAACAACTCACCAAGCTGCTTTCTCAGCTCGGCTAACTCCAAAGGGCCCATCCTGTGGGGTGCTTAAGTAGGTGGTCTAGCTCCCGGTTCCAACTCGATCTTATGATCTACGACGCGCCTAGGTGGTAGCGCCTTGGGTAATTCAGGGGCCATCACATCTCTATACTCGTCAAGTACCGCCGTTATCTCATCAGGCACTTCGACAACCTTTTCTACTTTCACCTCCACCAGGGCAACTAACGTGGTTGTCTCCCCCTTCCTTAACCCACTATTCACCTTTGAAGCCGACTGCATCAATGGCTTCGCAGCACTTTGTCCCCTCTCTGCTGGAACAAAGCTTGGACATGCTTCGTCAGAGATCATCAATCCTCCCAGATAAGGAATAGCAAATGCCTTCGCTTGCACAAAGAATTCAATGCCCATGATTAGATCAAAATCATCAATAGGTAAAGCTAGGAACTTACAGTCCTATTGTCATGTCCCAATCTTCACCGATGCGATAGCCGTCCCCTGGATATCCTGGGCCTTTGAATTGACTGTCTTAACCTAATTTGTGCTCCTCGTGACCTTCAGACCAAGATGATCAACCATGCCCATCGAGACAAAGTTGTTGGTCGCACCCGTATCAAGCATAACTCGAATCGATCTCCCATTCACCTCAGCTTTCACATACATCAGTCCTTTCTGAAGAGTTCGTGGCTCTGCCCTAATAGCATTGAGCAACTGTATTGGGGCAACTCGTGGACAGTTCTCCTCACCATCGTCCTCACACATGAGGGCCGTTAGCTTGGACCTCTTGGGGCAGTTTCGAATCTTATGATTCCCATTGCACAAGAAACAACTCCAATCTCTTTTGCTTTGAGGTGGATCCGGTCCCTTCTGCTTAGAAGACTCAGCCTTGTCCTTGTTCTTTTGATTTTTCTTCCAATCCTTCTTGCCCTTTCCCTTGTTTCCATCAGGATTGTTCTTCTTCTTTTCACCAGTACTTGTTAAAGAAGAACCCAGTTTGTAATCCACCAAACCGTCTGCAGCCGCAATTGCCTGAGGCAGATCCTTCACATTCTGCCTACGTAACTCAGCTTGAGCCCATGGCTGAAGTCCCGAGAAAAAGTTAAACAACTTATCCTCCTCTGACATGTTTTTCATGTCCAACATCAAAGAGCTAAACTCCTTGACATAGTCTCGCACAGAACCTGTGTGCTTCAATTTCTTGAGTGATTCCCTCGCGACCCATGCCGCATTCAACGGAAGAAATTGGTCCCTCAATTCCTTCTTCAGTGCATCCCATGTCTCAATCCTCGGTCGACCAGCACTATCATCATCAGCCAGTCTGCCTCGCCACCATAGCTTAGCATCACCAGTGAGGTACATACTAGTGATAGTCACTTGGTCCTGCTCTGGTATACCAGCAGCTTTAAAGTACTGCTCCATGTCCCACAAGAAATTCTCCAACTCCTTCGCATTGCGAATTCCAGTGAACTCCTTGGGTTCAGGTACCTTGATCCTCTTCTTAGGATCGCCACTATCACCCCCTTTTACGCTACTAGAAGCCTCTGTCTGTTCTGTAGCAATCATAGCACGTTTCAGTACTAAAATATCGATTTTCAGGGTATTGATTTGTACCTCAAATCTCTCTGAGAGATCATGAACTTGCTGCAAGAAACTGTTGTAGCGGTCAGCCTGCTCTTTTTGGACACTCAACACCAGTTGAGTAAGCTCTTGCATACCACCCGCCATGGTCATTATCTATTCCACCACAGTACCCGCTTCTTCCAACGGTGTATCTACCATCGCTTCAAGGACAGCAACTCGGTCGGCTAGCTCGTGTGCCATGATCCGAAAATCGTGCTCTGATACCAAATTGTCATAAGGTCGTTCCCTCCTAGAACCGTTTACCCGGTGATGGCCTAAGTTCTCCGCAACTTAGTACAGCCAAACTCCAAACCTAGCCTCGACAAAGGCTAGCATGCAGCAGTATGTCACACTTGAGCAAATAGGAAAACCAACACAAGCACCACCAATAGAGAGAGTAGGAAGAAAATGGAAACACTCAAAGCTTTACAAGGGAAACTCCCTCAACCTTTCTATTAAGCCGCAATAAAAAGGATTACAACTAGCAGAGAACACTAACACTGTTTCACTCTGTGTTCTACTGATCTCCTCTGAGGGGTTTATATAGGCAAGTGAGGACATCCCCCTCACATAGGTACAAGAGTTCTATTGAAATACAAACTCTTTAAGATTACATCCCACTAGACTTAGGACTCTACGGATGATCGCCACGTCAGCATCCATGAGTTATCTCCAAGTGATAAGGTCAGTCAAATCTTATCTCGAAGCCGTGGCCCGCAATCCTCGCAACTGTCTCCGCATCATGGGCTCCACGCTGCGTAGGTCTCGCGCACTTCCCCGTCTGCGTGCGCGCACCCAGCACTTATGCCTCAACGGTGCCTTGTGCCACGCACCGACCAACCTCCCGCTCACATGGTCATGGCCCATGGTGCCACACGAGTTAACCGCAACCTGTATCTCACGATCATCATCCATCACCGTCTAAGTGTCAAGCCTAGTAAGCCGCCCAAGCCAAGTACCTGTCTTGCCTGTCTCATGCGCATGCCCATCGCGCAAGTGTGCCAAGTCTCTAGCACGGTGCAAGGCTTCTCCCACGCCTACCACAAGTCATATCGTGCCCAAGGTCAACCTTCGGAAGATGGGCACAGTATCTGGTGTCTACAGGTCTAACATATACTGTGTACATTTGTTAGGTATTGTATTTACAATTACATTTTTCCCTCTCTTCATTGACAGTTACTCTGTTATTCTTTATTCCGTTTAGCCTGTGATAGATATAAAGCCTTCACCATTGTAGAGTTATGAGGAACACTGGTTAGCATGATAGTTTCTTTTTGAATCGGTCTTACCAAAACTTGGGTGAAAAGAGAGGAAGAAACGTACTTTTCTTTCGGTTCTATATGTCTTACGCTTAGCTTCTCTTGGACTTGCTAAGGTTTCTTTACCTTTTCTATTGATTATGTGGGTTTCATCTTCGCTCTTTTGGACTTGCTGAGATTTCTTTACCTTTCTTTCGAGATTCTCAATGGCATCAAGCAGTGTTTCAAATAGCGGCCGCTATCTCGCGGTAGCGGCAGGGGCCGCCACCGCTATTGCAGACATAGCGGCTGTGAATCTATATCACTATAGTAACGGCCGCTATTGGCCGTTACAAAACGCTGTAGCGGAGGATAGCGGCAATAACGGCCCGTTATTGACGTTATTCTCCGCATTTTTGTTCAACATTTTGCTATCAAAAAAAAACTTAATTTTCAAAATCAACAGAACTCAGAATCACACAATCAAAATTTCAATCTCAATCACAAAGAATTCAACATCAATTCAAAAGACACAACAAGACAACAACATAATTGATTTGAGTTTTGATTTTTGAAGCAAGAAACTATTTACCTTTCGACAACAGATCTGGATCATGGAAGAGATGAAATCAACTAGATTTGGATTGGGCATCGGGGAAGGGGATCTGTGAAGGGTGACCGGCTGAGGGCGAGGGAGGAGGGACCGAACACCGAAGTCTCTATTTAGTATTGTTCTGGCTGTCGAGACAGGGTGTGCGCAACGGCGAGGCATGGGTGGCCTGAGAAGCTACCGGTCTGCTACACAGGCGGTGGTTTTTGTGATCTGTCGTTTGCAAGTAGAGACTGGAGAGCATCTGGTCTGGGCTCTTGCTGGCGACTTGCGGCTTGCAGCTTCTTGATTTGAGGGTGAGTGAGGCCGTGGGTGTTGTGAGAGGTGGGGATCTTGGCTGCGGAGTGGAGAATGGCTTGAAAGGAACCGAAGCCTGAGTGGGTGAGGCTGTGAGGGTGAGTGGGTGAGGCTGTGAGGGTGAGTCGGTGAGGTGAGGATGTGTCTGAGAGTCTGAGACTGAGATTGAGAGTGAGTGAAAATGAAATTGAATGGGCAGAGGCAGAGGCAGAGTGGGCGGGTTCGGGAATTTGGGTTTTTTTTGGGTGGGTCGTGGGTTTGTAATATTTTATTTAGTTTTAGTTTTTTTCAAAGAATTTTAATATTTTAGGAATTAATATTAGGTAATTTTTTAAATTTTATTAGGTAATGTTGAATTTAAATTATTAATGTAATTTTTTTTGTAAAATTTGTAATGTAATTAAATATATGATATTAAGTATTATTATAAGAAAAAATAATATTGATTATTTGATATTGATATTTGATTTGGTTTAAGTTAATTGATAATAGCAAATTAGTATTAAAGTTTTAATACAACCAAACATGATTAAATTTTTAATAAGTTAATTGATAATGTAAATATAATCAATTAAATTATTTTTACTTATTAAAGTAAGTAAATTAAATGAATTTTTTTTACTTATTAAAGTAATGAATTAAGTAACCAAATGTGCAATATTCTGAGCTATGCATTAGGATAAATATTCTGAGCTATGCATTGTAGTCTCTTTGTATATTATGTTTGTTGTCTGTGAGTTTTCTTTTATAACTATTTTTTGTAGTATATTGAATTTAAAAAGTTCAATTTTATTATAATTCAAAAAAATATAAAAAACATTTTTTTCACATAAATAATAAACTTGAGGTATCATAAATTACTTTAAAAACTATAAAAATAAGACTTTACATGATTATAATTACAATTACTACATTTTATATAGAATTGTGCGAAATTAAAAAAAATTCACGACCGCGATGACCGCGATGACCACAATTACCGCCGTTATGTCCGCAACCGCGATAAACGCAACGCGACCGAAAACGCGACCGCGACCGCAATTTAAAACAATGGCATCAAGTTCAGAACCAACATGTAACCATCCTCTTGCTAGTTACGATGAAGTTCTTGCTAGTTCTAAACTCTTCATGGCTACATTAGAAAATGTTCATACTAGCATGGGAATGAAGATTATGTAAGTCTTTGATTGCTAAATATACATTTGTTTCTTGTTATTTGCATTGTTATAAAGTTTCCTGTTATTTGATTATGCAAGTCTTTGATTACTAAATATACATTTGTCTCTTGTTATTTGCGGTAGAAGAGATTATGTAAGTTTTTGATTGCTAAATATACATTTGTTTCCTATTATTTGCAGTGCTATGAAGTTTCTGTTATTTGATTGTGCAAGTCTTTCATTGCTAAATATAGCTTTCTTTCCTGTTATTTGCGGTAAAAGAGATTATGTAAGTCTTGATTGCTAAATATATATTTGTTTCTTGTTATTTGCAGTGTTATAAAGTTTCCTGTTATTTGATTATGTAACTCTTTGATTGCTAAATATACATTTGTTTCTTGTTATTTGCGGTAGAAGAGATAATGTAAGTCTTTGATTGTTAAATATACATTTGTTTCTGTTATAAAGTTTCCTGTTATTTGATTATGTATGTCTTTGATTGCTAAATATACATTTGTTTCTTGTTATTTGCTGTGTATCCTCTTCTCATATTCCTAATTGAGTTAGTATCTTGACCTTGAAATATTTTATTGCATATAAAGTTTACCTTTTTCGTGTGTATTTTGTGCAATTGTATTTAATTTATTTTTTTGCTAAATCAAGTTCATTGATATAAAAGAGCACAAAAAGAGATAATTATATTTATGTCCATGGAATAATAGCCAAATAAGCCCTCGATCTTAAGCCCAAAATGGAATTAAGCCCTCAACGTTTTATTTCGTGGCAATCAGTCCATAAACTTTTATTTTAGTGGAAATAAACCCTCAACCTTCTTAAATTATGCAATTAAGTCCAAATCTGTTAAATGACACTAACTGCCGTTAGTGAAAGCTGACGTGGATAGCTTACTTGGCTGCCACGTGGCATGCCACATGTGCAATACTAACGGCAGTTAGTGTCATTTAACAGATTTGGGCTTAATTGCATAATTTTAGAAGGTTGAAGGTTTATTTCCACTGAAATAAAAGTTTATGGACTGATTTTCACGAAATAAAAGGTCGAGGGCTTAATTCCATTTTGGACCCAAGGTCGAGGGCTTATTTGGCTATTTTACCTTATGTCCAAAGATCTTTTCCTCAACACTGAGCCTAAACATAACATAACTCACAATTAAAGAAAAAACCATCATCCTATCACAAACACCAAATTGTTAATAACAATTATGCTCTCCCTTGAAAAACTATTACTTTCATATCATAAGCACTTATCCTGAATTTCTAGAAGCTTCCTAGAAACACCATTCATAATTCCCATCCGATAATAATCTTTGAAAAACTTCATCATACAAGTCCTTCAGCTTCTTTTCCTGAACTACTAGCATTACCATTTTTATTCACACTTAAAATAGACTTTAAATTCCACACTTAGTCGAACAATCAAATCCTCTAATGTTCTTCGAAAGAATCATTGTTCCTATCATTTTACTTGATAATTTATTTTGTCTCATTATGTAGGATTCCACTAATAGGAGGAGAGGTTATTGACTTGCACAAACTCTTTGTGCAAGTAACTACCAGGGGTGGCATTCAAAACGTATAATTGCATTTTCTAACACAAATCGTCATTTTGCTAGGTACTCTAACAAAATGGGCTTACAGGTTATAAAGGAGCAGAAATGGAATAATGTGGCTTCCAGTTTCAACTTTTCCTCTACTGCTTCCCAGGCATCTTTTCAACTGTAAGAGTCTTATATTTCCCTGCTTCTACCATATGAACAAATCTACTATGCTTCTGGAATTCATATTTTGACTCAAGGGGCAGTGCGGCCAGCAGTTGCTATTGAGCAAATAAGGCCAGTGCTAATAGTTACTGGGATAATTGATGGTAAGTTTGATGGTGGTTATCTAGTTATTGTAACACTTGGCTCAGAAGAGCTAAGAGTGGTCCTTTTTAACCCTCCTGCTCCATTGGATGCACCCAGGAAGAAAGCTCATGTAAAGAGGGATGCTACTAAATCGAGACCTCCTTGGATGGCTTATAATATTTTGCTTGTTGATGAACGCAAGTAAAGGACAGATCTTAAAGAGATTGTTGAAAAGTGAAAAAAGTTAAGCCAACCAGAAAAAGTGGTAAGAGCCATTCATATTCTGTAGTGAATTCAACATTGTATTTTCTCTGTTATGGTCTCTTTGTTAAGTACTAAATGCTTCCATGGGTGATTTTCAGCTTTATCAAGAGAGAGCTTTGAAAGAGAGAGAGAGATATGAATCTGAGATGCAAAAATACTCGAAAAACTTAAAACAAGCAGATAGGAAACTTGAAAGTGAAGAGTGAAGAACTTGGAATGCGTCGTTTGCTTGAGGATAGACGAATTTGGAGATGATAATTCACATTTTTTTCTTTTTTATTGTTAATTGAGATTGCCAAAGAATTCTTTACTAGTATAGAGGGCTCATTTATAGACTATTACAAATTGTAGAAAGGTATTCAAAACAAATTTAGACCTATATCAAACAAAAAGACTTGCAAGGTTGAGCTTAAGGCTACCACTCAACGAATACAAGCAAACAAATAATAATTGGAACTAATCAAAGCTTAATTTCTAGATGCTGTAATGGTAATAGTATTACATAAGGATATATACATGTATGTAGGGTAAGGATCATGAAATGATCATAGCCTCAATCCTTTTGCATGCTTGATGTTCTGAATAATCTAGTTAGCTAAGTTTAATTACTATGTAGGCATAAGGAAATTAAAACAAATGCAGCAAATTAACCATAAACATATGAAATTTAATTAATCATCTCAAAATCTTTGGTTGTTTTAGAACATGTAAGAAGTGCTTGGTCTATGTTAGGCGCCAGGCTAAAGAAACGGATAAACAAGAGAAAAGTGGCTTTCAAGATCAGTAAACAAAGAGAATGCAGTTTAATTCCTATATAGGCATAAACACAAAACAAAAACAAGTGACACTTGAGCGCAAGTCACGGCGTTAAGGTTAAGCACAACAATTTAGAGAAATATAAAGTAGTAGGGACGCAAAGAGACAAAAGTTGCATGGCACTTCGTTATGGTTTGGGCTGAAAACTGTAAAATACAAGACTATAATTGTAGAAAATATCTACTCATCTAAGTTAGGAAAAGGAATTGCCAAGCCTTACAGCTATGGTGGTCCAATCACCATGTCAATTGTTTGGCTTTTGTACATTGCATTTTTTGTCAGCTGGTTCATTGAAAAGCCATATGTTGAAACCAAATTTCAGTTATTCTTTTGTTAATTTCTTGAGGCAACTTTGAAAAATTACAAAATGTGCGGCTAATAATAGAAATGCAGGAAAGCACATTATTTAAAGCATGCAGGAATTATAATCATTTGACCAGAGAATCAAGGAATCAAAAATCAAATTTAGACCCTGGAACATCGTCCAACTTATTGGAAGTTGGGAATTGATTTTGAAGTTGATATTATTAGAACTTGACCAGAATTTTGTTTATTAAGAAAACTGGAGATGCATATAATGAGAAACCAGAAGCATATTATAGTAGCTCACTCCTAAACATCAACATCTAGAAAGTAAAACTAGTATGCATGACAAGAAGAATTGGCAAATTTCACAAGATAGTGCTGCTAAGGTACTAAAGTGGAAGTTGGAATTGAGCCATAAAAAATGAAACTGGGTAACTTATTTCTTTAAACTACAACAAAAATATAAATTGGACAAAAAAAAGATTATAGAGTACTATAAAATGTAGAGAAAACTTAGACTTCTGTTTTTTTTTTTTTTGGATCAAAACTTAGACTTCCTTTAAAGTAAAAATTTTAGAAGATGAATTAAATTTTCAAGACACCTATGGCCAAGATATAAGTTAAACCAAATTTCAAATATTGTAGTTAAGTTTAGCTTTCATAGTGACATTAAAATCATGCATATATTGAGCAATTACCCTTCTTCTTGTTACCTTTGACCCCTTCATCTTAAAAGCAAACACATATCTATCTAATCTAACTATTAAAACACAAGGAGGGACACATTAGTGCAACATTATGTTGATCCATAATCGGTACTGAAATAAGGTCATCCATATGTCAATGGATTGTATTTCTTTAGCATTATTAATGCACAACATAAAACTTTCAAGCAAGGAAAGCAAGTTAGCTCCTACGGGGTGAACTTTAGCTCAATTTATTTCAACACATTAGAATATGGGATCAAGTCCTAACCTTCTAATAGCGGAACAACAGAGGAAAACAACATAAGAAGCCATAATTCCTAAATATAAAAAACCTCAATTAACTTGCATTAAGCACGAAATGGTAAAACTTCGTTTGTGTTGAACATAACCGGTCCCAAGCCTAGATAAAAGAAGAGGGTTGGTGGTAGGTTTGGACAACCAACCACCTAAAACTTGTCCAATTTTTACGAGATGAACCATTACATGAAATTCGTTGGAGCGTCTCCTACTCAGCGACACATTGCATCGAAGCCCTGGTGTGTTGAAAAATATGCAAGGGTTACCAGGTGGTTGCCCGAAAGCGACACGCCACATTGATGCCTGGGTGTGGTGCCCAATAGGCAAAGGTCCCCACACCATAATGGATGGGGTTGGGCAAAGAATTTAGTCCATAATTATAAGCTTAGATTAGGATCTTGGAACATAAGTACGCTTAATGGTAAGTTGTGGAGATTTGTGAGGCTATGTGTAAGAGGAGGGTTAACATCTTGTGTCTCCAAGAGACAAAATGGGTTGGGAAGAAGGTTAGGGAGATAGCACATTGGCAGTATAAGCTTTGGTATATAAGGAAGGATAGAGATCGAAATGGTGTAAGTATCATCATAGACAAATAGTATCAAAAAGATGTGGTACAAGTTAGGAGACGAGATATCATTATTTTGATTAAGTTAGTTTTAGGAAGGGAAGTTTTGAACGTTATTAGCGCATACACACCACAGATAGGACTTGATAATGCTAGTAAATGATAGTTTTGGAAAGGTTTAGATAAAATAGTATAAAAAGTGCCTATAAGAGAAAACTTTTACATTGGTGGTGATTTTAATGGCCATGTAGGTATTAGTAGAGATGGTTTTGACAACTTACATTGGGGTTTTAGTTACAGTGTAAGAAATGAAGGTGGAGATGCTACCCTAGATTTTGCTTTATTTTATGATTTAACCCTAGTGAATACACTATTTAGGAAGAGATAATCTCACCTTATAACCTTTAAGAGTGGGCTGAGCTCAAGTCAGATAGACTTCTTTTTTACTAGGAAGAGGGGTAGACGCAATTGTATGGACTGCAAAGTTATCCCAGGTGAGAGTGTTACTAGTAACATAGATTGCTTGAGACATCCTCGTCACTATCCAAATAACAACTAATTTTTTCTTCAAATAACAAATATAATGACTAGTTTATCAATGTCAATCTTACTTCTTCTTGTGCTTTAGGCATTCTTATCAAAACATGATATCGAATTCTCATGAATATAACTTTTCATATATATAAACATGAGTCAACTACACTAGGATCTCAAATATTTACATAACCTATTTTCTCCAAACATACACAAATGTTATATCGTACTGTACAATAGCCGAAGTAACGACCAACTGATTATACCTTCAAATGACTAGTGGGAAGCGCGTCTTGAAGGTATATCAAAATCCCAAAATGTGCTCCTCTATCTGGAGCGGGAATTTACTTCAAGTAATCTGTATGAAAAATGTTTGTAAAGGAGTGAGTTTACGCTCAGTAAGAAACTTATGTAAAAGAGCGTACTATATAACTATATGCAGTTTTCCTGCTTGGCTCTATAATGTCATGTAAAATCATTATAAAACATATGCCATATATATCTTTCGCAAATATCAAATACAAGTACATCAAATACTTTCAATTATTTTCACGGATCTCAATTCACGAGAAATCAAATATGCAAATACAAATAACTTCAAATACTTTCAAATAGATGGGAGACAATTAATATCCAATAGATTCATGCACCAAGTAATTCTCATAATGGATACAGCAAATATATCCCGTAAGGGATAATCCATGAGAAATCTCGTAAAGATACCTCAAATATATCCCGTAAGGGATAATCCTGAGAGATATCGAATAAGTGGCATACCCACGCATGGGCCAGGGATCCTCCCCAAAGTCGAACAAGTAAAAGACGTATGGCCATTGTCTATAGCCCACAGTGCTCACTAGTCAGGTGCCTTACTGTGGGTTTGAGGGCTGGACTAGAGCTCCTCAGTCAAGTACAAGTACAAATAATGTGTATTCTCTTTCAAGAGATTCATAGTCTCCAAAACATTATTCATATAACCTTTATCAAATACAAATATCCTTTCTTGAAATAGGTTTTCAAAACCTTTTTTCAAATGGGTAGTCGACTGGTCTTTAGGGCAGTCAGCTGCTATACCACATCTTGCTTTATTGAATTTCTTTTCCTTTTTGAAATCCAAATATTTTATTTTTCAAAATACACATAGGGTAGTCGACTGGTCCCATATAGCAGTTGCTGGTTTTGAAACAGAATGTTTCCCGAGAAAAGGCAGTTGGCTGTTTTTGAAACAGAATGCTTTTGAAAGCATAGCAGTCGACTAGCCCCTGGGCAATCGACTGGCTTTAAACAGAATCCTTTCTGGAAAAATGGCAGTCTACTGGCTTACATATCAATTGACTGGTTTATCTCGGTTTTCGAAAATCTCCGCTTTGGTTGTTTCTAGGCAGTCGGCTGCTACTTAAGGCAGTCAGCTACTCCTAGCCTAATTGGTACTAGGAGTAGGACCCAAAATGTCCCTTTTTCCTGCAATTAAACCGGCTTGTGCTTCTCTCCAAAATAGTTAAAAACACATTAAAACATGCGGACATAGTCACCCTATGTCCGTTACATAAATTCCTTACCTCGATTGCAATTAATCCACAAGCTTGGTTGCATCAACACTTGTCCTTTTTCACTTCTTCAAAGCTGCATAATTCATAAAATCAAACCTCAATAAATACGCTCTACCAATTCCGTACAACTCCAAACTACCCATAAAATCAACTAAAACCATTTCTTCTCTTACCTTTGCTAGTGACCAAATTTTCAGATTTTGAGATCTCCTTAATCACTTTGATTCAGCCTTTTATATTAAAGACTTAGCTTAAGCTATCGACAAGGATTGTTTTTCGTTAATAAAGCTTAACGAATCGATGACCTGGGATGGTGGTTTGTCAAGGTGAGTGAAATGGAGACTTAGAGGAAAAATGGAGTGGAACGTGAGGGAAAAGGGTGGAGTTGCCGACCTTGGCTGGTAGAGATGATGATGAGTCATGTAATGGCATTTAATGCCTCTTTAATGCATGTTCATCTCAGCCATTAACCATTCAATGCTTTGACCTTTTGACTATTTGACCATTAAATGCTCTAATTCCACATATGTCCCATATATCTCATTTATATATATATATCAGAAAAATCACATTTATCCCATTAATCCAAGTTGGAAAACTATACAAGTGTTGGAAAACTATACAAGTATGGGAAAATTACAGGAATTTGGGGATTTCACACTACTAGTCCTAGACATGAAAATTCATAAATGACATTAAAAGAACCAACAGGAAGAAACTACAAGGATTCGATGGTGGAAGCTAAAAGAAGAATGTGATGCAATATCTAGAAATAGTTGGATATAGAGAGAAGACTCGACAATAGAGGAGAACCAAAACACAATATGAAACAAGATGGTAAAACATATTCGAGAGGTGGGCAAGGAGACTATGGAGTCTCAAACGGAAGAGCACTGACTAGAAAGGATGCAACATGGTGGACTAAATCGGTTAAGAAAGCTATAAAGACTAAGCGGGATTGCTGTAAGACTTTAAAGATGAACAATACTGAAAAGGGCTTCACAAAATATAAGTTAGCTAAGAAGGAAGCAAAGAGGGTGGTGGCAGAAACTAAGATGAAGGTGGTGAAAGAGATTTATAACAAGTTGGACACAAATGAGGAAGAGAAAGAGATATATAGATTGGCACAAGCAAGAGAGAGGAAGAGTCGAGACCTAGGAGTCATAAAATATATTAAGGATAAGCAGCAAAAGACTCTAATTCAGGACAATGATATTAAAGAAAGATGGCATAATTATTTCAACAAACTATTTAACGACAGACAAAGCCAAATTTTGGACAATATCTCAGTGTCTCCTGAGAATTTGAACCGATGATTTATGCGCAGAATCAAAGAGATAGAGGTAAAAGAGGCACTAAAAAAGATAAAAATAGGGAAAGTTGTTGTAACCTATTTACCTTAACTCATTCTATTCCCAATAATAACAATTAAAAATTTTCCTCTTCTTAATTTGCTTTAATGGATGTCTCGTAACCTATCTACATTTAGCAATTAATTAATATCCAAAATAATTAACATCTATTTTCTTTTAGATAAATATATTTGTAATTAGTAGGTTTTTACAAAATATTTCTTTAATTTGCTATATATGGTGAAAACTAAAAGAATAAAGAAAGGTTTTATCTAAAAAAGTTTTAGAAAACTAGTAAATGTCTATGGAGTGTGGACTGAAGAAGCTTCCTAACTTACCAAGGGATTGTAGTTCAGTTGGCAATGTAAGCTGAATTTGTGAGAAGGGCTCTCAGGTTTGATCTCACTAAACACATCTTTAAATAGGAATGAGGAGCTTTAACTGTGAGGAAGCCCTAAGCAGAATTAGTCTCATACTGTTAAAACAGATGAAAATACTTGTAGTTTATACCAAAAAAAGAAGATGCTTCCTAACTTGTTCCTTTACGCATTATTCCTTAATAAGGAAACACTTATACTATTATTTTTTTTTAATGTCAATTGTCATGAGTGATGACTAATTCTATTGTATGTTAGCTGTTTAGAAGATGTTAGAAAACGAAAAAATACTTACAAGTTTCAATGATGATGAGCTGTATGTACACTGTACGATGTAGATCTACATATCATTAAATATTATTTTATTTTTTTTATATAAAACGTTGAAAGATGCTTCTAAATTTTGTTCCAATTTGATATTTTTCCAGCTATGGTCAAGGGGTGACGAACAAAAAGAAATTGGACAAATAACAAGTAAAAAAAGCAGACATTAGTAAAGTAACATAGATTATTGTTCGAAGTTTGGATTAATATTATTTGATTTGATGATAAGGGTATTCTATCATATATATCATCATTATAGTACAAAAATTAAAAAGTGATTGAAAAAAAGTAAACGTTGATTTTTTTTAGTATTTAAAAATAATTTAAATTTTGAAATCGCAATTTATAGAATGATTTTATTGTTCATTATTTATGGTTGAAGTATGATTAATCTCGTATAGCAAAACAGACTAAGATCTCTTCGGATTAAAAAAAATCATTAGTGTACAAAAGTGAGAATGAAAAAAGTGCTTAAAAGAAGGAACGGCTATATAGTGCAGCAGTAGCCAGTAGGCTTTTCTTTTTAACTGTTTCTTCATGGTTGTTTGGTGCTCTACTTATTTGTTACTTTAGCGTGTGGCCATGCCCAAGGGCGTTTATTATATTTATCTTCTTAGGGAGTGGGGTCTGTGAAGCCTCGAATTCCACTCCAGGCATCAATCAGCCCCAGAGGCAAAAGGTTTCAACTTTCAAGTTTCAACCTTTCTTTTCGAGGAGCTCTAAACTCCCTATATTTTTTTGCTCCGTACACTATACCTTCAAATAACAAATTAAAATTATATCATTAAATTATAAATTTAATCTTACTATAAAAACAAATATTTTGCTGCTACTGTATCATATTCACCGAAACCATCTTCCCTCCCAAATTTTCTTCTCCACGTGGCTGTTCCCCTGCAACTCCTTTCAATTTTAACCCTTCCCAATAACTCTCAAATTCATCCGACCTTTCTCTCTTTCCCAACGTTTCTTCCTTCCCTTGCAACTCCTTCTCATCTCCAGACGCCAGTGCGAAAGAGGGTCATTCGACTTTTGCTTTAGTCAGAGAAAGCACGGTTTCTGATCCTAACGCGCGAGCGTAACGCGCAAGCTAGCTTGCGCGCTGGATCGCCCAGCGTGCAACCTAGGTTGCGCGCGGACCAGCCCAACGCGCAAGATGGTTTGTGCGCCGGATCGCCCAAAGCGCAAACTAGGTTGCGCGGATGATCGCCCAGCTCGCAACCCAATTTGCGCGACGAGATCTCCCAGTGCTTTTTTACCGTCTTTAGTTCATTCTCAAATCTGAAAACAAATGCCAAAATCTTACCTCTTCATCTTTTTTTTCGGTTCCTTTATTCTCATACTCTTCATAGCTATCATCATAATAACTACTCTCACTCATTTTTTTCAATTTTTTGAAGAAAAATAAAATTGATTGAAGAAAAAATGCAAAGTGAACAGCGACAGTAGCAGGGAGGAAGACAACAGACGAGATGAGAGAAAAATTGGTGAGGAAAAACTTGAGATTTAGTATTGGATATTAACGTTTTTTAACAAGAGGTTATTTTTGTCTTTTAATATTTTGTAGTAGAAAGAGTAAAAAATGTAGTGTGAATAGAAGCTCCCTTTCTTTTCCCCTACTTCACACTATATTTCTTTCTTTTCTTCTCTTCCATTGTCACAATTTCATCAAAGAGAGCTCCTTTCACGGTTTTTCCATGTTCTTTTATGCCCACACTGGGTCTGGCATGCTAACCATTGCAAATGTAAACCATTTTATCTCGTATCTGGAAGAAGCTGCAGTAATTCTGCTGAATATTTCCCTTCTGGATAATGCAATTCTGTTTTTCTAGATCAATTTAGGAAGCTTTCAACTCTACAAAGATTATGTATTCTGCTATACCCAATTCAGTATCTTCTCTCTCTCTTTTTTTTCTCGCTTGAAAGAGTTCTTATATTTTTCTTCTTACATACTATGGTATAAAAGAAGAGAGCATTTTTGGTTAACCACAATTTAATGCTTGAAATGGCAGAATGAGTACTGAGTCTGCGGCTGCAGTTGAAGCCAGTGTGATACATTTAAGTTCAAGAACTTCTGAGCTTGTTCAGCGAGGAAAGGACTCATTTGAGCCAAACAATGTAGATTGTTGTGCACAAAGGAAGAAGTCTCTTCGAGCGAGATATTTTTATGGCGTGATCTTTCTGACAACTAATCTTATTGCCTGGTTCATTCGTGATTATGGGCACAGTGCTCTCCCTCCACTGTATTGTGAGTCAATTTTTCCTTTCTCAAGTCCAAGATTTTATCTTATCAATTTGAGGATTCTTCTATTTTAATCTCAAATTATGGGTCCTTTAATTTTAGCATATACTTCCTGTTGCACCCTTGGAATTTCTTAATCTGGTGTGCTATGTGCTGTTATGTTTCTTTTCTATTTTGTTATGTGGCAAATATTTATTCTTACAGATAAAAAAGCTTGTGGAATCAGCGGAAGTGATTGTTTTCGCGCACTGGGAATCCTCTGTGTGAGTTTAGGATGTTGACAATTTTTCAGATTTTCTCCTTTCCTTCAGGGAATTCTCAACTTTCTGTCGCTATAATCTCGATTGAGAAATTGGAAGCTGGGTTTTGGGATATAATGCTAGATTCTGGCGTCCATAATATGTTTGAACCCAATAAACAGTTGTAATATCAGAAAAAGTCCTATCTGAATCTTTGTCTTCTTACAAACTGCCTATCTTAATGATTAGAAGTATTCAAACTTTCAGAGGTTTATCAGTGTTGTAGAGTTTTGACAAACTGTATTATCCTTGTTCTGTTACTCATATATTTGGATTCTTGTTTACTTTCCTATCTTTGAAAATTGGGTTCCTTGACATTGAGTTCAGATATTTTTCTTTCTCATGTTTCTTACCACATTTAGTACAAGTAAACTATATGAAGCTCTCAGTAAATGGCACTCGGGATGGTGGGCACTGAAGTTTTTCCTATTGATTGTATCAATGGTGGTTCCATTCTTCCTCCCTCCAGATTTTATTCAGATATATGGTATGTTTGCTTTGAAATCCAAATCTAAGAACTTGAAAATGTGAGCATGCTGATATGACTATGTGAGCTAGAGATCAACTTGAACATTTAGATCATGAGGAGCTATCATCCACAAACTACAGAAAAGATCTTTCTTTTTCATTAAAATTCTAGTTTTTCATGAAACCTAAATTAAGGAGCTTATTGTCTCTTCTTGCAGGAGAAGTTGCTCGCATTGTTGCAGGGTATTCTTTATACTTCAAACCATTAACAGATTTGCATTTTATGAAATCACCCTCTACTACAATCTTCTTTACATCATGGCACAAACTGTAATCTAATATTAGAACCATTTGAAGTGTCCTAAAGCAACCTGCTTTCTTGGTTTGATATTAATCTGAAAAGGCAATATAAAGTTATCATTAACTCTGCCAGGTATATTTTCATACTTTCTTCCCCTGTTTACTTAAGTATGCCACACATCACGTGGTGCATCATCCATTTTCAGTGGCAAAATGACTAGAAGATCATGGAGAGGGCTTCAGTCAGCAATCAAAATATTAATTTTTCATTTTCAAACTCCTAAAAGATTTGACAACAATGCCAAGGCACTTTCTTTGTGCTTATGGATTAGCCTCTGAGTATAATATTAAATATGTAGTCTTCTGCTCTTTGTAATATAGGAATTTTCTCCTTCTGCAACTTATAACTGTGATTGAGTTTATCAGATGGTGGAATAAACACTGGGCATCTGATGAACAAAGTAAACAAAGGTATTTTCTCCTTTCTTAAGGCTATATATCATTGATATTGCGGAAGTTTTTCTCTTATTACAAAGTCTTCATATCTTTAAGATCATTTGCTTTCTATGAATATCAGTGTATGATAGGTAAAACAAAAGCATAGGTAAAATAGGCAAAATTTGTGTCCGTTGAAGAATGATAAGTATATATTTCTACCTGCAGTAGAAACAGCAAACTAGTGTCAGCAAGGGGACAATAAGATTGCCAACAGCAGTGAGAGAAATGCCTGCTTATAGTAAACTTTTCTTATGAATGAGGAAAGGATTGAAAAAGTATTTTTGCAAAACTTCTAAATAAAAGATGATGATTTAAACCCTTCCTCATGGAGTTGGTACAAAAGTCATAATGGTGCATCAGGAATTCTGGTGATGAGGAATGGAAAACACATTGTTGGTACAATGATCCAGTAAATCTGTAAGTGGAGAAGAGCCATTCCTGAATGATATCGTCTTTGTGATGCCTATCCAGATTGTAGATCGTTTTACAGGAAAGATTGAATTTAACTGATCAGAATAGAATTATGAATATTTGAATTGCCTCTATGGGTGGTAGGACAAGAACATGCAATGCAAAAAAGAAAATAGAGTACATGGAATATAACTGATCAGAATATGATTCTATTTTTGTCTTAATGAAAGAAATAAAGATAAAGATTTTCAGAATTAACTGATACTGGAAGCATCTTGCTGCCTTGACTAGGCAGATTCAATTTGCATTGGCTGCATCAGTTTCCCTACATTAACCTTCATGACTTGCCTATGTAACACTAAATGTGTATTTTTTTCATGGTGGCAATAGAATTGGAGTGAATAAATGGATCGAGGTTGTGATGGTAAATTAATTTGTGGATGAGATAACTTTTTATACCTTTTTCGTCTTTTGAAATTGAATATGTTTTTACTAATGTATCACTATCTTCTGGTCTTATGCAGCTGCTCCATTGCATTATTTACCTCAACAGTTTTTTATGTTGCTTCCATCTGTGGAATTGTGTCCATGTACTATTTTTATGCCCCAAGACTAGAATGTTCTCTTATCATATTCTTCATTACATGGACTGCTGTTCTGCTCATAATGATGATGGCTATGTCTTTGCATTCAAAGGTATGCTTCTTAAGGAGTCAGTTTCTTTGAAAAATCATTCATTAACACCTTTAAGGATTTTTTAGCACGTTTTTGTGATGCAGACAACATAATCTCTTTTGAGAAAGGGAAGAAATGACTACCATTAAAGATTTGCGGGCATAAAGATGATTATCTATCTTTTATAGTGCATTTTAGAGTGTGTTATGTTATTTTTGCACTGGTTTTTTTTTTTTCCACTTCACCATGTTTATGTTGTGGATCATCATCCACTACCTAATACCTTATGAAACATGCAACTCCATTTTATATTTTTGCTAAGGAACTTTTGTGTTATTTTTTTTTTCTGGTGTGATGTTGCATCATAACTTTCTTCTAATAATTCATTTTTCTATCCTAGGGGTTCTATTCATCTAAAATGATTTGATGAATTGAGCTGAAAAGCTCACCCTATAGGAGCTAGCTTGCTTTTCTTGCTTGAAAGTTTTATGATGTGCATTAATAACGCTAACAAAATCCAATATATTGACATATGGATGACCTCACCTCAGTAATGATTGTGGATCAACATAGTGTTGCACTAATGTGGCCCTCCTTGTGTTTTAATAGTTAGATTGGATGGATATGTGTTTGCCTTTAAGATCAAGTGGTCAAAGGTAGCAGCAAGAAGTGTAATTGCTTAGCATATGTGCATGACCATAATGTCACTATGAAGGCTAAACTTAATTGCAATATTTGAAATTTGGTTTGACTTATATCTTGGCCAATAGTGTATCTTGGATATTTAACGCATCTTCTGAAAATATTACTTTAAAGGAAGTCTAAATTTTGACCAAATAACTAAAGGAAGTCTAAATTTTGACCAAAAAAATAAAGTCTAAGTTTTCTCTACATTTTGTGCCACACTATGATCCCTTTTTTCGTCCAATCTATGTGATTGTTGTAGTTTAAAGAAATATGTCACTCACTTTCATTGTTTGAGGGTCACTACTTGTGTCATAACGGCTCAATTCCAACTGTCAGTTTAGTACCCTAGAAGCACTATCTTTTGAAGATTGCCAATTCTTCTTGTCATGCATACTAGTTTTTCTTTCTAGATGCTGATCTTTAGGTGTGAGCTACTATATTATGCTTCAGGTTTCTCATTATATGCATCTCCAGTTTTTTTAATCAACAAAATTCTGGTCAAGTTCTGATGATATCAACTCCAAATCAATTCCCAGCTTCCAATAAGTTGGACGATGTTCCAGCGTCAAAAGTTGATTTTTTATTCCCTGATTTTTCTATGGTCAAATGATTATAATTCCTGCATGCTTAAAATAATGTGCTTTCCTGCATTTCTATTATTGGCCTCACATTTTGTAATTTTCAGAGTTGCCTCCACAAAAGAAAAACTGATATTTGGTTTTACCATATGGCTTTTTAGTTAACCAGCTGACGAGAAATGCAATATACACAAGCCAAATGATCGACATGGTGATTAGACCACAATAGTTGTAAGAGTTGGTAATTTCTTTTCCCAACATAGATTAGTAGATATCTTGTGCAATTATAATCTTGTATATGCTTTTCGGCCCAAACCATAACCAAGTTGCATGCAGCTTTTGTCCCTTTGCCTCCATGCTGCTTTATATTTCTCTAAATTATTGGTCTTTTTTCCTCTCATTATCAGGGATTCCTGATTGCAATAGGTGCCATTGTCATGGCAACCTTTTCAACAGGGATTGATTCAAAAACATTTCTGGTAAATTACTCCTTTTTCCCGGCTTAATTGCAATCGTTTCAGGTTGGTATCATAGTTTTAAGCATTATCAATAAAGCCACAATTAGGCTATACAAAAGGAAAGTTAAACTATTCTTGCAACCTTCTGCTGGTTGCTGGGAGAGAAAGTTGCAAAATTAAATTTTTGAACATTGGTGCTTCCAATTTAATTAATTCCCGTATCTTCACAGTCTGATAATTACTCAGAGCTATTTAGTGTCTATTAGTTGAGATGATGTTCGAAAGGCAGTTGAATAGTGCTAAAGTTTAACCTTTACTTTTGGTACTTGTCATTTTTGACAAGAAATAGCCATGAGCAGCTCTAATGCTTTTCTAGTTTCGCAAAGTTGAGGTGAAACTAGAGGATGATATCAGTTATAACTACGGGTTTTTCCACATGATATTCTCCTTGGGGGCCATGTAATTCACGATGTTGTTCATTAGTTGGAACCTGGAAAACTCAGTAAGGAAGTGAGTAATAGATTACTTATACAATTTTTCTAAGAATACTTTTTCTAGTGTATATTCGTATACTCATTTTACAACAATCAGATGGAGCACTGATGTTGGCTGGACAAGTACATGGGTGAAAATAATCAACGAGTGGTTTGCAGCAACGATATACAGTAAGTGAATTCATGTTATGCACTTCCCTTAAGATCATTTGTCTCTTTGTAACTCAAATTCCCTAGAGTATGAGATGAGGTTTACTTCCCTAGCTAATTGCTTTTAGATTTTGGAAACGAAAATTTATAAAATAACATAAATTAATAATATTAACGCCCATTAATTCTACAAATTGTTTCTTGTGCAAAATTTGGCTGATAAACAATCACTTTGATGCAATTTATATAGGTTGACCAAGTTTGACTTTTAGCCAATATTTAAAAAACTTACTTTCAAAGGTTTATTATATAACTTTTGGAGTCAAATCTTTATCAAGTTAAAGATAACCTGAGCCAGGCTGTGAGCTATGACTATGGAGGAAAATGACTAATATTTATGCTTTATTTCTTCTCTTTCATACAGTGTGGAAGTTGATTGCCCCAGTTGTGAAGCAACCTAAGGTCGTGAACAATGAGTCTGTGCGGCAGAAAAGCATATAACTCAACCTTGCCAGGACTTTGTTTTGCAATTAAGATTGTATCACGTCTCCATTGCTGTATTTCTTCATTCTTTCCATTTTTTATTGGCTGCTTGTACTTGTCCTATTTGAGTTTCGAGCTATGTAAAATACAAGCAAAAATTCAGAATTCTGCCATGATTATATCAAGAATGAGAGCTTTGAATTGATTGATGACATACTAGCCTGACGAAATTGTGTGACAAAATTCCATGGCCAATTCCCTTTCTTTTAGTTTATATTTTTAATTTTTTTTTCATGGAATTAGGAAATATTAAGAAAATAAAGTAAAATATTAAGAAAATAAAAAATAAATAAAGCAAAAGATGTGTCATCATCTTAATCTCGTTTATGAAGTAAAAAAAAACTCTACTAGCAGTGTATAGAATAATTATCCATAATGCAAATTTTAAAACATTACAGTAAGATTGACCTTATTGTAGAATTTCCCATATATTCATATCTACATTTATATTTAGGGTAAATTCCAACCAACTCTATAATATTTGACTTTAATTCAACTTTAGTCTATTAGTTTAAAAAAGGGACATTACGTCCCATATTTTTTTATTTCGCGAGATAACTAAGCCTTTCCATTAGTCAACCGTTAAGTATACTTTTAAAAACTTAATTTTCAGACTATTTTACCCTTTAGATCGTTTGAAATGCTTCAAATACTTGTCACAATAAAAAATGAAGAAATAAATACTAAGAAGAGGTACTATTAGGCTTTGAAAGGTATTTTTTTACTTTTAATTTTTTTGTTTATTGATTTATCTTAGTCCATTAATTTATTATTTATTATTTATTGCTTTTTTTTAAAGATACCTAAGAAAGGGCAGATTTTAGGGAAGCTTTTGTGAAAAAGTGAAAGAATCCTATGGGAATAAGAAAACAGTAAAAACCTGAAAAGAAAAAATTCAATGAATGAGGAACAATTTGGATTGAAACTTTCAATGAAGATAATTTTGTCATTTCACATATTTTGTTAACTATTATTATTAACAGTGTTAAAATTTTACGAGGTGAAGTGTCCATTTTTTAAACTAATTGGTTAAAGTTGGATTATGATCAAATATTAATGAGTTGGATGGAATTTACTCTTATATTTATGTATACTGTGTACATTTGCTAGGTACGATCTTTACAATTACATTTTTCTCTTTCTGTGTCAACAGTTATTTTGTTATTCTTTATTCCGTTTAGCCTTTGATATATACAAAGGCTTCACCATTGTAGAGTTGTGAGGAAGCGTACGTTTCTTTCAATTTTGCAGGTCTTACGCTTAGCTTCTCTTGGACTTGCTAAGGTTTCTTTACCTTTTCTTTCGATTCTGTGGGTTTTATCTTTGCTATCTTGGACCTGCTGAGATTTCTTTACCTTTCTTCGAGATTCTCAATGGCATCAAGTTCAGAACCAACGTGTAACCATCCTCTTGCCAGTTATGATGAAGTTCTTGCTAGTTCCAAACTCTTTATGGCTACATTAGAAAATCTTCATACTAGCATGGGAATGAAGATTATGAAAGTCTTTGTGTAATAGTCCATAGTACAGTAAATAACATATTTATATACAATTTACGATTGTGCTGTCTGTGTGCCGTTAACACTTTAACCGTTACAATAATAAACAGTAAACATTTCTTTATTTAATAAATGCCGAATATGAAATTTTACAATATTCCTTACACTTTACATCCCCTGATTCTATTTTATCATAAAGTAGCACTATATACATGTGTCTGAATATATAGGAGAAGTGACGGTACCTTTAAAATTCAACGCACTTTGTCCCAGTGTGCTTACTCGCAGCTCTATTTATCCGAGAGAGGCCTCAAAATAACCTTGTAATTAATCTAGGAAGTTGAAAGATAAGGGGGTGAGCGAACCACGTGCTTAGTAAAGGAGTCGTATGCTGCTTGATATAATGAAATCTATATGCTGAAAAATATTTATTTTTCCATAACTCTAAATGGAATAAATCATTTAATTTCCACCACTGCAATAACAGTTCAAAACACATGACATTTCTAGTGATCAAACAGTACAATGAACTGTAGATATAAAACTGTAGAAACAGTAATCAGTCACTTTCAGTACAGTTGTTTGTAAATATCCAAAATCGTTGGATAAACAGTTCAGTAATTATTTCTATATTAGAAATAATTTTCATAATATCCTTTTTCAATAAATAGTGATTGTTAGTGTAGTTCAATAAAACAATATTTCTCAATACAATACAGTTTGGTAAAATAGTATTTCCCAGTGCCGTATAGTTCAGTAAAACAATATTTTTCAGTGAAGTATATTTCAGTAAAATAGTATTTCGGTATGGTTCAGTTCAGTAAACAGTATTCAGTATGGTCCAGTTCAGTAAACAGTATTCAGTACGGTTCAGTTCAGTAAACAGTAATTTACAGTGCAGTACAGTAAAACAGGATTCAGTAAATAGAAATCAGTAAGTTGAGACTAGGCATCACCCTACATCATATCATGCTATCATTGTCCACTAAGGGACACAGTAATCATCCTCGAAAGGACACAGTAACAATATACAATGAGATCTATGGCCATGATCTAGAGGGGGTCCTCGGTGTACACTTGCCAGGTGACATCCGAGACCCCTGATGACTAGCGGGTCAATCAGCCACTTGACAGTAACAGTAGTAAGCATGAATCTTGGGGCCTAAGTCTCTAAACAGTATAAAAACCGTACCACACCCTTTATGGATCTTATTCAAAATAATTTGAAATATTTAATGTTTATCCATAAGACTCTCACATTTTTATATCATCACCTTTATGGAATTTATAAAATAAATAAGATCAATATTTAGTTCCATAAAGGTATAAAATCATTTCTTTCCCGTAAAAATACCTTTAAGGAAATCCCATGAATTAAATCATTTATTTAAGTAATTATTTCCACAAAGGTATTTATTTCTCATTTCCATATACCATAAATCAATCGGTAAATATTCATGTATTAAGTGAGGACACAATAAATATTCATTTTGAATATTTAATATCATATAAAACATAATTAATTTCTCACTTTAATGAAAATATAAAACATGAATATTTAATTTTGTAACTTTCTCATAATTTCCAATTTATGGAAAATTGGTGGAAATTATATTCAAAATTTCCCATTTAAATCATTTCATGCATCTAAAATATTTTATAATATTTTAGAATACTTTTGGAAATTTTCCGACAGCATAACGGCTGCGGATTCCTAAGCTTTTGCACACAATTCACAGTATATAATCAATAAGAATGGCTATGGGTACCATTCGACCATGGGGTTATGTGCAGCCCAAGGTGCTGTATTTTATGATTTGAATATGTAAAATAACTGTAGAAATTAAGTGAAGAAGATTGGTAAAATCGGATTTGTCATGAGCCACTGGAGACTAGAGAGGACTTGAATTACGGTGAGAGGCCGATATGGATCTTGGATAGGAAGGATAAAGTACTGCGATCTAAGACTATTCCGTTGGTTAAATTGCTCTGGCAATATCATATTGAGGAGGAAGCTACTTGGGAATTAGAAAGCCTTATGCGTGAGAAATATCCAGAGCTATTTCAGTGATAGGTCCAGGTGAAATTTGGAGGACCAAATTTCCTAAGGTGGGAAAGAAAATGTGAGACCCGATTTTATAATATTGTACATCATAATTTTTGTAAATCCTTGATAGTGGAAATAAATTACTTAGTGAAATTAAAGAAATATTGAATGTGAATATCCACTTTAGATTTTTGGAATTGTTGGACTTATGGGATTTACAATATGGTGTATAAGAGATGGAATAAATAATAAATGATAAATTGAAGGTATAAAATACATTAAGTAAACAAATCTGAAAATTATGAATGGAGGTGATATTTGCCTACAATAATATGCAAATAAATAATATTTAAATGGAAGAAAATTTTCATTTGGAAACATGGTTAATTCCTACCGGTTTGCACACACATAAAAGGGTGAACTTAAGTAAAAAATTTTGCAGCCAAAAAATTGGACATTCACGCCACTTTTGCTGATGTGTGTTGTACGGTTGGGAAGGAGATGAAAATACAATACTAATGATATAAAATACAATATATATTACTTAAAGGAAGAGAAATCTTAAAGTTAACAGGGGATTAGTTTTTATTGGTTGAAGTATAAAACAAAGGAGGAAAATAAGTCAAGAAACGTGCAGAAAAATTGCTCCATGTCGTTTTTTTTTGCTGCAATTTTTCTTCACAATTTAATGAGCTACAAGACATGGAACGATGCGAAAAAAGGGATAAAAAATAGAAAAAGGGATAAAAAATAGGTGGTAAAGCATTATTGGCTGGCACGAATAAATAGGAGATTAAATGGAACTAACTTCAGCAATTTTCTTTCTCTTGCCGACTTACTGCTGCAGCCACGTTTTTCTGCTCTTTCCTCCTCTCGTTCCTCACGTTCTAGCCTTGAATCACCCCCTTCTCATCACCAAATCACCTAAGTTTCTTCATACAAGTTCATCCCCACCTCCATAGCTCCCTAACCACCTAAAAATCTCAGTTAAAACCACCAAAAAGAGGCTCCCCTGCTGCTGGACATGGACGTTCTGAGCAGGTAATTTTCCAGCCATGGTTTTAAGTAATTTTTTTTGGTGTTTATATGAGTATTGGATGAATAAATAATATGTATGATTATTGATTGAACTGAAAATTGGTTGAGAACATGTTTAACTGATCTGTTATGGTGTTTAAGGGGCTGAGCAGAAAATAATAGCTAGACAGAAATTAAAATGAAATCAGAAATTTAATTAATTAAATTATAGGTATGGTGTGCTGCTATGTTTAAGCTGATTTTAAAAGAAGAAACCATGGAGTGGATAGTGTGAATGACGTGACAAAAAGGGATTGAATTTTCTGTTGTTGGCGACGTTAATGGCAGAAGATGATGCTGAAATTTCCTGCTGTAGGTGGCGTAAATAGCAAAAAATAGGAGCAGGAAATTCTGTTGAAAATGGTGAAAATAAGGGCTGACTTTACTGTTTCATGACATGGAAAGTCTAAAATGGTGGCTGCCATAAAATGAAATTAATCAAAACATAAACTTAGTCAATAAGTGCAACCGGCCAAGAAAGAAATTATTGGTGTGAGAGGTCAAAAATGGTGACTTGTCATGAAATATAAATAGCTATAAAAAAATTAAATTAATGAAAACATGATCTTAGTCCAATATGGTGCAGCCAACCAAGTTGTGAGCTAAAATTTTGTAATCAAAATTGATTGAAGGAAAATCAAAAGAAAAAGGCACCTTTGTGCTATCCGAAACCCCAAGGTGCCTTTTCATTAATATCACGTTTTCATTAATATCATGGTGACAAGCTCCACCATATTGGACTAAGATCATGTTTTTATTAATTTAATTTTTTTATGGCTATTTATATTTCATGACAAGCCACCATTTTTGACCTCTCACACCAATAATTTCTTTCTTGGCCGGTTGCACTTATTGACTAAGTTTATGTTTTGATTAATTTCATTTTATGGCAGTCACCATTCTAGACTTTCCATGCCATGAAACACTAAAGTCAGCCCTTATTTTCACCATTTTCAACAGAATTTCCCGCCCCTATTTTTTGCTATATAGGCCACCTACAGCAGGAAATTTCAGCATCATCTTCTGCCATTAACGTCGCCAACAACAGAAAATTCAATCCCTTTTTGTCACGTCATTCACACTATCCACTCCATGGTTTCTTCTTTTAAAATCAGCTTAAACATAGCAGTACATCATATCTATAATTTAATTAATTAACTTTCTGATTTCATTTTATTTTTTGTCTAACTGTTATTTTCTGCTCAGCCCCTTAAACACCATAACAGATCAGTTCAACATGTTCTCAACCAATTTTCAGTTCAATCAATAATCATACATATCATTTATCCAACCGATACTCATATAAACACCAAGGAAAATTACTTAAAACCATAGCTGGAAAATTACCTGCTCAGAACGTCTATGTCCAGCAGCAGGAGAGCCTCTTTTTGGTGGTTTTTAGCTGAGATTTTTAGGTGGTTAGGGAGCTATGGAGGTGGGGATGAACTTATATGAAGAAACTTAGGTGATTTGGTGATGAGAAGGGGGTGATTCAAGGCTAGAACTTGAGGAACGAGAAGAGGAAAGAGCAGAAAAACGTGGCTGCAGCAGTAAGTCGGCAAGAGAAAGAAAATTGCTGAAGTTTAGTTCCATTTAATCTCCTATTTATTCATGCTAGCCAATAATGCTTTACCACCTATTTCTTATCCCTTTTTCCTCATCGTTACCTGTCTTGTAGCTCATTAAATTGTGAAAAAAAACTGCAGCCAAAAAAACGACGTGGAGCAATTTTTCTGCACGTTTCTTGACTTATTTTCCTCCTTTGTTTTATACTTCAACCAATAAAAATTAATCCCCTTTTAATTTTAAGATTTATCTTCTTTTAAGTAATATATATATATATATTGTATTTTATATAATTAGTATTGTATTTTCATCTCTTTCCCAACCGTACAACACACATCAGCAAAAGTGGCGTGAATGTCCAATTTTTTGGCTGCAAAATTTTTGACTTAAGTTCACCCTTTTATGTGTGTTCAAACCGGTAGGAATTAACCATGTTTCCAAATGGAAATTTTCTTCCATTTAAATATTATTTATTTGCATATTATTGTAGGCAAATATCACCTCCATTCATAATTTTCAGATTTGTTTACTTAATGTATTTTATACCTTCAATTTATCATTTACTATTTATTCCACCTCTTATACACCATATTGTAAATCTCATAAGTCCAACAATTCCAAAAATCTAAAGTGAAAATTCACATTCAATATTTCTTTAATTTCACTAAGTAATTTATTTCTACTATCAAGGATTTACAAAAATTATAGTGTACAATATTATAAAATCAGGTCTCACACTTTGATTGCTAAATATACATTTGTTTCCTGTTATTTGTAGTGTTATAAGGTTTCCTATTATTTGATTATGCAAGTCTTTGATTGCTAAATATACATTTGTTTCCTATTAATATAGATTTGTTTCCTGTTAATATACATTTGTTTCCTGTTGTCATAGCCTTAACCCTTTTGCATGCTTAATATTTTGAATAATCTAGCTAGCTAAGTTTAATTCCTATGTAGGCATAAGGAAACTAAAACAAATGCATCAAATTAACTATAAACATATGGAAGTTAATTATTCATCTCAAAATCTTTGGTTGTTTTGGAACATGTAAGAAGTGCTTTGTCTATGTCAGGCGACAAGCTAAGGAAACAGATAAACAAGAGAAAAGTGGCTTTCAAGATCATTAAACAAAGAGGATGCAATTTAATTCCTATATAGGTATAAACACAAAACGAAAACAAGTGACACTTGAGAGTACGCCACGACATTAAGGTTAAGCACAACAATTTAGAGAAATATAAAGTACCAGGGACGTAAAGAGACAAAAGTTGCATGACACTTTGTTATGGTTTGCGCTGAAAACTGTAAAATACAAGACTATAATTTCAGAAAATATTTACTCATGTAAGTTGGGAAAAGAAATTGCCAAGCCTTACAGCTATGGTGGTCCAATCACCATGTTGATCGTATGGCTTTTGTACATTGCATTTTTCGTTAGGAGGTTCATTGAAAAGGCATATGTTAAAACCAAATATCAGTTATTCTTTTGTTAATTTCTTGAGGCAACTCTAAAGAATTACAAAATTGAGACTAATAATAGAAATGCAGGAAAGCACACTGTTTTAAGCATGCAGGAATTTTAATCATTTGACCAGAGAATCAAGGAATAAAAAAAAATCAAATTTAGACCTTAGAACATTGTCCAACTTATTGGAAGTTGGGAATTGATTTTGAAATTGATATCATCAGAACTCGACCAGAATTTTGTTTGTTAACAAAACTAGAGATGCATATAATGAGAAACCTGAATCATATTATAGTAGCTCACTCCTAAACATCAGTATGTAGAAAGAAAAACTAGTATGCATGACTAGAAGAATTGACAATCTTTACAAGATAGTGCTGCTAAGGTACTAAAGTGGAAGTTGGAATTGGGCCACAAACAATGAAACTGGGTAATTTATTTCTTTAAACTACAACAATAACATAAATTGGATAACAAGAAAAAAGATCATAAAGTAGTACAAAATGTAGAGAAAACTTGAACTTCTTTTTTTTTGGGTTAAAACTTAGACTTCTTTTTGTCGTAACGATTTTTGTCCGAAGACTTAATCGTTAGATGTTAAAAGCTATGGAGTCGTCACCAATCTTTTTTAACTTAAGTGTGATTGGTCACCTATTTAAAACTAAGGATAGTACATTGATCTAAGTTATGAAATTTGGGTTCGGGAGTACGGTTACTTGTAAGGAAGGTATTAGCACTCCCACAGCACCTGTTCGATGGACAGTACCCATTAATCACATGTTATCCTAAAAAGTCTTAACTAAGATGGTCTTCTATTCTTTATTGTTTTATTTATTATTTATTATTAAAATATTGAGAATTTTTTTTTAAATATTTTTCGACATTTTCGGTATAATTTAAAAAAATTCTTTCACCTCAAGAGTATTCAAGAAAATCACTTATTCTCTTGAAGAGGCTCCGTTGTCGGTTTCAGTTTCAATATTTTTAGGTAGAAGATGTCGTAACGATTTTCGTCCGGAGACTCGATCGCTAGACGATTTTGGATAAACACAATAAATAGGAGTCGCCACCAATCTTTTTTGACTAGGTGTAATTGGTCACCTAAAATTATTTATCTTTTTAATAAAATCTTAAAATTAATTAAGTTTTATCAAAAAAAAATTTGGTCTGCGAAAATAAAGTTTGGGTTCGGGAGTTCGGTTACGCGTGTGGAAGGATTAACACCCCCACAACGCCCGTTAAAAAACGGTACCACTTAATCATATATTAACCCTTTGATCTTAATTAAATGGTCTTAATTAAATATTTAAAAGAACTTTATTTATTTCGAAATCATTTTGTTATTTGTTTTATTTTTGAAATATTTAAATTTTATTTTTTATTTGTAATAAGTGAAAATCTTTTGTATTGAAAATTATTCCGAAGTATCCCAATACTTTTGGTAGCATTTCGGATAATTTCCTCACCTAGAGATTTCTTAAGAATCGCTACTTGCGATTTCTATAGAATCCCATCCTCGGGAGATTTGCACTTATTTTGAAATTTCATGAATGCAAATGATGCAAACAAAATAGATATGATGCACATGAAAAATATTTTATTTTATTTTTATTGTCTTTTATATTTATATTATTGTTTTCGAAATTTATTGATTTTATAAAATTTTATTTTTATTGAAAAATCATACTAAATATTCCAATACGCTGGTAACATTCAGTAGATTTCTCTCACCTAGAGATCAGTTAGGAATCACTACTTGTTAATTCCATAACATCCCATCATCGGGCATTATTTATATCTTATTTATTTGTTTTACTCTTTATTTTGAAGTCTTATTTATTTGTTTGTTTAAAATATTTATTTATTTATTATTGTTAGTTTATTTCATATAAGTTGGTTATATAGAAATCTTAATATCGAACTAAAATTATTTGAATACCCCAATACGCTGGTAATATTCAAATATTTTATTTCAACCCTAAGAATAATCAAAGAATCACTACTTGTGATTTCTAAGGAATCCTATCATCGGAGACCTTTTATATTTAAGATGTGTATTTACATTTATTTATTTATTTTAATTCCTAATTTTTTACCTATTTAAAAGTTTTTTACTTCTATTCACTTACTATTTTCTTGTATTTACCTATTTTTTATATTATTATTTTTATTACCATTTTTATATTTATTTATTTTTTTATACTAAGACATCTTATTAATATTTTCTTTATATCGGAATAAAATCATTTGAATGTCCCAATACGTTGGTGACATTAAAGATTTTATTTCGATCTTAAGGATTGTCAAAAAATCGCTACTTCCGATTTCTAAGAAATCCTATCATCGGAATAATTTAAAAAAAAACATTTCATTTTTCTTATTTATCTTTATTTGTTTTCATTATTTTATGGAATAATCTTTTTCTCACTTTAGTATATTTGTATATCTTTGGAACTAGGAATAATATTTGATTCATAAAATATCACTTTTAATGTTTATTTGAAAGAAACGTTCCAGAACAACACCAAATCTTTACTATTTTTATTTTAATTCATACAATATTTTTATTATGTATAATCTTTGAAGGGATAAAATATATATTTTATCTAAAAGCTATAAACGGATGACATGTAAAGAAACAACAAGCACATATTTGATTTAAATAATAACAAGCTTACCTTTCTTTATTTGCAGTACTCGTTCTTCCTCTTTTCCTGGGCTGGAATGGTGCAACGAGAAACAGCAGAGGACAGAAGACTGGCACAGGCGATCGCAGCAGATGGGAAGGAAATATGGAGCAGCAGCGTGCGACGTTGATGGATGCAGAAGGTGACGGTGCTGGTTGAGCAGGGAAGATGGTGCAGGCGGTCGAAGATAGCTGGACAAGGAGATGCAGTATGAGGTCGGTTTCGGTGAAGCAGAAGTGATTACGTGATGATGGTGGTGTTTGGGATGTAGGGAAAGCAGCAACAGGGGACTTCTACGCCAAGTAAAATGCAACAGCAAGGGCAGCACGTAACAGGTCTGGACAACGCAAGGAAAGGTGTTGAAGATGGTTCGGTCTTGGTTGTGAGGTGAAGAAGATGGGGCTGTGTTGACGAGGATGATGGTGCAGCAACAGCAACTGCGGCAGAGGTCTTCGCGGGTTGAATTGCTGAAACAAGGTTCTTCAAGGTGTCTCCTTCCGTGGCAGTAGGGATTAAGAATGATGATCCCTGGCTGTGCAGGAAGCTAAGTCTTTTCTAGGTTTTCTTTCGTGTCTTTTATTTTTTCCTTTAGGGTTTCTAGGTTTTTTTTTCAAAGGTTTTTTTTCTCTCTAAAAAGTCTTCCCCCAAAACCTAGCCGACCCCCATCTTATGTAATGGCTTTGGATGGCCACTTAAAGAAAATCCTTTAATTTTGATTTTTCTTTCCTTTTCTTTGCAATTTTTATTTCATTAAATTTTTGTGATTGATTTTCTTGACAAATTACATCCCTAAGTTTAAGTGATTGACTTGGGTATTAATTCATTCCATTTTTGCCGTTAATTTCATTTATTTATGTTAGCAAAAATCAACATTGGTCAACCCATGATATGCAAATGATATATATGGTGTTCACACGGGAGATTTCATTTTTTTATTTTTTAATTTTTTTTTAAAAAAATTACCCGGACAAAATTCGATGTCTACAGCTGCCCCTCTTTGCACATTGCTGAGAATCAAGAATAGGGCAAAGACTTTAGACAACAATTTTGTCTGAAGTCAATTTTTTTTTATTTTTTGGGAAAATTTAATTTTGATTCTTAAAAATAATACATTGACTCCATACCAAGGCTCGACCCATGAGAACAATGGATTCGATTTGAAACACATAATATCTTGACTCCCTATTAAGACTTGATCCACTTTGAAAAACTGAATTCGATTTTGAAACACAATACCTTGACTCCCTACCAAGGCTCGATCCACTGTGAAAAAGTGAATTCGATTTTGAGACACATGATACTTTGACTCCCTACCAAGGCTCGATCCACTTCGAAAAAGTGAATTCGATTTTGAAACACATGATACCTTGACTCCCTACCAAGGCTCGATCCACTATGAAAGAGTGAATTCGATTTTGAGACACATGATACCTTGACTCCCTACCAAGGCTTGATCCACTATGAAAAAGTGAATTCGATTTTGAGACACATGATACCTTGACTCCCTACCAAGGCTTGACCCACTTCGAAAAAGTGAATTCGATTTTGAAACATAATACCTTGACTCCCTACCAAGGCTTGATCCACTGTGAAAAAGTGAATTCAATTTTGAAACATGATACCTTGACTCCCTACCAAGGCTCGATCCACTATAAAAAGTGAATTCGATTTTGAGACACATGATACCTTGACTCCCTACCAAGGCTCGACCCACTTCGAAAAAGTGAATTCGATTTTGAAACACATGATACCTTGACTCCCTACCAAGGCCCGATCCACTGTGAAAAAGTGAATTCGATTTTGAAACACATGATACCTTGACTCCATACCAAGGCTCGATTCAATTTGAAGAATGGGTTTGATAAAAAAGTTTCTTTTTTTTTCTTTAGAGAAATTCACATATTTGCAGCAAAGAAAAAAAATTATTCCATGATCCGCAACAATTTTGAGATTCGCATCTAGAAAAACTTGAAGATTTACATCATAAGAGATTCACATCTAAACTTGAAGATTCACATTCTAAGAGTTTCACATCTTGATTTGAAAATTCACATTCCAAGAGTTTCTCATCTTGACTTGGAGATTCACATCCTAAGAGTTTCCCATCTTGACTCGAAGATTCATATATCAAGAGTTTCACATCTTGACTCGAATATTCGCACTAAGAGATTCACATCTTAAGAGTTTCTCATCTTGACTTGGAAATTCACATTCCAAGAGTTTCTCATCTTTAGAATTTCACATCTTGACTTAGAGATTCACATCCTAAGAATTTCTCATCTTTAGAATTTCACATCTTGACTTAGAGTTTCTCATCCTAAGTGTTCATTGGTTTTGTAAGTCGAATCTAGATGATCTAAGTCTTATCATGCATCAATTTTACAATAAAGCCAACTAAATCTCATTTACTCATAAAGCTAATTTCACTGGGCTTGAAACCACCCAACGATGCCAGCGACATTAGACTTAAAGTCTTGTCATGACTGCACCATTTTTCTTTAAAGAAAAATTTTCTTACTCTTTAAGGAACAGCTAACCCCATTGCATTCCTTATTCATTCATTTTCTTTTTTTTTATTTTATTTTTTCAATGATGCAAATGCAAAATGCATGCCCCTAAAAAAAAAAGTCTACCACAATGATGATAATGCAAATGCTTTCTTGAAATATGCCCCAATGTAATAGTTACAAACCATGATGCATGTGTCTTTTAGAATGATGTGAATGCCTAAATGACATAAGTCTCCTTTTTCTCAAAATTTCTCTCCTTTTTTCGGTGCCGAAAATCCATGGCTTTCTTCATTAGGATCGTTTCTTCTTCGCACAAAAATTCTCTTCTTTATTTCCCATCTCGTTCACAGAAGCACATATGTCAGCTACATTCAACATTCTTGCTCTCTTTTTGTATATGGCCATTTGTCATCTTTAGAATCTTTCCCAAAGTAATGCCAAAGATTTTTATGTATAATTGTCATTTATTTATTATCATTCCAATTCCATGACAAATCCAATTCAGTCACCAATTTCCTCAATCCATTTTGGGAAAGTATGAACATTAGAAAGCTTGGGAGAATAAAGAAATGTAGGAACAAACTTAATAAAGTATAATAAGAAATTGGATAATTCAAAGTGGATAACAATGATAGGTTCTCAATTAAGAAACTGGATAATTTAGAGCAAATGACAATGATAGGTTCTCAATGAAAAATCAGACAATTTTGACAAACTAGTCAGGATTCTTTAAAAAATCTATTCAATTGACATTCTCGATCAAATTGAGTTGCCTCCTACACCATGAGATTCTCAAATGATGCTGGTTCTTCTTATGTCAAATCATCTTCCAAAATCTTCAACTAGATTATCATTCTCTTGACTCAAACTGCCCTTTCGGGTTTTCAGTTTGAGCCTCCCCCTTTATCCTTCTTTTCTCTTTTCTTTCTTTTTTTCTTTTTTTGTCTTTTCTTTCATTTTTTTTTCATTTTCTCATTCATTTTTTTTCTTTTCAACATCACTAATATTCCTAACAAACTAATCGCAATCTTGTTGTTTCTTGATGGCATCATAAGTATGTCCAAGTTCAATGCATGATTCTCCAATTTCAAGTATTTGCATTTGATCAAAATGGACTTTTAAGGCACGTAATGTAGGCTCTGGTGATGGGTTATGGAAAAAAATGGATATAACTAGGCTCAAAATTTGTTTCTTTAAGGGTCAAAAATAGGGATGTAAACGGGTCGGGTACCCACGAGATTTAAGATACCCGAACCCGATTAACTTTAATAATACCCTAATCCGATTAACTACCCGATTATTTTTATTTATGCTACCCGAACCCTAACCCTATAAAATATAAATACCCGTTTAACTACCCGAACCCGTTTAACTACCCGTTTATTAAGTCAAAGTTTGATTTTTAAATTTAAAATTAAAATTAATTTTAGAATAACTTAATTAAAATATTATATTAATAAATTTAATTTAACTCATAAAAATAAATTAAAGTTAAAAATCATAATTATAATATATAATGATTTAATTTAATTAAATAAAAAATTAATAATAAATAATTGATATATAAAAAATATAAGTATTGTATTAATTAATTATAATTTATAATCGGATTCGGGTAGCGGGTACCCTAAGGTAACTACCTGAATCCTACCCTAATCCATGACAGGTAGTAATTTCACTACCCGAACCTTACCCAAACCCGATTATACACTACCCTAATCCTACTTAAACGGGTCGGGTAGCACCGGGTACCCGTTTATAGGGTACCCATTGCCATCCCTAGTCAAAAACCAAAGGATCATTTATCATCGTGCAAAGCATACTTGCCACTTTGCCTTAATTGATTTTTATTTTCTTCATTTTCTCTTCTTCTTCCATTTTTTTTACAACTTTTCATTTTCACCCCTCCTTCTTTTTTTTTTAACAAGAGGACTCAGACACCAAAAGGTATTTTCTCTTGAGATTTTTCATAACTCATAACCTGAATTTCTTCATTTGTCGACTGATTTTTTTTTTGTAAAATTTGCCCCTCAATGTGAAGGGTGATCCTTGGTGGGTTTGTTTTGAAAAAAGCATGATAGGCTCAATAAGGGTGGCAAATGGATAATTTTACTCATGCACGAAGGATAGATCAAAGACGGCCATTTCTCATCTCAAATGTAAATATTCTCATTGAAGAACATTTATTGAACAAGAACAACACAATGGATACAAGAGCTTCACTTTTTTGTCATTTCATGCGATTTTAACTTCTCTTGATAGGAGCTATCTTTTTATTGCTTCAACAATCTTAGCAATTTAAGGGACAAGAATGATCACTGACTTTGCCAATAGAAATAGAATTTTCAAAATAAAATCTCAGACTATCGTCATAATTGACTGCTCATTCATTTTTTTGGAAAGTTAAGTGTGGCTGAAATACAAAGAGATGAAAGCAAAGATTTGTATGGAAGAGGATATGTAGTGCAAATGCATCTGTCATTTTATTCAAATGATAATAGATAAACTAACTCATGCATAAAAATTTCCCCAAAGCTTATAGGCGTAAGCATTTAAGGAATTTCATTACTTTAGAATAACTCAAAAGTGACAAACTTTGGCTTTTCCTCATAGAACACTTGTCCTCCAAAATCTATGCCTTTTTGCAGCGAAAGGTTCCCACCAACATTTTACTTTTCCTTCTTATCAAAATTTAGCAAGCCAACATTGATCAAACTCTGCACCTTGTATTTAAAAGCAGGGCAAGTCGCTATGGAGTGGCCTACATTCCCACAATGATAGTCACATCGAGCAGTGGCATCATACCATTTAGGATATGGAGGTTTTAATGGTTCTAGATAAACAGGTGTAACAAGATTATCTCTTACCAATTGTGGAAATAATTCTGTATAGGTCATAGGAATTGGGTCCACAAAGATTCTCCCTTGATTGTTCCTCACCCTTTTTTGACTACCCACCGGTTTGTTTGATTGAGTAGGGACTTGAAAATTTGATTGCCAACTTGGGTGATAAACAAAAGGATTATGGGTAGTGTTGTCTATAGTTGGATAATAAGGATATGGGGGATGTGCAGTATAGGGTTGAAAAGGAACGAAACTCCTTGGTGGTTGATTTTCAATGGTAACAGCTTATGTTTCTCCCTCTTTTCTCTTATTTGCCCCAACTCTATTTGAAGCAGAAGTATCATCAATTTTACCACTCTTAATGGCATTCTCTATCATTTCTCCAGAAATTACCAGGTCAGCAAATTTTTTTGTAGCACTCCCCACAAGCCTATCATAATATGATGATGGCAAAGTATTAACAAACAATACCGTGGTTTCCTTTTCAGTAAAGGGAGGTTGCACTTGAGATGCGAGGCCTCTCCACCTATTGACATACTCCTTGAAACTTTCAGAAGGCTTCATTTCCATATTTTGCAAAGACAATCTATCTGGTGCCATGTCAGTCATGTGCTTATACTGGGACAAGAAGGCTTTTGCCAGGTCATTCCATTTGCGAACGTAACTCCGATCAAGCTGATTGTACCACTTGGCTACTGTTCCAGTTAAACTATCTTGGAAGCAATGGATGAGCAACTTATCATTATTTGTATACCCAAACATTTTTCAACAAAATATAGTGATGTGAGCCAATGGGCATGTGGTCCCATCGTATCTCTCAAATTCAGGTACTTTAAATTTCGATGGAATTACTAGATCTGGGACCAATCTAAGCTCATTAGCATCTATATTTCCAAAGAAATTCATTCCTTCGATTGCCCTTAACCTTTCATCCAACAATTCATATTTTTGTTGTGACTCGCCACTTTCTTTCCTCAACTTTTCTTGCTCCATGAGATCATGTAAATTTGGAACAACAATAGGATCAACAGGGCTAGATCTCGAGTGCTGTCCTCGGTCTGGTTGTTGATTCACAAAAACATGAGCTTGGGGATAAGCTCTTTGGGAAGTTTGAGTTTGAGGGGCTATAAACTCCGATGGGTACAGTAGATTCTCTCTCATAGGTTGAGGCTCATTTCCTGATCCTTCCGTAACCTCTTTGCCTTTCATCAAAGTCATCATCATCTCCATCATCTTCGACATTTGCTTCTGAGATTCTTCTTGAGATTTAGCTAGCTCTTGTTGAATTCTTTCCATCTTTTCCATTCACTCAACATGTTCATTTTCCATGGCTTTGATTGAGTACTGTAACGATGTCGAATAAGTGGTTCAAAATGCAGTGGCTTCTTTATTTTGGCACCTCTAACATTTGTTTACCATAATTTAGAGCATATTATTATTTGAAATTGTGCCATAAAAGAAAAAACTATTAAAATCATCCCAATACGCTGGTGAGGATTTTAAAAATCTTAACTTTTTACTTCCAAGATTTGATGTCATTACTTATGATCACCAAAAATTTTCATAAGTGGGCACAAGATGAAATGTATGCATGCATGCTAAATGCATGTATGTGCATGAAATTCAATAGCTATTGCTCATGTGATGAGATGCATATATCAAGTTTAAAATCTTACAAAAACACCTTCTTTCTTTTTAAAAAAAATGAAAATCTTTTTTTTAGAATATGCATGCTATTGAAATCACAAATAAAATTGAATGAGAAGGTTTTTATTTTTATTTTTATTTTTTCACAATTTCAATATTCACTTTATTATATTTCCCATAAAGGTGTTACATAAAAGTATTCATTCATGTGCCATGATTTAAGGTAACCCCCACAAAAGGCTAGTATGGCTCTAGCTAAGGTTAGTTTCTCTATGGCTCAGTACATGCTTGGTTTAAGTCTCTAAAGGGTAAAAGGTTCTCAAATTGTTCCTTACTGACGTCCATACTAGACTAGTAAGGCACCCCAATCCTCACCCATGACAGGCTACAAATGAAAAGGGTTCAACTTGAGTGAGAGTATTTCGCTTGCCATTGCGGAGGTTATCACCTCACGAGAGCAAAGGTACTATACTCTCTCCTAAAAGGGAAGAACCCGGGTGTAGGGTTGATGTATGCAATGAATATGTCATGTATGCAAAAGAACAAAATTTAAAGTGCATCCCAACAAAATGCAAATGATAAAGATGATTCACACATTTTTTGTTTGTATTTTTTTGTTTTTTTTAATTATATTTTTTTATGAAAAGTTTTATTAAATATTTATTAAGATCATTAACTAAGATTTTGGATAAAACATGATTAATCATGGTTCGACTCTCTAATATCTCCAGTGGAGTCGCCAAGCTGTCGTAACGATTTTCGTCCGGAGACTCGATCGCTAGACGATTTTGGATAAACACAATAAAGAGGAGTCGCCACCAATCTTTTTTGATTAGGTGTGATTGGTCACCTAAAATTATTTATATTTTTAATAAAATCTTAAAATTAATTAAGTTTTATCAAAAAAAAATTTGGTCTGCGAAAACAAAGTTTGGGTTCGGGAGTTCGGTTACGCGTGGGGAAGGATTAGCACCCCCACAACGCCCGTTAAAAAACGGTACCACTTAATCATATATTAACCCTTTGATCTTAATTAAACGATCTTAATTAAATATTTAAAAGAACTTTATTTATTTCGAAATCATTTTGTTATTTGTTTTATTTTTGAAATATTTAAATTTTATTTTTTATTTGTAATAAGTGAAAATCTTTTGTATTGAAAATTATTCCGAAGTACCCCAATACTTTTGGTAGCATTTCGGATAATTTCCTCACCTAGAGATTTCTTAAGAATCGCTACTTGCGATTTCTATAGAATCTCATCCTCGGGAGATTTGCACTTATTTTGAAATTTCATGAATGCAAATGATGCAAACAAAATAGATATGATGCACATGAAAAATTTTTTATTTTATTTTTATTGTCTTTTATATTTATATTATTGTTTTCGAAATTTATTGATTTTATAAAATTTTATTTTTATTGAAAAATCATACTAAATATTCCAATACGCTGGTAACATTCAGCAGATTTCTCTCACCTAGAGATCAGTTAGGAATCACTACTTGTGAATTCTATAACATCCCATCATCGGGCATTATTTATATCTTATTTATTTGTTTTACTCTTTATTTTGAAGTCTTATTTATTTGTTTGTTTAAAATATTTATTTATTTATTATTGTTAGTTTATTTCATATAAGTTGGTTATATAGAAATTTTAATATCGAACTAAAATTATTTGAATACCCCAATACGCTGGTAATATTCAAATATTTTATTTCGACCCTAAGGATAATCAAAGAATCACTACTTGTGATTTCTAAGGAATCCTATCATCGGGGACCTTTTATATTTAAGATGTGTATTTACATTTATTTATTTATTTTAATTCCTAATTTTTTACCTATTTAAAAGTTTTTTACTTCTATTCACTTACTATTTTCTTGTATTTACCTATTTTTTATATTATTATTTTTATTACCATTTTTATATTTTTTTATTTTTTTATACTAAGACATCTTATTAATATTTTCTTTATATCGGAATAAAATCATTTGAATGTCCCAATACGCTGGTGACATTAAAGATTTTATTTCGATCCTAAGGATTGTCAAAGAATCGCTACTTACGATTTCTAAGAAATCCTATCATCGGAATAATTTAAAAAAACATTTCATTTTTCTTATTTATCTTTATTTGTTTTCATTATTTTATGGAATAATCTTTTTCTCACTTTAGTATATTTGTATATCTTTGGAACTAGGAATAATATTTGATTCATAAAATATCACTTTTAATGTTTATTTGAAAGAAACGTTCCAGAATAACACCAAATCTTTACTATTTTTATTTTAATTCATACAATATTTTTATTATGTATAATCTTTGAAGGGATAAAATATATATTTTATCTCAAAGCTATAAACGGATGACATGTAAAGAAACAACAAGCACATATTTGATTTAAATAATAACAAGCTTACCTTTCTTTATTTGCAGTACTCGTTCTTCCTCTTTTCCTGGGCTGGAATGGTGCAACGAGAAACAGCAGAGGACAGAAGACTGGCACAGGCGATCGCAGCAGAGGGGAAGGAAATATGGAGCAGCAGCGTGCGGCGTTGATGGATGCAGAAGGTGACGGTGCTGGTTGAGCAGGGAAGATGGTGCAGGCGGTCGAAGATAGCTGGACAAGGAGATGCAGTATGAGGCCGGTTTCGGTGAAGCAGAAGTGATTACGTGATGATGGTGGTGTTTGGGACGCAGGGAAAGCAGCAACAGGGGACTTCTACGCCAAGTAAAATGCAACAGCAAGGGCAGCACGTAACAGGTCTGGACAACGCAAGGAAAGGTGTTGAAGATGGTTCGGTCTTGGTTGTGAGGTGAAGAAGATGGGGCTGTGTTGACGAGGATGATGGTGCAGCAACAGCAACTGCGGCAGAGGTCTTCGCGGGTTGAATTGTTGAAACAAGGTTCTTGAAGGTGTGTCCTTCCGTGGCAGTGGGGATCAAGAATGATGATCCCTGGCTGTGCAGGAAGCTAAGTCTTTTCTAGGTTTTCTTTCGTGTCTTTTTTTTTTCCTTTAGGGTTTCTAGGTTTTTTTCAAAGGTTTTTTTTCTCTCTAAAAAGTCTTCCCCCAAAACCTAGCCGACCCCCATCTTATGTAATGGCTTTAGATGGCCACTTAAAGAAAATCCTTTAATTTTGATTTTTCTTTCCTTTTCTTTGCAATTTTTATTTCATTAAATTTTTGTGATTGATTTTCTTGACAAATTACATCCCTAAGTTTAAGTGATTGACTTGGGTATTAATTCATTCCATTTTTGCCTTTAATTTCATTTATTTATGGTAACAAAAATCAACATTGGTCAACCCATGATATGCAAATGATATATATGGTGTTCACACGGGAGATTTTATTTTTTAATTTTTTTTTAAAAATTACCCGGACAAAATTCGATGTCTACAGAAAACTTTTACTTAAACCTTAACTTCAAATATTTTATCCTTTTTTTTAATATTCCATTTTCATATTTTATTTTAATATTTTAAAATCTCTCCAACACTTTTGGTGAGATGAAAGTTCCTCACTTAGGAACCTTTTTTAAAAAATCATTATATGAAAATTCTTTTCAAGTTAATTACTAAAAACAAGATTTTAAAGTTAATTTCATTACTTACGGAAAATTTTGTATTTATTTTATATAAATCCTATTATTAATTTTTATTTGCACTTCCCAACACTTTTGGGAAATTTATACAAGGTTCCTCACCCAGGAACCTTTTAAGAAAATATTTATATTTAATTTCTTTTTATGTTAGTCACTTAAAATAGAATAATGATTTAATAGTGAATTTTATTACTTAACAGAAATTTTATATTTATTCTCTATAAGTCTTCTTATAAATTTTCATTTTTGTTTCCCAACACTTTTGGAAAATTCGTAGAAGAAGTTCCACACTTTGGGACTTCTAAGAAAATCGATAATTATAAAGTTCTTTTGTTTTAACCATTGAAAAAGCTTTTATTTTAAAATCACCAATTTTAAGATGACATATTATTTTCTTATGAAAATTCCATTAAACCTTTCCAACACTTTTGATAAGGTTTAAGAGTAAATCCCTCTCTTAGGGACTTCTTTAAAATTTTTTAATGTTTCTCATTGTTGAGATTTTTATTATTACCCAATTTATTTTCGAATATTGTACAATTATTTATTTTTTATGTAAAGATTTCTTTTTTTTTTTTGCAATATTTCAATATCCTACCACACTTTGGTAAGATTTGAAGAGAGCTCCTCGTTAGGAGCTCTAAGAAAAAATCCATTTTTAAAATTTATTATTCATTTTTTTTGGAGATATTTTTTTATCATTTCTAAAGATTATTATCATCATCATTTAAATATCATTTAAAAGTCCTAAACAATTAGACCTATGGAAACATGCAGGAATAAAATCAAATAATATAAACAAAGCCCAAACTAAAATATTTCCCCCAACATACCAGCATATAAAGGACCCAAGACATATATAAAACCCCAGGCCCACTCATTCCCAGCATCTTTATTGCATGTCCTTCAGCCAACGAGTCAAAGACATTACATTTACCACTTTCACATGCTTTTGGGTCAACAAGTCAAAGCATTGCAAACATGTATAAATAATATAATAATATATTCACAAGTTAGGAAACAAAGATGGAAGGAACAGTGGGAGAATGCTCACTGTGGCGCGTTTCTCCTTTTTTTTTTTTTTGGTTTTGTTCTTTCTTTCACAGATTTTCACACCAGTCCGAGGTCAACCTTCTTCTTCACCTTGGTCCTGTCCGTCACCAGCCCCACACTGCGACGCCACCAACTCCTATCTCTTCAGAGCTGCTCTTCTTCAACAGTGGTAGCTTAGTTTAGCCACCGTCCATTCAACCCACTTTTCAGCTTTTTAAAAAATGGGATTTCGGTCATGGTACTGTTGAGTAAAAATTGCCGCATGGGATTATAGATGATGATGGCATGGGTTTCGGTCCTATTTTTTCTTTGGATGAATCGGTCTTTTTTCTTTGTTGAGTCTGGGTTGATTTTTCTCTGAATGATTCGCCCCTTTCTGTCTCTTGAAACCGCCTCCTTCAACCCATTTAATAGGCATTGTGGTCGAGAAAAACGGATGAAATCCCTGAGATCCAGGGATTATGATCCATTTTGCAGATTGACTTTCAGATTCAATGGTGTTTGTCAATGGGTGCAGCCTAATTTTGGCTGACAGTCGGCACTGACGCTTCCGTTTTTTTTTTCTTTTTCTTTTTTTTATTTTTACTTTTTATCAAAATCAAAGAAAGAAAAAGCCTTTGTAATTCTAAATAAAAAAAAAAGTCACACTTAACAGATGAGCCTTAAATGGGTTTAAGTCTTTTGCTTTATCAGCCAATCTCAATTAGTTTGGGCTCATTGGCCTTTGGGTTTCAGCCCAATTAATTTTAACACATCAAGAAAAAGACCTAATTATTTAAGACAAATTTAGAATAGATCTCGATAGATAAAAATCGATTTTTTACGATACTTAACCTAATTCAAACTTTAAATTAATCTCAAACACAAGTTTGTTCAAAGTTTGTTTTTGACAAATTAATTCAAACACACGATTAAATCGAATTAATTAACAAGCAAATTTCAATCTCAAATTAGTAAGATTGAAATAAGATTCAATCCAAATACATTTATAGTTCCGAACAAAATTAGATGTCTACACTTTTAAAGTAATATTTTAAGAAGATGAATTAAATTTCAAAGATACCTGTTGGCCAAGATATAAGTTAAACCAAATTTCAAATATTGCAGTTAAGTTTAGCTTTCATAGTGACATTAAGATCATGCATATATTGAGCAATTATGCCTCTTCTTGTTACATTTGACCCCTTCATCTTAAAAGCAAATGCATATCTATCTAATCTAACTATTAAAACACAAGAAGGGACACATTAGTGCAACACTATGTTGATCCACAATCGATATTGAAATAATTAGGTCATCCATATGTCAATGGATTGGATTTCTTTAGCATTATTAATGCACAACATAAAACTTTCAAGTAAGAAAAGCAAGCTAGCTCCTATAGGGTGAACTTCAGCTCAATTCATTACAGTATGTTAGAATATGAGATCAAATCCTAACATTCTAAGAGAAGAATAATAGAGGAAAACAACATAAAAAGCGATAATTCCTAAAGATTAACTTACATTAAGCATGAAATGGTAAAACTCTGCTTGTGTTGAACATAGTCGGTCCCAAACCCAAATAAAAAAAGAGGGTTAACAGTAAGTTTGGACAACCATCTAATTATGTAAAATACAAGCAAGAATTCAGAAATCTACCATGATTATATCAAGAATGAGAGCTTTGAATTGATTAATGACATGCTAGCATGACAGAATTCTACAACTGAATTCCATGGCCAATTCCCCTTCCTTTTTGCTTTTATTTTTAATTTTTTTTTCTTTAGGGAATTTGGATTGGTGGCAGAATTTTGTTAAGCTTGACTACCATCTAGATTTGTTGCTACAAGTCAGCACCAGATTTGCTGCAACAAGTTAGCAATTTTCCTACCCAAATTCACTCCAAGATGTGGGATGATATCAACACATTCAATATTCAATATATATTTTTATTTTCTTTCCTTTGTATATAATTCATAATTCCTATGCACCTTATTTAACTTGTATATATTATAATTCTTTCTTTTATTATTTATAACAGGTACAAGGGGAATGGAAAATCAAAGCTTGGACTTGAACCTTTCTAAGGAGGGTAAAGGATTGAGAGATAAGAAGCTACATAAAATAAGAAGACACTTTGGAGCATAAGGCAAGTAGCATTTCGAGGAGGATGAAGGTAGATTAGTTGGAAAGAACGCAGGCTAGTCGGCGAGGAGGTTCGATTCCTCCCCAATTCCTATTTACTCGATCCATTATTCCATTGTTCGTGAAATCTCAAGATTCATAGTCTCTTAGCTCTTATGCGAGTGGTTTATGAAAGTGGTGCCATGTTCTTTGAATAGTAGTTTTCACATGTTGAATGGTACAAGCAAAAAGCATATAACAACCAATAAATCAAGAGTTGGTCGTTATATATTATAATTCTCTCATATTAATGCAAAAGCAACAACATTATCATTGGTGAAAATAAATTCAAAATTCTCAATATTTTACATGATATCATAGCCAAATTGATTAAGAAAAAAGTTTAATTTTAGAAATTCAATATTGTAGTTAGACAATAATGAGCCGGACTGATCCAGTTTTGAGTTGAGTTTTATTAGTTTCGGTCCATTTTTAAATTGAATTGGTTAGTATTGGTTTAGATATGGACTAATTCCGATTCATATCAAAGATAAGAGGAACCAAATTGGTACATTGAGTTGAAAATTGGGGTTCCTATTCTGGACCAATTTGGTTCCGGTTTTTTGATTTACAAAATTATTTATTAATTTATTTGGTCAAACACATTATTTTTAACAAAAATAATAAATATGTTTTCTTATAAATAAATGATACATAAATGATAAATGTAAGAAATAAAATGATAAGTTTAATATTTTAAACTAATTTCTAAATACATAATAGTATTTATTTAGAAATCTAATAAATAAACGATAATTATTACATACACCGTCAGTAGAGTTTTTTACTCCCGGTGTTAGAATCATGATACATATCATGTAAAAATATTAAAAAATAAAAAATAAATAAAATAAGATATGTGTCATAATTCTAACTTCACTTGTAGAGTAAAAAAAAACTCTATGGATGATTTATGGAATCCTTAAATAAATGATAAATGCTTTAATATTTTAAATACAAAATGATAAGTTTAAAAATATAAACTAGAATCTTTTAAACTTGTAAAATTAATTAAGTTAGAAATGTAATAAATAAGTCTTTAAAGCTTTAACTTTATCAAATGACATTAAAAAAATTAGGTTAAATAGAATCATTTTTAATAAATAATTATAATTAGATTTTAATTAGATTAAATAAAAATCTATTAAATAAATTCTTTCACTTTATCAAATGAAATTAAAGAAGGACTTATTAAATAGATTTGCATCTAATCTAATTAAAATTAGTATTTTAAAAAAAGATATTATACTTTTAAAATTTTTTAATTTCAATGTATAAGTTAAACTTATTTATTACATTTCAAATTAAATTAAACTTATCATTTTAAAAAAAGATATTAGTTTAGATTTTTAAAATTTTTATTTTGTATTTAAATATGAATAATTATCCAATACATTGTCACAGTTTTTAGAATCTATAAGCAAGAGTACAACGATAATACATACCCTTTAAAGAATATTAAAAAAATAAAAATAAATAAAGTGGAGTATATGTGATTTCAAAAATAAAAAAAGAATACAATATATGGATCTAATGAATCAAAGGGTACAAGTACAGAACAAAATCAAAATCAAAATTTTTATTTGTTTTATTTAATCTCTTTTAAAATATTATCTACCTTGTCTTTTTATTCTCTTAATTTTTATAGTTTAGCTGGAAATCTATAATGGAATTATAATAATTGATCTTTGCTATCTAATACTGCTTCTATGGTACATAAGGAATCAGACTTTGTTGGCTCTTATAGGCTATACCGAGAGGGGGGGTGAATCGGTTTTTAACTAACCTTAAGCTCGTTTTTCGGTTTCTCTAAATTCTCTAGCCTATATTGATATTTTCTAAGTTCTCTAGGCTAGACAAGCATGCAATTCAAGTTCAATGAAATAAACACAATATAAGTGCAAGTAAATAAAGAGTAAGGAGAGAGAGATTTACACAATCGATTTATAGAGGTTCGGCTACCTTGCCTACGTCCTCTACCTTGAGACGCTCCCAAGGATTTTCCCCAAATTCACTATACTTGAATTTGTTACACTCCCTCTTTTCAAGGATCAAGAGAAACCTCTCTCTTTTTCTAGGCTCAAGAGTAACCTCCCTCTTTTTCTAAGGCTAAAGAGAAACCTCCCTCTTTTTCTAAGGCTAAAGAGAAACCTCCCTCTTTTTCAAGGCTAAAGAGAAACCTCCCCTTTTACAAGGAATGAATTGGTTTACAAGAGAAGTAATCAAAGAAGGTCTCTAGATAGGCAAGTGATTACAGAGATTAAGCACAAGTAAAAGCTTATACAAAGTTTGTGCTAAGCAATACAAGAAATAGATGAATGATAGAAGATGAAGACTCTTTATCTCTTGAATTGATGTTGAGGCTTGAGGAAGATGAATAAGATGATGAAAGATGTTGCTTGGTTGTTCCTCTTCCTTCCTTTAGCTTCTAAGCCTCTATTTATAGCCCCTTGGATGGTTTGTGGACGTTGGTTGGAGCCAAAACCGAAACTAGCCGTTGTATCTCACAGAAAATAGCCGTTGGAGACTTTCTGACATAAAGGGATCGATCCCTTTCCTTAGGGGATCGATCCCATGCTTCATTTTGGCCTTCCGGGGCACACTGCCAAAAAGGGATCGATCCCTTTCCTTAGGGGATCGATCCCATTCCTCCAGAATGGGTTTTTCCTGCACTTTTGGGTTAGAAATGACGTGGTCTTTGATCCTAATTCAACCCAAAACATATTGGCACTTTTGTGGGAGTTTTTCATGACTTTCTTTGATAAAAACATTGTCCAAAAATTCATTAAGTGATTTTCTAAAATATTCAAAACATTTATAAAGAATTAAGACCAATAAGGATGTATCATTAAATCATGGTCTTAATGTTTGGGTATGATCACTTAAAATGTATTGAGAAAATCATGTGTGATAAGGCAAATTTACAATATGAATTAAAACATTAAAGCTCACTTAAGTTTTTGTCATTTCAAAATATGTATGACAATTTAAAGCTAACAATCTCCCCCTTTTTGATATGACAAAACTTAATGTAAATTTGCTTTGAAAATTCTTTGATAAAATACTCCCCCTCAAATAAAGCAGGATTTTATAAAGCTCCCCCTTAATATAAGCATGGGTTTTGAAAATGAATTTTTAAACTATTTCTCCCCCTTAATATCTCTCTCTATATCTATCTCTCCCTTTTTCTATCTCTCCCCCTTTTTGTCATAGCAAAAAGAAGGAAAAATAATAAAAAATATGCTCCCCCTAAAATCATGGCTATGTGAGAATAAATAAAAATGCTCCATCCAACAAGAAACAGGTTAGTACATGGGACTTATAGCACAAATAAATAAGTCAATATTCTCAAAGAGTATGAAATATTCATGCAATGAATATGACTTATGATCCAATACCAATTGTTTATAAATAATTTGGATACCAATTGTTGATAAGTAATTTTTTTATGATCCAATACCAATTGTTGACTTATGATCCAATACCAAGAAGGTTCCAAGTGGTAAGAAGTTAAGCAAGCACCTAAGTATATCAATTGTTCTCTAAGGTCCGACTAAGGTGCATGGTAATACATCATGATTATGAGCTAAAATTATATAACATATCATATGCATGTGCTCATAAATCATTCTCAAGAAATATTGTGTCTAGAATTAAATCATATAGCAATTAACTTCAAATTCTAGCACACAAGAGTTTCATACAAAAATATCCTAAGAGAATTCTTCTCTATTAGTCATTTCAATCTTAAAGAGCATGAGAAGAATTGTCAATTTAAAGCTCAAACCAATTGGTAATTTAGTTTTGGCTTACCAATTATTGAAAATATGGTTTCCAATGATACTAATTGTTATTTCAATCTAAATACCAATGTTACTAATGGTTAACTTAGGCATTTTGCATGAATCCAATATCTATGTGTAGTGTGTTCATGTCAAGAAAAGACTCATTCTAAATATGCAAGAACACAACACAGATCATCAAATATGCATATGGATCAATTAAACATTAGTACACAATCATAAAAGATTAATCCATATTCATATTCACAAATTGATACCATATGGAAGATTCAAAACATCAAGGAATTCAAGCAAACATATTTTCTTCCATGGTTTCAAGCACACAAATCCTATGCTCATTTTCTAATTCAAGTCCTTAACTAATTATGAGCAAGGAAATATTCAAATAATAAATGCATGGATATTAAATTTGTTCAAGTTTGCATTTATCTTTGAATGTTGGTGTTGTCATTAAGACCTTAGTTCTTTAAGTACAAGGATGATAAAGTTTCATGCATTTGAACATTGAGGATCCATTTACCATCACAAATTGTAGGCCAATGACCATTACCAATTGTTGAATTTATATTTGAAATCAATCTACTAGATGTATAATTATCATGAAACCTAGTGTGGAATTGATAAGTCACGCCAAGAGACATAATCCTATAAGCATGCTTGACTAAGATGAACAAAAGATATGAAAAACACTCATTATGCACAAGTTCATCAAATTCTCAAATATATCCATAAATCATCGAAATAGATCTCAAAATTATGTTTAAGCATTCATTGAAAGTATGTTTCAAGATTATTTCAAGATTTATGCAATTCATGACCATTTTCAATGAGAAAACTGATTTTGCACTTGTGAGTTTAAGAAAAATTATATAGATTGTTGAAAGTGATACCATTTGTTGGAAATGATATTAATTGATGAAGTTGAGGCATGATATCAATGAAAAATGAATTTTCATAGTTTAAAGATCATCAAAAAGAAGTTAAAATACTAGATTTTAAGTTGAGAAGAAAGAAGATATCAAGAAAGTGAAAAATCCTTCTCAAATTCGGTTAAAAAAGTGCAGAATAGCCATTTTGGCCTGGGGAGATCGATCCCTTTTGGAGGGGGATCGATCCCTTAGTTCCAGAATACACCAATTCTGTGTTCTGCTCAAGGGGATCGATCCTGTTTGAAAAGGGATCGATCCCTCATACTGTTTCTGCAGATTTTTGACAGAAAATCCAACCTTTGAGGTACCAAAACTTCGTTTTTGAGTTATTTAAGTCCAAGTAAAGGTTCAAACATTAGTAAAACATGATTTTGGACTTGTATGAATGAAGAACATGATTGAAAAACTTTTTTACAAAAGATTTTGCAATTTTGGAAGGATTTTCACCAATAAAGGCATTTTTGGCCTCAAAGGAGGTCATTTTGATAGTTATGCATACTTTGGCCAAACCAAATCATTAGAAATCACAAATATGCCAAAACAAACTTGTTCACATAGATTTTAAGTACATATAACATCAAATCATCATACTTGTGAACAACATGTCATGATTGTCAACATGCATATTCTTCATTAAGGCTCATGACAAGGCATTTTGCATATATGACATATTTGACATCTTTTGAGCAACTAAATATATTATCTAGACATATCAAACTTGCTCAAGATGCAGAAAATCAAAAATCATTTCAAAATCACAAATCATGCTTTTCATTCAATGTATCAAGTACTATTCATCAAACATTCAACAATCATTCATCATGCCTTTTGTTCTATCATTCAACTCACAATGCATCAAGAATCATCAACCAAATTTCTCATCAAATCACAAATAATCAAATAAAAGTTTTAAGGAGTAAAGAATTAATCTTACAAAACTCCTTTGCTTGAGTATGCTTTGCCTTGAATTGTTGAGTCCACCTTGAGCTATCCTTTAAAAAAATTGTTGTGATCTTGTCAAAGATGGATCCTCAAGCTTTTTCCTTTTTCTCATTGGCACAAGCAAACTCCATGAGTATGTGTTGAGCATTCAAACTTCATTGTATCTTGTATCTCCATGCTCTAACACTCCTACAACACACAAATTCAAGCATGCTTTGGTACCCAAACTTTCTTGGGTCCATGAGAGTTAGTATTCACAATTTTAGATCCTTTTGGGATCCATTTCAAGCATAATTCATCATTATTTATTGCATGCTTTGGCACCCACATTTTTCTAACAACTCTTCCTCTAAATGTGGTTTTTCTATATGTGCATGCTTGTGAAGAGTGTCCTATTCTATTGCATAGTGAGCATGTAAGAGATAGATCATGCATAGTATTTTTGCTCACTAAGAAATTCCTAAGATGAGTTTCTTTATGTATTTCATTATATCCTAACCCATCTTTATCAAAGAAAGCTCTTTGGGTCTCTAACATATGATCTAGCTTTTGTTGACCCATATAAAACCTAGTAAATGAGTTATGCAAATTTGTATTCTTTTTATTCAACTCATTTATTTCTAGATTTGCTTCTTCTATCTTCTTCTCAAATTCAAGTTTGGCATTTAATAGCATTTCATTTTCTATTTTCAATTTAGCAATGATTTTCTTATATTTGGAGTTCATACATTGAAATTCATTTGCTAAATCATTAAAAGCATTTTGTAGTTCACTAAAGGTATAATCATTATCTTCACTAGAACTACTACTAGCCTCATCATCACTAATAGCCATAAAGCATGAGTAGGCTACCTCTTCATCTACATTTTCCTCATCGGAGCTATCACTATCGCTCCATGCAGCCACAAATGCTTTCTTCCTAGGCTTCCTATCCTTTTCCTTCCTAAGTAAAGGGCAATCTAACTTAGTATGACCCCGTTCATTACACTCATAACATACTAAAGGGTCCTTTTCTCTTCTACTTGACTCCCCTCTATGATGTCTCCTATTATTTTCTTTTTCTTTCATTCTCATGAATCTATTAAATCTTTTGGCAAACATTGCCATTTCTTTTTCTTCCTCATTTCCACTCTCATCACTATCATCTTCAATGACCTCATGAGTGGAAGACTTAAGTGCTATCCCTACATTCTTTGAAGGCACTTCATTTCTTTTCAATTTCATCTCATATGTAAGTAGGGAGCCCATAAGTTCATCTAAAGACAAGGTATTTGGATCTTTAGACTCTTCTATTGCGGTTACCTTTGCCTCCCATGATTGTGGCAAGCTATTCAAGATTTTCTTCACCATTTCTACATTGGAATATGTCTTGCCTAATGCCTTAAGTCCATTGATTATGTCATTAAATCTAGTATACATATCACTCATGGACTCATTTTCTTTCATTCTAAAAAGCTCATAATCATGTGTGAGCATTCCTACTTTGGTCTCTCTAACTTGATTGGTCCCTTCATGTGTGATGGCTAGTTTGTCCCATATTTGCTTAGCATTTTCACATAGGGACACTCTATTATATTCATTTGGACCTAATGCACAAAAGAGGGTGTGCATAGCCTTGGCATTCAATTGTGCCAATCTCATATCATTGGTGTCCCACTCATCCTCACTCTTAGGGACATCTTTTCCATCTACTTTCTTTATTGGGATTCTAGGACCATTAACTATTACTCTCCACACTTCATAGTCATTAGATTGCACAAATAACATCATCCTAGTTTTCCAATAAGAGTAATTCTCTCCATTGAAGAGTGGAGGTCTAACTAAGGATTGTCCCTCTTCTCCTAGGGGTGTGCCTACACTCAAGTGAGCCATTAAAGATCGTTTTGCTCGATAGAGGTTAGTCTAAATCAATCACGAGCCCAAGCTCTGATACCAATTGTTGGCTCTTATAGGCTATACCGAGAGGGGGGGTGAATCGGTTTTTAACTAACCTTAAGCTCGTTTTTCGGTTTCTCTAAATTCTCTAGCCTATATTGATATTTTCTAAGTTCTCTAGGCTAGACAAGCATGCAATTCAAGTTCAATGAAATAAACACAATATAAGTGCAAGTAAATAAAGAGTAAGGAGAGAGAGATTTACACAATCGATTTATAGAGGTTCGGCTACCTTGCCTACGTCCTCTACCTTGAGACGCTCCCAAGGATTTTCCCCAAATTCACTATACTTGAATTTGTTACACTCCCTCTTTTCAAGGATCAAGAGAAACCTCTCTCTTTTTCTAGGCTCAAGAGTAACCTCCCTCTTTTTCTAAGGCTAAAGAGAAACCTCCCTCTTTTTCTAAGGCTAAAGAGAAACCTCCCTCTTTTTCAAGGCTAAAGAGAAACCTCCCCTTTTACAAGGAATGAATTGGTTTACAAGAGAAGTAATCAAAGAAGGCCTCTAGATAGGCAAGTGATTACAGAGATTAAGCACAAGTAAAAGCTTATACAAAGTTTGTGCTAAGCAATATAAGAAATAGATGAATGATAGAAGATGAAGACTCTTTATCTCTTGAATTGATGTTGAGGCTTGAGGAAGATGAATAAGATGATGAAAGATGTTGCTTGGTTGTTCCTCTTCCTTCCTTTAGCTTCTAAGCCTCTATTTATAGCCCCTTGGATGGTTTGTGGACGTTGGTTGGAGCCAAAACCGAAACTAGCCGTTGTATCTCACAGAAAATAGCCGTTGGAGACTTTCTGACATAAAGGGATCGATCCCTTTCCTTAGGGGATCGATCCCATGCTTCATTTTGGCCTTCCGGGGCACACTGCCAAAAAGGGATCGATCCCTTTCCTTAGGGGATCGATCCCATTCCTCCAGAATGGGTTTTTCCTGCACTTTTGGGTTAGAAATGACGTGGTCTTTGATCCTAATTCAACCCAAAACATATTGGCACTTTTGTGGGAGTTTTTCATGACTTTCTTTGATAAAAACATTGTCCAAAAATTCATTAAGTGATTTTCTAAAATATTCAAAACATTTATAAAGAATTAAGACCAATAAGGATGTATCATTAAATCATGGTCTTAATGTTTGGGTATGATCACTTAAAATGTATTGAGAAAATCATGTGTGATAAGGCAAATTTACAATATGAATTAAAACATTAAAGCTCACTTAAGTTTTTGTCATTTCAAAATATGTATGACAATTTAAAGCTAACAGACTTTTTTATTTTTGGTGATATAAGGAATCAGACTTTGGACAAGCAAGATTTCACTTCTTTTTAACTGCCGAAGATTTTAAGGAATTTGTACTTCTCAATATAAACACATGAAAATAAATATAAAACTAGTATCAATAAATATAAACACATAAAAATTTTATTATAAGATGTGTTTATATTTATTACGTGTTTATGACACTTTTAATATATTTTACGTTAAATAACACTGAAATTACGTCTAATCATGTGTATTTACGTTGATGTTACAGTTTGACCTTACTGTCTAAATTTCCATTCTTACAACAACCAAATCAGACAGGGTTCTCCGCTTGTTCAGCTGCAGCTAACCACTCGACGGTCCACACTGTAGAACATTCTTATTTCTACCAAATCCATGAGATAAAAGATGATCCAAGCTAGAAACCCCCACCCACAATTATATGCAGCTGGATTTCCGACAACCTGTTGTCATGATTGCTGTAAAAAGCTGGGAATTGCCCCAAGGAAACTACCGAAAGTTTGCCCTGACTCAAGCTCTCTAGGGCCATACATGAACACAAAGTAGCAAACTTGTCTGAATCAAAGGCAAACAATGTGAATGTCCAAAGACTGCAGGGATTTTGGGTTATGGGCTGATGATGATCATTTTTATCCCTCATTTTGATTGATGCATCCTCTTTATTTCTCCCTTATCCATTTAAATCCTTATTAATAGTAATAAGAAACCCAAGAGCTTCTCTCAAAGTAAAATCTACCAAAACTAAACAAGGAAAGAAAATTCCTGATTAATTCTTTGTTGCAGTTGAAGAAGAGGTGTGAGACAACGGTCAAAATGGAAGTCAAACAAAGAATTTTTCTTATGTTGTTCAATAACAAGGTGTCTTCAATCAAAAGATTGCAATGTTTGTAGAGATATGGAGACAATCAGATTATATTATTACTATTGTTTTTACCAAAAAATTTTCAAGAAAATTTATCACATATAAAATCTGCATGTAATTGGAACTGCCACTATTTTCTTTGATTGAAATGTCAACTAATACACCAAGAACAGAAAAATAGAACGACAACCTCTCCATAACTAATGTTACACCAACAACTTCACCACCATAAATCCCTTCAACAACTCCATAGCTTCATGCTCTCCTCTCTACCAAGTCTCTATTTAAGAACCAAGCTTCATAATGATTGGCATATCAATCTCAGAAGCTTCATTGCAGCAATTCGTTAGAAAACCAAAGACCCCGATCAGGCGAACATCCCAAAATGTCCAAGCAACTATTCCCAGTTTTCATTACATTGCTGATTGCTGCTGTCTACATGGTAACATGTTTGGCAGCAGGCAACGCAGCAGCAGCAGCAGCAGCAGAAGAACCGGTCCTGGAGTTCTACATGCATGACATCCTCGGAGGAAGCAGCCCCACAGCAAGACCAATAACTGGATTACTAGGAAATATTTACAGTGGTCAGGTACCTTTCGCTAAGCCAGTGGGATTCATCCCCCCACAAGATGGAGTTGCAATCCCCAATGCCAATGGTGCAATTCCTACTGTTAATGGCGTCAGTGGTCTCCCGTTAGGAACTGGCTTAGCCGGTGCAGGTTTCGCCGGCAACCAAAACCAAAATGGTAACCCTCAGATCCCTCTGGGACCAGATGGCTTGGGACTAGGCTTTGGAACAATAACCGTCATCGACGACGTACTCACTGCCAGCCCTAATTTGGGGTCGCAGGCAATAGGGAAAGCTCAAGGAGTTTATGTGGCCAGCTCTGCAGATGGAACAACCCAGATGATGGCATTCACAGCCATGATTGAAGGCGGCGAATACAACGACAACCTTAACTTCTACGGAGTGTACAAGATTGGAAGCACCATGTCACATGTATCAGTGACGGGCGGAACTGGGAAGTTTAAGAATGCTTGTGGACTTGCCGAGGTTCGACCTCTTATACCATCTGGTCAACATGTTACTGATGGTGCCGAGACATTGCTGAGGATCACCGTCCATCTCAAATACTAAAAGTTGCACGATGTCTTGAAAATTATGTGTGTGGTTGCGTGAAAAATGAACATTAATGTCTTGCCGTCCGGATTCAGTCTTTCAACGTAACAGTTATAATGTTTGAAATATTTCTCCTTGGATTTATCAATCTCTTAAATTCCTATATTTTATCAAATTTTATTTGAATTTTTTGGGTGAAATCGTGATTGAAAAAGATAAAGTATATTTATTTTTTTGATAAGAAAGTTAAAGGTAAAAAGAGATTTAAACATTTGATCTTATCCCTCCTAAGAAAAGATAACAATATTAAGTCATACCTTAGTTGTTAATAAAGTGTATTCATTAGTTTATGTATTGTTGACACTAATATTGATTTTATAAATAATGCAATTTCAATAATAAATATGTTCAAAACTCGTTTGCGTAATCAAACAAGAGATTAATGATTGAATGATAAATTTTTTACGTACCTTAAAAAAGATGTGGTCCAATTAATAATAAAAATATTGTGTTTCAATTTAAAAATATCAAATCTTGTTGAAGGTAATTGAAAAAATTTAGCTAACTTTTTTTTTGAGAAAAAGATAATTCTTTATTAATTATGAGAAGGAAGAATACATTCTGCCAAAACAATATCCTCAATCACGGGACAATATTCGATCCAGTGAGAATCAATTTTATTACCTAAGGCAAACTTTGCCAGAACGTAGGCAGCGGCATTTCCCCCCCTCTTAACATGTTCAATTCTACATGAGATGAACCCTCTGTGGATCTCCCTAGCCTCCATAATAAGGTTACCTATGAAGGATAGATCCCTTGTTTTTGCAGAGAGTGCTCTAATTATCTCAAAAGAGTTGCCCTCGAGAAGGATAATATGAAATCCCAAATCCCTTGCTATCTCCATCGCCATAAGTGCAGCTTTAGCTTCCACCACCATTGGATCTGTGACGTGTCGTAGTAGAACAGATGATGCAACCAAGAGCTGTCCTTCAGAGTCCTTAATTACTACTCCTGCTCCACCGATTCCTTCCTCTGCTTTTAAAGCACCATCAAAATTCACTTTAACCCATCCAGGGGGTGGAGGAATCCATTTACCCGGTCGGCTTTTAGATCACCCATCGTTCCTCTGTTGAGCCTCTTGGAACTCTTGTAAATATTTTTGTGCATACAATGCTATTTGACCCGGTTCTCCTTTTTCCCCACTCATCACTTCAGCATTTCTATAGTGCCACATAACCCAGCAAGCCATCATCAGCTCTTGTACTTTTGCTTTAGCATTTACTTTGACCAGTTCCTCAAACCAATCCCTTTTATCCACCTGATCCACTATTTGCCAACCTCCATTCAAGTATAGCAAATTCCATACTTCTCGAGATTTGTCGCAGCCACTGATCATATGTTCCACAGTTTCATCCTTTTGTCTGTACCTCGAACAAGTTGCCTCCTCCACAATCCTCCTTTTCAGCAAATTGTTCATTACCGGTAGTCCACCATGTTTGAGTCTCCAACAGAACACTTTAATCTTGTTTGGCACTTGAGCTTTCCAGATAGCCTTCCATTTCCTTGGCTCCTCCCTAACATCTCTTGGGTCTCTTATTTGTAGCTCCTCCTAAAATTTTTTTCTATGAATGCTTCGATATGCACTGTGGACAGAAAAAACTCTCACTTTTCTCCCCTGTCCAAATTAATTCGTCAGGTTGCAATAAGCGACTGAGAGGTATAGACTTAACCAACTGGGCATCTTCTTCATTAAGTATAGCATCTATCACCTCCTTTTTCCAGCTCTTATCTAATCCATCAATTATGCTCTCCACCCGGGTATCATCCATAGGATAAGTTTCTATCCTGGGCCTAGCCAACTTTGTTGTGGGTAGCCAAACATCCCTCCATAGCCAAATCTAGTTCCCTTGTCCTATTCTCCATATCGAACCATCTTGTATCACCTTTTTAGCTTTCCAAACACTCTGCCAAGTTAACGATGGTTTGCTGCCCAGCTGAGATTCCAAGAAATCTGAGTGAGGAAAATATTTTGCACTTAGGACCCTAAACACTAGTGACTCCTGATTTTTCAATAGTCGCCACCCCTGTTTAGCTAACAAAGCTAAATTAAAACTTTCAAAATCCCGGAAGCCCATCCCCCCTTCTACTTTGGTTAAACAGAGTGTCCTCCACTTAACCCAATTAACTCCTCTCCCTTGTGCTTTGGATTTCTACCAATAATTCCTAATTATTCTGCTCATTTCATCACAAAGTGCTTTCGAAAAAAGAAAAATTGACATTGCATATCCTAGGATAGCTTGAAGAACGGACTTGATAAAGACTTCCCTGCCACCTTGTGATAGCAATTTTCTGTTCCAATGTTGTACCATTTTTTGCATTCCCTGTGTTATTTCCCTGAAAGCTTGCTTCCGTTTCCTTCCAACTAGCATTGAAAGTCCCAAATATTTCTCTGGGCTTGAAGTGGACTGTATACCCAGATTTTGTTTTAAGGGGTCATGACTTGCAGCTGAAACACTACCTCCAAAGAATATCGAGGATTTATCAAAATTGATCTTCTGCCCCGAGCATTCTTCATATTGCTTAAGTATGCTTCTCACCTCATCACATTCATTTTGTCGGGCCTTCAAAAACAGCAAGCTATCATCTGCAAAAAATAGGTGGGTAACTTGAGGTCCATTACGGCTTGCCTTAGCTCCTAAATTCCTGCCTTCCTTCTGTGCTTTGGTTAACAAGGACGAGAAAGCTTCTGTACATAATAAGAACAAGTAAGGGGATAGAGGATCTCCTTGTCTAAGTCCTCTTTCTAGGTAAAACTTCTCTGTAAGTGAGCCATTATATAAGACAGAAAAGGAGACAGACATTACACATTTCATGATCAGAGTAACCCATCTATTATTCAGACCTATTTTCTCCATGACTGTTGCTAGGAATGGCCATTCTACCCTATCATAGGCTTTGCTCATACCAAGTTTAAGAGCCATATGACCTTCTCTTCCCTTTTTTTTTTATTCTTTAGAGAGTGCATTATTTCGTAGGCTACCAAAACATTGTCAGAAATTTGCCTGGAACAAATGCACTTTGATACTCACTAATACAATCAGGAAGAATATGTTTAAGTCTATTTGCTATAGCCTTAGCAATTATTTTGTAAAGAACATTACAAAGACTTATTGGTCGAAAATTGGCCATAGATTTTGGGTTTTTCAATTTTGGGACGAGAGCAATATTTGTGTCATTTATATCCTTAATAGACTTATTGCCATTAAAAAAAGACATGCAATACTTAGTTACATTAGAACCTACTATGTGCCAGAATTTTTGGTAGAAAAGAGGTGACATACCATCGGGTCCAGGGGCTCTATTTGGATGCATTTGGAATAAGGCTGTTTCAATCTCCTTCGGCTTAAAATCTGCAAGAAGAAACTCATTCATCTCGTTAGATACTCGTTTGTCTACTGCCTGGAGAATCTCATCAAAGTTAAATGGTCTCTGAGACTGAAAAAGATTCTTAAAATAATTCACAATGACGCCCCCCAACTCTTCTTTTTCCTTTACCACACGTCCCTTCTCGTCTTCTAGCTCAACAATCTTATTTATCCTTCTCCTCTGTGTAGCTTGAGCATGAAAGAAAGTTGTATTCTTGTTTCCTTCCCTTAACCATGAAACTCGAGACCTCTGTTTCCAATAATCTTCTTCTTTAGCTAACAAGTCATTGAGTTCCTTACAGACCTCTTCCTCATGTTTCAAAGATTCACATGATGGGCTTGTGGCTTTGACTTTCCCTAATTCCTTTGTCAGGGCTTCAATTCTGTTGTGCATCCCCCTAAAGCAATCTTTACTCCATTCCCGAAGACCATGAGTGACATTTTTTATTTTCTCCAATACTGTACTGTCTTCACTTCTCCTCCATTCATTCTGAATGATCTCCTTACACGTCCCTTCTTTTGTCCACATTGCTTCGAAATAAAATCGCCTCTTTTGTCTACGCTTATTACCCTCGTTGTTACCTGTTGTATCCACCAGAATAGGATGGTGGTCAGACACTGAGCTAGTCGTCGATGTCACCCTATAAAGGGAAAACATGTCTGACCATTCTTTATTTCCCACAGCCCTCTCCAGCCTTTCGCGGATCCTTGTCTCCACCTCTCGGCCTTTCTGCCAGGTAAAACAATCACCTTCATATCCCAAGTTAACCAATCCAGCATCTTCTAGAGCTTCCTTAAATGCCTTAATTTGCCCCACTGGTCTAGGAGCACCTCCGGATTTTTCCGTGTCCCATAGAATCTCGTTGAAGTCGCCGAAGCAAAGCCATGGTTTTAAACTATCTCTAGACAAGCTTCGCAAGAGCGCCCATGACTCATGTCTAGAATTGGTACTTGGTTCACCATAAAAACCCGTGATTCGCCATTCCTTGTTATGTTCATCCCGGATATCCATGTCAATGTGATTTTTTGAATAGCTTTTCAAGCTTAATACCAACTCCTCCTTCCACATAAACGCTAAACCCCCACTGCGTCCCTCTGCATTGACTCTAAAGGCCGAGTTCATGTTGCATTTTCATCTAAACAGCTCCAATTTATTACTCTGTAATTTAGTTTCACTGAGAAACACAACGTCGGGAACTTCTCTCTTCAATATGTGTTGAAGAGTTCAAATTGCTCGGGGATTCCCAAGCCCCCGGCAGTTCCAAGCTAAACACCTTATTGCTGGCGGCGGGACTGGAAACCAGTCTCTGCCGATATAGCTATACCATTTCCGTCCACCTCCTCGTGTTCCCTGCTCCTTTTAAGTTCGTAGTCAATTTCCATTAAGTCAATCTCCATCTGTTGCAGGTTTTGTTTTCGCTTCCCCAACGATACCAGCTCGTCCCTGTTTTTTTTTTGCACTATCTCGTGCTAATTTCTTCCACTTAGCACGAGTTTGTGTTTTTTTAATATCCCCATCTCTACCCAACTCTTTTTTATTGTTGTCCAAATGTACCAGAACTTGCTGTTAAGAGTAATCCAGTTCCTATATACTTTCTTCTGGTTCTTTACCCACATTTGTCGTTGCATTTGTTCCTACCTTCCCATTGGTTGCATGGATTCTTTTATTTATAACACTCTCCTCACGTGGCACATCCTGCTGAGGTCCACCAGTAACTTGCTTAATATTTTCCTTTGCGATTTCCTTCGGCAAAGAATATCCATTAGGATTCATCTTTCCTTTACTATTGCCAATCTACTCTCCCATCGGCTTTTCCTTTGCTGAAATCAAGCTTCCGTGATTGTCGTGATTATCCCTTTCATCAATTGGGTCACAATTCTTTACGGAATTCTTGGTTCCTCTGCACATTGACTTACTATATTGTTGTCACCTTCCAAAACAATCTGTCTTGCCACTCTCGATCCTTCCTTGCCACCGTTGTTGTCTACTCCGGTTGAAACTTTGTCAACCGCCTTTGCTTTTGATTGATTTCTAGGGACATAGCCCCTTCTGTTTCTTGAAAATTGTCTCTGTTTCTTTAATGGGGATGCTCGAAGCCAATCACCATATTGATAGACTGGTTCCACTGAATTTTCTATCGAGGCAAATGCTTCACAATCAACATCACTGTGGCCAAGTCTTCCACACCAATAACAGAATATGTTCAATCTTTCATATTTGATACGCCCCTTAATCCCATTTCTCCTAATTACTATGGCTCGTCGCAAAGGTTTTTTTACATCAATGGCGACCCGTATCCTTAAGAATTGAGCCCACCCTCCAGTATCAAGACTTGCATATAACTCCAACACCTTTCCGATCTTCTCTCCCAGTTTAACTGCAAAATTTTGATTACGCATTCCCAATGGTAAATCATAAATCCGTATCCAGAACAACGCCCCAGAAAAAACATATTCCTCTGGACGTAAATCTGCACTATATTCCTCTAAAAGCAAAATATGTTGATCGACTGACCATGGGGATCCTTCTACTACCCGATTTTTGTCTGCCATTGTAGCAAACTTGAAGAGAAAAAGATTATCCTCAAGCGCAACAATATTCACCTCCTTTGCTAATTTCCAGACCACCTTAAAGGTACTAGCCATAGCTTCCTTGTTAAACTGCCGGCTTGTGAACAGTTTGCCTACATACCATCTCTTATCCTCCATATGCTGTGTTTCCAGACCTTCTTCTTCCGGTAAAAAACAATTCAGTTCATCCTCCGTCAATCCCATATTTTTCCACAGATCCTCCAAACCTTCTTCCATATCTCAAACAGCTATCCACCCCACTACGTAGGACTACAGACAGCTACTGCGACTGAAACTCACAAAGCCTCAAAGACCATCTATGATGATAATCTCAAGGTAGTAACTCACTTGTACCTAGACAAGACTAAGAAGAGACTCCTACAAACCCTAAGGCAGAGGAGACTTTATAGATTCTTTTAATAATTAGATTTAAGTAAAAAATATGCAAAATTATAAAAAATTTAGCTAACTGAATACAAAAGTTTTAGTTGTTGTTGTTATTGTTGTTGTTATTATTATTATAATATAAAGATGAAACCCTCATTAAATGAATTTTTTTACTCCACCACTACTTTCAAGTTCCAACCCCTTATTTCATATAAATAATATGGAAATGGCTAAATAATCTTCTTAAAAATATTAATTGAGTTTTTAATTTATTTTTAAACATTTATATATTTTTAAACTTTATTCTTTAAAGAAGTGACACTATGATGTTGACTACCCATCAAATATAAATCTTTTTTTTTGTCAAAACTATAAACTCATATTGAATTATACAAACTAACCTACTAATTTGAAAATCGCATAACAGATTGGATTTTTTAATTTAAATTATTATTATATAAATAAACAACATATATTATATCTCATTTTTGCCCCTCTCAAATCTTTTTTTTGGGAAAATTTAACTATTATCGATAATAGGAGGAATTACAGCCAAGCCGGCTTTAGCCAAAGAGTTAGCAAAATAATTGGCTCCTCTGAAAACATGAGTAAAGGAAACTGATTCAAAACATGAGTACAAATTTCTCAACTTATTGAGCAAATTATTGTACTTCTTTGGGCTATCGTTAAGGTAATTCTACCAAGAAATGATGACTTTCGAATCACTTTAGATGATAAGTCGAGGAGGTTTGTTCAATCTAGTTTTAACAAAAATGGAGAGAGCTGCAACGATGACAAGTAGCTCAACAAGATTAGAATCTGCAATTCAGATATTCTTCGAAAAAAAGTGAAGAATGATACCTTCGGAATTCCTCAAAACCCCTTCGATTCTAACTGGTCCTAGCTTACCCAACGATGAACCATCAACATTAAATTTCCAGCAACCAGTGGGAGGAGGAGTCCAGAAAATACTCTTCCTACTCGCCTTTTCTTTGGTCTTTGAACAAAAATCCCTGCAAATTGGTAGTTAGCAACAGCATGTCTTCAACTGGAAACTTAGCTTTTAACCACCAGCAAATTCTCGTTTTAATCAAGAAGCATATTTGATTGGATGATAAAGATTTCTTATTAAAAATGAAATCATTGCGAGCCAACCATAAGGACTAGGGAATGGCAAAAATGAGTCCCATGCAACTTTCTTGCTTTTCCACGGGTTAAGAGAGCTCCAAGATTGAAAGAGGTACTTAAAGGCTTTTGGCCCCACCCAAGTAACATTCTACCACTGCAAACATGAGCACCAAACGTTCCAAGAAAAAGAGCAATGAATCAGGAGATGATCAAGGGTCTCGGGATCTGAGCAGAATGGACATTTGCTAGCGAGATTATTAAGACTGCCTTTGCTATGCAATAAATCCATAACCGATAAGCAACCCGCAATAGCCTTCCAACAAAAAAATTCGACCTTCAGAGGAGCCAATCCTTTCCACACAAAGACATCTGAATGATGCAGCAGATACTTAGATTTTCCACCCCTCTCAAATCTTAAAACTAAAATTAAAAAAGAGGTGCACAAATGAAAAATAACAGAAGTGTAGTATAGTAGAAGTAGAACCCCTATAAATTAATAACTTCTCTAAATTAATAAAAAATCATAATCCCAACTCAGACTAATATAAAAAATTAATAAACCTTTTTATCATAATAATTAATAATTTTATTTATTTTAAAATCTAACGTAAAATTTTGGTTCCTACTATCGTATAAATTAATAATTTGAAAATAAACACAAAATATATTACATAATATTAAAAAACTAGAAAACACTTCAAGATATTGATTTGTAGAAGATTACCATATTTAAGATTTTTTATTTCAAGAACTAAAAATGTATAAAATATATTACAAAAATATATTTGCAAGGGTATTTTTAAGAAATTAAAGGCTATAGTGTTATTAGAGGAGTTTAAAGAATAAAATATTAAATTGATACGTATTTTCAAAACAATAACAATTTATAATGTAAAACTTTTTAAATTAATAACCCCTCAAAATTAATAATCATTAGCTCGAGAAACTACTAACTGTTTGATCAAGTCCGTGGAGAGAATCAATCAAGTGCAACCGCAACTTAGGCAAACTGCGCATTTCGATACAAAAACGAAGTAGTATCTTTCCTAGAATTGGTGTTACAATTCAGTCATTTGTTCATTTAATCAAATTATAAATTTGCTTTTATCCGGTAACTATTAGCAAAAGCAACAGCAAACCGAAATGAGCTTTATTTTAAGGATATGTGTCATGTATCTTGAGTTATATGTGTTTTTTAGACAATTTCTTGTGGCTATTAAATTGATGTGGCTTAAGTCAATGAATGTTGATTAATATTAGTTTTATGCGTTGAGTTGTTATTTATTATAGGTCCAAGAGATTGAAACCAATAATTGTTGATACGGGATGAGATACTTTTTTTTTTTGTCTAGACCATCCGGTATCCTCATACCTTTGATATAGGACTCATCCGGATTCGAGCCGGGCAAGATCCAAAGGGCGGCAAAGCTCTCCCTCAAGAGTTTTAACACAGCTGCATACCCAGGAACTCGAACTCGAGACCTCTAGTTAAGCTAGAATAACCCCATACTAATTGATCTACGTGCTCTTGGGTGGGATGAGATACTTTATGCCACTCAGAAGCCGAAACTGCCTAATTCTTTCAGGCTACTTTCAGGTATGTGCTTTTATCTGCTTCTTTTTTGTTTAGTTTTCAGGTACTTCCTATTCTTCATTTTTTTGGCACTGCAGCTTTGAGTGAGAGCAATCTGGTAAAAAGAAAGAGCATTTGAATTCAGAATGTCAGATTAGGCTAAGGATCATATCTAGTAAGTTAATGGTGGCTTCCTGATGTTGTTAAGAATGAATGCAGGAACTAGAGTTTCCATATGGAATGCATCAATTTTGATACAGCTTAATAAGGGGATTGGGAGTGACTGTCCAGCTTAGGAATGTCAATGTCTTACATCTCATTTCAAATAAACAGAAGATTTTGTAGAAATAAACCTGTCGACAAAATGTGTGAGAGGGTGAAGGCAAAGCAGTAAAAGGTAGAATGTGAATGATTTTGAAGCCATTAACTTTGAACTTAAATATATCCTTCTTGCCATTTTGTACATTCCATTGTTTTGCTTTCTGTAGCTGGTTGAATTGAATGTATTATGGACTGCTAAACTATTATCACTAGCAACATTTTGTTTATTAATCAAAAAGATTCTTCTATGAATTTAACTTGCACTTAAACCATAAGCCTCTCTATGTGTATGTACTGAGGCCTGAGCTATGTTCATTGCTGAGAAGTTTTCTGCCTGCATTGCCAAGCAATGTCAATTAAGCAGCTAAAATTCAAGGAAGAAAACCTCTGTATGATAAACAAGCGTCACAGACCATATAAATCATAAATTAGAAGTCTATCTTTCACCTCTGCATATATAATGTTGCATCCACTTGACTGCCAAAAAACAGGCTAAATAGACATAACTAAAATGAACACCCAATGCCAATGGGCATTGAGCATCTCAAAAGTTTTCAGGGCTGTCATCTAATTGCTTCTCATCCTCAATATCAACCTCCAAGATTTCCTGACAGGAAATTACAACAGATTTAAAAAGAAAATTGGGCTTAAACTAACAATAATGAACAAAATTTTGACTTACAGGGATTCTCTGTTTCAAATAATTTCCAACTCTGGCTACAACTGTGGAACGTTTGTGCCAAAACCGACCTTTGAGACTGATCTTCACAAAGGGTCCATCCAGTTCAGCTAGTTCAACTTGTCCTAAAAGTATTTCCAGTTTAAAACTTTTAAATCTGCGTTAAACAAGTTTATAGCTGCAGAAATAAAACTCACAATGTACCTTAAGAGGAGTCACCTGTTATGCCAACCGAAGTGTCGAAAAGCTGTGCAAGCTGCAAAAACAGACACCCGTTTTATACGTTCCCAATTTGCAAAGGTAAGATAAGTTTTAAAAAGAATAATAATTCAGACGGAGAAATAAACAGAAGAGAAGACAGAATGATGGCAAAAGATACTTTATACGTGCCTCTACTCTGGCATCAGCTAAGACAAGTTCTATATTTTCCTCAGTCAAATCCAATGGTGGAATTGGAACTCCACCAGATGCTGCAGCTTTTACTGCCCATTCTGATTTTGATGGTGATGATATCCAACTGGTAATGAGTATATTCCCTGCTGCTGGTCTTTGTTGCTGTAAACTCACCTTTGATGGTGGCCTGGTTCTTGGTCTTAACCTGTTGGAGATTAGGCCACCAGGAGAAGTGACAGCCGCTGTTGATGATGATGCTATCATTGTTTTGGATAAGTAACAGTGGAAAACCCGCAGATTCATTGGGATGAAATTGTTTTCTTGTTTTTGTTTTTAGAACCATTTCATTTGTTTCTCTGGTGATTTTGGTGAACTTCCTTTTCTGAAGATGGATTAGGGATTTGGTGTCGTGGCCATTTCTGGACCGTTCACATCAGACTGAATTTAAAAAGCAAAGGCCACGAACAAAATACTGAGCATGCCTTTGGAGGTGGGCTTCCTTTACATATTTAGATGTCAGACGTGGTCTACGGATGTACTGTACGTGAGTAGAAAGAATCTAATATCAAATTTGAAAACGTTTGAAAAGTCGAAGTTTAAAATTTAATTTGAGTTTATTTGAGTTTGATTTTTTAAATTCGAGGTAGATTCGATAAGTTTGAATGCAATTCATTATGTTTGATTCGTTAATTTTTAAATATATACTATGAAAAAAATAGTAAATTAATAATAGCATATCAAATATGTATATTAAAAAAGCATAATAAAATTCTTAAGTTGCTCAAATCAAGAATTAAAATACTTAAAATTGACTTAATTCGTTTATACTTTTTAATTTAGTCTGAGTTAGATGTAACTATTTAGATTTTGCAATATCAAAAATGTTAAAAAATTATTTTTATATTAATATTTTCAAATTTTATTATATTAATAATAATAAAATCGACGAAATTATAGGTAGAGAAATTGACAATCGTCATCGGTCTAGTCAAGACTGCAAGCGTGATGGACGTATTTAGAAAGCTTTATAATCAGATATGACCTCAACGTTTGCCATAAAATAAAATTAAGTCCTCAACGTTTAAATGCATAAAAATCAGTCCTCAACGTTACAAAATAATTGAATTAAGGACATTTTCGTTAAATCTTTTAATTTTCGTTACCCCTACCAGTAATAAAACTTAACGGAAATTAAAGAATTTAATGAAAATGTCTTTAATTCAATTATTTTATAACGTTAAAGATTAATTTCCATGCATTTAAACGTTGAAGACTTAATTTTATTTTGTGACAAACGTTAAGGTCATATTTAGCTATTAAGCCTATTTAGAAAACCGTTGGGGTTTTGATTGTTTGTTAATATTTCCCCTTCCATTACTCCCCTTCGATTACTTTTTTTTTTCGAAAGTAATAAAATAAAGAATAGAAATATGGATACAAAAATTGATAATATTTGAATTAAATTTTAATACACTAATCATAAATTTAACTAAACAAACAGAATTATTACACGTTCATGTAATAATTACTTAATTTTTAATTTCCATAAATATATTCTTTTTTTGGTGTAAACCACAGATATCCTCATCCGTTTTAACGGTTTGAGTCTAATCCTGTTCAGGGTTTAGTTACAGTTAAGCCTCTTCACTCCTCACCAAAGATGTGTTTAGTGGAAGTCGTACCCGAAAACTCTTTCCACAAACTCAACCTATGTTATCAACTGAGCCACAACTCTTGGGTTTCCATAAATATATTCTAACCATACACTTGACAATCTTTTACCTTTTTTTTTTCTTTTTTCAGTTTCACTGTTAATGGATAAAATATTCAATATAGCTTCTGATTTTGTAGAAAAGATGAAAAGGAAATTGCATAAAGTTGATTAGAACAGAAGCAAATAACCGACTCTATAAACTATAATTGTCTATATTCCACTCTCACTAAGAACCAAGTACTACACTACTCTGAAACATTCAAATCTTTCCAAATCTTTACAGAAAATCTTTACAGAAAAACATAAATGAGAAAAGCATGGCAATATAAATCCAAAAAATTAGTTTAGTTGTGTAAAATCTCATTGAGTTTTTGAATAAAAACAATTTATAACGAAATATCTCGTATTCGAATCTTCACAATGTCAAATTCTCTTAAACCGGCGCAAATCATACGACTTGAGTGAAAATTAATCTCATACTCAATGTGATATATAATAACTTTAACTCCATTCTCTCATGTATAAATAGGACTCTCTTTGCACAAACTTTTACATGGTTTACAATACAAGGATTTCTTTTCTTCAAACACAAATGAGCAAAGAATTAATATCTCATACACCGTTAGTAAAGTTTTTTGATTCTATAAGCGGGATTAAGATGATAACACATATATTATTTTATTTATTTTTTATTTTCTTAATATTTTTAAAAGAGAGGTGTATCACTCTAACTCCACTTATGGAGTCAAAAAACTCCCCTAAAGGTGTATAGGATAATTATTCTTTTAACATAATCCTTTTTTCAGTTCTTCCAGATTACAGTGAGTGGTAAATTATGAAGAACAGAAGTTTCAAGGGGCCTCTTAACAGCCCCAGTGAAAAATGTAGGGCTCTTTTTCCTCTCAATATTTTCTGTAATGACAACTTCTATGTCCACAAGCAGCAGTGTATCACAGTAATTGTGCCGTAAACTAGTCCCTTTCTGACTCTCTGGGCTCTGTATAATCCATATCAGAAAACTCCAAAAAAAACGTGGCTACAGCAAAAACCAGAAAGGGTGCTCCACCCAAATAACCAACCTGATTGAAGATCAGACAATTGCTGTACAAGTCAAGAAGCAAGGTCTTGAACATTGTACAAGCGAGGGATAATTTTCCAGTCTTACCAGTTTCTCAGAACTATAGTTGGCAAGAAATGCTCCCCCTAATATTGCAATCGATGTTGCGAGTAGGTGTCCTGCAATTGCTCCACTTGCCACACCCCATGGTGACCGAAGAAGCAAAGCAGCAGTAATCATTGAACTATATTGAATTATATAAGGAAAAAAAAAGTAAAAAAAAATAATGAGAAATAAAGTTAGCAAAGTCGCACCTGTGCAGCACCAAGCGCAGTTGTTGCAAGCATCAAACGGTCTCCCAATTCCTAGGAGCAATTGCAATGTGCATTAAGAATTATCAAAAACAACCAAAGAGCAGACTTTTCTTTTGAAGATAAAACGTTGCTGTTGAAAAGGATAAAGAGAAGCTTACAGCAAAGAAAACAAGGCTGAATGACTTCCAGACAATTTCAAGTGGATTTGAGAGCCGTTTTGACACCTGAATACATAAAAACCGATTTTTCTATTAATTTTTTCTTTTCTCTTCTTTTAATACAAGAGGCATGTGAAGCAGCCCTTACTTATTTCCTTCAGCAGAAGAAAGATGATTACCTTTCCTTTCACAAGTTCCTCTGCTTAAACAAATTCATCAAGTTCAGGGCCTCTCTCGCCAACTTTCTTTGCCACTGTTGGTGGAAGTTCCCATGCGTCTTCTGTAGATTTTAGGCCAGAGAACACAACAAGAGCTATTGCTGCAAATTCTCCAATTGGCAAGGCTTCAAAATAAATCAACGAAATTGGAGTCATTAGAAACTTTAGAAAAGAATATTATTAATAACTAATAGGCTGTAATTCATTATGAATAATTATAAAACTATGAAAAAATGAAATTGATAATATACTTAGTTCAAGAGTTTATGTATTATTAATATCTCAGACTGGAGGAAATAATATTGGTTAAGGCTGCGTGGGGGAATTCACATGGCAAACTGGTAAAAGTATCTAAAACTATATGCACATAGCCGAAAAAGTTGGTTAAATTAAATCAAATTCAGTTATGTGTTCATATATGCAAAATGATCACACAGAAAATCAACTTATGTTGCAGTGTTGGTATTACTATGTAGCAGCCAGTGTGCACATGTTGATGCACTTCTTAAATCATCAAAGAGAAGCAAGTCTCATCAGAAGTTCATGATGAAACATGGTGGAGGCAAGGAATGAGAACTTACTGGTCTGGAATTGAGCTGGAACTGATTGAAAGATCCTTCCAACTATTACTGACAAGATTGTCATGAAAGAAAGAGCACCCATTGACCCCAACAGAACCTTTCCAATGATTAAATAAATGTTAGAAAAACATTTGATCCAAGAAAGTAAAAGATTTATCAATCCAAGAACAAGAGAATATGAAATAAAATCTGCAATATATACCCAAAATAACAAAAAGAAAGAGCCTTTTTCAAGGATAATACAATATTATGGTATGTATTATAGTCCATGAAGATATGCATCACAAATATATTTCATGGAAGCAACCCAATTGAAATAAGTTAGAAATTGAACCATGATAACATGAATATTATAATTAAGTTGTTTAAAGGATTTAATATTCGTCATTTCAAACCAATAAGGAGTTTTGTCACCAATGCAATCCACAATAAGGAGGGCAAGAATTTTATAGCATTTTACTATGATGGTGACTGTTCTGTAATTGTTCATATTACTGACATTTCTTTCTTTATGTATCAAAGTTATTTAATGTGACCATAAAAATAACAATATCTTAAAGAAGTGGAAGCTCAACTTCAAGTTTATTGCGCAACAGAAATGACTAGTTCTTCTTTTCCAAAAAAGAAAGTGAAAAATAAATACCAAACTTATATTCATTTCATATCTTTAATTTAAACACAATACCTAGAAAAAATAGCAAGAACCTAATAAGAGAGAGAGAGGGAGAACATACCAGTCCTTTCTCATATTGCATGGCCAAAGTGCAGCAATAAAAAATGTCTGGTCAAGAGATGAAAAATATAACTTAATCTCTGTGAAGGTTTCTAAAGGCACTATCACGAGCTTAAGAGAGTAATGAAAATTTCTTAGATTCAATAGTGTCAATTCCAGAAGTGTCAGATCCATTCAGTCAAACATGCAATTAAATGGAGCAATAGGCACAACAAATATTGATTGATAAAACAACTATAAGCCCTATTCAAACTTCTTGGCTTCTGTAACATTAACTTTCCTTCTTAATTCATCATTTGTAGGACGATCATTGTACTCTATTTTGGTCAGATGTTTAGTTTAGAAAGTATAATAGTCTTTCTTTTGCTCACAAAATGTCAAAGAAATGAGCCCAAAACATAGCACTAGTGAGCAGTGATTAATTAACGCTTCCAATGACAAAATATATTGAATGTTTAACTGTTGAGCTCAGCTTAAGAGGAATTTAATGGATCTAATGTAATGTGGGTGCCAACTGCATGATATATGCATGGACTGCCAAACTTTATTAATATTTGTTTCTGTAAATGTGCTATCAAAGTTGTTCACAATTAACCCCTTTCCTCTTAGATGGGTTATCCAATAGTTTAACCCTTAGACTAGAACCATACAGATTGAGACAGATAAAATAGGCTAGAAGCTCACTAAAGGAAGAACTTACCGATACCTCAGACAAAAGGGAAGAAATTATCAAAAGAGAAGGTGAAGAGACATGTGTACTTGGTATAACCCCATTGTTACTACAGTTGATGGCTTAACTTAAGGAAAGAAAAAAGGATCAAGAACACATTAAGTTATTTATGATAGATTAGTTACCTTGTCTCCAATTTCAGAAACAAATATTAATGTGAAGGCAGCAGTCAAGCCTGACTTTGCAATTGCTGCTAGCAGTGATAAAGGTCCACCTTTTTCAAAGCAGTCAGTGAAAACACTAAAGCACATCCCAATAGCACAATAGCAATGGAGACTGAATAGGGAATTTGATTGGGAGGCTTCACACTGCAAAAATAATCAAAGATATGTACATTCACAAAGACTGATAATATGGAGGCATTTCATATCAAAACAAAAATGCATATGACACATAAGACATCGAACTAAAATTTGACTTCATCTGAATAAACTTACAACCATTGTAAAGTTGTTTTCAAGACAAAGTAATTCTCGCAGAAAAGAAGCCTAAGCTCATATAATTTATATTTCAGCAATGACACACATCTATTGATATCCAACGAAGGCAGAACATCCACCATAATAGACAGCTATAAAAAAAATTCAATTGAGTAAATATGAAACCCAATACGACAAGGAAATGATTAGTAGTTTCTCTTTCACTTTTTCTTTGACTCAAGCAGCCTCCTTCGCCAGTAAGTAAGCTATTATACAGTTGAACTTTAAGAGAAGACCACCAAATCCTTAAATCGTTTATACAAGCAATCATCAAGTTTTATCTAGTTCTTGTATTAACCTGCCACCTGATGACTTACTGAATGTATATGACGGCAAAAAACTCTGCATACAAATATTTTAAATTTTTTTAAATAACTGACATGCTGTTTGAAAGTTTAAATTACTAGCATCAAAAGATCTTGTTAATTTGACATCACTTACCCTTCTGATGAACTGTGACCAGACGGAACCTTCAAAAAACTTTTATGGTTTCCTTTTTCCTCCCTGTCCTCATAGCCCCCAGAGGCAATATCTACATTGGATGCTTGTGCTCTAAATGTGCTGCACGTTGAACTCAACTTTGATATTTTTCTACATTGTACTATAAAAAGTTACACAACAAGTTAATTAATGATCCTGTGTAAAACATTAAAAGAAAAAAAATCAATACGATGTATGACCTTAAATTCAAACAGTTCACTATAAGAACAGACATTTAATGTGTCATAAAATGAAACAACAGAAACATTTGCAGGCTGACTGAACAGCAATTAAAAATGTATAAAGAAAGCTGATAAACAGGATAAGGTTCAGCTAAAGTAACATTAGGAAGAATAAGACAGTGGATGCCTGTGAAGTCCAACTGCTGCTCGCTATTCATCTTTTATGAGTTATGGGCACAGATCTAAAACATAAGAAATTGCAAAGAGCATTTTGATCCTCAAATCTAATCTTATAGGCAAAATTGAAACTCAGCTTACATCAACGTACACCAAGGCTATGCTGAAATCAATGTAACCAAACTATAGCCAATACAGTAGGGGAACAAGCTTTGAACTCTTGATAAGCACATGAAACGGAATGCACTGTAACTACGAGGTAAAGATAATGCAGTATGTCTTTTACATCTTTTTCATCAATTCATCAAATCCTAGAAGATTATCATTGATTGAAACTCATTTTCCTTTGGTTCTATGAAACTTTTGCAAATGACCTGAATTCATCTCTCACCTTAAAGCCACAGAACACACAAACTCCAAAGTCTAATTATGCATAACTTTGCAGGCTGACTGAACAGCAATTAAAAATGTATAAAGAAAGCTGATAAACAGGATAAGGTTCAGCTAAAGTAACATTAGGAAGAATAAGACAGTGGATGCCTGTGAAGTCCAACTGCTGCTCGCTATTCATCTTTTATGAGTTATGGGCACAGATCTAAAACATAAGAAATTGCAAAGAGCATTTTGATCCTCAAATCTAATCTTATAGGCAAAATTGAAACTCAGCTTACATCAACGTACACCAAGGCTATGCTGAAATCAATGTAACCAAACTATAGCCAATACAGTAGGGGAACAAGCTTTGAACTCTTGATAAGCACATGAAACGGAATGCACTGTAACTACGAGGTAAAGATAATGCAGTATGTCTTTTACATCTTTTTCATCAATTCATCAAATCCTAGAAGATTATCATTGATTGAAACTCATTTTCCTTTGGTTCTATGAAACTTTTGCAAATGACCTGAATTCATCTCTCACCTTAAAGCCACAGAACACACAAACTCCAAAGTCTAATTATGCATAACTTAGAAACTGATCATTAACTCTATGTTAACTTCAAGTTTTCCATCGAAATTGAGTGCACAAAAACTTCATAAACAACAGCTATTCACTTCATTATTCTGACAGTTAAATTAACTATAATAACATCCTCCAATCTCTTCACACAGATACCCTAATTCAACTTAATTTATAAAAATTGAGCTACTCAAAACGTGCTTACTAAAATAAATTAAGTCATTCTGTGAATCCCTTTACAAAGATGTAAAATTTACCTTAAAAACCAAAGAGAAAAGAAGCTCAAAAAGAAAGAAGATACAGAGGAAAACTTACATGAAGGAGAAATGGGTACGCTTGAAATGCTACCAGATGATGGAACTGAATCCACAAGAACCAAGAAGGGAAGTTTCCCTCTTGAAAGGACAAAGAATCAATTTCTGCATTTTCAATAGTTAAAATTTCAATAAAACTATACTTTGTTTTTACAAGTTCATTTCTTTGTTTCAATTCCAGAACACAATTGAGTTATAATTGTTTTGGGGGCCTTATTTTCTGCGTGTTTAAGAATCTGTAGAGGAGAGTTGAATTTTGAGATTGGATTGCTTCAAAAAACAGTTGCTGCCTAGTTAGAGTTCAGCGATGGTCCTTTGGCTCTGTTCAAGGTTTGGAATGCTTTCGTTGGCTGCCACGTCTGTTATGTTAGAGAAAATAGAAAGCTTGTAATAAACTTTGGTTAAATTATGCGATTTATCAATGTACTATCATAAAATTTAAAATTTAGTCTATTTACTATAATTCATAAAAATATTGATGTGGTAATCTATTTTTGTTAACATGACATTGACTTTGCTGGAGTGATACTTTTTGTCTTATGTAAATAATTCTTATACTTTTACAAAATTTGAAATTTAGTCTCTCTATTATATTTTATAAAAATTAAATCCTTCTACTATTTTTTTTTGCTCTAAATCCTTCTACTATTTCAATTTATAAATCTTAATTCAATCAATAACGTTAATAAAGATCTCTATAAAAAATAATGATGTAATGTTGACTTTTGCATATGTAACATGACTTATTAACTTAGCTTTTTATTTGGACTACTTGTATACCCCTTGCTTATGTGACATGATATGACTTATTTTCATTCACATGGAGATGATGTCGTTTTTTTCATTTTTATTTTTCCTTTTTTTTTTTACATCACAATAGAAAGATCAACAAAAATATCTAATTTTTAATATGTTATCGCTTACTTACTGCATTTCACTTCTTAAATTCATCTTATTCTTTTTATCAATATTCCTGTTCTTATTATCCAAATAAGTTTTTTTAAAATTTCTAAATCTAGAAAATTAACTGCGACTTCAACCTTCAAAAGCCTTAGCCTTTTTCTTCTTTCATCTCCCTTTATTTTATTTGCTTTGAATTTTGAAGGTGATATATTGATATTGAAAAATCTCCTTTTGTTGCACTTAGAACAAATATTGATGCTCTTAACTATGGAGGTAGTATGTTTTAATATCATTTATTTTAGGGATATTACTTTCATTAGCTAGCATTTTTTTGTTAGATTTTATAAGCTTATAGTTAAGATAAAAATATCAATACTTTTTTTTAAGAATAATGATAAAAAATCAACTTAAATTAACGTTTGATAAATATTCAAACTATGTTTATATAAATTTGATGTGAGAGGTAATTGTTTCGTTTTGATGTTATAGAAATGGTGGAGTGGGGGCACAAGAGGCTCTTGAAAAAAAATGCATGCTTATGGGCATGATGCTTAGGTTGCTATGGTTTTAGTGCTGTAAATATTTTTAAATAACATCGAATTAATTTGTTAGTTCTTTGCTTTATTTTCTCTATTGATTAAAATAATCCTCTGCAAAATATTAGCTTTTAATAAGGATAAAAAGTTGAATTTTATAAGTGAACTATCGCTAATGAGTAACAGCTGACCATTAAACAATGGATTTTTTTAAGGTTGGCAATTGTGATGTAGAGAGAAGGAAGAGAAAAGGATGAAAAGAGAAAGAGGAAAGAAAAAAAGGACAGAAAAGTGATGAAAAAAAGTGAAAAAGCCATATCATCACTATGTGAAAAAAGCCACGTAAGCAAACAATGCCATGTCAACAAAAGTCAACACCATGTTGGTATTTTTTAATGGAGATATTTAACAACATTATTGATTGGATTAGGATTTAAAAATCAAAATAATAAAAAGACTTGATTTTTATGAATTATAGTGAAGGGATTAAATTTCAAAATTTTGACAAAATATATGGATCAATTACATGAGACAAAAAATGCCACCTCGACAAAGTTAATGCCACACAACCAAAAGTCAGAAAGTCATTGCCACGTGAACAAAATGAATGCCACGTTAGCAAAAGTCTGTAAAGTCAATACCATATCAACAAAGTCAACATCATTTTAGCAATGTCAATAACCTGTCAGCAAAAAGTCAATCCCACGTTAGCATTTTAATAGAGAATGTAACTATCGTTATTGATTGGATTAAAATTTTCAAATCATAATACTATAGAAATTTGAATTTTATAAATTATAGTGAAAAAACTAAATTTCAAACTTGGTGATAATGCATAAATCAATTGCATAATTGGACTTAAACCTTTAGAAGACGTTTCACTTCAGCATGCTCTGGAATCTTAATATGTTATGGTGTCTTTTTTGTTTTTGTGTAAATATTTAAGGTTCATTTGATTTAGTTTCAAATTTTTATAAAATAAAGTTGTTCAAGTGAAATTTTTAAAAGCAATAGCGTTAAAAGAAGTTAAAAACAGCGTTCAGTAAACTTAATATAAAAATGTTATAAAATTTTGAAAACCATTTAATAAAATTTTTATTTATTTTTAATAAATGTAAAAATAAAGCAATAAATTTTATTAAATTATAAGTTTTTAAGAGGAGCAAATAAATAAAACAATTTTTTTTCTAATTAAAATAAAAAACAATTGAAATAAAATATAAAAATTGCACAAAATAAATAATTAACATGAAATATGATAATCTTTTTTTTAATAATTTTTTTAAACTATTGAAGAGTATAGTGGAAATATAAAATTTTTTACTAAATATAACGTTATTAAAATTAGTACTTCTTGAAAAAAAATTATGATCTATAACTATATCAAAAAACTAAAATTTGCTTTTTGCATAAGTTAAAAATTTTAAAATTTTGAAAGCCAAACACTTGACTTTTCCTTGTATCTTAGATAAATTCTTTCATAAGCTCAACCGAAAACATATAAGGATGTTAATTTTATCATATCTAATGGGTATTCAAAATTTTTATTTGAAGCAAAATGGCTATGAGTTTCAAATTTTAAAAATAAAAAGAGTGCATATGATCTTATCTACCTGACGCTGATAATTACTATTGATATATTTATATAATTAAAAAATATATAAAAATTAAAGTATTAATTTTGTTTAGTCATTAGGGACTTAGGGTTTCAATATTTTTTTATCCATAATTTTTCAATATTCATTTCCTAACTATTGAATATTGATTTGTATCGAATATTGAATTACCGATTATTGAATTTCGAACTATTGAATATTGATTTTTGAATTATCGAATATTGAATATCGAACGGAAGTTTGTTACTGAATATTGGTTATTTCATTGAATATCATTTTGCTAAAAATGTATTGTTTTATCAAAAATCGTAATTGCTTTGATTGATCGAATACATTGTTTATAGCATCAAGTCATTTTGTCATTGTATAAATAGAACTATCTGTTAGTATATCTCCACAATTATGGAAATAAAATATTTGGTTGACCAATTTCGGATATGGTCTATAATTTCACGCTGGATCTCAACTCAATATTTGACTATTAAAAATACGATTTTGTAATGGTTAAAACGTGATTTTATTGCCATAATTAACATGCTCTCCTTAGTAATTAAAGAAGGCTCCTTCCGGTCCCCAAGTACAAAAATCTCAGATAAAATACCATCTAGTGAGGTTTTTGAGTGCTTGAAAGGCTTGGAAGTAATTTAAGCAAGCTCATCGATTTTCTAAGACTGAATCAAAATAAGACAGATAGCAAAGCAATGATTGGAGGTTAGTTCGATCCTTACAGTATTTTATTCCGCATACAAATTAAAGCATGTTTCATGTATGTTTAGAAGCATGTTTAGGCTTAATTTAATCTTAATTACATTTGGCATCAGAGCGAGGTTGTAACTTTTGTCTTGCAAGAGATCTGTAAAGAGAAGTCATAAAAACTCATATTTTGAAGCTTTAACTCTCGGGTTCCTTGAAACCCATTTGGTTTTAATGCAATTTTGGCACAAAATTTTTTTTTGATGCCTCGTTGTAAAGCTTTAGGGATGAAAAACACAAAAAAATGATAAAAATGGGATAGAAACATGGTTTTTGAAATGGGTCGGGTCAAATGATTCGTTCTGCTGTAAAACATCCATTCAAGTAAAGGAGACAATGGGATGCGTGCACTGCATGCGCCCGACAATGTGTTTGAGGCGCACAAGCAACCTATGCCGCATGAAGTTCACATTAATAATGCCCTTTTCTTTGGTCTTTTTGGCCATTCCAGGGTGAGCATTTTGACTACCCATTTGTTTGGTCTTTTAATGATATTTGGGCTCTTCACATGATTGAGGATTTTAATATTACTTAGGTCATACGATTAGGCCCACTTTCTTAAGTTTGAGCTATTCGTTTATATTTAATTTTGGGCCATAATTTTGAATTTATATTTTGGGGCCAACTTGGATTAAATAAACATGGGCCAATGTTTGGTTTTATGGGTCCTGTATTCTTAATTTATTTGAGACATTTTATTTTAGGCATTAAGGATTTATTTAATTTAGGTAATTAAAATTATTTAATTTAGGCCAAATAATCATATTTTTGAGATTTTTGCATCAAATTTCAATTTTGTAATTGTTTTATAATTTTATGAATAATTAGATTATTTTCACAAAATTAACATAATTATGAAAACTTCTCAATATTTGGATTTCATGAGGGTTTTTCATAAATTTGGATTTTTTTTATAAATGCTGTAATTTTAAATTGAATAATTTTGTAAAAATTATCATAAAATTATGATTAAATTATGAAAATTTGATTTGAATGTGTATATGTGCTCATTTTGAATATGTATAATTTTGTTATTTTTATACTGAAAGCACATGTAGCTAAGTTATTCATATTATTTGGAATTAAAGTTGCCTTGTGATAATTGCAATTTTTTTTTAAAATATGAATAAACTTAGAATTTTGCCAATATGTCTAAGTGATTTATAATTTATTTAATTAGGGCTTAGCCACAGCAACATTAATTAAATAAAATTATACTTGTAAAATCATATAATGGTATTAAACATAAATTGTAATTAGTTATAAGGTTATAATAAATTTTATCCCACATGAATTTTTATTATAATTTCATAACTAATTAGGATAAAATATCAAATTAGTTTCTTAATTTACCCACAGGGATTAGGAAATGATATAATTTGATAGTTTTTATCATTATGATATGAATCTATTAGAATTAGAAATTTAGCCCACAAGCAAGTTTTATGTTTAAGATTAATAATTAATTAATAAAATATGTTTATATTGGTAGACATAATTAAGTTTGCCTCAAAAATTCTAAATACATAAGCATGTGGTTTCTTTTATGCAGTGTTTCCTCAGGCTAGTATTAACCTAGAAGTTCCCGAACTGGATGGAGAGAACTACAAGGTTTGGAAGGAGAGAGTTCTCCTCCAATTAAGGTGCATGGATATAGACTATGCCATAAGGAAAGACGAGCCCATATTGACTGAGACCAACACTCTTGCTCAAGTAGCTTTACATGAACGCTGGGAGCGATCCAATCGCCTTAGTGTCATGTATATTAAAACAAAGATATTTGCTGGGATACGTGGTTCTTTCGAACAGCATACCAAGGTTAGGACCTTGCTGAAGGCCATAGATGATCAGTTTGTTACTTCAGACAAAGCGTTGGCCAACACCCTGATAATGAAGTTCTCATCAATGAGGCTCACCAATGTCAAAGGAGTGCACGAGCACATAATGGCCATGAGAGATGTAGCGGCCCAACTCAAGAAGCTAGAGGTGGAGAGGTCTGAATCTTTTCTTGTGCACTATATATTGAACACTCTACCAAAGTAGTACAGACCATTCAAGATATCCTACAACAGACATAAGGATAAGTGGACCATTAATGAATTGATGACCATGTGTGTTCAAGAGGAGGAAAGACTGCTTATGAAATTGGGTGAAAATGAATTTTTTGCAAGCCAAGGAAAGACCAAGGATCGAGCCAAGAACAAGGGAAAAGGGAAAATCCCTGCCCAAGCTGACATTAAGAAAGAGTCCAAGTGTTTATTCTGTAAAAAGAAGAGACACATGAAGAAGGACTGTGCCAAAGCTTCAGCAGTGGCTCGTTAAGAAAGGTAATCCACTCTCATATGTTTGTTTTGAATCAAATATGGTTGAGGTTAATCATAACACATGGTGGATTGATTCTGGATCTACAATTCACATTTCGACTTCCTTACAGGGTATGACAAACCTAAGGAAGCCAGTGGGAAATGAAGAGAGCATCTATTCAAGAAACAAGATGCGCTCATGTGTTGAAGGCGTTGGAACCTGCACTTTAGTTCTTAGGAGTGGTTTTGTTTTGCAATTGGAAAAGACCTTTTATATTCCTAGTTTCTCGAGAAATTTAATCTCTGTTTCTAGGCTGGTACCTTATGGATATTCCTTTCAATTTTCAAATAAATCAGTATTGATATATTTTAAGTCTGATATTATTGGAAATGGTTCCTTATGTGATGGTCTTTTCTCTATTGATTTGCAAAATGACACTACTCATAACGCCTTGAATGTCCAAACTGGCACTAAGAGATGTGTTATGAATGAGAATTCCTCCACATTATGGCATCGGAGATTAGGTCATATCTCCATAAATAGAATTAAGAGATTAGTAAATGAAGTAATACTTAGTACTCTAGACTTTACTCATTTCGACACTTGTGTGGATTGCATTAAGGGTAAACAAACCAACAAGTCTAAGAAAGGTGCCAATATGAGTTCAATTAGAAATTATACATTCTGACATATGCTGTCCAAACATTGATGCATATGGCCAGAAGTTCTTCATCACCTTTATTGATGATTACTCGAGGTTTATGTATCTCTACATGCTTCATAACAAGAACAAAGCATTAGACACTTTTAAAATCTTTATGGCTGAAGTAGAGAAACAATGTGAAAAACCCATAAAGATAGTAATAATTGATAGAGGTGGGGAGCATTATGGTAGATACATTGAAGATGGACAAGCACATGGACCATTTGCAAAGTTCCTTCAAGAAAATGGGATTGTTGCCCAATCTACCATGCTTGGTCACCGGATCAGAATGGTGTTGTAGAAAGAAGGAACCGAACTTTGATGGAAATGGCGCGTAGTATGCTTAGCAACTCGAAGTTGCCTGAGTCTTTGTGGATTGAAGCTCTTAAAACGGCAGCGTATATATTGAACCGGATTCCAACCAAGGCTGTTCCAAAGATGCCTTTCGAATTATTCAAATGTTGGAAATCGAGTTTGCGTCATATGCGCGTTTGGGGATGCCCTTCTGAGATAAGTGCTTACAACCTACAGGAAAAGAAACTGGATCCTAGGACCATAAGTGGGTATTTCATTGGATATGCCAAACGGTCCAAAGGCTACAGATTCTATTGTCCATTTCATAGTACTAGAATTGTGGAATCAAGGAACGCCAAGTTTCTTGAAAATGACTTAGTTAGTGGGAGCGATTAATCTCAAGAACTAGTTTCTGTGAGAGATCAACTCTCTAACTCGAGTCAAGGATTGGTTATCATGAACAATGCCTTTCAATACAGCTGGACATTGAACAACCAATCATTGAAGATCCACAAGTAGTTGATAACTTACCAATAGACGAGGCTCTTCTGGATACACCAGAATTGAATGAGCAACCAATTGAACAACATGATCCTTCGGAGAATGTTGAACCAACATTACGAAGGTCTACTAGGGAAAGGAAATCAGCTATTCCTAGTGATTACATTATGTATCTACAAGAATATGATTTCAATATTGGGCCCGTTAATGATCCAGAGACATTTTCACAAGCCATGAACAGCAAAGAATCAAAACTTTGGTTCGATACTATGAAGGAAGAGATGAATTCAATGGCATCTAATGGAGTATTGGATCTTGTCAAGTTGCCTAATAGGGCCAGGGCTATAGGCTGTAAATGGGTCTTGAAGACCAAGATTGACTCATTAGGCAATATTGAGCGTTATAAGGCAAGACTCGTAGCCAAAGGATTCACTCAAAAGGAGGGAATCGATTACAAGGAGACCTTCTCTCCTGTATCTAAGAAAGATTCTCTCCATATCATAATAGCGCTTGTTGCACATTTTGACTTAGAGTTGCAACAAATGGATGTGAAAACGGCATTTCTCAATGGTGATCTAGAGGAAGAGGTTTACATGAAACAACCTGAAGGTTTTTCATCTAGTAATGGTGAGCATTTGGTCTGTAAGCTGAAGAAATCTATATATGGGTTGAAACAAGCATCCAGCCAATGGTATCTAAAATTTCATGAAGTCATCGCTTCATTTGGTTTCGTTGAGAACATTATGGATCAATGTATATACCAGAAGGTCAGTGGGAGCAAGATTTGTTTCCTTGTGCTATATGTGGATGATATTCTGCTTGCAACCAATGATAAGGGGATGCTACGTGAGGTGAAACAATTTCTTTTTGAGAACTTTGATATGAAGGATATGGGTGATGCATCTTATGTCATTGGCATTAAGATCCATAGAGACAGATATAAAGGTGTATTAGGTTTGTCACAAGAAGTCTATATTAATAAAGTCTTGGAAAGATTCAGAATGAAAGATTGTTCACTAAGCCCAGCTCCCATTGTGAAGGGTGACAGGTTCAATTTGAACCGGTGACAGGTTCAATTTGAACCAGTGCTCGAAAAATGATCTTGAGCGGGAACAGATGAAGAACATTCCATATGTCTCAGCTGTTTGAAGCATTATGTATGCACAGGTCTGTACCAGGCCTGATATTGCTTTTCCTGTGGGAGTGTTGGGTAGATACCAAAGTGACCTGAGGATGGACCACTATAGAGCTGTGAAGAAGGTGCTTAGATATCTTCAAGGCACTAAGGATTACATGCTTATGTATAAACGGACTGATGAGTTGGAGGTGATTGGCTACTCAGACTTAGACTTTGCTAGCTGTGTTGATACTCGGAAATCAACATCCGGTTACATCTTCATGCTTACCGGTGGAGCTGTTTTATGGAAGAGTACTAAGTAGACATTGACTGCCACTTCCATTATGGAGGCCGAGTTTGTTTCCTGTTTTGAGGCTACCTCACATTGTGTATGGCTTAAGAGTTTCATTGGTTAGCTTAGAGTTGTTGACTCCATATCTAAGCCATTGAGGATATATTGTGACAATTCAGCTGCGGTATTCATGGCTAAGAACAATAAGAGTGGAAGTCAAAGTAAGCCCATCGACATTAAGTACTTGGCCATTAGAGAACGTGTGAGAGATAAAAGAGTGGTCATTGAACACGTTAGCACTGAATTAATGTTAGTTGATCCTTTGACTAAGGGCATGCCACCATTTAAATTTAAGGATCATGTAGAGAGAATGGGACTTGGTCCCACATTATGATTGTAATTGAAACTCTTATTAATAATATGATGTTTCTTATTTTGATTTGTATACACTAAAGTTTTATTTGAGAAATATCCTTGTTGTTTGGACCGAGAATAAACATAAGGTTTATTCATTAAGTAAAAATGAGTTGATTTAGAAACATTTTACAAAGTAATACATGGAAGATAATACTCACCATTTGAGAAACTGTCGCCATGATTCATGTGATTTATTTCTTCTATAAGTGAAATATATGGACCAAGTGGGAGAATGTTAGTATATCTCCATAATTATGGAAATAAATATTTGGTTGACCAATTCTGGATATGGTCCATAATTTCACGCTAAATCTCAACTCAATATTTGGCTATTAAAAACATGATTTTGTGATGGTTAAAACGTGATTTTATTGCCATAATTAGCAGGCTCTCGTTAGTAATTAAAGAGGGTTCCTTCCGGTCCCCAAGTACGAAAATCTCAGATAAAACACCATCTAGTGAGGGTTTTGAGTGCTTGGAAGGCTTGGAAGTAATTCAAGCAAGCTCATCGATTTTCTGAGACTGAATCAAAATTAGACAGATAGCAAAGCAATGACTAGAGGTTAGTTCGATCCTTACAGTATTTTATTTCGCATACAGATTAAAGCATGTTTCATGTATGTTTAGAAGCATGTATAGGCTTAATTTAATCTTACACTATCTAGTTGTGATGTCAAGTTAAAGGGGAAATGAGTTACTTCAAAATATCTTTCCATGGAATACCCAAAAAAATCATGACATTATCACCGAGTCCTAGCATTGAAATGAATAAGAAAAGTATATTGGTAATAAGATTTATAAGAAAGTGCATATTAGTATTGACATTGAAATTTTGTCGAATTGTTGCTTGCATGCATTAATGAACAGTATATATTATGTTACTATCTCTACACTTGTGTGGTTGGCTTACTAGACTTCCAGCTCACTCCCCCCTGTTTTTATTACAAGTTAAGCCGAGATTGTACAGTTATTGAATTCAGTATCCAGCTTCGCAAGTTTTCAAGCTTCGGAGCACTTGCAGTTGTTGTTCGATATAAGAGTTATGCTCTTAAATAATTTTATTTTTGGACAGCTTACTATAGTACTATGTGTAATAACTAAATGTGTGCTTATATCGTAGAAATTATTGATATCATAATGTAAATGAATTTTTATAGTCGAATAGGTCAAAACCAACAAAATGTTAAAATATTTCTTTGGGAATATTTTCACGGAGCTTGAGATTGTATTTTCTGACAGATTTCTTATGTGTAATAGATATTGAGGTGCACTAGTTGGATTGTGAAAATTTGTGTATTTGACTGGTGATTTGGATGACTGTCTAAAAAGGGTCATAATAGTAGATTACCACTTTATGCTGGAACCGATTTGGGTTTTTAGGTGATTTTAAATATATTATTAAACTGGGACATTAGATATACTACCTTAAACCGAGTCTGGTAGCCAGCTTTTCGATATTATTAAATAAGACTGCTCACTTAACAAATTACTGTAATGAAAAAGGGAAAGTTAACTCAAATTTTTTGAATTTCGCATTATTAATCGACCTATATTTTTTTTTTTTTTATGATTAGGGCTTCTAAATGCAAGCTAGTTTAATGTGAGTAAAATGGACCCGATTTGTTTGGTCCACGACATAGCGCGGGCCAAATCCATTTGCTCGCTTGGCTAGTTTGCTCTTTTTTTTTTTTTTTGGTCTTAATGGCTATTGCTATAGGATAGGAGTTACCATTGCCTAATTAATTAAAAACAAACATAACACTCAGTTGGCCAATTAAACAATAAGGCAAACCTACTAATTCGATTGTAACCAAAAAAAAAACCCACTAATTCGACTTTGGACCTTGGCAGAACCAACCCACCCTTTGTTTGCTAAAGTCTTAATCGTATAAAAAAAAATACAAACCCAACCTATTTAACAGATATAGCACTCATGCAGTTGTTGTGACAATGTGTTTGTTATGTGATACATATTATTCATTCTGGAATACCTCAATGTATGCAGGTTATTCTCAAGGATTCCACAATTATAAAAGGAGTAATGTCATTGCATTAAGTCCTTTACCCCAGAGCTGTTTCATTGATTAATGTTATTTTATAGATTTTGTGAATGTTTGTTTATCAGAGGAGAATTATATATATAATACTTTAAATTTGTCGAAAAAAATTGTAAATTTAATTGTCGCTTGTACTTAATACTTAAAAGATTTGTCGAAGATAAAATTTTGTGTCTTTAATCTGTTTGGTTTATGGGTCAAACCCTTAGTCCACAAACCAAACAAATTGGTGTTAGGACTTTACTTGTGTAGGTTCCTAAAATATGCAGGTTGGCTCTATTCAATCTGTTTAATAACTATCTATGGTAGGCTATCTTGTGGATTACAATTCTAGTTGAGTATGTTCTGGTATATTAGGATGTCCTGTTTTTGCTGATGTAAAGTTATATTGGTTAAGGTCAAATTCGATGCCAAATAATAATAATAAATCAATTAAAAACAGATTGGGTAAATTAGTAAAGTCATTTGTCTTTGTGTAAATATCAACAGATGTTAATTTTATTCATACACGATGAGCATTGGAATTTTTTATTCGAAGAAAAACGGACATGAGTTTTGTATTTCGAAGACACAAATGAGAATGGATTTGACTTTAAAATACGTAATGAGTATGGAAACTGATAGTATAGCATGTATCCGTACTCTTATCGGATATATATATTTTCCTTCTCTCTTCTCCGTCCTTTCCTCTTTTCTCTCTTTATTTTTTATCAACATAACAACCTCTTCCTCCAATTGTTGCATGAAAATAAATAATTTTGAAATTCGTATTCTATGGAAAATAATTTTCATATTCTATTTTTTACTTCAGTTTCTCAAATTCACTTTGAAAAAAGTCCTATTACCACAATTTACCTCTTCCCTACAACTAGTACTCATCTCAATTGCATATACCATTTTATAAAACCCAGCAAATTAAAGGCTCTCAGACCAATTAAGCACTGAAACATATATTAATCTTACAAATGGATGCATTTGATTAATACAATATGGTAAAAAAAAAGGCTATATCTTGCTTTAACACTACGAAAAAATCTAGACTGAAAAGTGGAATGGATGATTATAAATACTAATTTGGTCTGTCCCATTCAATTTATTGTCTTTTGCCCTTATTGCTGTCATTCTTTTTCTTCTCAACTCTCTTTCACAGTAATAGCGTCTCCTAATTACAGCATGGTTTGCCTCCCGCTCCACTTGGTACATCAGGGTAGGCGTTGGGAGGGTTATAATAAGCAAGCAGCTTCCGACCTGCAACCCCAGCATGATGAGCATCAGAATCAAATATGGTTAATTGAAACACTGCAATTAGTTTATGACTTGGAGGCTGCTGTGCCCGTAACAGAGAAATAACTCACCGAGATTAAGAGGTTTCAGGATCAAATCCTGAGGGGTAACAGCAGCAGCTGATGACACGAGAACCATGATGGCTAAGAAAACCACCACCATCTTTGCTTGAGAGGACTGAGTTAAAGCCATTTTGCAGAACCTGATTAATCAGCTGGCAAGACAAGCAAGGGACTCTAGCTTGGAATTAGATCTGACCAAGCCAATGGGATGATGGAGAATAATGATCAGACGTAGCTTAGTATTTATAGACCGAAAATCATGACTTTTGGTAATGAAGATGAATGAAAGGCGCGCGTGTTTTGAAGATCAATATTGTATTCCACAGTCTAAATTTTAAGTCAGCAAGAGTTAAGAGTTCAATGAACGACTAGATCTTATGGCTGACTATAATAATGAGAAAGATCAATGCGTGCATGTCAGACTTGGAATAAAAGGGTTGAAAAATCATTAGGCAGAAATAAATGTCATTTCACTCATATATATATATATATATATATATATATATATATATGATACCATATTTGTGTGGTAACTTTGGCTTTGATAATATATATAAATGGCATTTTAGTTTGCTTGGCGATGAAGACTGAGAAAGATGCGTATATGTTTGTGTAAATTAATGTCCGAACATATTCAACGTCAAATGATATGCTTATATGCGGTAAATATATAAGATGGTGAATGTATACATAAAATAATAATAATTCAAGTAAATTAAGTAAGATCAGGTGCAACTAATTTGATACAGACAACTCTTCACCAAACCACCGCATAAGTATTATGACCACTGTTTGCGTTCCGCGTACCGTTAACGCCATTGAAAATAGGATAACTTTCAAAAGGTTTTACTTTCTTATGAAAATATTCACATGTTCTAATTCTTCTAGTTGTTTTTGAGGGAAAAAAACTTTTTTTTTTAAACCTAACTTTTATTAATCAATCAAACAAGAAAAGCTCCACGATAGGATTATCTCAGGGTCGTACCCCAATTCCGAAATTAGATGACATTTGTATTAGTTATTTTATTTTGAAAAAATACTGTTCAAAAGTAAAAAAATTACAAAAATAGAAGGAAGATATAAACCAACTTACCATAACGCAAAAAGTATTTACACAATTGAAAATTATTTCACAATTTACAACCAAGGACAGTACCGTAACCACATAAAAAATATACTGGGGTCAATTCTAACAAATTAATAAGTTTTTTTTAGGTGCCATGGTAAATTTTTGTGTGATTTTTGCTGTATTGATCCCACTAAAATTAAAAGAAATCCAAAGAAATGCATCAAACAAATAAATTTTCATCATTTTTTATAATAAATATGAATAATATATATGTAATTTTGAAAAAAAAAACCTTAAACTTTATATATATTTTAGAGATAACTTTTTTTAGTTCTAATCTAGAGGAAAATAAATTGATTTTTGTTTAAATGCTAATCTATAGTGGTAAATAAATTGAAAAAAGATAATTATTATTTTTAATCACACTTCTCTTTGAACAAAAAAAAAGGGATAAATTCTACTGAGATTCTTAAGGTTTTGTCATAATTCAACTCAACCCATTAGTTTTGAAAATAGACACTTTGGTCCAAAATCGCTAATGATGTTAACATTTATCAGTTAATTATTAAACTTGAATTAATAATATCACATACTCATTCAAGATTTTCTAAAATTTCTAAAAATTGACTTTTAAAGTTAAGCCAATTAATTGTTACTCTTTTAATTTCAACTGTTTCACATTTTCTTTGAACTTTGAGTTAACTAGTGTATATGATTAAATATAGCCTAATTATGTTGCTATTTAATTTATGTCCAAACAAAAAAAGTAAATATAAAAAAATTCTTGAAAATATAAAATGCTATTAAAAATTTATTATATAATGACTAAAAGATCTAATAAAATAAAATAAAATTTTGTTGAACTAAGTGGCTAAGTATGCAATTATCCAACGGATCATTGAGTTAATAGCATAAGGTTCTTTATATAAATATTTATATGGACTAAATTTTAAATTATAGTAGAGCACAGGAACTAAATTTCAAAATTTAACATAATATAGAGACTATTCATATAGTTTGACTTTTTCTTAGCCGAATCAAAATACCACATCAACATGGTCAACACCACATGGATAAGGTCAACGGCCACATGTACACATTTAATGGAGGCTAACGAAATCAACAAATGACAAGATTGAAATTATCAAATTAAATTAGTAAGAGGATTAAATTTCTTTAAATGATACTACAAGGACCAAATTCCAAATTTTAATAGAGTATATGGACTATCTGTTTAATTTAACTAAAAAGTGATTGGAAGAAGCGGAAGTGGGCTCTTTCTTTAGACATTTGGATATGATTCGAATTTTGGAGTTGCCATTGGTGGGAGGGCTTTACCCATTTATTATTCTCAGCTTAAATAGAATTAATTTTAGACCATAAAATGGATAAAAATATTTGTGGTTACACAAAAAAAAAAAGAAATGAGAGAATGGAAATGAAGCGGAAACATGAAAATCTTTCTATTGTTTGAATATGTTTTTAAAAAAAATAATAAAAGAAAAGGGATAAGGTTGAGCACTCTTTCCTTTTTCTCAAAAGCTCCATTTTTCAATTACCCCAAATTGGGACAAATAGAGAAGAAATTAAACGAATGAATTTTGTAAAAATAAAAAATGATTTTAATAACATTATTGTTTTATGAAAAAAATGTTTAAAAATGAAAAATATTTCAATAACCTTATTGTTTTATGAAAAAACGTTTAAAGAATGAGTTTGTATATGATGCACTTACAGTGTATAGTTTCTATACACTGTTAATGCATCAGAGGTTGACACCTCATCAATATGCCCTTATGAGCAAATTAAATAAATTTATTTATATTTACATATAAGGACCTATTAATGAGGTGTCAACCTCTGGTGTATTGACAGTGTATAGAAACTATATACTGTCAGTGCATCATATATAAATCCTTAAAGAATACTACTGTAATTTTCAAAATTAGCCATATGCAACTTTTAAATCTTTAAAAGTATCATTCGTTAATTATTTTTTTGTAAATAACTTTGTTTTTTTTTTACAATTTTTAAAATTTATGCTTACTTTTAATTTTTCTCATTTTTTTAATTACTTGAATAAAGAATATGGACAAATGATGATATACAAGTTTATAATTAATTTTATCTTAACAAAAAATATTTAAATTCTTGAATTTCCTAACTAACATGCAGCATCGATTGTATGTCACTACAAAGTGTCGAGAAAAAACCACTTGATCGCCGGTAAAAACCTTACCGACGATTCGTTGACTGTCGGTTGACTGCCGGCCAGGTGAATGCCAGTGAAGGTTTGCTGGCGGTGATGTACTCTAATGTCAGTAAAGGGTGGGAGAATTTGGGTATGACTTTTCTCGACGCTTTTAAATATCTTTAAAAATATAAGGCTTTTACAGCACTTTAAAGTGCCAGCAAAAGTCCTATTCAAAATTTAAAATTTTTATATTTATTAAATTTTATTTTAAATTTAAAAGCTTTTACCAACAATTTTAAGTGTCGGTAAAAGTCTTATTTAAAATTTAAAATTTTTATATTTATTGAATTTTATTTTAAATTTAAAAGCTTAATTTATTTTTTGTATTTTCATAAAAAATAACACAATTGTTAATGCCATTGTTCATTGATAATTTAATAAAATGATTTTAATAAAAAGAACTATTTGCACCATAACACTCATATGCATTAACAATTTCTTAACAATTGTAACTTTCATTTGTTGAAGTTCAGTTCAAAGTGCTTATAACCAAAATGTTTTCAAAACTTCCTAAAAGTCTAATAAAAGCATAAAATTTCTAGCTAAATTGTATACTGATTATCATCCTTGAAGCTTCCATCTTCACTTAGGATTTGCACGTAGTGACCCCAACGAATTAGATGCGTTTGAAACCTATAATAAGAGAAAATGAAACCTTTTAACTACTATTACCATGTTGTAAACAATGTATATAAACCTACAATAAATACTACCTTCCACCATGCTTTCAAGATAAGCCATAAACACTTTTTTTTTGGTTCATGAAGCCAAAAACACTCTAGTACAACAAGCACATTTATAGAACAATTATGTTGACATAAAGGATCAAAAGGAGATAGAATAGTTACAAATCGAAAAGAATTAAGGCATAACATCAGATCAAATAAACATGCAACATAACCTATAGCTCACATTTCAACATTAATGTTGATAAAAAAAATATATACAAACAAATGTGGTTCTTACTTGTTTGCTGTTAACTGCAAGGGAAGCTGAGTTGATGTCCATGCTTGGCACGTGTGGAAATCTCCTTTGCATCGCATTCCCAAATTTAATTAGATCATCATTTACCTTTTTAAATGATACTAATGTCGACTTAAGTTTATTCACCTTCGAGACTTTTTCTTCAAGCTCAAACACTTTAGTTGCCATTTTGTCCAAGTTGGAAACTTTATTAGTCATAGCGTTTAGCTTCTCTTGTAGCTTGAGAACTTCTTCATCTCTATCATTCATTGCTTGGAAATGACGAGAAGATAAACCCCATATCTCCATGGGTGTAGGGCCTAATCCCAATCCCGGTACACATCCGAGACGTTACTTCACAATCACTTCAACGTAAACCTCATCGATAGAAGAACTTGTTGCTCCAGATTGCTCCAAGTTGCTAGAACGTTGAGATAGCACCTTTTTTAACTTCTCCTGTAAAATAATCAATCAAAACAACTATTAGGCAATACATAGAAAAAAATACTCATAAGGTTTCATGATTTCATAATAAAAGAAAAAGTTTAATGCCAAACTCTATTGATTTGGGTGTGTAGGAGGCAACTCAGCTTTTGTTGTAGTAATTGTCAATAGCAAGCAAATAACATAAAAAAATCATCATTGGCATGATTAATAAAACATACATTTGGAAGGTGTTTATAGCTATCTAGGGATTTCACAACGCAAGGTAAGCAACAAAAGTCCATAGGATCAAATCAAACAAATATAAATCCCCTTTTAGCATGTTTTTATAGTTTAACTATATCTTGCTGATTTGCCCAGAAGATTATAATATTGCTATTACATATAGTATCTATGAATGATTGTGTTTCTCGCCATTATGATTTGGTAGGTGATCATGAATCCTAAATTCATGGTATTAATTAGAACAACATATATACTCACCCTCTATTATACTGTTATTATCTTTATTACATCAATGTAAACTTTGTCTAATAACTCATCATTGAGAAATGAAACAAGGGTCTTGGACATACTGTTTTCATGTTAGACAACTAGTTCTTTCTGATTTGGTGTTACCTTTTTACTAGCCATGAATCACATATTTCAAGCTTGTATAAGAACCTCATCAGGAGAAATGAAAAGAAACCTTGCCTAAAAAGCATCATGATCCATGGTGGTGAAAATCTGTATATACTTTTTGTTCCTAAATAACCATCAAACTAAATTAGTCCTACAATGTATTATAGGTTTTGAAAGTAGATTGATTTCTATTTTCCTTTTGGTATCATTAACAGTACAAGATTTTAGAGGAATGCTTGGAGGTGCTGAAGTTGTTTATTCAGCGTCAGATATTAATTTGATTCTTGATTCAATACTGAGAAACAACATTGCAAGGAGGAATGTTCATAAAAACAATACTCACAATTTCCTTTCCAAAGACCGAGTTAATTTAAGTTTATAACTGTTCTCTGAAGTAAAATTGAATGGCGCGCGCACACACACACACACACACACACACACACTCAACTCTGCTGGAGTAAGTCTACATTAAAAGGCATCTAGAAAAAGAAATCTGTCTTAACTCCTAACAATATGGAACACATTTTATATCATCTCAACCAAATAGATAGTTGTAAATAACTACCTCATTAGGAAAACAACAGTTGTAAAAGCTAAAACATGCTTCCAATGTGATAAAAAAGCTTTCAATGTGATCTTGACTAATGTTTATCAATAATCTAAAATAATTATCGTTGATAAAAAATGAAAGCGTTAAATCATAATCATAATTTTACAGTCAACACAAAGCTTCAGCAAATGCCCTTCGAAAATCTCAAAACCAACTAAAGAATTCATACAAAATTCGAGTAATCACTTACAGCAACTTGCGCAGCAGAATCATCCACAAAACTTCCGCCCTTAAGTTGATGAGTCATCACAAATAATTATATCCTATTTGGCTTCACCCTACCACTTTGCTTTAATTATCACAAAACATCCTTAAATTAATATAGCACTAATAAGCAAGGATAAATAGAAGGAGAAAAATTAGATCTTTTAAGTTTTTATTTAATATATTACTAATTCAAGAATTTATCCATCTTTTAACTTTTTATTTAATATTTTTTTTGATTGAAAACAGGGCTAAGATTTAGGTAATTGTTGCCAACACTGACTTTAACTTGAATCAATTTAAATTAGTTTTAAAAAGCTAAATAACTGGAACTTGACTACTTGAGTCACTTAAAATTAAAAACATACATTCTCATCCACAAGAGAAGCAAAACTCTTTGAGCTCGTAGTGTGAAGCATGGTTTGTTTGGCTCGTCGTTCACTGTTTAGCTTAGCAAGAGTCTACATCATTCACAAACAAAGAAAATACTCAACTTGCCATTAAAGCAATACCACCTTCGTAATCATTTGATAGACTTAAGCAAGTTTTGCAACAACTCCTCTTCATTACAAAAACTAACTTTAACTTGAATCAATTTAAATTTGTTATGTAAAACCTTACCTTTCTTTCAAGTGACAGCTAATATTTGAAGAGAAACCATCTTGAACTTTGATACTTTTTAAAACTTATAGAAACACGTCTTTCTCCTTTGTTCTCATCCAATAGCAAGCAGGAGGTATATGAAGTCTACCATCCTCATCTTCCCTTGGATGTAGCTCTTTCCTTGTACCCATTGCTTGCAAGTCTAGACAAGCCTTCAAATTATCCTTAGTCTTCCCATCAATATTTAATAAAGTCCCCAAAATATTATCGCACACATTTTTCTCTACATGCATCACATCTAGATTATGACATAACAAATTGTGCTCCCAATATGGCAAAGTAAAAAAAAATGCTCTTCTTTTTCCAAGTATCAGAATGAATTGGATTTTTTTTCCAAAAGTAACATGAATGTTATCTACTTGACTTAAAACCATACTTCCTGAAGGTGAAATTGGGGCAACCCTTAATTCTTGAGTGCCATCAAAAGAGGAATCAGTTTGAAATTCATGATTAATATCTAAAAACCAACAATGACCCATGAAACAACATTTACCCCCATGATGTAGCCATAAATAACATGTGTCTTTAGAACAGTGAGGACATGCAAAATGACTTTTAACATTCCAACCAGACAAATCTCCATATGTAGGAAAGTTGTTTATTGTCTACAATAATGTAACACGTAATTGAAATTTCTCTTCAGCAAAAGCATCAAAAGTGTTTACCCCAACTTCCCACAATTCTTTTAACTCTCTTACTAGAGATTGTAAGTAAACATCAATATCATTTCCAGGTCCATTCCTACTTAGAATCACTAAAGAAAGAATAAAACTAGACTCTTTCATAGACAACCAAGGGGGCAAGTTGTACGGTATCACCATAACAGGCCAAACACTATACTTATTGTTCATTGTTCTAAATGGATTAAATCCATCAAAAGCCAAGCCTAGTCTCACATTACGAGGGTCTAAGGCAAAATCAGGATATCACAAATGAAAATATTTCCAAGCAAGAGAGTCAGTTGGATGCCTCAATTTTCCATCTTTCTTACGACCCTCGTCATGCCATAACATAGCGGCAGCTGTTTTTGGAGACATAAACAATTTTTGAAGTCTAGGTTTCAAGGGAAAATGACGTAACACCTTTATAGGTTTCTTTTTTTTACCACTAAAACCACCCTTCAAATCATTATTATCACATTGCACTCACCTAGAAGGACCACACACATAATACGACTCTTCATTTGGTCTCTCATTAAGGTACAACATATAATCATTTGGACAAGGATGAATCTTGTCATCCCAAGACCTAATTCCTTAATCATGTTCTTAGTTTCACGATAGGAATTAGGCAAAGTTTCACCCTCATGAAGAATCCTTTTCAATAGTGAAAGGAGTAAATTGAATAACTCATTACTCATCCCACCAGAAACCTTTATTGGAAACAACTCTAAGATGACTGAAAATCTAGACATTTTATTGAATCTCGAGTAGAGTTCTTGGTTTAAATCATCTAACAACTTATAAAACTTAGTTGCTTCAACATTTAGCTCTTCTTGGGATTGTCTAGGATCACTTCCTCCACCAGAAAATTGAGATAAGTTAATCTCAGTCTCATATTCAACTCCTAAACTCTCTTTAACATTAACATCTCGAAGTTCTTGAGAGGTTTCTGGTAAATGAGACTCATAAGCATACAATAAAGTCTTGCCATGACAAACCCAATGAGTATAACCAAATAAAAACCCATTGCAAATCAAATGCTCTTGTACAGCTTCTTATGGTTTCCAACACAAATTGACACATTTTATGCATGGACATAAGATCATGCCATCTCGACATGCATTCTCAAGTGCAAATCTTAAAAATTGGCTCACCCATTGCATATATTCACTACTAAACTTAGACTTTCCAATCCAACTCTTATCCATGGTTGTAGTAGTGATGGCAAAAGAAAACAACCAATGAAGGAGAACACAACCTAGAAAACAACAAAGCAACTGGATTATGTATCTATAATTTATATGTGTATATAAAACCAACCTAGCCTAGATCACATGTAAATCAAAGAAAGGCAAGCAAGGTTCAAGAAATGCATTACAGATCACATGTAAATCAAGCGTCAGTTCAAAGATTTGTGCACATGGATAATTCATAAATAAAGTTGATGAACTTCCAAAATGTAATTGCATAAAAAAGGATAATTTTAAATCATAGGTAAGCAAACTTACGTGAAGCAACTCTAGGTTTCCAATACCAGAGGGGTTTTGATCCAAAACTTGCAAGTAAAGATTGGTTAGGCTAGCATACAAACTGAAAAAATCAAGTTTAATTGACTAGCATAATATGAGGCATTCTCCAGCAAAATGGTAAATTATTAAATGGTCAATAAATGCCAATAGGGTTTTTGATTTGTTATTAGTTGATATTGTTTATATTGTTGATTTATCTTACAAAACATTACATAGAGGACTTGGTAAGCTACAACTACCAGGGCCATCAATTGAACATTGTGGTGTTTATTTCTCGGATGAGTTTACTATGCAAAAATTTGTCTAGAAATAAATAGAAAATCATTAAATTTTGTCCCCTATCTTGTTTTTGTTTGTTTTCTCTTGGCCTCATAGTATTCTTCCTCATCATCATCATTACTATTCTTGGGAACACTTCTAAGATGTAATTGCATAAAAAAAATGAACAACGGACATCGAGTAAAATCATCTCAAACAACAAAGTCAAAACAAGTCTTAATAGAAAGCAAGATAACATGAAGGCTATAGCAAATTGAAACTTTAAATATATCAATATTCCCTTTAATTTAGGAAAATAAATGGTCTGCAGTTCCTAAGCCTAAAGTGAAATCAAGCAATCAAAATTCCATTAAGAATACTAACCATCAAGATTGCAAACGAATCAGAGACAACAACATTGCCATCAACTACAACTAGAACTAGAACAAAATATAGAGGGTTCACCTTCTCAAACTCTACAACAAAAATATAATTTTAGCAAGTCAAAAGCTGCAGTGATAATCCCACATATTGCTATAACAATAGTTCTTAGAAACTTATATATGAAACTTAGTAATTATCTAAAGAAAACAACTCAACACCTTATATAAATAGTGCACAACATAAAACATGAGAATAGTTCATTAAATTTACTATCCTTATCAAATATTCAATCTTTACTTATCCTTCATATGGAAAACAAACAATCAATGAGCACATGGATTCTAAAATCTAATGATTAAACAATAGAGGTAATTGTAGGATTATTTTGTTAAATATGTTAGCTTATTCGAACTATACAACCACTTGGTCCCTAAAATTGAATATAGCATCACATTCTTGTAATTATTTTTAGTCAACACATTCTTGTAAGTTAAATAATTTATAAATAGGCAATTCTACCATTAAAATTAATACATGTAAGTGTGACTTCAAACTAAAACAATAAACCTCAAATTATCAAGGTGGAGGTGTAATTATTTATATCATCTTCCTTTAAATTCTTTATTGTAATTAAAATCTTTAAAAAATATCATAAATCTATTTTTACAAAAAATAAAATTGAAATAATTCATTCAACATTAATTATTAGCATTATACAAAGTTAGTATTCAAAATAATTCAATATTAAAAATTTAACACTAAATGTATTCGCATTAAAAATTCCCATTTGTAAAAAATCATCCAAGTAACTAATATTCTTGATGAAGGAACTAGATGAAAAAAAAGTGAAGGATTTCATCTTTTTGCATGGAAGCAAAACTTGTGGCATTACCTATAAAAGCCCAAGCTTTTTCAAATTGGGAGCTTGATTAGGAATTACAAAAAGAGCACCTATTCCAAGATGGAAGATAAGCAGTTAGAATAAATAGTAAACATTTTCTGGAACCAGTTGCATATGTTAATTGTATGAAAATGAACATCAAACAACTAAGTAATGAAGAAAAAGAAACAGAGGAAACAAAAATGTGATACACTTTATGATAATAACATATTGTTTTGTGCTGTAGCATTAAATTATCTACAGAACTTGGTAGTATAACGTCATGATGTTGTTAAGTAAACAAATAGTGATATTTGAAACCAAGCATGACAAGTCATCAACAGTAGAATATATGAGGTAAAACCATTATTACTAACAAAATGAGCTTCGTTTTTCTTTTTGGAAGGAAGGGGAGGTTGTGATTAGCAAAACATTGAAAGAAAAGTCAGTTTTCAAAATGTGACCCAATTTATCCAAAAAGGAAAGAAAGAACATATTATCATATGCTATTTTATTTGAATTGCATAGCAATGATACATGTCCAGCAATCAACATATGCTCTATTAGTTATGAATTCTATAATGCCCAAACTACAACAATTACATTCCATGGGAAATAAAAAGGAAAAATTTTTTAAAAAAAGATTGTTCCAGTGTTCTATTAATCTATTTAATAAACAAACTCTAGGAACATATAAATTTAACAAAATAAATTCCAAAAAATGTTAAATAAATAAATAGCTTACAAATAAATAGGATGCCTAAACTTTTTGGAAAGAAACATAGATCTGGAGGACTAAAAATATATAAAAGTAAAAAAAAAAAACTCCAAACTAATAGTTTACCTTTTGGATTTGGAGAAAACTTGAAAAGAAACGCAATATTGATGATTTTGAGAGGGCAACACTGTTTCTGAAAGGGGAACAATGGAGTATAGTTGAAGATTCACCGGAGCAGCGAAGTGGGAGAGGTGTGATGATGGTAGTGTTGCAAAGGTGACGATGTGAGAGCAAAGCTATCGGAGAAAGAGGCTTTAGATTAATGGGGAGGAAAATGAAAATTTGGAGAAAGAGGCTTTAGATTACACTTCAAATTAAACGGAAAAAAGAAAATTTCAGGACTGACTGTAACGTCCCGTTACGTCCTTTTTTATTACAAATACCAACTAACTTTTTCTTTCACATAAGGTTTGGTTAGGCTGTTTGTCGAGTCATCTTTTCTTCTTATACTTACATTGCATCATTTAATATTGCGATATTAACTTCAATTGAAAAATATTTCGTACACACATACGTGAGTCGATACAACCATGAGTTTAAACTTCTTTATACATATATACTAATCCCTTTAATAGTTTACATCCCCAACCTAATGTAATATACATCACTGTACTGTACTACCGTATGAAATACATAACAAACTAAATATACCTTTAAGGAATAGGAAGCATGCCTCAAAGGAATACCGTATAATCCAAAAGCTCTTCTATCGAGAGAGAAAATCACTACAAATAATCTGAGTGAAATAATGTAAATGAGTGAGTTTACACTCAGTAAGAAATATATATAAAAGAGCGTACTATGCCACTATATGCAGTTTTCCTGCTTGGCTTTATAATATCATGTAGGATTCTTGTAAAAACATATACCATATAAGTTCGTCAAATACCATATAACATAAAATCAAATCTTATAAATCACTTACATATATCCAAATAAATCAAATACTTTCATATGTATCAAATCACTTGAAAGCACATATACAAATAACTTCATATAAGTTGTGGAGACGGTTAACACCCATTAGAATCATGCACCAAATAAATCCCGTAAAGGATGCACATATAAAGTGGCGTACCCACGTATGAGCCAGGGCTTCTCCCTTAAGCCAAACACATATGAGAGACAAATGGTCATAGTCGATAAGCCACAGTGAACACTAGTTAGGTGATAACTGTGGTACTGAGGACTTGACTAGAGTCCTTCAGCCAAATACAAATAATAAACACATAATTATGCATGATTACCAAAGGAGTCAACAATCTCAAAACATTGGTTATAAAATTATCACTTTTCGAAAACCATTAATAATCATAAGCATTCTTATATACTTTAATGGAAATCAACAATGTGGGTGAAATGACTAAAATACCCTTAACAATAAAGTCACTTAATTTTCAACATTTTCAAGAAGTTGTCTTCTTACCAGTTAAGTATTTTGAGCCCATGATTTATATTTCACCACTTTGAGATCCATCCAGATTATAGATTGTCTTGTGGGGTGCACTTGGTACATTTCCTTCTTTACCTATAATACATAATGTAACTTCTCAATATAATTTATTTAAGCATTCTAACTTGAAATACTATACAAATATGGGAAGATTAAAGGAAATTATGGATTTCACATTCTCCCCACCTTTAGAAATTTGGTCTTCCAAATTTGAATCGGGCTATCTCTCAAATAGTTCAAGATACTTTTCTTTCATTAAGCTTTCTAGCTCCAACATGGCTTCTTCCGTAGTATGATATTGTCAGAGAACCTTGACTGGTGGTATTATCTTAGATCGTAACACTTTCTCTTTTCTGTCCAAAATCCGAACCGACTTCTCCACATAGCTCATGTCCCCTCGTGTCTCCAAAGGTTCATATTCTATGACATGAGATGGATCCGGATTATACTTCCGAAGCATGGACACGTGAAAGACATTATGTACTCCCGATAGCTCCGGAGGTAGTGCTAATTGGTATGCAACATCTCCCACAAGGTCTATGATTTCAAATGGCTCGATATAGCGAGGACTAAGTTTACCTCTTCTACCAAACCTCGTGATTCCTTTGAAAGGAGAAACTTTCAAAAATACCAAATCTCCAATAGAAAACTCCAGTGGTCTACGCCGAACATCTGCATGACTCTTTTGTCGGCTCTAAGCTATCTTAAATCTTTGACAAATCAGCTTGACATCCTCAGAGGCCTGCTAAACTAAGTCTGGAGCTAACAATTTACGCTCGCCTATTTCTTCCTAACCAATCGGGGATCGACACCTTCTACTATATAAAGCTTCATATGGTGCCATCCCAATACTTGAATGATAACTATTGTTGTAAGCAAACTCGGCTAATGACAAATGATCATCCTAGGAGCCCTTGAAATCTAAAGCACAGGCTCTCAACATATCCTCTAGCGTCTGAATGGTGCGCTCGGATTGACCATTAGTTTGCGGATGGAAAGTCGTGCTAAAGTTCACATGAGATCCCATGCCTTCTTGGAAATGTTCCTAAAAATAAGAAGTAAACCTGGAATCTCTGTCGGAGGTAATGCTCACTGGAACCCCATGTAATCAAACAATCGCTTTAACATATAAATCTACCAAAGTGCTAAGTGAGTCTGTAGCTTTGATAGGTAGAAAGTGAGCGAACTTAGTTAATCAATCCACAATCACCCAAATGATATCATGGCTCTTTCTGGATCGAGGCAATCCCATAACAAAATCCATCGTAATGTGCTCCCATTTCCATATAGGTATAGGTAGAGGCTGTAACAACCCAGCCAGTCTTTGGTGCTCCACCTTAACTTGCTGGCATGTGAGACACTTCGCCGCAAATTTTGCCACGTCTCTTTTCATGCCAATCCACCAATACACCTTACGTAGATTATGATACATCTTAGTATTTCTTGGATGCAACGTGTACTTAGTGGAATGTGCTTCAGTCAAAATCAACTTCTTCAACCTTTTTGTCATTAGTGGAATGTGCTTCAGTCAAAATCGATCCATACTGTGAAGGCTGGGAATGATTGGATTGCTCAGGGATTTGCCACCTTAGTTTCCTCACTTATTCGTATTGTCCTCTTTGGGTCCACCAACCCTCATGGTTTTATTGGGGAATAACACCCCAATTCATGTCTGGAGGGATTCAACCCTTATCATCACGCCAGAGTCGAATACCTTCTAACCAATTGTCTGGGGTGGCAAATCCATGGCCAACCCAAGCACTCATAGGTGCTTGGGTTGGCTAGGGAGTGCCTAGGTTGGCCAGGGGATTTGCCACCCTAGAACCATTGACTTACACCTATTGTCCTCTTTAGATCTACTGACTGTCAAAGTTTTGTCGAGGAATAACACTCCAATTTGCGTCCGGAGAGATTCGAACCATTGTCATCACACAAGAGTCGAATACTTCTTAACCAAGTGGTTTCACTTGCTCCTACTAATGTGGGAGTAGGAACTTAAATAAGAGGCAGAGGTAAACTACTGCAGCAAGGAGAGGAGACTGAGAATGAGAGAAAATGATAGAGAGCTGTAAGGGAGAAGCCTAGCAAATGAAATGGGAGAGAGCAATAGGGAGAAGAAAATCTAGCAGTGACAAGGAACTTCCATTATTGAGAAATTGAAGCAAACCGAGGAGGCCAACAACCTGAAGAAACTAAAGAAAAATAAAGTGAATAGGCTAAGAGAAAGAGAGCAGTAATTTTAGTGAGAGTTAAGAGTGATTTTCAAAACACGTATGTGTCACAATCCGATTATCGAAAATCAAAACTAACTTTTTCCTTTTTAATTATAGTTGGTTGAGCTGTCTGTTGTATCCTTACTCAGATCCATCATTCGTCAACTATCTATATTCCATATTTATTTGACCGATTCATTCTTTAAGATATGAACCATAAAATTTCGACTTCAATTTCATATGTGTGTGTGTGTGTGTGTGTGTGTGTGTGTGTGTGTGTATATATATATGAAATTCCTCAAATAACATTTAGTACACTACAGTTCAATTTACATCCCATACATGATAATTTACACAAAATAGTATTGTACAAAGGTAGTTCGGACATATAAAGGTAAAACAATATACCTCTACAGTGCTCAAGTAACCACTTGAGGAATACTATAGTCAAAATCCTCCTACGCAGAAAGAGAAACTGTTGCAAGTAATCTCAGAGGAAAATACGGGGGTAAGCTTATACTCAGTAAGAAATATATAGAAAATAGCTAATACTATGCATATCTATATGCGTGTATTTTAAAACATGACTTTACACTCAAAATCATTAACAATACAGTATTTGGGCACACAATCGAAAAAGATACTATAATCGGTTAGATAACTCGGTTGAGCATAGAATGATGCTTTAAAGCACCTCACTTGTCTTGGTCTCTAATTTCGACAATAGAGAATTTATTAGAAAATTATTTGATCAAATAGTTCAATAGACACTCAAAAAACTATATAGTAAACAGTTTCCAGTAAATAGTACTGCATTCATTCTGATAAAACAGTTTAATATATACTTCGTAAGCGATACAGTAAGCATTTCCAGTAAACAATACGAAAATCAATCTAATAAAACATGTTCAGTAAACACTCAGAAATCAGTATAGTAAATAGCACAGTGGAGACAAGGCAACACCTGATAGAATTATGCAATATCAGTATCCCAACAAGGAATAATAGTAAGACATATGGCTATAGTCAAAAGGGGTGCATAAAGTACACGGGTCAGGTGACAGTTGTGGGTGCTAAAGACGTGACCAAGGTCAACTAGCAACAGTACACACACACTCAAAATAGCATGATATACCCAAAGGCTACTATGGAGCCAACAATCTCAAAACAGTTCATAAACCAATTGGAGTCGTTTACGGAGAACAATTCAATAAACCATATGTTCAATCAGTTCATAAATCTTTTGAAGCAGTAACAACTGCAGTTAAGGTATAAAAATTCACCAAATATTCTCAGTTTAGCAAACAATATTCGAAATATTTTATTTACGTATAAGAGTCATACTAAAACTTTTGTGTACCTTGAAGAATATGAAAATCATTGAAAATCTTTTCGCAAACTGAGTTTCAAATCTACGCACACTTAAAGGTTTACATGGAAGCTTGACTTAATCACACCTTCATTTTAATTCCTTTTGTAAAAATAGTGCCAAATGGTGATTTTAGGGTTTTACGTTTGATTTAGAAAATTTCAATAGCATAACGGTACTACCTATCTAACCCTCATGCACGAAAACATAATTTAATATCCACAATTCCAATGTTCCAATTTCAATCCAAATCACAATATTCAATCTTATAAAAGTCTCATTTCATCATTTCAATGTGTCACAATATTCCTATGCCTCTTACATATATCCCTTACCACTCAAATTACGCTGTGCTACTTATAGCACCAATATATACTCCTCACTTCTAAGTTGCAAAATACCATACAAACATTGTTAATTTACCACACTTCAATTATAACAATTATATAACTCCTTGAGATCTACTACATTGTCTATTGTAGCTGTAAATCTAGTTAACTTCATATCAGTGTTTACATTGCAACTACCGTCGAAACACCTCCTTTTTCGGTTCTTACTTCACCAACAGTCTTGTAACAATTTATACATTATTCTGGGACCCAAATTGCATTGAATTGAGCATGGTTTCACCATGCCCTTCACTTGGCCGAATTGGATTCTCTCTCCTACAAACGTCATTTCTTCAATTTAAAGCTAAATTCATGTCCTACACCCCCTCTACATTAATTCTACATCATTTTTTCATTGAGTAACATCATATTCGTGCATGGGTGTGCTTGGTTGAAACCCCAAGGAAAGGATTTTCATAGTTTCAATTCAATTCAAGCTTAAATATATACTTAAACACCTTAAACACATGACAAAATATAATTAAATCACAAAAATTTAACTTTCTCTCACCTCCTTCACCTTTTCTGAATCTTCAAGGGTGTGATTCACTATGGAAATGGTCACTCCAACACTTGGTTTGAAGATATGTTGTATAGGGAAGGGAGATGAGCAAGTTTGCTTAAGGTGGTTTAGGGTTTTAAGGTAGTTTAGGTAATGTTTTAAGTGATTTTTCCTCTCTAAATAAAGCTTCAACAATGATGGATGAAGAAGAAGAAGAGAGGCCAACCAAAATGGAAGAAATGTGTAGAAAAGTCTAAATTTAAAAATATCTTTTAAGGTAAATTATAAAAATGCCCTTATGCTTATCAAAAATTTCAATTTTGCCCTTCACTATTTAATTCATGTTTGAACATTCAGTCTAACCTCCAAAATATTTTATTCACTCATAAAATATATCTATTTAACTCATTCCAATCATTGATTAGGCTTTTGGTAGGGTTCGACTGGTCATAGGGGCAAAATTATCCAAATAGCTTTAACAATCTAATCTTGTAGTTTTTAACAGTTTTGTGTGATCTAATTTATCAGTTAAAATGGTGTGAGACTTTTTCACATAAGGATTCATATAGGATAGTCAGTTGATCAAAAGTTAACTTAGTTTGATCATAATTCACGAGAGTTTTCTTGGCCTATGGACTTAATCGTCGTTTTTGTTATTGTTACATGCTTTTCAAAACGTGCATAAATAGATGAGTTTGAGATACAGATTCTTACCATCTCCATATTTAGCTCTGAATGTCCTACTATCAAGTTTCATCCTTATCGGAGCAATAAAAGTCTAGTGGGGCCCATAGTCCAGTTCTCTTTTATGTCTACAAGGCATAAGGCATTTGAATAATCATGAGATATCTTATTTTCCTAGCTTCCTTAATAGTATATAAAGGTACTAGAAAATGTGAATCTGACATATATTCATTTATTTATATTTTATTTTAATTATATATATATTATATGTATATTTTTATATTACTATTTATATACAATAGTAATATATATATATATATATATTTATGTTCCTTTATATTAGATTTATATATATTTCTATACTTAATATATATATTTTCTTATTTATATTATATATATTTGTTCTTGTAATTATCTAGTCACTTATAGATATACATGCACTTAGGTGTTATATGTGCATTTATATAATCATTAACTTATTTCCTTAATGTATAAAGATATCAATATATTTTCTTTATTGAATTAATATATATATATATATACATATATATATATATATATATATATATATATATATATATATATATATATATAGAATAACTAATTGTTAAATGCACTAAACTCAAATTTTCGATTTCATTACTTAAGATGATAAAAATTTTAGAATACATCTCAATACTTAGTTTATTTATTTACATAATTGGTACGAAAAATTTGCAATCTCTCCATCTTAGAAAATTTGGTCTTCTAGATTTTCCATGTCCAACTTACAAAGGTGAGGGTATATTTCCTTCATCAAACTCTTTAACTCCCATGTAGTTCTTCTGACGAGTGATGATGTCAAAGTACTTTCACTAAAGGGATTCTATTAGACCTCAATATCTTATCTTTCCTATCTAAGATCCGAATAGATCTCTTAACATAACTCAAGTCCTACCTGATCTCCAAAGATTCATACTCAATGATATGAGAGTGGTCCAGATGGTACTTCCTCAACATAGACATATGGAAGATGTTATGCACATGTAATAGCTCAGGAAGTAGTGTTAGTCGATGTGCCATGTCACCAATCCTCTTTAGTATCTCAAACGGACCAATCTAATGTGGAATCAGCTTTTCTTTCCTACCAAACCTCATTATACCCTTAGACGAAGAGATTTTCAAAAAAACTTTATCCCCTACTTAAAATTTTAAGAGTCACTTCCGATTATCAGTATAACTCGTCTGTCTATTCTAGGCTGTCCTCAGTCTATCACACATCAACCTCACATCTTCAAAAGCTTTTCCTACTAACTCTGGAGCAAATATATTTCTTTCACCTACCTCTTCTCAGCCAATAGGGGATCTACACCTATGTCCATACAGCGCCTTGTACGGTGCCATTCCAATGCACCTTTGCTCTTCACTGGTTCATATCAGCGGACAGCTCTTCATGTTTTCTTGCAGGTTTCTCTCACGGTTCAACTAGCTGCATTCTCTTAGCATCAACCTTGATTCTTTCCCTCTCGAAAATGGCTCATTATCAACACTGAACTAATAGTAACTCTAGTCCCTAAAACCATACCCGAGAGCCCTTGTACACAACCTCTCACTTAGCACCAACAGGCATGAAAACCAACACCTATTAAGGTAAAAATAGCCTTCATTGAACACCAGTTGTTGCTTTAATTTGCTTCTTGACTTGTGGCTATTGTTTCTCGATGACGTGAAGATCTTGTTCAGTTCTCTGCTGCTCGTTTCTTTTTTTCTTTTTTTGCCGAAGGTTGAAAGAAAAAATGCCGAAGGGTGAAAGAAAAAAAGCGTTGGTGGAGGTTGGTAGCTTTGGCTTCTTCAAGAAGCTGATTCTCCCTCCACTAATATATATATATATATATATATATATGTATGTATGTATGTATATATAAATGTATTTATAATAGATACAATTTGTGCATTAGGTATAGCTTATAGGTCTTATATATATATATATATATATATATATATATATAAAATACTTGTTTTATTAACTTAGTTATATATTTATATGTATTATATATGTGTATATTTGTCTTAAGTTATTAGTTTTATATATATAATGTATCGATAATTTATATTTTAATGTCTCATGTTACTCACATAATCTATATATACATATAGATATTTATACCACACTCATGCTTAGTATCCTTTTACTTGCATTTTCCTAGGTTACATGCTTAACATATTTAATTACCATGCTATTTACACATACGAGGTTATGTGTGTGTATATATATATTTGTCCTTACACTTAATCACATAATATACACACACATTGGATTCATATATGATGGACTGATATTGTATAGCCCCTATACATTATTAATACATCAGTAATTGATATTTCATCAATAAGTAAACTAAGAACAAATCAAGCCCTTAAAAATAAATAAAGATATAATTTTTTTTTCAATTTACTCATAATGACTTATTGATAAGGTGTCAATCTCTAGTGCATTAACAATGTATAGAGATTATATACTGTCAGTGCATTATATATAAAACCATATACATTTATATATATAGATACATACATACATACATATATCTATATATATATATATATACACCTTACCATGCACTTAGATTTATATATATTAATGTAATATATACAACGCCCTATCTTATAATTCTTTACATTTTACACTTAAACTCATATAAGGCTTTAGATGAGTTTAGGAGTTTAAGATTTGACTAAACATTTAGGATTTGACCTGTTGGTCTTACCTTGGGGTTTTAATACCGGCTGCTTCTTCCTCCTTATTGTCATCTCCTTTGCATCCCTACACCAACACCGGAGTGTTATTATTGAATTAATTAAAGATTAATTTAATTCAGATAAAAAAATCACGATTATTAAAAAAAAGGAAGAAACGTTTATGGAAAGAATTCCATTCGACCGACAAAGCAAAAGAATTTTATTAGCAAAAAGTGCATTGTTATAATTGCCTGATTGAGAGTTGAAAATATGAGACAAAAGCTAGTAGTTAGCAAAAGGTTCATTGGACTCTTTCAGCGGGGCAAATACCGCAATTTCTTGGCACGAGTTTGAATGAAATTGCAAGATGTATCCAAAATTAAGACAAAATAAGGAGACTGACTTTACAGTCAAAACTCAAAAGTCTTTAGGCCTGACCATTTCAACGCCTTAAACTAATTTGTCCGATGTTTTTTTTTTTAAATTGTTTTGTGCAACTGTCTGTCACTAACTTTTCTACTATACACTGTACCGGTTATCATCTGTTTGAAATACATCATTATTAAAAATAATTATTCATTAGCTAAGGACTGTAAATTTTGTTAATTACCTGTTAAAAGAACCAATTAAAGTTGAATATCTTTAATACCGAATAGATTTAGCTGCGGTTAAAATGAAAATTTTGTGTCAGTTCAAAAAATTGGTAAAAACAATGTAGTGAAACGTTTTTTTTTAAGATCCAAATGTAGATAAATTGTTTCAATTTTTACATTGAAATAAAATGTGTTTAAATAAATAAACAAATATTAATTGCATTCTATTTAGGTTAAGCAAAAAAAAAAAAAAGAATTGCATTCTATCTAGTGAACAAATTCAAGACCTATATCATTTGCATTTCCCATTGACAATGTAGTAAGTGTGTTGATCAGGTTCAAAATAATATATGACTAAAGTTTAGGGTTTAGCTATTCTAATAAGGTTTAATTAGTGCATGATTATATATACCCCAAAGATAGCCTCATAATGAATTCTTGACAGGAAATAGTGACCAGAAAACTATTATTAGGTATTAATTCTAACTTATTTGTCCAGAAAATACCAGACGACAATAGTTGGTTCTATCTTAGTATTGAAACGCTAAAATTAATACTTTATTAGATAATAGGAAAATGCCCGCACTTGGCTGTGGGGTGTTGTTTTTAGAGAAAGTTAAGTTTTTGTTTATCCAACAAACGCTAAGGTTTTTGTAACCGCCGTAAATTGGCACCAAAGCATGGGCGATCAAGCGAGATACTGGTCAGAAGATCATGGGCGAGTAAGTGCTCAAAATACTGGTGCTAACATGATGGCGATAACGCAATTGAGATACTGGCACTAAGGTCGAGGGCGAGCTAGTGCCCAAGATATTGTCAGTGAACAAAAAGAGTAGTTGGTTGTAGCTCGGATGTAAATAGGCGACCATAAGGTGCGACCGGGCGATTTACAGTTGCATTATGGCAAGCACTCAGAGATTCCACTATTTGGGCGTAGTAGGCTATTTTAGCTTCTAAAACTTTGTTTTGGGCGAGTAATTATGTAACCGCCGTAACAAAGAAAAATAATGGATAAATAACAGCAGAATAAAGAGTAAGGTTTATTTTATATAAGTTTGGGAATGGTTTTTTTTTGGGATTGAATTTTTTTGTTATATAATTTTATATAACTTTATTTCATAATGGTTAAAAAATTTATTTTACATAAGTTTTTATTTGTACATGGAAAATTTTTGTTATGTAATTTTATTTATCATTTGTTTATTTTTTACATATATTATAAAGGAATTTTTTTGGTTATAAATATATGTAATTTATTTGGTTTTTTTTTTTGTTAATGTAGATTTATATCACAGCAGCACTTTAAGAGATTGCCAAAGTTCCAACAACTCGCAAAAACTACAGCACTTCAACAGCTCGCCAAAACTCTAGCAACACTCCGACAGCTTGCCATTGTGTTTCGTCTCACCAACATCGAGGCACCTTAACAGCTCAGCATTCTGTTTCACCTCACCAATATGGAGGCAGTACTTCAACAGCTCAACATTCTGAAATACCCGCATCACCTCCACTTAACAGTTGTTACCATGATTTTTTGGAAGTTAGTTACCAATAGAACGTTATTCTAGATTTCTGTGTATTCAATAGCTTCTATAATCTTCCATGAGATGCTATATATACTCTGTTTATGTTTTAAAGCAAGTAAAACAAATCTTTTTTGGCTTGATTCACACATTTGTAATATGGTATGTAAGGACCTCGACCTAGTCCACACAATAGGGTCGCCCATCCTTACAAAGTGAGGGGCGGTCGCAGTGCCCGCGCAAGCCAACTTGCGCAAGGGCACAAGGTAGTGCAAGCTTTACAACAATTTTCGACATCCTTTACAACAATTTCACACTTTGGCTATATCCATGGCTTGGCGAGCATATTCTGGCTATATCCATGGCGTGGGGAGCATAGGCTAGTTGCGCGAGGCTCGCCTGCGATAGGGTCCTCAGTCACCCAAGCTGGGGCTTAGGCAAGGGCACGCATTGCACGCAAGCAAGCTTGTGCGCAAGAAAGGGGAAAAATGAGGGAAAAAGTGAGCTGAAGGAGAAAGAGCAAAAACGTCATTTTACATAGGCGTATTTTTATCTTTTAATGCCTTGTAGTAGAAATAGCAAAAAATGTAGTGCATTTAGAATTCCTCCAGTTGCACTCATAAATGTTCTTACATTACATGGTGTAACTACATGAGCGTGTCTTGTGGGTCAAGTTCGATAAGATGGGCTTATTGGGCTTTCTGAAGGTGATACTAACATACTTCATTCTTTGAGTCTCTTTATTGCTCAAAGTATTATTTGGTTTGACAATGCTGTTGAATGTTGGAGTTTTGGCAAGCTGTTGGAGTGCTGCTGGATCTTTGGCGAGCTGTTGCAATGCTGGAGTTTTGGCAAGCTGGTATATGCTTCTGTGATAATTTATTTGCGTTAACATAACAAAAAAAATCCATACCATTTAATTCAACAAATTAAAAAAAACAACAAAGAAATAGAAGCCATTAAAAAAAACCTTTTAAAAGAAGAATAGAAACAGAAAAAAGGAAAAACCACCCAATTCACAGTCGTCTAAATCATTAATAAAAATAGGACTAATCCATAAATTTAATTCATGCACAACATAAAACCAATCGAAAAAAAATTTGACATCGCTATCTGAAATCAATAGATAACAAAGCAAACATTCCAACAGAAAAAATGAGAATTTCTAAACCGACCCCACATTTTGCTGAGTTTACCCCACCTCGTTATTACACAGTAAATTTAGCTTATAAAATGGTGATTTTAACCCTGCAAGATCACGCTGCCACGACCCTTACGCAAGGAAATTTGCGCAAAGCTTCATACTTCGCACAAGTTTGCTTGCACGAAAGTCGCATGTTTGCGCAAGTGAACTTGTGTGAACTGCGCATGTTCGCCCAAGTGAAGTTGGGCGAACTGAACATGTTCGCCCAACTTCACTTGGGCGAACATGTGCAGTTCGCGTAAGTTGGGCGAATTGCACATGTTAGCGGAAGTTCGCTTGTGTGAACTATGCATATATGCGCAAGCGAGCCTCAGCCCAACACACATTCCCCTTACAATACCTATTAAATTTACAGAAGAATTTTACCTAAACAGTAGGAGCCTCGTACTAGGAAGGAGGAATAAGGAAGAAGGAGAAGGAGGAAGAAGAAAGAAGGAAGATGGAGGCGGTTGCTGTGAAAGCAAATAAGGGTAAAAATGTCTTTTAGTTACTAGGGTTGTTTGGGTGGGGTAGGTTTAGTAATATATGGGGTGCAAATAGAATTTCCCAAAAAAAATACAAATGAACAGAAAAAATAAAAATAATAATAATAACATCTACATTACCTCTAAAAGCAAAAAAACCAAAGCACCCACACATTGCAAAGGAGCAAAACTCTATGAAATCCAAGAGATTGGAAAGAAAAAAGAAATTAGGAAAAATTAATGACAAACCCATGCATGTCGAAACCTAAAAAAAAAAAAAGAAAAACAACATCTGATGGTGTTAGATATGTTGATACATAATAAACCCATGCATGACCATGTAGTCACCATTGAAGCAATTCAAAAAAAAAACATACCGATCAACACGTGATGCAAAGGGAAAAAAAAGCATAGCTTCAGCCAAATCAATCTCTGGCCAAACGTTTATTTCCCTCCCTGCTCTATGAGTTTACAAAATAGAAGACACTCCGTTTGGAAAAGAGAAGACATGAGTCAAACAAACTTTCAATGCATGTTTGACATCTGTCAGCAAAACAACTTCAGCTATAAAATGCAACAAACGCAGCTGTCTATACGCGGGTCCTTTTGTCGCTGCACCTGCCATCTTCAGCTACTTCAATTCAACCCAAAATCAGACATACACGCATCATCACCAATTGCTTCAATTCACCCAATCACTGTTCAAAGCTATCTTTAATAGTAAAGGGTTGTATGAAACCGTTACACCCCGTCAGTATATATCCCTTCCATTCATATCATGCCACGTAATCTCAATATTGTAAAAAGTCAATCATTTATTATCAGAATCATTAATATCACTACAGCATATACCAGCTCACCAAACTCCAGCACTCCAACAGCTTGCCAAAACTCCAACACTTCAACAGCTCGCCAAACTGCCTTAGTCTCTAATCCCCTCACTGGTTCAAACTATCAGTTATGGGCAAGAGCCATGCGCATGGCATTACTCTCTAAAAACAAGCTGAAGTTCGTTGATGGCTCCATAAAAATGCCAGATCGAAACAATCCACTATACCTTGCTTGGGAATAATGTAACACCATGGTAATCTCTTGGTTACTTCATTCGCTGAGCCCTTCAATTGCTTCTAATGCCTCTAAAGTTTGGCAAGATCTTAGAGATAGATTTGCACAAAGTATTTCAAATAAAATGCTGAGCTGTTAAGGTGCCTCGATGTTGGTGGGGTGAAAATAGAATGGCGAGTTGTTGGAGTGCTGCTGGAGTTTTGGCGAGCTATTGGAGTGCTGGAGTTTTTACAATATTGTGATTACATGGCATGATATAAATGGAAGGGATATATGCTGACGTGGTGTAACGGTTTCATACAATCCTTTCTCTGTTCTTTAATAGTATGTTATTGATGTATGTTTGACATCTGTCAGTAGAACAACTTTAGCTATAAAAAGCAACAAACACAGCTATCTATACGAGGGTCTTTTTGCCGCTACACGTGCCATCTTCAGCTACTTTAATTCAACCCAAAATCAGACATACATGCTATTACGATAGTTGAATCAAAGAAAATAGAAATTTCTATAGCTGTGTAGATTGGCGAGTGGTTATGCTGTTGTGCGGATTGGCGAGCTATAAGGTTGGCGATCTGTTATGATGTTGTTTGGATTGGCGATCTATGAGGTTGGTGAGCGGTTATGCAGTTGTGTAGATCACCAATCCACACAACAGCATAACGGCTCGCCAATTAACACAACTGCATAACCTCTTGCCAATCATAATACACGCGTCATCACCAATTGCTTCAATTGACAAAACACTGTTTAAAGCTATCTTTAATAGTATGTATTGAATTGTGAATCAGTATATTTTGTATTGTATTTAAAAGGATAACCTCAAGAATATTCCATCAACCCATTTTTGCAAGGAATGTGCTGGACCGCTTGATTGAATCATTGCCTAATCCAAGTAGCCTATTTGTTCTTGATTTGACGTCTAAAACGATTTTAATGAAGTATATTTGGGATTAGATTTATTCATAAGTCGGGTTATTTATTCAAATTCGAATATTTGTTCAATTTTTGAATAGATTTAAACAAAAATATTAAGCTTATAAAATGAATTTAGGCTAATAAATAGGCCTAATTAAAAAATAGACTGAATATTCGTCTTGCATTTAAAAGCTCAGTCTGGGCCAGTTTTTGCTAACCAATATTATAAGAACACTTTTTTATAGTAATGTATACAAAAATTAATTAAATAAAATGTCAACTATTATATAAACTACAATTAAGTAATACTTAATAAATAACTATCTCATACACTGTCAGTGAAGTTTTTTATTTTTATAAGCGGAGTTGAGATGATGACACATGTCTTTTAAAAATATTAAAAAAATAATAAATAAATAAAATACGACATGTGTCATAATCTTAACCTCACTTGTGGAGTTAAAAAAACTCCACTAACAGTGTATAAAATATTAATACATACTCTATTAACAAATTTTTAAATTATAATACTTTAGAATAATTCAAAAGAAACATATAAATTTTAAAGTTATATTATTTATAGTCCATAATTTTTCAAAATTTAAACCACTTATATAATCACAACTCTTTCAAAACTCCAATAATATTAATAATTTATTTCAATTTTTTAATGAAAAGTTAAAATTATATTAATGAAAATGTTCTTAAAATTAATTTAATTAATAATTATGTTGATTCATTTTAAAAGTTATTAATAAATAATTTTATAATTGTAATTCTATAAGATGGAGCACATTGAGCTTAATCTTGAAAAATAACATCATAAATTTTGAGTAATGGTTCAAGTAATGTATTTAAGTTTTGCAATATAAGAGTTTTAAAATATATTACAACATAAATATTAAATTGAAGAAAATAATTTTTTTAAAAGGTAGGCTTTGATAAGCTTGGGTTTTCTTATTGTTTGTAAAAACGAATTTGCATAAAATATCATACTCGAAATTCAGGTCAAGTTGTGCCTAAGTTGACATAAAGTTCCATAATATACTAGTTAGGCCCAACCTGAACCTAGTCCAGCTTATGAATAGAGATGGCAAATGGACGAATTGTATTGGATTTGGATTAGATTATTTTAGATCGGATTATTTTAAGTTAATGAATAATCGGATTATTTCGAGTTCGGATCAAGTTGAGTTCGGTTGATTGAAAACTAGGTCATTCGGATTCATATAAATTCAAATTTAGGTCAGACTAGGTTTAGGTCAAGGAAAAAAATTGTTTCGGATTTGAGTTAAGTTGCATTCGAATTGAGAAAACTTGGATCGTTCAAATTTGGAACATTTCGAGTTTGGTTATTTCATGTTCAAATCAAATTGGATATGGATCATTTTAGGTTTGGTTCTCAGATCATTGAGGTTTAACACTCATATCATGTTAATAATTTTCAAATCGTTAACTTTTAAAAAAATATATAATTATTTTATATAAAAATTAAAATATCAAATTAAATTATTTAATAGTAAACTCTTAATAATATGAAATTATATTACATTAAATATAAAATTAACTTTTTTTTTGGTTCATAGGAGGTAAAAAAGAGTGTCAGGAATCGAATATTGGGCTTAAACCTTCCTAAAAGAGGAAACAACCACTAAACCAAGTTTTGGTTATTAAATATAAAATTAACTTTGTTTATTATAAAAATTATTAATAATTTTTTATTTACAGATATTAAGTATTTATTGCTAATATTTAATGCAGTAATTATTAATTCATTATTAGCTATTGTATTAATATTTATTGTATTCGTCCACATTATTCATTAGTATTCAACAATGAACTGTAAATGAACAAATAACTAAGTAACTTTAAGAAGTTTGACCATCAGAGTTTTCACGAGTAAGATAATGTTAAAACAATACTATTGATATTGGTTAATTGTCTAATTGTCTTAATGGTCTAATCTTAAATTTTTTAAAAATCTAAATTATCAAAATTACTAAAGCATAGTTTTAATTTAATTTTAGTAATCAAACTTTTAATGGGTAATAACAGATATGTATGAGTGCATGGCATGACATAACATGATTTGACTTGAACTCTTGGTTTATTTTTATTAATACATTTAAGTTATAACATTTGAATTTGAGTGTTAATTTTATATTTAACTAAAATAATATAAATATAATTGTGTATATATATACAAGTTATATTATGTAATTATTAAAAATTTTGTTCATAAAAAATGCTTAAGCAGTTCATTTGTTTAATACAACTAATCTTAATACTATTTTCTTTAATATATTATAAAATTACTATATTTAATAATTAAAATAAATAAATACAATGCTCTTATAAAAATTAAAAACTACTTGTTAATATTTATCACTTATCAATAATTAATAAATTAATAAAATTTGAGATATATCTTTGAGCTTTAGGCTATTAAACATTTATTGTTAGTTTTATATTTAGAGCCGGATCATTTCGGGTTCAAGTTAATTTGATTTCCGATTAATTTGGATTTTGACAAATTTAAGTTCGAATAAATTTGGGTTTAAGTCAGGTCAAATATGGATCAATTAGGATTTATATCAGGTCAAGTTCGGGGTAATTTGATTTTGAATTAATTTGGGTTCTTGTCAGTTTGATTATAAGTTAATTTGAATTCAGATCAATTCGGATTTAAGTCAAGTGGATTTTGGGTTGTTGATTTTTTTTAATCAAATCAAATTAGTTGGCTTTGAGTTTGAACTAATTAGGTGAATTTTTCGAGTATGGATCAATTCGAATCTAAATTAATTTAATTTCGAATCAATTAAAATTTTAAATCAGATCGATTTCTAATTAATTTGAATTCTCGTCAATTTGATTTTAAATTATTAAGGATAATTATTCCATACACCGTCAGTAGAGGTTTTTTACTTTATAAACGAGGTTAGAACTATAACACATGTCTTATTTTATTTTTTAATATTTTTATAGGATATCTATCATGATCCTAACATCATTTATGGAGTAAAAAAACTTCATATATGAAATAATATGAAATAATTATTCAATTATTAATCTCTTTAATCAAAACAAATTAGTTGAATTTAAATCTAAGCTAATCGGATGACTTTTCGATTCCGGTCAACTTCAAACCACTAAAATAAGATCGGGTGAGATGGAGACTAAATTTGACTTTTCAAGCAACCTTTTGGTCTTTGGTGCTGAGTCTTCCCCGAAAAGTCCTTCAAACTCCTCGCATGCTGTTATATATGCACAGAATACAAATTCTAAAGCTCAACAAAGAGTGCAAGTGCTTTCATATTTCTAAACCATGGAATACCTGCAACTTTTAGTGCTGCTCTTCTCCATATTTCAGACTCACTTATACTCGGGTATGTGCCAGATGGGAGATCTGGATTCCAGAACTGACAAAGAAGCCTTGCTATCTTTCAAACTCCAGGTCAGTGATCCTCAAAATGCCCTTTCTGGTTGGACACAGAATTCTTCTCATTGCAACTGGGTTGGTATTTCTTGCAGCAGCAATGGATCCCGAGTAGAATCCCTCCAACTAAATAGACTTGGCCTTGTTGGCACCTTAGCCCCTTCCCTCTCAAACCTCACTTTCCTGCGCACACTTAACCTTTCCCACAACTTATTCCATGGTCGATTTCAATTGGAGTTTAGTAGGCTTTCCCTTCTTCAACATGTTGACCTCAGAAATAATTCCATTAATGGAACAGTTCCTGGTTTTCTTTCTGATTGTCATAACCTTGAAACACTTAGATTAACAGGGAACGAATTCATTGGTAGCCTTCCCCCTGAACTAGGCAATCTGCAAAGACTCAGAATCCTTGAAATCTCTATCAACAACCTCACTGGTTCACTTCCTCCTACATTTGGAAACCTTTCTTCTTTAACTCTTCTTGGTCTGGCAAGAAACAAGTTGGTTGGTGAAGTTCCGAGTGAGTTTGGTAACCTTAGAAACCTTCAAGAAATTCAGCTTTCCGATAATCATCTCACTGGCCAAATCCCATATTCTATTTTCAACATTAGTTCTTTAGTTTTCTTGTCTGTAACACAAAATAACCTTTCAGGAATCCTGCCAAATGATATAGGCCTGGCTCTTCCAAATCTCAGGCAACTGTTTTTGGCACTAAACAGGTTTGAAGGAATTATAACTGGTTCTCTATCTAATGCTTCAAACATTGAAGATCTTGACCTTTCGAGAAATAGATTTCACGGGCCAATTCCTCTGCTTGGCAACATGAGGAAACTTACCAAGCTGGATCTTGGTCAAAATTCTCTCTCTTCTACAACGGCTCAGAATCTTCAGTTCATTGATTCTCTTGCAAACTGTACGCAGCTGGAGTTTTTGCAGGTAAATTCCAACAGACTTTCTGGCGAATTTCCCTCAGTCGCGAATCTGTCAAGCACTATGCAACATTTTTGCATTTCTGACAATTTGTTGACTGGTAGTTTTCCACAGGGGATTGAGAAGTTTCAGAATCTCATATCCCTTTCTATTGAGAAGAACTCTTTTACAGGTGATATTCCAAAGAGCATAGCTACACTTGGAAATTTACAAAGTTTTTTGGTCCATCAGAATATGTTATCTGGGGAAATTCCAGAAATCTTTGCTAATTTTACACAAGTTTCTCAAATCCTAATGGGAAATAACCAGTTCTCTGGTAAAATTCCCTCCAGCCTTGGAAACTGCCAGCAGCTACAAACATTGGACCTGTCCTGGAATAAGCTCGATGGAAGCATACCGGAAGAGATTTTCAGGCTTTCTGGTTTAAACTACTTGATTCTGCTAAACAACATGTTTTGGGGTCCTCTCCCAAGTGAAGTCGGTAACTTGAAGCAGCTTCAAGTGATGGATGTTTCTGAGAATAAGTTGTCCGGAAATTTAACTTCATCAATCAGTGGCTGGTCAAGTTTACTATATCTCAACATGTCAAGAAATAATATCAGTGGTGAAATTCCGTATTCATTAGGAAAGTTAATTTCAGTAGAGGTTTTGGATCTCTCTTCTAACAATCTTTTTGGCCCAATCCCGCAAGACTTGGGAGATCTTCTGTCTCTCATAATGTTAAATTTGTCTTTCAATCACTTGGAAGGAGAAGTTCCACCAGGAAAAGTCTTCTCCAATCTCAGCTTGTTTTCTATCCAGGGGAACGATGCCCTCTGCAGTAGTGATCAAGAAATTGCCAGAAATTTGGAACTCCCTCAATGTAACACAAGGGGAAGAAAAAGGAATCACCTGCTCAAAATTTTAGTTTCAACTGCTGCAGCTGTTTTGTTTGTATGTTTGATTTTCTGTTTTGTGTGGGCAATGATATTCAGAAAGAAGAAAAAGGGGGACCAAGGCAGTAAATCTTCACTTTCATTGAAGGGGTTGCCTCCAATGATATCTTACTCTGATATCCGGATTGCTACAAGCAATTTTGCAACTGAAAATCTGATTGGCAAAGGGGGTTTCGGGTCTGTTTATAAAGGTTCATTCAGCACTAGTGACAATGGAGCCTACAGCAACAACACTACACTTGCTGTGAAGGTTCTTGACTTGCAACAAAGCAAAGCCATTAGAAGTTTTCTTGCTGAATGTGAGGCCTTGAGGAATGTTAGGCATCGTAACCTTGTAAAGATCATCACCTCATGCTCAAGCGTCGATCATAAAGGAGATCAATTCAAGGCCTTGGTTATGGAGTTCATGCCCAATGGCAACCTGGATAAGTGGTTATATCCAGAAGGTGAGGAATCTGGATTGTGTTTGACCTTACTTCAGAGACTGAATATTGCCATTGATGTAGCTTCCGCCATGGATTATTTGCACAACGACTGTGAACAACCTGTTGTGCACTGCGATTTGAAACCTGCAAATGTGCTTTTGGATGAAAATATGGCAGCTCATGTGGGGGATTTTGGATTGGCAAGGTTTCTTTCCCAAAATCCATCCCAAGGGGAGAGTAGCACAATCGGACTGAAAGGCTCAATTGGTTACATTGCTCCAGGTCAGTAAACTATATACCCTTGTTAAACATTTTTTTTTAGAAAAAAATACCAATTCTAAGAGGAAAACTTTAACTTCATTTCAGTCTAATTTTTTTTCTTTATTTTTGCTGAATTTACTTGTAGAGTATGGTTTAGGTAGCAAAGCTTCAACCAATGGAGATGTCTATAGTTTTGGAATTCTACTGCTTGAAATGTTCATAGCCAAGAAGCCAACCGATGGGATGTTCATAGAAGGATTAAGCCTTAATAAATTTGCATCAGCAATGGATAGTAATCAAATATTTGAGATTGCTGATCAGAGGCTTTTGAGGAATCGTGGAAGTTTACTACAGAGTTCATTCAACACTTACTCTAGTGACAGCGGCGCCAGCAGCAGCAATGGCAGCACCAACAACAGTGACAGTGATGATTGGCCTAGGAAATATGAAGAATGTTTAGCAGCTGTGATAAGAGTTGGATTATGTTGTGCAGCTCAATCAGCCAAAGACCGTTTATCCATTAGAGAAACCTTGGCAAAGTTGCATGAGATTACGAAAATTTTACTTAATTAAGTACCCATTGGCCTCATTTATCTGCAGAAATCTCTTACTCCATGACTGAGCCTGCTAATATTTTTAATTGGACTCATTCTTGTTAGAAGTATATGAAATTTTTATTTGCATTATCGTGTAGCCATAACCAATTAATTCTTGAATAACAAAGTTCTCATTTGTAGCCAATATTAATGGGTTATGTTCTTTTATATACCGAACTATAACGAGGTATCCAAAAAATTTATATATTCAAGAGTGATACTTTCCTAATAATAAGTGCGACTGAATTAATGCATGATCAAAACCAAAAATATTATTTTGTTCAATCCTTACTGCACTGCCGAGCCTCTTTACTTCAATTGCTATTATCTCTGCTCAGCACTGCAGCAGAGTGTTGATGCTACCATCCAGTGCTCCACGCTTCTGTTTTGCATCATGCTTGTACTCTGCTTTGAGAGAAGTGAAGAGCTAAGTCCCGAATAAAATTAATTTCATACCGTTAAAACGGATGAGAATACATGTGGTTTACATAAAAAAAGCAAAAAAAAGAAAAATGTAACAAAAAAAAAAAAGGAAGGAAGAAGAAAGTCAGTTGAAACGATACTGTTTTCTTAAAGGTATATATTTCTATTCCATTTTTTTAATTACAAACTTATCATATATTATCTCTTGAAGAATTTGTAGTATCTTTAATTGTTCAAGGGTTTTAAAAAATAAAAAAAATAATAACAAATATTTTTTAGATAACACAAAAATTATGAAATAATAAATTATTAGAAGTAAAAAGGAAAAAAAAAAGAAATTTTCGAGTATGAGATTTTTTAAAAATCACAAGCAATGATTTTTTTATAATATTTAAGATTGAATAAAAATTTTTAAATATTATCAGCATATTGGATTATTTAAGTGATTTCATTTCGATATCAAAAATTTCATAAATAATTGATTTTATGAAATAAATTAATTTTCAAAAAATAAAAATAAATAACTAAATAAATAAGAATAAATAAATATAAATATAAATATAAATTTTAAAGTAAATTAGTAAATATATATAAATTTTAAATGAATAAATAAAAATATAAATTTTAGAAGAATTTCCAATTATGAGATTTCTTAGAAATCACAAGTAGTTATTCTTGGATTAGGATTGACAAAAATACTTAAATATTACCAGCTTGTTGGAATACTTAAGTAATTTTAGTCCAATATTAAATTTTCTAATATAATTAATTTTACAAAATAAATGCTTTTAAAAAATAAATAATAAATAAATAAAATAAATATTTAAATAAATAAACAAGAATATAAACTTTTATCTTGATATCAAATTTTTACAATTAATCTCTTGAATAATAATAATAATAATAATTAAAAGTAAATAAATTTTTAAAAAATTCCTATGATAGGATGTTATGAAATTTATAAGTCTTTAGGTGAGAAAAATCAGCTAAATGTTTCCAGTATATTGGAATATTTAGTGTGATTTTTCAACAAAAAAAGATCTTAGAAAATGAAAAATAAATAAAATAAAAAATAAAATGAAATAAAAAATGAAGTAAAAAAAAACCTTTTTCACATGCATCGTTCATAATTTATTTGCATCATATGCATTCATGAAATTCTGAAATAAATGTGAATCTCCCAAAAATGAATTTTCATATAAATCGCAAGTAGTAATTTTTAAGAAATTCCTAAGTGTGAAAATTACCCAAAATTCTACTAGAGGCATTCGAGTACTTTAGAATAGTTTTCAATGCAAAAGATTATTATATATTTCAAATAAAGAAAATAATAAAAATTAATATTTCAAATAAAAATAATAAATATAAAATTTAATATTCAAAAAAAGAAAAGAAAATTTAATATTTTAAATAAGTAAAATAAAGAAAATAAATAAATAAAAAATGATTTCAAAATAAAGAGAACTCTTTTTAAATGTTTAATTAAGACCATTTTATTAAGATTGAAAGGTAATACATGATTAAGTGGTAACATTTTTAAACGGATATTATGGGAGGTGATAATCATTCCTCATGAGTAACTGAACTCCCAAACTTAAAGTTTTTTTTCCAAATAAAAAGTTTTCTTTTTAATAAAATTTAGTTAATTTTAAGATTTTATTGAAAAAATAAATGTTTTTAGATGACAAATCACACCTAGTAAAAAAAAATTGGTAACGACTCCCTATGTTATTTTTCAAAATTGTCTAGCGATCAAATCCACGGATAGAAATTGTTACAACAATTATCATTGAAATAAGCATGATTATTAAATAATAAATATGTAACATTATCAAAAAACTTCAAAAAATATTATAAACATAAGAAGTAAAATATTATGAAGACAGCAAAAAGAGGGGCCCAAACGGCATTTGGATGAGCCCACATTCGCCACATTCTCCGTGTACCGAGAGCAGGTTTTGTTCTGCGCTGCACTGTTCAGCCTTATTTAACCTCCAACTGGATCAACTCGATTTTGCTAGAGCAGGCCTAACCCGTTTGGGTCTTTTTAATGCAAAATCACTTTCTCATGCTTTTTTCTGAATGTTTTTATCATATTTAGGTTTTAAAAACTCAATTAAACCATTATTTTACAAAATTCATGTGATAAATTGCTTTAAAAGTAAATAAACTTTGATTCCAAAGCCATATTCAACCCGTTATGGGTTTTCTACAAAATGGCCAATTAAAACTTAAATTTACGCAATTAAAACTTTTATTTCAAGTCTATCACACATAACAAACTATTATTGAAATGTTCATAGCCAAGAAGCCAACTGTAACGACCGAAATTAAAAAATTTCGAACTAAATTTTTCCTTTTCGATACTATTTTTTTTCTCTCAATTAATCAGTAACAATATGTTTGCATTCGGTATCGGTGTAAGTACAATCATCTTTTCGTTTCCACCAATTCGACATACCATTAATTCAATTAATAATAATTAATTAAATACAAACTATAATATAATAACTACGATTTCGTTCACAATAATCTCCACATAAGTTACATCCCACTAATTTTCGATACATATTTATGCTCTATTTCATAAATACAACTACTTTGCAAATATGTGTCTAAATATAAATAAACATTTAATAAATACTTGATCACTTGATACTTCTAACTTCTAGAGATTTCTTCGATTAACTAAAAGCAGCAGACTTCTTGTATACTGATAAGCTATCTGGGATGGTGAGAACGGGGTGAGCTTTGAGGAAAGCCCAGTAAAAAACATATATAGAAGCGCATATAAAATTCAGTTAAGTAAAAATCAATTATTTTATTGATTAAGAAAAAAGGCATATTAAATACAAATATTAAAATGCATAAAAATATTTATTTCTTAGCAGCTCACTTGGGGATAGTATCAGAAGGATACTATAGTTGGCTAGGTAACCGAGTACAGTATGGAAGTCACTTTAGAGTACCTGTCGTGTTCCTGTCCCTAGATGCGACTATAGGGAGTAAATTCAGTTGACGAGAAAACGATTAATCGAAATAAAACGTTTAACACTTTATGCAATGCAATTTCAATTCATTAATCAATATAAAACATTTAATAATTCATGTAATGCTATTTCAAATCAATAATCAGTATAAAACATTTTATAATTTATGCAATGCAATCTCGAATCATTAATCATTATATAAGCCATTTATGTAGGCGATGCTATAAGACCATTTTAGTATTCAACTTTGGTAAACAATATGATAAAAATTTCAAAATCATGAGATAATGCAATAATTTTAGAAATTTCGATCAGTACAGTAATGCGATTCATTTAAAATCTTTAAAATAGGATAAATGCACTTTCATCAGAAAAACATATACTGTAAAACTTGTATCACTTTCTTTGTCACTTTTCAATCAAATCATGCACTAGTCTCGTAAATCAAATTATTCACTAAATCAATTATCAATCAAGTTTCACTTTTTGATAGAAAATAATATCCCAGAGATTCATGAACGCATTATATCCCATAAAGGACCTATATAGTAAGTCCAGGGATCCAGAACTCCTTAGCCAATCCTATGAAAATGAAACACTATAACGAATGACCATCGTCGATCACTCACAGTTCGCACTAGTCAGGTGCTCATTATGTAAACCTATGGGGTTCGACTGTAACTCTCACAATCATATCATGTAAAGGGGAAGGTCTGGGACGTCTCCCAGCCTAATCATCACTGTCTCGTATGCACGATCATCAAGGAGACATCAATTTCATAAAATCACTTCATATACTCGTAAATCATTTCATATAAATCACTTCATGTAAATCCTTTCATGAAATTCAGTTCATGTAAATCATTTTGTATAGTTCAATTCATGTAAAGCACTTCACGAACCTCAATTCATGTAAAATACTTCATATAACTCAAATTATGTAAATCGTTTCATGTAATTTAATTCATGTAAACCGTTTTTTGTAATTCAATTCGTGTAAATCATGTCATGCGATTCAATTCATGTAAATCATTTCTTGTAAATCAATTCATGTACATCACTCGTGTAAAATTCATGTAATTCATTTCATATAATGAAATTCGTATAAATCATTTCAGATAATGCAATTCGTGTAAGTCATTGCATGCAATTTAATTTTTGTAAATCATATCACGTACTCATTTCATGTAAATCGTTTAATGTAATTTAATGCATATAAATCATTTCATTTAAATCAATTTATGTAAAACATTTCATATAATGAAATATTTAAACTTGTAGGAATTAAAGATAATTCCTATTTCTTGTATTCAGGAAAATTAGGTAAGAAACGATCAAAACGAGATTTTCGAGAACTTTCAATTGCAAGTAAAACATATCCTATGCAATTCTTATACATGTTTCTTACCTCTATTTCCGTGCAGTATGAAATCCGATAATCCACTTACGCCTCTTTATTCCGCGTACTTCATACTGCACAATAAATCTAAATTATATTCAAAATCCCATATTACAAATTCTAATTCTAATAAATATTCCATCATTTGTCTATATCAAATTTACTTTCATTCAATTAATTCCCACAATTGATTTATTCTCTATTATTTAGTACAATATAATTACTGTTAAATTATATTTTCTGATTCTAATTCACTCCACCCATGTCATGTAATGTTTATTATGGCTTAATTTCCATTTTTGAATTTCACTTGTTATTGTCCAATTTATATTAAAAATCTAGCATTTTAGCTATAATAAATTTGCTATAAATCCATTTCAATAATTAATTTATTCCCTCTCATATCAAATATCAACACAAGACCACAATTAACTTTATATTCTTTTCTAATTCAATTCCATCTTATGACTCTTATTTAAATATCTCTTGATTTCTTATCTCTTGCCTTATTATTTGTCATGTTTCAATTCTTGTTTCATAGCTAATGTTCGTTCATGCTCTATTTTCATTTTACATTTTTGCATACATCAAAATTTCACTCATATCGCATACTCTACATTATAACCAAATATTCATTCTTGAATTATTCTTATATCCCTATTAAATGTCTTAACTACACCAGCATTACAATCTTTTCCCAACTATTTTCGTTAACTTATATATATATATATATATATATATATATATATATATATATATTTTCTTTAGTTCTCAAATTATGATGAGTCATATTGTAGTCTCATTTCTAAGTCTAAGCCAAAAATCTCGTTATGCATAATTTATATTATTATTATTATTATTAGCAAATAAAATTACACCAACAATTTTGCATTTATTTTCTACCCGAGAGCTCCCAATTTCCACCTCTTCATGTTTTATTTTCATTTCTTATTTAAACTCCAACTCATATTTTATTATTTATTTCCTACCCAATTACATCAAACCATCAAAATTTCTCTCATTTTCACTCATGGCCAAGAGTCCCCATGATCTTATCTCTGTGGTTTTCTACTCTTCAATAAATCCTAATATCATGAACTTCTTCCACCCATTTAGGATTATTATCGAACACCATCAACTCATCAAATATTATCACCATTAATCAGCCCCCTATGTTGGCCGAACAGCATCCACACTCACGCCACATGCTCTGTTTTTGAACTATCATCAAACCAATTCCATAATTTTCCCAAATCATTTAATTAAATTTCCAAACAAGCTTACTTCATTACCCACTTCTAAATCCTACAAAAATACATGAAAAAAATCACTAAACTTTCATTCTTTTCACATCACAGCCGAACACCTCAAGGCTGTCTACAAGGAGTTTTAATTAAATCAACCGCCATAAATATATTTTACTTACTTCATACAATCACAAACACTAAATAGGTTTAAGTAAAAACATTTCTTTCCTCACCTTCCCTATAAACCAAACAGGGCAGTACCCACCAGCCTTCCCGCCGTCGGTTCTGCATCTTGAGATTCTGAGTTTAAGCAATCTTTGAGATGAGGGTTAGCATTAATGAAAGAAGCTTAGAGAGTTTAGGGAAGAAAATTGATAAATCCTCTAGGTGTGTAGAGACACGAGGAAGAAAAAGGGGAGAAACACGGCAGCAGGAAACAGCAAAAAAAATCGGTGATGGAGACTGAATTTTGGCCGGCTGATGAAGCTTAAAGAAAGTTCTAGTTGTCTTCTTTTATTAATAGTCCAACCAATTAAAATTTGTCACATTTTTACATATCAAAATCCCCCTTTAATTCTTCATTATTTACACTAAGGCCGCAGAAATATTTTATTATTTGAAATTTTACCATAATGTTTTTATCATTTCATTGATTTCCAAATTTTTATTTATTTATTTATTTATTTCAACCAGTCTATTAACATTTAAAATTAAATTTTACAAATACCTAACTCCAAAAATTGGAGAATTTGCTGTTATCACATCCTCCCCACCTTTAAAGAATTTGGTCCTCTAAATTCAACGCTCTTATTTCAGCGATTTCAATACTTTAAGACTTGTCGATTTCGATATCTACTTTTAGTAGTCTGCCATTTTACTCATAACTATCAATATTCTCATACACTGTTTACATGATTCACTATCAATGCTCTTACCTTTATCGATCCATATGGTAACACTAGTGTAAGAGTCAGGTACTTATGAGTCTTGAGATCGAACATGAGTGAAAACGCGCCTAAGGGAATTAATCTTGAGTTCTTCAAGCCCCTTGGGATAAAGCCGTGAGGTGGGTAACTGCCAAAGCGGACAATACGTTGAGAGAATAAGAGTGGGCGATCGCCACCTCATGAAACGTGGGGTCGCCGAGGGAGCCACTTTTTGAATCCCAAATGGGACCAACGTGCTACTCGGCGGGTCCTTACACCAACTGATGGGATGTTTAAAGAAGGATTAAGCCTTAATAAATTTGCATCAGCAATGGATAGTAATCAAATATTTGAGATTGCTGATCAGAGGCTTTTGAGGAATCATGGAAGTTTACTACATAGTTCATTCAACACTTATGCCGGTGATAGCGGCGCTAGCAGCAGCAATAGCAGCACCAACAACATTGACAGTGATGATTGGCCTAAGAAATATGAAGAATGTTTAGCAGCTGTGGTAAGAGTTGGATTATGTTGTGCAGCTCAATTAGCCAAGGACCGTTTATCCATTAAAGAAACCTTGACAAAGTTGCAGGAGATTAAGAAAATTTTTCTTATTAATTAAGTAGCCATTGTTGGAATATTTTCAAAATAAAAGAAAGATTAAGAAATTGATTAACAATGAAAATAGTGTAAGTTGTAACTGTTGGCATATTCCTTGATCACAGGTTGACAAAATCTGGTTATTACCATATCTAACATGTGATAATAAATGCCAAATAAATGGTCCATTATTTAATTGATTCTTTGACTATAAAAGGATGTTCGGTGATGGTTTGAACCATCCGTTTTGAGTTGGTCAGAATTAGAGAGGCTCCGAGTTCAAAACAAAGAGCAAGAATCCGGTCCCCAAGCATCACTTGCTCTATCATACACCATCTAGTGAGCATTCGAGTGCTTGGAAGGCTTGTGATCGACACAGAGGAGATTGTCAGATTCGGAAATCACTTCAATATCAGAGTTATAGAGTGCAATGGCTGGAGGTTAGATCCTATCGCTTCTGCTTTTATTTGTTTAATATGTTTCATGTATACTTAGAAGCATGTTAGGCTTGTTTGACGCACTTACAGTTGGCATCAGAGCCGTATTAACCTCTGTCTTGCATTAAGATGTATACTCTGTATCTTGTTGATTTGCCAAATTGTTTGCCTATGTTTTGTAAGTTTTGGTTATAATGGATTCCTGGAAAATTGGAATTATATGTTTTAAGACATTTTCATCCAAAACCAATTTCAAAAACCTGTTTTCGTTTCCTCCTTATTGATCTGGGATCAAGAACCACTCAAATCGAAGCAGGGAAGGTTGTTTAGCAAATGGGTGGTAAATCGGGTTGAAAACCAGGCATTCGGGTGAAGAAGATGGCGTTTTTCGCGAATAAGGAAGCAGCAAATGATGCTGATCGCTGTTCGCCATAAAGGAAAGGCAGGCACGTTCGCCATCAAGTTTGCTCATTTGATCGCCGTTCGCCATAAAGGAAAGGCAAGCACTGTTCTCCACAAGAGGAAGGCTTGTGTCCATTCGCCATTCAACTAAGGGGCGAATGGCGAGTACTCAGTTCGCCATTCCAGTTAGGCTAAATGGGCTCACCATTCGCCATTCAGCTAATGGCTAATTGACATGCTGTTCGCCATTCAACTAAGGAGTGAATGGCGAGTACTCAGTTCGCCATTTCAGTTAGGCGAAATGGGCTCACCGTTCGCCATTCAGCTAATGGCTAATGGACACACTGTTCGCCATTCAACTAAGGGGTGAATGGCGAGTACTCAGTTCACCATTCTAGTTAGGCGAAATGGGCTCGCCGTTCGCCATTCAGCTAATGGCTAATGGGACACACTGTTCGCCATTCAACTAAGGGGTGAATGGCGAGTACTCAGTTCGCCATTAAGTTAAGGCGGACCTACTTCCTCAATCGCGTTGAGATTAAAAGGGCGGGCATAGTTTGCCATAAAATGCCTAGCGAGTACTGTTCGCCGTAAAGGAATGGGCCAACATAACGTGCACTCAGCTCGCCATTAAAGCTAAGGCGAATAGTCAGCACACAGTTCGCCATTTCAGCTGAAAGCATAATGACAGGCACTCAGCTCGCCATTCGTTAAGGCGAAATGGTGGACATGCTATTCGCCATTCGGTTAACGCGAAATGGCGAGCACGTTCGTTTGCCTTAAGACTAGATCGCCGTTCGCCATACAGACCGCCTGGAACTTAAAAAAAAATGAAAGGGCATTTTGGCATAATTTTAATATTTAAAATTTTTTATTAATTGTGTGCTTATTATGATTATATATAATCTTGTTATGTACATACCATGATTGATTTAAACACATGTAATAGAGTTTATTCATATTATTAGGAATTAAATTGCCTTATGTTGATTGCAATTTTAAAATATGAATAAACTTAAAAATTTGATGATATGTCTAAGTGATCTATAATTTGTTTGATTAGGGCTTAGCCACAGCAACCTTAATTAAATAAAATTATATTCGTCAGAATCACATAATGGTTTTAGACATAAATTGTGATTAGTTATAAAGTTATGGTAAATTTTATCCCACAGGAAATTTTTATCATAATTTTACAACTAATTAGGATAAAATATTAAATTAGTTTCTTAATTTACCCACAGGGATTAGGAAATGATATAATTTGATAGTTTTATCATTATGATATGAATCTATTAGAATTAGAACTTTAGCCCACAGGCAAGTTTTATGTCTGAGATTCATTAATAAAATATGTTTACATTGGTAGACATAATTAAGTTTGCCTCAAAAATTCTAGATACATAAGCATGTTTATTTTCTATATGCAATGTTTCCTCAGGCTAGTATTAACCTAGAAGTTTTCGAGTTGGATGGAGAGAACTACAAGGTTTGGAAGGAGAGAGTTCTCCTCCAATTAGGGTGCATGGATGTAGACTATACTATAAGGAAAGACGAGCCCGTATTGACTGAGACCAGCACTCTTACTGAAGTAGCTTTACATGAATGCTGGGAGCGATCCAATCGCCTTAGTGTCATGTATATTAAGACAAAAATATCTGCTGAGATACGTGGTTCTGTCGAACAGCATACCAACGTTAGGACCTTACTGAAGGCCATAGATGATCAATTTGTCACTTCAGACAAAGCGTTGGCCAGCACCCTGATAATGAAGTTCTCATCGATAAGGCTCACCAATGTCAAAGGAGTGCGCGAGCACATAATGGCCATAAGAGACATAGCGGCCTAACTCAAGAAACTAGAGGTGGAGATGTCTGAGTCTTTTCTTGTGCACTACATACTGAACACTCTACCAAAGTAGTACGGACCATTCAAGATATCCTATAACACACATAAGGATAAGTGGACCATCAATGAATTGATGACCATGTGTGTTCAAGAGGAGGGAAGGTTGCTTATGGAATCGGGTGAAAGTGCATTTTTTGCAAGCCAAGGAAAGACGAAAGATCGAGCCAAGAACAAGGGAAAAGGGAAAATCCCTGCCCAAGCTGACATTAAGAAAGAGTCCAAGTGTTTCTTCTGTAAAAAGAAGGGACACATGAAGAAGGACTGTGCCAAGCTTCAGCAGTGGCTCGTTAAGAAAGGTAATCCACTCTCATATGTTTGTTTTGAATCAAATATGGTTGAGGTTAATTATAACACATGGTGGATTGATTCTGGATCTACAATTCACATTTCGACTTCCTTACAGGGTATGACAAACCTAAGGAAGCCAGTGGGAAATGAGGAGAGCATCTATTCAGGAAACAAGATACACTCGCATGTTGAAGGCGTTGGAACATGCACTTTAGTTCTTAGGAGTGGTTTTGTTTTGCAATTGGAAAAGACCTTTTATATTCCTAGTTTCTCGAGAAATTTAATCTCTGTTTCTAGGCTGGTACCTTATGGATATTCCTTTCAATTTTCAAATAAATCAGTATTGATATATTTTAAGTCTGATATTGTTGGGAATGGTACCTTATGTGATGGTCTTTTCTCTATTGATTTGCAAAATGACACTGCTCATAACACCTTGCATGTTCAAACTGGCACTAAAAGATGTGTTATGAATGAGGACTCCTCCACGTTATGGCACCGGAGATTAGGTCATATCTCCATAAATAGAATTAAGAGATTGGTAAATGACGAAATACTTAGTACTCTCGATTTTACTGATTTCGACACTTCTGTGGATTGCATTAAGGGTAAGCAAACCAACAAGTCCAAGAAAGGTGCCAATAGGAGTTCAACCATATTAGAGATCATACATTCTGACATATGTTGTCCAGACATTGATGCATATGGTCAAAGATACTTCATCACCTTTATTGATGATTACTCGAGGTTTATGTATCTCTACATGCTTCATAATAAGAACGAAGCATTAGACGCCTTTAAAATCTTTAAGGCTGAAGTAGAGAAACAATGTGGAAAACCTATAAAGATAGTAAGAACTGATAGAGGTGGGGAGTATTACGGTAGATACAGTGAAGATGGACAAGCACTTGGACCATTTGCGAAGTTCCTTCAAGAAAATGGGATTGTTGCCCAATATACCATGCCTGGTTCACCGGATCAAAATGGTGTTGCAGAAAGAAGGAACCGAACTTTGATGGAAATGGTGAGTAGTATGCTTAGCAACTCGAAGTTGCCTAAGTCCTTGTGGATTGAAGCTCTTAAAACGGCAGCGTATATATTGAACTAGGTTCCAATCAAGGTTGTTCCAAAGATGCCTTTTGAATTATTCAAAGGTTGGAAACCGAGTTTGCGTCATATGCGCGTTTGGGGATGCCCTTCTGAGATAAGAGTTTACAACCCACAGGAAAAGAAATTGGATCCTAGGACCATAAGTGGGTATTTCATCGGATATGCCGAATGGTCCAAAGACTACAGATTCTATTGTCCATCTCATAGCACTAGATTTGTGGAATCAAGGAACGCCAAGTTTCTTGAAAATGACTTAGTTAGTGGGAGCGATCAATCTCAAGACTTAGTTTCTGTGAGAGATCAACCCTCTACCTCGATTCAAGGATTGGTTATCATGAACAATGTCCCTTCAGTACAACTGGACATTGAACAACCAATCGTTGAAGATCCACAAGTAGATGATAACTTACCAGTAGACGAGGCTCCTCTGGATACACCAGAATTGAGTGAGCAACCAGTTGAACAACATGATCCTTCGGAGAATGTTGAACCAACATTAAGGAGGTCTACTAGGGAAAGGAAATCAGCTATTCCTAGTGAATATATTGTGTATCTACAAGAGTATGATTTCAATATTGGGCCCGTTAATGATCCAGAGACGTTTTCGTAAGCCATGAGTAGCAAAGAATCAAAACTTTGGTTCGATGCTATGAAGGATGAGATGGATTCGATGGCATCTAATGGAGTATGGGATCTTGTCGAGTTGCCTAATGGGGCCAGGGCTATAGGCTGTAAATGAGTCTTTAAGACCAAGACTGACTCATTAGGCAACATTGAGCGTTATAAGGCAAGACTCGTAGCCAAAGGATTCACTCAAAATGAGGGAATCGATTACAAGGAGACCTTGTCTCCTGTATCTAAGAAAGATTATCTCCGCATCATAATGGCACTTGTTGCACATTTTGACTTAGAGTTGCAACAAATGGATGTGAAAACGGCATTTCTCAATGGTGATCTAGAGGAAGAGGTTTACATGAAACAACCTGAAGGTTTTTCCTCTAGCAATGGTGAGCATTTGGTCTGTAAGCTGAAGAAATCCATATATGGGTTGAAACAAGCTTCCCGCCAATGGTATCTAAAATTCCATGAAGTCATCTCTTCATTTGGTTTCGTTGAGAACATCATGGATCAATGTATATACCAAAAGGTCAGTGGGAGCAAGATTTGTTTCCTTATGCTATATGTGGATGATATTCTGCTTGCAACAAATGATAAGGGGATGCTACGTGAGGTGAAACAATTTCTTTCTGAGAACTTTGATATGAAGGATATGGGTGATGCATGTTATGTCATTGGCATTAAGATCCATAGAGACAGACATAGAGGTATATTAGGTCTGTCACAAGAAGCCTATATTAATAAAGTCTTGGAAAGATTCAGAATGAAAGATTGTTCACCAAGCCCAGCTCCCACTGTGAAGGGTGACAGGTTCAATTTGAACCAGTGCTCGAAAAATGATCTTGAGCGGGAACAAATGAAGAACATTCCATATGCCTCAGCTGTTGGAAGCATTATGTATGCACAGGTCTGCACCAGAACTGATATTGCTTTTGTTGTGGGAATGTTGGGTAGATATCAAAGTGACCTGGGGATGGACCACTGGAGAGCTGCGAAGAAGGTGCTTAGATATCTTCAAGGCACTAAGGATTACATGCTTATGTATAGACGGACTGATGAGTTGGAAGTGATTGGCTACTCAGATTCAGACTTTGCTGGTTGTGTTGATACCCGGAAATCAACATCCAGTTACATCTTCATGCTTGCCGGTGGAGCTGTTTCATGGAAGAGTGCTAAGCAGACACTGACTGCCACTTCTACTATGGAGGCCGAGTTCGTTTCCTGTTTTGAGGCTACCTCTCATGGTGTATGGCTTAAGAGTTTCATTGGTGGGCTTAGAGTTGTTCACTCCATATCTAAGCCATTGAGGATATATTGTGACAATTCAACTGCGGTATTCATGGCTAAGAACAATAAGAGTGGAAGTCGAAGTAAGCATATCGACATTAAGTACTTAGCCATTAGAGAACGTGTTAGAGATAAAAGAGTGGTCATTGAACACGTTAGCACTGAATTGATGTTAGCTGATCCTTTGACTAAGGGCATGCCACCGTTTAAATTTAAGGATCATGTAGAGAGAATGGGACTTGGTCCCACATTTTGATTGTAATTGAAACTCTTATTAATAATATGATGTTTCTCATTTTGATTTGTATACACTAAAGTTTAATTTGAGAAATATCTTTGTTGTTTGGATCGAGAATAAACATAGGGTTTATTCATTAAGCAAGAATGGTTTAATTAAAGACATTTTACATAGTAATACATGGAAGATAATACTCGTCATTAGAGGAACTATCGCCATGATTCATGTGATTTGTTTCTTCTATGAGTGAAATATATGGACCAAGTGGGAGAATGTTGGCATATTCCTTGATCACAGGTTAACAAAATCTGGTTATTGCCATATATAACCTGTGACAATAAATGCCAAATAAATGGTCCATTATTTCATTGATTCTCTGACCATAAAAGGATGTTCGGTGATGGTTTGAACCATCCGTTTTGAGTTGGTTAGAATTAGAGAGGCTTCGAGTTCAAAACAGAGAGCAAGAATCCGGTCCCCAAGCATCACTTGCTCTATCATACATCATCTAGTGAGCATTCGAGTGCTTGGAAGGCTTGTGATCGACACAGAGGAGATTGTTAGATTCGGAAATCGCTTCAACATCAGAGTTATAGAGTGCAATGGCTGGAGGTTAGATCTTATCGCTTCCACTTTTATTTGTTTAACATGTTTCATGTATGCTTATAAGCATATTAGGCTTGTTTGACGCACTTACACTAACTACTGGACTACAATGGATAGTTTTGTTTCAGAAATAATTAAATTCTTTTTAAGAAGTATTTTTTTAACTTGTAAAAGATTGCAATTGGTAACTATTGAATTTAAAAAGAAGTGAACGAATAGACAATTTGGTTGATCAAATGAACAAGAATTACAGCTTTCGATTAATGTATCATTAAATAATATGTCAGAAATCATTCTAAAGATACTTGAAGTCTTGAATTAACTACAAGTTTTCTCTCATTCTGTAATAGATCGTCTCATTTGCATTATTACTTATGAATTATTACTTGCAAAAATAAAAAAATGTATAAGAAAGATGATTTTTCTGCTCATTGGGAAGTGTTTAGTGGTTTTGATTTCATTAGTACATGTGAAGTCAGATAAGGGTTTAATTGTAACAATGCCACATCTATTTGATTCATCTAGTAGCACGTTATATATGGTGAAAGCGAAATAAATTTAAAATAAAGTGATATTTGCAGTATTTCTTCGATTCATATTTTCTCATGTTCGATTTCTATTTATACACATAGGTTCTATAAAAGGAAAAATAAAAAACAATCTTATTCTAAAGTTGAAAACGTCAAGGCAATTTGAGAGTGATGGTTGTATATAGTTCCAACAATTGAAACTATTTTGATGAAGTACTTTTGAGATGACAAAGTGGTTCACAGTTGAACATAAAGAAAAAAAAAGAGTAAATTTTATCTGGTCCTTTAGATTTAACCTTAATTCAATACTGTTCCATTAATTTGAGACATTCCCTTCAAAATTATCAATTTGACAGTACAAAAGAGTCTTCTTGTAAAGTAACTAGTAAAAATTTTTTAACATATGCATGTCTTCCTTCTAAAATTTCCATAATGTGTTTTTTTTTTTGTATTGAAAAATAAAAGCCCAACATAAAATAATTTAAAAAGCTTTAAAGTAATAAACAGTAATAAAATTCATCCTTGGTACTTGGCTGGGAACATGATATTATTAATTTTGTATATTTATTGGGTTTTATTTTCTCATTTTCAAAGTGTAATTAATAAAATTATTTTTATATTAAATTAATTAAACAAGCTAATAAAAAACAGTGTTCGAAATATAAGTCTAGAAAAATAGAACGAATTATTTTAAAAGAGTAAGAGTTTAAAAATATATATTAAATGTATAAAAGGTAGTCAAGAATTTTGTGAGAACCGCAATTTTCTTAAATTGATAATATACTTAACGTGTAATTTAAGTGAATATTATAAAATAATGTAATTTCGAGATTCCAAATATAAGATCATGGTTCCTATCATGGAAACAAAGTTTTCGAGAACAACGTGGAACGTACATTTATATAGTATAGGCAATGTATGCTAAATGTATATGAAAGGAATTAAAATTATAGGCATTTATGCAAGAATCAAACCAAATGCATGCCACGTGCATGCATATGTACATAAACTAAATACATGCAATGTGCATGCATACATACGTAAAGGCGTAAATAAAATTAATTATATAACTAATATAAATAAGAGATCAAGTGAAGTGAGACTAACTTAATATACATGCAAAAGATATGTATGGGTATATATATATATATATATATATATATATATATATATATATATATATATATATATATATAGATATATTCATATTTATACACATGAATATAAATATAGGCATATACAAAAAATATGAATATAACTATATCAATGTATAAATAAAAATATATATGTATATATATTTACACAGACACAAGTGTATATCATAGTTATCAAAATCGTACGATACGTGATACGTATCGTACGATATGATTTGATTCACTATAAACTTGATACGTATCGATATAAAGAATCAATTTTATCATGAATCAGTAATGTATTTATCGATACATAAGCAAATCGATACGTATCGTACGATACACTTTATAGTAAAATTGGGATGTACTAAAAAAAATGATCTGATCTAATTAGCTAAAAATAAAATTTTAATAGTTTTTTAATGTAAAAAACACTTAAAAACATATTCTCTATATAATTTAGTCTTGAAATATTGAAAAAACATTAAACTTTTAGTTAGAAAATTAAAAATAAAATATATATAAAACTATTATTTAAAAATATATACCATTAATGAATATGTTAAAAGTTTGAAAACAATCATACTTCTTATTTTTATCATATACTTACTAATCCTATCAATATGTATAATATTTTTTGTATTTTATTCATTTTATATGTGTATATATTATTTATAATTAATTTTAAAATTATTTACCGTATCTTACGATATGATACGATTCTCGATACTTGATTCTTAAAAATAAAATTTTGATTCATGATACGTATCTCGATTTAATAACTATGGTGTATATATGTATATTTACATAGTAAGTGATAATATAAATGAAAAATAAATAGATATATATATATATATTAAATATTAAGATTAAATATGTATATAAGTCTATAAAAAATAAAATATATATACACATTTCAAATGGGGTTTGGTGGCAAAGACTCCCACCAAACCGGATGCCTAGGTCTACCTTGGCAGACCTCCGTTACTCTTTATATGAAAAAAATACCATAGAAAAGAAACAAGTCGGATGAGCAAGAAAAGAAAGGATTAGAAAGTGAAAAGGAGATACGGGAGAGAGAGAGAGAGCAAGGAAAACCAAGAGAAAGAACTGAAGAGAAGCTAAAGCTGGTGAGACGTTGAGAGAAAAATGGAATAGAGAAAGAAAGAGAGCTGAGGCAGAGAGGAAAACTGAAGCACGAGGCGTGAAGAAATAGAGACAAGCAGCAACAAGAATTCGGACTCCCCCTCTGTTTGTGTGCTTGCAGCGGTGAAAGGCAAGTTTCTTTTACAATGTTGTAGGCTGCAAATAGGGGTACATTCAGGCAGTAACAGAGGCTATAATGTACGGGGGTAGAATAAGGACTGTAAAGGGTAGAACGAGGGGCTGGACAATAGCATTTTGCAGTGTGGTACAGTGGCGTGGTTTAGGGCCAAGACAAGGAGCTCTCGAGTGGCATGTTTGGCAGCGTCTTTTGGTGTTGTAATGCTTGGAGTTTGAAGCAGTGATTAGGGATGCTCACGGTGGTTTTTTTGGGAGGTTGAAATGAAGCAATAAATAGCCTAAAACCAAGGTTGTTTGAAGCTGAATTGGTGACTGAAGTTAGGTCGAACAGGGAGATTTCTTTGGCCACTGAGTGCTTCTTTCGAGTGGCTAAAAGAAGGTGGTTTTCATGTTGTTGTAACAGCAGACTTCAAGGTTGTTTCAAGGGTTGGATAAGAGGTCTTGTAAGGCTGTAAACAAGACCAAAATGCTAGCCTTTGGGTGGCTGCGGTGGACTAGTTTAGGGGCTGGTACGGGTGCTACTATGGTGGCTGGACTGGAGTAGCGAATGGAGGCTGGGAATAGGCGAAATGGGGCTGTGAAATTGGGGGGCTCGTGAGGTTTCAAGGGACCAGAGATAGGGCTACCTTGGAGCTGTGTTTATGGCCGAAAACAAAGGCTGGAAATGACTTCTCATTGATGCCTGAATGGGGTTGAAAAAAGAGGTGACCGTGGCTTATTGCAAGGTTAGTAGGAACAGTAGCAGTAAGGCATTGCAGCAGGGGAGGAAATTTAACTGCTATGACTAAAACCGAAGCAAGGCAAAGGAGTTCTTTTGAAGGTTGTTAAGGGCTGTTGTTAAGGACTTGCTTGAAAGAGTTTAAGGCTGATTTGTTTTAGGCTGTTTGGTGACCAATTAAAGACTAAGAGTTCCGAGCAAGGGTTCTTCAAGGCTGACTTGTCGGTGTAGCAAGGAGGCGGTAAGGTGGCTGTTTAAAGGGTATTTTTTAAGTTGCCGGAACAATAAGGAATAAAGAGAATTAAGGGCAGAAATTAGAACAGGAAAGATATATATATATATATATATATATATATATATATATATATATATATATATATGTATATGTATATATAGCAAGGAAGAAAAGAATAGTAAAGAAGGAAAAGGAAAGGAATATGGTGAAAATGATTTTATTTAGTCTAAGCGCCAGTAGAGGTGGTAATAATTAAATTTTTTTGTGGCTTTTAATTTTATAAGTATATGGAATTCTATTTAGATGGTATTGAGTCAAATTATGGTGTTTAAAGGTTTACGCGCTTGAAGTCCGGTGTATGTGCTCGTGAAACTCAAATTGTGCACATGCTAAGCATTGAGTCATAAGACAATTTCGGAGTGCCATATATTATAAAATTAAATTAGAAATAAACTCATATAAATTAGTACTAATCCGATGCTACCATATTAAAGGTGTAGCGAGGCACTAAAGTGACAACCCTAGTACATGCAAGGCTCGATGCATGAGCCCTGAGCATAGGATTCAGTAAGACGTTTATATAATTCAGAGTTAGAATTATATTATATAAGTATAATTAGGATTGTGTGATGATGGTGATGACTAAAGGTTAGAATCAGTGATACATAAGGAATGATATGTTTATGGTATAATGATAATTGACGAAATGATTGAATGTTATTAGTTTTGTAATCGGATGACCTATAGAATCGGTTGTGATAAGTCCATTTATAATTAAATTGATTTTTCTTAAGTACAATTTTGACATCCTCGTCACTCCCAAATACCAACTAACTTTTTCTTTCACATAAAGGTTGATTAGGCTGTTTGTCCGAGTCATCTTTCTCTCTTCTTATACCTCGAAAGTAAAATCGCTGAATGTAGCGATATCAATTATCATAGAAGATACTTTTTATGCACATACAGGATTGTCTTTACACATATACTTAAAACTCAAAACTCTCTTAGAAGTATATACTAATTTCTCATCATAAACATCCCCAACTTAGTTTATTATACATTATTGTATTGTACTGTATTTTGAAATACATGGCAACCTGAATATATACCTCCAAGGAAGATGGAAGTGTGCCTTGAAGGAATGCTATAAAACCAAAAGTAAGCTCCTTTGTCTGGAGCAGAAATCACTGCAAATAATCTGAAAAATGTTGTAAAAGAGTGAGTTTACGCTTAGTAAGAAATACGTATAAAGTAGCATACTATATCACTATATGCAGGTTTCCTACTTGGCTTTATCATGTCATGTAGGATTCTTATAAAACATATACTTTTGTCAAATATCGTATACTTTCTTCAAATATCATATACACATATAATCACTTGCATTTATTCAAATAATTCAAATACTTGCATATATCTCAAAGCATTTAATATTTCATATACAAATAACTTCAATTAAGTGGGAGACGATTAGTATCCATTCGGATCATGCACCAAATAAATCCTATGAGGGATGTCAAATAAGTGGTGTACCCATGTATGGGATCCTCCCCTAAGCCAAACACATAAGAGACTAATGGCCATTGTCGATAATCCACAGTGTACACTAGTCAAGTGACATCAATGGTACTGAGGATTTGACTAGAGTCCCTCAGCCAAGTACAAATAAGCACATAATATGCATGATCACCAAAGGAGTCCTCAATCTTCAAAGCATTTGTCATATACCTTTTTGGTAATATAAATATACCTATATAAATTAGACTTTCAAAAACCTTATTTTCAAATACGGAAGTCGATTGGCTTTAAGGGCAGTCGGCTGCTATCACATAGATTGATTTATTCCTTTGAAAATCCAAATATTTCAAAATTGGTAAACACATAGGGCAATCGACCGGTTTTGAAACAGAATGCTTCCCGAGAAAATGCAGTCGACTGGTTTCGCAAATCGAATGCTTTTAAAAATAGGGCAGTCGACTGGTCATATAGCAGTCGACTGGTTTTGAAATAGAATGCTTTCTGAAAAATGGCAGTCGGTTGCTATATAGGACAGTCGACTAGCTTGAGTCGGTTTTTGGAAAAGTTACGCCTCGGTTGTCTTTAGGCAGTCGGCTGCTATATAAGGCAGTCGACTACCCCTAGCCAAATTGTAACTAGGAGTCAAACTGGGATTTTACAACTTCCAACACTTAAAACAACAATATTTTATGCCAATTCATGCAGCCAAAGTAGACATAGCCACCTTACGTTCGTTACACATATTCCTTACCTCAAATACCACCAATTACCGCAGTTAGTTGCACCAATGAATTTCCTTCTTTTCCTTTCAATTCTTCAAAGCTGCACAATTTAACATAACCAGTAATCAAATCAGCCATCACTTGGATCTAACTTCACTAAGGCTTCTATTAATAGTTAAACATCCTCTTACATCCTTCACTATTATAAACCCTCTTTTGACCAAACCCTTGAGAAACTTTAACAATTGATTTTTGTCTCTTTTCAAGGCTATACATTTGTTATACCAACTTAGAATAACTTTAAACCGTAATTAGAATTGAGGGAAATCAATCTCTTCTCTTACCTTGGTTAGTAGCCAAAATGACAGCAACTAAATTCTCCTCAAAGCCTTTGATTCAGCCCTCCAATTACAACTATAGCTAGAGATGAGGATCGATTTTCATTTAAGGAGTTTGTGGATTCGATGGAGGAATAAGGTAGTTTGTCAAGGAAATCAAGATGGAAACTTAGAGAAAGTGTGAGAGACTCCAACAATAGCTGCCGACCCTTAATGAATATGATGACACATTAATTCTCATTTAATTCATCTCTATCACTTTAATGTCTCATCTTGTTGACTATTTGACCATTGACCTTTTAATCATTTTTATTCCCTCCCTGTCCCATATAACACTTATATTTCAGATTTTCTTATTTATTTCCATATAATTAAATCTTCAAATAATATAATAGAAATTCCTTGACTTAAAGATACAAATGGGGCAACAATAAACGTGAAATTACTAAAACACCCCTAAATATACAATCACTTAAACTTTAACATTTTCCAGAGGTCTTCTCAATACCATTTATTTCATCATTCTAACTTGGAATATTATACAAATAAAGGGAAATTAAAGGAAATTGGAGATTTCACATTCTCCCTACCTTTAGGAATTTGGTCCTCCAAATTTGAATCAGGCTATCACACAAATAGTTTACGATATCTTTCTTTCATCAAGAACTCTAGCTCCCATGTGGATCTTCTCTAGTATGGTATTGCCAGAGAACTTTAACTAGTGGGATTATCTTAGACCCTAACACTTTTTCTTTTCTGTCTAAAATCCGAACCGGCTTCTCCACATAACTCATGTCCTCCCGAATTTCTAAAGGCTCATATTCTATGACATGAGATGGATCCGAATAATACTTCCGAAGCATGGACACGTGAAAGACATTATGTACTCCCAATTGCTCAGGTGGTAGTGCTAATCGGTATGTAACATCTCCCACAAGGTTTAAGACTTCAAATGGCCCAATATAGCGAGGACTAAGTTTACCCCTTCTACCAAACCTCATGATTCTTTTAGAAAGAGAAACTTTCAAAATACCGAGTCTACAATGAAAAACTCAAGTGGTCTTCACCGAGCATCTGCATAACTCTTTTGTTGACTTTGAGCTGTTTTGAGTCTTTGACAAATCAACTTAACATCCTCAGAGGCATGCTCAACTAAATCTGGAGTTAATAACTTACGCTCGCCCACTTCTTCCCACCTAATCGGGGATCGACACCTTTTACCATATAGAGCTTCATATGGCGCCATCCCAATACTTGAGTGGTAACTATTGTTGTAAGTGAACTCAGCCAATGGCAGATGATCGTCCTATGAGCCTTTAAAATCCAAAGCACAGGCCCTCAACATATCTTTGAGTGTTTGAATGGTGAGCTCGTACTGTCCATCTGTCTGCGATGGAAAGCCGTGCTAAAATTCAACTGAGATCCCATGGCTTCTTGAAAATGTTCCTAAAAATGAGAAGTAAAACTGGAATCTCTGTCGGAGGTAATGCTCGCTGGAACCCCATATAGCCTAACAATCTCCTTCACATATAGATCTGCTAAAGCACTAAGTGTATCAGTAGACTTCATAGGTAGGAAGTGAGCGGATTTTGTTAGTCTGTCCACGATTACCCAAATACCATCATGACTTCTTCTAGTCCAAGGCAATCCCATAACAAAATCCATCGTAATGTGTTCCCATTTCCACACAGGTATAGGCAGAGGTTGTAACAAACCGACTGGTCTTTGGTGCTCTACGTTAACCTGCTGGCATGTGAGTCACTTCGCCACAAATTCTGCTACGTCTCTTTTCATGCCAAACCACCAATACACTTTGCGTATATTGTGATACATCTTAGTATTTCCTGGGTGCAAAGTATAATTAGTGGAATGTGCTTTAGTCAAAATCAACTTCTTCAACTCTTTATCATGAGGAACACATATACAACTCTTAAAACTCAAAATTCCATCACTACCAATATCAAATTCTGATGGCATACCTGATGAAATTTGATCCACAGCCTCAATACACCGAGTATCCTCCCTTTGAGCAAGTCGAATTCTATCCATCAACTCTAACTCAATCAGTAAACTAGCTATCATCCCAAATTGCTCAGAAGGTATAACATTTAAACTAAGACTTGCAAACTGCTCAAGTAACTCATACTCTCGAACCATCATTTATGATACCATTCCCACATGTTTTCAGCTCAGAGCATCTGCCATCACATTGACCTTTCCCGGGTGGTACAAGATCTCACAATCATAATCCTTCAGTAGCTCGAGCCATCTCTTCTGTCTTATATTCAATTCTCTTTGAGAGAACAAGTACTTCAAGCTTTTATGATTCGTAAAAACTTGAAACTTTTCATCGTACAAGTAATGTCTCCAAATCTTTAGAGCAAATACCACCGCAGCTAACTCCAAATCATGAGTTGGGTAGTTCTTCTCATGGTCCTTTAATTGGCGAGGACCATATGCAACTACCTTATTGTGACATCCTCGTCACTACCCATTTACGCATGAACTTTTTCCTTTTTCACATATACTTTGGTTAGACTTGTCCGTCAATGTCATTTCTTCTTCTTCTTAAGCTTGGTATAAATTAGTTTATCATAAAGATCTTCATTTCAATTAAAGCATAATAATGATATATATACATATCATTCCTTACCACAGGATCTTACACATCTTACATAACCTAAATCCCCAACATGATCATAGATATCATTGTAGCATTGTACTGTACGATAGCTGAATTACATGTCCAGTAAGTATACCTTCAATAACTATTGGGAAGCGTATCTTGAAGCTACACTATAAACCTCAAAATATGCTCCTTTATCCAGAGTGGGAATTACTTCAGATAATCTGGATGAAAAATAGTTGTAAAAGGGTGAGTTTACTCTCAATAAGAAATATATGTAAAAGAGCGTACTATGCCTCTATATGCAGTTTTCCTACTTGGCTCTATAATGTCATGTAAAATCATTATAAAGCAGGTATCATCTACTTCTTTCAAATATCGTTTACAAACATACATACTTCTTTCAAATGGCATAGGTAAACATACTTTACATACTTCTTTCATATTCATATACTTCTTTCAAATATCATTTGCAAATATACATACTTCTTTCAAAACATCTTATACAAGTAAATCAAATACTTTCGATTTCTTTATTCTTTTGAAATCGCATATACATATATCTTTCAAATAACATAGAGACTATTTGTATTTTAACGGAATTATGCACTGAATCATCAGGTGGCGTACCCCGTAGGGCCAGGAATCCTCCTTCTAGCCAAACATATAACATAGACAAATTGGCCAAATGTCTATGGCTACAGTGAACACTAGTCAGGTGTCATTCTGTAGCATTGAGGACTGAACTTAGGCTCCTCAGCAACTTAATTCATACCGGGGACTTGATCAGAGCCCCTCAATCAAATACAGAAGTGCATAATCATCAATTACATCATAGTCTCAAAACATTTGTCATATAGCTTTTTGCAATGACAATCATACTTTCTTGAAATAGGCTTTAAAACCTCTTTTTCAAACAAGGCAATCAACTGGTCACTTAGGGCAGTCGGCTGCTATCTCATATTTTCATTTATCGAAATTATTTTCTTTTTAAAACTTCGATAATTTTCATTTCTGAAAACACAGGGGGGCAGTCAACTGGTCCATATAGCAGTCGGCTGGTTTTGAAATATAATACTTTTCAAGAAATGGAAGTCGACTGGTCATATAGCAGTCGACTGTTTTCGCAAACAGAATGCTTCTGAAAACAGGGCAGTCGACTGGTTCCATAGGCAGTCGGCTGATTTTGAAACATAATGCTCTTCAGTAAATAGCAATGACTGGTCCATATAGCAGTTAACTGTTTTCGCAAACAGAATACTTCTGAAAACAAGGCAGTCGACTGGTTCCATAAGCAGTTGGCTGGTTTTGAAACAAAATACTTTTCATGTAAATAGCAGTCGACTGTTTTGAAACAGAATGCTTTCTGGAAAATAGCAGTCGACTAAAAATCTATGCTTTGGTTGTCTCTAAGCAGTCAACTTCCATTCAAGGTAGTCAGCTGCTCCTAGCTTAATTGGTACTAGGAGTAAAATCCGAGATTTACTTTCTTGCACTTCAAACTCAACTTTTGTTTCTTTCCAAAGACATTTAAAACATATTAAAACATGCGGACATAGCCACCTTACGTCCGTTACATAAATTCCTTACCTCAATAGCCAATAATCCTCAAGCTTGGTTACATCAACCCTAGCCTTTCACTTCGTCAAAGCTGCACAAAGGCCATAACAATTCCAACCTTTAAGTAACTTCTATAATTACACTCTACCAACTTTACACAACTCCAAATCATGGCCAAAATCAGCTAAAACCATTTAAATCTCTTACCTTTTCTATTCACCAAAATTTCAGAATTTCAGATCTCCTTCCTTCCTCGGATTCAGCCTTTCATATTACAAGCATAGCTTGAGCTAGTGACAAGGATCGTTTTTCGTTAAGGGAGCTTAACGATTGGATGATAGGATCTTGGTGTTTGTCAAGGTAGCTAAAATGGAAACTTGGAGGATTTTGGAGTGGAACGAGAGGGTAGAGCATGGCTGCTGACCTTGGCTGATAGGAGAAGATGACTCATCATTTTTTTCATTAAATGCCTCTTTATCCCATAATTATCTCAGCCATTGACCATGCATTTCTTTGACCATTCACTTAATTGGTCTCCTTTCTTCCATATGACACTTGTCCATTTAATTACACTAAATTTCTGATATTAATTCTTTTCTCATAGTTCAATTATTCTTACAATATCAGAATTTATCCCTTGACTCTTTGACAATTTGACCATTTAATTTCTCTTCTTCCATGTATATGCCGCATGTCCTTAATTACTAAAAATCTGATATTAACTTTCTCATAATCCAATTATTCTCATGTTCTCCAATTTCATTACTTGACCATTTGACTATCAATTTCTCTTATTCCTTCCATGTCCCATATATCATTCATCTATCAGTTTTCATATTTATTATATTCCTTTTAGCTGGAACACTTTACAAACATGAGGAAATTACATGAATTTAGGGGATTTCACGTTCTCCCCACCTTAGAAAATTTGGTCCTTCAAATTTGAATTGGGTTAGGTCTCAAATAACTCTGGATACTTCTCTTTCATCAAGCTTTCTAGCTCCCAATGGCTTCTTCCGTAGTATGGTATTGCCAGAGAACTTTGACTAAGGGAATCGTCTTAGATCTTAGCACTTTCTCTTTTCTATCTAGGATCTGAACTGGCTTTTCCACATAACTCATGTCTTCTCGTATCTCCAAGGATTCATATTCAATGACATGAGATGGATCCGGATTATACTTCTAAAGCATCGATACATGAAAGACATTATGCACTCCCGATAGCTCCGGAGGTAGTGCCAATCTATATGTGACTTCTCTAACTCGGTCCAAGACCTCAGATGGCCCAGTGTAACGAGGAATAAGCTTGCCTCTTTGGCCAAATCTCATAATTCCTTTGGATGGAGAAACTTTCAAAAACACTGAATGCCCAACCAAAAACTCAAGTTGTCTCCGTCGAGCATCTGTAAAACTCTTTTGTCGACTCTGAGCTGTCTTAAGCCTTTGACAAATCAGTTTAACATCCTCAAATGCTTGCTTGACTAAATCTAGAGCTAATAACTTATGCTCACCCAGTTCTTCCCACCCAATCGGAGATCGACACCTTCTACCATATAAGGCTTCATATGGTGCCATCCCGATACTTGCATGATAACCATTATTATAAGCAAACTCAGTCAATGGCAGATGGTCGTCCCATGAGCCTTTAAAATCCATAGCACCAGCTCTCGCCATATCCTCGACTGTCTGAATAGTGCGCTCGGACTGACCATCAGTTTGCGAATGAAAAGCTTTGTAAAAATTCAACTAAGATCCATGGCTTCTTGAAAATCTTCCCAAAATGAGAAGTGAACCTGGAATCTCTATCAGATGTAATGCTCATTGGAACTCCATGTAGTCTAACGTTTTTTTCACATACGATTTTGCCAAAGCACTAAGTGTATCTGTAGACTTCATAAGTCAGAAGTGAGCTGACCTAGTTAGTCTGTCCATCCATTCTGGCTCAATCATTATATTTGCCATCATTCCAAATTGCTCAAGCAATTCATACTCTCTTACCATCATATTCGACACTACACCCACATGCTTCCGGCTCAGAGCATCCGCCACCTCATTGGCCTTTCCTAGATGGTATAAAATCTAACAATCATAATCTTTTAGAAGCTTGAGCCATCTCCTCGATCTTATATTCAATTCTCTTTGAGAGAATAAGTACTTTAAACTTTCATGATTCGTAAAAATCTGAAATCTCTCACCATACAATTAATGCCTCTATATCTTTAGAGCAAATACTACTGTAACAATTTTCAAATCATAAGTTGGTTAGTTCTTCTCATGGTCCTTTATTGTCGAGAACCATATGCCACTACCTTACCATGTTGCATTAACATATATTTCAAACCTTATCCTGAGGTATTACTATACATCGAAAATCCACCAGAATCACTAGGAATGGTGAGGATAGATGCAGTCGTCAGCTTGCGTTTCAACTCTTGGAAACTTCATTCACAGGCATAATTCCATTCTTACTTCACCTCTTTGCTCTTTAAGCGCATCAAGGGAGCAGCTAACCTTGAGAAACCCTCTACAAATCTTCTGTAGTAGCCAACTAAACCCAAGAAACTCATAATATTCGTTATTGTTTTTGGTCTTTCCCATTGAACCACCGCTTCTATCTTTGATGGATCAACCAAAACTCTATCTTTATTGATGACATGATCCAAAAGGAGATGTGATCTAGCCAGAAATTACACTTACTTAGTTTGGCATACAATCTTCGATCTCTATGGGTTTCCAAAACTATCCGCAAGTGCTGCTCATGCTCTTCTTGGGATCTCAAACACACCAATATATCATCGATAAAGACAATGACAAGCTTGTCCAAATATTGTTTGAACACATCATTCATCAAGTTCATAAATGCTGCGGGTGCATTGGTTAATCCAAACGGCATCACTAGAAATTCATAGTAACCATACCGTGTCCTGAATGCAGTCTTAGGGATATCTTCACTCTTGATCTCCAATTTATGCTATTTTGATTTCAAGTCTATCTTAGAAAAGCCTTGTACACCCTTAAGCCGATCAAAAAGATCGTCAATCCTGGGAAGAGGATACTTGTTCTTAATCGTCACCTTATTCAACCATCGGTAGTCAATGCACAACCTCATGCTGCCATCCTTCTTCCAAACAATTAGCATAGGAGCATCCCATGGGTATACACTTGGTCGTATGAACCCCTTATCTAGTAACTCCTAAAGCTGCTTCTTAAGTTCTTCTAATTCTACTAATGCCATCCGATAGGGTAATCTCGAAATGGGCTTAGTCCTTGGCACCCAATCAATCGTAAACTTTACTTCTCTATCCGGAGGAAGTCCTAGAAGATCATTCAGAACAAATTAAAATTTTTCATGATTACCAGAATTTCATTAAGTTTAGGACTTTTCTTTTCTACGTCCACAACATAAGCTAAAAATCCTTCACATAACCATGCATACTTTCTATTACTTTTATTTATGAATAAGTCAGATAAGCAAACATATTTTGTATTAGACATTTTCAACATTTACATCATAGTTAACAGGTGTCTTTCCCTTCTCTTCAGCTGTGGCCTTACGCTGGGGCTGGGTGGCCTTTTCTGATTCCTCGGGCACCCTTTGATTCATCTTAGGACAACCCTTAATCATATGTGCCTGTTTACCACACCAATAACAAGCCCCAGTAACCCTGCGGCATGCTTGTAACCCATGAAATTTCCTATAATGGTCACACCTTTGCATTGTACTCTTAGGTGAGCTAGCGGTACTACCAGCTGAATGTTAGGATCTCTCATCATTTATCTTGATCCCGGTGGTTCTAGGAGTTCCTATACCATAATCATCATAACTCCAAATTCAATATATTTCTATATTTCCATGTAATTAAATTAATAATCATTTTATTATAATTTACTTGCTTACCTGTCGAGGCTTTTTCATATGGCCTACTTCTCCTAGATGGATATCTATCACTAGAGGCTTTCTCATCTGATTTTCGTTTCATCGGTTCTTTGCCTTTACCTTTGGCTCGGAATTCAGCATGATGAAGTTCATAATCCTGCTCACACAACTGAGCTTTACGGATTGCTTCTCCATACGTGGTGATATCCATAGGATACATCTTGGATCTGATGGGGGACTCCAATCTTTCTATAAATCTTATGTCTTTCACTCCTGAGAGTTTCTAGGTCGAATCCGCTCAAAGAAACGAACTTCGATTCATATTGATTTACTGACATTGTCCCCTAAGTCAAGTTTAGAAACTTGATTTTCAACCTAGTCTGATTAGTGCGTGGGATGTATTGTTCATTAAAAGCTTCTAAAAATCTATCCCACGTAACCTCAACATGTCCTGCCTCCAAAATGGCCCGAGTGGACTACCACCAATACTCTGCATCGTCCACTAACAGATAAGCAGCCAAACCCACCTTTTCCCTTTTAGAGCATAACATATACTCAAAGGATCTAGTAACCGCCTTCACCTAGTTCTTTGCGGCTAACATTTCCTTATCCCCCTTAAACTTAGGCGGATTTAGCTTCTTGAATTCCTTAATCAAGGTCACACTACAATAAGACGTGAGATCCAGCCTTTTAGTAGTTGGGACTGGTGGGGGTAACTCTGTCTGTAATGGTGGAGGCTGTACTGTAGGAATAGCTACTGGTGTACTAGTGGCCATGTTTGGAAAGTTCGCCATAAACTGCGTGAACATAGTGGCCATATTCTCTATATGCTTCTCCATTTTCGCTACCTAGTGTTCGGACTATGCAATGGAGATGGAGGAGGAGACTGCATTGGGGGTTGTTCTACACGACCCCTTCCTCTTCCTCTACCAGTGCCTCTTCTTCGAGTACTCATTTTGTCAATATCATCATCAAATTGAGCTATTTAGTATAACTATAAACAATTATACTATACATATGTATTCAGATAAGTACAGTACATTGGAGATTTATGCTAATTCTAGCCTAATGACATAGACAAACATCAGTCTAACCGTGCTTTGATACCAATCTGTGACATCCAAGTCACTACCCATTTACGTATGAACTTTTTCCTTTTTCACATATACTTTGATTAGACTCGTCCGTCAATGTCATTTCTTCATCTTCATAAGCTTGGTATAAATTAGTTTATCATAAAAGATCTTCATTTCAATTAAAGCATAAAAATGATATATATACATATCATTCCTTACCACAGGATCTTACACATCTTACATAACCTAAATCTCCAACATGATCATAGATATCACTGTAGCATTGTACTGTACGATAGTTGAATTACATGTCCAGTAAGTATACCTTTAATAATTATTTGGAAGTGATAAGTCTTTAAAATATTCACTTTTTAGAGTATTTTATTGCATCAATTTTGCTTAAATTTTTGAATTTTAATGTAATTTCCTCCCATTTTAATTAAATTGTCTTCATGTGTAGGAATTTTGATAATAATGAGTGTAGACACTCTATTTTGTCCGGGGTCTTAATTCGTATAAATAATTAATTGGGTTGGGTGACATTTGTATTTTTTTTGGTCGAAACCCCCCGGTATCCACCTTCGGTGCCTATTCCGGAGTCGGGAGAAGCAGAGCGTGGTTAGGCTTGTCCCCCTCCCAACACTGGCACTCCATACGCAAGTCAGGATTCGAACCCTGGCCTTGCTTAAGGGACGAGGGCCGCTTGCCACCCACGCCAACCAATTGTTGGTGGTGACATTTGTATTTTAATTTAACAATTGGGAATTTGGCTAGAATTAAATTAGAGTTTTTAGATTTAGAATTAACATTAATTAGGAAATTAAAATAGGATTTAGGAATAAAAAAAAGAGAAAAGAGAGAGAAAAGATAAAAAGAAATAAAAGTAAAATTAATTTTAGGATTAGATAATTAGGATAATTAGATTTTTTTTAGGATAATTATATAGATTAATATTAAATTTGGTAGAGTTAGACTAGGATTAACTTAAGAATTAAATAGATAAAATATTAAAAATATGAGACAATTATTAGAATAAGTATAGTTGTATTAGGACTCTAACTAATTTATGGCTATAAAAAGATTAAAGCTCAGGATTTAAAGAGGAGAACACAAAACTTTGACATCTTCTGTGACTTAACTTCTGGATCACCATCATCATCAGTCGCCCAAAGCTTGTTGCTTGATGTCGTCTTCCTCGGTTCCTATTTGAGTTGAGCCTCCTCTACATCTCAAAAGCTTCTTGTTTTCCGCCATTTCTGATCTTCACTACAACTGCTCTGCGCCTGTGTCCTTGCTGCCAGCATTGAACCGAACCTCCAGTTGTGCTCATCGCCGCTGCTACACCGATTGCTTCCCCGATTTCTTGCTGTTGCTATACCGCTTTACTCTACTGACTGCATGCCTCTTGCTGTTGTTTACTGCCCAGCTGCTTGCATTGTAGCTCGATCACCACCACTGCTATCCTATCATTCCTCCTGGTTACATCTTTATTGCATCACTCTGCTAGCGTTTAAGCATAACTGTTTGCTACTTGGAACTTGAGGACACTACCAAAGACGGCTATTAGTGGAAGTTGCAATAACAAGGGACAAGAAAGAAGGAAAGAAATAACTAGAAGAGAAGGGAGAGACGCAGGAAATTAAAGGCAAGCAAAAAGGTATTTTTAATTTGTATTTATTAGATATTGACTACTTAGGTTATATTTGATTAAATAAATTAAAACTTAAATAATCCAAATTGGCATGATTTTAAAAAAACGTAATTTGTATAATTGGACTTAATTTGTAGTATATATTTTGTTTAATATATTTTTTAAGATTAATTAACTTAATTAACATAATAAGATTAAAATAACATGACTTGACTTAATTTAAAAATTTGAGTTAGTTAATTATGGATTTATTTGCATGACTTGTACAATATGATTTGATTTACTTTGCATGATTTAATAATTGGCATGATAATATTTGATTAATATATATTGAATAAATAATGTGTATGTTGATATGATTTGTTTAGTTTAATTTGTATGATATATTTTATATTTTGTATGTTTAGTATGATAGATGTTAAATAAATAAAACAGTATAAAAATAAAATAAATTAAAGGAAAAAATGCAAATAAGAATAAAATGGAATAAAGATTGGATAAGGAAAAAATAAAATTATATAAAAAGATGAATACAGATTATCCGATGATGAAATTCCAAGAAAGTCAAATGGTACTCCTTGGAAATTTCTAGGTGAGGAGTTTGCTCTAGACTGAACCAGATTGATGGAAGGTTTAAAGCAAATTTTCAATACAATAATATGTGTTCATTTTCTAAAATAGAAATAAATAAAATATAAAAATAAAGACAATTAAAATAAAATAGAAATAGGATATTGAAATAATTTGAATAAAAAAAATAATGAAGATAATTAAAAATAAAATAAAAAAATTAGTAAGAATTGGGTATAGAGCCAAAATTAGGATTTTCATAATATATTCCGACGACGGAGCCTCTTCAAGCAAGTCAATCGGTACTACTTGAATACTCCTGAGGTGAGGGGATTTACTTATTGTCTGAACCAGATTAATGGAAGGATTTTAAGTAAATTTTCAATATTTTAAGCATATCGAAATTAATTTAAAGTAAATTTAGAATGACCTATTAGATATAGAGTCAATATTAGGATTGTCATAATGTATGATCTGACGACGGAGCCTCTTCAAGCAAGTCAATCGGTACTACTTGAACACTCCTGAGGTGAGGGGATTTACTTATTGTCTGAACCAGATTGATGGAAGGATTTTAAGTAAATTTTCAATATATTAAGCATATCGAAATTAACTAAAAATAAGGTAAATTTAGAATTACCTAAAGTAGTTGGTACCATTTTAGGATGGGCGTCATGGGGGTGCTAATCCTTCCCCACACGTAACCGTACTCTCGAACCCTAGATTCTTTGAACGTAGACCAAGCCTTATCTTTAGACAAGAATAGGTGACCAATCACACCTTAGGTTTGAATAGTTGGTGGTGACTCCTAGAATTTTAAAGTCTAGCGGTTAGGTTCACGGACCTAGACGTTATGACAGTTTGGCAACTCCACTGGGGACATTAGAGAGTCAGGCCAACATATGTTTTAGGTCATTAGAAATTTGCTTAGAAATAATGTTGATTTCATAATGCTTAATAATCATTTCATACGCACACACTTCACATGCATACATGCATAAGCCCTCAACCCGGGCTCTATCCTTGTTAGGAGGGAGAAAAGTACCTACGCCTTCGTGAGGTGGTAACCTCCGCATGGGCTGGTGAAAAACTCCCACTCAAATTGAACCTTTCCGCTTGTAACCTATAATGGGTGAGGATTGGGTGCCTTACTAGTCCTGTGTGGATGATAGTGAGGAACAATTTGGGAACCTTTAGACCTTGAATTATCCAAACCCAGCAAGTAATGAAACATAAGGCTTAGCCTTAGGGTGGAACCATATTAGATTGGAGTGTAGACTCAAACCTAAGATAGGACACATGAAGGAATAAGTTTTACATCCTCTTTTGTACATTGTTTTTACAAAAAAAATCAAAAAAATATAGTTTTTCTTTCTTCCATTCTTCAAAATAAAAAAGTAAAAAACAAAAAAAAAGAATTTGTCTGTATCATTAAGTCATGCATAGTTGTGTTTGATTTTGCATCACATAACATATCATTCATGTAAGTTTGCACCTGTCTTATCATGAGAATGAACACACTTTTAATTGTTAGGAAAGATTACTAGACCTAAGGGCATTCCATGTGCATTCATTTTTGTGTATAAACATATCACCACATGAAATAATTTCAACTTAATTGTGGCACTCAAGGTATCAAAATCGCATCCACTAGACGGTCCACCCTCCACAAATACCATACAAGATATCAAGCACGCATAATGGAAGAGGATCAAAATAGCAGGATAGAAAAGTTGGAAAGGGATAATGTAGAGATGAAGGGGCAATTGAGCGAAATTACTCAGTTGCTAAAAGCCATGATTAAAGGAAAGGAGAAGATGGGTAATCAAGATGAGTCTGTCCAAGAGACTCAACAAAGCATGCAAGACAACCCCGTTTTTGTTCCCGAAGGAAGTACTGTCAAAGCTCCAACGTCTCTACATATACAAGTTCAAAACCCAGTGGAGGTGCCAAATTTAGATGATCCCACAGAGTTAGAAAAGTTGAAGCATAAAGAAGAATATAGTGGTACTAAAGCTCAGCTGAACTTGATAGAGGAAAGACTAAGTGCCATGGAAGGATTTGACTATTTTGGACCCATTGATGCTGAAAGGTTGTGTTTGGTATCGGGTGTCGTGCTTCCACCAAAATTCAAGGTGCCTGAATTTGAAAAGTTCAACGGAACATCGTGCCTAAAAGATCATCTCACCATGTACTGTAAGAAGATGGTGGCATATGCATGGGATGACAAGCTATTAATTCATGTTTTTCAAGACAGTTTGACTGGGTCAGCCGCTAAGTGGTACAACCAATTGGAAAGGAACAAAGTTTCTTCTTGGTCTGAGTTGGCGAGAGCTTTTATAGCTCAATACAAACATGTGTCCGATGTAGCTCCTAACCGCTTATCTCTCCAAGGTATGGAAAAGAAAAAAGATGAAAGCTTCAAAGAATATGCCTAACGATGGAGAGACGTGGCATCACTAGTTCAACCTCCCTTGACTGAGAAGGAAATCACCATGTTCTTTTTGAATACTCTCAAGGCTCCTTACTATGAGCGTATGCTTAGCAGTGTGACCAAGAATTTTGCAGACATGGTGCTGACAGGTGAAGCTATTGAAAATGCCTTTAAGAGTGGTAAGATTGAAGCATCTATGAATGATAGCAAGAGGAATGGGTTTTCAAAGAACAAGGAAGAAGATGCACAAGCTGTCTCCAATAACTCACGTCGCTCCTATACCTCTTATTCACCTTCAGTGAATTACACTTATTCTCAACCCCACCCACAAACTTATCATTAGAATGCTTACCAACCCATTTCCCATTCACAAGACCCCACTTTTTCACCTAATGACCAAAAGAATACTCGAGCTAGCCGAAATGTCACCATAGACCCTATACCAATGACATACACAGAGTTGTTCCCACAGTTGGTAAGGGGTCACCTTATTGCCCCTGTTTATGTAGAGCCCTTGAAGCCTCCCTACCCAAAGTGGTATGATCCTAACGCAAAGTGTGCTTATCATAATGACAATGTTGGTCACTCTATTGAGAATTGTATGGGCTTGAAGAGGAAAGTCCAAGCACTTGTCAATGCTGGAATTTTGAGTTTTGGGGCAAAGAATGACCCAAATGTGAATGATAATCCTCTTCCAGATCACACAAAGGGTAACGGTTAATGCTATGAAAGAAAGTGGATGATATTGATTGATTCACTTAATTTGAAGATAATGGTTGTTTCTTTGTTTCTAATTTCATTCATCTTAGGACATTTCAATTTCTTAGGTAATATAGGAGTGCCTAAGCCCAAAAGGCATTAAGAATTCTTTTATGTATTGGGCCAGTTTTCATTTGTTTTCATTTTTAATAAAGGATTAGTGTGATGCATATTTCTTAATTCCTCATTCCAATCTTGTTCTTTAATGCCAAACACCAATACCCATATTCTCTACATTGTTACCAAGCTTAAAAGTATCCAAATAATGAACATGATAATGATGATGGCAATGAGTATAAAATTCAATTCTGAAAGAGTTGCTTTGGTTGGTTGAATGGGTTTCCAATTTGCCAAGATTGTTCAAGCAAGAAGAGAATAGAAGATATTTGTCTAAAATCTTCACCTATAGAATGTTACGAGTAAAGGTGAATCTCTACATGAAACTCTAATGAGTTTGTCTTTGTTCAATAGATGACCTTTAATGAGAGTACTTGTAATGAGATTAGAAATGGCCTTCTTTCACTACCTTTCAAGTGTGAGTAAAATTATCCATTGATTACCCCTTTTGAGCCTATTATATTCTTTTTTATATAACCCACCAAGAATCACCCTCTACACTAGGGGGCAAAGAGAATGGAAAATGAAGGATTAGTGGGGCAAAGTGAAAAAAAAATTTTGTGGAAAAAAAAGAACAAATGAAAAATAATGAAGAAGGAAAGAGGGTTTGAATCAAGAAAGTGAAAACCCTAGTCACATTAGAATAAAAAAGGAGAGAAAAAGCAAATGGGGCAAAAGGCAAAAGGCCTAAATGATTCATGAAAAATGATTCTTGGTTTGATAAACCCTGAAACACTTATTTTGGGCCTATATTATCCTTTCTTTCATGAACCCTCACCTGAGCCTACATCATGTGCCTTAAAAGTCCATTTTGATCAAATATGAGTACTCCTATTGAAGAATCATGTGTTGAATAAAGGCATACTTACACTATGAGATGATAATCTTTTGGATGGAATTAAGAGAAGCAGATTAAGATAAGGAAAAAGATTTCTCTAGATGGAAGAAGTGGGATTCTGAAGACTCTCTTGGGTCCATGTGAGCATTAAATTGGGTGAAGAAATATCTGATGTTGGGGCATGAATCAAAATGGAGAACAAATAAAAGAAGTTTCATCAAGGACAATGAAGTTGAAAATGAAGAGAAATAAATTAAAAAAAAAGAAAGAAAAGAAAATGAAAAAGAAGAAAAAAAGAAAAGAAAAAAAAGGAAAAAAAAGAGGAAAAAATGAAAGGAGGATTCAAATCGAAAACTCAAAAAGGGCGGTTTGGATCAATAGAGTGCGTCTAAGTTGAAAACCTGAAAAGGCAGCTTAGATACCAGAAAAACTGGATGTCAATGATACAGGGGAAAGAGGATATTTTAATGAACTCAACATGATCAGATAAGGTGGACCTTTGAAGGGAATTTTGTATTCATTGATCAGAATTGTTTGAATTGTTATTATTTGGATACTATTACCTAATCCTAAAAATTTTCACCTTTCATTCAAGCCTACTTTCCTTTTAAGCCTGACAATTTCTTGTTAAATCTTTTCAAATGTTGAATGATACCACTCTTTTCTTTTCACCTATCATTTCTTTGCTATATCCTTACCTTGAGGGATTGAGAAATTGTGTTGCATTGATCTTGAAATTAGAATGGTAATGAATGTTTGCTTGGCAAAATATGTGAAAGACTCCTATATTATTTAGGAAAATGAAATAAAAGGAAACTTATGGATGAATGGAAATTGGAAATCAAGAAAAACCAATGAATAAGAAAGAATGAATGATGAGGTCTCAGTAAAAATGTTAATGAACAAATGAATGACCAGATAGAGAGGATAATAAAAAGAAGAAACAAGGGATAAGATAAGGTATATAGGGCACGAAGTCAAGAGCTTCGTTGGGAAAGAAAATTGGCAGAAGGAAAATGAGAAAAGAAAAGGAAAAATAAAGATAGGATGATAATTGAAAAGAGAAGAATGCATGAGATAGATTGATGAAGAAGAGCCTTGTTGTTGCTACAATTAAGGATGAAATGATTTTCAAAGAAAACATTGCATGAATAAAATGGATGAATGACATTACATATATAGAATAAATTGCATAGATAGGATAAATTGCATGAATGACATTACATGAATAGAATAGATTGCATGAATGATATTACATGAATAGGATAAATTGCATGAATGGCATTACATGGAGAGGATAAATTGCAATTGCTTGAGTAGGATAAATTGTATAAAATCTCTGAAATTGGATAAAAAAGAAGTTCTGGAGGGGTTTCCCAAGATTTCATATTTTGACAAGAAAAGGAGTTTTAGAGGAGTTTCCTAAAATTCAAAATTTGACAAGAAAAAAAGTTTTGGAGGGGTTTCCCAAAATTTTAAAATTTGACAAGGAAATGAATTTTAGAGGGGTTTCCTAAAATTCAAAATTTGACAAGTAAAGAAATTTTAGAGGGGTTTCCTAAAATTTCAAAATTAGACAAGGAAAGAAGTCTTGGAGGGGTTTCCCAAGATTTCATATTTTGACAAGAAAAGGAGTTTTAGAGGAGTTTCCTAAAAATCAAAATTTGACAAAAAAAGAAATTTTGGAGGGGTTTCCCAAAATTTTAAAATTTGACAAGGAAAGGAATTTTAGAGGGGTTTCCTAAAATTCAAAATTTGACAAGTAAAGAAATTTAAGAGGGGTTTCCTAAAATTTCAAAATTAGACAAGGAAAAAAGTCTTGGAGGGGTTTCCCAAGATTTCATATTGTGACAAGAAAAGGAGTTTTAGAGGAGTTTCCTAAAATTCAAAATTTGACAAGAAAAAAAGTTTTGGAGGGGTTTCCCAAAATTTTAAAATTTGATAAGGAAAAGAATTTTAGAGGAGTTTCCTAAAATTCAAAATTTGACAAGTAAAGAAATTTTAGAGGGGTTTCCTTCCTAAAATTTCAAAATTAGACAAGGAAAGAAGTCTTGGAGGGGTTTCCTAAGATTTCATATTTTGACAAGAAAACGAGTTTTAGAGGGGTTTCCTAAAATTCAAAATTTGACAAAAAAAATGTTTTGGAGGCGTTTCCCAAAATTTTAAAATTTGACAAGGAAAAGAATTTTAGAGGGGTTTCCTAAAATCCAAAATTTGACAAGTAAAGAAATTTTAGAGGGGTTTCCTAAAATTTCAAAATTAGACAAAAAAAAATTTTTTTTGGAGGTGTTTCCCAAAATTTCAAAATTGGATAAGAAAAGGAATTTTAGAGGAGTTTCCTAAGATTTCAAATTTTGACAAGAAAAGTTTTAGAGGAGTTTCCTAAAATTTTCAAAAAAAAAATCAAAGTTTTTAGACAAGATTTTAAAGTTTGACTGTCTTTCTGTTTAGAGGGAGCTTTTTGAAAAAATAAAAAAAATTAAAAAAAAAGAGAAGTCAGACAAAATAGGTGTCTATGTCTTTGTGCAATTACTGTTTCACAGCAAATGCACAAAGAGGGGTAGCTGTAGACACCCTATTTTGTCCGGGGTCTTAATTTGTATAAATAATTAATTGGGTTGGGTGACATTTGTATTTTTTTTGGTCGAAACCCCCCAGTATCCACCTTCGGTGCCTATTCCGGAGTCGGGAGAAGTAGAGCTTGGTTAGGCTTGTCCCCCTCCCAACACTGGCACTCCATACACAAGTCAGGATTCGAACCCTGGCCTTGCTTAAGGGACGAAGGCCGCTTGCCACCCACGCCAACCAATTGTTGGTGGTGACATTTGTATTTTAATTTAACAATTGAGAATTTGGCTAGAATTAAATTAGAGTTTTTAGATTTAGAATTAACATTAATTAGGAAATTAAAATAGGATTTAGGAATAAAAAAAAGAGAAAAGAGAGAGAAAAGATAAAAAGAAATAAAAGTAAAATTAATTTTAGGATTAGATAATTAGGATAATTAGATTTTTTTAGGATAATTATATAGATTAATATTAAATTTGGTAGAGTTAGATTAGGATTAACTTAAGAATTAAATAGATAAAATATTAAAAATATGAGATAATTATTAGAATAAGTATAGTTGTATTAGGACTCTAACTAATTTATGGCTATAAAAAGGATTAAAGCTCAGGATTTAAAGAGGAGAACACAAAACTTTGACATCTTCTGTGACTTAACTTCTGGATCACCATCATCATCAGTCGCCCAAAGCTTGTTGCTTGATGTCGTCTTCCTCGATTCCTATTTGAGTTGAGCCTCCTCTGCATCTCAGAAGCTTCTTGTTTTCCGCCATTTCTGATCTTCACTACAACTGCTCTGCGCCTGTGTCCTTGCCGCCAGCATTGAACCGAACCTCCAGTTGTGCTCATTGCCGCTGCTACACCGATTGCTTCCCCGATTTCTTGCTATTGCTATACCGCTTTACTCTACTAACTGCATGCCTCTTGCTGTTGTTTACTGCCCAGTTGCTTGCATTGTAGCTCGATCACCACCACTGCTATCCTATCATTCCTCCCGGTTACATCTTCATCGCATCACTCTGCTAGCGTTTAAGCATAACTGTTTGCTACTTGGAACTTGAGGACACAACCAAAGACGGCTATTAGTGGAAGTTGCAATAACAAGGGACAAGAAAGAAGGAAAGAAATAACTAGAAAAGAAGGGAGAGACGCAGGAAATTAAAGGCAAGCAAAAAGGTATTTTTAATTTGTATTTATTAGATATTGACTACTTAGGTTATATTTGATTAAATAAATTAAAACTTAAATAATCCAAATTGGCATGATTTTAAAAAAACGTAATTTGTATAATTGGACTTAATTTGTAGTATATATTTTGTTTAATATATTTTTTAAGATTAATTAACTTAATTAACATAATAAGATTAAAATAACATGACTTGACTTAATTTAAAAATTTGAGTTAGTTAATTATGGATTTATTTGCATGACTTGTACAATATGATTTGATTTACTTTGCATGATTTAATAATTGGCATGATAATATTTGATTAATATATATTGAATAAATAATGTGTATGTTGATATTATTTGTTTAGTTTAATTTGTATGATATATTTTATATTTTGTATGTTTAGTATGATAGATGTTAAATAAATAAAACAGTATAAAAATAAAATAAATTAAAGGAAAAAATGCAAATAAGAATAAAATGGAATAAAGATTGGATAAGGAAAAAATAAAATTATATTAAGAAGATGAATACAGATTATCCGATGATGAAATTCCAAGAAAGTCAAATGGTACTCCTTGGAAATTTCTAGGTGAGGAGTTTGCTCTAGACTGAACCAGATTGATGGAAGGTTTAAAGCAAATTTTCAATACAATAATATGTGTTCATTTTCTAAAATAGAAATAAATAAAATATAATAATAAAGACAATTAAAATAAAATAGAAATAGGATATTGAAATAATTTGAATAAAAAAAATAATGAAGATAATTAAAAATAAAATAAAAAAATTAGTAAGAATTGGGTATAGAGCCAAAATTAGGATTTTCATAATATATTCTGACGACGGAGCCTCTTCAAGCAAGTCAATCGGTATTACTTGAATAATCCTGAGGTGAGGGGATTTACTTATTGTCTGAACCAGATTGATGGAAGGATTTTAAGTAAATTTTCAATATTTTAAGCATATCGAAATTAATTTAAAGTAAATTTAGAATGACCTATTGGGTATAGAGTCAATATTAGGATTGTCATAATGTATGATCCGACGACGGAGCCTCTTCAAGCAAGTCAATCGGTACTACTTGAACACTCCTGAGGTGAGGGGATTTACTTATTGTCTGAACCAGATTGATGGAGGGATTTTAAGTAAATTTTCAATATATTAAGCATATCGAAATTAACTAAAAATAAGGTAAATTTAGAATGACCTAAAGTAGTTGGTACCATTTTAGGATGGGCGTCATGGGGGTGCTAATCCTTCCCCACACGTAACCGTACTCCCGAACCCTAGATTCTTTGAACGTAGACCAAGCCTTATCTTTAGACAAGAATAGGTGACCAATCACACCTTAGGTTTGAATGATTGGTGGTGACTCCTAGAATTTTAAAGTCTAGCGATTAGGTTCATGGACCTAGATGTTATGACAATGAGGAAATCGAGAAAACTGCAAGAAAATCAAGGAAAATTGGTTGGATTTGGTGTTTAAACCCTCACCTTAACCTTATCCCTAAGTCCTAAAGTTCTTTTTCTTTTTTTTTTTCAAACCTTAAGCCAAATTTGAACCCCAAAACCTTAACCTTCTAAAATCTTAAAAAAATTATAATAAATAAAAAAAATTCAAAATTACAAACCTTATTTTTGCACCTATCTATAAACTCCATGCCTATTTAAACCTTTTATGCCTAAGTCCCAAACCTCAATAGACCACACATTAAACTCAACCCAAGCTAAACCCTTCCATTGCCTTTTAAATTAAGTTCCTGAGCCCACTTAAATACCTAAAATCCATAAGCCCTTAAACACTTCAAATCCAACCCAAAAAAAATAGGCCTTTCTTGATGCAAGCTTATGGAAGCAACCTTACTATGTAAAAGAGGAGGAGCCGTAAGAAAAAGATAGAGGGAGATAGCTCGTGACAGGAGATGGTCTCCTTCAACCTTTCTTGCAATATTTTTCTTTACTGTTTCTCTAGTTTAGGCGTGGATAGCTGAGCACAGTAGCTTCTCCTTATATTACTGTATTTCTTTTAAGTGTTCAAGTTCCTTAGTTTTCTTTTTTTAGTTTAATTTTAAAAGAGCTAAGATTTCTTCATGAATTTGGATTTAATGCAATTCTAGCTTGTAGTTCTTTCTTTCAATACTCTTCATTTTATATTTTTTTTGTTAAGTTCTATATTTAGTTTCTTTGCAATTTCTATTTAAAGTTCATACTTTAGTTTAAACCTTTTTATCTGCATTGTTTATTTCTTTTTTCAGCGTTCATGTTTTCTGATTTCTACATCAAACTCTGTTCTGCGCCTAGTTAATCTGTTTTACTGGTTCTTTTCTTGCTTATGCATTACTGTTTTAGTTTCGCTAGTTATGCTTCATGTTTCTACCTCCTTTTTTTTCTTGTAGCGTTCTCTAAATCAGTTTTGATTTTTCTGAGCGTCTGTTGCTTCCATTTCTTCTTTTGGTTCTGCTCTGTTGTATTTTTCTTAATCTGTTGGAGGTGCTGCTCGGGTTGTCTATCCCCTGTTGTGCGACATTATTGAAGCAAAACTAGTACTAGACTGATGCAGAGGCTTGGAACAATTGCTGGTGCAGTGCTGCCTTGGCTAGTGAAGCGTTGAAACAGAGCATAAGTAGTGCTCCGCTAATGGTCGCTATGCTTGAGGCAGAGAGGAGCTGGGCATTTGCTGGCTGGACACGTGAAGCAAGAGCAAGCGTGGCCTAAAGCTTGCAATGCAGCTGTCCACCGAAGGTGCATGGACCATTTTCACTCTTTGGATGATGCATGCGTAGAGATGAAGGCGGGCAGGCGTGAAGTGTTGGCAACTTGCATTTTCTTTTGTCTTTTACATTGTTGAGTTTACATTTACTTTTTATATTTTACTGTTTTGGTTTCATGAGTCAGTGAGTAGTTTAGTATAATAGGTTAAACATATTATGATATAGAGTAGCATATTAATTCAGTTTTATTACCTTCTGATAGTTTACGTTTAATTAAGTATTTAGTTATAGTAAATTTTTTTTAGTAATTCTTTAGTTTAATTAGGTATTTATTTTCTTGCATTTTAAATTGATTTTTTTTATCTTTTAAATTTCATGTTCCTTAAAAATTAGTTGCATTTTAATTTTCCTTTGCTTTAATTTCATTTAACTTGCATTTTGATATTTATTTTTTTTATTTGTTTTGTTTTATTTTACTTATCTTACTTATTAATTTAATTAAGATAATTTTTAATTGTTTGAATAAACTTAGGATGATCAATTTTAGTACTTAGCTAGAACAATTCTAACCAATCCTCATGGGAACGATACTTTACTTACTCTGTATTACTTGTCGCGACTCGTGCATTTGCGGTATAAGTCTTAGAGCGCAACAGTTGATCAAAATAAAAAATATTTATAAGGTTAATTTTTTTTATGGATGACTTTTTTATTTTCTTTATTGAAATATATTTACTTAATTAATTATATCCCAAAATTTGATCCACATTTAAAATAATCTCTTCTAAAAAAATATCAATACTTGTATAATGAAAATATTAAAAGATTATATTTTATTAAACTACACAAGTAACTAGGTATTGTATTTAGAATATTTATATCTAAAAAAGAAAGATGAAATGGAGAAGCATCTATTTAATAATGTTTAAACTAAGACCTATTAAAATCCCTTCTGTTAATAACTTTGGAAGGTCAACAGTGAACAATATTTTTTGCTGAACAATATATATTTTTTTGGTGGAAGGTGAGAAATATTTTGTTTTATAATGGGATTGCTGAATAGCCGTCAAATATCGTATAAAGCAATATTCATTTTGCGACTTGTGTGGCTTTAAAGTTAGCAAAGGAGTTTAACCCAAAACAAATAGTGAGGAGGTGATTTCTTTGAGGCAACCAAGTCTACTATGCATTTCATTCGCCCCTGCTATGTTCCAGTTAGAGAGCAATTGAAACTCTTAGTAAGAGCCAGTAGAGAGAAGAAATTAACTCCTATTAGACTTCTATCTTAAGGTTCTATCTCAAGATATATAGATTGTGACCATTTCCTTTTCTGCAAATTCCCACATCTAACACCAAAAAAATTAATTCCCTCAATATTCTCAGCCCAACGACGCTATACCCAAATCCTAGATTTCCAAATCATTCATTCTTCTTCTCAAATTTGTAATGGATGTATCTATCGTTAAATTTCTCCTCTCATTTTCTTTAATTATAATACATCAAAAATGGATTGCTCACTTTCTTTTTTTTATGTTGTTGTTGTTGTTGTTAGCAAATTAGGTGTGCTTTCTTTCTCAAATGCTGTGAACAAATTTCCGTTTGAACACCTCATATCATTTTTGGTTAATTACTCTGAAAAACTTGTAAGTACTATTCTTGTTTCTTATTTTTCAGCTGCAGTACTGTTCTAGTAATTGTTATGCCCATGTTACACTTTACCAATTTGATTTTACTGACTTCTATTTCATGTAGCTATAATGTAATGCTAGATTATGCTTGTTCATATTAGATTTTGAATGTCATTGTTTAATTAATACTTGTTTTAATAGAATGTGTATATATTTTATTAGCATCATTTTAGAGTGTGAGGAAAATATAGCAGTTATTAGTGTCATAACGTACTCTACCCCTAAATCATTGCTTGTTAAGAGAACTCTTTGGATTGAAATTTAACCTGTTTAAAACTTGCAATTTTGTTGTCACTTTCTTCAGAAAAAACCCAACCACCCATAGTATATAAGAGTTTAATTGGCAACAAATTAAAAACAATAACATTTATGCAATTAAGGTAAAACATGAAATAAAAGTGCAAAACGTATGGACCTACATTACTAGATTGAAAATGAAAGACTGAACCTAAAACTAAAAATTACTCTACTAAACAGAGGACCTTACCTAGAGGAATTTAAGTGCAAGACTTAAACTTTAACTAAGTAAAACGACACCTAATTAACTACCTTAAGACACTTAATTAACTAATTTTAAAATGCAAAATTTACTTGAACTAAAGCTTCCAAAACAGAAAATTATTTTAACTTTAAACTCTATGAACTAGACTTAGCGATGGAATTGACCTAAATTAATTCTAAACTTAATGCCACCTTTAAACCTTGCCCTACTAAGACTAAATTAACCAAAACTCATACTGAAATAAGAGTTAAAAGGCTGGAAATTAAATCTGAAATTTTTAAATGTGATTGGAAGTAAAACCAAAACGTTTTGCCATCTAGACACCATGACAGCAAATGACATCAAGCCTCGTCCTTAATGAACTAATTAGACCTATTAACTGATTAAGACCTTACGTTAACTTGATAAATATAAAACCTGAAAAATTTCCGCTTCAATTAACAAGTAAAACATGACTAAACAGCAACTAGAACCTAGGCTATGAGGCAAAGAAAAATGGTGACTCTAGATGCACGTAAATTAATGGTATTTAAGTATAAGACCTACATGTAAACTTTAACCAAGTAAAATAACACCTAATTTACTATGTTAAGACAATTAATTAACTAATTTTAAAGTGCAAAATTTACTTGAACAAAAGGTTCCAAAACAGAAAATTATTTTAACTTTACACTCCATGAACGACACTTACTTAGCTAAGGAATTGACCTAAACTAATTCAAAACTTAATGCCACCTTTAAACCTTACCCTATTAAGACTAAATTAACCAAAACTCATATTGAAATAAGAGTCAAAACGTTGGAAACTAAATCTGGAATTTTTTAAATGTGATTGGAACTAAAATCGAAAAGTTTTGCCATCTAGACACTATGACAGCAAATGACCTCAAGCCTCATCTTTAATGAACTAATTAGACCTTAGTAACTAGTGCAACCATTGAACTATATGAGCCTCAAAGCTAATGCCTTAATTCATAATAACTCAAACATGATTTCTGATGACTTTAATCCATGAAAATTTCTCTAAGCTAACCCCTAAACATACCTATATAGCCAACAACATGAGTAAAATAGAATTGAAATCTCAATCAGCCCAAACATTGAGGTAGCAGCAGGACATGCTTGGTTTGTAACTCAAATGCATCTTAAACTTGAAGCTTTCAAATGCCTAACATTCCTCAGACATAAGCCTAGTCTCTAATGATTTTAGATTACGAAAATGAACTTAATGTTTAGCTCTCTTCCAAGTTAGCAAGCCAATCATAATGAACCTCAAAGTCACTTTATGTTGAAAGAACCTTTTAGATTTCATAAGCTTCTTAATTTGATCTTTAACTAAACCTTGATCAAATTAATTATCAACTACTACATTTAATAGAAAAATTTTGCAATCAATAGTATTGTTACTATCATAACGTATCAAGTTTCGGGAAACCTAATAGTTAAACATTAAAACTACGAAGTCGCCACAAACTATTCAAACCTAGGTGTGATTGGTCACCTATTCAAACTAAAGACAAGGCTTGGTCTACGTTCAAAGAAACTAGGATTCGGAACTATAGTTACGTGTAAGGAAGGATTAGCACCCCTATAATGCTCATTTTAAAATGGCACCAACAAGCTTTAGGTTATCTTTTAAAATTTGCCTTGTGTTTATATTAATTTCGATATGATTATGTATTGTGAATATTTCTTAGATTTTTCTATCAATTTGGCTCCAACCTTAGAAATTTTCCTCACCTCAAGATGTTCAAGGAGTCTCAATTGACTTTCCTGAACTCCATCGTCAGATAAATTAAATATTTAATAAAAGTCTTATTTTTCCTAATCTTGACTTTAACTTTGACTCCATATTAATTTCTATATTTCTTAAATATTATTTTATATTATGTTTATCTACACATCTTATTTATTTATTTAGAAAATAAAATACGAATTACAATTTGTTGAAGATTCTCTTAAAAGCGTTCCATCAATTTGACTCGGCCTAAAAGATATCTTCTCACCTAGAAATTTCAAGGAGTCTCTATTAACTTTCTTGAAATTTTATCATCGGCATAATTCACATCTATTTCTTATTTTATAACTTTATTTATTAATCCTTATTCTATGCTATCTTTTTATTTATCTCTTTTAATTCATATTTATATTATTTTTAATATATATATTTATCTACATTTATTTTGTCTATATTTATCTTTTAAAAATAAATATGAATTATAATTTATTGAAAATTCTTTCAAAATATCCTATCAATTTGGCTCAACTTAAGAAAGATGTTCTCACCTAGACATTCCTAAGATGTCCTTATTGACTTTCTCAAAATGTCATCATCAGTATAATCCATACTTGTCTTGATAATTTATCAAAATTTATTTTACAAAGAGTTTTAATTTTTATAATTTATTTGATTTATACACAATGATTTTTTTATTTATTTTAATTTACTAATTCATGAATTCTAGTTTAATTTAATTCATAACTCTAATTCAGCCTCCTAATTTAATTTTAACTATTCCTAATATTAGTTTTTTCGGTGTAAATCACAGATTTCCTCATCTATTTTAACGGTCTGAGATTAATCCTATTCGGGGCTTAGTCACAGTTAAGGCTTTTCACCCCTTCCCGAAAGTGTATTTAGTGAGAATCGAAAACGAGAGCTCTTCCCACAAACTCAATCTGCGTTGCCAACTGAGCCACAACTCATGGGTATTCCTAATATTAGTTAAACAAAGTTCTAATAAAAATAAAATAATTCAATTTTAAACTTGTAATTGTCGTAACAATTTTTGTCCGAGGACCTAATCGCTAGATATAAAGTTATGGAGTCGTCACCGATCAATTTTAACTTAGGTGTGATTGATCACCTATTCAAAACTAAGGATAAGTACACTGAGCTACATTCCAAATTTTGGGTTCGGGAGTACAGTTACGCGTGAGGAAGGTATTAGCACCCCCACAACGCTCGTCCAATGGACGGTACCAATTACTTATGTTTTATCTTGAGCAATCTTAATTTAAATGGTCTTTTATTCTTAATTAAAATTTTATTTTTATTATTTAATATTCAATTATTTAAATATTGACATTTTTCTTAGGACATTCTTCAACACTTTGATCGAATTCCCAAGTAATTTTGCACCTCGAGTTTTCACGGGACACACTTGTCCTTGTGAAGAAGCTTCGTCGTCGGATTTAATTTTAATATTTTTAGGTAAAAGACTTTTAGTTCATCTTAAACCTTGACTTTTAAATATTTTAATATTCTATTTTCATTTTTTATTTTAGTATTTTAAAATCTCTCCAACACTTTTGGTGAGATGAAAGTTCCTCACTTAGGAATCCCTTTTTTAGAAAATCATTATATGAAAATTCTTTTCAAGTTAATTATTAAAAATAAGATTTTATAGTTAATTTTATTTTCATATTTTATTTTAATATTTTAAAATCTCTCCCACACTTTTGGTGAGATAAAGTTTCTCACTTAGGAACTCTTTAAAATTTATTATTTATCATTGTTGAACATTTTATTATAACCCAATGTATTTTTTTTATCTCATATAATTATTTATCTTCGTATATTTTTAATTATTTTAACATCCTACCACACTTTGGTAAGATTTGAAGAAAACTCCCCACTTAGGAGTTTTATAAAATCTATTTTTTTAATTTATTATTAAAGTTTTTCTTTTATTTATCATTTTCAAATATCATTATTATTATTATTTAAATTTTTTATTTGTTTTAACGCAGATAGATAAAAGGGGCGCAAGCAACAGTTCACCACACACAAGTTGACTAGGCCGTGAGAGATCGCCCGACACATCTCACCACAACACAACTCGCCCCTTTACAGCTCACCCCAGAACCAGTTTTCACCATAACAACTTGTCAAAATAAAGGGTATGCAAGCAACAGTTCGCCACCTCGCAAATCAACTTGGGCACGAGAGCTCGCCTAAAAAACAACTCACCACGAAACAACTAGCCATACACAAGTTAACTTAAAAAACGAGAGCTCGCCTCAAAAACAACTTGCCATACACAAGTTACCTTGCGGACGAGAGCTCGCCTCAAAAAACAACTCGCCACGAAATAGCTAGCCATACACAAGATAACTTGCGGGGGAGAGCTCGCCCGTGCAAGTGAATCCGCTCACAAAAGCTCGCCAACATAAGTGAACTTACACGCGGCAAACTCGCTCATACAAACGAAATCGTGCACTAGAGCTCGCCCATATAAAGTGAACTTACGTGTAGCTAGCTCACCCACACAAATGAAAACCATGCACAAGAGCTCGCCATACAAAGTGAACTTACGCATAGCAAGTTCGCCCACGCACAAATGAAAACCGTGCACTAGAGCTCGCCCATACAAAAGTGAACTTGCACGTAGCAAGCTCACCCTCTCAAAAGGAAGGCAAATAAGATTTAAAAATATTTTTTAGTTGATAGATTTGTTTGGGCAGGGTAGGTTTAGCAAAACGTAGGGGTTTATTTAAAATTTCTTAAATGGAGAAGGTAGAGGATACTTATAGTATTCGGCTTGGGTAAGTTTTATTCTCCTTTTCGCAGTTTAGTTGCCACTGATCCAACCAAAGCCGCTTCTCACTACCACGCTTTCTTCCTTCCAGACGCACCAGAGCAACAGACGTGGGTACTGCTCACTGTCATCCACGCATCCCCTTCACTACTCCAGTCACCGTTCAAACCGCTCGTCTCTGCCGATCATTGGTTCAGTCTCCAGTTGCTACTGCCACCGAGTATCCCTGAGCTTATTCTTTTTTTTTTGTTTTGGAATTTTCTTTTTCTCCCTTTGTGTTCTTTCCCTGACCTCCTTCAGGCCATTTTATAAGCATTTTTAGTCAAGAAAAACGGATGAAATCTCTGAAGTTTAGTTTGCAGAATGCATTGCAGATGACTTTCGAATCCATTAGTGTTTGATTTTCTGGCTGTTCTTAAATGCTGGAGAAAATTTTCTTGAAAATGTCGAGCTTATCGTGGAGGCAGAGCGCTATAGGGGAAGGTTCTTAGGATATTGATTTTCTGGAAATCGCCCCTTGTCTTCTTCTTCATCTCCCTCGAGTAGCTTTTGATGTGCATTTTTAGCCAATAAAAACGGAGCAAATTCCTGAAGTTCAGATATGCAGAAGACTTTCACCTACAAATGAAGTTTGTCAAAGGGTTGGTGGAGATGGCAAGGCTAAGTTTAGGGTGGTTGGCTGACAGCCTTTTAGGTTGGTGTCGCCACAGGCACTGCTCTTATCTCTTCTCTCTTTTCTTATTTTATTATTTTTATTATTTAAATGTAAATTCAAAGGCAATCCAAATATATTTAATTTTGGACAAAATTACGTGTCTACAGTAATGAAATAAAACTAAATAAAAAAATATTGCCTTTCTGTTCTTTTTTCTTACTTTTATTTCTTTCCTTCTTTCTTCACTCTTTCAACCAGAGCAGCTGCATCTTCACATTCTCCCTTTTCGATTTTTCCTTTATGGTAGTAGCAATTTGGTGCAATGGCAGCAACAAAGGATGGTGGTGTAATGTATGTAACAAGGATGCTACAAAGGGATTCTACAGGTAGCAGAACAATAGTGCACTAAGACAGAACGACAGACGTGTTGCACCAAAGCGATGATGGCTCGGTGAGTGCAGCGAATTGACGATGGTTCAAGAATGGTGCAGGGCAGCAAGCTTTCCTCCAGTAGCAGACAGTGGTGAGGTGACAGCGTGCCGCAAGGTGGTGCGTGATGAAGAAGACGCTTCAGTGCAAGCAGGGAGCAGGGTGGCACGTGATGAGGATGATGATGGTGCAGCAATTTGCAACTTGGCCGGACAGTAACGGATGAGCAGCTTGGTGGTGAGAAGATGATGAGCGAGGTAGGGTTCTGTTTGGTGTAGGCAGCTTAGGAAGGTTGATGTCGCATTGGTTTTCTTTTTTCTTTTTCTTTTTTTTAAGCCCCTGTCCCCCTGTAGCTTTTCATTCTTCTCTTTTTATAGAACGAAATACAAACTTTTTTTTGGAAAGCTTGGAACTTAAACATTAAACTCTGATTTGATCTTAAATGATTTCGATTTTGATGTGGACCAGGTCAATTATTACTGGGCTTTTCTATAAGTCAGGCTGAAGAACATTGGGCCAAATGATAATCTAAAACCAAGAAGAAAGAGGACTCAAAAGGCCTATAAAAGATCCATTAAATGACCATTTAAGCTGTGGGTCATAAAGGTAATTACGCGCAATCTAACTCCTATAAATAGGTCACAGGTATCATCTTTAAACCCTAAGCTCTATTTGCCTATGGAAACCTTGTCTGACTTAAGCATCGGAGTGCGCGCACAGGGGAAAACCCTTGCGCCCCTCTGACTTTTCCTATTTCGCAGATTCGTAGGAGACAGACTAACGCGAAGATTGAGGACCCGACGTCAGCAAACATTTATTGTTGTTTCAGGCAACAACAATTGGCGTCGTCTGTGGGAAACAAACAAAAAACCGGTATAGAATTCTGCGATAAGGCGCGGGAGACCTAGGACCTAAGGAAGACCTGTTAAAAAATAATAATAAAATATATATATACACACGTAACAAAAACAGCCTGTGGCACAGAAGGTTTCAGGCGACAGACTACAATCACATGCAGGGTTTCACGCGACAGAGCAAAATCGCGCACCCATGGCTTGCGACAGGAACTATGTCGCAATATAGCGAGAGGCACGCGACATGTATGGGCGATAGGCTGGTAATCGCATGCGACAGACTTTTTGGCGATAGAGTACAAAAGGAGTAGGCGATAAACAGTTTTTGCGCGAGAGACTGTCTCTCGCATTCGACAGGCATTAGGCGAGAGATAGGTTCTCGCATGCCACAAGCTTTGGCATTATTGTTGAGTGATATTGATGAGAGAGGTGTGGATCTCACGTGCGATAGGTGCTGGCGAGGAAGCCTCCCGCCTGCGACAGCACCCGTACGCTACATCTCTTTAGGCGAGAGGGGATGGCTTCGTGCCAACAAGCTTGGGCGAGAGGTGTGGATCTCGCGTGCGATAGGTGTTGGCGAGAAAGCCTCCCGCCCGCTACAGCTCCCGCACGCTACATCTCCTTGGGCGAGAGGGGGTTGCTTTAGCGCCGACATGCTTAGACGAGAGGTGTGAATCTCGCGTGCGATAGGTGTTGGCGAGGAAGCGTCCTGCTTGCGACAAAGTAGCTTAGTCCAACCACTGGCAAGGTATGCTAAATACTGTAAAAATAAAAGGTATTGTGCCCAAAAAATGGAAAGACAAAAAAAAAGCTGAGGCGACGACCAGTCACATATTTGGCGGTAGACTTCATCCCCTAGCTGCCGCTCGTTCGAGATCTTCACCTCCATTGCTTACCTAGCCTCGTCTTCCCCTGCACTACGTGAACATCATCACTACATCTTATCCAGGGAACTGGCACCATCATCTGTGGCTGCTTTGTGTCGCTGCCAGCGCCATCATCTCGCTGCCATTTCCTTGCCCCTAACCGTCCCTGCTTTTCCTTGTTCTGCTGCGATTCAACTGTTACAAGAGTTCACTGTTGCTGCCGAACTCTCCTTACTGCTGCTTCAAGGCTACTATCACACCAAGTCTACCGTGCCCTACTCCATGCTTTTATCTTGCATCGTGCTTATATTCTGTTTTGAGTAAAGCAAAGAAAAGATATAAGTGGGAAGGAGAAGACCCAACGTAAATGACATGGTTTTGGTTTCAAGTCATTGAGCTTCATCTCCATCGCCAACATCCTGCTTCACTGCAAACCAAACACCTTCGAATCCATTTATCTCCGCCGCCAAACAGCTGTCGCATTGTGCCTCTGTCTAGATCATCATCTTCGACTCAGCTTTGCAGAACCATCATCCTCAAGCTGCATTGCTGTATCGCCCAAGCCTGAGCTGCACTGTACCGGAACCATCACTGAAATCGCACCCCAGTCCGGTGCTGCCTTCCCGTTACCTTCATTGCACCTTGGCTATACGTTAAAGTCGAACAAAAGGAGAGCAATATACCTGAAGCAGAACTGACAAGGCTATGGAGGCAAGACCGCTAGCGGCTACAAATCTTTTGGACTGAAGTTGCTGTGTGAAGAAAAAATTACGTGGGAAAGTAAAAAAGAAAAAGAGACAGAGAAAGACAGGGAAATGCCTTTCACTTTCACAAGGATCCTCTGTCGTCCAAGAGCACCTATTTAAGGCGATAACTAACGGAATAGTCTGAAATAACTTTATCTCCTTTTAGCAGCAGAACTCCTCGGAATGACAGAGACTAAAGGCAATGGCGAGCAGCATTTGAAGCACAATGCAGAGCGTTACTTCCGTCGATTCCTCGCCGTCAACGGAGAGCATGCGGCGATTGTTTTCAGGTCTTGCCTAGCGTTGCTCCCGGAGGCTGAAACAACGACGTTCCTCGTTAGCAAGTGCTTGGAGGTCATGAATCTGACAGACAATAGTGGCAGTTTGGACAGTTATGTTGACGACGTTATTTCCTTGCGCGTCAAGAACTTTCAAAACATTCCTGACTTTCTTCTTTACTTTAATCTGACATAGTTGCTTTGGGAAGAAGTCTTGGAGAGAAGGAATGATATAATGAAATTTGATAAAAAAAAATTGTTATAGAGTATAGACTAATACTTAAAGCCATAAGTTTCTTGCATGGTTTTCACAGACTCTTTTTATTTTACGAGAATAACTCGGGAGTCCTTAAAAACCAAGATTTATTGCTCGGAGAAGCACGCCAAAATCTGAAGTTCGTTTGCCACAAGCAACCAAATACAGTGACGTTCCTCCTAGGAGGCTCCGTCTTCCGCAAATCATTCATCCGTGAACCTTTCATTGACCCAAGGAAAGAGATAAAAATGAGAATTTGCCTATTTCATTTTTATTTCCCTATTTATTACCATATTATCATTCGAGTAAATTGTAAAACAATTGGAATTGGACACAACACAAGCAACAAAGTTAGGATTTGAGCTGGCTCATTTTTAAGGCATGCGCGTATGTATCAGAAAACTAATTAAGAGCTGGCTCATTTTTAATGCATGCATGTATGTATCAGAAAATTATTTTGCGCAGCATGTGACTCGAACACGGGCTATCCAAGATAGCAAACAAGCACACAAGGTTCACCCAATTCGAGTGGGCATAGGTCTTGCACGTAAGGGCACTCTGGTGATGCGGTGCTCAACCATGCGACAGTTAAAACAGGAGAACAAAAGCCATGCTGCAGATTTCTTGGCAAGAGGACGCCACACCCATGCGTTAACAAAAGCGGCGATCACATCTACCCATGGCAAAGTTGGCCGAGATGATGCCTCACCTATTCAACAGCTAGAGTGGTGAGCAAGGTCAACACGGCAAGCTTCATGGTGAGAGTGTGACTCGCCTGCGCAAAAGCTAAATCGGGCGAGCAATGATTCTCGCACGGAACAAGCCCTGGGCGAGGGAGGAGCTCCCACGCGCGACAGGCCTTGGACAAGATAGGGGCTCCCGCACGCGACAAGCCTGTCTACTGCTCCCGAGCTCACCTGGTATAGTGATGGGGGGAGCACAATACTCACACGGCAAGACCCTTTGGCGAGAGATAACAACTCGCGCATGCAAGGAAGATAGAGTGCCGCACAAAGAGCACAATACAAGCGAGCAAAGGACACACGAGTCATGCCTTTCGGCAATGGCTAGCAACGCTGGCGAACACGAAATCGAAACTACTGATTCTCCCATTAGAAAAAACTTTGACGAGCACATTTAAACTGACGATCTAAGCGCATGCCCAAGTGCGGGATCTGAGCAAAATGATCTAGAATCTTCTAGACCTAGTGCGCGCACTAATTCGACATAATATCCAAAAGCTTCCTTCGGCCCATCTGTCAATCGTCTGAAATAGAAGCTTTCAATAACTGCTCTAGCAACCATCTAGAAGTGGCTTAAGAGCCACACACTTAGCATATTGACAACCACACATGTGAAAGAGGGTTTGTCTATATAAAGAGTGTGTTGGCTTCATGAGTCCTTTAAGCAAGACAAGGATGTGCCAGCTTAGGGTGTCGAGATCAAGGCTGTGTCTCCTTTGTAAACCCATATACATAGCATTCTGGAGTATCAATACAAGTGAGTGCTTGGCATAACGAAAATTGCAAACACACTCAAGCAGGGACATAAGGGTGGTAACCAGATCTGAGGTACTCTCATACGATGTTTTCAATTTTCACGTCTACTCTAACAATTGTGATTGAAATAGGCAGGTGTCCGAGGTAGGCACTAGCCACTGTCGTGAAAGGCAGCAAGCCAGGAAGAACTTGGTTCAATCGAAAACAACTTGTGATATGCTCGTGAAGATAGATTGCTGGTACCGAGGGACGACTTAGTGCACAATCCATGGTTGACAGCAAAACATCACAGCAGTCATACTTTACAGATTTTTCAAAGACAAAGACTTGAAATGGTACTGGTGGTAAACATTTGCTATTATTGTTTTAACATTTGCTTACTTATTCCACTTAATTGAAAATACTACATCATGAAACGAAAGGCCAGTTATTTTTATCTGTACTATGATAATCCTCCATGTTTGATAGACATGCTGCAGGAATAGAAGAAGAAAAAAAAACAGAAGCTGGCCAAAGACGCAAAATGGGCATAAATAAGACCGTAAAATCGGCAGAAATAAGTCCCTGAGCGAGAAGCATACGCAAAATGGGCATAAATAAGACCGTAAAACCGGCAGAAATAAGTCCCTGAGCGAGAAGCATACGCAAAATGGGCATAAATAAGACCGTAAAACCGACAAAAATTAGTCCCTGAGCGAGAAGCATACACAAAATAGGCATAAATAAGATCGTAAAACCGGCAGAAATAAGTCCTTGAGCGAGAAGCATACGCAAAATGAGCATAAATAAGACCATAAAACCGGCAGAAATAAGTCCCTGAGCGAGAAGCATACGCAAAATGGGCATAAATAAGATCGTAAAACCGGCAGAAATAAGTCCCTGAGCGAGAAGCATATGCAAAATGGGCATAAATAAGACCGTAAAACCGGCAGAAATAAGTCCCTGAGCAATAAGCATACGCAAAATGAGTATAAATAAGACCGTAAGCAAAAAAACGCGAAACCGGTACAAATAAGTCCCTAAGCGAACAAAACAAAAAGTCCCTAAGCACAAAAGGGTGTGAAGACGGGCAAAAATAAGTCTTTAAACGAGGTACGTTACAATCTTATCAGATTACTTTTAACATATTATGTTGGCATAAACGATATTATATTCTAACAAGTCCTTAAGCGGATAGTACGCAAGATAGGACCAATACTCTAGTAAAAGTTCTTCTTTGGACACAAGAAAAGCTTGGGGAGCACACAGAATGCAGGTTGTAAGGTATGGCACGAGGCACGTTACAATTTTATCATTGAATATGTGCTACAATTGATAAACAAAATGCATTTAACGTATTATGCTATAGTCTTATCAATTCTATAAAGGCCCTATGCGAAAAATGCGCAAGATGAGCAATTCTCTAAAAGTCCCTAAACGAAAACGCGCGAGATGGGCAATTCTCTAAAAAGCCCCTAAGCGAAAATGCGTGAGATGGGCAATTCTATAAAGTCCCTAAGTGAAAAATGCGCGAGATGGGCAAATTGTGAAATCCTCAAGCAATAAAGTGCACGGATAAATGCGATACCCAAGTACGAATTCTTCTTTAGATGTAAGTGCTTCATAAGAAGAGCTGGGGAGCACTATAGATTAACTTCTGCATTAAAAGGAGTATCGAAGCACCCATGCATGTGCATCCTAGGGTGCTATAATCCTTAGGAAAATTAGTCTCTAGATTATCTAAAAATTTTTGTCCAAACCTGTGAGAACCTCGACCATCTCGAGTCGACAAAAAGGCTTCTAAGAGCTGGTAAGATCAGATAAATCTTTATAAGTGCCTATCCTTAGAAAAGGTTCCGAATTCTCAGCATCTGGATCAAGCTTCAACCAATCAAGAGCATACCAAGTACAAATCACATATGATGAAACCAGATAAGAACATATGCATCCGCTTATGGCACTTCTGGACGATGTGCTCTCATGGCCTTAACCTAGATTCGGTTTTCTTCCTCTTGGCTAATAGAAGGCACTTGACAAAAGAAATGATGACATGAAGTCGTTTCTGCTACAAATAATAATGAAGTTCACTAGTTAAAGCCCTCAAGTAAAGATGAAAAGATTCTTGTGATAATCCCAGGAAGAGGGCAGCAAAAGAATTTGAAAAGCCCATTCTTTATATACTCTTTCACAAGGTAAACCTTGGAAAAGAGTGGGGAGCAATTGATGTGGACCAGGTCAATTATTACTGGGCTTTTCTATAAGTCAGGCTGAAGAACATTGGGCCAAATGATAATCTAAAACCAAGAAGAAAGAGGACTCAAAAGGCCCATAAAAGATCCATTAAATGACCATTTAAGCTGTAGGTCATAAAGGTAATTACGCGCAATCTAACTCCTATAAATAGGTCACAGGTATCATCTTTAAACCCTAAGCTCTATTTGCCTATGGAAACCCTATCTGACTTAAGCATCGGAGTGCGCGCGCAGGGGAAAACCCTTGCGCCCCTCTGACTTTTCCTATTTCGCAGATTCGTAGGAGACAGACTAACGTGAAGATTGAGGACCCGACGTCAGCAAACATTTATGTTTGTTTTAGGCAACAACAGATTTCTTCCCAAATATTTCCAGAAACTTAATGGCAAGATCTTATTTAATTTGGTCCTTTATCCTATTGCCAAAAATATTTTATACAGATTTGATTTTATTTTAATGTTAAATGTACTTTTAATTTAAAATTCCAAAAATTCTCAAACAAGACTTTCCTCTTTTAATTTAATCCAAATTATTTCTTTCTTTTTTTTTTAAACTTCCTTCTTATGTACATTGTTAAAAATAAAAATAAACTCAAAATCTAATAAGACCAATAACATGAGCTTTTATTTACTAACCCAAACTTGAGCCCAATTTAACAAATTTATTCTACAAAGTCCGTATGAAAATAGTGTCTACAGCTACTTACCTTAAAAGTTCCCTTGCAAGATCATTACTAATTATACCAAAAACTTTGAACTCCATGTAGGATAAAATGGTAATAAGAAAAGAAAAAAAGAAGGTTAGAATCTCTTATTTTAATTTTATTTTAGAATTTATTAAATAATGTCTAAATTTCTTTATAATAATTTATGGTAATTAATTATATTATTATTATAGTGTTAACCATTTCACATTCTATGGATAAGACGTGGATAAATCTCATGTCAAGAGCCAATGAAGAATACATAAAAGGAGTCACTAGTTTTTTATATCTTGCCTTTTCAAGATCATTTGAAGATGGAAAATTTTGGTGTCCTTGTGTTAAATGTGTCAACACATATAGAGTGTTTAGAAGAGATGTATTTGATCACATAATATGTGATGGCTTTCTTAAAGGATATGTTCGATACATATTTCATAGGGAGGTCTTGGATGCATGTTCATCTAGTAGTAGAACTAATGAGGAAGAAAGAGAGTCAGGTCATGACATTCATGATTTATTACATGATATGGTGGCTAAAAAAGCTATGAACGTTGATGTGGGTAACATACACTCAAGAGATACTACTGGTGAGCAACATTATGGTCATAGAATTGATAGTGATAAGTTTTGTGGTTTACTAAAGATGCAGAAGAGAAACTATATACAAATTGCAAGAACTTCACAAAGTTCTCCTTTGTAATCTTTTTGTTCCACATTAAGTGTTTTAATGGGTGGACAAATAAATCTTTCAATACATTATTGGAGGTGTTAAAGCTTGCTCTACCTGAGGATAATACATTGCCTGGATCTTATCAAGAATTGAAAAAGATGATTACTGCATTAAGTTTAGGTTATGAAAAAAAATCCATGCTTGTCCCAATGATTGCATGTTGTTTTGGAAGGCTAATGAAAATTTGGAATTTTGTTTAAAATGTGGTGCTTCTAGGTGGAAAGAGAGCTTGAATGACGTAGAAAGTGACTGTGAAGATACTTGTATAAAAAAAAAGAAGAAAGATGCAAAGATTTTACATTGGTTTCCTCTAATTTCAAGACTACAAAGATTATTTATGTCCTTAAAGACTACTTATTTGATGACTAGGCATGAAGATGAGCATATTAAGGATGGACATCTCAAACAACTTGCGGATTCTCTAGCTTAGAAAGAATTAGACTTTCAATAACCTCAATTTTCTTTCGACCGAGCCTCGTAATGTTCGCTTAAGATTGGCTTATGATGGCTTTAACCCTTTCAAAACTATGAGTGTGATACATAGCACTTGGCCTGTTATATTGATTCCTTATAACTTGCCTCTATAGATGTGCATAAAACAACCAAACTTAATACTTTTCCTACTTATTCCTGGTCAAAAAGTCCAGGAAACAATCTAGATATATTCCTACAAACTTTGGTAGATGAATTGAAAGAACTTTGTGAAATCGGTGTTGAGACTTTTAATGCCTCAAAAAATCAAAACTTTCAACTACATGCAGCATTAATTTGGACTATTAATGACTTCCTTGCCTATGTCAATTTGTCTGGGTGGAGTACTAGGGGAGAGTATGCATGTCCTTGTTATGGATTTGACACTTCATCTAAGTGATTACAACATGGTAGAAAGTATTATTACATGTGTCATTGTAGGTGGTTGGATCCTAATCACAGGTTTCAAAATGATAAATGTTCTTTTGATGGAACTCAAGAATTTACTAATGCTCTTTCACTAGCATCTGGGAGTGTAGTGTTGAGACAATTGGAAGAATGGAATGGTAATGAAATGGACTGTGGAAGAAAAAAAGCATTTTTGTTTTTACATTACCTTATTGGGAGCATCTTCTATTGCATCACAATCTTAATGTGATGCATATAGAAAAGAATGATTGTGATAACATTCTTGGCACATTGATTGGCTAGGAGATGAAGTCAAAGGATAATTAAAAGGCGCGACTTGACCTTGTAGAAATAGGTATCCGAAATGTTCTTCATCCAAAGACTCGTCCTCGCACTAATACTCAATACTTGCCTTATGTAACATATCAAATAAGCTTGAATGAAAAAAAATAGTTTTTTTTTTTAAAATTCTTAAGGAAATGAGAACTCTGGATGAATACTCTTGCAATATCTCATGTTGTGCGCAAGTTAAACAATGGAAGCTAATAAGGCTCAAAAGTTATGATTGTCATCTCTTAATGTGAGAATTTCTTCCTATAACATTACCAAGGTCTTTACCTAAAAAGGTGTGCTCAGTTCTTATTCAGTTGTGTAATTTTTTCAAGGATCTTTGTTTTAAAGTTCTTCAAGAACATGAGCTTGAATTACTTAAGTCTCGGGCAACATCAATTCTATGTGAAATGGAAAAGATTTTTCCTTCATCTTTTTTCAAAATACTGGTACATTTAGTTATCCATTTGGCAAATGAAGCAAAAATTGCCGGTCTAATTATATATTGATGGATGTATTCTATTGAGAGGTATATATTCAAGTGTTATATATTTTAGTATCTAAATTTCAAATAGTATTTTTTGCTAATTATCTTGGCTTTTAAACTTCATCTAAATAGGTTTCTTCTTATCCTTAAATCTTATCTAAACAATAGAGCTCTTCCAGAGGGTTCAATTGCAGAAGGATACTTAACAAATGAATGCATAACATTTTGTTCAAGATACTTTGATGGGATAGAGACTATTTTTAATCGACCTATTCGAAATGATGACAAGAATCCCTTTGTTAAGGAGGAAGTGTTTATTCTTTTTGTTGTAGGAAGGCTATTGGGGAGGAAAAAACATAAAGTTTTTAATGTCAACAAGCATAAAAGGGTCTCACACTTTACACTTGATAAGCAAACTTTGGTACAAGGACATCAATATATGCTATTTAATTCAGATGAGGTTACACCATTTCTAAAGTAAGAAAATATATCTTTATAAGTTTCTATTTGATAATTTTCTTCTTTATTATATTTTAAAATCTTCGAAGAATTTTTTTATGTAGGAAACATGAGCAACTTATTAAGAGACGTAATCATTCTCGTCGTCTCTCCATATGAGATACAAAAGTTGCAAAGTGAAACTTTTCATGATTGATTTCATGATTATGTAAGTGTTGCATCATGGCTTAAAATATGTATTTATAGTTTTTTTTGTTATAGTTATTTTAACCAATTATGAAATTACTTGGTTGCACATTTGGATCAACAAGGAAGTGCAAACATCACAAATTAACTCTAATTGCTTGCTCGTGGCCCATCAGATAAAATTAGGAAATATATTGGTTATATTGCTAATGGTTTTAGATTTCATACCAAGGCATGTGAGAGATACTTGAAAACTTAAAACAGTGGGGCTATTGTAACAACCAAGATGATAAGTTATGCAAGTGCAAGAGACACACAACCTACTAAAGGGGAAGTTAACTATTATGGGGTTTTAACAGACGTCATTCAATTAAATTATTCTGGTAGATATAAGGTTGTGTTATTTAAATATGATTGGGTTGATATAAATAGAGGTTGCAAGAAAGATAAGTTTGGTTTCACTCTTGTCAATTTTTCACACGTAGCTCATAGTGGAACTAATTTGGTTCATGATCCTTTTGTCTTGGCATGACAAGCTAAGAAAGTTTTTAATATTAAAGATGAAAGACATAAAAGTTGGGTTCTCGTCAAGCATGCAAAATTTAGAGATGTTTTGATATGGGTGATGAATCATCCTTATGTAGAAATCAAGGAAACGAAGAAATTCATGTTGAATTTGATGAAATTTATAGTGCTTCAAATTAGGTTAGAAGTGAAGTTGATGATGGAGTGGAGGTCACATTGGAGATGGAAAATGAGCATGTAGAAGACGATATGATAGATGAACATAACAGGGAGGACATTTTTTAGTTCTATGTGATAGAGTAACTTTATGTAATGAATTTGCATTATAAGACATTTATTGATTCATATTCTTTAAGCCATCTTACTTTTGTGTAAAATGCTTCATAAGTTCCTTAATTTCAATGAAGTTTCATTTTGATGTTTAATATTTTGATTGTTGTATTTATATTTGTTCATTAATTAATTCATGTTACATATTATATTGTACTTATTTTATGGTTGCATCTTAACATATATTATTCAAGGATGATTTTTAAGATATTATATGGTTTTTGTTTGAATTGAAAAGCTCCTTAAAGTAATGTAGCCAATTGACCTTTCTGGTGTACCTATTCAAGCTTTGATTTTAAGTTATGTGAATGCCATAAGGATTTAGTAATCATGTATAGTATTGAAATTGAATGAAAATGAGTGTAGCATGCTTGTGTAGGTTTGACCACTTAAGGTTTCATGCGGTATGATGTTTAGTTTATGATGAAAATGATATATATGGTGTAATTCTTATGTCTAAGCATGAATATGGTATTAAATTAGATCAGAATGATATGAAATTGCACTTGGTACATTCGACTATAGTGAAGAAGTGTGTGTAAATGGTGTGTTTTCTATGTGAATTAGAGACATGTTAATCACATATGATAGGTACCTTTGAAAGGATAAGAAATTAAGTGAATGTGGCCTTTGTCACTTTGATACTAAAGGTGACATAAGGATAAGTTAAGTGAGAGTAAGGTCTACTAAGCTATTGATTTATATCTAATATGTTATGATGTGAAAACTAAGTGAATGAAATTGTCGAAAATTGAAATCTTTAGTGGTGTGGTGATTACTTTAGCTAAGCTTAAACGAGCACTCAAATAATTGAGATTTGGCAAGTTAACTATATGGGATGCAATATAACATCATATCATGTAAGTATGAATGATAAGGTTATGATCGAATTATGATTGAATCATATATATTAAGTCATGTGTCAATACTGCCTATTAGGGTATAGTAGTCCAATTGTGGTGTATATGAAGTGTATATATATATATATATATATATATATATATATATATAAGGGACAGAATTGTTATGTGAATTCTAGATTGATATTGGATATGAATTGTGATTGTAGGGTTGGGTAGTGAGACTTTGTAAACCTTTCCTATTTGTAATGATTTTTAGTGAATTAAATAGTGAATATGATTGTGTGATGTAAAAACCATGCCATTATTACATATTGCATTCTCGGGCATAACATGGTAATGATATAATTTTAAAGCATGCATCGATTTACACTTTTATAAAAGTTTTGAAATCTTACTTATGACATATTTTGAAATATAATTGAACATATGACTATATTGCATTTGTAATTGTTTTTGGATTAAGCATATATTTGCTTTTATGTCCATAGTGTTATCAGATTTCAAAGCATTTATTAAAATTGTTTTACGGCTTTTTAAGGTACTCTATAATGTGAATCTGTCACGTTCTAATTTCGTAAAATTTAGATTAACTTTTTATTTTTTCACTTAGTCGATTGGACTATGCTCAGTGTCTTCAATTCAATATTAAGCTAAATTTACTTAGCTAAATCATTATCCAACTATTAAGATTGGGCCCAATATCGTCATTTACAATATGTATTTACTTTTATTTACATTTTCATCTTAATTACATCAAATAAAGTTAAAGTACTTCTTAACTATACTTGAAAAAACCACCTCCGCTATATAAATATCCAATATCAAAGAACTATAATTGACACTCAGATTCCTTTAGTTTATATCCTTTTTACATACTAATGTACTATACAATAAAGTCCAAAATACAATAAAGTAACTACTTAATTATACCTTGAAGGTACATTATCAGAGCTTCATAGGAATTCGATCAAAATCCTTTCTTAATAAGGGCAGCTACTACTACGAATATAATCTGTAAGGTAGAAAGGGTGAGCTTATACCCATTAAGAAATATATATAAAAGAACTGATACTATGCATAACTATATGCGAGTATCCAAAACATGCTCATGCACTTACAGTTACTATCAAATACATGTGTTTGGGCACTCTATCGGAAATGATACTATAATCGGTTAGGGGTACTAGGCTAAATATAGAATGATGCTTTAAAGCACCTCACTTGTCTCGGCCTCTAAGTCCGACTATAGAGAATTTATGAAAATTATATAAAGAAGGAATTCATGTGTATTAAATCAGTGTCTAAACCTTTCAAATCTTTCAGTGACAATATTGTATATTAAACAATTGTTATCAATCATTTATAATTTAAAATCAATCAAATCAATAGTATATATATATGCATTTAGTAAGCATTCAGTACACAGTTTAGTATACAGTTTAGTAAGTAGTTTAGTAAACCGTTCAATTAGTCATTCAGTAAATAGTTTAGTAAACCAGTCAGTAAGTAGTTTAGTAAACAGCTTAGTGGTCAATTCAATAAACTAGACAATAAGTATTTCAGAAAATAGTTAATGAATAGTTCAGTAGACAGATCGGTAAACAATTAGTAAATAGTTCAGTAAACCCATCAGTAAAAAGTAAGTATATCGATAAGCAGTCAATAAATAGTTCAGTAAACCCATCAGTAAATAGTACATTAGACTGTTCAGTAAGCAATTCAATAATCAGTTCAGTAAACAATTTGTAACAATTTAGTAAACAGTTCAGTGGAGACATGGCAACACCCAATAGAATCATACGGTTTCAATAGTCCCATCAAGGAGTAATAGTAATAGTAAGACATATGGCAATAGTCACAATGGTGTCTGTCCAGTGTCATGGAGCTAGTGACATCTTGAAACTGCCTAAGACTTGCTCAGGGTCAATAGCAAATAGTGCACCCCACAATACCACTAAGCAGATGATACAGAGGTGGCTGTAGGCTTGCTTAAGGTCTAACAGCAAACTATATAGTTCAGTTAGTATGGCATGATTACCTGAAATTATGGGGAGCCAACAATCTCAGAACATTTACTTGATTCCCATAAAAAAAATAAAACAATACTTTATGCTTTCGAAACATAATACAACAATAAGTAGAAATATAAACTTTTGGGAACCAAGTTTCATTTCAAATCTATCTTAAACAATTACGAAACTATGAATTAAAATCACTTTGTTTCATACAAAATAAATATCATTTCAATATGTAAAATCGGAATAGACAAATTGTTAGCGATTCAAATCATATCATTCAGAGATCAACACATTACATTCAAAATGTTCAGTCAGAGTCAAAACATTCGAAACATTGACTTCAGTCAGTAAATTAAAACTTTTAGTAAAACAAAGTCAATTGATCTAAAACATTCAAAACATTCACTTCAGTCAAACATTCAAAACTTTCGATAACACATTTCATAAACCGATATAAAACACTTCGCATTTTATAATGTTCAATCGAAACATATCTTCAATCAGTCTATAAGGTTATAAAATCAATGACAATTGCATTTATAAGGGTAAAGTTCAGTAAAAGCATTATATGGTATAAAATATTCTTCATGCAATAAACAGTATCCAAAATATTTTATTTGCGTATAAAAATAATTCTAAAGCCTATCGATTGCATGGAAAGTATTTAAATCATTTGAAATCCTTTCCAACAGTGTTACAAATATATGCACATCTATAAGCTTTAATGTTAACTTAATGAATCACTCTTTTCCATCATTCTTTCCTACTCTTGCAATTTCTCATTATCAATTTATGGTATTAAGATCAGCTTACGAAATTTCAACAGCATAACGGTACTATCTATCCTAACCCTCATCCATTTAAAGCATAGTTCAATAGCCACAAATCCAGCTCTCATTGCCAAATCAAGCACAATATCAATCACTTAGTTCAATCATTCTTTTCAAATCACACAGTCTTGTCAATTAGTTCAAGTCACATAGTCCAGTTAATCGATCTCAATATAGTTTCACTATTCAATTATACTAAGCTTCATTTAGTCATTTCTAATGTAGTCATAGCATCTCTATGTTTTCTATATGTATCCTTTACTACACAAGCAAAGTTCACTAGCACGATTCAGCAGCGCTTGAATTTATAAACCAGCATTTATTGGTCTATCTTTTCTTAACAATCCTTGCTTCCAGGCTGTAAAACAGTATTCAAATACAGTCAAACTTCAATGCTTCAGTTATAAAGATTGTATAACTCTTTAATATCTATCATATTTTCTAATATAACAATAAAATTGGACTACTTTATACCAATGCCTACAACTATAACTATCGCCAAAACACCTTCTTTTTCAGTTTTAACTTCACCAATATTCTTATATCAATTTTCACAGTATTCTTTAACCATTAATTTATCAAATTGAGCGTGGTTTCATCCTCCCCTTAGCTTGGATGAATTCTCCTTCTCTCACCACACTCTTTATTTCAACAATTTAAAGCTAAATTCATGCTTTACACTTACTCTACATTATTCCTACACTATTTTTGCATGAAATTAAGCATGGTAACACTAGGATCCCTTCATGGCTGAAACCCTAAAGTGCTTATACAATTGGTTTTAATCAATTTTAACACCATACACGTGTTATACAACCTTAAAACATACAGTAAGAGGAATCAAAGTTTTATAAGCTTTCTCTCTCCTTTCTTTCTAGCCAAATCCTTGAGTGTGTTTTTCACCATGAAAATGACCTCTACACAAGCTGATTCTAAGGTATGTGATAGAGTTTGATGTGAGGAACAACTTTCATTTAGTGAGTTTTTCAGTTTAGGACTTGTACACTACGGTTTTACAAGCTTTCTCTCTCTTAAGCCTTAAGAATTTCGTGGCTTTCTCTCTCTTCACTACCATGGCCGGCCAAAATAATGGAAAAGATGACATTTTTGAGCTTTTAAAGATATTCATAGCCAAATTACCATTTTTCCCTTAACAGCTTTAAAAATTTCATTTATGTCCTAACTATTTTAATATTCATTTAAATATTAATTTAATTTCCAAAATATTTTGTTTCCATGCGAATTATATTTATTTAACATAATTAAATCAAAACTTTGAATTTTAATGGGGTTTGACCGATAACATGGTGAAATTACCAAAATAGCCCTAATTGTTCATTCGTGTAGTTTTTGGCCTTTTCATGTGATTCAGTCTATAGATTAGAATTGGGTTAGACTTCTTCACACGAGAGGTTAGCTATCACTGTCTATTGGTCCAAAGTCAAACTAGATTGACTATTAGTTACAAATGTTTTTCCGGCCTATTGACACAATGTCATTTTTTAATTTGTTGTACATTTTCCAAAACATGCACAAACGGAGAAATTTGAGATGCAGATTCTTACGATCTTATTATTTCGCTCCAAATATTAGTAGTCTAGAGTTTCACCCCAATTCGGATTGTAGAAATCCCAGTGGGGCCTACGTCCAATTTTCCTTCGGCACTACCATTATTTTGGAAAATTTGGTGATTAACTTGCACTAATGAGATTGGCTCACTAATGGCTACAGTGGGATATGTCTTTATTAGTTAACTATCGGCAGTTTGCCTAATCAAACTATCGAATACCGATTTGTATCGACTATTGAATTATTGATATTGATTTCTGAAATATTGGATATTAATTTGTATTGAATATTAAATAATTGAATATTGATTTCCTAACTATGGAATATTAATTTGTGTCAAATATTGAATTTCGAACTATTGAATATTTTTTTTTGAATTATCGAATATTGAATATCAAATGAAAGTTTGTTACTGAATATTGTTTATTTCGTTGAATATTGTCATAACGTCTAGGTCCGTGAACCTAATCGCTAGACTTTAAAATTCTAGGAGTCGCTACCAACCATTCAAACCTAAGGTGTGATTGGTCACCTATTCTTGTCTAGAGATAAGGCTTGGTCTACGTTCAAAGAATCTAAGGTTCGGGAGTACGGTTACGTGTGGGGAAGGATTAGCACCCCCACAATGCCCGTCCTAAAATGGTACCAACTATTCTAGGTCATTCTAAATTTATCTTAATTTGAGTTAATTTCAACATGCTTAATATATTGAAAATTTACTTAAAATCCTTCCATCAATCTGGTTCAGACAATAAGTAAATCCCCTCATCTCAGGAGTATTCAAGTAGTACCAATTGACTTGCTCGAAGAGGCTCCGTCGTTAGATCATTTAAATACATTATGACAACCCTAATATTGACTCTATGCCCAATAGGTCATTCTAAATTTAATTTAAATTAATTTCGATATGCTTAATATATTGGAAATTTACTTAAAATCCTTCCATCAATCTGGTTCAGACAATAAGTAAATCTCCTCACCTCAAGAGTATTCAAGTAGTACCGATTGACTTGCTTGAAGAGGCTCCGTCGTCGGAATATATTATGAAAATCTTAATTTTGGCTCTATACCCAATCCTTACTAATTTTCTATTTTTTATTATTTTAATTGTATTTACTATTTTATATTTTAATTCAAATTATTTCCATATCCTATTTCTATTTTTATTTTAATTGTCTTTATTATTATATTTTATTTATTTCTATAAACACATATTATTGTATTGAAAATTTACTCTAAACCTTCCATCAATCTGGTTCAGTCTAGAGCAAACTCCTCACCTAGAAATTTTCAAGGAGTACCATTTGACTTTCTTGAAATTTCATCATCGGATAATTTGCATTTATCTTCTTAATTTTATTATTTCCTTATTCAATCTTCATTCTCTTTTATTCTTATTTGCATTTTTTAATTTAATTTATTATTCTATTATTCTATTTGTCTAATGTCATACTAAACATATAAAACAGAAAATATATCATACAAATATCATACAAAAAAACATATCAACACACAAATTATTTATTCAACACATATTAATCAAATATTATCAAAATAATTAAATCATGCAAAGTAAATCAATTCATATTATACAAGTCATGCAAATAAATCCACAATTAACCAATTCATATTAAACCATTCAATTGTTATTAAATTAATTAACTAAGGTAAATTATTTTTAATCACAAATCAAATTATCATGCCAATTATTTAAACCAATTTTTATCCTTATTATAAATTATCCTATACAATTAGAACAATTACATCAAGTCAAATATTAGTGTCAAATGGTTAATATATTAAATGTTTACCAAGTTAATGTTATATAAATTATTAATTTATTCATTAGCTTTAGATATACAACCATATATACATACCTGCACGTGCCTCCCTTTTCTTGTCTTTCTTTTCTTTATTCCTCCACGTTTCTTTCTCCCTGTCTTGCTTAGCTATTGCTCCTCAACACTACAGCAGTTTCCAGTGCAAACTCCTTGGTAGTAAATAGAAGTAGCTTTGATGAAGAACTGTGGTTCCTTGCAGCACCGTGGGAGAGCAGCTGGTGCGGCGTTGGCGTCAGGCAGCAAACAACAGCAGTAACGGTGTCTCCCAACAGCAGCAGTGGCAGTTGAAGATGACGTGATGGTGTGGTTCTTCCTCACGTTTTTGTTTGCAGGTTGCTCAATCAGTGGAGACGCACCCAATAGCAGGGGATGTAATGGCAACAGCAAGTCTTAGAGGTGTTGCCACAGATAGCCTTGAACGGTGGTAGTGCAAAACATGCAGCAAAGGGCAAGAGCGCAGTAGTGATTTGTTGATATAGCAGGGAATGACTCGATAAGGTAGAAATTGGTGCAATGGCGTGAAAGCTTGATGCACCAGTGTTGAAGAGGAACAAGCTACGGGAGAGGCGAGATAGAGTGGCCAGACAATAAGGAGGCAACAACTGTACCAAGCAGGGCAAAGGGCAACTCTGTTTGGCTATGGTAACAATCTTGGCGCGAGAAGCTGTCCGTGACAACAGTGGTCTGGTAAAAAAAATGGTGCTGGAGAGGGTGCTGTTTGTGGATGAAAATGGTGAGGGTATGGGTGTAAGACAAAGGAGGTGTGATTCGGGAAGAGGGTGATTAGTAGCAAGACGTGGGATAAGAGAGAGCTTTGGTGAGGATGATGGACAAAGGCTGAGGGTGGCTTTTGAAGATGGTGATGGCATCCGATGATGATAATGGCTTAGTGCAAAAATGATCCCCCCTCCCATAGAATAGCAGTATCCTCCTTTTATAATCACAAGGAGTTAGAGTTTTAATTTAATTAGGTGACAATTAGTCTTTATCTCCCCTTTTTTGTTTATTTTATTTATTAATTCCTATACTAATCTAACTCTACTAATTTAATTTTAATCTAATAACAACTCTCCTATTAATAAATTCTAATAATTATCCTAAAAAATCTAATAATCTAATCCTAAAATTAATTTTTATTTTATTTTCTTATTTCATTTTTTCTTTTTTTGTTATTCCTTTTTTTATTCCTAAATCCTATTTTAATTTTAATTTCCTAATTAATGTTAATTCTAAATCTAAAAATCCTAATTAAAATACAATGTCACTTAACTCTACTAATTATTTTTTTACAACTTAAGACCACGGACAAAATACGGTGTCTACAAATATCATTTTGTCAAAATGTGTATTGTTTTATTGAAAATCTTAATTGCATCGATTGATCGAATAATGTATCGTTTATAGCATTGAATCATTTTGTCATTGTATGGATAGGATTGTTTAGTTGTGATGCCAGGTTAAAGAAGAAATGAGACATTTCCAAGTGTCCTTTCATGGAATACCCCAAAAAACCATGATAGCATCATCAAGTCCTAGCGTTGAAATGAATAAGAAAAGCTATTGAATACCGGTAATAAGATTTTATAAGAAAGTGCATATTGGTATTAATATGGAAATTTTATCAAATCGTTGCTTCCATGTATTAATGAATAGTATATAGTATATTACTATCCCTGCATTTGTGTGGTTGGCTTATTGGGCTTCTAGCTCACTCCCCTTCTGTTTCCATTACAGGTTAAGCCAAGATTGTACAGTTATTGAATTTAGTATTTGGCTTCGCAAGATTTCAAGCTTTGGAGCACTCACAGTTTTTGTTCAACATAAGAGTTATGAGCTTAAATGGTTTTATTTTAGGATAGTTTTCTACAGTACTATGTGTAATAACTAAAAGTGTGCTTATGTTACAAAATTTATTGATATTATACATTTTTGTAAATATCTTGTTTACATGTACAGACTTTAATTAATACACAGTACGTATGTTGCTCAGTGAGTTGGGATGTAACTTAGAGATGTGGTAAAGCATTGTATAGAGGATCAGTGAAATTAGAGTAGTAACTACACTGACACCGAATACAAATCTTAAAATGAAAAAGAAAAATTTAGTTCATAAATTTGTAGACTAAAAAAAGTATAAGTATTAAGTGAAAGTCGCGATATTCGGGTCGTGACATTATTTATTTATTCATTAACCATAAAATTTAATATTTAATGTTATGAAATATGGTTAATTAATTTCCTATTCACCCATAAATTTATTCTTTTTCCAATTTTTATTTTACAATTAGTCTTTATTTATTATTATATCAATTCTAAAATTATCATATAGTATAAATTACATCAACAATATACTATTCCCTTACAAGGCCATATGCTCTTGTCCATTTTTTTATTATTTTTCAGTCATTCTTTTCTCAATTTCATTCATAAATCTTTTCCTCTTTACTTGAAACATTTATCAAAAACTTATCTTATACCAAAACTCTTCATCATCATTACATTTTCACCATGGCCAAATGGCGTCCTTCATATCAACTCAAGATTTTACAATTTTGCTTTCTTATAATTTTATTCATCTCTTCATATTCATTCACGCCATGTACACCAATTTAAGGATGGCAATGGATACCCTATAAATGGGTATCCGGTGCTACCCGACCAGTTTAAATAGGGTTAGGGTAGTATATAATCGGGTTCAGGTAGGGTTCGGGTAGTGAATTTACTACCCGTTACGGGTTCGGGTAGTTACTTTAGGGTACCCGCTACCCGAACCTGATTATAAATAATAATTAATTAATACAATATTTATATTTTTATATATAAATTATTTATTATTAATATTTTATTTAATTAAATTAAATTATTATATATTATAATTATGATTTTTAACTTTAATTTATTTTTATTCGTTAAATTAAATTTATTAATATAATATTTTAATTAAGTTATTCCAAAATTGATTTTAAATTTAGATTTAAAAGTCAAACGTTGACTTAATAAACAGGTAGTTTGACGGGTTCGGATAGTTAAACGGGTATTTTATATTTTATAGGGTTAGGGTTCGAATAACATAAATAAAAATAATCGAGTAGTTAATCGAATTCGGGTATTATTAAAGTTAATCGGGTTCGAGTATCCCAAATTTAGCAGGTACATGACCCGTTTACATCCCTATACACCATGCACCAAAGCCATTACAATTTCTCACATTTTCTCATAGTCGTGGCTATCATGGTTGCCACAACTATTTGTTTTAACTTATTCATAATTATAACTAAACACATTACATATTTCTAATTCCTACTCATGATACTAACTTTTGTTTTCACTTCTTCATGGTTATATCTATATTTAACACCTTACATATTTCCATTTCTATTCATCAAACATTTAAAAGCATCATGGCTTCATTAAACCTGCCATAACCGAACCTACAGGATAGCCTACTCAAAATTTCAGATCATTCCCAAAACCATAAACACACCTTTCATGCCTAAAAACGAGTAAATGCCATATCCATAATTAAGACAAACACCAACATCCCTATTCACCCATTACAGCCGAAACAGAGCAGTACCAATCAGCCTTTCCACGTTGATTCAGTCTAACAAATTCCAGTTTTTGAGCAGTTCTTAGGATGGTAAATAGAATTGATAAGGAAACTTGACGGATTAAAGGCTTAAAGAAAGAGTTTTGCTTGGTAAAGATTGTGGCAACGTGAGGAAATTTGGGGAGGACTGAAAAAGAATGTGCAACAGCAGGGGAAGGAAAAATTGCTGTTGTTAGCCAACTCTTCAGCCCCTTAAAGCAAACTCTTAACTCTTTTTAATCTAATTTTAGTGTACAAATATCTTACATGTCCTAATTGTCTTATTTGCCCCCTTTAAAAGCAATATTTACCATTTTATCATTGAATTATTTTATTCTTTTTAGTTTCCAGATTTTTTATTTTATTTACTTATTTATTTATCTATTTCTTATAATTGTATCTTTCTTAATATACATATGATATATATATATATACTCTTTAATTCAAAATAACATTTATTGTATATATTTATATACTTATATTTGTATATATATATATATATATATATATAATAATAATAAAAATAATATATGCATACATTTTTATTTCTTTAAATTTTAAATTCCTTAATACCAAATTTAAATTCTTAATTATTAAATCTCTAACTTATTAATGGATAAAATACCATAATCTTGAAATATTCCAATCCTTCAATAAATGTTTATCTATTTTAACTTATCTATTAATATCGAAAGTTAGATTTACAGATCTTTATTTTAAAAATGAGAGAATTTTTGGTTATCACATGTGGATTATTTGGCAACAAGGAAGGTGGTGGTTGGCTATGTAAACAATGAAGAGCTAGCATGGAGCAGCGACGAGGATGCAAGGATGATAAAAGCAAAGGAAGTGCGGTGAAAATAGAGGTGCGAAAAGGCAGTAGTCTTGGAGCAAATTTGACAATCAGGAGAAGATATTATGGGTTGAGATGCTTGATTGTGAATGACCCAAATCACAGCGTTTAATCGCTTTTTATAATTAAAACTTGTTAGAGTCCTAATACAACTATCCTTATTCTTATTAGTTATCTCATATTTTATCTATTTTAATCTTATTCTAATCCTAATCTAACTCTATCAAATTTAATATTAATTTAATAATAATTCTCCTATTAATAAATTCTAATAATTATCCTAAAAAATCTAATAATCTAATTATTCGACCCTAAAATTAATTTTTTTTTTATTTTCTTATCTCTTTTTTTCTTTTTTTTTAATTCCTAATTCCTATGTTAATTTTAATTTCCTAATTAATATTAATTCTAAAAAAATCCTAATTTATTTCTTAAATAATTGTCCTAGTCTAAATTGTTAAATTAAATTCAATGTCACCTAACTCCACTAATTATTTTAAATTAAATACAAGTTAAGAATCTGGACAAAATAATGTGTCTACAATATACATATACATATATTGGAATATATATATATATGTGTGTGTGTGTGTGTGTGTGTGTGTGTGTGTGTGTGTGTGTGTGTGCGTGTATGTGTGCGCGCACATATATGTGTTATATATATATGTGTGTGTGTGTGTGTGTAAATGGTCAATGGATAAGATCATAAGAATGAGATCTTAACTTATTATGAGATTTTTTTTAATTTTATTTCAGTATATTATGTTTAAAATTTTAAAAAATAATTATTTTAAGTATAAGTAACTAATTTAATTTTTAACTATTTTATTATTATATTTTATTAATTTTTTAAGCCAACAAAGTTATATTATATAAATATGTTTAAAAATTAGGCACTAATTTTTTAGGTTAATGTTTTAAAATAGGATATATATTATATAACTTATATAATATAAGTATTTTAGTATTTTAATAAATACAAACGAACAATAAACGAACAATAAATAACACTTTAAATGAACAAGTTATAAACAAATATAAATGAACGAACAACAAATAACACTTTAAACGAACAACAAATGACACTTTAAATGAATGAATAATAAACGAATATAAACGAGCCTATTCATGAACAAAAACAAACGAACCGCACCTCTATTCATGTTCAGTTCATTTAACAAACGAAGACTAAAATGTTGTTCGTGTTATTTTGTTAAGCTTCATAAACGAATAGAAACTGAACGAGTTCACGAATGGTTCATAGAACGTTCTATTTGTTTACATCCCTACTCATTAAAGTTAGAACTTCCTCGAGTTGTTGATGATCCAGATCCGCTAGCTTTTCCTTTTAGATTCATTCTCTTCTTTGCAGCTTCCTTAATTGCATTCAAAATACTTTTTTCTTTGCTACTAGCACCACTCTCGGTTTCCTAATAAGATTATTCTTGTCCTAGGTTGAAGTCGAACTGTTCGCTCTCACCTTTATAAATATTAAACAATTCTCGAAAATAATTGTTAATTGAGGACTCTTGGTCCTCAATATAATCAAGACCAAGAATATCTTTATAACAATAAAAAAATCTCTATATTTACCTCACCTTAACTAGGATCTACTAAAGTTACAATACAATAAATATGAGGAATTGTTTCCTAATATTTTTAAAATTTTTCCTCCATATCATTTACAAAAATAAGATAATGTTTCATGATTCCTAAATTTTAAATATTTATCGAATATTGTATAAATAATACGAATAAAATAAGGTATAGTTGGATAATATTGAGTTTAAAATCAGTGAGATTTTCATTTCCTATTACAGTTAAATATATGCTGATGTAGTTAGAGGAATAAGGAATCTCATTACTATTTAAATGCCCTATGATTTGTAGGTGTAAAGGAGAATAGGGTGGCAAGTCCCACAGAGTTTCCCTATTTCGATGGAAGTGAAACTTCATGGTGCTGATATTCGGAGCCAAATATTGAGATGGTAAGATTCTATATCTCAAAATTTTTCTATTTTTGCATGTTTCAAAAAACATGAAACAAATTCAAAAATGACGATTAAGTTCATAGGTTAGAAAAATTTTCGTGAATAACGGTCAAATCAATTTGACTTTTAATCAACTAACAGTCATAAATAAATCTAAGTGTGAAGTAGTCTCATGTTATGTTAACTTGATAACTGAATCACAAGCAAAAGTTAAAAATTATGCAATTGTATCGTTAGGGATATTTTGGTAATTTCACCTTCGTTACAGCCAAACCCCGATAAAAGCTTAACCAATGATTAGAATGTGTAGAATACTCATATTTTATGAGTAAATAAAATATATAGAAGTTTAAGTAAGCATTTAAATAGAAATTAGAAAGTAAAGGACATGGATAGAATTTTCATTATGTATTAAAGGCATTTTGGTAATTTGTCAAGTTCTTTCACTAAACTTGTTTAGCTCTCTGAGCTCTATACCCCAGTACCATAATCAAGTGTTAGAGTGGCCAAAATCTTGGTGAATCTTCTCCCATCAATTTCGACCTTAACGTAAGAGAGGGAAAGCTTGAATTCCATTGAATTTAAATGATAGATTTTGTTGTATTTAAGGTGTTTAAGCATGAACATAGCCTTAGATTGAATTAGAACTAGTGAATCTCTCTCCTAGGATTTCAACCATGATCCCATGTGCATGGAAAAGGTGTAATTCAATGTATAAATGATGTAAAATCAGTGTATGTAGTAAGTAGAATACGTATACGGCTTTAAATCGACGAAACAGAGTGTAGCACAATAGAGAGCATTTGACCAAGCCTAAATAAGGGGCTTACCATGCTTCAATTGTTACTTTGATGGTCTTAGAATATTGTCCTAATGAATATAAGACTGTTGGAGAAGTCAGATTCGAGAAAAGAGGTGATTTGATGCTAGTTGTAGTTTTAGCACTTGGTAGGAATTAGATCGGAATTGGTGCTGTATTAGGAATTATGGAAGGTTATGAAGTATATAACGTTCTTTATAAAAGAATGTGAAGTTTTAATCATGTTTTGATCTTGTTTCGCAGCTTTGAGTAAGGAGGGTTAAGAAGCCATAGGCAAATATATGCTTGTTTTTTCATTTTGAGTGCAGCAAGCTGTTAATTGGCACTACGGTATTATTGGTAAGGAACGTATATAAAATAGCTTAGGAGATACTATATTGCATTGGGATTACTTGTGAAATCTCAAATTTCCATGTATTCCTCCATGTCTGTAAAGTATTATAAGCTAATATGATTAAATGCATATGAAGTTGATATGAAGTTTAATGTATGAATGATGTATGCATGAGGTATAGAGCATGTAAGAAATAAGTAGAATGAGAAGAGATAATGAAGTTGAATGTTAATAAGTCAAATGAAGTAATGTTAATATCAGGAAAATAATTGAGGTATGAGCAAAGAATTAATATCAGATTTTAATTGGTGTAATGAGATGTGGCTGATATGATAATGGAAGAAAAAGTAAATTAAATGGTCAAAGTATGGCTGAGATGATTAAAGAGATAGAGAAGCATTAAATGCAAATTAGCTTAGTCATCACTTCATCTCATCACCCCTACGCCAGCTTCTCTTCTAGCTCTCACTCTCGTTCCTACTCCAAGTTTCCATAAGTTCCATCCCATATCCACCTTGACAAACATCCTTGTTTAGTAACCAAATCGTTAAGTTTGTTAGACGAAAAACGATCATAGTCACTAGACGAGGCTATATCTGAAGTTTGGTGGATTGATTCCAAGTATTGGAAGAGATCTCAAAGTTTGAGATTCTGATCTCTAGTGAAGGTAAGAGAAGAAGATGATTTGTTCAATTATGTTCATGATATGGAGTTGTATGGAGTTGATATGATATATGTATGTTGTTTAATTTAAGGTTTGATTTGGTATGATGATTTCAGATTTGAAGGAGTAAAAGCTAGGGTTACGCTCCAAGTGATTTCGCGTTTCTGAAGGAATTAAGGTAAGGAATTTATGTAACGGACGTAAGGCGGCTATGTCCGCATGTTTTATGATGTTTTTACATGTTTTGGAGAGAAGTATTAGTTGAATTTGTGCAGGAAAAGATGCATTTTCGGACTTGTCTCCTAGTACCAATTAGGCTAGGGGCAGCCGACTGCCATAAAGGGAAGCCGACTGCCTAGAGACAACCAAAACGCCGTTTTCCGAAAACCGATGCAAACCAGTCGACTGCTATGTAAGCCAGTCGACTGCTATTTTTCCAGAATCATTCTGTTTCAAACCAGTCGACTGCTATACGGGACAGTCGACTGCTATTTTCCAAAAATGCATTCTGTTTCAAAAACAATCGACTGCTATATGACCAGTCGACTGCTATTTGCCAAGAAGCATTTTGTTTGAAAACCAGTCGACTGCTATATGGACTAGTTGACTGCCCCCATGTATTTTCAAAGATGAAATTATCGAAATTTTAAATGAAAATAATTTCGATAAATGAAATTATGAAGAAGCAGCCGACTGCCCTGTTTTGAAAAGAGATTTTTACGCCTATTTTCAGAAAGTATGAAATGTCATGGCAAGAAGCTATATGGCATATGTTTTGAGATTATGCACTATCATGTTTATAGTAGGGGCTCTGATCAAGTCCTGAAATGATGTAATGTATGTTATGGGCTGAGGAACCATAAGTCAGGCCTCAGTCGCTACAGAAGGACACCTGACTAGTGTTAACTGTAGCCACCCGCAGTTGGCCAATCTGTTTATATTTCATGTTCGGCTAAGGGAGGATTCCTGGCCCTACGGGGTACGCCACATGATGATGATGATGATGATGATGATGATGCAGTGCATAACTCCATAAAAATACAAATAGTTTTTATGTTATCAAAAAAACTATATCTATATACGATTTCAAAGAAATAAAGAAATCGAAAGTACTTGGTGTACTTGTATAAGAAGTTTTAAAAAGAAGTATACGATTTATGATTTCAAGAAGTACAAGATGTTTTAAAGGAAGTATGTATGTATGTAAATGATATTTGAAAGAAGTACATGAAGTATGTTTTGAAGAAGTATAATAAACATGCTATGTTATAAAAGCATGTAAAGTATGTTTTAAAGATAGAAGATGATGCATGTTTTATATGTATGCTATATTTTAAAAGAAGCATATAAAGTATGATTTCCATGTCATTTGAAATAAATATGCATGGTTGCAAATAATGCATGAAAGATGTTTATGATGCATGCTTTATAATGCTTTACATGACATTATAGAGCCAAGTAGGAAAAATGCATATAGAGGCATAGTACGCTCTTTTACATATTTTTCTTACTGAGCGTAAACTCACCCTTTTACGAACATTTTTCATACAGACTATCTGAAGTAATCCCTCGCTTTCGATAGAAGAGCCTACGAGTGGATCTTGAAAGTTTACCTTCGAAAGACGCTTCCCAAGTAGTATAGAAGGTATACTTATGTAATTATGCAAAGTAAATTGTAATTCAGTTATGGTACAGTACAACTAACATTAATGTATATAATATGCTGGGGATTTAAGTTAAGACGATGTATGAGATCCTGTGGAAACGGATGATACATATATACATGTATCATTAGTCTGTTTTGTTGAAATTGCATAAAATTTTATGAGCTATCAGATAATTAGCTTAAGAATAAAGGAAGAATGACACTGGATGAACTAAATCTAAATAAAGAAGGAAAAAGATAAGTGATAAGATGAAGTGACGGGGACGTCACATTACTGGTTTGTTATGAGATATATAAACTATGTGTTTAATGCAGTAGAACTAGGCTACTTGTATTGTTATGCTGCAAAAATTTCGTAAAACAAACCTAAATCGTTTCTACTCTTATTAGCAAATTAGTTTAACGACCGAAGTAGAATGAATGGGAAGAAATGAGTGAAAAAAAGAGGTTAGGTCTTAAGACTACATAATTTTGTAACTTAGTTTTCAAATAGATTCCTAATTGTTTTTACGCGTTTTAAGTTACCTGCATGTTTTAGATATATTTTTATACGTAAATAAAATATTTTGAACTCTGATTATGGCATCAAAAATATTTACTAAATTTTTATATTTGAAGTGGAATTGTTGCTTACTTACAATGTTTATGGATTGTCTGAAGATGTGATTTGATGGAATGATTTCTATAATGTTTTTGAATGATAAATGTTTTTTTTTACACTGTTAGCTCCCGTAGTTGCCTTTTTAGGTAATCATACGAATGTAATGTAATTTTTGTTGTTTAACGCTTATCACGTCTTCAGCACCCCATAGTAGTCACCTGATCAGTGCACTCTGTGAACTCTTGACTATGGTCATACGTCTTAATGTAATGTCTCTCATGGGAACCCTAATGTGCATGATTCTACAGGAATGTTATTTATCTCCATTAAAAGTTTTATCAAAATGAACTGAAATGAATGATTTTAAGGCTTCTTTTATATGAAATGAAACGTTTGAATGTAAAATATTGTATTTAACTCACGATTGAAATGTTTACATAAAAATAATGTATCGAATTGCTATTGTTATGATTTAATGTTTTTGATTGTTTATTAAACAAGTGGCATATATGCATTGACATGGAAAATTTTTAAATAAGATAGAATCCTCATTAGTACGCATAAATTCCTTCTCTGAGAAACTCACTTAAATTCACTATAGTCGGATCTAAAATTGAGACAAGTGAGGTACTCTAAAACATCCTTTTATACTCAGCTTGGTATCCTTAACCGATTATAGAATTCCTTCCTTTCCAAATTGTCCATTTATCGCATTTGATTGTTTAGATCATTGTAGAGCCTAAGGATGATACATGCATATTAGTCGCATGGTATTTGCTCTTTTATATATGTTTCTAACTGAGAGTAAACTCACCCTTTATGTTTCCTCCCAAATTATTTGCAATAGAAATTGCACAATTTTTTAGGATTATCTCTGTTTCTTTATAGTATTGCTCCAAGCAAATTCTTTTATCCCTGAAGGTATATTGTACTTTTGTCATATTTGGACTTATTATACAATATTGTGATGTGCAGTTAGGTGTACCTTGGGATGTAAATTATCAGGATTGTAATATCATAGATTATGACATGTAATCTGCTGGTGTATAACTTCAGATATATGGTGATGAGTTATAATGAATGACATCACAAATAGCCTCACTACAACGAATTGGAAAAGGAAAAAGTTAGCTCGTATTTTAGGAAAAATATACGTTGCAAAATCTTTTGGATGCGTCTTTAAAAGTAGATAATAAATCAACACAATATTCAATAAAAAATCCAATCTTCATCATAAAGTGCTAAATACGGTCTATTTGTATAATTGTTATAAAAAGGAATAATAAGTTCTTTATAAAGTAAAACAAAAGAAAACAAACGATGGAGTGAGTTTCACCTTATTGCCATGGGAAGTGAATACACTTTAACGGGAATATTATTTGCCAAACAAATATGCTTCCGTTCACGTCTATGATTTGGGATGTGTATCCATTTTGCTAATATTTTAATTTTATCAATTTGAACTATGCCAGTAATACTGCCACTACTAGTAGCATTAAAACCACTTTAAATACACAAATTTATAATATTGCCTGCACATTTAGCATGACAAAATACACATTGCATAACTAGATTTAAACTTTTAATTAACATAGGAATAGTTTCGTATTACTCGAAGTATTATCTAAAGTAATAGCAAAAACTTTATTATTTTCAAGTCTACACGATTTACAAACTTTAGTAATATATTTATGAATAGTGTATGCATTATGTGCTTCTTCTATTACATCTAAGGATAAAATTCGTTTTTGCATACACCAATCTTCATCTACCAAATAACAAGTTATAACAAGATAATTTATATCGTTAATACTAGTCCATAAATCACTAGTTAAACTAACCTTAAATAAAATATTATTAAGTTTATCAATTAAAGCTTACCTATATTCTTTAGACATATTGATGCAATCTTTTTTTAATATATGTCTAGAAACATATTTATATGTTGGTTGTAAATATTTACAAATAAATTCTAAATATCTTATTTTTTCACAAATTGTGAATGATTGTTGTTATGTACCAAAATATCAAATATTTTACTAATTTTACATATTATAATCACTTACAATTGGGCTGTCTGCAATGTTGACATTGTGACGTCCTAGTCACCATACATTTTCAATTCATCTCTTTCCAATTCCACTTAACTTGATTAGATTTGCTTGTCAATGTCAATCATACTTTTAATTCTTAAGCTTAATATCTAACAGCTCTATATGAATAATTCAATTTCAACAAAACAGACTAATGATACATATATATATATATATATATCATCCATTTCCACAAGATCTCATGCATCATCTTAACTTAAATCCCCGACATCTTATATACATTAATGTTAGTTGTACTGTACCATAGCTGAATTACAATTTACTTTGTATAATTACATAAGCATACCTTCTATACTACTTGGGAAGCGTCTCTCGAAGGTAAACTTTCAAGATCCACTCGTAGGCTCTTCTATCGAGAGCGAGGGATTACTTCAGATAGTCTGCATGAAAAATGTTCATAAAAGGGTGAGTTTACGCTCAGTAAGAAAAATATGTAAAAGAGTGTATTATGCCTCTATATGCATTTTTCCTACTTGGCTCTATAATGTCATGTAAAGCATTATAAAGCATGCATCATAAACGTCTTTCATGCATTGTTTGCAACCATGCATATTTATTTCAAATGACATGAAAATCATACTTTGTATGCTTCTTTTAAAATATAGCATACATATAAAACATGCATCATCTTCTATCTTTAAAACATACTTTACATGCTTTTATAACATAGCATGTTTCGTATACTTATTCAAAACATACTTCATGTACTTCTTTCAAATATCATTTACATACATACATACTTCCTTTAAAAGATCTTATACTTCTTGTAATCATAAATCATATACTTCTTTTTAAAACTTCTTATACAAGTACACCAAGTACTTTCGATTTCTTTATTTCTTTGAAATCGTATATACATATAGTTTTTGATAACAGAAAAACTATTTGTACTTTTATGGAGTTATGCACTGCATCATCATCATCATCATCATGTGGCGTACCCCGTAGGGCCAAGAATCCTCCCTTAGCCGAACATGAAATATAAACAGATTGGCCAATTGTGGGTGGCTACAGTTAACACTAGTCAGGTGTCCTTTTGTAGCGACTGAGGCTTGACTTATGATTCCTCAGCCCATAACATACATCATTTCAGGACTTGATTAGAGCCCCTACTAGAAACATGACAGTGCATAATCTCAAAATATATGCCATATAGCTTCTTGCCATGACATTTCATACTTTCTTAAAATAGGTATAAAAACCTCTTTTCAAAACAGGGCAGTCGACTGGCCTCATAGGGCAGTCGGCTGCTGCTTCATACTTTCATTTATCAAAATTATTTTCATTTAAAATTCCGATATTTTCATCTTTGAAAACATATAAGGGCAGTCGACTGGTCCATATAGCAGTCGACTGGTTTTCAAACAGAATTCTTCTTAGCAAATAACAGTCGACTGGTACATATAGCAGTCGACTGTTTTTGAAACATAATGCTTCTGGAAAATTAGCAGTCGACTGGTTATATAAGCAGTCGGCTGGTTTTGAAACGGAATGCATTTTTAGGAAATAGCAGTCGAATGGTCCATATAGCAGTCGACTGGTTTTCAAACAGAATGCATTTTTGGCAAATAGCAGTCGATTGTCCCATATAGCAGTCGATTGGTTTGAAACAGAATGCATCTGGGTAAATAGCAGTCGACTGGCTTACATAGCAGTCGACTGGTTTGAGTCGGTTTTCAAAAAATGGCGTTTTGGTTGTCTCTAGGCAGTCGACTTCCCTTTATGGCAGTCGGCTGCCCCTAGCCTAATTGGCACTAGGAGATAAGTCCGAAAATGTCATTTTTCTTGCATGAAATCAGCTGGTGTTTCTTTCCAAACCACATACAAACATCGTAAAACATGCGGACATAGTCGCCTTACGTCCGTTACATAAATTTCTTACCTCGATTTCCTCGAGAACACGAAATCACTTGGTTCACCAACCCTAATCTTTTTCTTCTTCAAATCTGAAATCATCATATCAAAGTAAACCTTTAAGAATTTGCCATAAACATGTTATACTAATTCAGTACAACACCATACCATGAACATAATTGAACAAATCATCTTCTTCTCTTACCTTTTGCTAGTGACCAAAATCTCAAACTTTGAGATCTCTTCCAATACTTGAAATCAATCCACCAAACTTCGGATATCACTTAGTCTAGTGACAAGGATTAATTTTCGTTCAACTAGCTAAAGGGATCGATGGAGGAATAAGGTAGCTTGTCAAGGTAGCTATGGAATGGAAACTTGGAAACTTGAATGGAACGAGAGGGAGAAGGCTGGAAGAGAAGTTGGCGTAAGGGTGATGAGATGAAGGTGATGACTGAGCTAATTTGCATTTAATGCTTCCCTATCTCTTTAATCATCTCAGCCATACTTTGACCATTTAATTTACTTCCTCTTCCATATGACTCATCCATTAATTCACCAATCAAAATTCTGATTTTATTTCTTGTCTCATACTCTTAATATTTTTCTGATATTAGTTTTCCTTGACCATTTGACCTCTTTAACATTTAATTACCAAAATTCTGATATAATTTTCTTTATACTCCATTCATCTCCATAACAATAAAATAAGCTCTTTGATTTATTTGGCTATCAATTTTCTTATTTCTTCCATACATCATGCATACCTCATTCATACATTAAACTTCATATTCATTTAATCATATTGAATTGAAATATTTTACAAACATAGAGGAATACATGAAAATTAGGGATTTCACATCCTCTCCACCTTAGAAAATTTGGTCCTCCAAATTAGCTTAGCTTATCAAGTGAATAATTCTGGATTTTACTTTCAATTTACCGGGTCTCCAACCAAAACATCAATTAGTCTTTGTCAAGCATTTGTATAACTTTTTTGTCCATTCTGAGCTATCTTAAGTCTTTGACCACTCACTTAACCTCTTTAGATGCTTGCTCGACTAAATCAAAAGCTAATAACTTTCACTCCCCTACTTCTTCCCACCAATTTGGAGATTGACATTTTCTATTCTTATAACATTTCATACAGTGTCATTCGGATACTGATATAATAGCTATCATCATAAGTAAACCCAATCAACGGCAGATGGTCATCCCATGAGCATTTAAAATACATAGTACCAGCTCTTTACTTATCCTCGAGCGTCTAAATCATGCGCTCGGACTGCTCATCAGTCTGCGGATGAAAAGCTGTGCAAAATTTTCAACTGAGATCCCATTGTTCCTTGCTAATCTCCTTAAAGTGAGAATTGAACTTGAAATCTCTATTACATGAAATGCTCATTGGAACTCCATGTAGTCTAACGACATTCTTTCACATACATTTCTACCAAAGCACTAAGTGCATCCATAGACTTCTTAGATAAGAAGTGAGCTGACTTAGCAGGTCCGTTCATCAATTCTGGCTTAATCATTATACTAGCCATCATTTCAAATTTACTTTGAAGGCATAACATTTAGCTTAAGGCTTGTAAATTGCTCAAATACCTCATACTTTCTTATCATCGTACAAACCATTATTACTTCATGCTTTCAGCTTAGAGCATTTACCACCACAGTGGTTTCCCCTAGGTGATCTAATTTCACCTTCACCATACTTTGAAAACTCAAGTCATCTCTTCTATCTTAATTAGAATTATAGCCATAATTTATTCATAATGGCTATCCATAATTTCTTACTTTTGCTCTCTAAATACCCATATACTGATCACATTTTAAATTATTAGCATAGTTCTTTTAACTTGTATCCAAAATGTTCTCTTCCTATAGCATCAAACATGCCTAATGAAGGAACATCTTCATTCCCCTGTGGTGTTCTAGGGATCAACCAGGAAGGATACTATAGTCGGCTAGGGATTCGGATGGAGTAAGGAAGGTACTTTAAAATACCTGTCTTGTTCCGAAACCTAGAAGCGACTATAGGGAATAATTACCGTCGTTGAGACAATCCATCTCTCATATTAATTCATATTCTTTTCAGAATAATGCTTTCATAGAATAAAACATTTAAGTAAAATCGACTAATAAAAGTCAATCATCATTCTCATTTAAACTCCTTTCACATATCACTATTTATCATAAAACTTTATACCAAAGAGTACTTCAGAATTCCAACTATCGTTTCTTATCAATTATTATATTCATTAAGTTCAGAACTTTTCTTTGCTATTCTACAATGTAAGCTAGAAATCCTTTACCTAATCATATATACTTTCTACTAACTTCATTTACAATGAGTCAGATAATACCACATACTTTTACATTAGACATCTTCAACATTTACATCATAATTAATAGGTGTCTTTCCCTTCTCTTCAGTAGTGGCCTTGTGTTGTGGTTGAGGGGTCTCCTTAAATTCCTCGGATGTCCTCAAGTCCCTCTTGGGACAATCCTTGGTCATATGTCCCTATTCACCACATCTGAAACATGTGCCACTTGCCAACCGGCATGGCTGTGCTCTGTGGAACTTTCTGCAATGTTCACACCTTTGTCTTGTACTCTTAGGTGAGCTAACGGTACTACTAGCTGAATGTCGGGATCTCTCATCATTAATCTTGATCCCAGTAGCTCTAGGATTCCCTGTACCATAATCATCATAATACTCCCAATTTAATATATTTCCATATAACCATTTAATTAAAACAATCATCATTTTCTTATACTTTACTTGCTTACCTATCGAAGCTCTGTCATATGGCTTACTTCTTCTAGATGGATATCTGTCACGGGAGGCTTTCCCTTTTGACTTCCGCTTCATCGGTCCTTTGCCTTTACTTTGGGCTCGAAAATCATCATGATAAAACTCATAGTCCAGCTCACATAATTGAGCCTTACGGACTGTCTCATTATAAGTAGTAATACCCATAGTATACAACTTGGATTTGATAGGAGACTTCAGTCCTTCTATAAATCTGTATATCTTATATCCTTCACTTCTGATGGTCTCTCAATCGAATCCGCTTAAAGAAATAAACCTTGATTCATATTGATTAACTGACATTGTCTCCTGAGTCAATTTCAAAAATTCAATCTTCAATCTGGTCTGATCGATGCGTGGGATGTACTTCTCAGTAAAAGCCTCTAAAACTCTATCCCACGTAACCTCAATATGTTGAGCTTCCAAAATGGCCCGAGTGGACTACCACTAATACTCTGCCTCATCCACTAACAGATACGCTGCCAAACCCACCTTTTCCTTTTCGGAACATAGCATATACTCGAAAGATCTAGTGACCGCCTTCACCCAATTCACTGCGGCCAACGTGTCCTTATCCCCCTTAAACTTAGGCGGATCCAGCTTCTTATATTCCTTAATTAAGGTCATACTACAATAAGTTGTGAGATCCCTCCTTTCAATAACTGGGACTGGTGGGGGTAACTCTATCTATACTGGTGGTGGCTGTACTATAGGAATAGCGAATGGTACACTTGTAACCACATTTGGAAAGTTCGCCATAAATTGCGTAAACATAGTGGTCATATTCTCCACATGCTTCTCCATCTTTGCTAACCTAGTGTTCGGGCTATGCGGTGGAGATGGGAAAGGAGACTGTGTTGGAGACTGTTCTACATAACCCCTTCCTCTTCCTTCCTCAACACCACTTCTTCCTAAGCTCATTCTATCGATAAAATCACAAAGTTGAGCTATTTAGTATAACTTCAAACAGTTATACATCGTATATGTATTCAGGCAAGTACAGTACAATTGGGGATATACTTTACTTCTAACTCATCGACACTGACAAACATCAATCTAATTGCTCTGATACCACTCTGGGACGTCCTAGTCACCAGACATTTTCAATTCATCTCTTTCTAATTTCACTTAACTTGATTAGATTTGCTTGTCAATGTCAATCATACTTTTAATTCTTAAGCTTAATATCTAAGTGCTCCATATGAATAATTCAATTTCAACAAAACAGACTAATGATACATATATATATCATTCGTTTCCACAGGATCTCATGCATCATCTTAACTTAAATCCTCGACATCTTATATACATTAATGTTAGTTGTACTGTACCATAGCTGAATTACAATTTACTTTGTATAATTACATAAGTATACCTTCTATACTACTTGGGAAGCGTCTCTCGAAGGTAAACTTTCAAGATCCACTCGTAGGCTCTTCTATCGAGAGCGAGGGATTACTTCAGATAGTTTGTATGAAAAATGTTCATAAAATGGTGAGTTTACGCTCAGTAAGAAAAATATGTAAAAGAGCGTACTATGCCTCTATATGCATTTTTCCTACTTGGCTCTATAATGTCATGTAAAGCATTATAAAGCATGCATCATAAACATCTTTCATGCATTGTTTGCAACCATGCATATTTATTTCAAATGACATGGAAATCATACTTTGTATGCTTCTTTTAAAATATAGCATACATATAAAACATGCATCATCTTCTATCTTTAAAACATACTTTACATGCTTTTATAACATAGCATGTTTCGTATACTTATTCAAAACATACTTCATGTACTTCTTTCAAATATCATTTACATACATACATACTTCCTTTAAAACATCTTATACTTCTTGAAATCATAAATCATATACTTCTTTTTAAAACTTCTTATACAAGTACACCAAGTACTTTCGATTCTTTATTTCTTTGAAATCGTATATACATATAGTTTTTGATAACATAAAAACTATTTGTACTTTTATGGAGTTATGCACTGCATCATCATCATCATCATGTGGCGTACCCCGTTAGGCCATCTCAGTTGAAAATTTTGCACAGCTTTTCATCCATAGACTGATTAGCAGTCCAAGCGCATGATTTAGACGCTTGAGGATATGTAAAGAGCTGGTGCTATGTATTTTAAATGCTCATGGGATAACCATCTGCCATTGACTGAGTTTACTTATGATGATAGTTATTATATAAGTATCCGAATGACACTGTATGAAATGTTATAAGAATAAAAAGTGTCAATTTTCGAATTGGTGGGAAGAAGTAGGCGAGTGGAAATTATTAGCTTTTGATTTAGTCGAGCCAGCATCTGAAGAGGTTAAGTGAGTGGTCAAAGACTTAAGATAGCTCAGAATGGACAAAAAGGTTATACAGATGCTTGACAAAGACTAATTGATGTTTTGGTTGGAGACTCGATAAATTGAAAGTATAATCCAGAATTATTCACTTGATAAGCTAAGCTAATTTGGATGACCAAATTTTCTAAGGTGGAGAGGATGTGAAATCCCCAATTTTCATGTATTCCTCCATGTTTGTAAAGTATTTCAATTCAATATGATTAAATGAATATGAAGTTTAATGTATGAATGAGGTATGCATGATGTATGGAAGAAATAAGAAAATTGATAGCCAAATAAATCAAAGAGCTTATTTTATTATTATGGAGATGAATGGAGTATAAAGAAAATTATATCAGAATTTTGGTAATTAAATGTTAAAGAGGTCAAATGGTCAAGGACAACTAATATCAGAAAAATATTAAGAGTATGAGACAAGAAATAAAATTAGAATTTTGATTGGTGATTTAATGGATGAGTCATATGGAAGAGGAAGTAAATTAAATGGTCAAAGTATGGCTGAGATGATTAAAGAGATAGGGAAGCATTAAATACAAATTAGCTCAGTCATCACCTTCATCTCATCACCCTTACGCCAGCTTCTCTTCCAGCCTTCTCCCTCTCGTTCCATTCAAGTGTCCAAGTTTCCATTCCAAGCTACCTTGACAAACCCCATCATCCATCCATCGATTCAACTAGTTTGTTGAATGAAAAATGATCCTTGTCACTAAACTAAGTGATATCCGAAGTTTGGTAGATTGAATCCAAGTATTGGAAGAGATCTCATAGTTTGAGATTTTGGTCACTAGCAAAAAGTAAGAGAAGAAGATGATTTGTTCAATTATGTTCATGGTATGGTGTTGTACTGAATTAGTATAACATGTTTATGGCAAATTCTTAAAGGTTTACTTTGATATGATGATTTCAGATTTGAAGAAGAAAAAGATTAAGGTTGGTAAACCAAGTGATTTCGTATTCTCGAGGAAATCGAGATAAGAAATTTATGTAACGGACATAAGGCGACTATGTCCGCATGTTTTACGATGTTTGTATGTGGTTTGGAAAGAAACACCAGCTGATTTCATGCAGGAAAAATGATATTTTTGGACTTATCTCCTAGTACCAATTAGGCTAGGGGCAGCCGACTGCCATAAAGGGAAGTCGACTGGCAGTCGACTGCCTAGAGACAACCAAAACGTCGTTTTCTCGAAAACCGACTCAAACCAGTCGACTGCTATGTAAGCCAGTCGACTGCTATTTACCCAGAAGCATTCTGTTTCATACCAGCCGACTGCTATATGGGACAGTCGACTGCTATTTGCTAAAATGCATTCTGTTTGAAAACCAGTTGACTGCTATTTGCTAAAAATGCATTCTGTTTCAAAACCAGCCGACTGCCTAGATAACCAGTCAACTGCTAATTTTCCAGAAGCATTCTGTTTCAAAAACAGTCGACTGCTATATGTACCAGTCGACTGCTATTTGCTAAGAAGCATTCTGTTTGAAAACCAGTCGACTGCTATATGGACCAGTCGACTGCCCTTATATGTTTTCAAAGATGAAAATATCGGAATTTTAAATGAAAATAATTTCGATAAATGAAAGTATGAAGCAGCAGCCGACTGCCCTATGAGGCCAGTCGACTGCCCTGTTTTGAAAAGAGGTTTTTATACCTATTTTAAGAAAGTATGAAATGTCATGGCAAGAAGCTATATGGCATATGTTTTGAGATTATGCACTTTCATGTTTCTAGTAGGGGCTCTGATCAAGTCCTGAAATGATGTATGTTATGGGCTGAGGAACCATAAGTCAGGCCTCAATCGCTACAAAAGGACACCTGACTAGTGTTAACTGTAGCCACCCACAGTTGGCCAATCTGTCTATATTTCATGTTCGGCTAAGGGAGGATTCCTGGCCCTATGGGGTACGCCACATGATGATGATGATGATGATGATGATGCAGTGCATAACTCCATAAAAGTACAAATAGTTTTTATGTTATCAAAAACTATATGTACATGCGATTTCAAAGAAATAAAGAAATCGAAAGTACTTGGTGTACTTGTATAAGAAGTTTTAAAAAGAAGTATATGATTTATGATTTCAAGAAGTATAAGATGTTTTAAAGGAAGTATGTATGTATGTAAATGATATTTGAAAGAAGTACATGAAGTCTGTTTTGAATAAGTATACGAAACATGCTATGTTATAAAAGCATGTAAAGTATGTTTTAAAGATAGAAGATGATGCATGTTTTATATGTATGCTATATTTTAAAAGAAGCATACAAAGTATGATTTCCATGTCATTTGAAATAAATATGCATGGTTGCAAACAATGCATGAAAGATGTTTATGATGCATGCTTTATAATGCTTTACATGACATTATAGAGCCAAGTAGAAAAAATGCATATAGAGGCATAGTACGCTCTTTTACATATTTTTCTTACTGAGCGTAAATTCACCCTTTTACGAACATTTTTCATACAGACTATCTGAAGTAATCCCTCACTCTCGATAGAAGAGCCTACGAGTGGATCTTGAAAGTTTACCTTCGAGAGACGCTTCCCAAGTAGTATAGAAGGTATACTTATGTAATTGTACAAAGTAAATTGTAATTCAGCTATGGTACAGTACAACTAACATTAATGTATATAAGAAGTCGGGGATTTAAGTTAAGATGATGCATGAGATCCTGTGGAAACGAATGATATATATATATATATATATGTATCATTAGTCTGTTTTGTTGAAATTGAATTATTCATATGGAGCACTAGTCAGGTGTCCTTCTGTAGCGACTGAGGCCTGACTTATGGTTCCTCAGCCCATAACATACGTCATTTCAGGACTTGATCAGAGCCCCTACTAGAAACATGAAAGTGCATAATCTCAAAACATATGTCATATAGCTTCTTGCCATGACATTTCATACTTTCTTAAAATAGGTATAAAAACCTCTTTTCAAAACAGGGTAGTCGACTAGCCTCATAGGGCAGTCGGCTGCTGCTTCATACATTCATTTATCGAAATTATTTTCATTTAAAATTCCGATATTTTCATCTTTGAAAACATATAAGGGCAGTCGATTGGTCCATATAGCAGTCGACTGGTTTTCAAACAGAATGCTTCTTAGCAAATAGCAGTTTACTGGTACATATAGCAGTCGATTGTTTTTGAAACAGAATGCTTCTGGAAAATTAGCAGTCGACTGGTTATATAGGCAGTCGGCTGGTTTTGAAACGGAATGCTTTTTTAGCAAATAGCAGTCGACTGGTCCATATAGCAGTCGACTGGTTTTCAAACAGAATGCATTTTAGGCAAATAGCAGTCGACTGTCCCATATAGCAGTCGACTGGTTTGAAACAGAATGCATCTGGGTAAATAGCAGTCGACTGGCTTACGTAGCAGTTGACTGGTTTGAGTCGGTTTTCGAAAAACGGCGTTTTGGTTGTCTCTAGGCATTCGACTTCCCTTTATGGCAGTCGGCTGCCCCTAGCCTAATTGGCACTAGGAGACAAGTCCGAAAATGTCATTTTTCCTGCATGAAATCAGCTAGTGTTTCTTGCCAAACCACATACAAACATCGTAAAACATGAAGACATAGTCGTCTTACGTCCGTTACATAAATTTCTTACATCGATTTCCTCGAGAACACGAAATCACTTGGTTCACCAACCCTAATCTTTTTCTTCTTCAAATCTGAAATCATCATATCAAAGTAAACCTTTAAGAATTTGCCATAAACATGTTATACTAATTCAGTACAACACCATACCATGAACATAATTGAACAAATCATCTTCTTCTCTTACCTTTTGCTAGTGACCAAAATCTCAAACTTTGAGATCTCTTCCAATACTTGAAATCAATCCACCAAACTTCGGATATCACTTAGTCTAGTGACAAGGATTAATTTTCGTTCAACTAGCTAAAGGGATCGATGGAGGAATAAGGTAGCTTGTCAAGGTAGCTAGCTATGGAATGGAAACTTGGAAACTTGAATGGAACGAGAGGGAGAAGGCTGGAAGAGAAGCTGGCGTAAGGGTGATGAGATGAAGGTGATGACTGAGCTAATTTGCATTTAATGCTTCCCTATCTCTTTAATCATCTTAGCCATACTTTGACCATTTAATTTACTTCCTCTTCCATATGACTCATCCATTAATTCACCAATCAAAATTCTGATTTTATTTCTTGTCTCTTACTCTTAATATTTTTCTGATATTAGTTTTCCTTGACCATTTGACCTCTTTAACATTTAATTACCAAAATTCTGATATAATTTTCTTTATACTCCATTCATCTCCATAACAATAAAATAAGCTCTTTGATTTATTTGACTATCAATTTTTTTATTTCTTCCATACATCATGCATACCTCATTCATACATTAAACTTCATATTCATTTAATCATATTGAATTGAAATATTTTACAAACATGAAGGAATACATGAAAATTGGGGATTTCACATACATTTATCCAAATTAAAATTTATTATTTTCACACAAACCCAGTATTCAAATTTCCAACACTTATACACAACTACTATTAACCTCAAGTATAGCATACAAAATAATTTATATCCCAAGTATCAAATACATAAAATAGCATTGTACAGATAAGTTTGAATACACAAAAGGAAAACTCGTATTCCTCGATGAAACAAGATAATCGCTTGAGGGATACCAAAATCAGGTCCTCCAAATGTAGATCCAAATTACTACAAATAATCTGGGAGAAGAAAAATAAAGGGGTGAGCTTATGCTCTATTAGAGCAAGGTTGGATTGATGTGCGTCGCTGTCTATAGGTCAGAAATGGTTTACATCCCTTAAGAACTATGTTTGTCTGGATATAAATAAAGTGTGACATTTGGAAAACGTAAGGAGATGATTGTTCTGCATAGGAAAAGTGTTAACATACAGCAATGATACGAAGGAATAATAGCATTGAGCTATTGAAGTATTTAGGTCGAATTTGGAGGACCAAATTCTTTAAGGAGGGGAGGATGTGAGAATCCCATTTTCCCCATATCTGATATAAGTTAAAGAGTGTAGGAACTTAAAAGAAAATATTGATTGTTAAAATATCTAAATAAAGAGTCAGTTTGATAAGGTTTAAAGAAGTACTCGATGTGGGCCTCACCAGGACTTTCTTTGTCCAGATCGAAGTGAGACCTTGGAATGATGATATTTGCGGTGAAATATGAATATGACAGGAATCCGCATCTCAAAATGACCTCGTTTGAGCAAATTTTGAAAAGCAGGCAACAAATTCAAAAATGACGATTAAGGACATAGATCGGAAGAATTTTTGTAAATAACAGTTAAATCGAGTTGACTTTTGACCAACTGATAGATGTATGATAATCTACGCATGATAATGATTTATGTCATGCCATTAGATAGATCGAATCATACGTGAAGAATAAAATTTACGCGATTGACCTGATAAGGGTATTTTGGTAATTTTGCCCTTATAGTCAATCAAACCTTAGTGAAACCTTATCCAATGATTAGAATATGTTCAATACTCATATTATATGATGAAATAAAATATTTGGAAGTTAAACTGACTAGTTAATACTGAAATGGAAGTGTGAAGGGCAAAATTGTCTGAAATCATTAGGTATGAGAGTAAAATGGTAATTTGGACTATAAGATATTAAATTTTCAGAATTTTGCAGCAGCCACGATTGTCTCCCTTACCAGCCAATAGCTTTCTCCTTCTTTCTTTATAGCCAAAGCTTAAGAGGAGAGAGAAAGTGCTTGAAAACCTTAGAAAAAGACTTCGAAACCAAGAATTATCTTTACCAAACTTATCCAGAATTCAGTGCCTTATCTTTTGACACCAAAATCAAGTCCTAAAGTGGCCAAATTCAAGGTAAAACACCTCCCACTAGATCTGGTCGTGAAGAAAGTCATGAAGTTAGTGGCGCAAAGGAAATAATAAGCGATTATATGCTCGCTTATCTTATCTGTTTACTGGAGATGATTGATATTTTGAATTGTGACTGGAAATTAGGTAAGGGATATATATAAGATGTAGAGATACTGTGATTCAATTGATATAATTGATTGATTTATTTAAAAATTTTGCATTATTAAACATCGAAACTGATTTGAGATTCATTGATTAGACTAAAGGATTTAAATTGGTTTTTTGAACTGTTAATTGAAAATGTGATTGATTGACATCGGAAAACTGGAGTTGTGGTGTTTAACTGTATTTTCGTGCAGAGAGGTTAGAGCATATCTAGCCATCATGTTGCTAAAATTTCGTTTAACATGTTTTTCTCGATTTCAAAGAATGAGATTTGAAGTCAATTTTGAATGAATTTTGGAGAGTGATTTGATTTGGAATTCTCATAAAAGTCATGAGAAACATTTTATTTGTAACTCTGTTTTAGAGATTGATTTTGACGAATTTTGAACTTTGATACGAAAAATATGACTTATACGAATGATGGCAACATTCTTATACGGAAATAAAATATTTTGAACTCTGAGTTATAATTTGAGAATATTTGTTGAATTTCTATTTTTGAATTGTTAATACTTTGATCCTAATAGTTTTATGAATTGAGTGATAATCTGTTTTATTGTACTAATCTTAAAATGTGTTATTTCTGATTTGTGAATTGCTTTGAGTGTTTGATTGAAGTAAAGTTCTATTTTGTCTGATGAAAGTGAATGTTTTAATATTCTGAAATTACTAACACTGTTTACTGAAAATGTCTTATTTTTTATTTAAGTTAAAAGTTATGAATTTAACTAAACGTATTGAACGAAATATATATTGAATTTCAAACGATATGATTTTAAATGAAAACTTGATTCGCAAAGATTTATATTGTGATTGCTAGGGTGGTAAATCCCTGGCAAACATAGATTCAGGCACTCTCAGCCCTCACAATAAATTGTGCATTTACACTACCATACTATGTTTTGGAAAATATAAAGTATTGATTTTATTGTTTACAGAGGAATCAAGTAAATGTTTTGAGACTGTTGGCCCCATTTCATGCATTCTACGTGATAAATTATATACTGTTAGACCTGCCAAGTCTTCAGCCCTGCAGATGTCACTTGGCAAGTGTACGCTATGGACCCCTTTGACTATGGCTATATGTCTTTACTAATCCCTTTAGGATTTCTATTTCTAATCCCTATGGGATTTCTGTTTCATGCATGATATTGTTGGGTATAGCCTAGTCTCCACCATTTTGTTATTAAAACTATTTTGATGTGTTTATGAATCTGATCGATTGATTTAATCTACTGAGAGTTTACTAAATCTGATCGATTACTATCGATTTTCTGATCGTTTACAAATCGTTTTTCTGATTGTTCTTTGATTGTTTACGGATCGTTTTTTGATAATATTCTGACTGTCTTTTGATCGTTATCTGATCGTTTATTAAATTATTTTCTGAACATTTTCTGACTATTTTCTGATCATTTACTGACTGTTTTTGATTAATTACTTATTGTTTTCTGATTGTTTACTGACTATCCTCTGATCGTTGTGGCTATTTTCTGATCATTTATTGATTGTTTTCTAATCATTTTCCAATTGATTTCTGATCGTTTCCAATTGTTATTGATCATTTTTTGACTTTTTTTACTGATTGATTTCTGATGGTTTTTTTATGGTCTATTTATAGTTTTTCTGAATGTTTACAAATCGTATTTTGATTGTCTATTGATGGTTTTTTGATCGTTTTACTGATGGCTTTATGAGAATTAGTTGATTGTTTATTGAACCATTTTCTAATTGTTTTCTATATGTCCTCTAATCATTTATTAACTATCTACTGAGTGTACTCTGAAAAGGTTTTACTAAATTGTATACTAAGTGATTTACTGAACGCTTTACTAAACTACCTACTAAAGGGTTTATCAAAGAAATTACTTATTGTTTCAATAAGTGTTTTACTCAATGGTTTTCTAAAAGATCAAAAGTTTTGACACGGGTTTAATATGCATGAATTCTTTCTCTGTGAAGTTTTTGATATTCCCTATAGTCGGATTTAGGGACCAGGATACGTGAGGTGCTCCAAAACATTCTCCCAAACTTAGCTTGTTTACCCAACCAATTATAGTATCCTTCTAATAGAGTGCCCAAATATTGCTTTAATAATGATTGTGAGTTATGAACACATTTTTGACTCATGTATATAGGTGTGCAAAGTATTAATTCTTTTATACATAATCTCTTACTAGGCTTTCCCCAAAGCTCACCCCCTTCTCTACCATATAGATTTATGTGTAGTAATAACTGATTGTGTGGAAAGGATTTTGATCAAATTTCTACGAAGTCTTAATATTGTACCAAACAGGTATACTTGTACAATTATTATATTGTATCCAGACATTTATTGCACAGTTCTTTAGAATGCAAAGGGATGTAAACAGTAAAGGAAAAGAATTTGAGTGTCTACTATAGTCTTTATTATGGGTTTGCATGGAAAAATAAATATGCATTGCGAGTGACTGTATTGGGACCGATGTGAATAGTTAAATGCTTTATAGTTCAATAAATTTTATTGTAATGTCTAAGTGAAGACACTGAACACAGTCTAACTGACTGAGTGAAATTCTGAGTGATAAAGGAAAAAGTTAGTTCCGATTTTTGATAATTGTAGCGTGACATGCTCAGTAACAAATATATATCTATGAAAACTGATACATTGTATCCTATATGCAGTTTAAATATCATAATTTCATATGAAAAACCATGAATTCATGATTTAAATCACTTAGGCATGATTTTCAAAAAAGATACTATAGTGGATCAAATAACCAAGTTAAGTGTAAAAGGATGCTTTGGTACACCTCACGTGTCCCGGCATCCAAGTCCACTGAAGGGAATTCGATTGCAATCATTAAATAAAAAATTCAGTAATATATCCAGTAGTTTGTGTCAAACATTTCTTAAATCATTCAGAAATCTTAAGTTACTCCATAAACCATATTAAACATATTTGTATCATTTTCAAATAAATAATTCAAATAAATACAATTCACAAAATATACTACTAAAATCACAAAAACACAGATAGCATATAAATGAAATCAGAAGTAAATCAAATCTGGGAGTGCCTGGATCTATGTTAACCAGGGATTTACCACCCTAGTGTAAGTTCAATGTAGACTAGGCTTCACCCAATAGACTCATGCACTATAGTAGACATATGGCTATAGTCAGGGGGCCACAGTGTATACACTAGTCAAGTGACCACTGTGGGAGCTGAAGACTGGGCTAGAGTCAACAGCATCGAAACGGAATGGAAATGCATGTACTCGCAGGTAGCTATGGGGCCAATAGTCTTAAAACATTTCATAAATATTTTCAGAGTTGTTTACGAAGATAAATTTAATAAATCATACCTTAAATAAATTCATAAGAATTAAATTCAGAATTTCAATATATTTAAATATAAAAATTGCACAATATATTCTCAAAACAACATGTAGCATTCAGAATATTTTATTTAAACATCACAGAGTATATAAAAATATACAAGCATCAGAAAACGGATAAAATATCACAAAATCTATCCGAAAAATCGAATTTGTGATTTAATATGCATTAAATCATATTTAGGAATTTAAATTCAAACACCTAAAATCATTTTCTTTTATTTTAAAAATATCTTGCCAAATAATGAATTTAAGGGTTTAGGTTTGCTTGGAAAAATTTCGACAATATAACAGTTCTTTCTAATTTCCTCTTGCACAAAAACACAGCTTCAAACCACAAGTTCCATTTTTCAAATTCAATCCAAAACATCAAATTCAATTCAGTAAAAGGCAAAATTTACCAAATTCATGCAACGAGGTATCCTTACGCTTTATACATATATCTGTTACCTCTTAAATTTTCGGTATTCCTCTCGTTAGCACCAGTTGTGCCATCTGACCTCTGAGTTGCAAATTTACCATACAAACTTAATAAATTCACTATACTTCACTTAAAAGAATATTTAATGCTAGTACATTGCCTATTGCATGTCTAAAATTCAGTTTAATTTCTACCAATGCTAAAACTACAACTTAGGCTAAACACCTCTATTTTCAATTTTGATCGCACCTACAGTCTCATATTAATTTATACAGTATTATGGAACCCAAAACACATTGAAATGAACATGATTTCTTCCTCCCCTTATGTTGGCCGGATATGCTCTTCCTTCCTGCACATTGTATTTCTTCAAATTAAGCTTCCTTACTTGTTTCAAACTAATTCTACTAAATTTCTACATCATTTTTACATGAGTTATACATTGAATGGCATCATATTCTTACCTCCCTAGTTATGGTTGAAATCCCTAGGTATCCAATTTCATGATTTTAATTTGATTCAAGCTTAAAGAAGCATGTAAACATCCTAAACACATGATAAATAAGTAAGAAACCATGAAAAAGCTTAAGCTTCTTAGCATCCTCACCTTGGCCGAATCACTTGGTGAGCCCTTCACTACGTAAATGGCCACTTTAGGCTTTGATTTAGGTACCAAGAAGTAGAGCATAGAAAATTAGACAAGGTTTGTTAAGAAGTTTTTCGGTTTCGATATAGTTTTCACTATGTTTTGGAAGCTTTTTCTTTCCCTCAAGGTGTGGCTATGGTGGATGGGAGAAAGGTTGAAGATGATGGCCAGCCAATTGAGTGGATAGATGTAGAAAATTCTAATTTTAAATATCTTTCTTTTGAAATTTCCAAAATTCCCTTATACTTAATGAAATATTCCAATTTTGCCCTTAACTTTTGACTAAATTGAAAGTAGTCTATCCAATCTCTAAAATATTTCATTTAATCATAAAACACTTCTATTTAACTTGCTTTACTCGTTCGTGGAGCTTTTGTTAAGGTTCGGTTGCTTATTTGGGTGAAATTATAGAAATACCCTTAATTATAAAATCACGTAAATTTCTACTTTTATACTACCACTACTTCCACCGGAGCTATAAGTATAAACCTTTTTACATATTTTATACACAGCAAAATATTCATTCGTCGTACCTTCTTTTAACATAACGTTGAAATGCTCCCATACCTTACTCTTTTTAGTGCAATTAATCTTCGTCTTCGTCAATCTTGATGATGTAGCAGCAGTGGTGGTAGCTGATGATTGTATTTGACCACGACCTCTACGACAACTAGTACTATGATGAATCAGTGTGCCGAAGGAAGCTCCTCTTCTAGATGAATATCAAGTTTGAATTCATTGAATGATTTGTCACCTAAATTGGAGATTTCAATAAAATTGAAAGGGTGAGAAATGGAACATGAACGACAAAACAATTCTGACATTTTATATTCTTTTTAAATAAATATATTTGAAAATTTGAAAGATTTAGATGTAGGATATATATATCTTGGAAGTTCAAACAAAAATTTACAAATTGTAAAACGAAAAGGAAAATGAAGTTTAGAGAGTAAAATAATAATATTATAAATTTAAAATAAGAGAATTTGAGTGAATTTGAAAGAGTTTAAGTGAGTATTGAGAGAGTATAAGTGTTGAGATTTGAGAGTGTATAAGTATGAGTATTGAGAGAAAATGTAAGGAAAAAAATGAATGAAACTAATAGGTATTTATAGAAAAAATATTAAATTTAAAAAAGAAAAAAATTGAAAAAATAGAAATGGAGAGAGGGAGCGTTCCCCCCTCCATTCAGATGGGACAACGACTTCCTTAGGAGCCGTTACACCTATGCAATGACAAGCAAAAAAATTTTGTTGGATCAGTTCCTGCCCAAAACTGATCCGAAATAAGTCCGACATAGGACCGAGACGGTCAATCCTAGTACCTTATTGGGGCGGTTCCAAAACCAATTTAACCAATTTTGATTTACGGGCCGAGTTGACCTGGTCAGGATTTGTGTTAAATCGACTCAACCCGACCCGTTAAGCAGGTGATGGAGAATAATGGCTAGTTGTAGCTTAGTATTTATAGACAAAATCATGACTTTCGGTAAATGAAGATTAATCAAAGGCCTGTTCTGAGAATCAATATTGCATTCCATAAGCTGCAAATTTTAAGTCAGCAAGAGTTAAGAATTCAATGAACAGAGGCTTTTATTCCACAAAAGAGAAGCAGATCAGGAAGGAGATATGGTTTCGTAAGATTTTCAACTTGGAATGAAGCTAACAATGCAGTAGAGAGGCTAAACGGTGCTTGGCTCCTAGATCATCGGCCAGATGTAAACTTTGCTAGATTTAATGGAAACGCAATGTACTGGAGACGGGTTGTCCCTTCATCAAATGATTTTTCACAGAGGCAAAGTGACGATCGATACCCTTCAGGTGAAACGAATTTCAAAAGGAATGCTACAAATGACCTCAAGAAGGTCACCCAAACAAAAACCGGTGGTGACCAAACCGTTTCAGATGGTGAACAGGATGTGATAGAGATTACTATTCAAGATCTGAAATGGCTCGAAGCTTCGGTTGTGGCATCAGTTCGTTCCCCCCTTGCCATTCAGGCACTTCAGCAACGTATGCACACGGAAGAGTATCTACCTCATTCAATAACTCCAATGGGTGGCAACTGGTTCTTGATCAACTTTGAAAGAAAAGAAACGATGCTGAACTTGCTAGCGGACGAAAAATCATGGATTGAAGAATGGTTCTTTTGGTTAAAGCCATGGAATAAAGATCTAATTAGCGAGGAGAGGCTTTCATGGATCAGAATTAACGGAATGCCTTTGCATGCATGGAACGAAGATACATTCAAGCAAATCGGTAACCACGTGGGTAAGTTCATACTTGCCGATGAGTACTCTGTTAACAAGCAGTGTCTAGATTTTGCTAGAATCCTGGTAGTTTTAAACAAAAAATCACCAGTTAAGAATTCAATGAAACTCAGGGTAAATGATGTCAATTTCTGCATAAATTTAGAGGTAGAAAATCACCATGAAATTAGATTGAACCAGATTCCAAGCACTGTTCAAGGAAGAAACTCAAATCTTCCCGCCTCAACAAACATTTCAAATCCGGTGGTGATCACTGTTCAAGCAAATGATTCTGATCTGAAGAAAAATCAAACCTTGCAGCAGGAAAATGATCATGAAACGCCATTGGAAAGTGGTGAAGCTACTTCTTCTGAGAAGAGATGTCAGCAAGTGTACGATCAAATGGTGACCGCTTTGAATAGAGACAAAATATATGGAGGGAATTTTGAATGGAAGTACGTTGATGACATATTGAGGGCTGAGATACCAATGTTCGATGCAAAAGAGTTGGCTTCCTCACAGAATGATCAAAACCCAACGGCAGGTCTAGTCTTAGCCTCAGAATCAAACACACCAAGTGAAGGAAACAGGGCACTATGTTTGGTTCAATTTGACAAAACAATCACTGCCCTAAACGAAGATCAATTGTCCCAAGAACCTGAAGACACCCAGGAAGAAGCCATTCAAACCTCAACAGTGAAAGCCAAAAAGGGTAAAAGGTTCACCTCTGTTTCAGCTTTACAATCGATGGAAGACAAACCAGGTAAGAAAACTGCAATCTCAGTTAAAAAAAAGGGTCCAAAGAGTAGGAAAAAGACAAGTTTCTCAAGGAAAAAGGAAAACAATATGCTGGACTGTTACTCAGACACGTCGAGCCATTTTGAAGAAGAGATAACGGATGATGATATCCGAAACAGGAACAGGACGCTGAGAAGAGAAGCTCAAGCCACTCTGGATGTGGCTAAACTGTTGGGCCTCTCAGCGACAGCTGATGAAGAAGACATTATAAGGACGCTGATGGAAGCAGAAATAGAAGACATGGTGAGGAATATTTGTCGAGAACAGTAAATGAATAATGGAATAGACTTTTGGTTTTCAGAGTGACGTTTCTGGTCGATGATTTAATATGCTATGAATTGAATTTTGGTTCTATGGTTCTTTCTCGTTGCTCTTATAATCTAGTTGAAGTGCTGTGTCTGCATAACTACAAGGTTTATGTTTAATCTCTCTGTTTTGTGAAAGGCTGCGTTTCGTTTTCTTCTATACAGGTGGCACAAATCAAGCGAAATGCTGTTATGGTTTTGTTATTTAAAGTCAATGTTGGTCCTCAGATGTTGTTACTTCAGTATGTTGTTGTGGTTTCTCAGAAGCTGACATTTCCGGGGATCTTTATAATTCTGGTGCATACTCGACTAATTTCAAGAATCTAATAGAATTGGGTTTGAGTATTTTGAGAGAGTTTCCAGGCAACTAAATGATTTGGTCTTTGATCTGTCATGCTATGCAAAGTGTAAGGTAAAGTCTTCGTAATTGTTTGAATGGATCGAAAGTTAGTTGTGTAGTTGATATACTGTGGTTTTAGTGGCTGATATACTACGGTTTTGGCTCTGCAAATTTCTGTTTTATTTATATGCTCCAGAGGATCACATGTTAAAGGATATTTGGGGGTGGGCTAAGGTATTATGTAGTTAACTAGCAGTGGTAGTCCAACGATTTTTGGAAGATGTGGAAAATTGTCATAGGAACTAAAGTATAGGAAAACGACAGATGAAAGGAAGGTAAAAAATGGGAAAGTGAAGAAAAATGGAAAAGAAAGCAAAAGACAGATAGGTTCTTTACCAATTTCTAGCATGGTTATTCATCGTGTGGAGGTCAGTTCGGTGTTTTTTATACTTATTTACTTTTACAACCTCATTTTGATGTAAACACAGTCCACTCCTCTGTTTCATTTCCGCTATCCTCAGTTGCTGATATGTTTCATGTTTGTAATCATTATTGTGATGGCTGATGATTGATGATGGTTGATGGCTGATGATGGTTAGTGATGGTTGATGATGGTCCGACCAATTTCAGGGGTGCTTCGATTTCCAAGCAAAGAACAATCTGATTAGTATATTCGATGCCTACTAGATGTTCGTAGAAAAGCCCCTTAAGAATTTGTATTTTGCCTCTTTGCTTTAGGTTTGCCATTTACCTTCGGGTTGTAAGAAGCAAATTTCCTGTGTAAGTGTGTATTCCAATATGGACTTTGTTGACAGTCCATATTTCAATATAAATAAATAACTTTTACTTTTCAAAAAAAAAAAAGAATTCAGTGAACGACTAAGACTTATAGGTCTTGATATATTGAGAAAGATTGATACATGCATGTTTGAATTGGAAAAAAAGGGTTGAAAAGTCATTCATTCCACTCGTTTGTATATATATGGTACCGTGTTTGAGTGGTAACTTTGACTTTGATATTATATAAATGATAGTCTTGATTTATGAAATCAACATCATGGTATTTTAGTTTGCTTGGCGATATTGAGAAAGACGCGTATATGTTTGCATAAATTAATGTCAAAACATATTTAACATTAAATGTCAACATATAAGATCGTAATGTATGCATAAAATTACAATGTACAATTCAAGTAAATTAGGTAAAATCACTTGTAACTAAGTGGATACATACAGACAGCTCACCAAACCACCGCTTAAGCATTATGACCACTGTTTGCTTTCCGCGTACCCTTAACGCCATTGAAAATAGGATAACCCTCAAAAGGTTTTACTTTCTTATGAAAATATTCACATGTTGTTCTACTTGTTTTGAAGAAAAAAAAACAGTTTTTAAAAATAAAAAACCTAACTTTTATTAATCAATCAAATCAAAAAAGCTCCACGATATCTAAGGGTCGTACCCCAATTCTGAAGTTAGATGACATATGTATTTGTTATTTTATTTTGAAAAAAATATTCTTCAAAAGTAAACAAAAATTACAAAATAGAAGGAAGATATAAACCAACTTACCATAATACAAAAAGTATTTACTCAATTAAAAATTATTTCGCAAGTTATGACCAAGGTCAGTACCGTAACCACATACAAAAGATAGTGGGGTAGATTGACCCCATTCAATTTTAACAAATTATTAAGTTTTTTAGGTGCCATGGTAATTTTTTTGTGTGATTTTTGCTATATTGACCCCAGTAAAATTAAATAAAAATCCAAAGAAATGCATCAAACAAATAAATTTGAATAATATACACATATGTGTGTGTGAGTAATTTTGAAATAAAAATCTCAAACTTTATATTTATTTCCTTGGTGTAGGAGCAGTGGCGGAGCTACATGGAGCCCCCACTAACCCCCAACATATAAAGATATATATATATATATATATATATATATATATATATATATATATATATATATATATGTATATATATATTATTAAATTTTATTTAAAATTCTTTTCAAACTTGAAAAGAATTAACAATTTTACAGTAAAAATGGTGAATATGGAAAATGAGAAAATACATTCGTTTGTTTATTTGTTATAAACACTAACATTGATTTTATTAGTTATTATAACAACATATAACATATTTTTAACAGCATGTTAAAAACTTATTTGTGTAACAAAATGAGAGATTAATGATTTAATGGTAAATTAGTTGTGTATCTTAAAAAATATGTGTTCCAAAGTATTATTGACGAAATTATTGTACAAAATTATTAAACATAATTTTGAAAATATAAAATAGAACAAAAAATGATTAATTTTTTTTACAATTATGACTAGATACAAAAATTTTAATTTTTTAATTAATACTATTAACAATATTGTTGTTTTAAATTTTTTATAATTTAATATATTTGAGTGAAGCTCTCAGTAAATAAATTTTCTAGCTACTCCACTGAGTAGGAGACTGTATATTGCGAATAGATGTGCGGCCTGATTACCTTCCCTAACCTTATGTGAAATTCTGCAGCTTCGAAAACTCCTAAGCTTGTTCTTTGTGTCTGCAAGTATTATGCCAACAAAGGACAGATCTTCAGTCTGCATCTCCAGCTTCTTTATTACCGTCAGGCAATCTCGTTTCAGAATAATATCAGTGGAACCCATTTCCTTGGCCCATTCAATTGCTTTGGCTGCCGCCTAAGCCTCGGCCATGACAGGATCCGTTGTCCATGAAAAGCTATTACAGTATGCTCCCAACACTTCCCCTGCATGATTTCTACCAATTAAACCAAGTCCAAATTGGTTATTTGCTAGATCCGTTGCAGCATCAAAATTTATTTAGACAAATTAACCATCTGGAGCTTCCCAGCTGTGCCTCGCTGTGTTCACTTTCTCTTCAGGTCGCCTGCATGCCTGGTTGAATTCTTCTCTATAATTTTTTACGTAGTCTATCACTGCAACTGGTTCTCTCCTTTTTTGGCCATGTAGTTCACTGTTTAACATTCTAATTGAACACTGAGTTAACTAGTGTATATGATTAAATATAACCTAATTATGTTTCTATTTCATTTATGTCCAAACAAAAAAAAGTAAATATAAAAAATTCTTGAAAATATAATATGCTATTAAAAATTTATTATATAAGGACTAAAAGATCTAATAAAATTTGTTGAGCTAAGTGGCTGAGCATCCAATTATCCAATGGATCATTGAGGTAATAGCACAAAGTTATTCATATAAATGTTTATATGGACTAAATATTAAATTATAACGTAGTACATGGATTAAATTTTAAAATTTAACATAATATAGAGACTACTCATATAATTTGACTTTTTCTTAGTCGAAAACAGTCACGTGTACATATTTAACGGAGGCTAACAAAATCAACAAATGACAGGACTGAAATTATTAAATTAAATTAATAAGAGGACTAAATTTCTTTAAATGATACTACAAGAACTAAATTCCAAATTTTAATCGAGTATATGGACCATCTGTATAATTTAACCATCAAGTGGTTAGAAGTGGAAGTGGGTTTTTTTTAGGTATTTAGATATGATTCGAATTTTTGAGTGGCCATTGTTGGGAGAGTTTTACTGTTTAATACTCTTGACTCGAATAATATTTATTTCGGACCGTAAAACGGATGAGAATACATGTAGTTATACAAAAAAAAATTAAGAGAAAGGAAATGAAGCAGAAACATGGAAATCTTTCCATTGTTTGAATATGTTTTTAAAAAAATAATAGAGGAAAAGGAAGAAGGTTGAGCACTCGTTCCATTTTCTCAAAAGCTCCATTTTTCAATTACTCCAAAATGGGATAAATAGAGAAGAAATTAAATGAGTGAATTTTTTAAAAATAAAAAATATTTCAATAACCTTATTGTTTTATGAAAAAAAAGTTTAAAGAATACTACTGTAATTTTTAAAATTAGCCCTTTGCAACTTTTAAATCTTTAACAATTTCATTCGTTAATTTTTTTTTGTCAATAACTTCATTTTTTTTTTACAATTTTTAAAATTTATGCTTGATCTTAATTTTTCTCATTTTTGTAATTACTTGAATAAAGAATACGGAGAAATGATGGTATACAAGTTTATAATTAATTTTATCTTAATAAAAAATATTTTAAAGTCTTGAATTTCCTAATTAACGTGCAGCATCGATTGCATGTAAAGATTTGTGGTCTCCTCATTAACAACAAAAAATATTGTTGTATAAAAAAAATTCCAAATATACATTCTAATTATTTTTGAATTTAAATACATACATTGATTGTGGTGTCATTTATGTCATACTCATCATAATTTGTGGTTGAATTTGAGCTGCTAACCATACATGAAGGCTCATTAGCTGATGAAACCAAGTGCTGAAATGGATTCGGAGGAGTCGCAGCTTCAGCTCCACCTTCTAAAATCCTTACAACATTCTTCATGGAAGGTCTAGCCTCAGGCAAGTGTTGGACGCACCACAGAGCCACAGTTACCATTGTCTTGGCTTTTTCCCTGTCTTTTACTTCAATTCCATAATTCTCCCAAACCACCTCCAATTCTCCCTTGTCAAAATTTTCCCATACGTGTTTTGAAAACCACTCTTGACTGTCACCGAAATTAACATCAAAGTTCCTCCTCCTCCCAACAATCTCAAACAGCATCACCCCGAAACTATACACATCGCACTTGTAGCTCACAGGAAATGGCATCCAGGCCTCGGGCGCAGCATAACCAGGAGTTCCTCCGACTCTTGACCTGGTTGTGTTTGTGCTCTCCCTATTGCACAACTTTGCAAGTCCAAAATCTGCAATCTTTGGACAAAAGTTAGAATCAAGCAACACATTTGCAGGTTTAATATCATAATGGATTATTCTCCTATTGCTGAAATGATGCAAATACTCAAGCCCTCTGGCTGCCCCAATTGCTATCTCATATAACTTGTCCCACTCAATTTCATGGTTTTTTTCAAACAATAGCGTATCAAGCGATCCGTTTTCCATGTACTCATAAACTAGAGCTTTGGTCTTTGATTCAAAGCAGAAGCCGTAAAGCCTTACTAGATTTCGATGATAAGTTCTTCCTATGGTGTTGACTTCAGCCATGAATTGCTCCTTAATCCTCTTGTCCATGCCACTGTTGTTGAGTACTTTAACAGCTAGCGGCTGTCCATCAGGAAAATGCCCTTTATAGACTGCTCCATACCCACCTTCACCCAATTTGGTAGAGTAATTGGACGTGAAAATTTCAAGCAATTGGGATGAAAACCTGGCCGGTTTTTCTTGGAGCATGTGCTCTATGAATCTGTCTATTGTTTGCTTCTCTAATCCTGCTTCCTCGTCCACTGCTGCCTCAACTTGAGGCGCTGGTTGTCTCTGGTAAGAAGCAACCAACTCCGGTGACATTCTTGCCATCTCTGCTGCTTTGTCTTCTTTCTCTTTCTCTTTCTTCCTGCTCCTTTTCTTTTTCTCTTTCTCTTTCCCTTTCTCTTTCTCTTTCTCTTTCTTCCTCCTTTTCTCTCCCTCGTCCACTGTTGCCTCAACTTGAGGCGCTTGTTGTCTTTGGTAAGAAGCAACCCACTCCAGTAACATTCTTCCCAACTTCCTTGCCATCTCTGCGTCTCTGTCTTCTTTCTCTTTCTCTTCCTTCCTCCTCCTTTTCTCTTTTTCTTTCTTCCTCCTTCTTCGGCATAAACCGCAGCAAAGACTTATAAGAAATATACAAAGACCCGTTACTCCTGAAATTTTGTAAAGAGGACATCATTTAGAAAACAAATTCAACAACATCAACATGAAGAAATGCTTAAAATTTTGGAAAACAAAATTTCTCACATACGTTGCACTTTGAAGTTTAAATATTTCACTAGAATTTCTCACCTATAACCGCTCCCAAAGGCATTCCCAAGTAAAATAACCTGTTCTTTGCTTTATACAAATGGCTTGGAGTAGTGTTGAAGGATTAATTAGATGAGGAGCAGAGAAGTTATCATAAGGGAAGAAAGTGTTCGAAATGCATACAATTTAGTAGAGAATGAATTGTGAAAGAGAAAATCTGCCCCCTCCATTTTAAGATACCTAGGCGAGTCAAACACTGTCTTTTTCTTGACGATTAAATTAACTGAGATGCTTCCGACGGCTGAGATTGCTTCTGACGCCATGATTATGTCATACCTCCGACTCCACCCAGTTTTCATAGAGTAACAGCTGACGATTTCATGGACAGGGAATCTTTGGTAAAATAACTCTTTCCTGTCTTTGATTGTTTCTTCTTTTGCATAAGATCAAGGTTCTGCATGTTATCAACTTCCCGGATGCATTCATATCTAAACATTTATGTGATGATTTTTCGTTTTTCCCGTTTCCGGTTGTATGATGCAAAGTTTTCCTCTTTCCTGGTTTTTTATATGGTAGATTTCTGACAAGGAAAGTGCCATGTACTCATTTTGTTATCCATGCAAATATGAACTCAGCAGTTGTCACTTTGGTTCATTCCAAGAGAAATTAAAGAAGAAAAAAGACAGAGCCACCTTGCTTTACCACTGTCTTGTTCATCATCTTCATCACATTATCCTGCTGCTACTGTTACTGTCCCATTACCTCTTTACACCTTCCTTGCATTCTTTTTGCACCAAGCAAACGGATACTGCTTGCTCATCTTCATCTCATGTAACATCCCGTTACCACATTTTTCACGTATTTTCATACAACTTTATCGGTTGGGCTGTCTGCGATGCCATTAACATTCAACAGTAACAATGACAAATGATAAACATTTATCTATTTATTATGGAATATGAAATTTCTTTTTCATTATTCCTTACATCTGACATCCCCTATAATCTTTTATTTCATTAGGGTAGTACTGTATACATATGTCTGAAATGTAAAAGAGAAAGACTGTACCTGTCACGTTTAATGTGCCATGCCTTAGTGCTTTAAGCATAGCTATACCCATCTGAGAGCTAATTCTCTCAACTCCGCGTACCTCTTATCTGTGGAGTTAAAACAAAGGGGTGAGCGATTCATACGCTCAGTAAAGGAAACATATGCTGCTTTAAATAAAGCAAAACTATATATCACTATTCATTTGTTCTTTTCTTAACAATAACCCAGTAGAAAAGAAAATAAATATATAGTAAACAACTCTCTTAAAACACCATTCAAAACACCGACTAACAGTTTACTTTAAAAAGTAGTAAACACTATCGAGGACTTCAATAATCCTCATAGTAAATAGAAACTGATAAGTTGAGACTAGGCAACAAATAAATCATGCTATCATCGTTTCTCCCTGCACCTTGGGAGAACGAAACCTGCCGCTTTTGGGGTGCACCCGTAGGCCATCGCCCCTCACGGCTATCTCAGATCTATGGCCATAATCTAAAGGGGTCCTCGGGTCCACTTGCCAAGTGACCTCGAGACCGCTGATGACTTGGCAGGTCCATCAGCCCTGTGACGCCCTGAGGTGCACTCATTGGTCCATTGACCGAGCCACCGCCCCAGGTAAGTCACGCACTAGCAACGCATGAACTCAGGGCCTAAAGTCTCAAAATCAACTTTTATATCTCATATATCATTTCCACAAAATGATTTGATTTCTTATAAAACAATAAAACACCAAAACAGCCCATAATCTCAAGTTTTAAAACCTGCTCGCCCATGGTCAGCTCGCCCGATATGGCTTGCCCATGGAAGCAGCTCGCAGTGGCGGAGAACATGTGTTCGCCCGCCCTCTTTGCTTTTAAAATCTGAAGCAAAACTGGCTTGCCCTCTGTGGCTCGCCCAGAAATCAACTCGATAAGACGGTGAATTAGTATTCGCCCGCCACTTAGCTTTTCAAAACAGAAATCTCGTTGATATCAGTTCGCCCGCCTTCAGTTTAAAACAAGGGCCGCCCGCCCAACATCTTAAAAAAAAGGGTTCGCCCGACTACGGCTTTACCCGGATTTCTCTTTAAAACAAGGGCACTCGCCCAGTTCTCATAAAAGAGAGCTCGTCATTTGGCTTAACTTATAGCTTTCTATTAAGAAAGTTCGCCCGCCCTTTATAAATAGAAATGAGTTTAAAACGTATAAAAGGGATTGGTTCGCCCGCCAATACCAATTCACCCAACATAAATCACAAAGGGCTTTCCCAATCATAAAACATACAAAGCGCTCGCCCGCCCTGTATCATTTCACCCAACAAAACAGCAAAAGGCGGCTATCAGCTCGCCCGCGATCAAACAATTATCAATTAACTTCTTAAAATCATGCATGTCAGAAAACAAAACATTTAACTTAATGTTTTCATAAAATTTACTCCACAGGACATGCATCACTTCACACACACTTCCCTTACCTTGTTCAACGAAGTCTTGCTTCGCCCGGCACTCTGTTCGCCCATAGCTATTCCCAATTATCGGCTGCAAATTATATATAAATTTCATTAATATTTTCTTTATATATCACTTGGCGAGAATAAATCAAATAACTACTCGCCCAAATCAGATTCCCAATTAGTTCGCCCGCCATTACTCACGAAGCCTTCATTGGCTAACTGTGGAAGTTCTCCCACAATCCTTCTCGCCCAATGCCTTCGCATTAGAGCTCGCCCGTCATTCACTTCACTAGAATTGGGCGTTCTCGCCCACAAAATTACCTTGGCGAGTACTTAATATCTATTCGCATCATTGGCGATTACTATTTTCAACTTGGGCGATCACTGTAGTCGCCCTTGTCGTCACCTATTCCATAATTTTTCCTTGTTTTCCAATTTTCCAAGGATCTAACTAAAACAAAGACTGTATCTATGTTTATTACTGCATAAATCATAGAAATCTATCAGTGAACATCAAGAACACCTCAGAAAATATGAAACTCACCTCAACCAACTGCACTTCCAAAACACGTTGTTTTTCTGTCTCATGTTGGCCTCTATTTGCTTATTCCTTCAGCTCACCAGGCTAAGAAAGAAAGGTTTTATAAGCATGTTTACTGGTTTAGCCAACTGAAGAGTGAAACTCAGTAGATCAAACATGGCAGAGAAATGGAAGAAACAGAGAAATAGCTCTCGTGAAGAAACTGAAATTGGCTAACTCGTTTTTCATCAATTGTCTCTGCTTATATAAACATTCTCAGCCAATCAATAGCCACCGCCTGGCCCTTATCCTGTTTCCTTCATCATTGTTCACGTCCTTCATGCCTTTAATGCATGAAGAAAACTGAAGCACAAAGTGGCGTGGAAGTCTCCCTTTCACACGGCTTTTTCTTCTACTGCAGCCTTTGTTTACTTCCTCAACCAATCAGGTAAATTCCTTACTGACTTCAACCTCTTCACCATTAATTGTCTTCAACCGTATCACTTGCAAGTCAATTTTGGCTGTTAGGTTGAATTCTGTTTTCATTTTCCTATCTATCTGGACGACCACTTTACTCGCCAAATGCATTGGCGTTTCCAAGTCCTCGCCACAAGCGGCCATCACTTATCCACGAAGTTGGCGAACTAAACTACTCGCCAAACAAATAAGGAAAACAATCGACTCGCCACACTAAATCAGTTCGCCAGCCATGGGGCTACTCCTTGTCCTCTGTGTGGCGATCACAAGTTCTCGCCCTTTTCGGGCCATCACCTGGCATGGCTCAACTCGCCAACCATGCCCTGATTCATCTCACAAGTTGGCGAACACGCCTGTGCGACCACACTCTCGTCCAACTCGCCATCAGCATTGATGATCACACATACTTTACTCGCCAATCGGCGAGTCGTTTCTTTATGGTACGCGCCCGCCGAAGGAGCTTTCATCTTTTTGGAAATTAACATTCATTATTTATTTAATTTCCATTATCAATTTTATGAATTTAGACTCTACAGTAGTGCAAAAATCGGATCTTACATCTCACCGCCTGCTGCCTTAGTTCCTGGTCTGTCCGAGCACCAATATTACTGCCTGCACTGCACCCCTGCGCCTATTCTTCTCGCGTTGCCATCATTACCTCCAGCTTCAGCAGCGCTCTGATCACAGTCCACGCTGCTTGTTGCCCATCGCCAGAGATTTAAATTGCGGTAGTTATCACGTTTTCAGTCACGTTATGTTTATCGTAATTGTAAATATAAACGATTAAATAGTGGTCATAGCGGTTATCGAGATCGTAAATTTTTTTTTATGTTCACTCGGTCTATTATAAAATTAGATAAATTATAATTTTAATCATACAAACTCATATTTTATGATATTTGAAGTAATATATGATATTTTAATTCATTTGTTTAAAGAAATAATTCAACTACTAACCTAATTTTTATTCTACACATAAAAACACAACACATTAATAACTTAAAAATAACAATCATTAACATTCATTAATTTCTAAATGATAATACATAAAAAAAAAACTCATACAAACCTTTCATTCCCTCATATTTTCATTTAAAATTTAAATTTATAAATCATTCTCAAAAATCATTTTTCCCACAAGTTAGTTGCTCATTCTCTCAATCTTAATTTAAAAGTAAAAAAATATATTTAATATTTAATTTAGAAGCACACTACGCCACCCCGGTACACACACAACTGACCCACCCACTAAAAATTTCCTTGCATCCCTCTCTCACCCCTCTCACCGACTCACCCTTTCTCATATTTTCCTTCTTTGTCTTTGAAACCTCTGTTTTTCATTTCGTTTCCCATCCCACAACAAATCCCATCACCCAACAAAATCAATCGATCATTCATCTATTCACCTCATGCTTAACCTCAAGGATTGCTAGCTTGCTAATCTCATCCCATTTGTGTCACGGCTGGAAAGAAGAGCGACGCTGGTGTGCATCAGCATCACTACACCAAGAGGAAACCCAAATCTTGAAAGAAACAAATGGTAATGCTTAAGCCAATACTTGTTAATTACTTTGAATCAAAGCCCAAAACTTTGAATTAATTTGTTTTTTTTTTTAACTTGATTGAGGCTTTAATAAGTTGAGTTGGTTAAGATACAAAATTTTTATCTGTTCTGGAAAAAAAATTCTATGATATAATGCTTTTTTTTTAATCAACAAAAACAATAACGGATAATAGTGGTAATATCGGACCAATATTGCCGCTATTATCCGTTACAGTGTTTTGTAATGGTGAATAGTAGCCGTTACTAGTATGATTCGTACTCACACTTGCTATTTCTTCAATAGTGGTGGCAGCCATCGCCACTGCCACTACCATGAATAGCGGCCGCTATTTCATTTTGTAGTCACTATTTGATACCCAGCCCATCGCTACTGCTGCTCTGTTGTGTACCGAGCCTCGCTACACTACTGATACAACTACTGCTCCTCCATCACATCTTCATTGCTCGCCATCATTGTCACCAGCGCTGCTGCTACTGTTGCTGCCACACTTTATCCCTTGCTCTTGCCACAGCCTTCTGCTACAATCGGCGTTAGGTTCTGCTCTTAGCTTGTTGCACCATCTTTCTTTGTTCCTTGCACCGAGTTGCCACCATTTTCACCCTCATCGTGGCCTCACCAACCTTACTGTGTTGTAATGTGAGACCTTGAATTTCAAGTATTGTTTAATTCTAATTAAATAATTGAGGATTAAGAAATATTTATAATTAATTTATAATTGATTTTATTTTAGGTTTTATGGTTCATTGGTTAGTGGGCCCATTGATTCCCGGAGGTCCGGATGAAGGTGAAACTTCATAGATTCGATATTCGGAGCCGAAAAATATTATGGCAAGAGTTTCATCCTTAATTTCAATTATTTTTTCATATCTTGAAAAATGTGCTACAAATTATAAAATGACGGTTTAATCTACAGGCAATCAGAATTTTCAAAAATAACAGCTAAATTAAAAGGAATTAGGACCTATGAATTTTACGAAATAATTTGTCATAAAATATAGTTTTACAGCATCTAGATGGATGGTGGAAACTAGATGTGAAGACAAAAATTTACGGGATTTTACGGTTATGGGTAATTTGGTAATTTCACCCAAAGCAGTATCTGAACTTCAATAAAAGCTTCACCAAACATTAGAGAAAGTTAAATAGAGTTGAATTATGATTAAATAAAACATTTTAGAGTTTATATGGATTGTTTTCAACCAAGTCAAAATTTAGGGGCAAAATTGAAAAGATTTAGTAAGCAAGGGGCATTTTGGTCATTTTGCTTGGAAGACCTTTAAAATCAGAAAATTCCACATAATTCTACACCATGACAGCTGGCCATCTTCAACCTTCCACCCAACCTCCATAGCCAAAGCTTCCAAGAAATAAAAAGCCCTAAAAACCTAGTGAAAAATCACCCAAAATCGAAAAATTTCTTAAGGGACCCAGTCTATTTTTCATGCTCTTTCTTTTGGTACCAAAATCATAGTTTAAAGTGGTCAAAATCAGCTCCCAAGCTTTCCCATTAAATTCAGCCAAATTAAGTTTTGAAGGAAGTTGAAAATTTTCCATGGTTTCTTACTTATTACCATGTGATTTAATGATTCCCATGCTTCTTTTAATTTGAGTAATGCTTAAATTATGGAATTGAGTGATCAAGGGTTTCGGTCAACATTCATGAAGTGTGAACATGGTGAATTTTGATGGAAATTATTGTAGGATAATGAAGTAGAAATTATGACAAGCTTGAATTCAAGCTTAGATTTAGTCAAATTGAGAAAAATCAATTTATTGACCAATGAAGGGGTTTCGGCCATGACTAAGAGGATGAGGAATTGATGCCATTTTATGTAAATTTCATATGGAAAATATAGAAAAAATTAAATAAGCAAAAATTAGATTTAATAAGAAATTAAATTTGGAAGAATTTAAGTTGTAGGAAGAAAAGGAAGTTTTGGTCAAAGCATGATGGTAGGAATTTGATGTTAATTCATATGAAATTCATGTGGACATGGTGTAGAAAATTAGTAGAAATAATTTAGAATTAATAAAATAATTAAATTTAAGAAAATAAATATTGTGAAGAATGAAGAAAGCTTTCGTCCTTAATGAAGTGGAGGCTGAAAATATGCATATTTCAATGTAATTTAAGTGTTAAAATAATGTAAAAATTATTCTGAGAATTTTGGCGCAATTGGAATCGAAATCGGAGTTACGTAGAAAAAGTTAGAATTTTGCACCGATAAAAATTAGACTATATTTAGTAAATTATATTGACAATTCATCAACATTAGAATCATCAAATATTCTTTTACTTAAAGAATAGTAAATTTATCCATTTTAAATAACTATTTGCATCCTTTAAGCCCAAAAATACTATCGGTGTCGAGGGATCGAATACCAAAAAAATAAAAGGAAAGGGATGTTTGTATAAAACGTAGGGATACAGCGCTGCATATTTTAATGTGAATTTTAAATTATGGAAATTAAATAAATATTTTGGATTGAATTTTGGAACTGTGAATTGTGGTTAAAAGCTAGATTTTATGTAGGAAATGTTAGGATTTTATAAACCGTTATACTACCGAAAGTTGTCTATACTAACCTAAAACCCCCAATTTCTGAAATCCATGCAGTTTTGGCTTTAATATGATATTTTTGGAAATATTGATAAAATCAATTTTAAGGATCGAAATTATAAATAATTGAAAATGGTTTAATAAATATTAAATCACAAATTCAATAATTGAAATGTTTTCGTGGTATTTTATTTATTTATAAATGTTTGAATATATTTGTATATTTCATGGATTTTAAATAAGTAATTTTGGAAGATTAAATATTGATTTAAGCTTTATGATATTTTATATGTTTGAATTTATTGATTTAATGGAATTAATTTTTTAAATATATTTATGATATGCTTACATATCTTGTTTTTCGTAAACTATTCTAGAAATTATTTATTTAAATGTTTTAGAGACTGTTGGCCCTTTAACTATCTTCAGGTACATGCATTTTCGTTATGTTCTGATTGCTATTGACTTTAGCTCAGTCTTCTAGCTCCCACAGGAGACACCTAACTAGTGCTCTCACTATGGCCCTCTGCCTATAGCCATACGTCTATTATAGTGCATGTGTCTATTAGGTATAGCCTAGTCTCCATTAAACTTATACTGGGATGGTAAATCCCTGGCTAACTTAGATTCAGGCACTCCCAGTTTGATATATATATATCTGAATTTAATTTATTTGTAAGATAAGTTTTATGATTTGATTAATATACCTTGTGAAATTTTTATTTGATATAAATGTTGCAAAATTGATATGATTCTGATTTAAAATGTTTATGGAGAATTTATTTAATTTCTGATACTTTATGTTACGTTTTACAATATATTGGATTTATATTGAATTCATGATTTAATTAAATCAAATAAATTCCCTATAGTGGCTTTGGATGCCAGAACACGACAGGTACTCTAAAATACCTCTCATACTTTACCCGATTATCCAACCCACTATAGTATCTTTTCGAGTGTATCATGTCATATTTTATTCATATTTTAAATTCATGTTTTCCTATAAATATTCATTTTATGGAAAATTGCATATAAGTTACGTTATATCAGCTTTCGCATAAATGTATCTTTCTAAGCACGTTTTGCTTACCCTTTTATTTTTCTCTCCCAGATTATCTGCAGTGAGTTCGGGTATGTTAATTTAGGAGGACTTGATTCCAGTATTCCTTAGGTGACTCTTTTAGTTTGTTAAAGTATACTTGGTATATTTTATGTGTTTAGATTTTTGTACAATACTACATTTACGTACCTTAAACTTGGGATGTAAATATGAATATTTTGTTGATATAAATAAATTTTTGAATCTTGGGATTGCGTATAAATAAATTTTTATTTGGAGTTAAATTGACAATGCAGACAAGCCCAACCTATGCATGTGATTTATATAGGTGAAATTAGTAAAATATACAGTACTTCGAATTGTGACAGTAAAAGTGATATCAGAGCGAGGTTGGCTTGATGTCTGTTAGTGTCTTTTGATTTGAAACAATAACATCCCAAGTAGTACTGTATTTATCTAAATATATAAATGAATTTGGGAGACTAAAATCTATTTCGTGTGCAGTATGTCAGATAGGCGAGGAGGTACCAGACGAGGTAGGGGATGCCTGAGGCGTGTACAACCCACCCCAAAGCCCACTCTGGAGCCAATGCTAGAGGTGGCTCTCCTTCCACAGCTTGGGAGTTTAGATACCCGAATGTCTAGGCTGGAGAGAGTAGTAGCAGACTTTATCTAGAATTTTCAAAAAGCACCGGCACCTAAGCCAGCATAGCCTCCACCTCCACCACTAGTGCCACAACTAGAGCTGTACCATAGCTCGTACAACCCCCACCACATTTAAAGACTAGTCAACATTTTAAGACCAAATATATCTAAACAAAATAAATATAATTTAAGATCCAATATTTTAAAAGCTCAAATTAACTCTCGAAATCAAATTTTGAAATGCAATTGTTCGAGAATTAGTGTGCTTGGACAAAAATGGTGTCTACAACTGGAGTGCTACACTTTTTCTTAGAGTTGCCCTTGCATCAGCCAGCACCTCTCCATTGCTGCTGCAACAGTGTGGCTCCCTTGTCCTGTTGCTGTTGCCATTCCCATCTCTACTTCGCTGTCATTCTGCAAGGAAGAACCACTACAGCTACTACATTACAACAACCCCATGCTGTCGCAAACCATACCGCTAGTGTTGCTAAAAATGGAGGAGATTCGGGCTTTGTAACGTGAAGAACATATGAAGCTTGTCCTTATTTAGTTTTGCTAATAAAGTAGATCTCTCAATCCTTGTCTTTTGTATCATGATACGAAACGACACGAATCACAATACGACATGAATTATGAAATGTGTCTGAATCGTAAATATGAACATGACACATACTTTTTCATGTAACACGTGACACAACACGACTAACACATAATAATTATTTGTGTCATACGACACGATATGACACAGTTAATACAAAATTGACACAACACGATTTAGACGAAATAATACAAAATTAACATTACACGAATAAACACAACACGGATAACATGATTAAAAAAAAGCATAATAAACAAATGATAAAAAACCACCATATTTACATCATTAATTTAATTTACATTTATTCACATCTTTATTAATTAACATTCAAATATTAGTCAAATATAACAAAATAATAATATTTTCAATGCGTACAATCCATAATATTTATTGAAAATTGCAAAAACATACAAATAAAACATAAATATCATATATATTTATACATTATAGTATCATGTACGTAAAAAATTGATTATTGTATCTTAAGTTCTTAACTTACAATAATTGTTTCTTAATTTCAATACTTTAGTTTTAAAATTTTATTATTTTAACCATAATTGACTAATTTAATTTCATAATTAAATTTATTAATTTACTTTATTATAATATTTATTAATGCATTAATTTGTTTTAAGATACAAATTAATTTAACATATTAAGTGATATAGTGTCAAGATTTATATTTCATACATTATGGTAAAATATCATATATATATATATATATATATATATATATATATTTATACCTTATATTATCATATATGTAAAGAATTGTTTATTGTATCTTAACTTATGATTTTTTTTCTTAATTTTAATAATTTATTTTAAGTATTTTAAAATTTTATTATCTTAACTACAATTAACAAATATAATTTCATAATTAATTTTATTAATTTATTTTCTTGCAATATTTATTAAAGTATTACTTTGTTTTAATAAATTTATTTTCATAATATATTACATCAATACAATACAATTGTTCACTTGGAAAAACACTGAAGTGTTTATGCTTCGGCCAAGATTCAATTCCCACAAAAAACATACACGTTATTGTGCCTTACACGTGTATCTGTGTAATAATGTTTCTTTAAATGTATTTCTTATATCGTGTACGTGTTAATTGTATATTCGTATAATACAAATTTCTTAAACGTATTTTCATGTCTGACTTATATTTTCTCGTGTCAGACACGTGAAAACAAGAAAAGTACTCTATCGAAATTCGTTTTAACATAGACAAACACGAAACATAAATTTTCCAAACACACACACTATTTTTTTTGTATCGTATTCATATCATGTTTAGATTTGTCAGGTTTAGAAAAAAGCATTAAAGGAAGGAAAGGCAGAAACCTGGCAAAACGGTATCATGCTATTAAGCTATGTGTATATGTGTGTATATATATTTGTTATCTTTCGTTTTCCTTATTTGTTATTTTTTCATTCATTTTTAGGCATATTTTAATATTTGAGCTAAAAACTTGATTGGAATTTTAATAACGTGATTGGAATTTAATTTTATAGTGATTAAAAGATGATTTTAAAATTAATTAAAGTCTCATTATTTTGTAATTAAAAAAGGTTAGGATAAAAAGAAAGAATAAAAAAATAAAGGGTACATTTGTTTTTCATTTTGAATTATTTAGTGTATAACCATCAATTATTTAGAAAATATTTTTCAAACTAAAGAGGATAAGTATATTTTCTACCAAATTACATCAGATAAGTGTATTTTACCCATAAATAACAAGAAAATCTGATAAAGACAGCATTTTAAAAATGTTAATTAGTTAGGTCTTGAGAAAGCTTCTCAAGCAAGTTAATGCATTTAAGCAGAAATTAGAAGATAGGAAGAAGCAGCTTGGCAATGACATTTCCATATATATGAACAAAAAGAATGACAGATAAAACTTTGTCTATTGTCTAATTGTTTTTTTGTTAAATTCGGTATCTGTTACAAGATGGGTTGGCTCTAGCCCCTGATAATGGGCTGTGCACTTTACAAATAAAGAGAGGTAATATTAATTTCATTGTTGTTTGTTGTTTTAAGGGTGAATAAAGTGGGTTAGAATAGATTTGATGGATTGAAAATGTTAAATTATCTCATTAATGTGGACTAATTAAGTATAATTAATATCATATAAATTATTTTGGTAGTATATTTTGTATAAGGTGTGACCATAAATATATATAATACATCTATATTATACATATATTAATCCTTAATGGGACGGATTAATACATGATTTAGAATATAGGGGGTCCCTGCCCTTGGGACACATATATATATAAGCAACAGTATAGCCCATTCATACTGTGCATATTAAAAGCTGAACAAGGGCAACTCTTCCCCTTTTCTCTCTCGTTTTCATCCTTCTCACCATCATCCTCTTCACCTTGCACTACAAAAAAATGAACCTTCAGCGACGGAATTAGCGACGAAAAATTCCGTCGCTGATAGTTAAATTCCGTCGTTGAAGACCATCAGCGACGGATTACCGACGGAAATTTTTCTGTTGGAAAAATCGATGTCGTTGATGCTCACTCCGTCGCTAAAACTTCATTTCCGTCAGTAATTCCGTAGCTAATTAGCAACGGAATTTTTTTACATCAGCGACGGATTTTATGTCATTAGCGACGGAAAATTCCGTCGCTAAAAACATAATTTCGTTTTTTATTTTACATGAAAATCCGTCGCTAAAAGGCATCAGCGACGGAAATTTCCGTCGCTGATAGTTTTATTATTATTTTATTTTATAAAAAAATCCGTCACTAAAAGGCATCAACGACGGAATTTTCGTCGCTGATAGTTTGTTATTTTTGTTAATTCAATAAATATTCTGTCACTAAAGAGCATCAGTGACGGAAATTTCGTCGCTAATGTTATGAAATCCGTCGCTTATTTGATGAATTTTTTCACTTATTTAACAGATTTTGTTGCTAATTTCTATGAATTTTATCAAAAAAAATGTTCTGAAATAAATTATTTATATTTATATTTATATATATATATATATATATAGAGAGAGAGAGAGAGAGAGAGAGAAAGAGAAACATTTAAAATAAACCTAATATTTATACTTAAATCCATAAACATTATCTTAAAATAAATTAACTAAAAAAAACAAAAATACATTATCTTCAACATCATTATCACCACTACCACTAGCACCTCATCGTATCATCAGCATCATCTGTAAGTAAAAAACCAAAAAACAAAAATATAAGTATTAAAGTTTATCATATAAAAAATTGACAACATAAATATAAAAGAAAAATAGAGTAAATTTACAAAAAAAAAAGGAAAAAAGTAAAAGGAAAGAGGGATAAAGAAGAAAAACTAAGAAAAAAACGAGAAGATGGACAAAAAAGAAGATAGAGAGGAGTGAAGAGGAGAGAAAACAGAGAATATGAGAATATATAGAGTCTTTGGCGCGCATACAGAGGAACTACCGACGGATTAGCCACGGAAATTCCGTCGCTAATGCTATGTCAAAATATTTCCCGCTACACTTTAGGCGGGAAAAATTCAAAAACAATTTTTTATTTTTTTTCAAATTTAAGGTATCAGCGACGGATTTTTTCCGTAGCTAATTCCGTCGCTGTTGCTTTTTAGCGACGGAAAAAATCCTTCGCTGATGCTTAATGAACAAATTCATTTATTTATATTTTTTTCGATTTCAGGTATCAGCGACGGATTTTTCCGTAGCTAATTCCGTCGCTGTTGCTTTTTAGTGACGGAATTAGCGACGGAAAAAATCTATCGCTGATGCTTAATGAAATAAATTTATTTATTTTTATTTTTTTTTGATTTAAGGCATCGGCGACGGATTTTTTCCGTCGCTAATTCCCTTTAGCGACGGAATTAGCGACGGAAAAATTCCGTCGCTAATTCCCTTACTTATTTTCTCAAACAATATGAAGAGAAATTAGCGACGGAATTTTTCCGTCGCTAATTTCATAAATATTATTTGAGAAAATGTAAGGAAATTAGCGACGGAATTTTTCCGTCGCTAATTCCGTCGCTAATGCCCTTTAGCGACGGAAAAATTCCGTCGCTAATTCCTCTTAATATTGTTTGAGAAAATGTAAGGAAATTAGCGACGGAATATTTTCCGTCGCTAAAAGGCATTAGCGACGGAATTAGCGACGGAAAAATTCCGTCGCTAATTTTATAAATATTTTTCACCTCACAACGTAAAAAATATATGAAGAAATTAGCGACGAAATTTTTCCGTCGCTAATTCCGTCGCTAAAGGGCATTAGCGACGGAATTAGCAACGGAAAAATTTCGTCGCTAATTTCTCTTCATATTTTTTGAGAAAATAAGTAAGGAAATTAGCGACGGAAAATATTCCGTCGCTAATTTCCTTACTTATTTTTCACGTGACTCTGCAAAGAAATTGGCGACGAAATTTTTCCGTCGCTAAAGCGAATTAGCGACGGAAAAATTCCGTCGCTAATTTCTTTACATAGTTTTGGATTTAGCGACAGAAATTTCTGTCGCTAATTCCGTCGGTAATATTTGGCGCGATTGAACAGCACCTCCCGTCATAATTAACGACGGAAAATATTCCATCGCTAATTACCGACGAATTTCCGTCTCTAATCCGTCGCTAATTTCATTATAAATTCCGTCGCTAATCCGTCGCTAATACCACTTTTCAGCGACGGAAAAATTCCGTAACTAAATTTCCGTCGTTGAAAATCAATTTTCTTGTAGTGTTGGCAGCACCACCAACACCGATGGACCTCCGGCAGAGCACCGACGACATCCCCTCTCCATGGCAGTGGCTAGAAGCAGCTAAAATGGTGGTGTAATTGTGGGTTTTGGCTCAACCCACCTAAGGTTAGATTTCTTTCAAATTTATTGTGTTAATAGGCTTTGTGAACGAATTAGTTCTAACAATTAGCATCAGAGCTTGTCCACAATAAAGTCATTAGCCATTTTTTGAAGAAAAATGAGAACATGTAAATTTTTTATTTTTTGGGTATTTTTCGGATTTTGCAATACCAATAAGATTTTTGCATTTTTGAGCTAAAATAATGCAACATATTAGTTGAGGATGGATTTTTGTTAAAAATGCCATGAAATTGATGCGAAATGGGGCTGTGTAGAGTAAGAAATGGTCCAAAAACCGATCAAGTCGAATAAAACCCATTTTCTGCAAATTTTTCCCGGTTTCGGGCGAAGAAGAAGGTCTGCACGCACCCGATAACTGAAGAAAGCGCCTCAAGCGCAATGAGGCAGCACACGCGCCCGCATTTGAAAATAAAAAAAAATTATTTTTTCAGCCACTTGGGCTGTATGGTTTAGGCCCTTTCCCTTTTGGTTCTCTAGGCTAGTTTTTGGGTTGATTTTTTGTTGTTTTATGGGCTATTGCTATTTTTTTTTAACTTGGGCAACTTCATTAAATTAAATTTGGGCCACCATTTCATTTGGACCATTTTGAATTTTTTTTAGCTATTTCATTTAAATTAAATTGGCCATTTGCTTTGAAATTTATTTTGGCCATTTAGTTTAATTATTTAATTTTAGGCCAAAATAATTTTGTTACATTATGGGTATTTAATTATTTTAATTGGTTATTTAGTATTAAATTAATTATGAACAATTAAAATTAATTAATTTTGAGGCCATTTTGCCTAATAAATTTAGGGGCCATGTTGATTAATTAATTTTATTTGACATTAAATTTTGGATTAATTATTGGCTATTTTGTATAATTAATTAATGGGCCATTTTGGATTATGATTTTAAGGGCTAATGTGATTAATTAATTATGGGCCATTTGGTTAATTAATTTTGGACAATTTTGGTTATGATCAAATTTATTTAATAGCCATAATTAATTATTAAGCCTAAAATTAAAGGAGTATAAGTGAATTTTGGAGGAATTAATTTCGGGGTAATTTTTGGAAATTCAATTACCATTTAATTCATAATTCACTTAATTTTGAAAAATATACCCATGCCCATAAATTATTGATAATTGGCCTAATTAAATGAGTTTAAATAAATTATTTGGGTATTTTGTTGAGCCATTTTGGATTATGGTTTACCCATTCGTTAATAATTTATTTAAACAAATAAACTCTTTAAAATTGATATTGCCTTATTATTTGAATATTCACATTTATGTGAAATTATTTTAATTAATTAATGTTGGGCTTGAAATTACTACATATGCTTCAGGAATTACATATTTTGGGTGTAGTTAATTCTGGTCAATAAATTTTGTAAATATTCTTAAAATTCTAAATCATTAATTGGATTGACTAGTACTTACCTGTCGCAGAAATAGTCATGAAGCTTTTTGACAATTTATTCTGATAATTTTAAAGATATAATAATAAGGCAATGTATAGTGATAGTTGCAGTTGCATAATTTACTAAGGTCTTTAGAAGTGGCTAGTCTCTCCCTATCGGATTGTTAGTTGCTTTTAGAGATGCTTGGGACTGAGAGGATTCTGGTTGGGATATGACACAATCTTCTTACCTTGTCAGTGTGCTATCATTCAGGTTATATTCAACTAGTTTTGTCTTATCCTCGGTAGTGTATTGTGGAATTTATTGCGTTATTCCACTAGCCTCCATATTGCGAGGTCAGTGGGAGTAGTCTTGTGCTTATTGTGCTCTAATTAATGATATCAAGTAGCAGCCTATAGCACTGACCTAATGTATGAGACATTTCATGTCATAATGTAACTTTAGCATGAAAAATCTAAGTGAAGCTTTATTTCGTTTTAAGGATTGATATTCTTTGTGACATATCAATAAGCATACATTATTGGTATCAAAGAAACCTACATTTGGGTGTTAAGTAGGTTCACTGTATATTTTTCTCCTATTAAGACGTTATTTAGTGAAAAGTGACATATTGTGAAAATCTCAAAGTCCTCAAAGTAAAAATGAAAGAGTTCATACCGAATGTTGTGTATGCCTTATTGTGGGTAATTAGTGTATGCTTAAATCTATACACATTTGGATATTGTGTATGTTATAGGTGTAATTCGGAGATACTTGAATGATCTTGCAAATAAAGAACTGGAAGTTGAAAAGAGAGTATTTGGATATCAACAAGTCTAACATTCTAGGTTTGGTCAGATATTCTGATGTTGATTTTGCATGCTATCAAGTTGTTGAAAATCATTTTAGTTATATATTTGTGGACGTAAAGGAGCTTTGTTTCGAAAAGTGTGAAGCAAACACTTACAGCATCCTTGATTGTGGAGGCTAAATATGTAGCATGTTGTAAAGCTACATGATGGGTCATTTAGGCTGCAGAATTTCGTTTCATGACTGGTTTTCTGTGATTGCCATTTTGAAATGTTGGAGATGTACTGTGGTAATGCTGCAGCAAATACTTTCTTTCTCAAAATGTTAACAGTTCCTCACACTCCAAAATGTTTAGATATCATCATTCAGTTTGTTAGAGAGAAATAATGGAATCCATTGCCTGATTGGATTGTAAAGCACATGGTTTAAAGAGCTCATTCTGGCTAACTGAAAGTTTGGCTGCTAAAGTGCTTTGATGACATAGCACTTGTATGAGGCATATAAAGTCATTTGCTGTATTAAGTTAGTGGGAGCTCTGTAATAAAATAAACTGCAGTTGTGTGGATGGATTCCTACTTGGCCATATATGCATATTTTGTTTGTGCACATTCTGGTGAATATGGCATTCTGTTAGATGAGACATTCTATATTAGTCTCATATTTTTGTTGAAGCAATGCATCATTCGGTTTAGATCCATGGACCTAATGGAAATGGAAATGTATATTGATTCTGTTTTCATATCATTTCCAATTCATACTTTTATACTACTATTTTGCTTAAGTCTTTATGAGTTTACGCATTTGTACCCTATCTGTATGATGCATTCTGAAGCTTGTAAAGGACTATTGTTGTTAAAGTATTTGTAAGTCTACACATTTGTATCCTTTCGGTACAATGTATCCAGAAGGTCTTATGAATACATATTGATATTATATGATATTTTTGTTAATTAACTTAATTGTCCAAGTGGGAGAATGTTGAATTATCTCATTAATGTGGACTAATTAAGTACAATTAATATCATATAAATTATTTTGGTAGTATATTTTGTATAAGGTGTGACCATAAATATATATAATATATCTATATTATACATGTATTAATCCTTAATAGGACAGATTAATACATGATTTAGAATATAGGAGGTCCCTGCCCTTGGCACATAAATATAAGCAACAATATAGCCCATTGATACTGTGCATATTGAGAGCTAAACAAGGGCAGCTCTTCCCCTTTTCTCTCCCGTTTTCACCCTTCTCACCATCATCCTCTTCACCTTGGCAGCACCACCAACACCGACGAACCTCCGGCGGAGCACCGACGACATCCCCTCTCCATGGCTGTGGCTGGAAGCAGCTAAAATGGTAGTGTAATGGTGGGTTTTGGCTCAACCCACCTGAGGTTAGATTTCTTTCAAATTTATTGTGCTAATGGGCTTTGTGGACGAATTAGTTCTAACAGAAAATTGATTGAAAGTTGTTATGTTTGTCCTAATTCGATAATAATAGATTAAAGTAATTGATTTAGTCGAATAATTTGATCAATTTTAGTTTTAAAATAGTATTAATTGGACTGATAAATTTAACAATCCATTCCCAACAACCCTAAAATCTATTTGAATCCTAAAATCTAAATTGATTGTTTATGATGCTCAAAAAAGTGATTAATTGGTTGAAGAAAGCAATTCATTTTTTCTTAATTTTCTTCTGGACTGTTGACTATTACATATGAAGCAAACTGTTTCTTTGATCAATTTTGTAAAATAGGGTTAGATAATTTTTTCTAGAACAGATTGCTCTATGCTATTATTGTATACCGAAAAGTTTTAATTTTTTGACTGAATTAATTTATCTATATCCATGCCGATTTAAAATTTTTTATTGTTAAAAATAAATCCAAAAATTGTAATTATTATTTTTAAATGAGATCTGTTAGTTCAGTTTTCAATTTTTATATATCAAATCGGTCAAGAAAAATAATTTCCCCTAATTATTTCATTAGTGAAATTTTGGTCTTTCTTTGGTGCCATGTTAATTAATTGACATAATAATCAAATATATCCTCGACCTTTTATATAAAATTGATATAAACCCTCAACGTTTAATAACGTGAAAATCAGTCCATAAACTTTTATTTTACTGTAAATAAACTTTTAACATTTCAAAATAATGCAATTAAGTCTAAATCTGTTAAATGATACTAATTGTCATTTGGACATCTTACGTGAAAGCTAACGTGGATAGTTTAATTAGTTGTCATGTGATATACCACGTGTGCAATACTAACGAAAATTAGTCTTATTATTTAACAAATTTGAACTTAATTATATGATTTTGAAATATTGAAGATTTATTTACAGCAAAATAAAAATTTATAAATTGATTTTTCATGTAATAAAATATTAAAAATTTATATTTATTTTGTGAAAAAATTGATGATATATTTGATTATTAACCTAATTAATTTACGTTTTGAGAAATATTCTCCACTAATTATTATCAGCCGCAATGTCAGCTACTTTTCAACAGACAACAGCTGTAGTGATGAAATATCAGCCGTTGGGAGTGCCACGGCCAATGCTGAGTATCTGAGTATATTTTTATTTTTAGCCCCTTTGGTAATTAGGGTTTAAGGCGTGATTGCACGCTTTGAAGTTTGAATTAATATGTATTATTGCTATTATATTGTTACATTAATAAAATTTTAATTTGTATCATTTTTATTTTTAATATATTTTGTGTTTTATTATCTTAAATGTTTATGATATACATAGACAACTTAATAGTGAATGAATAAAATATGTTTGACTCACATATAAGAATACAATTTAAGCGTGTTACGTGACAGTAACAGTGCATAGCTCTGCAACTCATCTTAATCCCAAGGGCAATTTGAGATTTTTGTAAATACAAACTTATTAAAATGCTTATACGAGCTATCCAATGTTATTGTCACTCATAAAAACAAAACGAACTTGATAATTTGAGGTTGGATCGATACCCCATGGACCAGGCAAGTGCGTATGGAAAAGCTCTTATTGTCCTTGTCATAACGTACTAAGTTTTGGGAAAACCTAATAACTAGACACAAAATTTATAGAGTCGCCATCAACTATTCTACCTAGGTGTGATTGGTCACCTATTCAAACTAAGGATAAAGCTTGGTCTACATTAAAAGTTCTAAGTTCGAGAGTACGTTTACGTGTGGGAAAGGTATTAAGCACCCCACAACGCCCATTCTAAAATGGTACCACTTAGTTTTAAGTCATTTGCTAAATTTGCTTATGTTGATCTTTAATGTCGATATAATTAATATTGAAAAATATTTCTAAGTGTCCTCAATTAAGCAGGTGGGACAACATAAAAAGTCTTTCTCACCTCAGGAGTATTCAAGTAGTACTATGTGACTTGCTTGAAGAGGCTCCGTCGTCGGATTCATTTTAATATCTTATGAAAAATTCTAACTTTGACTCCTTCTACCCAATTTATTCTTACCATTTTATCATTCATTAATTCTTAATTTTATTTATTTATTTTCATGCGAAAATGAATATGAATTGTTTTTATCAAAGATTCCTTTTAGATCTTCCATTAACACTACAAGAAAATTGCCATATACTGATGCTTAAAAAACCGTCAGTAAAACATATAAATCCGTTGGTATAGATCAATTCTTCCTATACTGACGGTAAAAATGTTTATTCCGACAAATTTTTAACCGTTGGTATATCCCTTGTCGGTATAGACCTATTCTGACGAATTTTTAACTGTCGGAATACGTTGTAAGGTTATACCAACAGTTTAAACCTGTTAGTAATTCCATAATTGTAAGAATAGCTTCCTTTTTTAATGCTGACGGTTTAAACTGTCATAATAAGTAGTAAGGATACACCAACAGTTTGATTCTGTCAATAAATCTATAACTGTTGGTATAGCTTCTTTGCCTATACTAACAGTCTAAACTGTCAGAATATGTAGTAAGGGTACACTGATAGTTTGATTTTGTCAGTAAATCTTTAATTGTTGACAACAATCCAATGTTATATTTTTAGCAACAATCTATGCATGTTGGTATACCCTTGTGCTTTTATTTTATAGTGACTGTCAACATTAAATTTCATTAACAATCTAATGATCATTGGTACAGCCTCAAACATTGCAACCATACAATCGATATAAATGTTAAAACATTTGTAAAAATATTTATCTTTAATTATATTTTTAATTATTAATATTTATTTATAATACTAATCTGATATAAATTCATATAAAGTAAAAGTACTATAATAAAGTTCACGATATTAAATAACATTTGAAATAAAAGTACAACCAATTTATTTATAATCTAAAAACTTAGATCAAGTTAATAACTAAAAATCTCATACTAAATCTAGATAAAAACAAATTTAATTGAATGTCTATAAACAAGTATCGAAGTAAATAAACAATTGTCTCCAAGGTAAATGATCTCATCATATGTTTCATGGAACATCTGCATAAAATAAAAAACACAATTAGATATTTAAGTTAAAAACAAAAAGAATTAAAATAATTCTAAAAATGATTCATATGAGACACTTTAAATACCAAAATATTACCAAGTTCATGCTAACAAAAAATTAGGAAAATGCATCATCTATTTTAGACAGCTATTATATAAATATATATATATATATATATATTTATATATATATAAAAACCAGAAATGGAGTTGTAAAAGAAGAAAGCATTATTCTACCAAGCAAATTATAAGAATACATATAAGCAAGGAAACTAAATGCTCCACTAAAATTTTCTTTTAGTTTCAAAGGAAATTGAATAATTAACAAATGAAAAAGATCAGATAAATTTAAAAAAAAAACAAAATATCCATACAAGAATTTATTATTTGACAAGGAGTTTATCGTGTTCATTTTGAGTGAGTGGATGACGTGAATTTGAAGACAAATTGTTTTCATGTTGTCCGGTGCACTACTAGCATTAGCTACCTAAAAAAAATTGAAAGAAAATTAAAAAAAAATCAAAGATCCATAATCTTAGTCAAATTTTACATATAAATAATACTAGAATAATTGTAACATATACCTCTTTGTTCAAGACATCTACATTCCCATCATGACATTAGCTTTCAAGCAATGATACATTACTCAAAGTTTCTTTCAAGTCTTGAACTTCAGCCTTCAACTCTCGTACCACTTCATTAGGCTACATTGATTGAGAACATGAAGTACTAGATTTTCTGAGATTGAGATAAATACCCCAAACCAAATGCATATCTTTAGAAAGTCACCCACAAAGAAACAAGACATCAATGCTTGTCAGATCATAGTTTTGTAAAATGATAAAAAAAACTTGGAATTTATTCTACTAATGCAATAAGAAGCAATTCCTGTAACAACACTTTCTGGTAGCTTTTTGTTCTTAAATTTATTTATATTTATCAATCATCAATGTATTAGAAATATTATGGAGTTACATAATGGTTTGTTGGATTCAATCTAATACTTCTAACCACGTTCTAGTCGTAAGAGAAAGTATATCAATTGTTCAAATTCCTTGATTCTCTTATTAATCTTAGCAGTTTTAATGAATTATTATTGACTTAGAAAAAAATATTCTTAGCAGTTAACATACATACAAAAAAGAAAAAGGAGGAAACTAGAAATAAGAAGACTACTTACAAAAAGTTTTTGTATAATTAAAAAAATTATTTAAGGTGTCCAAACCAAAATTTGTTCATAGATTTTGAGAAAGAAAGCACACCTATTTTACTAATAACAATAACATCAAAAAAAAATAAAATGAGCAAAAGAGATTCATTTTTGATGTATTGTTACTAGAGAAAGTGATGAGAGAGTTACCTGTAAATGCATCCAGGAATGGGGTCTTGAAAATTGGGATTTTAGTATGAGTCTTGGCTGAGAGCAAGAAACCAAATTTGAGTGAAGTAAATTCGATAGAAGGAATTTATCCTTGTGGTCTCGTGCGTGAAGCGGGAGAGAGTTTGCAGAGGAAAGGGTGCTAGACGCGGGAGTTAACAAAAGTAACGAGTGATTTAGGGGTAGTGCAGATGAGTAGCGGATGCTACTGCTAGTGGAGGGAGTTTGCAAAAGAAAGTGGTTCTAGTCTTCTAGATAAAATTGAGATAAAACTTGAAGTATAATAATTTTTAATTACTTAAAAGAAAATTTTGCTGTTGGCATTGCACCAAGACTTGATTGATTTTCTTAATATAAACTTAACAATTCAAATTAAGATAATGGGATGAGGAGATAAAAGTTTAATAATATTTAATTAATAAGTTGCTTAATTTCAATTGGTTATTTGGTATTGATGGCTTTTATCGAAAGTATTAACAATTTGTTTTTTTCTATTTAAACTTTATCTCCTCAAATAGAATAATGGCTTGATATTTTAGGATACTGCCTCTCATAATTCTATTAGTTGGATATAATTTTTAATATTAAACATCTAATTAATTAAGTATGTATAATTAATTGTGTATATATATATATATATATATATATATATATATATATATATAATATTAGATTTGGAAGTCATGCTCTGACGTTTGGGTTTATTATTTTAAATTTAAGCTCAACTGGATCCTATCTTATAATTATAAAATTTCTATTATTTTTATATTAATGTATTTTTAAATTATTTTTTTGCTCAATTTAATTTGAACTTATATTATTTTTTAGACTTTAATCTAAATTTTTATGTTTATGTGTTTTAATAAGTATTTTATTATTTTTTAAAAAAATTAATACTATTTAGGCAAGCATTGTATATAAAAACAAGATTGGACAAAAAAATACATTTGAAAAACGGGACGGGTTGGACATAGGCTCACTCTCAATCGATCTCTTAATATTTTACCTAAACCCGGCTCGAACCCATCCCATCTTAACTTGTGAACACCTCTAGTTGTCACTTTTTTAATTATTAGTTTTTAATAATCTTGAAATTATTACAATTTAATAAGTATCATACATATATGTTCTCACATAATTTAAGATCGTACATTATTAAGTAAGGTGCAAAAAACCTTTAACTAAAACAACTAAATAACATTTACATTGAAGATGTGATAATTGTAAAATCTAATCATGTACAAAATGAAATTAATAAAACTGAAGTTTATTGAATTGTCATCATCCGTTTACACTGCTTTTCATCAAACATATGAAACCGATTATTATGATCTACAACATAATGTTAAAATCTAGAATAGCGGAAGTATTTATGCATAAAATTAATTTTGTATATATTGGATATTCATTTTTTGTATATATACTGATAGCTACAATACTATCCATTAGTATATATCATATTATATTGATGGATATTCATAATATATGGGTATAAGTACTACATGTTCTTAAGTGATTAAAAAATTGACAGTATATGCAATACTTATAGTGATGGATATTGATAGACTGTCAGAAAATGATTCATCTATATCGACGGCTAAATAAGGTCTTGGTATAGGTAGTGTATATTATGACAATATTAAAAAACCATCAGTATGTACTATACATATACTTACACAAACTAATAGACTGTCAGAAAAAAGTTAATCTATACTTACTGCAGAAGAAAGTGTTGGTATAAATACTATATATTCTAATGGTATTAAAATTTCATCAGTATATATCATACTTATACTGACAGATAATCATAGATTGTTAGAACAAAGTTAAGCTATATTGACAGTTGAATAAAGTGTTGGTATATGTATTGTATATTTTGATGGTATTAAAAGTCTGTCAGTATATACCATACTTATACTGACAAATATTCATAGATTGTCAGAAAAGAGTTAATCTATACCGACGGGGAAAGAAAGTGTTGATATAAGTACTATATATTCTGACGATATTAAAAATTTGTCAGTATAACCTCTTTTTACTGACGAAAAATGATCGTTAGTATAGCCAAGCGTCAGTATATGGAAAATTTCTTGCAGTGTAAGCTGGTGAGACCCAAAAGAAATTTTCTTATCTAAAGATTTCCAAATCATTACTTAAGCGTAAATCTACTTGGAATCTCATCATAAGAACAATCAATATTCACTCTCAATAACTCCTATTTATCATTTCATTACCATTTATTATTGTTATTTTATCATTATAGTTAACATGAATTATCGAAAATTTTTATCTTCTTAATTACTTTTGATTTTAATTTTAATTTAATATTTTTAGATAAAAAATCGCCTATTCTATAATTTTTAAAAAATGAATAAAAATCACTTATTATTGAAAAACTATCTCTAGGCCATCATTTAAGGTGGTGAGACCTTGAAAATAATTTTCCTATCTAGAAAATTTCAAGAAAATCACTTATGCGTAATTCTCTCGATATTTCATCATTGGAGTAATTCATATTCACTTACATTATAATTTTCATATCTAATTTTTATTCATTCTATTCCTTATTTTATTACTCATTATTATTTCTATTATCGTGGATTATTAATTATCGTTTCTAATTTTTATAACTTATTCTTGTTCTAATTCAATAACAAATTACTAATCATTCGTATTTTAATTTTAAAAAATGAATATAAATTACTTTTTATTGAAGACCCTATTTAGACCTTCCATTGAGCTGGTGAGGGCTCGAATAGAACTTTCTTACCTAGAAATTTTCAAGAAAATTACTTAAGCATAATTCCCTTGATATTTCATCATCAGAGTAATCATATTCATTTTTATTATTTTAATATCTAACTTTGGTTATTTCATTTATTTCCCTCCTTATTTGCCATTACTATTTTTATTATTTTATTATTAATCATTAACATCTTTTCTAATTTTATAACTAATTATTTTTAGTGTTATTTTATAATAAATTTATTTTTATATATATTTTCTTTAAAATGAATATGAATTATTTGTTATTAAAAATCCTATCTAGACCCTCCATTAAGCTGGTGAGGCCTTGGATAAGATTTTTTTACCTCATGATCTCTAAAGTACCACTTAAGCGCGATGCCTCTAAAGTTCCATCGTCGGAATAACTCATCTTCTATTTTCTTAATTTTTTTATGCTTTTATTTATTTAATTTTTATTTATATAATTTTATTTTATCTTATAAGTTTTAATTAATTATTGTCCTAAATTTATTTCATAACGCTAATTCTAGTATACTATAGTAATTCTATAAGTCATGCAAGTCATCAAATCATATCAACTATCCATGCAAAACACACCATACATCTTGATCATACAAATTAAATTATTCAAATTAAATATTACCATGCAAATTATCAAGTTAAATATTATCATGCAATTGTTTCATATAAAATCAAATTAAATTTATCTAATTAAATTATTTCATACAACTTAAATTATTATATCATGCAACATACAGTTAATCAAATTAAGTTATCATGCAATTTACAAAACTAACTCATTAAATTCTATTTATGCAAATTAATTTATTATATTTTATATCATGCAAATTAATTCATTATCAAACCATTAAAACAAGTCATATTACATGTTAATTAATTCAATGAAACATATTGAGCATATAAGACAAATTACCGTTATTATATCATGCCAACTAAGCTTACCTTATTCCCCAGCAACTCACGTTTTGGATTGTTTTCTTAGCTTTCAACAGCTTTGTACGTGAGTCTCATCCTTGATCTTCAAGCAGCAGGAAGACAATGCAGTAGAGAAGTGATGCGTGAGCAATGGTGGCCACGGCAACAATAGTGATGAAGGTAACAGGGTTTGATTTCTTTTGGAGCGCTACAGAACCCCCTTCTCTTCTTTTTTCTCGTCTATTTTCTCGTTCTTCTTCTTCTTTCAATCCTCAGCTTCGGTTATTTCTTCAACAAGCCTTACCCGAGAGCCTTCCACACCAAGCCAAGAGGCTACAATGACAAGAGGGAAGAAGGCAGCAACGAAATAGAAGGCCACGCAGCAGTAAAGGTTAACAACGGTGGAAGCTCGCAGCGGTAGTGATGGTGGCACCAAAGTTAGGGTCTGGAGATAGCGATGGAGATGATGATAACCATGGACAGAGGTGCAATGGCAAGGAAGATGGGCCAGGAGAAGGGCTGAGTGATTCGATGGTGGTGAGGCCAGGTGTGGTGTAGTGCAGGTAGGGGTTGATACTACTTGGAGAAGGGTGAGGATGTTGAGGAAGGTAACGGTGCAATATGGTAGGCGTGGGCTCCTGAGCAAGATGATGATGAACAGTGAATAATAAAGCCCCCCCCCCCCCCCCCCCCCCCCTCACCTTCTTTCTGCCGTCCCCTTTTTTCTCTTTTTTCTTTTTTAGGTTTTCTAGGGTTTTTTTTTCTGTGTTCCCTCCTAAACCTAGTTCTTGTCTTCCTTTTATATCTGTGTTTGTCTTTTTATTTTATTTTTTTCCTTTCCTTGATCCAGGTATTAAAACCCACTTTATTTTCTTTCCATCCATGCACAAATTTAAGTTTGACTTATATCTTAATTGATTCTCACTTGATTTATTTATTGATTTTGATTTTCTTTCAAGTTTCCTAACTCAAAATTTAATTTGTTATTTTTTATTTTTTTATTATTATTTTTTTTTCAAGTTTCCCTTCTTTGATCACTTTATTTTTTTTGTTATTTTTATATTTTTTATTTCCATTTCATTTTATTTATTTATTTTTTTAATAATAAACATGATAGTAATACAAAAATTATATTCATATTCTAATTATCAAACTCAATAGGCCTAATAATATTAAAAGATCTCAGACAAAATGAGGTGTCTACGGTCCTTAGCAAAATGGAATCATGCCCATAAATTGGACCGCACAGCTATCCTGAACCAGTTGTTGATTTGGGTGCCGGCCTGGCCACGCCTCCATCACTATGCCCGACCGCACGTCTCTTTCTTTCCCAAGCTAACCCAACCAGAAGCTGCCCTCACGGCCTTAGCGGGCCGTCCAAGCTAGCTGCCGCTCATCCACTTGGGTCCCACCAAGATTCAAATCCCCATTCGCCGTCAACTTCGACCCGACTCCACCGGAAAACCAACTGTTCAATCACCTATCAAAACAAAGCCTGCCCACGCATCTTACCTGAAAATACGTCAATGCCATACAACACACGCGTTAACAAACTATCCAGTTGATTGCGTTGTGGATTTTTGTCGTCGACGGAGCTCGACCACGAGAGTGCACATCCGAAGCTGTGTGCCAAGGAATTTGATTCAACAACCCCGGTCTCAGGATTAATCCTTAACCACACGGATACTGGAAAAAAAGTCTATGGCATAAAGGAAATGCCCAACTGAATCTCTTTGAATTTGATTGTTTTTATCTTGGGATGCCACAAATATGGCATGTGGTGCGCCCCGCCTGCAGCCAACACACAGAACATTGAATATCATTTGTGCATGTCAAATTCCTATATTCATGAAAACACCATCTTCAATTTCGACTAAAAATGAAAGATATAGAATACTTCACAACATGAAAATTTCAAAATGTGAACTAAAAGGAAAATCCCAAATCTTTACCACAAAGTAATTTATATTTTCAAAACTAATCAACTTTATAATTAATTATTTTTTTTTGAATCATATAATTAATTATTTTGATGAACAACAAAAGCTTCCAAAATATAACTGATTTAGCATGTAAATTTTAATTGACTATATTTGAATTTATGTTATAAATATGAGAAAAATCTTCCCTAGTAAAGTAACAATTATGAAATTTGATACAACTTTTGGTTCATATTCTGTATCATGTGGGTATAACAAAAAGCTGTCTAAAGTTTATGAAAAATTTCATTATTCCACAAGTAATATTGATGTTCCTAGTCCAACTTAAAGGTAAATAATAATTACATTTAAAACATTAAATAAAAAATATTCCATGAAAATAATATAATTATTGTATAATTTTAATATATATAACTTAACTATAGCATTTTGTATATCTTATATGTAGAAGTTGAATATTAAGACATTTGATAGTTCTAGAAAAGAGATGTTTGCACTTTTCAACGCTGAAGCTAAAAAATTAATTTATAAAGATGTTGACAATTTTTGTAAAATTTCTCTTAAGATATTGATTAGTTAACAATTATTTATACTATAAAGTTTCAAAAAATATATATTATCAATGATTTTATTATTTGATTAATGTATCTTCATGCATTTCACAGGTTTAAAACTAGTAATAATAATAATAACAACAACAACAACAACAACAACAACAACAATAATGGTAACAACTTAATAGAGAATGAATAAAGATTATTCTAATGATAAAAGTCCAAAGAGTCACAAATAATTGACATTTAGAATTCTTTATGTGAGAATTTTTCTCAAAGTACTTTTGCCAGAATGATGAATAACTAAGAGAAGTTTTCAATATTGGTAATCAAACTTATTTTTGAAATTAAAATCATCATCATCATCATCTTCATGAACTAATATCTAAACTCACATTAAATTGTCCATATGAATTCTCCTCCTCTACACATTCTTATCCAAGGCAATGTGTTCATCCAACTCTAATACCTTCATATCTTTCTAAATTACTTCCTTCCAAGTCTTTTTTGATCTTCCTCTAGTCTTAACCCTTCTTTCATTATTTATAGTCTCCACTCTCTTAACTAGAGCATCTATATGTCTACGTCATATGTGTCCAAACCAACATAAATGACTTTCAAGTATATTGTCTTCAATAGGTATCACTCAAACTATCTTACGAATGTCTTCATTTCTTATTTTATTTTTTTTTGTATATCTACTAATCCACCACAAGATTCATGTGAGAATTTTTCTCAAAGTACTCTTGCCAGAATGATGGATGACTAAGAGAAGTTTTCAATATTGGTAATCAAACTTATTTTTGAAATTAAAATCATCATCATCATCATCTACATGAACTAATATCTAAACTCACATTAAATTGTCTATATGAATTCTCCTCCTCTACACATTCTTATCCAGCGCAATGTGTTCATCCAACTCTAATACCTCCATATCTTTCCAAATTACTTCCTTCCAAGTCTTTTTTGGTCTTCCTCTAGTCTTAACCCTTCTTTCATTATTTATAGCCTCTACTCTCTTAACTAAAGTATCATATGTCTACGTCATGTGTCCAAACCAACATAAATGATTTTCAAGTATATTGTCTCCAATAGGTATCACTCCAACTGTCTTATGGATGTCTTCATTTTTTATTTTATCTTTTCTTGTATATCTACTAATCCACCACAAGATTCATTTCTCAAATTAAAATAAATAAATAAATAAATTGGTAAAAATTGAATTAATTAAAGAAAAATAAAGAAAGATAAAATAAATAAAGGTTAGGTCAAAAATAAATTAAGAAATATTTAATCCGATGACGAAGTCTCTTCAAGCAAGTCAAATGGTACTATTTGAATACTCTTTAGATGAGTACGAATTTTTAAGAAATTTCACCAGAATAATGGAGAGTTTCGTAGAAAGTTTTTCAATATTTAACTATTTGGAATAAAATAAAAATGATAAGAAATTAGAGATTATTCAACAAAACCATTTTAAAATAACACTAGATTAATTAGGTGTCATTCTAAGATGAGCGTCGTGAGGGTGTTAATAGTTTACTCACACGTAATCGTACTCCTGAATGCTAAATCTGAAATGTAAACCATTCCTTGTCCTTAAATGAAAATAAGCGACTCCATAAAACCATGTCTTGTGTTTTGGTCTAGAGCTTAAATCGTTACGACGGCTTGGCAACTTCGTTAGATACATAGAGCTTCAAGCCAATAATTAATCTTGAAACCTTAGGTTTTGTTTGAATAATTTTAATTTGACACTTATCTGATCTTGTTCACACTTGTTTGTCTATTCATAATTGTAGAGCAATTTTAAGTTTGTGCCTTCACACACTAACATGTGTATATCATAAATATGAGCTCTACACCTGGGTTCTATCTCTTCTTAGAAGAGAGTAAAATACCTATGTTTTTGTAAGGTGATAACCTTCACAATGAATAACAAAATACCACCACTCTCAAATTAAACCATTTTCGTTTGTAGCCTATGATGAGTGAGGTTTAGAATGCTTTATTAGTCTAATGTGGATGTCAGTAACGAATAATTTGAGAACTTTTTGTCTTTTAGAAACTTTAACTAGTCATATAGTAAGCCGTAGGGAAGCTAATCTATGATAAAGCCGTATTAGTCTTTTTTAGGTGCATATAAAATGTTCAAGAATAGCTTGTGAAAAAACAAGAAAAATTGCGCTTGCTCCATTTTACAAGATTTCTAGACGGGTCAAAAACTGCATTTTTCTAACATTCAAAACCGCGTTGTGACCAAGGTTACATAAAGTATTTACTCAATTGAAAACGTGTGACCAATGTCCGTACCGTAACCACATACAAAATACGGTGGGGCCAATTGACCCCATTCAATTCCAACAAATTAATACGGTTTTTTAGGTGCCATGGATATTTTTATGTGATTTTTGATATATCTAAAATTAAATAAAAATCCAAAGAAATGCATCAAACAAATGAATCTTTCATCAATTTTTATAATAAAAAATGAATAATATAAATGTAATTTTGAAAAAAAAACTTAAACTTTATATTTATTTTAAACTTAATTTATTCTTTTAATTCTAATCTACAGAAAAAAATCGATTTTTGTTTAAATTTTAATCTATAATGTTAATAAATTAAAAAAAGATAATTATTATTTTTAATCACACTTCCCTATGAACAAAAAAAGAATAATAGGGTAATTTGTAATGAGGTTATCAAAGTTTTGCTATAATTTAACTTTAATCTATTAGTTTTGAAAATGTATACTTCAATCTAAAATCACAAATGTTGTTAACATAAATTAGTCAATTGCTAAACTTAAATTAACAATATCATAATCTCAAGTATCAAACATTTTCCTATGAACCAAAAAAAAAGGTTAATTGTAATGAGGTTCTCAAGGTTTTGCTATAAATCAACTCTAACCCATTAGTTTTGAAAATGGATACTTTAGTCCAAAATCGCAAATGATGTAACATATATCAATAAATTATTAAGTTTAAATTAATAATATCATATTCTCAAGTATCACTGAAAATTAAAAAAAGATAACTATTATTTTTAATCACACTTCCCTATGAACAAAAAAAGAATAATAGGGTAAATTGTAATAAGGTTCTCAAAGTTTTGCTATAATTTAACTCTAGTATATTAGTTTTGAAAATGTACACTTCGGTCCAAAATCACAAATGTTATTAACATAAATCAGTAAATTACTAAACTTAAATTAACTGTAATAGCCCGTTACCACATTTTTCACGTATTTCTATACAACTTTACCGGTTGGGCTATCTGCGATACCATTAACATTCAACAATGACAGGAATAAATGTTAAACATTTATTTAACAAATATGGACTATAATAATTTTTTTCATTATTCCTTATATCCAACATCCCCTATTGTCTTATTTCACTAAAGTAGTACTGTATACTTATGTCTGAAATGTAAAAGAGAAGAGACTGTACCTGTCATGTTTAACATATTTTGCCCCAGCGCTTTATATGTAGCTACGCCTATCTGAGAGCTAATTCTCTAACTCCGTGTCTTTTATCTGTGGAGTTAAAACAAAGAGGTGAGCGATTCATACGCTCAGTAAAGGAAATATATGCTGCTTTTTTTTATAAAGCAAAACTATATGCCACAAAGTATTTATTTTTCCTAACCATAAACCTAGTAGGAAAAAGTGGATATAGTAAACAGTACTCTCAAAACACCATTCAAATCACTGGCTAAACAGTTTACTTTAAAATGTAGTAAACAATACATAGGATTTCAACAAATCCTCTCAGTAAACAAAAATTGATAAGTTGAGACTAGGCAACAAATAAATCATGCTATCATCGTTCCCCATCCCCCTTACGAGAACGGAATAATCATCCCAAAAAGGGATATGGTAGATCTATGGCCACAATCTCTAGGTGGTCCTCGGGTCCACTTGCCAAGTGACCTCGAGACCGCTGATGACTTGGCGGGTCCATCAACCCTGTGACGCCCTGGGGTACACCCGTTGGTCCATCGACCCGAGCCACCGCCCCAAGTGGGTCACGCAATAGTAATGCATGAACTAGGGGCCTAAAGTCTCAAAATCAAATTATATCTCATGAAAAACTTTTAAGGAATCATTTCATAATATCATCGTTTTCTTTCCAAAAAGGTTTTAAAAACAGCCCGCAATCTCACTGAATTCCATGTGAGAAAGGCATGGGTTAAACTGACTCGCCATGGCTAGTTCGCCCATGGTTAACTCACCCATTGGTCAACTCGCCCAAAAAGGTTTTATATTTTCTATTTACAAAACATAGTAAAAACAATTCATTTTTCGTTGAGAAAATTTGGAAAAGCGAAACCTATTCGCTATAGTCAGCTTGTCCATTCAGCTCGCACGAATTTCTATTTAAAACAGGGTCACTCGCCCAATTTGTCATAAAAAGGGATCTTCGCCCAAAACAACATAAAATGAGTTCGCCCTTAATTGGCTAACCCGAATTTTATTAAACAGGGGTCGCCCGCCCTAAAACTTAAAAGGTTAGTTCGCCCAAAGTATTATAAAAGTTTGGCTCGCCCGCCAATACCAATTCGTCCAGAAATATAATAAGGGTCGGCTTAGTAGCTCACCTAATACCAAAGCAATTTATCAAACAATGCATGTCATAAACCGAAATATTTCTTAATATTTTTATTATATTTCTACTCCACAGGACATGCATTTTACTTCACACACATCTCCCTTACCTGATTCAACGAAGCCTTGCTTACTGCTCGCTTTCCAAATCGCATTCACCGAGTTCATAATTCCCTGCCGCAAAATAATTTATAAATTCTATTAATATTTCTTTTTCAACTATTTCCAACACTTTGGCAAGACTTAATATCCAACTAGCTCGCCCAACCGAGCTCGCCATTCATCAAATGGCTTACAATTGAGAGCTCGCCATTAATATATTTAGAGCTCGCCCAACATCCAACTCGTCAGACCAACATTGGCTTAAATGTGGGAGTTCGCCCAAAATTCTACTCGCCCAATGCCTATGCGTTTGAGCTCGCCCATTAATTCACTTCACTAGAGTTGGGCGATCTCACCCATTTGAACACAGACTTTACCTTGGCAAGTTCTTTATTATCTACTCGCCTCATTGTCGATTACTAATTTTCATCATTGGCGATCACAATAGTCGCCATTTTCGTCACTTATTCCATTATTTTCCTTGTTTTCATATTCTCTAAGGATCTAACTAAAAACAAGACTGTATCTATGTTTATTACGTTGTAAAACATAGAAATCTATCATCAAACATCAAGATAATCGTGGAAATAAGGAAGCTCACCTTAGCCAACTGCACTTCCAGAACAGATTGCTTTCTGTCTCATGTTGGCCTCCTTTTGCTTATTCATTCAGCTCATCAACTATGGAGGAAAGGTTTTATAAGCAGGTTTACTGGTTTAGCCAACTTAAGGTTTGAAGTTTAGTAAATCGAGCATGGTAGAAATGAGAGAAATCAGAACATAAACTAGCAGTTGCATAGCTCTCGTGAAGAAGATGAATATGGCTAAGTCGGTTTCCTCAAATGTTTCTTCTTATATAGCCATGCTATCCAATCAGAACTCATCACTTGGCCTTATCCCATTTTCTTCATTTATTTCACGTCTTTCATTCATTTAAGACAGAAGAAAAACTGCAGCCAAAGGAACAACTATGAGCAGCTATTCTCTGCACATTTTGACTTACTTCACTTGCCATTAATTGTCTAAACCGAAAAGCCAATGGCGTGAAGTCCACAACCTCTTTTCTTGACTTATTACCCCTTATATTTTATTCCTCAACCAATAAGGTTACTTCCTTTATTGACTTTAGCATCCTCACTTAATTTTCTTCAACTGTGTGGAGTACAAAGTCAAATTTTGGGTGTACGGTTCTGATTTATTATTTTCAACTCGCCAAAACTGAGCAATGTATCAGCTCGCCACCTCTAATACAGTTCACCAATATTCTCAGACTTGCCTATGCAAATATTCAAGCTCGCCTCTGCATGCACCTGAGTATCACCAGTTTGTCTTGATTCATACTACAATTAGCGATCACTATGATTCTTTTCTAGTTTATTCAATATATATAGGCGATTACATATCCTCGCCCATTTGGGCGATCATCCCAGCAACTCACTTGGTGAACTCATTGGCCAATAAGGCCATTAATCATACTCGCCCACTTGCTATCTTTTAACTCACAAAATCTATATGGGCGATCATGAGTCCTCGCCAAACTCAGGCGATCACTACTCAAATCAACTTGGCGAACTCACCTATTCACCAAACCAAAGAGGCAAACAATCAACTCGCCATCGTCAACTCGCCATATTCATCACTTGGGCGATCAAATGGTACGTAACATTGGGCGATCACCCTTGCTCGCCCATTGGCGAGCTGTTCCATAATACTCGCCCATAGGGTATTTCACAGAAACTGCTCCATTCACCTCCCAAGTTAAGGAGCTTTCACCCACATGGAAATCAACATTCATATTTATTTAATTTCCATTATCAATTTTATGAAATTAGACTCTACAGTAGTGTAGAATCAGGTCTTACATTAACAATATCAAATTCTCAAGTATCAAACATTTCCCTATGAACCAAGAAAAAAAAAGGTTAATTGTAATGAGGTTCTCAAGGTTTTGCTATAAATCAACGCTAACCCATTAGTTTTGAAAATGGACACTTTAGTCCAAAATCACAAATGATATAATGTATATCAGTAAATTACTAAATTTGAATTAATAATATCATATTCTCAAGTATCGATGAATTTTATTTCTATTTATTATTTTTAAGTATTTCATAAAAATTATTTTATGTAAGATTTTTATTCTTTAATACAAAAAAATGGGCATTATGAAACAAATGTTTATATTAATAGATTTTTTTTACAGTGACTTAATAGAACGATTTTTTAAATTGTCAAATTGATAATTTTGGATCAAAATGTCTATTTCTTGAATTAATGGACTAATCTTAAATTAAGATTAAATTTGAAAGAGTTATATGGAATTTACTCAAAATAATATAATATATTAAAAAAGGATGATAAATGAGTTAAAAGTTTAAAATATCCATATAAGATATTATTTGCCAAAAGCTCTTGCTCTTATATATTTATATAAAATTAGATCCATACCTAGAATATCTAATGATATTTTTTTCATCAAGTGATGCATAGGCATGATGAAAATATTTATACTAAGTACGTATATTATGTCCACTGAATTTAGATTTACTCAAAATATAGATTTATAAGGAAGATTTTTTGACGAGTAGAGATGGAAAACACAAAGATAATTTCAGTTGAACATTTGCAAAAACCCGATAAATTGTTTATTACTTTTATCCTAACAATTGTAAACTAATAACTTTCGTTATTATCAATTCCAGAAGTTGAACGGGCATCAAGCTCTTTGCCAGAGCGGTCTTAGCCATTATCAAGTTCAACGAGAAGCGGTCGTAGTGATTTTCGAGATCATCAAAGGAAAGTGCATGGAGGTAGTCTTGATTGGCGCTCTAAACTGCATACAATTTTTGTTGATAATCTGAGTCTGAGAGTTCCGTGGAAGGCCTAACGGGAGGTTCTTAATGGCTAATGCAGACGGCATGGCGGTCATCTGTTTATCTCTTTCCAAAATAGTAGAACAAAACACAAAACAACTACGTTTGCCTTGTGAGGCACAAGAATGATTTTGAGATGCAAAAGGCGATTGGAGCTGGAAATAAAAGGAGGATCGATGGGTGTTATATAATGGTCAATAAGGCAACTTTTGGGTCGAAAGAAAAGTTAACAGAAGAGGTCATCAAAGACTATCCGGAAAAGCTGATTATAATCTTAAAAGAAGAATAAGGTATAATGCTAGTAGGGATCATAGATCTTACAGGCAAATTCTTTGGGGAGAAGTCTGCAAGAAAATGTAGAGAATTTTGCTGAAGAGAATGCTTTGTCAGAAAATATATCACCGTTATCTGAGACGAGGGATTAAAAATGGCTAGTGAAGGAAGTTACGATATGGGATAATGGAAATTCCCAAAAGAGCGATGGAGTGGTTAAGACATAAGTGCAGTGGAGACTGGGGAGTATTGTTCGAGAATTTCATTAGAAAAAGTCCATGACGCATTATCCGAGAAAGGCATTCCCTGCCAAGTTAGTCCCATGGGAGGTGTTATGTTTTCACTAATATTCAATGTTAAGGTTGATAAAGAAGTTTTTATGAAGGATTAGAAGGACTTTTACAAGGAATGGTTCGATTTTGCATGCCCTTGGAGTAGTTCTCTAATTCAAAGACAAATAAAAGTATGGGTTACTCTGGAGGAGGTGCTATTGCATGTGTGGCATGAAATATTACTCAAGTCATTGGGTAATAGATGGGGAACATTTGTGAAGTTGGATGGGTGTAATAATAGAAGACAAAGTTTGACATGGCTAGAATTGTGGTGAGTGCGGAATCGAGACTGCAGATACATTCGTCTGTTTCATTTAATATCAAAGAGATCTCGTACGGAATTTTAATCTCCATTGAGGATGATGCAATGGTTTTAAGTTTTCAAATATGGGTTAATACAGATGTGATTGAGTTTTACTGTGACTCTTTTGTTCCTCAAATAGACAAATGAGTTAATGATGCTTTAGAAGGTGGTGATTTAGGAGTAATGAAGGCAATTCTGTTAACAAATAATAAGTCGTAACATATTCATGCCATGGAAGAAAGTAACACGGGGAATGCAAAAATCTTATGTTGGAGTACTTGCGCTCAACCATTGTCGTCGAATTTAAATTCCTTGTTGTATAAGAATTCACATGTGAAAATGAAAATTCTATAAAATAGACATATTTTATGTCTAAGTTAAGTTTAGTTTCACTCATTCTTATTTACCTATTTACCTTAAGAAGAGTTAAGAGTAAAAATTGATAAGGGATCTAATACAGGAATGGCAGTGGGGGATTCAATTACGGGCCTTGAAACAATCTAAAAGAGATTGGGCCTACTGGTAATGGGCTAATAAAGAAGATGAAACTCTTGGTGGAAGGATGGATCTTTTTTTTTTTGTGTGTAAACTATATGTATCTTCATCCGTTTTAATGGTTTGAGACCAATTTTGTTCAGGATTTAGTCACAGTTAAGGCTCTTCACCCCTCCCCAAAGATGTGTTTAGTGGGAGTCAAACCTAATAGCTCTTCTCACTAATATGGTGTATGATTTCAATAGATCCACGATGAAAAGAAGTTTGGGAAATGGTAAGAAGCATAAGGATTTGTTTGATTTGCGTATTTTATTTTTTTGAAAATATTTTTCACATTTTTAAGTATTTGGTACACGCAAAATATTTTCAGTTAATAAAAAATGAGATTCAGTCAATGAAAATTTTTTAAGGATTTTGGAAAATTGTCTTCCCCTTTTCAAAAAGGGAAGACAATTTTCAAACTCCTGCCACCCTTAAAAAAAAAGCCTTCTACTGAAACTCAACTCAATCTATATTGAGTTAAAAGGGTTTATGAGATGTTACAAATTATACAATCTAATATGTGAATTCTATCAATTCTATTAATATTTAATAAAGATTTTTTAAAAAAAAATTATTCTTTTCATTTTTATTGTTATTATTATTATTGATTTAATGTGAATAATATTAACAAAAATATAGATTTTTCAAAAAACAACAAACAACAGAAAATATTTTCAGCATATCAACCAAAGAACAAAAAATATCAATTTTTTCAGAAAATCAAAATTTTCAAAAATCATTTTACAAAAATCACTCTTTGAAAGTTATTTTATGAGAACCAAACGGAGTCTAAGACAATTTATGTGGGGAAGAGAAGAAGAAAATTTAAAAAAAAAAACCAAAGAAATCAAGGAAATTTTGTATGGAAAACAGGAAGTAAAAATAGATTCTCATGAAAATTCACATAACAATGACATTGTATGAAGAGCGAAACTTTTTCGTATCAAGTTTGTAATAAAGGAAAAACTTAAATAAATTAAGTATCAAAATATATTCTAAAATTTTTATTATCTTAAGCAATGAAATCGAAAATTGGAGTTTAGTGCGTTTAGTAATTAGTGAGTAAGGCATATAAATTAGATTAATATACACATATATATGAGATATATATTAATTCAATAAAAAAATAAATTCAGGCCAAAAAAAATAAAAAAATAAATTGATGTTTTTGTACATTACTGCACTTACAATACCTAGGTGCATGTATTTTAAATAATTAGGTAATTAAAAGAACAAATAAAAATATATATAATAAATTAAAAAAATATATTAAGTATAAAAGATATGTATATATAATTTTAAAATAAAAGGAAAATAATAGATATCATATAAGAAATATATGTGTATAATTAAGATAGAAATATATATATATATATATATAAAATATAAGTAACACATATAATATAAAAAAATAATGAAACCTATTGGCTTCCAAGCTGGTTCCCACCTGGCAGAGGACTGGTCGTCTGCCAAACCAAAAGAAAAAAAAAGGACTGTAAAATAGGAGAAATAGAGCACCGTGAGAGAGTGATAGGATCAAGAATTAAAAAGATATTGTTTTGGTTTAATGAAACTGAGGGAGAGAGTGGCGCAATAGAAGAGGAGCCTCATCTGGTTTTGAAAAGCAAAACAGAGAAGCAATGGGAAGGATGTCTAATTGAAAACAAACCGAAACGGAGAGAGACATCGTGCGAGAGAGAAGAGTGAAAGTAGAGGCAGGGCGCTAGAGATCGTGGCGGGAAGCGGGGCATGTGGTGGCTGTGAGGGGTGTTTCCAAGGGCGGAACTGTAGTAATCTTAAGGTGTTTGGTGGTGCCCAAAAAGGGCCTGAATAGGGGACGTTGGCAGGTTGTCGGGCTCCTGAAAACAGGGTTATTCAAGGTAGATTTAAAAGGCTAAAATCGTGATCTTGAAGGCAACTTTTGGTTACTGCTTTGGTTGGTCTGTAGGCACAAGACATGGGGCCGTTTTAAGCTGTGTTGAGTTGAAAGCCAAGAGAAAACTGAAGCAGATCAGTGTGGGTGAAAGGAGGAATCGACAAGGCTGGTTTAGGTACTGTATGAGGCTGATTTATAGGCTGAATGCAAGGGCTATCATGTGCTACTCTCGGTGCCTGAAAAAGGACAGAATTGAAGCAGCAAACAGGGTACCACTGTAGCATGTTGTAATCATATGACTGTTTGTTCTCGGTTGAAGCGTGATGATCATACGCCTGTAATGCATTGTATGTCCCATAATAGGTCCCATTTTTCTACCCTTTCCGGAACCACAAGAATCCTTAGTTAGAATGGGATTTCTACTTAGCACCTTTTGAAATTTTGAGAAGAGTTGTTTTTTGCAGAGCACAGTACGATGAAAGTTGAAAGCTATGTTCAAGGGGGAGTTATCGTCTATTGTTGGCCTCTATGGTAGAATCAGTCGGGGCTTGAGAGGCGGTGGCTTACCCTGTGGTGGATGTCAACGGTTCGAGTCCGTTTATCTCCAACTCATGAACTTAGCCGAAACAAAGCTATATGATAGTACCCAATTTTTTCGATTCGGCAGTCCGATCTATGATTTATCATTTATGGACGTTGATAAGATCCTTCCATTTCATTTAGCAGCACCACCGATCCCCCTGTTGAGATCTAATTCGATCTTCATAGATTTTGCGAGATATTTTCTTACGAAGTTTTGTTATAGCATCTATAACTGCCTTGAGTTTAGGGGGACAACCCGGCAAATAAACATCCACAGGATTTAGCTTATCGACTCCCCGAACAGTACTATAAGAATCAGTATTGAACATCCCTCTTGTAATTGTACACGCGCCCATAGCAATAACATATTTAGGTTCGGGCATTTTTTTTATTTTTATCATTAAAATGAACTACTATAGTTGCACGGATGAATAGTGCCCATGTGGTAACAATAACAAAATTGTTTCCAAATTTATGGAAACATCAATTTTATGTTTTGTAGAATATCCAAAACATTGTGTTTTCTTTTCATTTTTTGGAAACAAAAACACAATCAACAAACATATTTTTACTTCAATTTTGAAAAATATAGAAAACAAAAACATAAAACACAAAACTAAAACAATCCCAAACAACCTCTAAGTGTTTAATGAACTTGTCATCTTACGAAGTATTATAAAATAAATATTATTATTACATTATAAAGTGGATGACCACTTTTCCATAAAAGTAGAAATGATTAAGGCCATGTGTGGCAAGCTTTTTATTAATGAATTAAGGCTTTCTTAACAATTCATATTAACCAAACTAGGCTTAGTAAATAAATGAATTTTAAAAGGGTGCTTAGGTAAATTGTAAATGAGATATATACAAAATAAATATAATTAAATAAATGAGATTATATCATCATCAACCTTGTGTTTGGCCGGCCATTAGAGAGCAAATCTAAGAAACCTATGAGTATGAGAAAGTAAGGAAAATTGTAGAGAAACTCAACCCTAAAAACCTCAAGTCGAAAACTGACCTAAAGGAGAATTGTTACTCACATTAAGCACTACAACATACTGATTTTTCGTGGCCTGGAAAGGCCATTTGGAGGGTGAAAACCACCCTTGAATTTTCTACCATAAGGGTAAGTGGAGAGAGAAATTTCAAACCTTGTTCTATTTGATATATGTGATTGTTCTAAGGTAGTTAAGCATGTGCATGAAGTTATTATGCTAAAAATCAATGTGTAAGGTTTCTTTTTAAATTCTACCACTTAGGGTTTGGATTTCAAGTTAGATATTTTCACACCAAAATGATATATATTGATGTTTAAAATATGAGAAACATTGTGGTAAAGTCAGTTTTGAAAATGACAAGTGTAAAGCATTGCTATGTATTCGGCCAAGAGAGAAACCTAAGCTTAGACTGCTTATCTTCAAGAAAATGATATATGTCAGTGTTAGGATGATAAGAAACCTATTTGTGAAATCAGAATTAAAAACCAATAGGTTCTGGCATTAGTTGCATTTTCAATCCCGATAAAAAGTAGACCGAAAATGCTATTGTATTAAGAAATATGAAAGACCTCTAAGCACTTAAAACATTCCGTGAAGGAAGTTTTGAAATTGAATACATTTGAATTGTTTTTTGTAGCTCCGTAGTGAGTTGGTGGAAATTGGGAAGTACGCAAATATATGCTCGCTTACCTATACTTTTGCTATTGAACTGATTATTTCGAGCTTTGTTGTAATTGAATTGGTAAGGGACATGTATGACATGACATAGGAGATACTATGGTTGCATTGAAATTAGCTGGTTGTGGTTATATGAACCGTGTTTGACTTGCAAGAGGTTTTAACTTTGCACTGTTACGTCGTCGAAATTTCATAAAATGCTTTGACTAATAGAATTAGTTTCGCTCTAGAGCCTAAGCATAGAATGTAAGATCCGATTCTACATTACTGTAGAGTCTAATTTCATAAAAGTGATAATGAAAATTAGACAAATAAAGAAGGTTAATTTTCAACAAGGGTGAAAAGCTCCTTGACTTGAGGTGAGAACGGAGCAAATTATGAGAAATACATTACGGGCGAGTAAGCTGGCAGCTCGCCAATGGGCGAGCAAGAGGACATTCGCCAATGGTCACGGTAAGTTGGACAATGGCGTGGGCGAATAGATGAGTTCGCCAACTAGTTGTGTGAGGTAATCGCCCGTTGTGACGAGGGATCTGATCGCCCAAGGAATGAGTAGGGCGAGTTGATCGGTTGCCTCTTTGGTTTGGCGAATGGGTGAGTTCGCAAGGTTGATTTGTGTGGTGATCGACCGAGTTTGGCGAGGACTCATGATCGCCCACATAGATTGTGTGACTTGAAAGATAGCAAGTGGGCGAGTATGATTAATGACCTTATTGGCCAGTGAGTTAGCCAAGTGAGTTGCTGGGATAATCGCCTAATTGGGCGAGAACTTGTGATCGCCATACTGAGAGGCAAAGAATAGCCTAGTTGGCGAGAAAGGCAACTGCCACTTGCTAAATCTCAATATGATTGCCAAGAAAAAGGAATTTCTTGTAATTGCCAAGATAAAGCTGGCAAGCTGAATGGCTGGCGAACTGATGTAGTGTGGCGAGCTAAGGTCTTAAGACGAGGTAGAGACCAGGAATCAGCTTGTGTGGACAAAGGAAAATGGCTTCAAAACAATTAGCAGCCAAAATTGACTTGTAAGTGATACGGTTGAAGACAATTAATGGTGAAGATGTTAAAGTCAGTAAGGAATTAACCTTATTGGTTGAGAAGTAAAACAAAGTCAATAGAAGCAGAAGGTGTGTGTGGAAGGAAGACTTTCTCGCCCATGTAAGTGCAGTTTTTCTTCATGCATTAAATGCATGATAGACGTGGAAATGATGAAAGAAACAGAATAAGGGACAGGCGGAAGCTTTGGATTGGTTTAGCATGGCTATATAAGAGGAAATGCTGGAGGAAAATTCATTTGGCAAACTTCACCTTCTTCACGAGAGCTATGCAACTGCAAGTTGATATTCTGATTTCCTTCCATTCTTGTCTTGCTTAATTTACTAAGCTTCACTCTTCAGTTGGCCAAAACACATGAACCTGCTTATAAAGCCTTTCCTTCATAGTTGATGAGCTGAAGGAATAAGCAAAAGAAAGGCCAACATGAGACAAAAAGCAGTCTGTTCTGGAAGTGTAGTTGATTGAGGTGAGTTTCATATTTCTGAGGTGTTCTTCATATTCAATGGTAGACTTATATGTTTACAACATAGAACACAACCTTGTTTTAGTTAGATCTTTAGAGAATATGGAAACAAGGAAATTAATGGAATAAGTGACGACAATGGCGACTACAGCGATCGCCCATGTTGAAAACTTGTAATCGCCAATGAGGCGAGTAGGTAATAAGAAACTCGCCAAGGTGAAGTTTGTGTTCAAAGGGCGAGAACGCCCAATTCTAGTGAAGTGAATTGATGGGCGAGCTCAAATGCGTAAGGCATTGGGCGAGTATAAATGTGGGCGAACTCCCATATTTAAGCCAATAAAAGCTTGGCGAAGTGAATGATGGGCGAACTCCAATATATATTGTTGTCGAGTAATGGCGGGCGAACGCCCATGTGTAAGCATTTTGGTGAATGGCGAACTCGGTTGGGCTAATCAGAGCTCTGTTGGGCGAGTAGTCATTTGTTTTATCTTAATCTCGCCTAGTGATATGAAATGAAAATATTAATAAAATTTATAATTATTTGCAGCCGATAATTAGAAATGGCTATTGGCGAGCAGGAATCAGGGCGAAGCAAAGCTTCGTTAAACCAGGTAAGGGAGATGTGTGTGAAGTGATGCATGTCCTGTGGAGTAAATTTTATGAAAACATTAAGTTAAATGTTTTGTTTTCTGACATGCATTGTTTGAGGAAGTTATTTGATAATTATTTTGATTCGGGCGAGCTAAAAGCCGACCCCAATGCTGTTTTCTGGATGAACTGATACAGGGCAGGCGAGCTCTTGTGTTTTTATGTTGGGCGAGCCCTTGTATTTTTATGTTGGGCGAATTGGTATTTGCGGGCGAGTCAAGCCCTTTTATAATTTTTATACACCCGTTTCTAGTTTTAAGGGCGGGCGAACCGTTTTTATAGGAATGCTATGGGGCGAGCCAAGTGGCGAGCTCTCTTTTATGAGAACTGGGCGAGCGCCTTTGTTTTAAAGGGAAATCCGGGCAAGCCATATTTGGGCGAACCCTTTTTAATGTGTTTGGGCGGGCGGCCCTTGTTTTAAAGAGAAGGCGGGCGAAACGCTATCAACGAGACATACTTCTGTTTTGAACAAGCAGATTTTAAAAGTTGAGATTTTAGAATGTTTTCAAGGTGTTTTGTAAACAGGAAGCCTAAACCTTTTTGGAAATTGAATCATTTTGAGAAAATGATAATATGGGTGAAATAATTCCATAAAGGTTTTTCATGAGATATGAAAGTGATTTTTGAGACTTTAGGCCCTGAATTCATGCATTATTATTCATGTAGTTGCGTGACCCGCCTGGGGCGGTGGCTCGGTCGATGGACCAATGAGTGCACCTCAGGGCATCACAAGGCTGATGGACCCGCCAAGTCATCAGCGGTCTCGAGCTCACTTGGCAAGTGGACCCGAGGACCATCTATAGATTATGGCCATAGATCTGAGATAGCCGTGAGGGGCGATGGCCTACGGGTGCACCCCAAAAGCGGCAGATTCCGTTCTCGCAAGGGGGAGGGGGAACGATGATAGCATGATTTATTTGTTGCCTAGTCTCAACTTACCAATTTTTGTTTACTGTGAGGATTTGTTGAAATCCTATATAGTGTTTACTACATTTTAAAGTAAACTGTTAGCCAGTGATTTGAATGGTGTTTTAAGAGAGTTGTTTACTATATATCCATTGTCTTTTCTACTAGGTTATTATTAAGAAAAGAATAAATGTGTTGTGATATATAGTTTTGCTTATTTTAAAGCAGCATATATTCCCTTTACTGAGCGTATGAATCGCTTACCCCTTTGTTTTAACTTCACAGATAGGAAGTATACGGAGTTGAGAAAATTAGCTCTCAGATGGGTATAGCTATGCTTAAAGCACAGAGGCATGGCACGTTAAATGTGACAGGTACAGTCTCTTCTCTTTTACAATTCAGACATATGTATATAGTACTACCTTGGTGAAATAAAGGTTAATAGGGGATGTCAGATGAAAGGAATAATGAAAAGAAAATTCATATTCCATAATTAATAGATAAATGTTTATCATTTATCACTGTTACTGTTGAATGTTAATGGCATCGCAGACAGCCCAACCGGTAAAGTTGTATGGATATACGTGATAAATGTGGTAATAGGATGTTACATAGAACTGTAGGTATGAGTTCCACAGCATTGATTTGTGAATGTTTTTAAAAGGGTTTGATGATCATTTTAAGTATGAATGCTTTTGAAATGTAATGAATGTTTTAACAAAATTGGTATCGAAAGGAGTTGTAACCGATTTCAAAGAATGATTTCTCAAAACTTGTCTCGCATTCCATCATTGAGATTGAAGTCTTTTGATATTGATATTGATATTGAAATTACGATTTTGGTAAAGAAATGGTTTAAATCGATAGTGTTTTACTTTGAAATGGTTTAACCTTTTGTTGATTGTTTTGAGATCGTTGGCTCTCCACATTTACCTCTACGGTAATCATGCTGTTTGACTTTAATTTTGATATTGAATGCTATTTGACCCTGACTTTGTCTTCAGCATCTGCAGTTGTCACTTGGTTAGTGTATACTGTGGGCCTCTCTATGACTGTGGCCATATGTCTTATTATTTATTCCTTGATTGGGAACTTATATGATTTTACCTGGGATGGGATGTTGCCTGGTCTCCACCTTTGAACTAATTGATTTATATTGATTTTGAAATGTATTGCTTATTGAATTTGCATTGTTTTGATTGCTAATGATTTTGAAGTGCAAAGTTATTGTCATTGATTTTGTATAATCATGTAGAAAAACATATATAAAATATTTGCATATAGTTCGTATGGTATCTACTCTTTTATATATATTTCTTATTGGGCGTAAAACTCAGCACCTCTTTCCTCTTTCAGACTATCTGCAGTAGTTGCTGCCTATACGGGCAGACTTTTGGGAAGTATTCCTTCGAGACCACTAATCATACCTTGGAGATATACTTATGTACAGTAACTTATGTATTCAGACAATGTATGTATAGTACTATATCGTTCCTTTATTGAGTACTCGGGATGTAAATATAAAGTATTGAATGTTAATTATAGTCTCATGTGAATGGCATAGATTGTAAATATAATGGTGTTGGTATACAAAAATGAACATTTGAGGTTGTCTACTCTAATTATAGTTAATGAATGCATTCGTTCATGTTAGATGGAAATGAAATGATTGAACTAGGACCGATATGAATGATGTTAAAGAACTGAATGAGCTAAGTAAGATAAAGCTAAAGTAGAAAATGGTGACACTACACACAGCCTAACTCATTGAAATGAAAGAAAAAAGTTAGAATGTATTTTAATGAATTGGGATGCCACAAAACAAGTGATTGGAAGAAGTGAAAGTAAATTTTTTCTTCAGATATTTAGACATAGTTCAAATTTTGGAGTTGTCATTGTTAGGGGGTTTTATCATTTACCACTTTCGGCTCAAATAAGATTAATTTTAAATTGCAAAATGGATAATAATACCTATGATTACACTAAAAAAATTGAGAGAAAGGAAATGACGCAGAAACATGAAAATCTTCGTATTGTTTAAATGTGTTTTTAAAAAAAATAATAAAGGAAAAGGGGAGAAGGTTGAGCACTCTTTCCATTTTCTCAAAAGTGTCATTTTTCAATTACTCCAAATTGGGATAAATAGAGAAGAAATGATATGAGTGAATTTTTTAAAAATAAAAAAGATTTCAATAACTTTATTGTTTTATGAAAAAAAGTTTCAAAATAAAAAATGATTTCAATAACCTTATCGTTTTATGAAAAATAATGCTTAAAAAGTACTACTGTAATTTTCAAAATTAGCCATATGCAACTTTTAAATCTTCAACAATTTCATTCGTTAATTATTTTTTGTCAATAACTTTTTTTTTACAATTTTTAAAATTTATGCTTCATTTTAATTTTTCCCTTTTTTTTAATTACTTGAATAAAGAATATAGAGAAACGATGATATACAAGTTTATAATTAATTTTATCTTAATAAAAATATATTTAAATTCTTGGATTTCCTTATTAACATGCAGCATCAGTTGTATGAAAAGATTTGTGATCTAATAACGAAACTATTTTGAGTAGTAAACAAATAATTACCAGCAGGAACTTGTATATTGTGTGATTAAGAAATTTACATTGACGAAAAAGTATAGATGAATACATGGATACTTTTTAATCTAGGCAAAAAATGCACATGAATTCATTGAATTTAAGACAAGATATAAAATTATTTATGTGCATCCTATAAATGAAAATTGGGAGGTAAAGAATATACAAATAACTGCCAAGACAATTAGATCGTTCAAGATACCAAATTAAAAACAGACATGTGACGATACTCGTTTAACTAAGACGTTGCATGCTGAATCTCATATTTTCTCATGATCGGAGTGTCATCTCTGTCATACTCATCATAATCTGTTGTTGAATTAGCTGATGAAATCAAGTGCTGAAATGGATTCGGAGGAGTCGCAGCTTCAGCTCCACCTTCTAAAATCTTTACAACATTCTTCATGGAAGGTCTAGCCTCCGGTAAGTGTTGGATGCACCACAGAGCCACAGTTACCATTGTCTTGGCTTTTTCACCGTCTTTTTCTTCAATTTCACAATTCTCCCAAAGCACCTCCAATTCTCCCTTGTCAAATTTTTCCCACACGTATTCTGGAAACCACTCTAGACTCTTACCTAAAAAGTTCCTCCTCCTCCCAACAATCTCAAACAGCATCACCCCGAAACTATAAACATCGCACTTGTAGCTCACAGGAAATGGCATCCAAGCCTCGGGAGCAGCATAACCAGGAGTTCCTCCGACTCTTGACCTGGTTATGTTTGTGCTGTCCCTATGGCACAGTTTTGCAAGTCCAAAATCCGCAATCTTTGGACAAAAGTTAGAATCAAGCAACACGTTTGCAGGTTTAATATCATAATGGATTATTCTCCTGTTGCTGAAATGATGCAAATACTCAAGCCCTCTGGCTGCCCCTATTGCTATCTCATATAACTTGTCCCACTCAATTTCGTGGTTTTTTTCAAACAATAGCTTGTCAAGCGATCCATTTTCCATGTACTCATAAACTAGAGCTTTGGTCTTTGATTCAAAGCAGAAGCCAAAAAGCCTTACTAGACTTCGATGATTAGTTCTTCCTATGGTGTTGACTTCAGCCATGAATTGCTCCTCAATCCTCTTGTCCATGCCACTGTTGTTGAGTACTTTAACAGCTAGCGGCTGTCCATCAGGAAACTGCCCTTTATAGACTGCTCCGTACCCACCTTCACCCAATTTGGTAGAGTAATTGGAAGTGAAATTTTCAAGCAATTGGGATGAAAACCTGGCTGGTTTTTCTTGGAGAATGTGATCTATGAATCTCTCTATTGTTTGCTTCTCTAATCCTGCTTCCTCGTCCACTGCTGCCTCAACTTGAGGCGCTGGTTGTTTCTGGGAATAAGCATCCAACTTCGGTAACATCTCTAATCCTGCTTCCTCGTCCACTGCTGCCTCAACTTGAGGCGCTGGTTGTCTCTGGTAATAAGCAGCCAACTTCGGCAACATTCTTGCTAACTTCCTTGCCATCTCTGTTTCTTTGTCTTCTTTCTCTTTCTCTTTGTTCCGCTTTCTTTTCTCTTTCTCTTTCGTCCTCCTTCGGCATGATACGCGGTAAAGAATTATAGAAAGACAAGTTACTCCTGAAATTTTGTACAGAGGACATCATTTCTGGTAAGATTCAACCACATCAACATGAAGAAATGCTTAAATTATTGAAAATAAAAAATTGGGACATATATTGCACTTTGAAGTTTAAATATTTCACTAGAATTTCTCACCTCCAACCGTTCCCAAAACAATTATTTCCTGAGTTCCCAAAGAAACTAACATGATCTTTCCTTTATACAAATAGTTTTTCTTTTTGGAAATGACTTGGAGTAGCATTGAAGGATTAATTAGATCAGGAGTAGAGAAGTTATCATCACCGAAGAAAGGTTTTTGATATGCATATATTTTATTCAAGAATGACTTGTGAAGGAGAAATTGCGCCCTCTTCATTTTTCTTGATGATTAAGTTAACTTTACTACTCAAAAAAAAAAGTTAACTTTGATCGACGGCTTAAATTGCTTCAGCCAGCAATCACTATCGCCAGTTATTGTGTTTCCAGGTCAGACCATTTGCCTTTTTCAAGGGCAAGAAGAAAAACAAAATTTGGAAACTTTCTTCAAGAAACAAGATTTCCTACCAGCCCGGTTATTGAAAAACAGACATGATTATCTCATCTCTCCGACGCCAACCAGTTTTTATAGAGTCATGGCTGACGATTTCATGGACAGGGAATCTATTGTAAAATAACCCTTTTCTGTCTTTGATTGTTTGTTCTTTTGCGTAAGATCAAGGTTCTGCATGTTATCAACTTCTAGGATGCATTCATTGTTGGAAAATTCTTTAGTGGCCTATATATATCAATTAATTGTATATTACAGGTTATCTATTTAGTCTACTTAAAATTGATCAAATAAAGTTTAAGTTATTGGACTTTAAAATATCTCAAATTAGTATGGGCTTTGCAATGTGTTGAGATCCAATATTTTATTTTATTTTCATGATGGGCCAAAATAAAATAAAATATACTTCAAGTATAAATAGGTTATGGTCCCCAGTCTAAACATAACATAATTCTCACAACATATCCCATCATTGAGTGAGATACAAATTTTCTTAAAAGCTTAGACGCGGAAGACTCTAACCCCAAGAAATCAATTCCAATGGATTCAGGTATGTTTCCGTATTACTTTTCTTGATAATTAAACATAAAATCTTGGGTATATTTATCTGTATAAATTTCCAATAAATGGTATTAGAGCCTGTTCATGATTGTTCATTGAGAATTAAAAATTTTTGTGTAAAACCTCAGGGCTTTTATTTCTTATAGAACAAGGATTAAAATTATGTGAACAATATTCTGGAATTTTATCTCATGTTTCATGAATTTTATTCTAAAATTCTTTAAATCTCGAAATTAAAATTTAATCAAAACAATAATATTTTATGTGTTTTAATTCAAATTTATTAATGATAATTGTTTTTTGTGACTTATATGGTTGAATCAAAATCACAATTTCAGTATTTTTTTTGTTTTGGTTGAAAGAAATCAAGAAAGGGGTTTAGTTCTTTCATGGAGTTTTTTCTTGAATTTTTCTTAATCAAATTCGTCACAAATTTTGTTGTTTTGATCGGTTTCTTGTCCTGGGTTTTGTAAAATAAAGGTTTAATTCCATGATTAAAGTTTAAATTTGGTGAAAACGGGATAAAAAGTAAAAAAAAAAAAAAAGAAAAAGGAAGAACAGACCCACACGGATCTATTCTACAACTAGCCGAGTCGAGGATGAAGGGGATGACAAGATCCCAGTTTGGGATCTTGTGTCTCACGCACCACCGTCCCATGGCCTTTAGGCCACTAATTTTTCCAGATCATCATATTTCATGATTTCTTATTTTTTGGGCATGTTTTTGGAATTTTATGACACTGTTAGATATTTATTATTTAATATTTATGATAATTTTGGTGTTTTAATATATTATGCACATTTTTTTCTAAAATTTTATTTCATGATAAAATATTTTATGATATTCTGAGTTGATTGATAGTACTCACTTTTCTTGTTAATGTGAATAAATTTATGTACTCTTTATATTTTTTGTATGTGCATAATATGTTAAAAATAAAGTTAAAAATAAACTAAATTAATATAAAATACCACCAAAGTGACCTCTTTTATGTTAATTATTTATTTTGAAAATTAAGGTTGTCATTTAAATTTTTAAATGATTGTGTTTTTAATCCCTGCAGAAAATAATCGACCCCAAAGGAAGATTATTTTTTGGCCGGATTACAAACACAATAAGGTAGTAAATATATGATAAAATTATTTTTAATATGCATGCAATATGTCGGCCCAAAGGAAGGCATATTGTTGGCAAGGATTTGATTATCAATATTTACTAATAAAGTTTAAGAGTACCGCTTACAAATTAAAATTTCTGTCCAAAGACTAAATTTTAATGTTGTACTTGGTATCTTATATGGCACAAAATTATTATTTGTTAATTGTGAGCTTATTATTGTTGTTTTTCTTTTTACAGTTAATGTTTCTTCTATATCTACCAATCTAAATAATATCCGGTGTTATTTGTTAATTGTGAGCTTATTATTGTTGTTTTTCTTTTTACAGTTAATGTTTCTTCTATATCTACCAATCTAAATAATATCCGGTGCTTAACGGCACTAATTTCAAAAAATGGAAGGAGCATGTTACTATTGTGCTTGGGTGTATGGATCTAGACTATGCGATCAGGTTTGATAAACCTCCTGCCCCTGCTGATAATAGTACAGCTACGGAAAGGGCACTTTATGAAAAATGGGAGCGTTCTAGCTGCAGGAGTCTGATGATCATGAAACACTCAATTTTGGATACCATCAGAGGTGCAATGCTTGAGGAAGAAATGCTAAGAGTTTCCTACAACGAATTACAGACAGATTCACTGCAAATGAAAAAGTTGAAACAAGCACCATCCTGTCTAAGCTTGTTTCGATGCGGTATAAGGGTAAAAGAAACATAAAGGAATATATTATGGAAATGTCTAATCTTATAACAAGACTAAAGGCACTAAAGTTAGAGTTGTCTGATGACATTCTCGTGCACTTGGTGTTAATATCTCTTCCTGCACAATTCAGTCTTTTTAAAATAAATTATAACACTCAAAAGGAGAAATGGACTCTTAATTAGCTCTTTACTCAGTGTGTGCAAGAGGAAGAGAGGTTGAAACAAGAGAAGATAGAAAGTGCTCACTTAGCATTTTCTTCCAACGACAATGCTGGCAATAGAAAGAGAAAAAAGAACATAGGAAAAGGCACTGCAAATATTGGAATTTCACAACCTAAGGGGTAACAGAAACAAGATAAGGTAATCAATTGTTTCTTTTGTCGTAAAGGTGGACATGTGAAGAAGGATTGTTCCAAGTGTGCTAAATGGCTTGCCAAAAAGGGTAAACTTCTCAACTTTATTTGTTTTGAAGTTAATTTGGCCTTAGTACCCAATCACACTTGGTGGATAGATATGGGCGCAACTACTCACATAAGTGTGACTATGCAGGGTTGTCTAAGGAGCAGAAAGCCAACTATGCTGAAAGATTCATCTATATAGGAAATGGCGAAAGAGCTACTGTTGAGGCTATTTGTTTATTTAGATTAAAGTTAGAATCTGGTTGCTATTTAGATTTGAAAGAGACTTTTTATGTACCGTCATTTAGACGAAATTTAATTTCTATTTCTTATTTGGACAAATCGTGATATTCTTGTTCATTTGGAAATGGAAAATTTTGTCTTTTTTAATATTCAAATCTTATTAGCACAGGTTCTTTGGTTGATAATCTATATAAATTAGATATTCATGCCTTACACATTAATGAATCCTTGCATATAAATAATTATGGTACAAAGCGCAAATTAATTAATGAGAATTCTTCCAAGTTATGGCACAAGCGTTTAGCACATATTTTTGAACAAAGAATAAAGAGGCTTGTGTTAGAAGGAATTCTCAATTCCCTTGATTTTTTAGATTTCAAAATCTGTGTTGAGTGTATTAAGGGAAAACAAACAAATATCAAGAAAACTGGTGCTAACAGGAGTTTAAACGTCTTGGATTTAATTCATACTGACATTTGCGGTCCATTCCCTACAGCTTCTTGGAATGGTCAATAGTATTTTATTACTATCATTGACAATTATTCTCGTTATGGGTACCTATACTTGATTCATAAGAAGTCTCAGCCATTAGACGTTTTCAAAACCTATAAAGCTGAAGTTGAAAATCAACTTGGTAGGAAAATTAAAGCCGTTAAAACTGACCGTAACAGTGAATATTACAGTAGATACGACGGATCAGGTGAACAACATCCAGGCCCTTTTACAAAGTATTTAGTAGAATGTGGCATCGTTCCTCAATACACCATGCTAGGAACTCCAAGTCAAAATGGTGTAGCTAAGAGATGAAATCGGACCTTAAAGGATATGGTTAGAAGTATAATTAGTCATTCTTCTTTGCAAGAGTCACTTTGGGAAGAAGTCTTAAAGATTAAAGTGTACATTTTTAATTGGGTTCAAAGCAAAGCAGTAACTAAAACCCTATATGAATTATGGACAGGAAAGAAGCCAAGTATTAGGCATTTACATATTCGGGGTTGTCCAACTGAGGCTAGGCCATACAAGCCTAACGATAGAAAATTAAGCTGCTACTTTGTTGGATACTCAAAAAGATTGAGGGGTTTCAAGTTTTATAATCCCTCAAATAGATCCTTTTTTGAAATGGGGAATGCAAAGTTTATTGAGGATGTTGAATATGATGAGGGTGCCAAACTCAGGAACTTTGTCTTTAAGGAAGAACATGTTACAGTTCTTGCAGTTGCAATTGATAATGATCAGACAATTATGTCTGACATTGTTCAAGATGCAAATCCGGACTATAAAGACACTTGGGTTACATCCTACTCATATTGAAGAGCAATAACAACCTCAATTGGAAGTGCCATTAAGGAGATCCTCAAGAGAGAGGACATCGGCGATTCCAAATGACTATATCATTTATCTCCAAGAACAAGAGTTTGATATATGACTAGAAGATGATCTAAAATCTTTTAGTGAAGCCAAACAAAGTGTTCACTCTCATAAATGGATTGAGGGCATGAAAGATGAGATGAAATCAATAGAGGACAATGATGTTTGGGATCTTGTTGAATTGCCTAAAAGAGCAAAATTGATTGGCCGTAAATGGATTTTCAAAACCAAGAGGGATTCGAAAGGCAATATCGAAAGATATAAAGCACGTTGCCAAAGGTTTCATTCAAAAGGAAGGCATTGATTATAAAGAGACTCTCTCTCTCTTTTCATAGAAAGACTCTTTTAGAATCATTATGGCACTTGTAGCTCATTATGATTTGGAGCTACATTAGATGAATGTAAAGACAGCATTTCTCAAGGGTGACATTGAAGAAACAATTTATATGGAGTGTCATAACGTCTAGGTCGATGAACCTAACCGCTAGACTTTAAAATTCAAGGAGTCGCCACCAACCATTCAAACCTAAGGTGTGATTGGTCACCTATTCTTGTCTAAGGATAAGGCATGGTCTACGTTCAAAGAATCTAGGGTTCGGGAGTACGGTTACGTGTGGGGAAGGATTAGCACCCCCACAACGCCCATTCAAAAATGGTACCACTTAGTTTTAAGTTTAGTCTAAATTTGCCTTTATGTTTGTATTAGTTTAGATAATTAAATATTGGGAAAGTTTCTAAGACTATTCCATCAATCTGGCTCAAATCTTAAAAACTCCCCTCACCTCAAGATGTTCAAGGAGTACCAATCGACTTTCTTGAACTCCATCGTCGGATTGATTGAGTATGTTACGGAATTCTTATCTTTAAATATTTTCTAATCTTATTCTTCTTATTGTGTTGTTTTAATTCTATTATTTTATATTTTTAAAAATAAACATGACATATGGGTTATTGACAATTCTTCTTAAGTATCCCATCAATCTGGCTCAACCGAAGAAGAATCCTCTCACCTAGAAATTCCAAGGAGTACCAATTGACTTTCTTAGAATTTCATCATCGGCATATGTCACATTTACTTCTTTTATTATCATCCCATTACCTTATTATGGTATTATTTTATATTTCTTTATTCTCGATTCGTTATTTTATTTTATTTCATTATATCTTTAAAGTGAACATGAATTATGTTTTCTTGAAAATTCTCCTCAAGTATTCCATCAATCTGGCTCAACTCAAGAAGAATCTTCTCACCTAGAAAATCCAAGGAGTACCAATTGACTTTCTTGGAGTTTCATCTTCGGCATAATCCATATTCATCTTTGATAACTAATTTTGTTATCTCCTTATTCAATCTTTATTCCATTTATTCTTATTTGCATTTTTTCTAATTTAATTTATTTTATTATTTTATTTATCTAATATCTATCATACTAAACATACAAAATATAAAATATATCATACAAATTAAACTAAACAAATCATATCAACATACAAATTATTTATTCAATATGTATTAATCAAATATTATCAAAGTAATTAAATCATGCAACATTAGTATTTTAATATACAAATTATTAATCCGATATTAATTAACTATCAAACCCTCCTATTAAATTATTGACCAATTAATATAATAAAACAAAAACTTACCTGGGCAATAGCCTCACCTCTTGTTGGCTTTTTTTCTTTTCCTTTATATTCCCTTTTCCACGTGTTCTCTTGCTATAGCTCTTCTTTAATATTTCCAAAGTGGCGTGCCTCAAGCATTTTTACAAAGCTTTCTTATTTTCTTGCAACAATCATCAAGAGCAACAAAAACGGAGGCTGTGCAAACATCTACGTGATGGGTCGGCAACTTGCAGTAGCTATGCGGTTACTGGGCTCGCAACAGTGGTGCAAGAGGCAGGCAGAAAAATGAGCTGATAGAACAGCAGCGGCGGTGATCGGGTTGAGTCCTTGATTTCCCCCAGAGTTCTCTTTTTATAATAAAAAACTTATTTGAGTCCTAATACAACTCTACCTATTCTATTAATTATCTCCTATTTTTAACATTTTATCTATTTCTTATATTAATCCTAATCTAACTCTATCAAATTTAATATTAATCCAGATAATTATCCTAAAAAATCTAATTATCCTATCCTAAAATTAATTTTATTTTTATTTCTTTTTATCTTTTCTCTTTTTTTTATTATTCCTAAATCCTATTTTAATTTTAATTTTTTAATTAATATTAATTCTAAATCTAAAAATTCTAATTTAATTCTAGCTTAATTCTAAATTGTTAAATTAAAATACAATGTCACTCAACCCAATTAATTATTTATACAAATCAAGACCCCGGACAAAATAAGGTGTCTACAGCTGCCCCTCTTTGTGCATTTGCTGTGAAATAATAATTGCACAAAGACATAGACACGTATTTTGTCTGACTTCTCCTTTTTTTTTTAATTTTTTTTTCAAAAAGCTCCCTCTAAACAGAAAGGCAGTCAAACTTTAAAATCTTGTCTAAAAAGCTCCCCCTAAACAGGCAGGCAGTCAAACTTTAAAATCTTGTCCAAAAGCTCCTCCTAAACAGGCAGGCAGTCAAACTTTAAAATCTTGTCCAAAAGCTCCTCCTAAACAGGTAGGCAGTCAAACTTTAAAAATCTTGTCCAAAAAGCTCCCCCTAAACAGGCAGGCAGTCAAACTTTAAAATCTTGTCCAAAATGCTCCTCCTAAACAGGCAGGCAGTCAAACTTTAAAATCTTATCCAAAATGCTCCTCCTAAACAGGCAGGCAGTCAAACTTTAAAATCTTGAAAATTTTAGGAAACTCCTCTAAAACTTTTCTTGTCAAAATTTGGAATCTTAGGAAACTCCTCTAAAATTCCTTTTCTTATCCAATTTTGAAATTTTGGGAAACCCCTCCAAATTTTTTTTTTTGAAATTTTAGGAAACCCCTCTAAAATTTCTTTACTTGTCAAATTTTGAATTTTAGGAAACCCCTCTAAAATTCTTTTCCATGTCAAATTTTAAAATTTTGGGAAACTCCTCCAAAACATTTTTTTGTCAAATTTTGAATTTTAGGAAACCCCTCTAAAACTCGTTTTCTTGTCAAAATATGAAATCTTAGGAAACCCCTCCAAGACTTCTTTCCTTGTCTAATTTTGAAATTTTAGGAAACCCCTCTAAAATTTCTTTACTTGTCAAATTTTGAATTTTAGGAAACCCCTCTAAAATTCTTTTCCTTGTCAAATTTTAAAATTTTGGGAAACCCCTCCAAAACTTTTTTCTTGTCAAATTTTGAATTTTAGGAAACTCCTCTAAAACTCCTTTTCTTGTCAAAATATGAAATCTTGGGAAACCCCTCCAAGACTTCTTTTCTTGTCTGATTTTGAAATTTTAGGAAACCCCTCTAAAATTTCTTTACTTGTCAAATTTTGAATTTCAGGAAACCCCTCTAAAATTCCTTTCTTTGTCAAATTTTAAAATTTTGGGAAACCCCTCCAAAAAATTTTTTTTTTCTTGTCAAATTTTGAATTTTAGGAAACTCCTCTAAAACTCCTTTTCTTGTCAAAATATGAAATCTTGGGAAACCCCTCCAAAACTTCTTTTTTGTCCAATTTCAGAGATTTTATGCAATTTATCCTACTCAAGCAATTGCAATTTATCCTCTCCATGTAATGCCATTCATGCAATTTATCCTATTCATGTAATATCATTCATGCAATCTATTCTATTCATGTAATGTCATTCATGCAATCTTACTCACACAATCTATTCTGTTCATGTAGTGTTTTCTTTGAAAAGTATTTCAACTTCAATTGTGGCAATAACAAGGTTTTTCTTTATCAATCCATCTCATGCATTCTTCTCTTTTCATTTGTCATCTTGTCCTTATATTTCCTATTTCTTTCCTCATTTTCCTTCTTTCATTTTTTCTCTCCCAATGAAGCTCTTATCTTCATGCCCTCTTTAGCTTATCTTATCCCTTGTCTCTTCTTCTTTACTATCCTTCCTATCTGGTCATTCATTTGCTCATTAAAATCTTCATTCACTCTTCTTTATTCATTGGTTTTTCTTGATTTCCAATTTTCATTCATTCACAAGTTTCCTTTTCTTTCATTTTCCTAAATAATATAGGAGTCTTTCACATATTTTGCCAAGCAAACATTCATTATCATTCTAATTTCAAGATCAATGCAACACAATTTCTCAATCCCTCAAGGTAAGGATATAGCAAAGAAATGATAGGCGAAATGAAGAGAGTGATATTATTCAACATTTGGAAAGATTTAACAAGAAATTGTCAGGCTTAAAAGGAAAGTAGGCTTGAATGAAAAGTGAGAATTTTTAGGATTAGGTAATAGTATCCAAATAATAACAATTCAAACAATTCTGATCAATGAATACAAAATTCCCTTCAAAGGTCCACCTTATCTGATCATGTTGAGTTCATTAAAATATCCTCTTGCCCCTGTATCATTGACATCCAGTTTTTCTGGTATCTAAGCTGCCTTTTCAGGTTTTCAACTTAGACGCACTCTATTGATCCAAACCGCCCTATTTGAGTTTTCGATCTAAATCTTCCTTTCATTTTTTTCTCTTTTTCTTCTTTTTTTTTCTTTTCTTCTTTTTCATTTTCATTTCTTTCTTTTTTTATTTTTTTTATTCATTTCTCTTCATTTTCAACTTCATTGTCCTTAATGAAGCTCCTCTTGTCTGTTCTCCATTCTGATTCATGCCCCAACATCAGATATTTCTTCACCCAATTTAATGCTCACATGGATCCAAGAGAGTCTTTGGAATCCCACTTCTTCCATCTAGACGAAATCTTTTGCTTATCTTAATCTGCTTGCCCTAATTCCATCCAAAGGATTATCATCTCATAGTGTAAGTATGCCTTTATTCAACACATGATTCTTCAATAGGAGTACTCATATTTGATCAAAATGGACTTTTAAGGCACGTAATGTAGGCTCAGGTGAGGGTTTATGAAAGAAAGGATAATATAGGCCCAAAATAAGTGTTTCAGGGTTCATCAAACCAAGAATCATTTTTCATGAATCATTTAGGCCTTTTGCCTTTTGCCCCATTTGCTTTTTCTCTCCTTTTTTATTCTAATGTAACTAGGGTTTTCACTTTCTTGATTCAAACCCTCTTTCCTTCTTCATTCGTTTTTCTTTTGTTCTTTTTTTTCCACAAAATTTTTTTTTCACTTTGCCCCACTAATCCTTCATTTTCCATTCTCTTTGCCCCCTAGTGTAGAGGGTGATTCTTGGTGGGTTATATATAAAAAAGAATATAATAGGCTCAAAAGGGGTAATCAATGGATAATTTTACTCACACTTGAAAGGTAGTGAAAGAAGGCCATTTCTCATCTCATTACAAGTACTCTCATTAAAGGTCATCTATTGAACAAAGACAAACTCATTAGAATTTCATGTAGAGATTCACCTTTACTCGTAACATTCTATAGGTGAAGATTTTAGACAAATATCTTCTATTCTCTTCTTGCTTGAACAATCTTGGCAAATTGGAAACCCATTCAACCAACCAAAGCAACTCTTTCAGAATTGAATTTTATACTCATTGCCATCATCATTATCATGTTCATTATTTGGATACTTTTAAGCTTGGTAACAATGTAGAGAATATGGGTATTGGTGTTTGGCATTAAAGAACAAGATTGGAATGAGGAATTAAGAAATATGCATCACATTAATCCTTTATTGAAAATGAAAACTGGCCCAATACATAAAAGAATTCTTAATGCCTTTTGGGCTTAGGCACTCCTATATTACCTAAGAAATTGAAATGTCCTAAGATGAATGAAATTAGAAACAAAGAAACAACCATAATCTTCAAGTTAGTGAATCAATCAATATCATCCAGTTTCTTCTATAGCATCAACCGCTACCCTTTGTGTGATCTGGTAGAAGATTATCATTCACATTTGGATCATTCTTTGTTCCAAAACTCAAAATTCTAGCATTGACAAGTGCTTGGACTTTCCTCTTCAAGCCCATATAATTCTCAATAGAGTGTCCAACATTGTCATTATGATAGGCACACTTTGCATTAGGATCATACCACTTTGGGTAAGGAGGTTTCAAGGGTTCTATATAAATAGGGGCAATAAGATGACCTTCCACCAACTTTGGGAATAGCTCAGCATATGTCATGGGTATAGGGTCTATGGTAACATTTCGGCTAAGTCGGGTGTTCCTTTGGTCATTAGGTGGGAAAGTGAGGTTTGTTAAGGCTGTAGGAGTTTGTCGAGGGAAAACAGGTTTATATGTGTTTTGGGGATGAGTTTGTGGGTAAGATGGGGAATAGGCGTAATTCACTGAAGGTGGGTAAGGGGTATAAAGGCGGCGTGAATTATTTGAGACAGCTTGTGCATCTCCTTCCTTCTTCGAGAATCCACCCTTCCTACTATCATTCACTGGTGCTTCGATCTTACCACTCTTGATGGCATTCTCAATGGCTTCACCGGTTAACACCATGTCTGCAAAGTTCTTAGTTACACTGCTAAGCATACGCTCATAATAAGGAGCCTTGAGAGTATTCAAAAAGAACATGGTGATTTCCTTCTCAGTCAAGGGAGGTTGAATTAGTGATGCCAGGTCTCTCCATCGTTGGGCATATTCTTTGAAGCTCTCATCTTTCTTCTTTTCCATACCTTGGAGAGATAAGCGGTCAGGAGCTACATCGAACACATGTTTGTATTGAGCTATAAAAGCTCTTGCCAACTCAGACCAAGAAGAAATTTTGCTCCTTTCCAATTGGTTGTACCACTTAGCGGTTGACCCAGTCAAGCTGTCTTGAAAAAAATGAATTAATAGCTTGTCATCCCATGCATATGCCGCCATCTTTCTACAATACATGGTGAGATGATCTTTTGGGCACGATCTTCCATTGAACTTTTCAAATTCAGGCACCTTGAATTTTGGTGGAAGCACAACACCACGTACCAAACACAACCTTTCGGCATCAACGGGTCCAAAATAGTCAACTCCTTCCACAGCACTTAGTCTTTCTTCTATCAAGCTCAACTGAGTTTTAGTACCACTCTATTCTTCTTTATGCTTTAACTTTTCTAACTCTGTGGGATCATCTAGATTTGGCACTTCCACTGGGTTTTGAACTTGTATCTGTAGAGGTGTTGGAGCATTGACAGTACTTCCTTCAGGAACAAAAATAGGGTTGTCTCGCATGCTTTGTTGAGCTTCTTGGATAGACTCCTCTTGATTACCCATCTTCTCCTTTCCTTTAATCATGGCTTTTAGCAACTAGGTAATTTCACTCAATTGCCCCCTTATCTCTGCATTTTCCCTTTCCAACTTTTCTATCCTAATATTTTGATCCTCTTCCATTATGCGTGCTTGATACCTTGTATGATATCTGTGGAGGGCAGATCGTCTAGTGGATGCAATTTTGATACCTTGTACCACAATTTAGTTGAAATTATTTTCAATGTGATGATATGTTTATGCACAAAAATGAATGCACATGGAATGCCATTAGGTCTAGCAATCTCTCCTAACAATTAAAAGTGTGTTCATTCTCATGATAAGACAGGTGCAAACTTACATGAATGATATGTTATGTGATGCAAAATCAAACACAACTATGCATGACTTAATGATACAGACAAATTCTTTTTTTTTGTTTTTTACTTTTTTATTTTGAAGAATGGAAGAAAGAAAAACTATATTTTTTGAATTTTTTTTTTAAAAACAATGTACAAAAGAGGAAGTAAAACTTATTCCTTCATGTGTCCTATCTTAGGTTTGAGTCTACACTCCAATCTAATATGGTTCCACCCTAAGGCTAAGCCTTATGTTTCATTACATGCTAGGTTTGGATAATTCAAGGTCTAAAGGTTCCCAAATTGTTCCTCACTATCATCCACACAGGACTAGTAAGGCACCCAATCCTCACCCATTATAGGTTACAAACGAAAGGTTCAATTTGAGTGGGAGTATTTCGCTAGCCTATGTGGAGGTTATCACCTCACGAAAGCGTAGTTACCTTACTCCCTCCTAAAAAAGGAAGAGCCCGGGTTGAGGGCTTATGCAAATGCAAGTGTTGTGTGTGTTGAAGGAATGAATTAACATTTTATTATACATTTTCCAAATACTTCTAGGCAAACTTAGACTAATCTTCAAACTAATCTTTGGCCTGACTCTCTAAAGTCCCCAGCGGAGTCGCCAAACTGTCATAACGTCTAGGTCGATGAACCTAACCGCCAGACTTTAAAATTCAAGGAGTCGCCACCAACCATTCAAACCTAAGGTGTGATTGGTCACCTATTCTTGTCTAAGGATAAGGCATGGTCTACGTTCAAAGAATCTAGGGTTCGGGAGTACGGTTACGTGTGGGGAAGGATTAGCACCCCCACAACGCCCATTCTAAAATGGTACCACTTAGTTTTAAGTTTAGTCTAAATTTGCCTTTATGTTTGTATTAGTTTAGATAATTAAATATTGGGAAAGTTTCTAAGACTATTCCATCAATCTGGCTCAAATCTTAAAAACTCCCCTCACCTCAAGATGTTCAAGGAGTACCAATCGACTTTCTTGAACTCCATCGTCGGATTGATTGAGTATGTTACGGAATTCTTATCTTTAAATATTTTCTAATCTTATTCTTCTTATTGTGTTGTTTTAATTCTATTATTTTATATTTTTAAAAATAAACATGACATATGGGTTATTGACAATTCTTCTTAAGTATCCCATCAATCTGGCTCAACCGAAGAAGAATCCTCTCACCTAGAAATTCCAAGGAGTACCAATTGACTTTCTTAGAATTTCATCATCGGCATATGTCACATTTACTTCTTTTATTATCATCCCATTACCTTATTATGGTATTATTTTATATTTCTTTATTCTCGATTCGTTATTTTATTTTATTTCATTATATCTTTAAAGTGAACATGAATTATGTTTTCTTGAAAATTCTCCTCAAGTATTCCATCAATCTGGCTCAACTCAAGAAGAATCTTCTCACCTAGAAAATCCAAGGAGTACCAATTGACTTTCTTGGAGTTTCATCTTCGGCATAATCCATATTCATCTTTGATAACTAATTTTGTTATCTCCTTATTCAATCTTTATTCCATTTATTCTTATTTGCATTTTTTCTAATTTAATTTATTTTATTATTTTATTTATCTAATATCTATCATACTAAACATACAAAATATAAAATATATCATACAAATTAAACTAAACAAATCATATCAACATACAAATTATTTATTCAATATGTATTAATCAAATATTATCAAAGTAATTAAATCATGCAACATTAGTATTTTAATATACAAATTATTAATCCGATATTAATTAACTATCAAACCCTCCTATTAAATTATTAACCAATTAATATAATAAAACAAAAACTTACCTGGGCAATAGCCTCACCTCTTGTTGGCTTTTTTTCTTTTCCTTTATATTCCCTTTTCCACGTGTTCTCTTGCTATAGCTCTTCTTTAATATTTCCAAAGTGGCGTGCCTCAAGCATTTTTACAAAGCTTTCTTATTTTCTTGCAACAATCATCAAGAGCAACAAAAACGGAGGCTGTGTAAACATCTACGTGATGGGTCGGCAACTTGCAGTAGCTATGCGGTGACTGGGCTCGCAACAGTGGTGCAAGAGGCAGGCAGAAAAATGAGCTGATAGAACAGCAGCGGCGGTGATCGGGTTGAGTCCTTGATTTCCCCCAGAGTTCTCTTTTTATAATAAAAAACTTATTTGAGTCCTAATACAACTCTACCTATTCTATTAATTATCTCCTATTTTTAACATTTTATCTATTTCTTATATTAATCCTAATCTAACTCTATCAAATTTAATATTAATCCAGATAATTATCCTAAAAAATCTAATTATCCTATCCTAAAATTAATTTTATTTTTATTTCTTTTTATCTTTTCTCTTTTTTTTATTATTCCTAAATCCTATTTTAATTTTAATTTTTTAATTAATATTAATTCTAAATCTAAAAATTATAATTTAATTCTAGCTTAATTCTAAATTGTTAAATTAAAATACAATGTCACTCAACTCAATTAATTATTTATACAAATCAAGACCCCGGACAAAATAAGGTGTCTACATGGAGCAACAAAAAAATTTCGTGTCGGATGAATCGAAACATTTGGTGTGCAAATTAAAGAAATCCATTTATGGTTTAAAGCAAGCATCCCATCAATGGTATCGAAAATTTGATCAAGTGATCACTTTTTTTGGTTTTAAGGAGAACACTGTTGATCAATGTATTTATAACAAGATCAGTGGGAGCAAGTTTATTCTTCTGGTGTTATATGTCGATGACATCCTGCTAGCATGTAGCGATATATGCTTATTGCATGAAACTAAGAGATTTCTTTCAAATAAAATTGAGATGAAAGATCTTGGGAATACATCTTTTGTGTTAGGCATACAGATCCATCGAGATTGTTCTCGAGGAATACTTGGCTTATCACAAAAGGCTTATATCGATAAGGTACTTAGTAGATTTGACATGAAAAATTGTGCATCAGGAGACACCCCCCATTGCTAAGGGTGATTTATTTAGTTTGCTTCAATGCCTAAGAAATAATGTTGAAAAGGAAGAGATGCAGAAGATTCATTATGCTTCAGTTATGCTTCAGTAGTAGGGAGTCTCATGTAAGCTCAAGTTTGTACGCATCCGGATATTGTGTACATAGTTGGTATGCTTGGCCGATATTTAAGTAACCCTGGAATGGATCATTGGAAAGCAATAAAGAGGGTTATGAGATATCTACAAAGAACTAAAGATTACATGCTCACATATCGGAGGTCAGATCATGTAGAGATCGTTGGATATTCAGACTCCGATTTTGCTAGTTGCCTTGATAGCAGAAGATCCACTTCTGGTTATGTTTTCATATTAGCTGGAGGAGCTATATCTTGGAAGAGTGTAAAGCAGTCACTCATAGCTTCTTCCACCATAAAAGTAGAGTTTATAGCTTGCTATGAGGCATCGAACCAGGCAATATGGTTGCAGAATTTAATCACTGGGCTATGCATTGTCGATGGTATTGAGAGGCCATTGAAGATTTATTGTGATAATAAAGTCACCGAATTATACTCTAAAAATAACAGAAGCTCGTCGAAGTTAAAGCATATTGACATCAAGTTTCTTGTTGTTAAGGAGAGAGTTCTGAGTCTTCAGATATCTATTGAATATATCAATATGAACTCTATGATTGTGGATCCACTTACCAATGGTGTACCACCCAAGGTGTTTCATGAGCATGTAACTCGTATAGGTGTGGTTCACTTTGATGATATGCTTGTATAGTGGGAGTTTGTTTCATTTATATTCATTTATTATTGAGATATTTTTCTGATCAGAATAAAGTATTGTTATTATTACTGAAACTCTGAAATAAAGTATTATTCTTTCAAATTGCAGTTGAGCATAAAGTTTTGAAAGTAGGACTAGTTGGAAATAAACATGTTTAAGGGATCACGTTGCATGTAATTTTCATGCTACACATCCATACTTGACCTATGTCGTTGATTATATTAATATATGTGACCATTGATGGGTCTAGTTATAGAAAATATGTAACGAAGATCGCTTTGATCTTATGTTAGTATAATTAATGGACCAGATTGTTTAGAGATGTTGCTTTGTGAAGATAGCAAGTTTAAAGCTCTTAAAGTTATTTTAAAATGTACAATTATCAGGTGACATATGTGGCCTAAAAGGGAGATTGTTGGGAAATTCTTTAATGGGCTTGCATATATCAATTAATTGTACATTACAGGCTATCTATTTAGTCCATTTAAAAGTGATAAAATAAAGTTTAAGTTATTAGACTTTAGAACATCTCAAATTAGTATGGGCTTTGCAATGTGTAAAGACCCAATATTTTATTTTCATGATGGGCCAAAATAAAATAAAATATACTTCAAGTATAAATAGGTTATGGTCCCCAGTCTAAACATAACATAATTCCACAACATATTCCATCATTGAGTGAGATACAGATTCTCTCAAAAGTTTAGACATGGAAGACTCTAACTCCAAGAAATCAATTCCAATGGATTCAGGTATGCTTCCGTATTACTTTTCTTGATGATTAAACATGAGATCCTAGGTATATTTATCTATATGAATTTCCTACATTCATATCTAAACGTTTATGTGATGATTTTTCAATTTTCTAGTTTCTGGTTGTATGAGGTTTGCTTTGAAAGTTTTCCTCTTTCCTGGTTTTCCTCCTTCCTCTTTCCTCTTTCCAGTTTCCTCTTTCTTATCTAAAAGTTTTCCTCTTTCCTCTTTCCAGTTTCTGGTTGTAGACTTTTGACAAAGAAAATGCCATGTTTTCCAGGCTCTTCCAGAACATTTTGCTTCTAAGTACATGTATTCATTTTGTTATCCATGCAAATGTGAACTCAGTAGTTATCACTTTGGTTCATTCCAAGAGAAATTAAAGTGGGATGATGGGCTTCTATATTTAATGGATGGTTGGAGAACTTTTTTTGATGCCCATTGTTTGCAATACGGTGATATTCTAGTTTTTTATATATGAATCATGGCATATGCTTTGATGTAAGCATCTATTCACGAAAAGCTTCCATCTTGACTACAAATGAAATACAAAAATAGAAAGATCTGATTTTGTCTAAGTAATTTTTAAATAAAAAATAAAATAAAGAAATAAGTAAAATATTTGATCAAACCTTCTAATCCTAACCCTAACTTAGCCTTAAAATCTAGCCCCAAACCCTATTTCCTTTCCCATGCAAACCCCTTCAAGACCGTACATACCATGCAAAATTACTTATCACTAAACCTTTTCAAAGCCAACATAACTTTGACCAAGGGGATTTGTTGTCATAAAAAAATAATATGAGTAAAGGCAATAATCAAGAAGTGAAATAAAGTTTGGACATTAGCTACCAGAAATAACCAATAAAATAAAAAGGAAATAAATCAAAAAAGTCAAAACAAAAATGAATAAAAATCCTATTGATAGCCATGATCATAAGACCAATATTAAAATTCTGATCTCTTTCCTAAGTAATGATAAGTATAAAAAAGAGAAAGAGATCAGGAATGATTTGGGAGGAGAAGGGAAGAAGAAAAAAGACAGCCATTGTCACAACTGCGAATATCATGCTCTTAGTAAATAAATTAATGTATTAACAAAAGCAATTAGAACCAATTATTTGTTTGAAATAATTCATTTGAATGAGTGGAAATTTTGGGGGATTAAATGAATAATGTGATTATTATGATTTTTATATCTAGATGATGGAAGTCAAGTAAGTAGAAGAAAACAAATTGAATTAGAGTTATAAAAATTTGTTTAGGAGTTATAAAAGAATATAATTGAATAAATCATAGGGATTAATTAAGTGAATAAGGTGGATTGGTGACTTTAGGAAGCATGTTTGGAAAAATGGGAATGAAGGATGGAAGGTTTAAATGATTAGATTTCTACTTGAATATGTAGCAAGAAAATAAGAGACCAATTGGCATTCATTTGTTTATAAATTGAGATTGAGGAATCCGATTGATGGACTGTAAAATTTGTTGGAAGTTAACTCAAAAATCTTTCCAACCATATAAATCCCACTTCCTAATTCATTAGAAATCAATACTTATGAATTTTTGAGTTTACCCTATGAGCAAGGGATTCTGTTAGCCAATCTCTTGGTAAAGAGTTTGTGTGGGTTTTAGAAGGAATCCTCGATTGAGGTGATTTAAAATTTGTTTAAAAGCTAACTCGAAGACCGTTTCAACCATATATGATTTATACTCTAGTTCCTTATGGATCAATACCAGAAAAATTCGAAAGTCACACCATGTGCAAGAATTTTAGATAGCGAGCATTCTGCAAAGAGTCGAGCATAATTTTTGATAAGGAACTTCGATTAAGGTGATTCCAAATCTGTTAGAAAGGTAACTTAAATACCTTTCCAACCATGTAAGATTCGTATTTTAATTCATTGTGGATCAATACCCATAAATTTCTAAAGTCACATCAAATGCAATAATTTCAAAAATAAGCAATCGATAAAGAATCGAATATAATTTTTTTATAAAACTCTTATTGAAGTAATTCAAATTTTCTTGAGAAGCTAACTCAAATAATTTTTCAACCATATATGATTCATATTTTAATTTATTGTGGATTGATCTTGGTGAATTTTCAAAGTTTGGTTGTAAGTGTAGTAAATTAAGAAGAAAGTGAGCAAGATGAGTATTATAAGAATTTTATGAATTGAATTTAACAGAATTGTGGAGAATGGAGGTAATGAGGATTAAATATACATAAAGAATAAATTAGGAGGATATACATGGGATTGGTGATATATATTAATTAAATAAGAAATATGTATAAATATATATATATATATATATATATATATATATATATATATATATATATATACACACACACACACATACATACAAGAACCAAATACATGTATTATATATAAACTAAATAAATAAAAGGAATATATATATGTATAAAGTAAAAGTATTACATATATAAATATATATATTGAACAATACTAAATATATTATATAAATATATAAATGAAATGCATAATGAAATATATATTGAAAGTCAAAGATATACATTAAAAAAAATATACATGAACTGTAATGTGAGTGTGGTTTGGTGGGAATTTTCCCACCAAACCCACACTAGCACCCTATGTAATATACACACACACACACACACACACACACACACACACACACACACATATATGTATATATATAAACACAAAGTAAGGATCAAAAGTGACACCATAGAGAGAGAGAGAGCAAATAAAAGGAAAGAAAAGAAATTTGGTGTAGGTGTGAGAACCCTATTTTCCCAATTCTCAATATATGTTAAAGAGTGTAGAAATCGAAAAGCAATAATTGATCGTTAAGATTTCTAAATAAAAGGTCTGTTTGGTGAAGATCGGAAAAGTACCTAATGTGGACCCCACAAGGACTTTTACTGTCCAAATTGAAATGAGACCTTAGAGTAAGGATATTTACATGAAATATTGAGATAGCAAGAATTTGCATCTCGAAATTTCTTCATTTGCGTATGTTTTGAAAAGCATGCTATAATTTCAAAAATAATGATTAAGTCCATAGGCCCAGAAAACTTTCGTAAATAACAGTTAACCTAAATTAATTTAAGACCAACTAACATTCATAAGTGAATCCTCGTGTGAAGAAGTCTTATGCTATTCCAACCCGTAGGTTGAATCACACGAAAATATTGAAAATAACACGAATGAGCAATCAAGAATATTTTGGTAATTTCACCAAAATGTTCTATCAAACCCCAATAAAAGTCAATGTTTTTTGCTGAATTATGTCAAATAGATATATTTGGCATTGAAATGAAAATAGATTGAAGTTAAACTAAATATTTAATTGAATACTGAAATAGTGGGGATATAATGGGAATTTTAAAATTTTTTAGATGGCAAAATGGTAATTTGGCTTATTAGATATTTTTAAAGCCTTAAAATCTCATCTTCTTCATTCATGGTCGGCCATCATTGTTGGAGGAGTGAGAGAGTTTAGTTTTAGAGAGAGAAAGTCATAGTATACAAGCTCTAAATAGAAAAATACATTAAAGGAAAGTTGTTGTACTCGATGAAAGTTGTTGTACTCGATGAGCTCTATTACATACCTTTAAACCAGCCTTTGGAAAGGCCATTTGATGGGTGAATCTTTCCTTGAAGTTTCAGCCAAGCTTAAGGTAAGAAAGAGAAAATTTGATGATTCAATTGGATATTTGTGATAGTTTTGAGTTTGTAGAGCATGAATATGAAATCTGATCTGAAAAATTGTGTTTGAATTGACCTTTATACCTCTGAAACAAATGGACATCTAGGCTTGCTCATTGAGGATCGGAGCTAAGGAGATTGCTATCTCGTAATAGCGACTATTTGGTAAGGGATATGTATAAAGGAACTAAGGGTATCGTGTTTACATTGAATTGTAACTAAATTGTGGTATATTGGATTATGATTGGTTATGTATAAGGGTTTAAAAATGAGTTTTTAACTCCTAGGTAGTATTCTGTCTAAAAGCAACCGACTGCCCAAGGGGAGCAATTGATTACCCAGACACAGAATTTGGATATTTTCATCATAATCGACTTAGACAGTCAACTGCCTTAAAGACCAATTGACTGCCCAAACTAAAATTGATCAAAACCAATTAACTGCCTTAAAGACTAGTCAACTGCTTTTTACCCAAAAACTTACTGTCTAAAAAACAGTCGATTGCCATGTAGGCCAATTGATTGCATTTTATCTAGAAGCTTTCTATCTGAAAACCATCGACTGCCCTTTTTACAATAAGATTTTAAATATTGAGAATTTTAATATGGAAAATTGAAGAAATGCATGGTTTTGGCTTAGGAAAGTGTTAGGTAAAGTAATGATTTAAATAAGTTAAAGTATTCAAAAGGTGATTATTTAAGTGAACCTTAAGGCTTATAGATGAGAATGAAATCAACACTGTTTTGGAAAGGATTTTTTATGTTCTCAATCCTTTTCATAAAATCTAAAAGTTTTAGAATTGTTATTATATGTAAATAAAACATTTTGAAACACTATTTATTGAATTGAGAATATTTTATACTGTAACACTTTTATTGCATGTGCTTTCTATCGACCCTATATGGTATTTACGTGCAAGTATACATGGTCATGCAAGTAATATAGGATTTGAGTTCCGAATTATCATCCCACAAGGATTAATTAAGTTGTTTTAGCTAAGCATTAAAATTGATTATCCTAGATTTATTCAAGCAATATGTAATTTTCAAATTATAAACTACTAAAAATTAATAAAAATAAAACTTAAAATAAAATGCCAATAAAATTTAATGAACTTGAGAATTAAAACTCAATAAAAAATAAAATTAAAATAAAACAAAATTAAGTCATAAAATAAAAAATAAAATAAAATTACTTAAAACTGAAATTTTAATTGTTTAAACTAAATCTAACTAAAATCCTAATTAAAAACTTTCTTTCATATATATATAATATATATATATATATATATATATATATATATATATATATATATATATATATATATATCTAACTAAAATGAGCTAAACTTAATAGAAAAAATATAAACAACTAAACTAATAACCTATTTAAGCTATTAAACTAATTAATATAGTGCAACATTAACTAATAAAACTGTACATGAATTAGGCTGCCAACTAGTGAGGAATCAATGCCACGTCTTGTTTTCCCCTTCCTTGTCATGTCCTACCTATGAGCCAATGCACACAGCAGCTGAAGCCACGCACATCCTTACTTCCTGGTAAGTTTTCAGCCAACCTTTCCACGCTTCTAGGCACTGCCAGGATCAGCTGCCCAAGCCACACGTCTCCAGCTCTGCTCTGTTGAATTCCGCTCTTCACGCCAGTGAGCAACAGCCAGGATCTAAGCAGCAGCTGTAGCATACTTAACAGCTGCTAAGTAACAATATCAGAAGCAGAGCAGAGAAGTAAAGAACTTAAGCTTCGAACCAGAAAAATAATCAAATAGGTTGTAAACCTTGAATGCAGAAAAAGAAAGAAATAACGCAGTGAAAAGATTTTAAATCGAAACGTGAATTTTTAACAAGAACATGAAGAAACTAAAACAGAAATTAGTAAAACATATAAGCATTAAAGTAATTAATTGAAACAGAGCATCAAAAGAACGAGAAGAGAAACTGTAATTTCATTGAATCTAAACTTAAAACAATTTGTAGTTTAATGTAAAACTTGACTGCTTGAATTGAAACTAAATAAACAAAAAATAAAATAAAAATAAAACCAAAACTAAAGAATGAAACAGAAAACATGGCAAGAACGTTGGAGAAGCTTTGGCCACTGTCACTAACCGCCTCCTCTCGCATCACCCTTGTTGCACCAATACAGCAACTAATGAACTGCTCCTAATACAAAATGAAAACAGCAAAGAAAAAAATGGCAGCAACTGTTTTGAACAAGGAAAAGAAGCGGTGAAGATAAGCTGTTGTCACTGCTAGCCTCGTCCACCCTCTAAACCGAAACTAAGGCAGGTTTATAGTTGTTCCTAAACTAAAGAAAATGTACAAAGAAAAATGCAGAACAACAATGAAGAAAACGTAGCAAATTGGGAAGACTTGAGCTGCTGTCACCAGCCAATCTTCCACACCTTTTCATCTGAGTGCTCTTTTCTTGTTATGGGAGGGCTTCTCCTAAAATCTTGGGCTGCATGCTTCACTTAAGCTTCCTTTCCTTTTGGGCAGACACTCAAGTAAATTATGGTTGGATGGGGTTACCGGGTTTTGAGATGGGCTTATAGGTTTAATTTAAAATGTTTAGAAGGGCTTTAAAAATGGGCTTGGCTTATACATGAGTTATAAAGGGTTTCATGTGGGCTTGTGTATATATGTTAAGATAAGATTTAATGGTTTCTACAAAGGCTTAGAAATTTAAGTAAGTGGATCAAGGGCTAATGGTTGTTAAATGGAAAAGGGTGTATGTTTAAGGTTCAAATAAATGTTTTTCTTGAAGATAATAGGAAAAGATAATAGAAATAGGGTTTAGAGTTTAGAGAAGGCTAAGCTTATGAATGTTAGGGGTTAAACACCAAATCTAACCATTTTTCTTTGATTTTCTTGCCATTTTCTCAATTTCCTTATTATTCTTAAATTTCCTACACATGAAGATAGTTTAATTAAATTGGGCAAAAATACATTAAAATTTCAAAATTCAATAAAACTTTATGCAATAAAATACTCTAAAAAGTGTATATTTTAGAGACTTATCACTTTCTAAATGCAACTGTCACTGATTTTATGTACTTACAGACTGACATGAGATAAGTTTTGATTGAACATCATTTAACATGAAGTGTTCAAACTGGTTTATAAAATATTATCAAAAGTTTTAAACATTTGAGTGAAAGGAATGTTTTGAATGTGTTAGATTGGCCGACTCTGTTTTACTAAGAATTTTGATTGTTTGATTGAAGTTAAAGTTTTGATTTTTTTATTCAAGTTAATGTTTTGAGTATCTGACTAAAATAAGTGTTTTGGATATTGTGATCTAACTAAAAAGGGTTTTACCGACATTGTTTTATTGGAAATGGTTATTTTCCAACTAAAATTCATGATTTGAATGTTTTAGATTTGATCGAACGTAGTAAAAGAAATGTACCAATTTCTGAATAGATGATTTTGAAATGAAGCTTAGTTCCCAAAAGTTTATATTTCAACAATACGATTGAGTTAGCAGATTTGAGGTGGCAAATCCCTGGCCAACCTAAGCACTCCCAGGCCTAACAATAAAAACGCACGTTCTATATTATGTTTTTGTAAAAATAAAGGATATTTTAATGTTTTTATGAGAACCAAGTAAATGTTTTGAGACTGTTGGCTCCTCGTATCATGCTTATTGTATTGTTTGCTATAAGACTTTGAGCAAGTCTATAGCCACCCCTCTGTCACTTGTTTAGTGGTATTGTGGGGTGTATTATTAGTTATTGACCATGAGCAAGTCTTCAGCATTCCTCAAGATTGTCATTGGCTCTATGACACTAGATGGACATCACTATGACTATGGCCATTTGTCTTATTGTTACTGTTTACTTGCTTTTGGGATATTGAAATCGCATTGTTCTATTGGGATATTGCTAGATCTCTACTAAACTGTCACAGTATTGTTTAATGAATTGTTTACTAAACGGTATGGAAACTTGTGAGATTCCCAATTTCTTCTCTCTATGTAAGTTATTTTTGGAATTAGAATAATTAAATTTAAAGATAGTAAATGAATTTCTTATAAATTGGTGTTATAGGAGATAAGTGGATCGTGAGTCCATTGAGAATTCCAAGACCTAAAGGGATATGGACCTCACAATAATGATTTTGGAGTGAAACATGGCAATGATAAGTACTCACACCTTGAATCCTTTTATTAGTGCATGCATTGGGAAACGTGCCAAAAGTTGTGCAAAATTACGATTTTGCCTTTAACTTGGGAAAGTACTATCGAATATAGCCATTGATAAATTTTGACACATTGAAAATGATTGATGAACCCGCGTGTGATGACGTTTCATTCAATTTCAAATTGTAGGCCGAATCACGCGAAAATACCTTAAAAGATTAATTAGGTTTATATTAGTAATTTTTTTTTGGTCGAAACCCCCCGGTTTTCACCTTCGGTGACTATTCCGGAGTCGGGAGAAGCAGAGCATGGTTAGGCTTGTCCCCCTCCCAACACTGGTACTCCATACACAAGTCAGGATTCGAACCCTGACCTTGCTTAAGGGACGAGGGCCGCTTGCCACCCACGCCAACCAGTTGTTGGTGGTTTATATTAGTAATTTCATAAGTATAGCTAGTCCCACCAAATTTGACTATATTAAAATATAATAAGTGCTGAAAATATTAATTGAAATAATAAATTAATTTAAAGCATGAATATCTTGAATTTAATATATGAACATTAATAATAAAGTGTAGGATACTATTAAAATAGTCAACTATCCCTACATTAGTCAACTTAATATTAAAATATTTGGATTCCATATTTTCTTCTAGGTTGTTGGCCATTCACCCATTTTCTCATCTCTTTTACATTTTGTGTAAGAAATGGTCAAGAATTGTGAAAATTAAATACATAAACGTAGGAAAAAGCAAGAGTAATGATTACCTAATATTTTATTTTATCACCTTAAGACATTTTTCCTTAAAACATGGAGATATCTTGACCACATTTACTCATCTTGCCGGCCACATTTACCACTCCTTAAACAATGTCGACGGGTAAGAAAGAAAGAAAGAAGAAATGGGAAGAATAAAAAAAATGGTAAGTGATGGAAGTGTACTGACTAAACAAGCATGTTACCCTATTCACACTAATATTTTAGTCACCTAAAACACATGATGTTTTCCTTATTTTACTTCCAATTGTTGGCCACTCTCCATGCTCCCAATATATGCTATGGTTGGAGAAGAAAGAAAACAAGAAAAATTGAGTGAATATATTAATGCAAGTGGCATGTACCTTGTAATTAAAAATTATAGATATCTCTCTTGACTTTTCTCACCTAATGGCTGGCCATTTCCTCACTCATTGAGAAAACCCAAAACTGTGCACTTCATCTCTTCTCCTCCATCTATGCCACTTTCACCATTAAAAATAAAGCTCTTCCAAGCTTAAGTATGCACACCTTGAGAAAACCTTATCAAAACCAGGTTAAATCAAAAACTTCCTAAAGACAAAGTTGTTCATCTCAAGGAGCTTAACAACATATCTTGAGATCAAATCTAGAGGAGGCCATTAACTTGGTGAAAAAGCTCTTGGAAGTTTTGGCCACTAGGTAAGCTTAAGGTTTAAAATTTTGTTTTGATTTTTCCTAAATATATGTGACTATTCTAGGGTAGATAAACATGTGTATGGTGTTGGATTGATGAAGAACACTTAGAAACTTGCCTATAGGGTTTTAGCCTTAAGGATTCATGGACATATGTTTCATGGCTTAACATCTAAGTTGTGTGGAAATGTTGTTGGAATTGTAAGAAGCGTGAATACAGTAATTTTAAAGCATGAATCTTTGTGTTATGTGTGAAGAGATATTCGGCCACTTAGAGAATTCAATAGGAGAAGCTTAATTTGATTAAATCCTAAGTTATACTAGTGTAAGGACTATGAAAACAAGGTTAGGGTGCTTATATGGCAAAAGTAAGAATGGGTTGTGTAGAGGTGTTTTCAGCCAAGAAGAGAGGAGGGGTTTATCAAGCTTAATTTAATTAAAAAATGATTCTAAAATAATATAAAAATAAATATAAGATTGTCGGTGAAGTCAGAATCGAAAACGAAGTTGAATTGGCAGTAGTTGTAATTTTGACGTAAGGGCAAAATAAATCGAAATTAAAGTTGAATTGGGGAAAATGGAAGATCCATAGGGCTTATAAATATTCAGTGGTACTAATTTTGGGAATTTAATTATTTTACTACTTTTCTGCAATCCGGGAGTGAATTGGAGGCTGGTTGGTGATACGCACGTGCCATCGAAATCTTATTACAAGACTGATGAAACGAAGTGCATGCGATTGTTAGGTAAGGGATATATATATATATATATATATATATATATATATATATATATTTATATATATAAGGAACATAGGGGATACTAAATGATTTTAAAATCAATTGCTTTGGGTTTATAAACCGAGTTTGCCTTGCAGGAGGTTTTAAGAAAATTATATTGTTATGTTGCTAAATTTTCGTAAAACTATTAGTTTTCACGAATTAGGCTAAAATTACACAACGCTTTAAAAATAGCAATTTTCTAGGACATTTTGTCTTGGAAAATATTCATTTGCATGATTTTAAAATATTTATAAATTTTATCCGAAGTTTTGATTTTTTGGCTTATAAAATATTTACGAATAATTATAAATTATCTACTTTTAAAAGAACATATATTTACTTATTTGTGAATTTCTATGAAGCTTGAAAATACTATTTTGAATTTCAGATTTCCACTCTGAATTTCAATTTTGTGTAATTTAGAAATGTTGGTTTTCCTATGAATTGCCTTTTTAGATATGAGTTTATGAAACGTGATTTTAGCTTTACTTGATCATGGGCTGATTATAAAGTGACCAATGAATGCAATTGATATTTTGAGTTTCATTTTTGTGTGTGTATATATCCAACAGTATGAATTACACATGTTGGCAATTCATAAAATCACATAATTGTAGACATGGCTATCAATGTGTATCATTGGACAAGAAAATTTTCATGCAAAGAAGTTCTCATTGAACTTACGAGGAGATAATTCCCAATTTAGTAGTATTTTATAAAAGTTATAAATCCCAAACAAGTTAACACATGCTTTTATTTGTTATATTTTCACAAGGAGATTGTGAACTTGAAATTTATTGATCTAGGTGGTGTACAATGACAACTATTTATTATAGGAAACCCTAACTGTCTTGTGGCAATTGGTGAAAGGAAATAGATAATTTATTCTAGATATATGTCAAACTAAACTTTAGCCTTTGTAGTTAGCTATCTGGCCAAATTTAAAGAACCTGATAACTTGTAGAAAATGATCTGGCTTGTTCTACTCAACTGCTGCTTTTTTATAGAAGGCATAGGGGTGATTTTTGCTTCTAATAGTGATGCATAAAGCATGCCTAGGCATCTCTTTTGCCCCCAATCATAACCCTTTGTTTCACTGATGGCAAAAGCTTTATTATGGAAAGAAGTGCAAAGTTTTTTATTGTCGGGTACTTGGTCTCAAATATCACTATTTGTTTACTTAACAACATCATGAAGTTTAACTACTAAGTTTTGTAGATAATTTAATGCTGAAGCACGAAACAATATGTTATTATCTCAAAGTGTATCACATTTTTGTTTCCTCTGTTTCCTTTTCTTCATTACTTAGTTGTTTGATGTTCATTTTCATACAATTAACATATGCAACTGTTTCCAGAAAATGTTTTCTATTTATTCTAACTACTTGTCCTCCATCTTGGAATAGGTTCTCTTTTTGTAATTCCTTATCAAGCTCCCAATTTGAAAAAGCTTGGTCTTTTATAGGTAATGCCACAAGTTCTGCTTCCATGCAGAAAGATGAAATCCTTTACTTTTTTTTTTCATCTAGTTCCTTCATCAAGAATATCAGTTACTCAGATGATTTTTTACAAACGGGAATTTTTAATGCGAATACATTTAGTGTTAAATTTTTAGTTTTGAATTATTTGAATACTAACTTTGTATAACACTAACAATTAATGTTGAATGAATTATTTCAATTTTATTTTTTGTAAAAATAGATTTATGATCTTTTTTAAAGATTTTAATTACAATAAAGAATTTAAAGGAAGATGATATAAATAATCACACCTTCGCCTTGATAATTTGTGGTTTATTGTTTTATTTTGAGGTCACACTTACATGTATTAATTTTAATGGTAGAATTGCCTATTTATAAATTATTTAACTTACAAGAATGTGTTGACTAAAAAAATTACTAGAATGTGATGCGATATTCAATTTTAGGGACCAGGTGGTTGTATGGTTTAAATAAGCTAATATATTTAACAAAATAATCCTACAATTACCTCTATTCTGTTGGTTAATCATTAGATTTTAGAATCCATGTGCTCACGGATTGTTTGTTTTCCATACGAAGGATCAGTAAAGATTGAATATTTGGTAAGGATAGTAGATTTAATGAACTATTCTCATGTTTTATGTTGTGCACTATTTATTTAGGGTGTTGAGTTGTTTTCTTTAGATAATTACAAAGTGTCATATATAAGCTTTTAAAGAACTGTTGTTGTAGCAATATGTGGGATTATCACTGCAGCTTTTGACTTGCTAAATTATGTTTCTGTTGTAGAGTTTGAGAAGTTGAACCCTCTACATTTTGTTATGGTTCTAGTTTATGGCGGTTTTGTTGTCTCTGATTCATATGCAATCTTGATGGTTAGCATTCTTAATGGAATTTTGATTGCTTGATTTAACTATAGGCTTAGGAACTGCATGACCTTTTATTTTCCTGAATTAAAGGGTTCAATTTGCTATGGCCTTCATGTTATCTTGCTTTCTGTTAAGACTTGCTTTGACTTTGTTGTTTGAGATAATTTTACTCGGTGTCCATTGTTCATTTGAGCTGAAATTGTTGTTGCTCTTGGTTAGTATTTGGAAGAAGAATTTTTTCAAAGAACTCTCTTACCAGCTGATCCCCAGCAAAAAGCTTTGAATCTTTAGGTTTCTTGGTTGGCTTCTATTTCAATTGGAAGTATCTGTTGAAATTTTGATGACTTTCTTGTGCTACTTTACTGACTACTTTATCATGCCACAGGTTGCCAGCATTATCAGCTCTAGCATACTGCCTTTTTATATGCTGTCATTTCTGGCTTATTATGTTTTATATAATTCATTATTGCTGATTTATTTATTCTTTAATACAATGTGTTACCTTTCATTTCTTTTCGATATATCTTGAGGAAAAGGTTGGGCCACATAGCGACTTCTATTTGCTCAAACTAATATAGAAAAAGGCTTCCTTGGTAAGTGTTTCTATTCATGAGATTAATTTCTCCATTTATTTATTTTCCTTTCTATGGTTCTTAATGTTTTCATCTATCCAATTTTTAATATTGTAATGTAGTACCTTGACGATTTAACTTTCAGTAGGGTATGTGTGGTTATGTATGCTCTTGAAGCCACAGTATCATATTTATATACATGCAAAACATTAGCTTATTTGCGTGATTTATTTGCCCTTGTTTTGCAGCTCTGGAAAAGTTGCTGAAAGATTTTGTTAGCAAATATGCCAATAGAGAAGAAGTATGCGTGGTACATTTTAGCTTTTTCTCTATACTTTTAGTTGTTTGAGTCTATGCATATTGATTATGCATCTGGTGGAAACTTGGTTTAGTTAGATTGGTGCCTCAATTGAAGGATTTATTACCATTCTATATATAGAAACAAGTGACAGAATATGTGAAATCTCCATGAAATTAGTCCATCAAGACAAAATGGAAGTCAATCACCTATACTTCTTTTATATCTCTCTCACGTATTTCTTTTATCCAGTCTAGTAAATATTTCTTGTTTACTCTTAGGGGTCCATGATCATTTGGCTTTAGTTTTGATTTTTTATTTTTGAACTGTCATTCTATCCGTTCATTTTATTCCTTTATCAACAATTTGGGTTTTACCATTTGCAGGCAAATGTATATATGGCACCTCAGATTGTGTCGCTACAGATCAAATTTAAGATTGACATAGTAAAATAGTCTTTCTCTTTATCCTCATCTTTAATATTTTTTTCTTAAGTTACGATTTTTTCTTAAAAGTTATGGACATGATGATGATGGTGTTATGATTTATCACATTTAAATATATTTTCTTATGTTAGATTGATCTTCTTGGAGTAAGAAATTCTTTTTTGCATTATTTGTATGGTGCTTTTTAGTTACTGTCATATTGACATGGTCTTGCGATAATTGGTGGAATATAGTTCTCATCCTCTTTTAGTAGTATTTTATTGTTTTACCTTTTAAATTATGTAATATATTGTACTTATCATTTGTTAATAATTGTTTATTGCAGTTTCAAGTGACACAAACTCACTATTGAAACAATTACCCTCAACACAATAATTGGATTGAGAGTTACAATACAAGCTTGTACTGGCTATTTTCTAGATTTGGTATATTTTGTTTCAAACTTTCAAATTTATTATGTGGTCATCATTTTTTATTTAAATTTTTGAATATTAGACAACTTGGATTGTATTGGTTTTACTTTATTTTAAATAATATTATTTTTATGCGATTTAGATTGACATTATTGAAGGGTATTAATTACATTTGAGATCAAATGCGAATGTTTAAACAATTATTTATTTTGCAATATTATTTAAACTGGATTTTACATGAAGAATATTATTTTTATTTGATTATTTGAGAAAATATAATTATAATTTATAAATAAAGAAACTTGACGTATAATATTATGACATAAAATATTTCGTCACCATGGTAAAATCAAAATATTGTGGCATTAAAATAATTTATTTGTGATGTAATTATAGAACATTTTAAGTAGGTATGCATGACAATTTAAATTTATTTTCTTGACAATTATAATTTCGTCACTTAAAATTAATTATATTTGGTGACATATTTTAATTATTATATTTGACAATAATTTATGTCACTTAAAGCGTGACGATTTCATATTCCGTCACTTAAAATTAAATTTGTAATTATCTTTAGTGACATTTGACCATTTTCTATGACATTATCGTAATAGTATAGGTGATGATAAATTATCACTGATGATTTGACGATTTGATATTTCGTCACAAAAACTTTAAATTTTAATTATTTTTAGTGACGTTTGGAAGGTTTTTATGACGTTATTATACTATCATAGATGACGAAAATTTATGTCACTTATAGTATGACGATTTAATATTTCATCACTAATATATAAAATTTTATAACATCTTTTGTGATGATATTGATATTTGGTGACAAATTTTTATACTAATTTATGATACAATTGGATGTCACAAAAGAGTAATCATTAGGTGACGTTTTAGATTATCGTCACGTTAAAGTCATGCATAGGTGACGAAATGTGAAATCCCCAATTTTCTGTAATTTTCCCATACTTGTACAGTTTTCCAACATGGATTAATGGAATAAATGGGAATTTCTGAAATTATATATGATGCATGGGACATAAAGGGAATTAAGGCAATTGATTGTCAAACAATCAAAGGTCAAACAATCAAAGGTCAAAAAGTCAAAGGAGGTGGTCAATGGCTGAGATGATGAGCATGCATTAATGGGCATTAAATGAACTAACATGACTCATCATCATCATCTCTTGCACCCCACGACACCAGCCCATCTTCCTCTCCCTCTCGTTGCTTCCATATTTTCCTCTAAGTGTTCAAATTCTCACCTTGACAAACCACCATTTCAGGCCATCAATTCGTTAAGCTTCTCTAAAGAAAAACGATCCCAGTCGATAGCTTAATCTATGCCTGTAATATGAGAGAGTGAATCCAAGTGAATAAGGAGATCTAGAAATCCAAAGAATTGGTGAATTGCAAAGGTAAGGGAGTTAGATGGTTTTATGTTGATATTTTGATGGTTTGGGATTGTATAAAGTTGATATAGTAGGTTTATTGAGGTTTAAATTGTCATGGTGTTTACAGCTTGAAGAAGTGAAAAAGGACAAGTGTAGATTGGCTACCAAGCTTGTGGATTTATCTCAATTGAGGTAAGAAATTTATGTAACGGACGTAGGGTGACTATGTCCGCATGTTTTTAACTACTTTAACTGTTTTGGAGAGAAACAACAGCTGCTTTAAGTGAAGGAAAAAGGGGCAATTTGGGTCCTACTCCTAGTACCAATTAGGCTAGGAGCAGCCGACTGCCTTAAGTAGCAGCCGACTGCCTAGAGACATCTAAAACGCCGTTTTTCGAAAACCGACTCAAACCAGTCGACTGCCAAGGGAGCCAGTCGATTGCTATTTTCCAGAAACCACTCTGTTTCAAACCAGTCGACTGCCAGGGGGAGCCAGTCGACTGCTATCTTTCCAGAAGCATTCTGTTTCAAAACCAGCCGACTGCCAAGGGGGCCAGTCGACTGCTAATTCTCGAGAAACATTTTGTTTCAAAACCAGTCGATTGCCATTTGGGGCCAGTCGACTGCCCTATTTGTATTTTGAAAAAATATAATAATTGAATTTCAAAAAAAGAAAGAAATTCAATAAGGCAAAACATGGGGTAGCAGTCGACTGCCATATATGACCAGTCGACTGCCTATTTGAAAGAAAGGTTTTGAGAACCTGTTTTAAGAAAGAATATTCATACTTGTTTAAAACCTATATGAATAAGGTTTTGGAGACTATGAATCTCTCAAAAGAGCATGCACATTATTTGTTACTTGTATTTGACTGAGGAGCTCTAGTCCAGCCCTCAGACCCGCAGTACGGCACCTGACTAGTGAAACTGTGGGCTATAGACAATGGCCATGAGTCTCTTATTTGATTCGGCTTTGGGGAGGATCCCTGGCCCATACGTGGGTACGCCATTTATTTGATATCTCTCAAGATTATCCCTTACGGGATATATTTGCGGTATCCTCATGAGATCTTCATATTGGATTATCCCTTATGGGATATATTTGCTGTATCCATTATCTCTTTGGATTATCCCTTACGGGATATATTTGCGGTATCCATGATGAGAAATTACTTGGTGCATGATTCTGTTGGATATAAATTGTCTCCCATCTATTTGAAAATAATTATATTTGCCTACTTGATTTCACGTGATTTGAGATCCGTGGAAATGATTTTACATGACATTATAGAGCCAAGCAGAAAAACTGCATATAGTGATATAGTACGCTCTTTTACATGAGTTTCTTACTGAGCATAAACTCACTCTTTTACAATTATTTTTCATACAGATTACTTGAAGTAATTCCGCTCCGGATAAAGGAGCATCTTTTGGGATTTTTGAGATACCTTCGAGGCACGCTTCCTATTTATCCTTTGAAGGTATATTTAGCCGGCCGTTACTTCGGCTAATGTACAGTACAATGCTACAGTTTTGTATATGTTGGGGATTAGGGTGTATAAATATTTGAGATCCTGATGTATATGGCACATGTTTATAAATGAAAAATTTTATGCATGTGAAAATGAATATTATACTCTGATAGAAATGCCTAAAGCATAAGAGTAAGGAAGATTGACATCGGATAAACTAGTCAATTTATTTGTTATTTGAGTTAAAAGTTAGTTGTTATTTGGTTAGTGACGAGGACGTCACACGAAATTATGAGATTGTCATGTTTGACCTTTAGCGACGGCGCAAAGGTGACGTTCGTCGTGACGATAAAATTTTCATCACGAAAATCTATTTGTGACGAAAAATTAAAATTTTGTGACGTTATTTCATACGTCACAAATTGCCAAATTTGTTGTAGTGTAGAACGTTCAAACATTCAAACTACTGTGTGACCCTAATCCAATCCACATCAATACTTTGACTTTTGACCTATGTGACCCTGATCTAGTTCACAGCGAGCCTAGATGACACTTAATCAGTGCTCACTGCGGACCCCTTTTGGACTTTGGCCATATGTCTATCCGACTTGCACTTTACCTTTTGTGAGAATATCCAGACTGCATGATTGTTACTTAGTCATTAATATGTCTCCATTGCTTAGTATGTGTATGTTAATATGTGTGTATATATATTTTTATATGAATTTTGAACTCTTTGCTATTTGAATTTTCGAAATCGTAATGGTTTATTTCGGGCATTCATGATTTGAATTGAAATCGTGACAATCATATTATCTGATTTGTGTTTTGAATATGATTACTTTATCAGAATCAAATGATTTATTTTCTGATGCATTACATTAACATGATTTGACTTTCTAAATCACATTAATTCCTTCTTTGATTAAATTCCTTTGATATTATCTATAGCTTAAGTGTTAGGAAAAGGACAAGTGAGATGTTTTAACACATCCTTTCTTACCAACCCTAAATTTCTAACGAGCTATAGAGGAAAACTCCTTCTGAATTCCAATTACGAACTTTCTTTTAAAATTCCATATTTAATATATGTTTTAGAAACTTACATATAGTTTTACTGTATCTACCTCTTTATATGTATTTATTACTAGGCTTTATAAGCTCACCCCCTCTTCTCCCTTCCAGATTATTTGCAATAGACGTTCCTGTACGAGGGGATCTGACACGTCCTTTGAGGTTTTTATACTGCCCTTGAAGATATATGACGTACAATTATTTAGTTTGTATTCAGACTTGTACTACAGTACTTATATAGATGGGGATGTAATTAATGGGAGTACATATTACATTTATAGTTTGTAATTAATACATGCTAATTTAATGGATATGGTTTTATTAGGTAATATAATTTTATATGAGATTGCATGCTTAATTAGAATGATCTAAACTGGGACCATGATTATTAATGGATATTGATTTAGCTAAAGTAAATTTAGCTTTCTAACAAATTCGAGACACTACGCACAGCCCAATCAAGTAAATGAAAAAAAAATTTTGGTTCGTATTTTGGGAAAAAGGTACGTTATAAAAGTGTTTATCGAACTATTTACCGAAATGATTTATGAACTATTATAGTACTGCTTACTAAACTGTTTATTGATCGATTACTGAACTGTTTACCGAACCGTTTACTAAAGTGGCTATCAAATTGTTTATTGAACCATTATTGACTAATTGCAGAATTTTTTATTGACTATATACTAAATTGATCACTAAACTGTTTACTGAATCATTACCAATTGGTTACTAGATTGTCTACTGATTTTCTGAACTACCTATTGAACTGTTTATTGATTTTCTATTAAATTGTTTTACTGAACTACTTACTGAATCGTTTATTGATTATATACTAAACTATTTTACTGAATTGCTTACTAAAACGTTTGCTGATTGTTTGAACTACTTACTGAATCATTTATTGACTGTTCATCGATTTGTTTAACAAACTGTTCACTGATCATTTTCTGAAATGTTTTACTAAGTGATTTACCGAATGATTTACTAAACGTTTTATTGAATAATTTACTGAGTGGGTTACTAAACATCTTATCGAAATGTTTACTAAGTGAATTGCTGAACGTTTTACTGAACTAATTATAGAAACTATACACTGAATTAATTATTGAATGTTTACTGGATGGATGCACGTATATATCATTGTTTTCTACCAAATTTATATTATAAATGATTTAATAACGATCGTTTACTATATAGTATCACCACCAAAGGATTGACAGGTTTGACACTAAAAGGATACACATGAATCCCTTCTCTGTAAAGTTTTCATAAATTCCCTATAGTTGGATTTAGGGACCAATATAAGTGAGATACTCTAAAGCATCCTTCTGTACTCAGTCTAGTACTCCTAATCGATTAGAGTATCATTTCTGATAGAGTGCCCAAACACTATTTTTAATATTGATTATAAGTTTATGAATATGTTTTCGACATGCACATATAGGCGTGTATGTTATCAGTTCTTTTATCTATATTTTTAACTGGGCATATGCTCACCCCTTCAACTTTATGGATTTATTTGGGGTAATAGCCGATTGTTAAGGAAAGGTTATGAGCAAATTCCTACGAGGCTTCAATATGGTACCTTGGATGTATGATTATATAGTTTACTTTATTGTATTCAGACTTTATTATATGGTACATTAAAGTGTAAAAGGCTGTAAACGAAAAAGACTGAATGTCAAAGATAGCCCGTGACATTGGATATTTATAAAGTTTGATATGGGAACATAGATAAAAGTAATGCACACTGTAACTGACTGTATTAGGACCAATCTGAATTGTTAGATATTAATTTAGCTAAGTGAATTTTAGCTTACTGTTAGAGTGAGGACACTGAGCACAGTCCAACTGACTGAGTAAAAATAGAAAAAGTCAATTCTGAATTTCAAGAATCAAAGTATTATAGTAGGAAAGAGAGAGAGAGAGAGAGCTGAGAGTGAGGCTAAACTAAAAGGATTTTCGAAGAGAAGAAAACGCAAGGCAGAGGTTTGTGATTTGGGGGCTCTTAATGCTATAAATGGCTCTGGAAATAATGGCTTTTAAAAGGCTAAAATGGAGTTAAGCTATGTAGTTTCAATGTAAAATGGGTCAAATAAAATTAGTAAGTTTAGGTATATTTTTATGAAAATTTTTTATAAAATTTATTTAATTAATTTTGAGTATTTTGTGAAATGTTTGAATGTGTAGAGAAAGCATGAGAGGCGTAATTTGACATTTAGTGAGGCTTGGAGCTCGTCAAAGTGTTAAGTTTTGATGCTAGGTAAGATATTTATATAAGTTGGAATTTGATTTTTATTGTACAAGAATGAATGGGTTTGTGACACTATGAAATGTCGTTAGAAATGTTAGAACGTTGTGATATATTATTCGATTTTGATTATTATATAGTCAAAAAATCATTGAGATATTGATTTAATATGCTTGTCATTTAGTGGATAACGGTAGAAATTAATGGAATGTTGAGAATTGAATTAAAACGTTTGTTAGAAAGTTTAAATGATGTTTGATTTTATGCTTATTGTGGGAATTGTGACAATATGATTATGGGATGAATTGATATTGATAAAGTATCGATATAATATAGATAAACTGGTGTGAAAATATGTATATAAATTGTTGGAATACTGTATATTGTCAATGGAGCTTTTTTTTTTTTGTAATTGTTGGGATATGCAAGAGTATTAAATTTAAGTTGTTAAAGGGGACAATTTGAGAGCATTGTGGTAATGTGATTTAAAAAAATGGTTTGAATTTTGAAATGCATTAGAGAAAATGTGAAATAATGTTAAAATGTATTGGACTTTATTGGGAACTGGAAGATACATTGAGACTTAATAATTTTGGAAATACGAATTAAGGTACCTTGTGAAAGTAAAATGAGTACTATGAGTTGTATAATTAGTGATAAGGGGCTGTGTAAATTGTCTATTTGTGTCATTATGATATTAGTATGTTGAGAAAGGATATGTGATCTAAACAAATTATGATTTGCGATCATAGGAATATTGTTGGACTCTGATGAGATGATTTTAATGTCTTGTAAGGCATTATGGAAAGATAGTAAATTAACATGTGAAATGCAAAAATGGACCATGGTAGATAGATTTCTAAGGTAATGTGAATCTTAATGGTAGACTAGTGATTTTAATGTCCTATAGAATATTATTATTATGGTGATAGCAAATTGATAAATTGATGTTGGAATAACAATGAAATGTTGTTGGAATATTGTGGATGGATGATAGATTATTTTTCAACAAATGTTCGATGGTGTTATGGCATGCTCGTATTCACGAAGACAATGTTGGAAATGGATTATTTGATATGTGAAACAATGAGAAAGAGAATAATATGCTTATGGTATGACAATAAATTGATGAGATGTTTGAATTATATTGGTATTGTGATTGAATGGATTTATTAAGTAAAATTATGTCAAAATCAAAAGGATGGCATGGAGGAATTAGGGTAACATGGATATGACATTGAGCTCAATAAAGTTACCCTGTTTATGCGGTTTTTAAGAAGAAATGACCCAATATGGCACTAGACTTGTAGGCATCACTAGGCTAAAATGATATTGCATTGATGCATTTCATGGACACTATGTTATACTATTTTAACTTAGGTCTTAAATTTATATCGCCTTTAAGCATACCTTGTTTATGACTTGAGTTTTTGAAAAAATACATTCATTTAATGCTTATACGAATATTTAATTGTTTAATTGTTTTGAAGGAAATATTACATGGTATACATGTTTGTATTTATATACAAAAAAAATGATCTTAAAGCAATGTATCATACACTTTATGCAATGTTTATAAGAAAATTTAAAGGTTTAAATATTTTATGAGACTATACCTAAGAGAGTTAAACTCAATAAAATATAGTAAAAATCCCTAATTGAAAATTTCTCATTTGGTAAAGATGATTGTCTGACAAAGTCGTGGATAGGATTTAGTCACACTTGATTAATGGGGTTGAGAGACATAAGGTCTATAGTCACAGATAGTGCTCTAATTGGTTTTCAGGTGATAATGACATGATTTTCACTACTAACTATAGTGATTTAAGTCTTTATTGACAGAGTATTAAGGATCTAAACTAGTTTCAACCCGATATGATATGCTGTCTAGAGTATGATTTTATTTGATATAAACTCTAGACTTAACACAATTTTTAAAGTATTGAGCTATGTTTTGAGATTGTATATGTTTTAAACATACCATAAAAGATGAATATCAGATATGTTTTAAAATCATACATGTTTTAAACATGCTTTAAAAGTATACATGATATGATTAGCAAATTATACATGCATTAGTCATACCTTAAAAGTAAACACAAGCTGATTGAGATTTTACACGCCTTAAACATGTTTTAAAAGTGTGTATATATATATATATATATATATATATATATATATATAGTATGATGTCTAAGACTATATATGTTTCATATATGATTATATGCCAAATGTTACATGATTTGAAATGATAGCCTTTTTATACAATAAAACCTGCATAAATTTGCATACTAAATTATGACATAATGATATGTTATTTACATAAAGGATGTCTTGATTTTATACTGTACATGAATATGAGATGTATATGAAGAAATGTCATGACTTTTATAGTAAATGTAATCATATTTCTCCATATTAAAAGTAATATGATTCAATACAGTATAGAGCATACTTTCTAGATGACAAGTGACATGATTTCATATTACGTCTAAACATGATTTTTATATAAGATGTAATATGACATGAGATTGATATGAGCGTGAATTAATACCATATGATGTCGGAGTTATGTATGATTCATTGTTGTATGACATATTGTGGAATAATAACAAGAGGATTGAAAAATGATTGAATTGTCATGATCAAAGGTTAATGTGATAAACAGGTGCTAGGACGAGTATAATAAGGTACTTCAAATTACCCTTCCTTTGATATCCTAAAACCCTTGCCCACTTAAAATTCTTTAGGGCATGATCAGAGATGTTTTTGATAAATGATTTCAAAGAGAATTTGATATTAGAATCTTTACGTAAAGGTTTCATGCATTTGCACTAGAATGGTATAACTTTAATTCTATACTTATATAAATGACTTGCTAATTTATTGCTCATTAAACATTGTTTAACCTTTTTTCAAATTGAGCATGAAGTTGGGAGCATATCTCGTAGCTATCCAAAATAGTCACAGGCTTAAAGCATCGCCCCAACTCTTAAGGCGATTTCAAATGATTGCTATAGGTATATATACATATTATTTTGTACGTATTCAAAATTTCAGGCTATTTTTCTATAGTACTCTATCATGGTATGTAAACTAAGATAATGAATGGTTGTTATAATACTTTGATGCCATATGATATGTGTGTGATGAGTAGTCATAAATAATAGAATTGTTGATATAATGTTTATTTGACGTGGTTGATGTAGACTGTAGAAATTATTGTTATGATTGGGATATATGAAAAGAATGTAATTGTAGGTCATTTGAATTGGGGAATCTCTTATTTTAAGGGGAGGTGTTTTCTAAGCAGGAATATTTTGGGTTAAAAATGATTATTACATGTCTTAGAGAGTTAAATTGTGAAATCCCTAAATCCCTGTAATTTTACCTCATTTGTATGATGTTACCAGTTAGAAGAAATTAATAAATAGGAAATTTTGATGTATAAATGATAAATGGGACATGAGAGGAATAATGGAGTTGAAAGTCAAATAGTCAAGGAATTTATTTTGATATTGTGAGAATAATTGGATTTGGAGAAAATAAATATCAAATTTTTAGTGGTATTAAGTGACATGTGGCATAGGACGAAACAAGAGATATAAATGGTCAAAAGTTATAAAGATGATGATTTAAGGGATAAATACACATTTAATGACATGTTGGATTTGTCATCATCCTCATTAAGTGCCGGCAGCCATGGTAGCTTTCTCTTGAATTCTCTTAAGTTTTCCTTCTTGCTCACCTTGACAAACATATATTACCTGTCATCAAATCGTTAAGCCTACTTAACGAAAATCTCTCCTTGCCACTAGCTCAAGCTATATGTGTAATATGAAAGACTGAATCCAAGTATTCGAGGAGATCTAAATTGCTATTATTTTGGTGACTAACAAAGGTAAGAGAAGAAAGTGATTTATTCAATTATGTCTATGGTATGGAGTTGTGTAAAGTTGATATAGTATATTTATAAAGATCTCTTAAAGGGTTGAATCCATATGATGTTTTCAACTTTGAAGAAGTGAAGAGGAAATCATTGGTGCAACTAAGTGATCGCTTTTTCGGTGTTAATTGAGGTAAGGAATATATGTAACGGATGTAGGGTGGCTATGTCCGCATGTTTTTACATGTTTTTGGGATGAAACAAAAGCTGATTTAAGTGTAGGAAGTGTCAATTTCGGGTTTTCCTCTTAGTTACCAAATTGCTAGGAGCAGCAGACTGCCTAGAGACAACTAAAGCCAAGATTTCTGAAAATCAATATAAACCAGTCGACTGCTATATGACCAGTCAACTACTATTTACTTGAAAAGCATTCTGTTCACAAAAACAATCGACTGCTATATGGACCAGTCGACTGCCCTATTTTCAAAAGCATTTTGTTTGCGAAACCAGTCGACTGCCAATGAACTAGTCGACTGCCTTTTCTCGAAAAGCATTCTATTTCAAAACCAATCGACTGCTATATAGGACCAGTCGACTGCCCCATGTGTTTTTAGATTTTTGAAATATCGAAAATTTAAAAAGAAAATAATTTTGATAAATCAAGATATGTGATAGCAGTTGACTGCCTATTTGTAAATGAGGCTTTAAGGCCTGTTTTAAATAAGTACAATAATATTATCAAAGAAGTATATGACAAATGTTTTGAGACTATGGACTGCTTGATGATCATGCATTAACTATATTTGTCTGAGAGACTCTGATCAAGTCTTCAGTATCTGTATCTGTACTTGGTTGAGGAACCCTAGTCCGGTCCTCAGTGCCACAAATGTCACCTGACTAGTGTTCACTGTGGCCTACCGACATTGGCCAATTGTCTCTGTTATATGTTTGGCTAAGAGAAGATTCCCGGCCCTTAAATGGGTACGCCACCTGCCCTCACGGGATATTATCTAATGCATGATTCTGTTAAAATTTTAATAGTCTCCATCTTATTTGAAAGATATTTGTATATGTGATTTCAAGTGATTTAAGGCATGTGCAAGTAATTAAATATATGTAAGAGTATTATATGATGATGCATATGCTACTATCTGATTTACATGAATATCTGTTATATGACTTATTTCACTATATGAAAATGATTTATCAGACTTGATTTATTATCGATATGATATTTGATAAACTCAAAAGTTTCCACATGACATTATAGAGCCAAGTAGGGAACCAGCATATATTGACATAGTATACTCTTTTATATATATTTCTTACTGAGCGTAAACTCACCATTTACAGTCATTTTTCATACAGATTACTTGAAGTGAATTCTGCTCTAGATAGAGGGGCTTACTTTTAGGATATTGTAGTGTACCTTTGAGACACGCTTCCCAATACTCCTTGAAGGTATACTCATGTTGTTATGTAAATCAGACAGTGCTACAGTATAGTGAAGTATATAATGTTTTGCGGGATTTAGGTTTTGTAAGTTATGTAAGATCCTGTGCTTTGTAATGATACGTATAAATATAATAATTATGCTTTACTTGTATTTAAGATCTTTATGATGAGCTATTTAATACTAAGCATAATAAGAAGAAGGAATGACATTGACAAACGAGCCTAATCAAGCTATGTGTGAAAGAAAAAGTTATTTGTTAATGTGTAGAGACGAGGATGTCACATAAATATTCACACGTGGATTATAACTTAAACTATTGAAGCTGGAGTATAATGAAAAGATTAGGGAATATCGTTTAGTGAGTACACTGACACCGAATACAAATTATAAAGGAAAAGGAAAAATTTAGTTCGTAAATTTGTTAACTAGAATAAGTGTAAAAGTCAAGTGCACGTTATGGCCTTTGGGGCGAACAACCACCTTGCTTTAACACTATCTTGTTCATCATCTTCATCACATTATCCTGCTACTACTGTTACTATCCTATTGCCTTTTTCTACCTTCCTTGCATTGTTTTTGCCCCAAAAAAAATTAATACTGCTTGCTCATCTTCATCTCACTGCCTACTACCTTATGCTAGTTTGGATGGGCAGTGAGATTAGCTCCGATGAAGTTGAAAATAACGAAAATAGCTTAAAGATATATTTTTTAATAAAATAATAAAAAAATTAAAAGTGTAGAGGGTAATTTTACCCCTACTATTTTGTCTTTTTTTGCCCAAACAGGCCACATTGGTGGCCACCAACCATCCAAACTCAGCATTAGTTCCTGGTCTATCTGAGCACCAATCTTACTCCCTGCATTGCACCCTTGTGCCTATCCTTCTCACGTTGCCACCATCACCTCTAGCTTTAGCATCATGCTGATCTCTGTCACCGCCACTTGTTATCCATCGCTATTGCTGCTCTGCTATGTGTTGAGCCTAGCTATACTGCTGGTACATGTGTTGCTCCTCTATTGTATCTTCACTGCTCTCCATCATTGTTACCAATGCCGCTACTACTACTGCTGCCACACTTTCTCCCCTGCTCCTGCCACAGCCTTCTATTAGAATCATCGCTAAGTTCTGCTCTTGGCTTGCTGCACCATCTCTCCTTGTTCCCTGCATCATGTTGCCACCATTCTTGCCCTCATCATCACCTCACCAACCTTACTGCGTTGCAGCCCTGCTGGTGCAACATTACTGCAGTGTTACAGTTCTTCTTAGAGTTACCCTTACACCAGCTAGCACTTCCCCATCTATAATAGTCCAATAAACACAGTAATACACATATTTTTACACAATTTTAACGGTTGGGTTGTCTGCGATGCTTTACTTTCCGTTTTTAAACAAAACTATAACACATTAAAATGTAATATTATTTACATCCCCTATCTTAATTTACAAGAGAATAGTACTGTTGATAAATTTGAATATATGAAATAAATGATTGTACCTCACTTTTAAATCGAGCTACCACATTTTTCGCAAACGAGCAGCCGAGATTCTCGAATGCAAAATCTCGCAGTTGTAGAAAATCTGAAAGTTAAAAAATAAGGAGTGAGCAATCCACGGCTCAGTAAAGGAGTTATATGTAACTTTTGATATCCAAATATATTTATATATATATATATGTTGTAAAACTTGTATTTCCTAACGGTGTACTAAGCACAGTAAATGAATGATACTATAGTCGACCGAGAAATCCAGATGGAGCATGGAAGGTATTTTGAAATACCTGTCTTGTCCCGGAAACCCAGAGCAACTATAGAGAGTAATAAATAAATTGTTTTACTTCAAAACAATTTTCTTCTCTTTTCTCATAATTATAAAAATGGTATAAACTATTTTATTATATCACTTCAGTACACCAGTTTCAAAACACGTGACAGTACAGTGATAAAACCGTAGTTACAGTAAACGGTTTTTCAATATAGTAGCTTATAAATATCCAAATCACTGGATAACAGTTCAGTAATTATTTCTTTTTAAGAAATAATTTTCAAAATATCCTTTCTCGATAACAGTAATTTCCTTTTTAATTCAGTAAACAGTGTTCTGTACAATTCAGTTCAGTAAATAGAAGTCAGTAGGTTTTATTTCATTAAACAGTAGCTTTCAGTTCAGTAAATGGTAATTAGTAGCTACCAGTTCAGTAAACAGTAAACGGAAATCAATAGCTACCAGTTCAGTAAACAGTAAGTTTCAATTTAGCAAACAGTAACTTTCAGTACCATACAGTTCAGTAAAACAGTATTTCTCAATATAGTATAGTTCAGTTAACAATATTCAGTACAGTTCAGTTTAGTAAACAGTAATTCACCGTGCAGTACAGTAAACAGGATTTCAGTAAATCCATTCAGTAAACAAAAATCGGTAAGTGGAGACTAGGCATCACCCTATAATTAAATCATGCTATCATCGTCCATTAAAGGACACAGTAACAGTATACAGTGAGATCTATAGCCATGATCTATAAGGTGTCTTCGGTGTACACTTGCCAAGTGACATTCGGGACGCTGATGACTGGCGGGTCAATCAGCCACGTGACAATAACAGTAACAGTATGATGCATGAAACTCGGGGCCTAAGTCTCAAAACAATATGAAAAACCGTACCATAGCCTTTATGGATCTTATTCAAAGTAATTTGAAATATTTTATATTTGTCCATAAGGCTCACAATTTTATATATATCATCACCTTTATGGAATTTATAAATTAAATAACATCTTTCAAAAGATTCATAAAGGTGTAAATCACATTTTCTCGTATGGTGAAAACAATTTATAAAATAATCACACTGTAAAAATATAGTTTCATAACTGGTTCTTTTTCATCGTAAAACATGTACGCACGTATTTTCATGCTTTCTTTCCAAAACATGAATTTCAAAGTTATTGGAAATCAATTCTAATATTTGCATGATTTATGGAAAAATAAAATATTTTATTTTCCAAATTAAATAATCCTGTCACCATATTTTTCTCTATAAACATCTGTAGAGATATTCTAGTCTCAAAATAATATTTTTCATCATCAATTTACCTTTATGGAAGTTATCAAAATAAATACTTTCGAAATTAAAACCATAAAGGTTATATATGAAATCAAGTGAATATTTAAAAAAATATTTATAAAATATTCACTTCATGTCTTTTCGTCTTCCATTTCATATCACGTATAGTTCACATATCGGGAGAATTTTTGGTGATCTCATTATTACCAATTTTGAAAACATGGATATCTTAAAATTAGAATTCAATATATTCATGTTTTATGAAAAATAATTAATTTCTCATTTTTCGTGGTTGCAAATCGTTTTTCGTGTAATAAAATCATTTATTATGATTTTACGTAATTTTCTAAAATTTTTCGGTAGCATAATGGTTGCCGATTAACTAGCCTCCCTACACAAAAAGACAATTTATATTCACAGCCAGCCAACATCCACAATTTTTCCAACCAATTTAATTTCGCAACATTTTAATAAAAATAATGCATATTTAAATTATGCGTTCTGAATATTCTTACAGGCTACACATGCCTCCTTTACCTGTTCTGGGTTAGCGACTTCCGCACTAACGTCGCGCCCGTAGTCCACTTCTCCCGATTCCATCGTCTCAATTCATCAAGTATGGTTTCTACAATTTCCATACTAAATTTAGACTTTTACATAATTATTCAATAAATAATAATAATAAATTATTATTTATTTCTTACCATTTTTCCTCTTCTTCTTCTTTTTCCTTTTTCCTTTTTCTTTTTCTTTTTCTTTCTTTTTCTTTTCTTTTTTTCTTTTTTCTAGTCTAAATCGGTTCAGACCGGTTCAACCTCTTCTGGTTGTAGATAAGTCTAAATACGTAAAATAAGGATGTAAATGATATTTTGACTTTAATATGTAATAGCTTAAATGAAACAGAAAAGTAAAGTATCACAGACAGCCTAACCGGTAAGAATGTGTAAAACACCCATCAAAATTGTGTAAAAATATGTGTATTATTGTGTTTATTGGACTGTTACACCATCGCTGCTGCAACAAGTGTGGCTCCCCTGTCCTATTGTTGTTGCCAATCACATCGTTACTTTGCTGTCGTTTGCAGTGAAGAACCACCGTAGCAGCTATGTTACAACAACCTCATGCTACCATGAACCATACTGCTAATGTTGCTAAAATGGAGGAGTTTCGGGCTTTGTAGCATGAAGAACATATGAAGCTTGCCCTTGTTCAATTTTGCCAAGAAAGTAGACCTGTTAATCCGTGCCTTCGTGTCATGACATGAAACAACATAAGTTAAAACATAACATGAATTATAAAACATGTCTGAATCGTAAACACAAACACGATACATATTATTTTATGTGTAACACGTGACATGACACGATTGACATGTTATAATTATCCGTGTCACATGACATGATATGACATGGTTAACACGAAATTAACACAACACGATTTAGACAAAACAACACAAAATTGATACAATATGAATAGACACGATACTAATGACAATTAAAAATAAAACATAATAAAAAAATGATAACAAAACCATCAGATTTACATCAATAATTTAGTTTACATTTACTCACATCTATATTAATTAAAATTCAAATATTAGTAACAAATATAACAAAATAATAATATCTTCAATCCATACAATCCTTAATATATATATATATATATATATATATTGACAATTGTAAAATCATACAAACAAAACATAAATATCATATATATTTGTACATTCAATGTATACAATTTTTTTTTATTAATGAAAGCCAAGTTATTTTATGCAATTGATTTGGCTTGAAATGATGGTTTCTCAAGTTACATAGATACTTTTATAGTTTTCAACTTTTCTTTTTGGAATATATATGTATATAAATATATGTGTGTGTGTGTGTGTGTGTGTGTGTGTGTGTGTGTGTGTGTATCTAATAGAGATACAAATACAAAAGGATAGAGTTCATAGTTCAATCTAATAGTTTTTAAATTTAATCAGTTGCAAAATTAAAATCTAATTGAAAATGTATAGGAAGAAAGTCTAATTCTTGCATTAAATGTCTATTTTGATGGACAATAAAAATTATTCTAATGAGATTAAAATCAAAGAAAATGAAAGAATTGATTGTTCATATATATTTCTCGAGTTTACATTTTCAATTTAAATATATGCTCATTAGGTAGAGCAAAACTTTTACTTTTAAGGCATAATATCCAAATATACTCTCAATTTTTACCGCAAAATGAAATTAAATCTGCAACGTTTAATTGCATGAAAATTAGTCCATTAAGTTTTATTTTAAGCAATTAAAATCTAAACATTTCAAAATAACATAATTAAGTACATTTCTGTTATGTGCCTCTAATTGCTATTTAGTTAACTATGATTAAAAGACTTAATAGAAATGTACTTAATTCCATTATTTTGAAACGTTTAGGTTTTAATTACTTAAAATAAAACTTAATGGACTGATTCCATGCAATTAAATATGGAGGGCTTAATTCCATTTTGTAGCAAACTGTGAGACTGTATATGTACAATTATTCATTTATTTATTAATAAATGATTGATTTCTAAAGATTTTATAAATTGTAAATATAAAATGATGTGGGCCTCACTTGGAATTTTGTGCCCAAATGAAATTATGAATGTGGAAACAGTGTACAAATGGTGAAATAATTATAATGAGGAAATTTTATAGAGTCGAAATTATGTTATTTTCAGTGTTTGAAGTGGTTGGTAAACAAATCCAAAAATGACAGATATGTCCCAAGGGTATTTTCATAAATTCCTGCTAAACTAAAAGGATTTGGGACCAAGTAAAAATATTATGTTATTCTACATGAAAATTACTTCAACATAGTGTCAATGGATTCTTCAAAACAGTCATAAAAATAGAAAAATTCGCTGGCAGGTTACGAGGGTAAAATTGTAATTTCTCACTATCTGTACACCGCGCATCAACGAAACCACTTCCAATCATCAATTTATAATAAATATGACCATTTTGAACTGGAATTCAAAAATTTGGAGTACTTTTACATGGTTTTTATGCCAAAGGGATCGAAATGGCAAAATCATTCAAAATTTCATAACTAGGGGTATTTTAGTCATTTTGTAAAAATTCCAGAATTGTCTTTAAAAGTCATTCAGCAGCTGGAAAACACTATTCAGTTTCTTCTCCCATGCCCTTCACGCCATAGCCAAGGAAAAAGAAAAGAAAAGAAAAGAAAAAGAAAAATTCCAAAACTCATTTTCTAGCCAAAATCTCACCAAAACCCTAATTATGAAAACATTCTACTCTCTCTCCTCTATCTATAATCCTACACCAATATATCACCATACAAAGCACTCTACAAGGAGAAAGGAACCCTCCAAGGAGAAAGGAACCCTCCAAGATTCGGTCAAGCTTGGTAAGGACCCCATTCCTTATGCTTTTCTTAAGCTTAATGACATGAAATCATTCCTTTAAGCTTAATGATCATCTTTATTGTCTTAGTTTTAATTAAATGTTGCAAAATCAAAAGATGCCATAAGAGGGGGTTTAGGCCATTGATGGAACATAGCGAATTCTTAAGCTTTCATACATTAAATGCATGCCAAAATGAAGATCAAGCATGGTAGAGTAAGAATTAAGAATTAAATTGTTGAAAATCTAATGGAATCATCACCCACCAATTTCGGCCATGATGAAGGGGATTGGTTTCATGGCTGGTTTTGATGTTTTGAGGGTAGATTACGACTGTGGGAATTACGAGGAATCTGTCAGTATACTCAGGTTTAAATTCCGACACAAAATGAGGAAGTTACGCTATGTTACCGGTAGGAATTGTACTGCAAAAATATTTGCAGTGTTTAAAGAGGCTGCATTTAGATTTAAACAATAGCTTAAAAATAAATATTTAATTAGTTAATAATTTTGGTGGAATTATTTGCAGCCCAGGAATAACGAATTGCGAGTGGTGCATCTGAAGAGCTTGGTTACGCTATATAGGTAAAAGATGCGTATGTAAACTGTAGTGATATTTCAAATGCATAATTATTATGCATATAATTTTATAAGAATATTTTTGAAATGAAATGTATTGAAATCGATGGAATTAAGGCTGTTTGCTATATATGGAACTGTGCTTAATTTGCAGGAGGGCTAGGGAAATAGTAGTCGTTATGCTGCTGAAAATTTATAAAATATTTTTTAAAAATATTAGAAAATATTTAATTACATGATTTGATGATTTCCTAACCTTGAAAAATAAGAAATTTATTATTTTTCATAAAACATGAATATACCAAAAAATATTAATTAAATATTCATGTTACCAATTTTTCTGAAAATGAGAATATAAAATATTCTTCTTACATGTTTTACACCATATGATATGGTTTATGAGATGAAAAGATGGAAAGTGAATATTTTATAAATTATTTTCAGTAAATATTTACTTTATGAATTAATATAATCCTTTGCGGACTGATTGAAGAATTACTGATTTTAACTATATCCATAAAGGTAATATGAGTATAAAAATATTGTTTTGAGACTACTAGGCCCCATATCATGCCGATATGTGATATGTGATACATGATATGTGACATGTGATATGTAATCAGTCTCGGTTGATACCTAATCAATGTTTGACTGAAGACTACCCTAGACTATGACAATAGATCTGACATGATTATTATTACCCTACGGGGTACTTTCTTTCTAGCATGATATATTCTGAGTGATGCCTTAGTCTCCACTTTTATGAGCTATGAAATGATATGTGATATGGAAAAATGTATTTATATGAAAAAGTATATGAATATGTTTTTATATGGAAAGGGGAATGATTTCTAACAGTTTACTGTACTACATAGAGTATTGTACTGTTTATGATTTATAAAGTGATATGTGAAATGAGTTTAAATGAGAATTATGATTTATTTAAACTAATATTCTTTTAAAGAATATATGAATATTAGTTTATTGTTCTTAAATGCTTTATTTTATAAAAGCATTATGTGGAAAAAGGATATGAAATGAAATGGAAAAGAATGGTTCCCAATAACAATATTTACTCTCTATAGTCACTTCTAAGTTCCAAAACAAGACAAATACTTCAAAATACTTTCCTTACTCCATCCGCATTCCTAGCCGACTATAGTATCATTCCTATTTCGATTCCTAAAGTACCTAAATATTAGTTTTATACGGCATGAAATATTCGTTTCTGTATAGTTAATTTAAAAATATTAAAAGAATTTTAAAAAATAAGTTTGTAATTACACTTGTTTATTTTCAATTTGAAGTTTGTCCACTTTGTCTTCGAGGAGCGAAGTCGACCAAAGGGAATAATACGTTGGCCTCCGGCAATTCCAGCTCAGAGATTCGGTGAAAAAATAAAAAAAGAAAAAAAAATTTGTTGCGAAGATGAAAGAAAATTTAGCGTGTTGACCAATGACAGACTGACAGATCCCAAGTACTATTTAAAACTTGTGCAAAAAATAAGAGGAAGAGGAAAATATAGGTCAACGGAAAATATTAAAAGGAATAGTCTGTCCACGTTACAAGCTTTCTTCAAATCAAAACAAACCCAATGTTTGCTGGCTTTTGCAGTGCCCATAGAAGCAATAAACAGGATAACTACTAGGAAACAATGGGAAGAGAAAGTAAAACAAACAAATTATTATTTAATTTACCATTGTGAAAATAAAAAAAATTTTATGAGTTTTTTACATGTCATGTATTTTTAATAATTTTAACTCATTAACTTTTTGTTTCAAAAACACATATGGTATGTAAAAAAATTTCTTTGTAGAGCTTTTTATTTTCATTAACGATAGATGAAATAATAATTCAAAATATAAACATTACTTTCCAAAAGTAAAAGTTAATTATTGGATTAATTTATTTTATATATATAAACCTTCAATGTTATATTAAGATACTAGATCAACTCTATTTTTTGGAATATTCTATCATTTTCTTTTCACTATTCAAAGTCCGAAATTTTAAAATTTTTATTTTTTTTAATTTTAAAATTTAATGAATATAATTATAATAAAATAAAGTTTTCAAATATTAATTTCATGTAATAAAAATTGAGGATTTACTTTAAAATTTTATAAAATTCAAAAAAAAATTATTTGAATAATATGCTTTATTTTCTTTGACTTTGAGAAGTTGGCATGCAAAAGCCCAAAAGATTTCTTGAGCTCAAATTTTTGTTAGTGGTTTGATAAATTGTAGGACGGGTCCCACTTTTGAGACAACAAATCCAAGAAGAATCGGGACCCATCTCTAACGAGGACCTTATTAGTGTTGTGTACGCGCTCTTCATTCTACATCTATTACGAAAAAAGGTTATAGAGAATATCGAATGTACACTGTATACAACTTTTTCTTATTAATGAAAACCAAGTTATTTTATAGAATTGATTTGGTTTGAAATGATGGTTTCTCAATTTACATAGATACTTTTATAGTTTTCAACTTTTCTTTCCGGAATATATATATATAAAGTTTGTATATAATACACAGACAGTATATAATTTCTATACACTATCAATGCATCAGAAGTTGACATCTCATCAATTAACAAATTAAAAAATATGTCAAGCCTTTAAAAATAAATATAAATATTTTTTTTAATTTGTTCATAAGGGCTTATTGATGAGATATCAATTTCTAGTACATTGACAATGTATAGAAACTATACACTGTCAATGCATCATATATATATATAAATACAAAAGGATGGAGTTCATAGTTAAATCTAACAATTTTAAATTTAATCAGTTGCAAAATTAAAATCTAATTAAAAATGTATAGGAAGAAAATCTAATTCTTGCATTAAATGTCTATTTTGATGACAGTAAAAATTATTCTAATGAGATTAAAATCAAAGAAAATGACAGAATTGATTATTGATATATATTTATCTGAGTTTACATTTTCAATTTAAATATATGCTTATTAGGTAGAGCAAGACTTTTACCTTAAAGGCATAATATCCAAATATACCCTCAATTTTTACTACCAAATGAAATTAAACAAACATTTAATTGCATGAAAGTCAATTCATTAAGTTTTATTTTAAGCAAATAAAACCTAAATATTTCAAAATAACATAATTAAATACATTTCCGTTAAGTGCCTCTAACTATCGTTAAGTTAATTGTGATTAAAAGACTTAATAGAAATGCACTTAATTCTTTTATTTTAAAATGTTTAGGTTTTAATTGCTTAAAATAAAACTTAATAGATTGATTTCTCTGCAATTAAACGTAGATGACTTAATTCTATTTTATAGCAAACGTTAAAGGTATATTTAGATAATAAACCTACTTTCAAACCCAAGACCCATCACATCTCTTTTTATATAAGATCTGTGATATATCCTCTGATCCAATCGTGAAATCCCTTAATTGGACTAGCTATTTCATCAATAAAGGAGAGAGATCCACTTTGATCCAAGCCTAATTCAATCTTCTTCTTTTTTTGGTACAACAGAGCAGTTTCCTGCTTAGCTAAGACACAATCTAGGTTGATTAAAAACTAAACTATCTTCTCTCAATAGATTCACCAAACTTGTCGATGGGCAATTGAGCCTAACAACATCAAAAGGGCTATTATGTGCTTGACTTGCCAAGAAATCTACACATACATTGGCCTTTCTATAGGTATGCTGCACTGTACAACTCCAATCCATTCCCAGTGATCTCTTGCATGCATGCACTAATTGGAATAAAGGATCCTGATCCTTTAAAGGTTGTGGCAATTTATTCACTATAAATAGTGAGTCAGACTCAATTATTACTTGCTTACACCAAAGCTCCCATGCTAGTAATAGTCTCGTGTACATTGCATAAACCTCAACTCGAGATATGGATCACGAATCCCCACCTTAATTTCCTTACAAAGCAAAAGAGCCAACGTCGCTAGTAGTCTCGACAAAGGCCTCATGTTGCCAACCATCCTGGGTTGGTTTTCACTGAAGTATCGACATTGATTTTCACCGTGCCAAGAAGGGGTTTGATCCATGAGATATCACTCCACTGCTTATTGACTATGATATTTAAGTGGGGCTGAAGCTGTTGAAATTCCATAATGAACTTCTAAATCTATTGGACAACATCATTTGGCAATTTGAAACTTTCCTAAAAACAAAATTGGTTTTGTCCCATCATTGGAGAATTGACATAATTCAATCTTTTCATTCTACAAAACAAGGATACCAAAAATTTGTTAGAAAGACTAAATTTTGTAGTATTCAACAAAAAACTAATTGGTTAAAGAAATGGCATCGAGTTGCGAGCTAAAGTCATAAAAAAAACACCATCTTCTGTCTTCCATATTCTTGTTGAACCATCCATAGATGTTGAAGCTAGGAACTCTGAATCGAGGCTAGAATATGACAGACAATGTTGAAATATCTCAATAATGTGAACTAGTTAAGTATAATTAATATCATATAAATTAATTGGTAGTATATTTTGTATATAGTGTGACCATAAATATTTATATATATATATATATATACGTAATATATTTATATTATATATATTAATCTTTAATGGGACGGATATAATAAATGATCTAAAATATGGGAGGTCCCTACTATTGGCACTAATATATAAGTGATGGCCCATTGATCACTTGTATTATTGAGAGAAAAATGGTGAACAGCAGTAATTCTCTCCCTCTCTCGTTCCTCTACCTCTCCTCACCATCATCTTCCTTTGTCTTCTCTCAGACCACCATGAACAGACCCAACCCGCAGTGGATAGGCATGGGTGGACCTTCGGCGATGTCTCCTCCCTTTGGCAGTGGCGGTTAAGGCGGTGGTTATGGTGGGTTTTTGACTCAACCCACCCAAAGTTAGTTTCTCTCCATTTATTGTGCTAGTGGCTGTTTGGTGGATGATTTAATTCCAACAATTGGCATCAGAGCATCTCCACCTTAAAGTCATTAGCCTTTTTTGAAGAAAAAATGGCATTTGTGCATTTTTTTATTTTTTGGGTATTTTTCGAATTTATTTGAAACCCATGAGATTCATGCATGTTTGAGCCAAAATAATGCCGAATGGTAGTTGAGGATGATATTCCATGAAAAATGCAATAAAAATGATGCGAAATGGGACTGTGTAGAGACAAAAATGGCTAGATCAGTTAAAAATATCCGTTTTTCTGTAATTTTCGCATGGAGCGAGGACACTCCCGATAGCAGTAAAAATGGCGCGGTGTGCCATTTAATGCAGAAGCAGGGGCGTGGGTTTCACGCGCCCACAACAGAAATGAAAAAAAAAAAACTTTTTTCAGCCACTTGGGCCGCACATTTTGGGCCCCTCCTTTATTTTTTTGGGCCATTTTTGGGGCCGATTTTTTGTTTTGTTTTATGGGCTGCTGCTGTTTTTTTTTTTTTACTTGCGCCACTTCATTAAATTAAATTTGGGCCACTGTTTTATTTGGACCATTTTTTGAATTATATGGGCTATTTCATTTAAATTAAATTGGTCCATTGTTTTGAAATTTATTTTGGCTATTTAGTTTAATTATTTAATTTTAGGCCAAAATAATTTTGTTACATTATGGGCATTTAATTATTTAATTAGTTTAATTAGCCATTTAGTATTAAATTAATTTTGGGCAATTAAAATTGATTAATTTTAGGGCCATTTTGCCTAATAAATTTAGGGGCCATATTGATTAATTAATTTTATTTGGCTATTAAATTTGGATTAATTATTGGCTATTTTGCATAATTAATTAATAGGTCATTTTGGATTATGGTTTTAAGGGCCATTTTGATTAATTAATTATGGGCCATTTGGTTAATTATTTTTGGACAATCTTGGTTATGATAAAATTTATTTAATAGCCATAATTAATTGTTAAGCCCAAAATTAAAGGAGTATAAGTGAATTTTTGGAGGAATTAATTTCGGGGTTAATTTTGGAAATTCAATTACCCATGTAATTCATAATTCACTTAATTTTGAAAAATATACTCATGCCCATAAATTATTAATAATTGGCCTAATTAAATAAGTTTAAATAAATTATTTAGGTATTTTGTTTGAGCCATTTTGGATTATGGTCTACCCATTCCGTTAATAATTTATTTCAACAAATAAACTCTCTAAAATGCAAATTACCTTATTATTTGAATATTCACATTTATGTGAAATTAATTTAATTAATTAATGTTGGGCCTAAAATTACTACATATGCTTCTGGAATTGCATATTTTGGGTATAGTTAATTTTGGTCAATAAATTTTGTGAATATTCTTAAAATTATAAATAATTAATCCAATTGACTAGTACTTACCTGTCGCGAGAATAGTCATGAAGATTTTTTGATGATTTGTTCTGATAATTTTAAGGATATAATAATAAGGCAATGTATAGTGATAGTTGCATAATTTACTAAGATCTCTAGAAGTGGCTAGTCTCTCCCTGTTAGAATGCTAGTTGCTTTAAGAGATGCTTGGGACTAAGAGGATTCTGGTTGGGATATAACACAATTTTCCTACCTTGTCGGTAGGCGATCATTTAGGTTTATATTCAGCCAGTTTTGTCTTATCCTCTGTAGTGTATTGTGGATTAAATTTAATATTTATTAAGTTAATCCACTAGCCTCCATTAATTCTGATTATTTGTGCAACTATCACATATCAAGTCTCTAGGAAGATCAAATGAGATAGATAGTATGAATTATTCTCTACGGTTAGGGGCATGTTGAACTAGGAAGTAGTCCCTGAGAGTTGATCTATCTATTATACCCAATAGTGTGAGCTCTTAAAGGACGAGATATATAGAATTTTGGGAACACTCAAATGTGAATTCTCTGATTATATAGGGCATGCCATTAATGAGCACATTAGAGAAAGTGTTCCGAATTAGTGATAACCAAGAAGTCTTTGTGGATACCATTAAGAAAAGGTTCACAAGATTGATAAAGGTTGCAATAAAGGATTAGTTCCATATGTGGCAAATTCAATACGACTTCCTTTTGGGGTGGAGAGTTGGAGATCTTCTGGGTTCACAGATCTCATTCAACGTACCTTAATGGACAGAAGGAAGTATGGCATTTTAATATCAAAATTGATATTGTAATTCAAGAGTGGGAGATCTTTCAAGTTAACGGATCTCATTTAGCCATAATGATGACATATGCCAATATTACTGCCATAAGAAATATTATCAAGAGGTATTAAAAAAAGGTCATCTAGAAGAAGAAATTTGCCAAGTCCACTTCTCATTTGGGTTCCACCAACACCTCTAAATATTGGTGCATGCCACTTCTGTCATAAACTTGGGCACAAGACGGTAGTTTGTAAGAGTCCTTCTAGATTGGGATGTGTGTGAAAAGGCATTTCGTTAGCCTTTATTTTGGATCCAATCTAGGAAGGTATTCCTTCAACTATTGGTAGTTGAATACTGGTGTTATTAAATCAGAGACCAAATAAGGAAAAATTGTTGTGAATTGGGGCTATAGAGTTAAAATACATGCCGAAAACATAAGAATAGCCAGATTGTTGTTACATTTTTGCAAGCAGTTTTGGAATTATTGTCAGTTTATATCTTTCATTTTGATTACGGAAAAGTATTTCTGTTTAGTAACAACATATGTATTGATTCTGTTATTCTATGTGATGGATGTATAATAGATTTATACCCCAATATTAGGTGAATTTTCTTCAGTTGTAAATGATGTGACTATCGATTTTGATTATGATAGGATAGATAAGATATCTATTATATTGTGGCAAGAGTTAGGAACATTTCGAGGCACATGTAAATATTGCATTAAGAGGGAAATTTTGCTATTAATATTAAGGACATGATTAGCAGATATTGAAATGATTAGGAACTAATATATACCGACATTTGTAGATCATTTTCACATACTGTATTTAGTAGATATAAGCATTTCATCACTTTCACTGAAGACCATTATGGTGTAGGTCATGTAAAGTGAGAGGTTTGATCTTATAGAGGCTTTAAGCATTCTGATTGATTCCGCTGCGCTGCTTAAGGCAATGATCAGACAATAGTGATAAATGTTGTGCTCAGTATAATAAAGCTAGGCAAAATCTATCGGTTTTCAGGTTAAGTGCACTATAAGATTATGTATTGACGCATAATATATTGTGCTTGGAATATCGGAACAGAATGAGATTGTAGTAATAATCATTCGTACATTTTGATATAGTACGATCAATGTTGATCACTCCAAATGTTTGGAATTTAGGTGAAGTGAAATTATGAAAATTGCAACTCACATTCAAAGTTAATTTCCAAGTAAAATCAGTTCCCAAATTTATCCCAAGTTGTAGTCAAACATCAAGCTGAATTTGTGTCGCTTTCTGTGTTTAGGATTATAAAGTAAAGCAAAAGCCTATAACTCGCAGTCAAGGAAACTTGACAAGAAAATTATCAGCGACAATTTTGTTGGTTATTAAGATTCTAGATTTTGTTTTCTCATTATGTGATACTAGAATTATTGAGTCTGACAATGCAATTCATTTAGTGATGACTTAAAGAGTGGGAGTTGTGAAATCCACAAAGTCATTAATGAATTACATATTGTTGTGTCAATCCCATATATGCCTTACCTATTTATAGTAAAGGACCACAGTTGAAAGAATCATGGTTGATCCCAATACCATATTTTGAACCTACACTTGACCTTATAAAAGAACATGAATATGAAATTCATGTGTCTTTAGATTCTGATGTTTGTCAGGAGGCAATACTGATTCGAACTCTTGGAGTTGGATATTTGCCATGCAGGATGAGTTAGCATCTATGTTGTATAGAGAAGCATGGGAACTATTTAAGTTGTCACATCATTATAGACCAAAAGAAACTCTAAGAATTAGATAGAAGATTTAAAGCCAAATTTGGCCAATGCTTTAAATAAAGAGAAGGAACTAGCTTTAAGAAAAATCTTCTCTCCTGTTTCTACCTAAGATTCTTTTAGAATCATGATGGCGATTAATAGCTCATTTTGATTAGGAGCTACATCTTAGACAGTAAAATGTCTAAATGGAGCAACCTAGAAATTTGTAGTTCCGAAGATGGAACAGATAGTTTATGAACTTGTGGAGTTTATCTGCGAACATTAAAAGGCATCCAGATTGTATCTAAAGTAATGAGATTATCACTATGGAGAACACATTGGATAATTGGATCCACTGCAAGGTCAATGGGAGTAATTATGTGTTATTTGTGCTCTAAGTTGATGATATCAAACTAGCAGCCAATAGCACTGACCTGTGGTATGAGACAAATTTCATGTCGTTATGTCACGTCAGGATGAAGAATCTAAGTGAGACTATATTTTGTTTTAGGAATTGAGATCCTTCGTGACATCTCTATAGGCATACTCTGTTAGTTTCAGGAAACCTACATTGTATGTGTTAAGTAGGTTTAATGTATACTGTTCTCCTATTAAGGCTCGCTTTTGTGAAAGGTGACATATTGTGAAAATCTCAAAGTCCTCAAAGTGATAATGAAAGAGCTCATATCGAGTGTTATGTATGTCTTATTGTGGGTAATTACTGTATGCTCAAGTCCATACACATTTTGATGTTGTGTATATTATAGGTGTATTTCGGAGATACTTAAGAGATCCTGCAATAAAGGGCTGGAAGCTGCAAAGAGAGTATTTAGATATCAACATATTTGACATTTTGGGTTTGGTTAGATATTCTGATGATGATTTTGCATGCTATCCAGATGTTGGAAACTATTTTTTGGTTATATACTTATGTTATGTAGAGGAGCTGCATTTTGGAAGGTGTGAAACAAACATTAACAGCATCCTTGATTATGGAGGCTAAATATGTAGCATGTTGTAAAGCTACATGATGGGCCATTTAGGCTGCAGAATTTCATCTTAGGGCTGGTTTCTGTGATTACCATTTTAAAGTTCTAGAGATGTACTATGGTAATACTGCAGTAAGCACTTTCTTTCTCAAAATGCTAGGAGTTCCTCACACTCTAAATATTTAGATATCATCATTCAATTTGTTAGAGAGAAAAATAATGTAATCCATTATTTGATTGGATTGTAGAGCACATAATTAAAGAGTTCATTCTAGTTAACTAAGAGTTTGGCTGCTGAAGTGCTTTGACGACATAACATTTTTATGAGGCATATGGAGCCATTTGCCGTATTAAGTTAGTAGGAGCTCTGTAATGAAATCAATTGCAACTGTGTGGATGGATTTCTACTTGCCATATATGCATATTTTGTAGAGGTGGCAAAAATTGGCCCGAGCCCGAAAACCCGCCCGAGACCGAACCGTGACCAGCCCGAATTGACCAAAAAAGTCAAAGGGCCATAACCGAAAAAGCCCGGAACCGAAAAAACTCGAAACCGAAAAAGCTCGAAACCAAAAAAACTTAAACCTAACACAACCCGAACCCGACATAACCCGAGCCCGATACGATCCGAAACCGAGACCGACTCGAACCGAAAACCGAAAAAAATCGAATTTATAACCCGAAAAAACCCGAATTATAATTATATAATTATTATTTAAAAATAAATAAATAATTGATACACTTTTTTAATTAAAAAGTTTAAAATTTTGAAAACAATTATTATTTATTATACAATTTTATCAATTATATATTACCAGCATAATAAATATTGAATCTTTTTAATTAAATTAAATTAATTTAAAACACCATAATATATGATATAATATATGATATCAAATAATCTTTAATATTATCCTTATTGCATTTATAATAATAAATATATTATTAATTTGACATTTGATTTTATTATAAAAATCATTTTAACATTTTATTATTTTTATTTATAATAAAATTTTAATTTTAATACAATAATAAATCAAATATATAAAAATTATATAATTTCAATATTTGTTTGAAACTTTGAATTTGATATTTTGTGCAACACATTAAAAATATTTTAAATAAAATTAAATTTAAACTATATTTTCTTAAAGTTTTAAGTATAGAAAGATATTAAATTTAGATTAAAAAAAAACCTATCTTAAAATTAAAATTCAAGTTTTTAAGCTTAGAAAAAGTTAAGTAATTAAATTAAACAATACAAGTACAATTTTTTTATACTTGGGTATCATTAAAAGAGAAAATTATAGTGGTAATTTTATTTTTAGCCTTAAAACAAAAGACATTAAAAAATCAAGCTAGTGATAATTAATTATTTATTAGATTATAATAATCTTATACATGAATAAACTAATTTGGTATCTTATAATAATGATTTGTATATTATATTATAATAATCTTTTAAGAATAAATTATGTAATCTCTTAGTGTGTAAGTATTATTTTGATAGAATTAAGTATTTATTAAAAATAATTTATTTATTATCTATTAAATGTAAAATTAAAGTGTGGATAAAAATAATAATTCTAATAGTAAATTAAAGTGTAATTTAATAATATATTAGAGTTGTATTACTATGTAAGTGGTAATTTTAAAAAAATTTATTTTTTATACTTTGTTAATATTATTATTAATTATATTTAAATAACTAGCATTATATTAATTAATTTAGTAATATCTATTATTTAACATTTTAATTAGATATTCAATCTATTGGTGTATATCTAATATTATTATGTTAATGTGAATATGAAAAAAAATTAGTACTCAATTTGGAATAGTTTTTTTGATAGCAAATAAAATACATAATATAGTTAATAAATAACGCCTTATCATAATGATTTGTATGTTATTATAACTTTAAAAATAATATCTTATCATGTGATATATAATCAACTATACAAGCTCTTAATTATATAAAATAGATTATTAATATGTTTATCTTATCATAATGATTTGTATGTTACATTATAATAATCTTTTACCTAGTAATATAGAATAAATTAAACAATCTCTCATGGTATATTATAGTTTTAATTTCAGACATTTTTCATTCTAATTTCTTATCATGCTTTTAGAATATACTCTTGTTTTTAATTTCAAACATTTAATCTCTTATGATGTATTCATGTAATTTAGTTTAACTTGATCAATTAATAATCATAATATTAGATGATTAAATAGATATTGACCTTCTCAACTACTTTTTTAGTCAAAAAAGTGTTTTTTAATTTATTATAATGAGTTACAAATAAAATAATAAACATAATATACTATATATATATATATATATATATATATATATATATATTAAGATTTACATTATAATAAAATGTCATATATGTTAAATTATCAATATCTTAAGAATTGTATCTTAACATATTATGAAATTTCTATTAATTTAATTTTAGTACTTTATGTCTAAAATTTTAAAATCTTATTATCTTAAGAATAAATTATTATTATTATTATTATTATTATTATTATTATTCAGTAAACTATTTTTTTGGCCAACAATGTTTCATTAAATTTTAAATTGCAAGTTGTGTTAACATAAAAATAAAATTTACAATAAATATAACAAATTCCCAATCTAGCTCACGTGGTTAAACATATAACAATAAATATAAGAGGCCATGGTTCAAATCTTTGTACAAACATATAATTTTGATTACTTTCATATAATTGATGAACAAGTTCAGGTACCAGATACTACTTGATCAAAAGTTAATCGAGTATAGCGTACCCTAAGGGTACTACCCGAATCCGATACGGGTAATAAGAACACTATCCGAACCCTATAATTATTCGATTATAGAGTCGGGTAGTGTCGAGTACCTGATTATATATTACCCATTTATATCATTATATAAAATTTTTTTTGGTACATTATATCAAATGTTATTATTTATAATATATGTCCATTGGTGTATATAATTTGTTTAATTTAACATTCTAAATTTTTAATGAGATATTTGATTAATGTGTTTGAGTATGATTATATTTAATAAAAATAATATTATATTATGATTTATGTACAAACTAAAAAAATAAATATAAAATTGAGATAAATAATTGACCAGTTATTCATAATATTAATTATTTTTTTAATGTATACTATAATTTTATTCAACATTATAATTGAAGAATTAGTTAACTAGTTATACTGTTAAATTTAAATTAATTACTAATTATGTTGGTATTTAAAAGACAAAATAAATGTAAACAAGATTCTTATAAATTTAAAATTTTATTAAAAATATAATATAATTATTAAAAAAAGCTAATTAAACAAAGTAAAAAAAAGAAATTTATTGAACTAAGAGTATCTAAATTCCAATGACCCAATATTGACAAAAAAAAAACACACAATGACTCAATAAGTTATTGTTAAGAGTATAAAGCTATTTATATAAATGTTTAATTGTTTAGTGTGATTTATTTATAATTTGTTAGTTATTTATTTGTATAGCTAATACTTTTGGATTTTCACTTTCTTTTAGTTTTACTATATATATTTTGCTCATTTAAAAAATAAATTTTTATATAATTATTAATATATAATTATATATTTTATAACAAATGTAAATATCACATGAAATTAAAAAAATAAATAATAATTATCAAGTAATAAAAACATTAAAATGTAAAAATTTATATTTATATAAATTTAGTCAAAACAACAAAAGAAATTAAAAATAATGAATAATAATATTTTATTTATGAGAGTTTCGTGTGAAAGAAGATCTCTTTGATTTTCATTTTTCAATTCCCTCCAAACAAGTTTTTCTCACATTACCAAAAAATTTCAAATTCTTTGGGAATATGCCTTTTCCCTCCCTGAGAATCACATGAAAAAACTTCAAAAGCAAACTTTGAAATATCTTTATCTCAATATACTGTCATGCAATGTAGATATGATAATTAAAAAAAATGAACGTGACATTGGATCAAATTTTGATAAAAATTAGAAAAAAAATTGTGTTTGGTATATCAATATAAATTTTAATACAATAATTTTTATATTTTATGTGATACAAATATATTTGATGCAATACGAATACAAAATATATATATACACGAATTATTAAGTCTAATATAATGTAATGTCTATTATAATCGTTTTAATTATAATCGAAATTCAAAGATGATTCTTTTTATTACAAGAGAAATATTAAATAACTGAGAATGAGGGTGTTGGATTCAAATCTAAGACTTACAATATGTCACAACTCATCTTTAACCACTAGGCCAAGAGGTTGTTGGCAATTCAAAGATGATTTTTAGTAGTTGGAGTTTGTGGACAAAAAAATTAATTAGTACAGAAATCCAGATGCTTCTAAGGCAGAAGTGCTTTCATTTCTTGCAAATGCAATGCAAGATTTAAAACTTTTTCAATGTCTTTTACGTCTTCGAGTATTTTACTTGTAATTCTTTTTACTATAATTAATCAATTATAATTAAAAATTATGTACTGGTCCATCATTTACAAGTGCGAACTTTATGTATTATTTTGATAGATCTCACGTGACTTTAAATTTTGCTTAATTAATTATAATGTAATAATTATAGATGATATGCTCTCTTTTATTATTGTAGATAACTATATTCTTCATTGGTCCACTCCCAATGTTTTCAAAATCTTCCCAACCAAATTTCTCAATATATATATATATATTATACAATTCCCATTTATTAAATTTTAAGTTTAATTTAGCATTTCTATTATATTTTTATTTAACTATATAAAATTAAATTAATTATTACATTCAAAATTATAAAATATTTATAATTTATAAAATTTTAAAATAATTTGACTAAGCCTGCCCGATTAAAACCGAACCGAACCCGAAATCCGACCGAAACCGAGAAAACCCGCAACAGAGAAAACCCAAAATCGAGAAAACTCGCAACCGAAAAAACTCGAGATCGAAAAAACACGCAACCGAGAAAACCCTAGACCGAAAAAACCCGCAACCGAGAAAGCCCGCAACCGAAAAAGCCCGTAACCGAAAAAGCCCGTAATCGAAAAAACTTGGACCGGAACCCACTCGAACCCTCCCGTTTGCCACCTCTAATATTTTGTTTGAGCGCATTCTAGTGAATATGGCATTTTGTTGGATGAGACATCTCGTTGTAGTCTCACATGCTTCTGTTGAAGCAATGCATCATTCAGTTTAGATGCATGGACCTAATGGAAATGGATATTGATTTTGTTTTCATATCATTTATATTTCACACTTTATACTACTATTTTGTTGAAGTCTTTATGAGTTTATGCATTTGTACCATGTTGCTATGATGCATTCTGAAGCTTGTAAAGACTTATTGTTGTTAAAGTATTTGTAAGCCTACACATTTGTATCCTTTCGGTACAATGTATCCAGAAGGTCTTATGAATATATATTGATATTATATGATATTTTCGTTAATTAACTTAATTGTCCAAGTGGGAGTGTTGACATATCTCAATAATGTGGACTGACTAGTTAAGTATAATTAATATCATATAAATTAAATTGGTAGTATATTTTGTGTATAGTGTGACCATATATATACGTAATATATTTATATTATACATGTATTAATCCCTAATGGGATGGATATAATACATGATCCAAAACATGGGAGGTCCCTACTGTTGGCACTAATATATAAGTGATGGCCCATTGATCACTTGTATTATTAAGAGAAAAATGGTGAACAATAGTAGTTCTCTCCCTCTCTCGTTCTTCTACCTCTCCTCACCATCATCTTCCTCTGTCTTCTCTCAGACCACCATGGACATACCCAAACCCCAGTGGATAGGCGTGGGTGAACCTTCGGCGATGTCTCCTGCCTTTGGCAGTGGCAGTTAAGGCAGTGGTTATGGTGGGTTCACTACAAAAAAAAGACTTTCAGCGACGAAATTAGCGACAGAATTTTCCGTCGCTAAAAGTCTTATTCCGTCGCTAAAGGGTTTTAGCGACGAATTAGCGATGGAATAATTCCGTTGGAAAAATCAATGTCGCTGATGCTCATTCCGTCGCTGAAAGAAAATTCCGTCGCTAATTCCGTCGCTAATTAGCGACGGCATTTGTCCTTATCAGCGACGGATTTTTTGTTATCAGCGACGGAATTTTTCTGTCGCTAAAATGAAAATCGGTTATCTATTATCCGTAGCTAAAAATTTCAGCGACAGAATTTTCCGTCGCCAATTCTGTCGCTAATTTTTTTATTTTTTAAATTTTATGAAAATATTCCGTCGCTAAAATTTTTACCGACGAAATATTCCGTCGCTAATAATAAAATTTTCCGTCGCTAAATAATTTTACCTACGGAATTTTCCGTCGCTAATAATAAATTTTTTCCGTCGCTAAATGTTATCAGCAACGGAATATTCCGTCGCTAATAATAAAAATTTTCCGTCGCTGAATGTTATCAGCAACGGAATATTCCGTCGCTAATGCTATTATTTCCGTCACTAATTTCTTTGAATTCCGTCGCTAATAATATATTTTTTTATCATCATATATTATTTATGCATTTCGCTACCAAAATGTTAAATTCCAAAATTGTTTCCAAAAGTTTTCCGAAATATATTTAAATTTAAGCTTAAGCTTAAATTCATGTTAAAACCCTAAATTCATGACTATAGCAACATTTAAAAGACCTTAATACATAAACATAAATTTCGAATAAAATTCATACATAATCATAAAACATGATTAAAATTCAACAAATTCATAACATCTCTCAACAACCATCAAATTCTTAAAACATAAAAAGAACAAAGTACTTAAATTTCTTACATTATAACAGAGATCTATGAAGAAGGCCCATCTCCGAGGTTCGGTGTCTGGCTATCATCGGGATTTGAAGGGCCTCCTTTGCTACTCTTCCATGCATTACTCATCTCAGCCATCCATTGGTGCATTTGCGATAAATATTTGAGAACTTCATCAAGTTTCTCTTCTATAACATCGATGCGCTCATCCTGGCTTACTGTTGATTGAGAAATCGAGAATATTGGACTTGCTGAAGAGGCGGATGACTCAAGTATATCTCTGTTTTGTGAACTGCTTCCAAGGCCGTACACATGTGTGCGGGTTGTTTCCATTCCTCCAATACAGTCAAACCAAGCAACAGGATCAAAGTGTGGTTGTGGTTGACTGCTAATATCCGTACCATACTTCTCAACCAATGAAGCATTATATTTTTCCTATAAAAAAAATTTATTATTATAAATATATCTATACTTAAAAAGTAATTAAATAATAATTAACATACATAAAACGAAATAATTTTAAATATACGTACACTGACAACTTTCGACTTATTGTCCACATATTCACCTTGGCCAGCATTTTTTTTGTGAGTGCGATCAAATACCTCCTTATATGTAGGTGTTCGATTATATTGATTCCTCTTCACAAGTAAAACAAAAAAAATATTCCGTTAGCTGTAAACAATATATATTTTAACTATAATATCATACATATGATTTAAAAAGTTACATACCAGTCTATGTGCATGCACAGGAAAAGAAATCGATCCACCTGTATGCTTGGTAACAGTTCCTTCTTTTATGGTCAATCGATTTTGCTTTCCTTTCTGTGACTTCGCCTCCCATTCCAATTTGCCCCATAAGTCATCAATCAAGGAGTCCCATATCTCAACTTTGATCCAGCTGGACATATACCCTTTACAGTCAGCAATTCGATCTGTGCCAAAATGTTGCATTGCTTTTTTCTTTCAGCTTGCAACAAGTCACGAAATCGTGTTTTGCAAATGTTCTCCCAAATATTTTTCACAATAATCGTTTCTTCAGGAGGCCACGCAAAAATTTCCTAAATCAATTGAAATCATTAGTAAAAAATCATGTTAAGTAAAATAATAAAATAATGTATTAATTATTTACGATTGACATACCGAAAATTTTTCCCATATTTGGGTTTTCACATCAATTGGAACACTTTTCCATGTTGGCCAAGGATCAGTAAAATACTCTTTAATTAATGTTGTAATTGTCCGAACAGCTTGAGGCTCCAGAAAAGCGCTGCGACATAAAAAAATTCAAATTTTTTTATATAATATTAATTAAGTAACTTCATATAGCAAAATAGTATTATTATTTTTATTACCCGTTATTCAGACAAGTAAGTCGTGCCCTTTGATCCGGATTACTTGGAGTCGAATATCCTTGATTGGGCCCTCTTGTTCGTTTTCTACCTCCACTGCCACTACCATCGGAACTCGCACCACTGCCTGTATTTGTCCAAGTATGATCGATGTTAAGCTGCTCAATCGGTATTCCGTCAGGGGATATACCCTCGGCAGATGATGAGGCTTGGCCAGATAGACCATGTGTGGATGGGCCTTGGTCAATTGGACTATCTCTCTGGTTAATCGGTTGGTCAGTGGGTGGGTCCATCTCATCAGTATCCACTTCTATTGATGGAAATAATTGTGCTTCAAGGTTAATTGCTGGGGTCTGAGATCGTGGAGTAGGCATGAAAAAAGATTTCCAACTCGATGTAGAAGATCCACCGGAGCGAGCCTTCTTACCAGATGATTTTTTTGATGATTTCATTATACCTACAATACATGAAAAAAATAATATATGTATTAGATAATGAACTTAACATACAAAATAAATTAACATTTTACAAAACATCTTACAAAATATCGTAAATAAAAGCAAACAAAAAAGTAATTAAGTTATTAAATTCACATAAACATTTTCTTAAAAGAAATAAGAGCAATTAGCTAAAAAAGACCTCGTCCTCATCATCATCATCATTGTCGTCGTCGTTGTTGGTGTCGTCGTCGTCATCATCATCATCATCATCATCTTCTTCTTCTTCTTCTTCTTCTTCTTCTTCTTCTGCAATATTTACCTCTTCATAATCTCCGCGAACGAGAATAGTGGGATTGTCAAGGTCTTCTGAATATGTGATATTTATAGGATGTGGATTTTCAATTTCTTGATAAACCCCATCATTTAAATCTACTATGTCCACATCACAATTTTGAATATTAAATCTAGCTCTTGCTTTTGTCTTGAAAACAACCCACCAATCACGACGATCTCTTTTTCTAGATGGATAAAGACTAAAATACACTTGCTGACTCTGTTGAGCTAATATAAAAGGTTCATTGCTAGCAAGTATAGACCTATGTTTGATTTCTACAAGAGCATGTCTAGGATGAACACGATAACCTCTCTCAATGTCAAACCAATGGCACTTAAAGAGTATAACTTTATTTCCAATCCCAAAATATTCCAACTCCACTATATCTATCAATATACCATAAAAGTCACGGTCAAAATCATTGTAACAATCACCTTTCACACAAACACCGTTGTTCATTGTTTTTCGAGTTTTTCCATATTCAAAGGTATGAAACTTAAATCCATTTACAAAATACCCTTGATAACAACTTGCTAAACATGCTGGACCATGAGAGAGGTCAATGATACGTTTATCAATTGCATTTCCTTGTTCACAAACCTACATAATAGTGATTCTTATGATGAGTGAAATGCAGTATCATCTATTAAAACAAAACGAATTATATTTAAATTACTTACATATTGTCTAAACCATTTCGTAAAATGCGCTTGACGTGTTTTCTCCAATTGTCCATCGTTCATCTCTGGTTCATTTCTTTTGACCATTTCATCAAATATCCTATAAAATCAATATATAGCAAGTATATATGAAAATGCTTAAGATCAAAAAGCCTTCGTTGTATTTATTGTATGATATGTAATGCTATATACTTACTCAATGTACGGGAGAACTTCTTCACAATTCATTAGCACATATATCACCGCTGCATCAAACTCATCTTCTTCCAAATATCGACGATTGTTCTTTGCCCGCCCAAGTGGTCGTCCAAGATATTTGAAAATTGACAAACGTCCCATGGGATCTACGTCTCCTCCATCATCATTCCGTGGTGGACGAGTTAGCCTTGTTTGAATATTGGGATCAAAGTATAATGCACAAAATGTTGCAATTTCCTCCCTCATATATGCCTCACATATAGATCCCTCCACATGTGCACGATTTTTCACCTTCTTTTTTAGGCGATGCAAAAACCTAATTAAAGTATACAATACACATTTAATGGCATACAATAAGCGCTCTATTTCTTATAGCACATTGAAAAATGCTCATAGCAAACAAATTATTACCTCTCAAATGGATACATCCATCGATATTGAACGGGTCCGCCAACCTTGGCCTCGTAAGGTAAGTGAATGGGGAGATGTTCCATGCAGTCAAAAAACTTGGTGGAAAAATTTTCTCTAATTTGCAAATTGTTTCTACAATGTTGCTCTGCAACTGTTCCATGTAATTCACATGTAATTCAGTTGAACATATATCTCGAAAAAAATGAGATAGCTCAGTAATAGCATCCCATATTGAATTAGGTATGAAATCACGAAAGGCAATCGGAATTAATCTTTGCATAAAAACATGACAGTCATGACTTTTCATTCCATAAAACTTGCCTTCCTCAATATTTACACACCGAGATATGTTTGATGCAAACCCATCAAGAAGCCTTAGCTCTTTCACCCATTTACACACTCTTCTCTGATCCTTTTTGCTTAAGGTAAACGATGCTTTAGGTGCGAAAGTTTTTCCATTACTTGTCACCAATTCCAATTCCTTTCGTTTACAAATCAGCGCCAAATCTAACCTTGCATTTGTGTTGTCCTTTGTTTTGCTTTTAACATCCATTAAAGTATTGAATAAATTGTCAAACACATTTTTTTCAATATGCATGACATCTAAGTTGTGACGAATAAGGTTGGTATGCCAATAAGACAGCTCCCAAAAAATGCTTTTCTTCACCCAATTATGAGTTACCCCAAAACCTTGAGGTTTTTGTTGAGGACATTTTGTCCCAAATGTTAAGTCTTCCAAACTATTTATCCGAGACAACACTTCTTCACCTGACAATCTCATAACCGGAGGATCATAATCAACCCTTTTACTAAATTTATCCCTTTGCTTTCTAAAAGAATGATTAGGAGGTAAAAATTGACGATGACAATCAAAAAAACAAGGCTTTCGTCCATGTTGCAATCTAAAAGCTTTTGTATGTTCCATACAATAAAGACAAGATAATCTTCCATGTGTACTCCACCCAGACAACATTCCATATGCAGGAAAGTCATTAATTGTCCACATTAATGCAGCCCTTAACAAAAAAAGTTGATTTCTATAAGCATCATAAGTTTGAACACTCTCATCCCATAAGATTTTCAACTCATCTATCAAAGGCCTTCAAAAACATCTATGTTTTGTGATGGATTGCTCCTTCCCGGAATTACCATATTCAATAACAAATATGGTTGTTTCATACACATCCAGGGAGGTAAATTGTAAACAACAAGCATAACTGGCCAACAAGAATATGACCTCGTAGCTGGCCCAAACGGACAAAACCCATCTGCACATAAACCAATTCTAACATTACGAGGTTCCATAGCAAATGATGGATGAGTACAATTGAAATGTTGCCAAGCTTCACCATCAACTGGATGTCTGAGCACTCCTGAAGAACTTCGATTGTGCGCATGCCATGTCATAAACTCAGCAGTTGCAGCTGACATATAAAGCCTTTGAAGCCTAGGGATTAATGGCAAGTAGCGCAAAATCTTGTACGGTGTCTTCTTTCCTCTTATCCCACATTGTCTATATCTAGGATGCCCACATATCACACAATGCATTAACTCGGCATATTCTTTCCAAAATAAAATACAATTATTCTTGCAAGCATCTATCTTAACATAACCAAGACCGAATTTCTCCATTTTTTTATTCATTTCATAAAAGTTTTCCGGTAAATGATTATTCTCCGGAAGCATACCTCTCACAATCTCCAACATTCGATTAAAACATGCTTCACTAACATTGTGCTCCGACTTCCAATTACACAATTGTGACATAGCAGATAATGTCGTGTGCTTAGAACATTCTGTCCATAATGGTTCATTTGCATCATTTAACAGAGAAGAAAAGTTTTGTCTTGATGAATTTTGTTCATGCTCATCAAATCTTGATTGATTAGCATTCCCGTCAAAATTAATATGACAAGCATCCCTCACCATTCTATTATACGGGTTTTGTTCTGAATACATTTCATACATCAGATCACCAATCTCGTCTCTATTTCTTGAGGATTCTCCTTCAACAACTTCACCATGTTTATCCCAAATAGTATAACCACCCATAAAACCTTTGTAAAACAAATGTTCCCATACCTTATCACATTCTAAAAAGAATCTATTTTGACATTTGATGCAAGGACATTTTATTCTATCTCCACTGACAAACTGCCTATTTGAACATGCAAAATCGATAAACTCTTCAACTCCATTTAAAAACTCATTTGTAATATAACTATTACTATCTAATCGGTTGTACATCCAACTCCTATCCTTATTCATGATACGATCTGAATAAAAGATCTGTAATTTAATAAACAAAACCACACAAAATAAATAAAATATAGCAATCAAAGCAAATATCTCAACCAATTTAAAAACAAAATAAAAATTTTAAATCAAAATTAACAATTATTTATTATAAAGTGCATAATAAAATAGTTAAAATATTACCTCACAATCACAATCCACCAAAGCACTCCTTATTAATATTAAATAACCTACAAAAGCATAAAAACTACATATTAAAAATTAAATATTATTTTCTTTCTATTTTAAAATAAAAAAATAACGATTACAATACATACAACTTTCGTTGCAATACATATTAAAACTATTAATACAACAATATATACATTTATGCAATGAAAAAAAATAATATATATAACAATGTATATATCTCACATTAATCCCAAAATTAATAATACTAATTCAATTAATTTATTAATATCATATAATTAGATACACTAAAACAATAATAAATATTCATAATTAATAATATAATAACCAAATTAAATTTACATAAATAAATTTATATATTTAAAATGTAACAAAAATAACTTTAAACATTTAAATTCAAAATTTCTACTAATATTATTATAAATACGGACAAACAAAAATAAACAACTAAAAACAAATTAACATTTTAAATATATATTTTAAATAAACAAATTAAACAAATAAATCAAAATTAATAATAGTAGTTCAATCAATCTATTACTATCATATAATTAGATACAATAAAACAACAATAAATTTTTATAATTAATAATATTATGACCAAATTAAATTTACATAAATAAATTTATATATTTCAAATCTAACAAAAATAATTTTTCCCAATAAACACAAAATTTCTACTAATATTATTATAAATACAAATAAATATATATTTTACATAAACAAACTACCAAACAAATAATTATATCTTTTAAATTTAAAAATAATTCAACTACTATATACCAAGAGTATGACCGGCGGTAGGGACGACCGGCGGTAGGTCAGCGGCGGCGGGCAGCGGCGGCAGCAACGGCGATGGCAGGGGCGGGCGGCAGCAGCAGCGCCTATGGGCACAGTGGCAGTGGGGGAGTGGGCTGTGTTGGTTTTCTTCTTTAAAAACTAGGAGGCGCCAGCGGTGAGGAGAGGAGAGAGGTGACCGGCGGCAGGTGGAGGTGTAACAGACCGGCGACGTTGCTTCGGTGGAGCAAGGGACGGCGGCGCAAAGGGGAGAGGAAGAGAAAAAAAGCAGAAAAATTGACCATCACGGGCGGAAGAAGAAGAAAAAGAAAGTGAATCACGAATTTCGAGGTATTAGCGACGGAATTTCCGTCGGATTAGCGACGGAAAAATTCCGTCGCTAACTAGATCTAACACGCTACACGAGGAATTAGCGACGGAATTTTTCCGTCGCTAATTTTTTTCATCTTTTCTCTTAGAAAATTCGGAGGGAATTTAGCGACGGAATTTTTCCGTCGCTAATTCCGTAGCTAAAGCTCATTAGCTACGGAATTAGCGACGGAAAAATTCCGTCGCCAATTTTTTAACCTTTTCTAAAATATTTTGGAGGGAATTTTGGAGGGAATTTAGCGACGGAATTTTTCCGTCTAATGAGCTTTAGCTACGGAATTAGCGACGGAAAAATTCCGTCGCTAAGTTCCCACATCATTTTCGGTCTAAAATGTTCATGGAACTTAGCGACGGAAATATTCCGTCGCCAAGTTCCCACATCATTTTCGGTCTAAAATGTTCATGGAAATTGGCGACGGAATTTTTCCGTCGCTAATTCCGTAGCTAAAGCTCATTAGCTACGGAATTAGCGACGGAAAAATTCCGTCTCTAATTTCCTTACATGATTTTTCGGTTGAGAGGTTCATGGGAATTAGCGACGGAATTTTTCCGTCGCTAATTCCGTAGCTAAAGCTCATTTGCTACGGAATTAGCGACGGAAAAATTCCGTCGCTAATTCCCATGAACATCTCAACCGAAAAAATCATGTGGTAAAATTGGCGACAGAATTTTTCCATCGCTAATTCCGTAGCTAATGAGCTTTAGCTACGGAATTAGCGACGGAAAAATTTCGTCGCCAATTTTTTGACCTTTTCTAAAATATTTTGGAGGGAATTTAGCGACGAAATTTTTCCGTCGCTAATTCCGTAGCTAATGAGCTTTAGCTACGGAACATTAGCTACGGAATTAGCGACGGAAAAATTCCGTCGCTAACGTCCCATATCATTTTCGGTCTAAAATGTTCATGGAATTTAGCGACGGAATTTTTCCGTCGCTAATGAGCTTTAGTTACGGAATAAGCGACGGAAAAATTCCGTCGCTAAGTTCTATCTATGTTTTGGGTTTAGCGACGGATAATTCCATCGTTAATTCCGTCGCTAATAATTTGGCGCAATTAAACAGTATATCCCACCATAATTGGCGACAGAATTAGCGACGGAAAATATTCCGTCGCTAATTACCGACGAATTTCTGTCGCTAATCCGTCGCTAATTCCGTCGCTAAATTCATTATAAATTCCGTCGTTAATCCGTCTCTAATACTAATTATCAGCGACGGAAAAATTCCGTAGCTAAATTTCCGTCGCTGAAAATCAATTTTCTTGTAGTGGTTTTTGACTCAACCTACCCAAGATTAGTTTCTCTGCATTTATTGTGCTAGTGGCTGTTAGGTGGATGATCTAATTCCAACAGACAAATCAAGCCAAATTTAAAAGTTAGTTTGGAAACCAAAAGCCATCAAAATAAACCAAATTCAATTTAACCAATCGAAGTGATAAACTTCAGGAAAATGTTCAGGGCAAAATCCACCATGTTCTTTTAACGCTACTACTTCAAAATATGCTCGTTCATTTGTCATAGGCCAGGATTCCCCAAAACATCGTCTGTATGGAAGTGCTTGTATTCCAACACAATGTTTGAACATTAAAAAAGAAAAAGGAAAGTGAGAACCAAGAGTTGAGATGATCAATGGAAAGAAAAGAATATGAGAACTGAAAGGAATGTTCAAAGTGAAGTTGACAGTGAGGACGGCTAGAGGAAAAGCTAGAGTTTGATTTTCTAGTTGGAAAAAAAATCTTATTTGAGATGAAGGGAGAAGAAAGAAAATATGGGGAAAATGAAAGGAGAGAAAGTAAAAGGGGTTGGGCTTGATTTGAGACGAAGAGTGACTAAAAATTTGGAGAAATTAAAATCTGGTGCTATTTAAAGTTATGTTAACAATGACACCTATGTTTAAGCTAGCAAGAAGCAGTTATAAAAAAGAAATTACCCTGGTTTTCAAAGCCGCCGTTATAAAAATCCCTTTAAATGTCTCCTTTTTTTTGGTGAACTAATTGTACTTTGATATTCATTTCACTCAACTTAGCATTCATTCTTCTCAATGTTTTGTTCAGTTCCTTCAAGTTTGAATTCTCTATTGTCAAACTTCCATTGGCATCTTTTAATTTATATATCACTTCTTTTATATGTTCATCCTCGATTGGTTTATCATGCCAAAGAAAAAATTAACAACGACTAACCTGCATAAATCAGACAGTAACAACCTTCACTTTTCACCATAATCAACTTCATAATTAAGCACCAACCAAGTTCATAATCAATTACACAACTTTAATATACCACATCTAGAAGCCAATCAAATTCATAATCAAGTTCAATCAACCAACTCAGAATGAAGTTCATAATCAAGTTTAATTTACCACATTCATGCATACTTGATTTATTTAAATATAGTGCATACTTTGGACATAAATTAATCTTTCGTTTAAAATAAAAGTTTATTTGAATATAAATTAAAAAAATAAAAAACTTATTTAAATATAATAAAATATAAAAATTTACTTAAAAAATAAGATAATTCTAGAACTTTTTTATTATTTAATATATTAACCAAAATTTAAGTTATTGTGAAAAGTGATTTTGTATAACACTTTAATTCAAGTTGTTTTAGTAATATTTTATTTTTTAATATTAAAAAAAATATTTATTTTCAAAAAATTAACCTTCTGAATTCACTTTTCGAGACTGCATGATTAGTTACCAACAACTGATTGGCGTAGGTGGTAAGCGACATTCGTCTCTTAAGTAAGGTAAGAGTTCGAATCCTGACTTGTGTATAGAGTGCCAGTGTTGAGAGAGGGACAAGTCTAACCACGCTCTACTTCTCTCGACTTCAGAATAATCACCGAAAGTAAAAACCAAAAGGTTTCGACCAAAAAGAGACTGCATGATTAGTTACGAGAACTAAATCCCAACAAAGATTGAATAAAAAAAAACCCAAAAAAGATTTCTTTTTTGTTACAACCCAACAAAAATGTGGAACATAGAGAAAGTAGTTATCTCACCCCAATTTGCGGGTCCAAATATCGAGATTGGAAGGTCCTTTTGTCTTCTTCTCCTCCCTTGTTTTTCTTTGATATCAGACTCTAAACAGTTGTAGGTCCAATCATCTTTTGCCTTTTTCTCTGTAAAAAGTAATCTACGCTCCTTTTCAATCCTTTTCCATTATTATTCTATTGAAAGATTCTAGACATTCATCTTACTGTAAATAAGAAAAATTATTTTTTTAATTAAAATAATAAACAATTAAAAATAATAAGCGAAGGAGATTCGTTATCATCAAATAAAAGAGAAACGACGCCGTAGTTGGGCTGGCTGCCTGGCTGGCTGCATTGCATTTGCACGGCTGCACGCTTCAATTTTTTATTTACCAATATTATTATTTACATTGACATAGCTTCAAAAATGGATTAAAAATTGCCACGTCATCATTTAGAATGTTTAATTAATAGTCCAATCCATCAACTTAAAAGTTTAAAGTAATACTAACAATCAATTAGATTCTTTACACAAATCTCATTACTAAATTTATGGAATTAAAAGGGAGGAATTCCTTTTAAAATTCTTTTTTCTTTATGTAAAATTGCTTTTAAGTTTTAATAATTTAAAAATCTAATAAATGAGAGACAACTATGTTTTTGTTTCCAAGGAAACCCCAAAAAACAAAATAGTTGTGCTAATCCTTGGTTAATTAATTAATTAAAATATTAATATAAGATCTAAATGTTGACTTACCAATCTCATAAAAAATACTGCTGAAAATTTTCTTGGACTATATTTTATCTCTTTTGTATAAGCATTATAACTTTATAAGCTGCAGTACTTACCTTGAAAGACCAAAACTGTCATAATCAAATCCTATAGAATCTCAAAAAAAAAAAAATCCTATAGAATCTCAAATTTCCTGAAAAAAATTTTCCTCCTTTCCTTTTAAAAAAATTGAGCTTGCTGGAAGAACCCTCCCAATTTCAAAAAAAGTTTAGCCAATGTTCCCACTTTTTTTGCTACTTCCAGTTTCTATTTTAGAGCTTTGGTAAATCCCAAATCCTTTTATTTTCTGTTGTTGTTGTTTTATGGATCGAACATTCCATAGAATTTGAAGTAAAGGGGTTATCTTTATTCTTCTATAGAGATAAAGTAAGTTCTGAAGACTGTAATTTTTTTCTTTGTTTTCTTAAAGCTTTAATGGATTTCACCATTGTATTTGTAATCAATAATTGTGGGTTTTCTTGTTTGTTGGCATTTCTGGGTGTCAAAGCGTGAAGTTAATGTTCTTGAGAAAAAAAATCCATTCCCTATAGATGTTCTCTTTTGCTTCCTGCTTTGCACAGTTCTATGCTTTGATGGTATTTTGGGACTAGAGTAATACCATTATGGTGTCATTAAATGATGAAATTTGTTTGATTTGTGATAATACTTGTTGTCCAAGGAAACCACAGATTTCTGTTAATAGTTTTGTTCTTTCTTTCAAAGTTTGCTTGGTGTTTTTGTATATTCTTTGATGGAGAAAGTTGTACGTGGTATTTAGTATAAAGGTGTTTGATATATCGGAGGGGAATATACTCTTCTGCCTTTGGATGGATTCTGTAAATTCTTGTTCTAGATATTATACTCCCATAAAAATTCTCCTTTTGACTGATATAGAAAGTTCGAAATTAAATTTAAAAATTTTATATGCTACAAAATTCGAATGTCAGTATTGCCTTATTCCAGTGCTGTGTTTGATCTTGCATGTTTTTTTTTTACTGGCTCATGGATCTGTATAGTATTGAAAGAAGCATACCATCCCCGGATTATCTCTGTTTGTTGCAATTCATTTGTTTTTCAACTTGTATATATCTTTTGGGTATATTACTCTAATAGTTTACCTTTATGGTCTTTTTGTGAACTTACCTTAGATTACATGTGTGGAATGGGTACTTGAAGATTTCAAGTCAATCAGATTTGGGAGAAATTAGGTAAGGATAATGGATTAATTGCTTCATATGATCTTCTTCTTCTTCTTCTACTTCTTCTTCTTCTTCTTCTTATTATTATTATTATGTAGAGCTTAATTTGTGTAATTCTATCAACTTTTCATTTTTTTGATTGACTATTTATTTCTCTTGGTTAATTGTGCTTTTAACAGACACATAAGTTAGTTAGATTTGAAGATCCTCATCATTTATGTAAGAAAGTTGCTTAGGTTGTTTCTGTTTGATCCCTTAATCCAGTGCCGTCAGGGAGTTGCAATGAAATGGTGGAGTTGCTACTTCTAGTGTCTCTTTCTTTGATGAACAGGTGACCGTGGGATTGACTAAAGAGATAGGGTGTTTTTTTTTTTAATGTTTGAAAATTTATTTGTTCCCCTTTTCAGTTTTATTTGAAATTTTAAAGTGTTGGGTTGTTTTGTGCTTGGTTTTCCACTAGTGTCTATTAAACTGATTTTTTTTTTTTAATTTAGATGGCTGAATTTTGTGAATTCATGTATAGTAGAGTAATATGGTTTCTATATTTATAGTTGGTGGCCTCTTTTAATTAGAAATGAATGCATACATTTCTGAATTGTTTCTTTTCTCTTCTCGCATTTGGTTAATGTTTCTTGGTGTCCTTTAAAAATATTTCTCTTTGTTGAAATGATGAATTCTGGAATCTAGCATGTCCATCAGGGACTGTTAAATATTTTAATGCTATATTTGGGTTGTCGCCTAATATTATGTTACTTGTTGCATTCTTCTGCTCTGGGAACTGGGAAAAATTTGTTGATGTCCATAGGTCCTTGTGAATGTGGTCAAAAGTAGAAAATTCTACTCTCCACAATGGTTACAAAATTTTATATTGTTTTGATGCATGCTATGACAGGTATGTAGGTTTTTGGGGTTGTGATAGCTGTAATTGCTGTTGGACAGGATACAAATTACGGCATTTAGTAAAATGTTGATGAATTTTGAATCAAGGATACATTTAGAAGTAGGGTTTTGGAGGTTTTATCTGCTTGCCTCTCTACTGATTACTATAGTACATGGGCTAAATTCTGAGGGCCAATTATTGCTAGAGCTTAAGAATAGTCTTCATGATGAATACAACTATCTTGGGAACTGGAAGTCCTCTGATGAGACACCGTGTGGGTGGATAGGTGTCAATTGTACTTCAGATTATGAGCCGGTAGTCTGGTCTGTTGATTTGAGTTCAATGAATCTTTCTGGAACCCTGAGCCCCAGTGTTGGTGGTCTGACCCACTTGACATTTCTTGATCTGTCTTATAATGGATTCAGCGGAAATGTTCCCAAGGAGATTGGGAATTGTTCACTTATGGTCTTCCTTTATTTAAATGATAATCAGTTCAGCGGTCCGCTTCCTGGAGAATTGGGTAAGCTCTCTTATTTGAGAAGTTTGAATATATGCAATAACAAAATATCTGGTTCCATTCTGGAGGAGCTTGGAAATTTGTCCTCACTTGATGAGTTTGTGGCATACACCAATAACTTGACTGGCCCATTGCCCCGCTCTATTGGGAATCTCCAGAAGTTGAGAATATTTCGAGCAGGGCAGAATGCAATTTCTGGTAACATTCCTGCTGAAATAAGTGGATGCCAAAGCTTAAAAATGCTTGGTCTTGCCCAGAATCGTATTGGAGGGGAACTGCCTAAGGAAATTGGAATGCTTGGAAGCATGACTGATCTTATTTTATGGGAGAATCAGTTATCAGGGTATATTCCAAAGGAGCTTGGAAACTGTACAAGCCTTGAGACACTTGCATTGTATTCAAATGGTCTTGTGGGGCAGATACCCATGGAGATTGGGAACCTTAAGCGTCTGAAGAAGTTGTATCTCTACAGGAATGAATTAAATGGAAGCATTCCAAGGGAGATAGGGAATCTGTCTCTTGCAACCGAAATTGATTTCTCAGATAATTATTTGACAGGTGAGATCCCAAGTGAGTTCAACAAGATAAAGGGTTTACACTTATTGTACCTATTCCAAAATCAGCTTACAGGTGTCATACCAAACGAGCTTAGTAGCTTGTGGAACTTGATGAAGCTTGACCTTTCGATCAATTATCTTACAGGTCCCATTCCTTATGGTTTCCAATACTTGACTGAAATGCTTCAGCTGCAGCTTTTTGACAATTCTCTGAGTGGTACTATTCCTCCACAGCTTGGAGCATACAGCCCACTTTGGGTGGTTGATTTTTCAGCCAACCATCTGACAGGAAAAATTCCTCCTCATCTTTGTAGTCATTCTAAGCTTATTTTGTTAAACCTTGGGGCTAATAAACTGTATGGAAATATCCCAGATGGGATCAAGAGCTGTGAGACGTTAGTGCAACTTCGTCTGGTTGGGAACAGCCTTACTGGGAGCTTTCCTTCAGAATTATGCAAACTGGTGAATCTTTCTGCTATTGAATTGGACCAGAACAACTTCAGTGGACCAATTCCTTCTGATATTGGAAATTGCCGAAAGCTTCAAAGGCTTCATATTGCTGACAATCAATTTAGTTTTGAACTGCCTAAGGAATTAGGTAATATGTCTCAACTTGTGACCTTTAATGTCTCGTCCAATTTGCTTTCTGGACGGATTCCACCTGAGATAGTTAACTGCAAGATGCTACAACGACTTGATCTAAGCCATAATATTTTTGTCGATACTTTGCCAAATGAGCTTGGAACCCTTTCACAGCTTGAGATTTTGAAACTTTCTGAAAATAAGTTCTCCGGAAATATACCTGCAGCTTTAGGAAACCTCTCACATTTGACTGAGCTGCAAATGGGTGGCAACCTATTTTCTGGTGAGATACCCCAAGAGTTGGGTTCTCTTTCAAGCTTGCAGATTGCAATGAACCTCAGCAGTAACAACCTCACTGGGAATATACCACCAAAGCTTGGGCATCTTAATTTGCTGGAATTTCTCCTGCTCAATAATAATCGTTTGAGTGGCACAATTCCCAGCACATTTGAGAACCTGTCAAGTTTATTGGGATGCAACTTCTCATGCAATAACTTAACTGGACCTTTACCTGCCATTGCATTGTTTCAGAACATGCCTGCAACTAGTTTTATTGAAAATAAAGGGCTTTGTGGTAGGCCTCTTCAAAATTGCCTCGCAGATCCATCTTCTCCTTCCATATTACCTACAGAGAAGGGTACTCGAGGAAGAATTATAACAGTAGTTGCAGGTGTTGTAAGTGGGGTTTCTATAATTCTCATTGTAATTCTTCTATATCAAATGAGACGTCCACCTGATATTGTTACATCCTTGCAAGAAAAGGAGATATCATCTCCAGCTTCAGATATTTACTTTCATCCAAAGGAAGGGTTTACTTTTCAAGATCTAATTGAGACTACTAACAATTTTCATGAGAGTTATATTGTTGGAAGGGGAGCTTGTGGAACGGTTTATAAAGCAGTTATGCATTCTGGACAAACCATTGCTGTTAAAAGGCTTGCATCAAATGCAGAGGGAAACAACATTGAGAATAGTTTTCGAGCTGAGATTCTAACACCAGGAAAGATTAGGCATCGAAATATTGTGAAGCTTTATGGTTTTTGCCATCATCAAGGCTCCAATCTGCTTCTTTATGAGTATATGGAAAGAGGTAGCTTGGGTGAAGGGCTTCATGGGGCCTCTTGTAGCTTAGAATGGCCAACTCGGTTCATGATTGCCCTGGGAGCTGCTGAAGGTCTTGCTTGTTTACATCATGACTGCAAACCAAAGATCATTCACCGTGATATCAAGTCCAATAATATCTTACTTGATAAAAATTTTGAAGCCCATGTTGGTGATTTTGGTTTGGCAAAAGTGATTGACATGCCCCAATCTAAGTCGGTGTCTGCAGTCGCTGGATCATATGGCTACATTGCCCCTGGTAAGTTTCATCTTTGGAATTTCGAGTTTAATGGTAAATTACTGTTCCTATTGGTTGGTACCATTTGTGAAGATACCTATAATGGTGATTTATTGTTGCAATCCGAAGAATTAAAGAATTTCTCCTTCTTTCTTTGTCTTTCTCATAGATTTCCGTTATTTATCTGTTTTACACGGTTTTCACTCTAGAAACCAAATATTTTTTTGTGTGTTAGAGAACATATTAATTTTCATTACAAGTTAATAGGAAAAGTAAGATCTTATGGTCTGTTTGTCTGTCTCATTTTCTTTTCTTTCTCATGCTTTTTGGATGTTGAAATTGATATTTTATAGTTTTAGATGGTTGACAATATATATGTTGTGAATGACAGAATATGCATACACGATGAAGGTTACAGAAAAATGTGACATCTATGGCTATGGGGTTGTTCTACTGGAGTTATTAACCGGAAAAACTCCTGTACAGCCATTGGATCAAGGAGGTGATCTTGTCACGCTGGTGAGAAATTATGTTCACGACCACTCGTCGACTGTTGGGATACTTGATGATCGCTTAAATCTTGATGATAAAAGTACAGTCGATCACATGATTAGTGTCTTAAAGATTGCTTTAATGTGCACTAGCACGTCTCCTTTTGATCGGCCATCCATGGGTGAAGTTGCAATGTTGCTTATAGAATCCAAAGAGCAAGAAGACAACTTTCCCATGTCTCCTACTTACGATCTCCCTCTGAAAGAATTCTCATGAAAAAATGTGACTACTCCCAGTTTACATTAACTGAGATGGTTTATTGCTGCCGATTCTTCCTTATAATTTGCCCTGCAAGGTAATATTAGCATGTACATTTTTCCATAAAGAAAATGTTATAGTTAAAGCTTTTATTAATAGCTAATGGGAGTAACTGATGTCACTATCAGATTCTGTATATCCTTTCTCCAGTCAAATACAATGGTAACACCAGGTTACAGGCCTTATTCGAAACATCAGTATCTCAAACATTTTAGATTCTTCCACTGCCTTGTTTTATACTCTTCGAAACGTTTTTCGGAATTTAATATCTGGGTTCAAATTTCATACCACCTTTACTACTTAATCTGAAGCTGAATTGGCATGTTTTATGGTGCATGCGTTGCATTATATGGTTAACATACTAGGCAAGCAGGATCATAATAACAAGTATCTTTCATTAAAATCAGGATTGAACATTTGAACCGACGATTTCAAGTTTGAACAGTGATATTTACGCTTTATAAAGATCAAGATTGAAAATTGGAACATTTGAATTTGCAGTTTAATTAATTATACATTTTTGATAACTTTGTTTCCTTTTAATATTTTTTAACTGATAATTTACACAAGAAAGCTTCTATTATCAACTTACCCATCATGCCATACACATTATTTACTAGAAAAACTTAAACCCCAAAATCTCTTTTCTAAAACTATTTTTCGCGACTTATTAAATTAAATCAGTTAACTATTCTATCATTTTATCACCCTAAACACAAAAATCTACAAACTTCACAAACTAAAATTCTCACAACTATCCTATTTGTCAATATCTTCACTCTTCAATCCCTTCAAATTTTGCAAGAAATCTAATGTAAATTTTTAATATAACACGTTAATATGTTAGATTTTCATAAGAGTTTTGTTAGATTTTGATTAAAATTTTATTTAGACAAAATTTTTTTTTGTCAAATGGGATAAATTATCCCAAAATCCCAAGCCCGGCGGAAATTGAGAACAAATTTATTTAAAAAATATATTTTTTACACAAATTATATCTTGGCAGAAGCACAAATTCGTTTTAAAAAAGATATTTTTATAAGAAAAAAAAAATATTGGTATCACAACAAATGCAACAGCAGAACTCCAAGCAATATGCAGAGGGATCCACATTCCATGTACATTGGGCATCCAACATCTCATTGTGGAAACTCACTTCCTTAGCTCTACACATCTTTTCCACATGAACCAGGATCTGCATCCTTCTCAGGAAACTATCATCTCTGTTTGTTTCAAGCTTGCGACAGGATTTCGGACTCCACAGCTGACTTTTGCTTACCGAGAGGTTAACCGACCAGCAGATTTGCTAGCGTCCAGAGCTGCTATGTTACGTACTTTTGTATTACGATCAATGTAGCACTACTACCAATAGACTACTCAAATCTGTTGTATGTTGTACTTTTAAGTTCTAATAAATAAAATATCCTGTCTTCTGTGCAAAAAAAAAAAAACCTTGACGAAAGCTGCCAAGATGTAATGTATTTAAAAAAATTATAATAAAGAAAATATGTTTATATTTATAAACATAAGCTCTCAAAAATTCACTTTCGTGGCCTCGAAAATTCATTTCGGGGACACACTCTTTGTTTCTGGAAATTCATTTCTGGAATTGTCAAAAAATAATAACAAAGAATGATACAAATGTATTATCATGTAAAGATATTTTTTATTAAAAAAATTATTAAAATAAGTTATGTAGCATAATTGATAGGTTGTCAGTAGAAGCTCTTTTAATTTACTAAAATAAATGCTTTTTAATTTGCATATAATTTTATACAAATTCTTACTGATCTATTATCATCTTAAAAAATTAATTCACAAATACTATATAAATATGTATATGTATTATATTTTTATTATGGTATAATCATTTACTATCTTTAAAAGAGAATCTAATTATGAGGTTTTGTTTGAATGATAAAGACGGTATATTGAAATTTTGAGTTAAGTTTATCAAATATGAATTTGATTTAATTTTTTGTCAAATTTATCGTTATATATTAGTTAGCTGAATTTTTAAATTTTAATTTAATAATTTCTTATGTTTGGACTAAATACTTTTTAATTTTTATCTATACAAGTCTATAATTACTTTTTTTTTGGTGTAAGCATAAGTATGTTCATCTATTTTACGATCTGAGATTAATTCTATTGGGTTGAGAGTGATAAACGATAAAACATTCCCAACAGTAGAAACTCTATGACTCGAATCTTGTCTAAGTACCTGAAAAAAAAGTTTAATTCCACTTCTTCTAATCATTTGTTAATAGGTTTATAATGCTTATTGCTGAAATATGATGATCAAATGGTTAGTGCCGCAAGGTAATAACCACTAGTAATTCATAAAATGTTTTTTTTTTCTTATTTAGAAAGATGCTTGTAAAAGTTAAAACTACAACTCAATTATGCAGTTAAGAATGGTTAATTATTCAATTTAGTTAGTAAAAAAAATTAATGGACATAATTAAAAAGGATGATTTTTCTTGATTAAAAAATAAAAGCAAGAATACCGCAACAATTAAATTAATATATATTTTAAAATAGTTTTCTTTTTGCTTAAAACTAATTAATAACTCCAAGGCTATCAATTTGCTTGTTAGATAATAAAATTACGAAGTGCTTTGTTATTTTTTATGCAATTATGCCTCTTCCTTACCAACGAGCTCTCTATTTACTTATTAGTAAAACCCTACAAAACTTGCCAAGAGGCTTATTAAAACTGCTCAGTGTAGAGGTACCCAATACTGTTCTCCGTTCATGGTTTCTTCATGTTTTCCTCCCTGTTTCACTAATGTTCAGGGATGTATACATATTTTATCAGGCACTAAAATCGAAGCAGTAATTTCTTGGCACCAAGGGAATACAGGTGCTAGACATGCAAACAGGCAGTTCAGTTACACTTGCCTGATAGGCACATCAAAAAACTTGTGATGTCTCGCATGTCAGAAAAAGGCTGAAATCCTTAAATGCATGTCGACAGCAGTGTTGCAATTCTCGCAATTTCTTGCGGAGATTCGTTGTAGTCGCAAAAAAACTTCCATTTATTTTAGGTTTAACTCGAGAATAATGGTTTCAAGCTCGGGTACTAAAACATGCAGAGAAAATCTAGTTAAACTTCAATTTTTACTCCTTAAATAGAATAATAATCACTAGGTCAAACCTTAATTGTTTACTCCTTATACTTCAATTATTTAAAAGACAAAAAACCCTTATGTAAAAAAACATTAATACCCAACATAAATTCATCCTTTTTTTTTCTCTCTTCTTCTCTTTTACTCTTCTTCTACATTTCTCGTCACTCTTCTTCTTCTAAACCTTAAATTTTTTTTTTCAAAAAAAAATTAAGTGAGAGCATCTATTATGATAGCTATAAAGAATGTGAAAGCATTGAAAGTCAAAGTGAAGAAGTAAGCTAGTTTGATATTTTATTCTCAATCCCACGCAACTTAATTTGTATGTAAAGCAGGTCTCAACGCAAGTTGGCTTGTGTTGGGAAGAGACTTATGCACACACTGATTTGTGTTAGGAAGGAATTCACTAGCAAGTTGCATTGTGTGAAGATCCCAGCCGAGCAGGAGGAAGGAATGATGGTGATTTGTGGATTAAATATTATAGGGTTAAAATGGTAAATGATTGAAGTAGGTTTAGTTCTATTTTTTGTGATGTGGTATAAAGAGTAAAAAACTAGGTAGAAAAAGAATTTCTCAAATATATAAGCTTATGCTTCAAATTATTATTATTGTTGTTGTCGTCGTCGTCTTCGTTGTAAGGGAATGCTTCATTTTAGTTCAATTATGAGCTCGTGGAGACATTGGCTGATAAAAAAGGTTAGGAAAATAAAAGAAATTGGACAATTCTCGAATCTGACGAGAAAGAGATACGATTACATACTGAAAGAACATTAGAAATACAGTAACATGTGCGAGTGATAGCCATCCTGCTGTCTCCAAAGGGAGCACTATGAAAACTAGACAAGAACATCAACATCTAACAACAATAGCACCAACAAGAACACCTAAATTCCTACTCAAGCAAGAGAAAGAAATTGGAAATTATGCTATGTCAGAAATCTAGACATCATAAAACATTACCATGCTGCAAGCTAGCAAGGGAACCCAAATCACTATAACTTAAGGACATGGCAAAATGCCACCGCAAGTTGCGCCACCAAGTCCATTTCCTCCTGCACCTCCGGGACCTGGAACACTACCTAAACCCCCAACTCCACCAGCTCCACCGCCTAAACCTCCAACCCCACCTAAACCACCGAGGCCACCAATGCCAGTGTAACCACCTAATCCAGCGGCACCACCAATTCCACCATATTTCCCAATCCCACCAAGGCCACCAAGAAAAGGGATTCCACCGGCAACACCAGCATAGCCGCCCATCCCGGCAAAGCCACCAACTCCACCGTAAATAAAATTCTTCTTGTCATCAATGCCATTACCATTTGGTGAATCTGCCCTTGGTGCATTGGCTTGCAATGTTTGCTCCTTTAAGCTATCTGGCATCGTTGTTTGCTGGCTACCCAGGACAACATCGCCTGGAATATTACGTGCATGACTTGCATGCAGAGCTACCAAAACAAGCACGAAAAATGCAAACAACCTACCCATCTCTCCCGCTTTCCTAATATATCAAATGGCTGTGCCTTTGAGTTGACTAGATAGGGTTGCATGGAATTGCCTTATATACAGGAGATTGAAAGGTAGGGGACAGTTGAAGGTAATAAAGGGGTTGCAGTAAATGAAAAAGAGACTTTGCTCTCACGATCTCGAGAAGGGAAATTCTTTGAATTTGGCATCAGAGAGTTAGGTCGATGAATAGAAGAGAAAATTTAAGGAGGTCATGTGTTGTGTCATCAAAGAGAATAACCGGATTCGTTGGTGTTGTGGTCACTGTATACCTTCAATAAACAAAGCTGTTTTGTATGAATTTTTGGTTCGCTGCATAGATCTGTAACGGTAACAGAATCGTTAAGAACGATCGATTTTCAATAAACACACAATAAAGTCAAGACTGCTGTAGCATTACCACAGTACATCTCTAAGACTTCGAAATGCCAACTACAAAAGCCAGCTTTGAGATGAAATTTTGTAGCAAAAATGGCCCATCATGTAGCTTTACAGCATGCTACATACTTAGCCTCCATAATTAGGGATGCTATGTTTGTTTTACACTTTCCAAGAAACAACTCTTCTATATGTAACACAAATACATAACCATAAATTGGTTTCCATCGTTTGGATAGCATGCAAAATCAGCATCAAAATATTTGATTAAACCCGGAATGTCAGATTTACTGATATCCAAATACTCTCTTTGCAGCTTCCAGCTTTGCATTACAAGATCGCTCAAGTATCTTCGAAGTACACCTATAACATACACAACATCAGAATGTGTACAAACTTGAGTAAACATTAATTACCACAAAAAGGCATACTTAACACCTGACATGAGCTCTTTCATTATCACTTTGAGGACTTTGAGAATTTCACAGTATGTCACTGTTCACGAAAGGGCATCTTATTGGAGAACAATATACATCAAGCCTACTCGACACGCTTAATGTAAGTTTCTTGAGACCAATAAAATATACCTATAGATATGTCACGAAGAATCTCAATTCCTAAAATAGAATGGGGCCTCACTTAGATTCTTTATCTTAAAGTAACATGACGACATGAAATTGGTCTTATAAAACAGGTCAATGCTATTGGTTGCTATTTGATATCATCAATTTAGAGCACAACAAAAAGATAACTACTCCCACTGACCTTGTAATGGATCCATTTATTAAATGTGTTCTCCATAAAGTGACTATCTCATTACTTTGGATACAGTCTAAATGCCTTTTAGTGTCCGCAAATGAACTCCTTGAATTCATAAGCTGTATGATCCATCTCAAGAACTATAAAATTTTAGATTGCTCATTTAGACATTTTACTGTCCAAGATGTAGCTCCTAATCAAAATGAGCTACCAATTGCCATCATGATTCTAAAAGAATCTTTGGTAGAAATAGAAGAGAAGGCTTTCATAAAACCAATTCATTCTCTTTGTTTAAAGCCTTTGGCCAAATTTGGCTTTAAATCTTCTACCTAGTCTCTAAAGTCTTTTTTGGTCTACAATGATGTGATAACTCAAATAAATCCCATGCATCTTTATACAACATAGATCCTTGCTCATCTTATGTGGCAAATATCCAACTCCAAGAGTTCGGCTCAATAAAGCCTTCTGACACGCATTAGAATTAAAAGACACAAATCTCACATTCTTGTTTTTCTGTAAGGTTAGGTGTAGGTTCAGAAATATGGTATTGGGATCAATCATTGATTCCTTTGGTTATGGCCTTTTACCATCAAAAGGTAACACATATATAGGACTAACACAACAATATATACTTCTTTGATGACTTTATGGAGTTTGCAACTCCTACTCTTTAAGTCATCCTTTAAATAAATTGCATTGTTGGACTCAATAATTCTAGCATAACACGATAGAAAACCAAAATCTAGAATCTCAATAACTAATAAAATTACCACAGATAATTTTCTTGTCAAGTTTTCTTTACTGTGATTATAAGCCTTTTGTCTTACTTTATAACCCTAAAAAAGAAAAGTGGCACAAACTTGGCTTCTCGTCTGACTACAACCTGGATGAATTTGGGAATTGATTTTGCTTAAATCTCAACTTAGAATGTGCATTGCAGTTTTCATAATTTCACTCCACCCGAATTTTGAAAATTTGGAGTGATCAACATAAATCGTACCATATTAGAATGTATGAATGATTATTAATGCAATCTCATCCTGTTTTGGTATTCCAAGCAGAGTACACTAGGCGTTAACACAATTCTGTAGTGCACTTAACCAAAAAACTAGTATAAGATTTCACCTAGCTTTATTATATTGACCACAATATTCATCTCCTCTATTTGATTATTGCCTTAAGTAGCTTACCGTTTGTAAGCTACGCAGTGTAATCAATTAGAATGCTTAAAGCCTCTATAAGATCAGATCTTTCACTCTATATGTCCTAAACCTGAATGGTTTTTAGTGAAAATGATGAAATGCTTATATATACTAAATACTGTATGTGGAACTCGTCTACAATATTAGTATATACCCCAGTTCCTAATCATCTCCTTAACATTAGTAGCAAGTTTTCATTTAATGTAATCTCTATATGTGCCAAACTTAGAATGTCCCTAACTCTTATGCCACAACATAATAGATTTCTTATTTATTTCACCATAATTAGAATCAACAATCACATCATTCACAGCTGAAGAAAATTTGCCCGACATTTGGGTACAAGTCTATTATACATTCATCACATCGAATGCCAGAATCAATATACATGTTGTTACTAAGTAGAAATATTTTTTCATTATTAGAATGAAAAGTATAAACTAATAGTAGTTCTAAAACTGTCCATGGAATGTAAAAACAGTATGAAACTTAATGGGCTAGCCTCATATATATAGGTTGAGAGTAGAGGCCTCTCTCTATGGGATTCATGTATAAACCCACCCATTATAAGTTTAATACACGTATACTATATATTTATTATAATTATAATATGGGTCACACTTTATACAAAATACACAACCAAATTATATTTATATTATGTTAATTACACTTAACTAGTTTACATTAATAGAAACATTTCAACTATATATATATATATATTTAAAACTGGCCAATAAACTTTCTTTTAAAATAAAATCCTCCTCTCAATTTCTCTATCTTATGCAAGCTAATGGATAATCAACAAAAAGCATTGAGAATTTACTTGAACATCGCAGTAGTTCATTATAATGGGATTGAGCTCTCATCGACATGAAAGTTAGGTTTTATTGCATTTAACATTGTGTTTGTAGCAAGCTTTCTACTAATTTTAGTAATTGGTATCAAAACCAAGCTCACCATAAAGTCAGAGACCATGTATTATGGCAATGTTGAGTGCCACATATGCTTAAATAATGAGCTTATTTTTTCGGTTTAAAATAATTTTCTAAATACTCATTTTGGTTTTGGAGTATTTTGAGATTAAAATGTTGATTCATTGTTGTGGAGCTAAAATGAGTTAAAATAAATCTTTCCAAGGTCAAAGGCTTTGTTTGGAATCCAATGCGATGGATTCCAACATAAAAGACAAAAAATTCATTAAAGACAAAAAAAAAATGTTAATTTACTCTTTTACCTTTTTTTAATAATTTGGTATTATTTTATTAAAATTATTTTTATTTACAGGTCATTTTATCTTTTTCAATCTCATTGGAACTAATCTCATCGTCCATCCAAACTAACACAAAATTGTGTCAAATAAGCTATGTTTTAACCGGGCCAAGTCAAAATGACCCAGTTTCTTACAACTCACCCTAATGGGTGAGGAAGAAAACCCTAAGGAGCGTGTAGCACAACAATTTTGTAGTTTAGCCATCGTGTGGCATGTGTATTAGATGCGTCATAGACATTAGATAGAAAATTAATAAAAATAAAAATAAAATAAAATAAAAGAAAAGAGTTTGATCCCGTTTTCTAGTTTATTGGATTGCACCTTGAATTCTTTAGTGGGCCATTTCTTTTGAATTTTATTCGAGATGCTGTTAACTTTGGTCATATGATTTTTTTGGTTTTTAGCTTATGTATTTTGTGGCCATTTTAATTTTAAAATTGGGCAAATATATTTATTTATTTTGGGCTAATTGGCATTAATTAATTTGGTCATTATTTAGTTTAATTTATTTGTACCAAATTAATTATTTATCTTAATTAATTATTAAAGCCCAAAATTAAATGGTATAATATAAGTGAATTTCTTATAGAATTAATTCTAGGTTAATTTTTTGTAATTTAATTATCTATTTAATTAATTCATAATTCTCTTAACTTAGAATATAGTCATGTCTATAATAATGATAACAGACCTAATTTAGTGGGTAACAAATAAATTATTTAGGTATTTTGGTTGGGCCAATTATGTGAATTTTGATATAGGCATTCAATTAATAATTTATTTAAATAAATTCACTTATTAAAATAACATTACCTTATTATTTTTTTAAAATATTCAAATTTATTTGTGTAGAATTTTAAATACATTAGACTTTTGATTTGACTCCTTAAAAAACTTAAACAGAATGTAATTTTAATAAGCATGACATGATTTAATTGTTTGAATCTCATTTACTCATGCTTAATATGTGTTAAAGTCATATATGCACTATATTATAGATAGAATATACACTTTCCACATTTAAACTTGAGTTAATCCTGCTTCTTAAGCCAATTATACGTTAATTACAATGTGTATCGATATGGTTTGAATGTGTATCGATGCTACATGTTTTGAATATTGATTAGACTAATAGTGTATCGATACTTGATCATAACTATGAAACAGATGCTTTGTACTCTGTTTTGGTACCGATATGATTAAGTAAAGTATCAATATAGTTGTTTCTTTGTATGCAAGATTTCTCTTAAAGGTATTGATAGACACAAGGAAGTACTGATACACTTTAAGTCTAATAATCTCTAATGATTGAATTTTTGCATTTGCTAACAAGAAGATCATTGGAAAATCAACCTGAATAGCCAAAGATTTAAAGAATCTATATAAAAAAAGAAGCTACGAACTAAATAAAGAGAACCAAAATTCTATATCCAAAGTTATACTCATTTCCAAAGCTTCACAAGAGAAAAAAGATAAGAAGAGACAAGGTACAATATCCACAATCGTTGTCTCAAGAAGTTCCCTTTTCAAGAATTAAAGAGAGTGATTCAACGTTTGTAGAGGCATTAGAAACCATTTTGTTAGCCCACATCTATATTTGTAAAAGAAAAAAGTTTGCTTGAGTGCCAGTTTGTAAAGTATGATTAGGTAAACCAAAGTTTGCTTCTTGAACTAGAAAAAAGAAGCACTTTCAAGGTTTGCTCTTATAGCCAAAAAAAAATTGTAAAGGCTGCTTCCTTTAACCTAAAAAAGGAAAGGTGTAGGTTTGTTCCTTGAGACTGTAAAATGGGAGTATAAAAGGTTATCCTTGAACATTGAGCAACAGGACACATGAGCAATTAGATAGAATAGATCAACAGTGAATCTTTTATCAGCTATGGTTATTTCTATGAATCTCCATGTCCTAAAATAAAACCCATGTCTCGATTCCTTCTTGAATGTGTTTATGGCCTATAGAATTGCTATGGACTTATTTATACGGTTTATGTTCAAGATTTCTGTAGTGCTATGGAAGATGTGCGTTATTGTTTAGTATGTCTTTTTGATGGTGTGTTTTCTGGAGGTCTTTTGATTGCATTTCATTTTGATCATTGTTTGTAGTGGATTTGTTGTTCTAGTATTTGGTAAGTTCATTAGGTATATAATTTGTTATTAGTCATTGTGCCCGATAGGTGTTTAACTTATTGCTTTAGAGATCTTAGCTTGATGATTGTATCTTTACCTCCACCTTGCTCAAGTGTGATAACCGTAAAATTTTTCATTTATTGGAAATTATAAATATTGGAAATAAATATTGGAGAAAATAAATAAATAAAATGGTGAGATCGGAATATTGTGGAAAGATCCCGAGAATTGAGGAAGTGCAGGATCGGAAAATTCGAGTGAAGGAAATTAAATTGGAAATAAGTATGAGATGAGAAATTATGGAGAATAATGAAAAGGAAATTTAATTTGGATAAATGGAAATCCAAATTAAATAAGGAAAATGAGAAATGAAAATGAAATATGTTTATATAATTATAAATTATATAAATGTATTTTATACAAATACATATGTATTTAAAATACTATATAGTATATTTTAATATACGTTGGTATATATATATGAATATATATAATATTTCATAAATTTAAATAATACATATGTATTCAAGTATGGCATTTTATGTATATATAAATATATACATATTTGAGAAATGTAAATATTAATTTACATTAAAGTTTGAAAATATATATTGTAAATACAATATATGTTATATTCTAACATATATGTATAAATATATATGTAAAGGTTATTTAATTTTAAAGTATATAAATATATATAAATATACTAGATATGTATTTTGTTAATACATAATAATATATAGTACTATACTATATATAATAATAATATTATATGTATTATATATATAATATAAATATAATATATGTTATATTATAAGTATAATATATATATTATATAGTATAGATAAAAATAGAAAGTAAAATAAAAAACAAAAGAGGAAAGTGAAACAAAAAGGGAAAGGAAAGAAATTGGGGGGACCCCGACCCTTCCCAGCCAGAGGCTGACGGTGGCGGAGTTGCCACCGTCTGCGAGGGAGAAAGGAGGAGGGAGAGAGAAGGATGATGCCGGCGACGAAAAACGGAAGGAAAATAGAAACGGAGAAGGAAAACCCGGCGGAAGCCGAGAAAAGAAGAAAAATAGGAAAGTGGCGGTGCCGGCGGAATTGGCCACTGCCACTGCCACTGAATCTTCGCCGGAGGAAGAGGAAGAGGTAGGAGGCCACCGGTGAGGCGGAGAACGGCGGAGGAGGGACGGCGAAGAGGCAGAAAGAGGTCGACCTAAACCGAATCGATCCGTCGTCGTGCCGCCGATCCAGACCGAACAGAGGCCAGATCTAGCTTCGCCGTGGTGCCGGCAAGCTATGGAGCCACCGAATCGTCAGAGAACCGGTCGCCGGAGAAGAACCTGCGGTGAGGGGAAGGTAACTGGTCTGGATCGGTCTGACCGGAAAAGGAAAAAGGAAAAAGAAAAAAGAAAAGAAAAAGGAAAAAGAAAAAGAAAAAGAAAAGAAGAAGAAAGAAAAGAAAGAAAGAAAAGAAAAGAGAAAAGAGAATTTCTGGGATACGGGAATTTCGAAAATTACAGGAAATCTCGAGAATTCAAAAATTCAAAAAATCCGAGAAATTCGGTAAGAAATTCGAAATTTAAATCCGAGTATTTAATTCAAATAATTATGGAAAAATTCTAAATTTTAGAATTTAATTTCCAGAAAATTTCCTCGATGATCGAGACGATGGAATCGGGCGAGGTGAACACGGGTGCGACCTTTGAGAGGCAGTCACCGACCCGAGACAGGTAAGGGAGACATGTGCAGCCTGTAAGGATATTTGGCACACATGTTTTAAATTATGCATTTAATTTTTATTAATGCTATTGATAACGATTGGTTGCATCATAATAATTTTCATAAAATATTTCCATAAAATATTTCAAATTAAAATATGCAGACTGAATATCCCTACAGTGCTGCACATGCATCCCTTACCTTTTTCCGGGTCGGCAACTTCCTCTTATCGATCGCGCTCGTACTCTATCTCTCCCGATTCCTTATCCCGATCGCTGAAAATAATTTCTGGAATTAAAATTCTAAATGTTAGATTTTTTCATAATTTATTAAATTTTTCTGAAATTAAATTTCCGGAAAATTTCCTACCGAATTTTCGTAAATTTTCGGGTTGTCAAATTTCCAAGAATTTTTCAAATTCCTGAAATTCTCCTTTTTCCTCTTTTCTTTTTCTTTTTCTTCTTTTTTTTCCTTTTTCTTTTGTTTTTCTTTTCTTTTCTTTTTTTCTTTTTCTTTTTCCTTTTTTCTTTTCTTTTTCTTTTCTTTCCCAGTCAGACCGGTTCAGACCATTCCTCGTCGGTTCCTCGCCGGCGGCCGGTTCTCCGGTGGTTCGGGCGTCCCTCAACTGGCCGATTGCACGACGAACTTTTCGGTGCCCTCCGTTTGCCCTGGATCGGCTGCACGGCGGCGGATCTAGGCGGAATAGGTTCGGTTTCTCCTTCCTCTTCGCCGGCCCTCCTCCGCCATTCATTGCGCCTTCGGTGGCCTCCATCGTCTTCCTCTCCCTCCAGTGAAGCTTCGGTTGCAGTGGCAGCCACCGATTTGGCCGGCATCGCCGTCGGCCATTTTCCTTTTCCTCTCCGGTTTCTTTCGTTTTTCGTCGATCCTGTTTCCGTTTCTTCACGTCGCCGGCAGCTTCTTTCCTTTCTCTGGCCGGTGGCGTCTCTTTCTCCTTTCTCCCTCGCCGGCGGTGGCGGCTCCGCCACCATCGGCCCTCTGGTTGGAAGGATCGGGTCCTTCCCGATTTTCCTCTTCCTTCTGTTTTCTGTTTTATTTCCTTTTTGTTTTTATTCACTTTCTATATTTAGTATATAATACACTATATTTTATATTTTATACATATATATATATATATATTATATCATACATATATCATTTCATATATAATATAATACAATATATATTATATATACATTATATATATTGTATATTACAAAACATATATTTAATATATATATATATATGTATATTTATATACTTTAAAGTAAATAACATTTATATATGTAAATTATATAAATGTTATAATACAATATATATACCTATAAACTTTAATATAAAATAATATTTACATTTTCTATATATGTATGTGTATATATATATATATATATTTATATATACATAAAATATTATGTTTATATACATATGTATTATTTAAATTCATGAAATAGTATATATTTCCATATATATACCAACGTATATTAAAATATACTATATAGTATTTTAAATACATACGTATTTGTATAAAATACATTTATAATTTTTGTAATTATATAAACATACTTTATTTTCATTTCTCGTTTTCTTTATTTAAATTTGGATTTTTAATTTATCCAATTTAATTCTTTTTTTCCTCTCTCTATTATTTTTATTTTCACTTCCAATTTAATTTCCTTTACACCAATTTCCCGATTCTTTCACTTTCTTACTTTTTGGGATTTTCACCCATGTCCCGTTCTCGCAAAATTTTATTTATTTCCTCTGATTTATTTTCTCCAATATTTATTTTCAATATTTGTAATTTCCAATAAATGAAAAATTTACGGTTATCACATGTGTGCCATGGGAAAACTTCCCTTTTGCTTTGGATGAGTTACAATTAGCTACTTAGGATTGGATCATCAAGTTTTGAGATATCCCCTGATGTGTCTGTATAGACAGTCTAAGTACGAATTGGGTTTTGCAATTATATAGCTTAATTTCACTTTTATGACTAGCGTTAGCATTGAATAGCTTATATAGACATTTTAAATTTTGTTCTTATGAGTGGCAGTAGCATTAAATAGCTTGTATAGAAATTTTAATAAGTTTTGTATTTGCAAAAATCTCGGCATGCTCTTGGGATTAAAGTGAGTTGCAAAGCTATGCAAAGTCCCTGCCATTTAATACATTTAAATTGTTTTCTTGTATGTAAGTGGACTATATTCTATTCATTCCCTGTTAAGTAAATAATCATTTTGTTACGTTTGAAAGAAAAACAAAATAATCATGTTCACTGTTTAAAAATGTTATATTATACTATTAGCTTCATTTTTTTGATTTTGATGTTCCACAACCAATTGGAATACATTATTTCATTGTTTGATATTAACATTATGAAGTTTGGCTAGTTTATGTTAATGTTGTTGTTGTTACTGTGTTGATAATTTTATATTATAGGTTGTGTAGCAATGGATGCTAATGCGATAAACAACTCAGCTTGTTCAAGTAAAAAACGTGCAAGAGAAGCAGATGAAAAAAATAAAATTATTGTAGGCATTGTTACTATTGTTGTAGCTACATTTTCTGCAAAGTATAAAAGAGATCAGTAGCATATTAAATAACCATTGCATGATTAGGGATTTGAAAGGCGATGCTATCTTAATAGGATGTACAATGGAAGGAAATTTGATTGTATTGAGCAATTAAGAGTTAGTAAACAAGGATTTAAAAATCTTTGTAAGATATTATCTGAGCAAGGTGGATTGGTTATAACAAGGCATGTCCCTATAAGTGAACCTATGGCTATGTTTTGAAGTACAGAGTTATCCAATTTGATTTCTACTGATCAAAAGAAACAATTAGTAGGCAGTTCAACAATATATTGAGAGCTGTAATGAGAGTAGCTAAAGAATATTTGAAGCTACATAATTGCACTATTCAAGAATTGGATACCACCAAATGGAAATGGTTTGAGGTATATATTATTCTAAATCAATTTAACTGAAATTTTAAATAATAAAAATTATTAACTTATTGTATATATATTATAGAACTGTCTTGGAGCACTTGATGGAACTCATATTCCAGTGACTGCAAATGCTGAAGATAGGCCTAGGTATTGAAATAGGAAAGGAGATATCTCAAGAAATGTATTAGGAGTCTATGCTCCGTATATGAAATTCACATATGTATTACTAGGATAGGAAGCATCAACAAGTGACTCTCGAGTTCTGTAAGATGCCTTATGGAGACGTGATCGTCTCCACATTCCAAATGGTAATGAATTTTTTATAAAAACTATTATCAAATTAGTTGAAACTTAATAATTAAATTTTGTTATGGTTGTAGATAAATACTTTTTAGTGGATGCAGGATATACCAATGGTCCAAGATTCTTAGCACCTTATCGAGGGACTAGATATCATTTAAATGAATGGATTGGAAATAATCCTAAAACTACAAAGAGTTATTCAACCTTCGTCATTCAAGTGCAAGAAATGTAGTGGAGAGATTGGATTATTAAAGAAACAATGGGTTGTATTGAGAGGTCAATCTTTCTTTGATATAAAAACTCAAATAAGGATAATTAATGTATGTTTTATACTTCATAATTTTATAAGGATAGAGCAAGATAATGATCCAATCCTAGAAGTGGCTGATTTGGAGTTTTTAGATTTAGTTGATCAAGAAACAAATCAAGTCAATGATATAGGTGCAAATAACATTAAAGAAGAAATTACATTTGTTTAAGTAACCAACGAGTGGACAGCGTTTCGAGAGAACTTGGCAATGACTATGTTTGCTAATTACCAAGCACGAAGGATTGGAAATGTTGTGTGAATTTTCTCATATTGTTTTTTTTATATATGTGTTGCTTCTAGTAATGTATTGTTGAAATTTATTGATGTGAAATTGCTTATTTAATGAATGATTATCCTTATCTTTGCCTTCTAATGGATTTTGTTTTAACAAATGAAATCATTTTTTATTCATTCAAATAGTATTGATCTGAATGGATGCAAACAATGTAGAAGATAAGCTAGGAGGAAAGTAGAAAGTAACAATGATACTGATGTTGCACAAGGTTATGTCTGATGGACCATAGAAATGGATCGCATGTTAGCTGAGATACTAAAAGACCAACGTAATCTAGGTAACAAAAATGATGGTGGTTGAAAATCAATAGCATATAATATTGTAGCTTCTGCATTGTCCACCTAATTTAACGTTCCTATTTTTGGAGACAATGTCAAACATCACATCAAGTTATGGAAAAGGTAGTATGGAATTGTAAGTGACATACTTAGTCAAAGTGGATTTGATTGGGATGGGACAAAGTGCATGATTACTGTTGATTATGAAAGTGCTTGAAATGAGTATGTTAAGGTATGTCATACTATTTACTCATATATAATTGTATTTGTTTTAGTTGTTACATTCAAGAATTAATGATGGTAATATTTTATTATTACTATTACCTTTTATCACATAAAGATGCAAGTTGTTTTCGATTCAAAGTGATTCCAAATTGGGATGATATTGTGGATTTGTGTGCAAAAGATCGAGCCACTAGACATGGTGCTAAAACTGTTGTAGATGCTAATGACATTATGAGTTCAGAACAAAAAAATAGAAAGAGTAGTGAAGAATGTGAAATTGATTGTTCAAAAGATTTTTCAAGGTTTAGAAGTAGGGATGTAAACGGGTCAGGTACCCGCTAAATTTGGGATACCCGAACCCGAACCCTAACCCGATTAACTACTCGATTATTTTTATTTATGCTACCCGAACCCTAACCCTATAAAATATAAATACCCGTTTAACTACCCGAACCCGTTGAACTACCCGTTTATTAAATCAAAGTTTGATTTTTAAATTTAAAATTAAAATTAATTTTAGAATAACTTAATTAAAACATTATATTAATAAATTTAATTTAACTCATAAAAATAAATTAAAGTTAAAAATTATAATTATAATATGTAATGATTTAATTTAATTAAATAAAACATTAATAATAAATAATTGATATATAAAAAATATAAGTATTGTATTAATTAATTATTATTTATAATCGGGTTCGGGTAGCGGGTACCCTAAGGTAACTACCTGAACCCTACCCTAACCCATGATGGGTAGTAATTTCACTACTCGAACCCTACCCGAATCCGATTATACACTACCCTAATCCTACTTAAACGGGTCGGGGAGCATCGGGTACCCGTTTATAGGGTACCCATTGCCATCCCTATTTAGAAGAGTTAAACATTGAAAGTCAAAGTGGTGTTTCTCCTCTAACTCATGCTCAAAGGAAAAGGGGACAGTATGCAATTTCTTCAACCACATCATCTCAAAAGAAAAGAGTTAGATATAAGGATGAATTAGCTACTGCTGTGAGTAAGATAGCTAAATCTTTCACTAAATATATACGTTCTTTTAAGAAAAAAATAGATATGAAAGAAGACATGAATGAGCTAAACATGTTATCAAATTTTGATCGTCATCAAAGGCTCAAAGCATTGAAGTGGTTAACAAAAAATGAAACTCAATTTTCTATTGTGAGGAATCTACCTCTAGATGAGAAAAAAGACTACATCTTGATGTTTATGCCTTAGTATAGCCTATCGTTACTTAATTTCTTTTACATGTGATTACTTTATTAGATTGCTTTTGTGTTGAATGAACTTTTTAGTTTGATGGTGGATTTTGTTCTAGATACTAGAACTTCTTAGTTTGATGGTTAATATATATTTTTTAAAAGTTCAAAGAATGTAGTTGTCATAGCCATTTAATTAGGATTGTTTTTGCAATTTCTGTAATGATCATGCTGGTGTTTGTTTTCCTACTTGTTGCACCATTTTGCTTTCTTTGGTGCATTGGTGATAAGTCATGTTCTGTTTTTAGTGTCATGGGAGAAGATGAGCTCCTGCAACACTTAATCACAAGTTAGCCAGTGTTATAATAAGTATTTGGAAAAGTTCTAAAAGTGGTTATACTTGCAGACAAGGTATAATGTTTCTGCAAAAATTGAACTTCAATATCTTCTCTTCCAAAAAAAAAAGAAGAAGAAGATTACATTACTTGCCCATCACTTATTGCATTGCTTGAATAATTTTTCTTGAGATGTTGCTCATACTCTTATCTTCTTCTCTGTTTTGTTAATCTAGAAATTCTAGATTGCTGTATGCCTCTCCAGTGCCATCATGTACTTTCTCTAAAGCCTGAACTAGCAAATCCTTGGTCCTTGGCCATGGCTTCTTTCTCTGCTGCAGCCTTCTTCTTGGAAAGTTCGATCCCACCTGCTGCACTTGCTTTCTCCTTTGCTACAAGGTAATTGTTTATGGAAAAATGAAGAAAAAATTCATCCTTTGGCTCTTCTTTCCCTTCCTAATTACTGCTTGGTGGCTATATTTCTTAACGAAATTGCAAAGATGGGCTATGGAAAGAGACTCGTAAGGTGAAGGTTTTAAGCAGTTATGGACAAGTAAAAAGAACATTGTTACTATAGCCAAGAGATTAGAAGTGGATATTACAAAAATTTTAGCAATAATGGGTTTTTTTTTTGTCAGATGCAAGTACAAAGCATATCTTGTTTATAAATATATATATATATATATAAATATATTGTACATATTACATCGAGCAATGAATAGTTTTTTTCAATGTTAATAATGAACTAAATAATATATTTAAAATTATACAAAATAACAATTCCTCAATCAAATGCTACATCCAAACAATGAATTTGAAAATTTCACTATTAAATTCTAATTTTTAAAATAGTTAGCCAAACAGAGAATTTTCAAATGCTAAAATTTTAAAATGTGGCATTTTAAATTGCTAGCATTTCAAATATCTTAAGAATTTTAAAATTTTTTATCCAAACACAACCTAAAACGTCAAAGTGTATATTGGTAAAAATCTAGAAAGAATCATGAGAATAAAATCTGAATTAAGAAACTTTGGGAATAAAATAAAAATCAATGCAAAAGGGATCTTAATAAATGATTTTTTTTTCCTAATTGAATGAGGGGAAGGCCTATAGCAGAAGGAAAAACTAAACAAAAAGGGCGGCTCGGAAAAAAAAGACAGAACCTTTGAAGGATTAAATTCCAGCAGAATAAAGCCAAACCCCACCCACGAACCTCAAAGCCAACCCAAAAAAAAAAAAAACACCAGCAAAATCACAGTCAAATGGAAGGAGGTTTCATTCCAGAACGGCAATGTGTACGGGCTGAACAACGATTAAAGACAGAGCGAGGTGGTCGGCGATGAAGGCACTGAGCAGTGGCTTTGGTGTCGTGACTGAATGAAGAAATTGTGCTGATTGAAGCAAATGTTCAGCATAAAGGAAAGGAAGAAACGTTGAATACAGAGCTAAATAATAGAATAAACTCTTTTGCTTTAATGGAAATTATAAATGAAATAAAGAATCCTCTTCCACAAACACATGATTTTGTCTTATTTGTTTCACAATTATATACGTAGCTCCTGTAGTATTTCATTTTATTTTTTCCTCTAACCATGATCAATGGCGTAAAAAGAAATTATTTTCGGTGGATCAAAAATATGATCACGTGGTTACATGATAAGGTTCTTTTTGCAATGTCTTAACACATTTTTGTATTTCTTGAACGAAAAGTATGACTACATCGTTGAAAATATACTTTTTGCAAGTGTGCCCTTTGTACCTGATTCTAATTGGTAAGAAGATAATTCATTATTTTATTATGAAATTCTAGACTCAAAGAAAGGGTTCCTAAATCTATTTCATTACGAATTTATTTTGAGTTTTGTTCATTACTTTCTTAAGTATAGTGTAATTGCTCCAATGTTTAATATTAATTTTATTAGGGAATATCATTCCGTTAACTAATAAAAAAATCTTAATAAAAGCTAAAATAAACATTATTATTATTATTATTATTATTATTATTATTATTATTATTATTATAAAAAATTAAGAAATTTGAATGATTAACATTATCAAAATAAAGAGACTAAAATTATATATAGTCTAATATATGTTTTTTAAACAAATAATTTTTTATCAACAAAATTATTAATTACCAAATCAATTTAAAAAAAAAACTAATGTTACACAACTTTTTATCTCAATTTTTATAGCATTCTAACAAACACTCAATTAATTTAACAACATCCACAAATATTTAACACTTAATATCAAGTAAAACATGAGTAACAAAAAAAATATAAATTGAGTAATACAAATTTAAGACAAAAAAAATTAAGAATATTATAAAAATCTAATATTAAATTGTATTTTTTCTTAATTATTTTTTTTAAAATTTTATATTGACTTATAAGTCTAATTTTTAATGAGATTAATGTTTATTTGTTTTAAATTTTTATATAACATAATTAAAATTTCAATGTATCAATTCATTGTTACTAAGCCAATACTTTTTGGTGATTGACTTGGTAGGGCAGTAACTCTTTGGATCTATTAGGATTAAGTGCAACTGTTGCATGTGGTTTTTTGTTATGCTTGTCCATCTCCACGGTGTCAGAAATAGGCTTAGTATGTTTCAACCTACAAAATGAATCAATTAAACTAGAACATGAGCTTTGTTTTCATATAATTGCAAGTCAAATACTTTGAATTCTTAAGCTTCTCTATATCTGGCTCTTTCTCTGACTGAAATAGTCAAATAAACAAACCATATCAGTTAACATAAATGATAAAAAAAAAAAATCTTTTTTAGCTTTCTATTCTTAGAGGTTAAACTTTTTTATGTTTTTTTAATATTTGAAATAATAATGAATCTAATTAAAACTTTTTTATCCTTTTTTAATATTTGAAATAATAATAAGTCTAATTTTATCTTTATCTTTTTTTTAAAATAATAATGAATGAAAACATTTACATTTTGCCTAATAATAAATTTTGAAAAATAATAAAATGAGTTATGTTATGATAGAATTTTTTTTTATAGCTATCAGAAGTTGTATGATTGAGATAAATGTCTTTATCTTATAGATTATTTAAAAGTTATGTCATTTAAAAAAATGTTAATATCTTACAAATTTTGTGATTTAAACAAGTGTTATTATTTTTGTGATTTAAACAAGCGTTATTATTTTATAAAATAAACTTGATTTGACTATTCTAACCTTTAATTGTCATTTTTAGTCATAAATATAATAGTTTAACAACCAAATATATTTTTACTTTTTTTTATGAAATATTTTTTCACCTTTTGTATAAATGAATATAAGTCCTCTATCTTTTATTGTGTATAAATCGGTCTCTAAAATTTTATTTTACTGTAAATTAAACTAAAAACTTTTAAAATCACCAAATTAAGTTTATATATATTAAATGACACCAATAAACTTTTGTTTCCACAAATGACATCATATGTGGCATGTTAAGCTGTAAAATGACCATGTAGGCTAACATGTTGCTTTTTAATTTTCTTAAAAATTAAAAAACTTATTAGTCAAATATACCTTTAACTTTTTATATAAAATGAATATAAACATTTAACATTTTATTTTCATATAATTTACATGAAATAAGCCTTCAACTTTTTAATTTTTAATTTTTAAGTTTGATTTTTTAATCAAAAGTACACATCATCCATCCATGTGGACAATTTTTATTTATCACTTTTATCCTCATATAGTTTTTAATATGAATAGACTTAATAGCCAAATACACTTTCAATTTTTTACACAAACTAAATCTAACCCTTCAACATTTTATTATATATAAATCAATCGCTAAAATTTTATTTTTTGTAAATAAACTTTCAATTTTTCAAAATCATGCAATTAACTCTAAATCTATTAAGTAATACGAACTTCCGCTTGTACTACACACATGGCATACCATGTGATAAGCCACAAAGCTATTCATGTCAACTAACACGTAGGATGTCCAAATGGTAGTTATTATTACTTAACAAATTTGGATTTAATTACATTTTTTTGAAAGGTTGAAAATTTATTTTAAAAAATAGTAATTTATGAATTGGTTACATGCAATAAAATATTGAAGATTTATATATATTTTATATAAAAATTTAAAAATATATTTGAATATTAAACCATTTCAATTTGCTAATTTAAAAATAAAAATATAGAACGCACCTTTCCCTTGGCCCTTTCAATTTAAAGCTCTTAGTCAAATCCCTATTTGGAATTTTAATGGGCATAAATTTTGTCTAACTTCACCCACCAAAACAACAAACCGGTTGAACTAGTTCGCTAAACCGGTTTGAGCTGAGTCAATTCATGTCACAGCCCGTGACCCTATTTTTCATATTTTTCTATACATCTTATTTGGTTGGGCTGTCTGCGATACTTTACTTTTCTTTTTCATATATACAATTTCATATTAAATTATAATATGAATTACATCCCCTATTTTACTTCATAAGAAAGTAGTACTGTCGAAAAGTCTAAATACAGAAAATAAATGATCATACTTTATTAAATAAATCAAGCTGTCGCATCATCCCCAAATGCGCAGCCGAAATCCTTTAGGTGTCAGACTCTCAGTCTTCGAAAACCTGAAATGTTAAAATTAAGGATGAGCAAACCACGGCTCAGTAAGAGAATTATATGCCTCACTTGATATTTAGCTATCTAAATGCTGAAAAACTTTTTCATTTTTCCTATGGGCTCTTGGCTTGCATGTAGGAAGGATACTACAGTCGGCTATGGATTCGAATGGAGTAAGGTAAGTATTTTGAAATACCTATCTTGTCCCGGAACCTAGAAGTAACTGTAGAGAGTAATTAATTTTTTTTCGTTTGAAATTTAAATCCTTTTCCTTTTTATTCCTTATCATTTTCATATTCTTTTCAAAATAATGCTTTTATGAAATAAAGCATTTAAATAAAGTAACTAATATTCATATATACTTTGAAAAGAATATTAGTTAAATCATCATTATTCTCATTTAAACTCATTTCATATTTTGTTGTACAATCATAATTAGTACATACTTTAAATAGCAAATAAGCTATTAAATCTTTTTCGTATAACATATAAATCATTTAAATCTAATATTCAATTTAAAATAAGAATATTAGATTTATTTTCCTCTTTTTTCCTTTTTGAAAACGTATTACATATTCATATCACATATCATATGAAAATCATTTCGTAGTACTAAAATCAGTACTGAAATAAGCATTTTGTAAAATACTGTAAATCACTTTCATTTGATTTATCACATATCATGTAACACATTTTCATTTCACGTATCACATATCATATAAAACATTTTCATATATGGAGAATAAGGCACGCCCAACCCGTCCACTGGGTCGTTACTCATATCATGCTATAGACCCCGAAGGGTATAAAATCATGATGTCAGATCTATGGCCATAGTCTATAATTGTCCTCGACGGATCACTGATCAGGTGTCGGCCGATACTACATATCACATATCACATATCACATATCACATATTACATGTCACATATCACATATCAGCATGATAGGATGCCAACTAGTCTCAAAACCATATTTTTCATCATAAAATAACCTTTATGAAATTATATATTTTTTATAAATTTATATATTAATTAATTTTAATTAAAGTAAATATTTATTAATATATTTTTATGTTTTAATCTAATAAATTTATTTTTATAATAAGTGATGCTAATAGTAATTATAAATTAATAATAATAAAGTTATTATAACTTATTTAATTAAAGTAATTGTAATTTAAAGATAAAGTTATTATAAAATTATCTAAAAAATTATTGTTATAATAAAATAATAAATAATGATATTATGATAAAGTTATTATAATTTACTTAATAAAGTTGTTAGTTTAAAAAATCATAATACTTTTAAATTTTTTTAATTTTGTTAAACTTATTTATTACATTTGAAATATAATTATACTTATCATTTAAAATATAAGTAAATTTATCATTTTGCATTTAAAATATTTATTCATCTATTTAGTATTTTTTAAAACATTTATTCATTTTGTATTTTAAATATTTATTTATTTTTAAACATAATATAAGTATAACAGTAATTAATTTGGTATTTAACAATAATAATAAATGAAAATAATAAAGGAGAAAGTAGGAGACTAAAGATTTTTTACATGAAAAAACCCATTCAAAAGTTAGAAGGGTAAAAACCATAGGACTATACTCCATAAAAATATTTACTATGACTAAACTTATTTACAATTTTACATACAATTTACAAAAAAAAAAATTAGATTATTAGCTATTTCTCATAATTTATATGGATTGCCTTGAAAATTTTTTCCTCTTCCTCTAAAATATTCTCAATGAATTCATTGGCCATTCTAAGTTCGATATTGCGGGATTCCACTTCAAGCCAATCTTTAAGGGATGTTAACATGTATAATGAATCCGGATTAAGAGTGGTTCGATAGTCTCCAAGGATTCTTTCGCATTTTGAGAATGCGAATTTTAAAGCAACGAAAGAAACCTACACAGCACAAACATCTCAAGCCATGGAAGCTAAAATTGGAAATTGTCTTTAATTTTCTTTCCACCATTGAAGAAAATCAAAATTATCGTCTATGTGAAAGTTTTGACTTAAGAAAAATCTTATTTCATTAAAGTTAGAACTTCGTCAAGTTATTGATGATCCAGATTCGCCGTGTGAGATTCACACTTTCTTTCATCTTTATTTACTGTTAATGAAGTTAAAAAGATGAGATATCTTATAACTATTCAAATGCCTTATGCTTCGTAGGCATAAAGGAGATTTGGATTGTAGGCCCCACTAAGACTTATACTGTCTAGATTGGAACGAAACTTGATGGTATTGATATTCAGAGCAAAATACTGAGATGGTACAAATTTGCATATAAAAATTCATCTATTTGTGTATGTCTTGGGAAGCGTGCAACAATCTAAAAAATAACGGTTGTGTCCATGGGCTGAGAAACTTTCGTGAATAACGGTAAACTTAATTTGATTTATGACCAACTAACAATTATAGATAAATACTCACATGAAGAAGTCTCATTTCATTCCAACCCATAAACTGAATAACACGAAAGTGCTAAATACTAAGTAAAGAAACATTTAAGGCTATTTTGGTAATTTCACCATTTTAACTAGTCAAAACCCGTCAAAAGTCAAAACAATGATTAGAATATATTAAATAAATATATTTTATGAGTAAATAAAATATTTTGGAATTTAAATTAAATATTTAAATAGTTTAGGACATGTTTGGTATAATTGAATAGTTATAAAGGCATTTTAGTAATCTCTCACAAAAGATATTATTTTTATTAGATTTTTCTAGTCTTTTCTCCACCATTGCCTTCCATCATCTTCAACCTCTTCTTCCACCATTAACACCCTTAAGAAAGAGAGAGAAAACCTATTAAAACACCATTAAAACCATCTTAAAATCCAACATATCCTAAAGCAAAGTTGCTCATCTCTCTTAGCTCTACAACATATCTCCAAATCAAACTTGGAGAGGCCATTTGCATGGTGTTTTGATCCTCCAAAGATTCAGCCAAAGGTGAAGGTGAGAGAAAGTCTATACAACTTTGATTCCTTTTAATGTATGTTAGTGTTTTAAGGTTGTATAACATGTGTATAGTGTTAGAATTGATCAAAACCAAATGTATGAGCACTTTAGGGTTTCAGCCAAGGAGGGATTTTAGTGATACCGTGCTTAATTTCATGCAAATAAGGTGTAGAAATGTTGTAGCAAGTGAGATAAGCATGAATATGGTGTTAGATTTTCAAAACAACAAGAATGGTGATGAACAGTGCATTTAGCCAAGGGTGGAATTGAGTGTTATATGCACAATTTGATAGGAAATGGTTATAGAATACTATATAAATGGATACAAGACTATTGGTGAATTTAGAACTGAAAAAAGAGGTGTTTTGATGATAGTTGTAGAAGTAGGCACCAGTATGAAGTAAATCAAATTTACAGTTGCATCAAGAAATATAGTAAATCTCAAAGAATTATACACTTTCTATAACTAAAGTGTTGAGAATTAACTAAGTTTGTGTGGTGTTTTGCAGCTTGAAGTGAGGAGTGTAACTGGTGCTACAACCTACTGAACTGAAACTGTACAATCAATAGTGGTAAGAAATGTATATAAAAGGCATAAGGATACTGTGACTGCATTGAAATGCTTGAATTGAAATTTTGAGTAACTGAATTATGATGATTGAATTGGGAGTGTGAAAATTGAAACTATGGTTATTGAATTGTCTTTTTTTGAGCAAGACGGTTAGGATAGATAATATTGTTATGCTACCAAAACTTCATAAAATGATCTTCAAACCATAAATTTCTAATAATAAACTGATAGTGTAGGAGAAGATGAAAAGGAAGAGAGTGAATAGCTAAGTTGGCATTTGGGCTCATAGGTGCACAAAGTTGTAACTCTGTTTTCGAGTGGATTTTTAAAGTTTTTGATAACTCTATTTTCAAAGGGATTTTTGAAGTTTTTAATACTTTTCATGGAATCGATAAGTTTTAAAATTATTTTTATACATAAATAAAATATTTTGGACACTGATTATTGTTCAGAGAATACTTTATCAATATAAATGCCTTTACTGAATTTTTATGCTTTAAATGCAACTATCACTAAATTTAAAGATTCATGGACTATTTGAAACACTTTAATGAATTGATTTCTATACGACGTTTCCAACTATTTTGTTGACTCTATAGGCTATACCGAGAGGAGGGGTGAATCGGTTTTTCACTAACCTTAAGTTCGTTTTTCGGTTCCTCTAAGTTCTCTAGCTTAGATTGATATTTTCTAAGTTCTCTAGGCTACTCAAGCATGCAATATAAATTCAATTCAATAAGCACAATATAATTGTAAGTAAAGAGAGTAGGGAAAAAGAGATCTACACAAGCAATTTATAGAGGTTCGGCAACCTTGCCTACGTCCTCTACCTTGAGACGCTCCCAAGGATTTTCTCCAAATCCACTATCTTGAATTTGTGATTACGATCCCTCTTTTTCTTCGGCTCAAGAGAAACCTCCCTCTTTTTCTAGGCTCAAGAGAAACCTCCCTCTTTTTCTAAGGCTTAAGGTAAACCTCCCCTTTACAAGGAATGATGGGTTACAAATAATGTAATCAAAGAAGGGCCTCTAGATAGGCAAGTGATTATAGAAATTAGGCACAAAGAAACGCTTATACAATGTTTGTGCTAAACAATACAAGAGATATATGAATGATAGAAAATGAGGAATTTATAGCTCTTGATTTGTTGTTGAGGCTTGAGGATTTGAGGAATATGTGTTTTGGACTTGCTGAGTAGTTCCCCTTGCTTCCTTTAGCTTCTAAGCCTCTATTTATAGTCCCTTGGATGGTTTATGGACGTTGGTTGGAGCCAAAACAGAAACTAACCGTTGTATCTCACAGAAACTAGCCGTTGGAGACTTTCTGACATAAAAGGATCGATCCTTTCCTTCATTTCATGCATTGGAGTGCTTCTGCCAAAAAGGGATCGATCCCTTTCCATATGGGATCGATCCTTTTCTTCCAGAGGGCATTTTTCCTGCACTTTTGGGTTAGAAATGATATGGCTTTTGATTTTAATTCAACCTAAAATATTTATAAGCTTTAAGGGAGTTTTTCTTGACTTTCTCAAATGAAAATATTGTTAAAAAACTTATAAGTAATTTTCTAAACTTATGTTCAATAATTCTTGAGAAAATTACTTAATATTAAAAACCATTTTATAAAGTATTAAGACCAATAAGAATATATCATTAAACCATGGTCTTAATGTTTGATATGAACACTTAAAATGGATTGAGAAAATCATTTGTGATAAGGCAAATTTACAATATGAATTAAAACATTAAAACTTACTTAAGTTTTTGTCATTTCAAAATATATATTGCAATTTAAAGCTAACATATTTTATGAACTATTTTAAGATTGTTGGCTCCCCATAGTTACCTTCAGGTAATCATGCCGTACTGATTGTATTGTATTTTACTGTTTGTTGATTGATCTTAATTTCGTCATTAGCCGTCCTAGATGTCATCTAATCAATGCACACTGAAGACATCACTGTGACTATGGCCATATGTCTTACTGTTACTGTCATGACCCGAAGGTCGCAACAGTACCTCTTGTTTGTACGGATGCGTAGAATTTAGGGCTAATTTTTCGCTTTCCTATACTTGTTTTGTCTAAGTGCAATACAGTGAATTTTATTTCGGGACGTTAACTCTCTCGCCTATTTTTATCATTTTACCCATATTAAATACCTGCATAAAACTCACAAGTAATATACAGCTCATGATTCACACAATGATAGTTGATTTATATTCTAACATTACTATGACTAAGTTCACCATAATTCTTTCCTTTAATGAGTCTAAATTTTTTTTTGTAACTTAAGTCCATTTCCAGTTTATAATATTTCATCCATATAGTTCACATCTTCTTGCTTGGTCACTTGTTCATGACATTCAATCATGTATCCATACTCATGCAAGGATCAGCAGTTCTATAATTCATCCTTAATATAATTTAGATGTTATTCCCTATTTTAGATTACATCCCATCTAAGTACTGAATCAAAAACAGCCTAAAACTGATATTAAATACAAAAGACTAGTATATATACCCAAAGTGCTCAAAATAATCTCCTTGGAGAGGTAGGACTATATTTCAGGCTTGAGACTATTCAGATAGCTCCAAAATACTCCCCTAACTCCGTGCTCAATCTGAAAAATTTAAATAGCATTTAATGAGCGAGGTTCAGTAAGTCATTTATATAAGTGCAGAGTTAGAATTATACTGTTCTAATGCAAGTGCATAATGTCATGTGATGAGAATTTGCTATCAAATCATTCTCTTATTTTGTCGTGTAGTATATACATGTTATGCTCTCAATTCAATGTAATGATACTACAACTTCGCATATGTTGCCTAAACCATGAAATCATATTATGTCTTTTAGCATGTAAACATATTTGAGATGTTTGTAGTCTTTTAACATGGAAATATATATGAGATATTTGCAGTCTTAAAAGGTGTAATACATATTCCTTAAAACATGTTCAAAACATGCAAAATATTAAACATCTTGGTTTTACTTTCAAGACATGCTTGAAAATATGCAAACTTTTCGTTTCATGTCACATGTACTTTTGAAGCATATTTAATGTCATGTGCAATATCAAATACATTTCATATGCCATAAACCTATATCGAGTTTAGAGTTCATTTCCGTTTTAAAACCATACTCTAAACTTCATTTCATATCATTTGAGATTAGGCTAAATCCCTAATGCACTATCAATAAAGACTTAGATCACTGTAGCTAGTAGTGAAAAATCATATCATCGTCCCTTGGAAACTAACTAGGGCGCTATCTATGGCCATAGACCTCATGTCTCTCAGCCCCACTGATCAGGTGAGACTAAGCCCTATCTACGACTATTGTCAGACAAGCATCTATGCCTAATGAGTAATCTCCAATTAGGCGCCTTCCACTATGCTTTATTGAATTTAACTCTCTTAAGGTGCCTATAGTCTCATAAAACATTTAATCTTTCTTATGAAAATAGTTCGATGTACGTAATACTTTTCTTTAAGATCATTTACATATATAAGTACATATGTGAAAACTATAAATTCATTCTTTTTAAAACCATTTAAGCATCCAAGCATTCTTGTAAGCATGACAAGAATAAATCATTTCGAGTTTCATGCGTAGTAATAAGGCATGCATAATGGTAATAAAATTCAAGTTAATGAAATGAAAATAGTATAATGGAGTGCTCATGAATTGCATGAATGCTTATCATTCCATCTCATGATGTCTATAAGTCTATACTATATCGATTCATTTCCTATTAATATCGCACCACTATGGTACTTTATCGAGCTTGAAATTGTACCTGTATTTTATTTCGTTAAATCCAATATCTAGATACTCAAATCATTTCACCGTTAAACTTTAACCTATGCAGGATAATCCTATTTCTACGTTATATAAACGTCTTACCTAGTGCGAGCTTAACGTGATTGTGCGCCGGGGTTATCTAGACCGTACTCGTCGTCTTCTCGTCGCACTACTCTTTCACAATAAAATTCAACTTAATCATGCCTAGCCCATTTCTATATACTTAAAAAAATTTTCAATTCCAACTTTATATATATATATATATATATATATATATACACACACACACACACACACACACTTAACACTAGTATAATTCAAGTTCTTAAATCAAATTCTCTTATTTTCTTACATCTTGATATATATGTACTATACATACATATACATATACATACATATATATATATATATATATATATATATATATATATATACACATATATCCATTTTCTTTCTTTTTAATTCTTTTTCCTTTCTTTTTATTTCTTTTCTTTTCTTTGTTTCTTACCTTGTTTTCAAGTAAGCAGTATATAAATATATATATTTATATAATACTAATATAATATAAATTCTTAAATCTAATTCTCTCATCTCCATATATACAAATATATATTTATATATGTTTTCTTCCTTTATTTCTTTTCCTTTCCTTTTCTTTTCCTTTTCCTTTTTCTCACCTTGCTAGACTTTGACAGCTTGTATAAACACCATCTACAGCAGCTTTAGCACTCCACGACAGCCTTTGTACGCCTGCTGCAACCACCACCAAAATGTCGCCTGTTCTGGCCCCTGGAGAGTCCCTTGTTTAGGGCTGGAAACACTCGATCAGCCACCACAAAGCTCACTTCTGACGTTATGGTTCAGCACACAATTCTCTTTCCCTAACATTTGTTCCTTCTCCCTTCTTAAAGCTCTAACCTAGCTTTCAAAGTCACAGCCTAACCTTTGATTTTCAGCTCACGACACCACCCAGCACAGCCCTCGTTAACTACCCAAGTTCAGCCCTTAGATGGCCTCGTAACACCACCTGAAGACACCTGAACAGCTCCCATTTTTCTTGTCTGAACCAGCGCCCAATGAAGTCTTACGGTTCAGCTCACTTCCTCGTTCAATAGCCTCTAAATGGGGCTCGATTTTTGCTCCCCTGTCCAATCTGGTTCAGATCTATGAATCTCACTACTGTACCAGCTCCAAGACGCCACTCATCTGCACTGAACAGCCCTACATTCGCCCCCATTTCCAGACCTGAAGTTAAGCCACATTTTTCTCTATCTCTTCTCAGCTACTCGATTCTGTTACAGCACCGGAAACTCCTTCTTCAGCTCGTCTCCGATCAGCTTCTCATGCCCAATGTGCCTCGGCTTCTCTTTCTCCTTCCCACGTTGGACTCTCCTCTCTCCTTCACTATTTCTTTTCTTTTCTTTTCACATTTTTGCTTGGCAGCTATTTTCCCCCAATTCATTTTATTTATTTACTATATATATATATATATATATTGTACAAATGATGGTATATGGCAGAGGCTTGGTCTGCTTATGGCAGACGGTTTGGTGAGCCTAGTACTCACCAAATCCTCCACTAAAGTCACCTATACCTATATGTTTTTAATATAATATACTATATATGTATTTCAATACAATATACATATATAAGATAGTTATATATATATATATATATATATATATATATATATATATATATATGTATGTATGTTATTCACTATATATATACATAAGTACGTGTTTCTATTTATTTATTTACTTATTCTTGTAGTTATAAATATGAATATAAATATAAATATAAATATAAATATAAATATAAGGTTGAATGCTCAAATAAGGATATAAAGTTTACGGAAATATTCAATTCAGGATTTAAACTTTTATTTTTCTCATTTCAGGATAAAACATTTTCGATTTTGGTCAAATAAGGATTTTTTAACGCGTGTGAGTTACACGCGCCGTTAAAGAGAGTGGCTAACGATGAAAGGATAATTATTGCCACGTGTCACACTCACACTCCGCCATGTGTCACACTCACACTCCGCCACGTGTCCATTTATTTTTACTATTAAAAGAAATAATTATAAACTCACACATCGCCACGTGTCTCACTCACACATTGCCACGTGTCTCACTCACACATCGCCACGTGTCTCACTGACACGCTGCCACGTGTCCACGTATTTTTTAACTTTTTTTTATTCAAGAAAAACTATATATTTTGATAAAATAATATTTTCTTGAATAAATTTTTTAAAATTATTTTTTGAAATAATTAAAATTTTTCAATTTTGTTTTAGAAAATAAATTCTCAAACATAAAAATTATTATAAAACTTTTTTTAACTAGTATAATTATTATTTTTTATTTCTTGATTTTTTTTCGTTTTTACCATAAAAAAGGAAAAAAAACTATTAGCCATAAAATTATTAGAAATTATATATTTTTAAAGAATAAATTTTAAATTATTAAATTTAATTTGTATTTTTCTTCTACTACGTGTCCACTCCTGCCATGTGTCACACTAATACGCTGCCACGTATTCACATATTTTTTTTACTTTTTTTTCTTTTTTTATATTCAAGAAAAACTATATATTTTGATAAAATAATATTTTCTTGAATAAATTTTTTAAAATTATTTTTTGAAATAATTAAAATTTTTAAATTTTGTTTTAGAAAATAAATTCTCAAACATAAAAATTATTATAAAATTTTTGTAACTAGTATAATTATTATTTTTTCTTTCTTAATTTTTTTTTCGTTTTTAACATAAAAAAGGAAAAAAACTATTAGCCATAAAATTATTAGAAATTATATATTTTTTTAAAGAATAAATTTTAAATTACTAAATTTAATTTGTATTTTTCTTCTTTTTTTGTCTTCTATATTTTCTTCTAATTGACAAAAAAAAGAAAGAAGATAAAGAAACTATAAAAATAAAGAAAAATATGTAAGAATTATCTTTTTAGAAAAATTAATGTAATTAAAAAAATAAACGTATTTCCTAGAAAAACTTAATTTTCTAAAAAAAAATATATTTAATTTACAATAAAAAATTATTTTAAATTTAAATCATATAAAAGAAATAAAAACAGAAAGGAATGAAAAGGAAAACAAAGTGAAAAAAATGCAGAAATATTTTTATAAAAATTTATTTTTTAACAAATTTTTTTTTTTGAAAATGTAATATAAATTTTTAAAAGTTATTTTTTATTAAAAAATCAACTAACAAAATTAACTAATAATTATAATATTATAAATAATATTTAAATTTTTAATTTTTTATTAATATTTATAACAAAAAAATTTGGCTGAATGCTCAAATAAGGATCTAACGTTTTTGAAAATGTTCAATTCAGGATCTAAACTTTGCCACGTGTCCCACTAATGATTATAGGTCACTGCCACGTGTCCCACTCACACGCTGCCACGTGTCAATCTTGCCACATGTCCCACTAATACGCTGCCACGTGTTCATGTATTTTTTACATATTAAAAGAAAATTAATTATATGTCACTGCCACGTGTCCCACCCTTATGCTGCCACGTGTCCCAATCACATGCTGCCACGTGTCTTTTATAAAACGCCGTTATTATTTTAACGGCGTGTGTAACTCACGCGCGTTAAAAAGTCTTTTTTTGAGCAAAATCGAAAACGTTTTATCCTGAATTGAGCAAAATAAAAGTTTAGATCCCGAATTGAATATTTTCGAAAACTTTATATCCTTATTTGAGCATTCAGCCTAAATATAAATATAGACATTTTTACTTATACATACCTATTTATATGCAATTAACTTATTTCCTCATCTTATTATTTATTTTCATCTCATTTAGTCCTTATTATTTGTATGTGCATTTATATACACCCGTACGTACGTTCGTTGCTTGCATGCACGTTTTCATATGCACACATGCATGTTGTGTCTTTTAGTTTAGCTTATATTTAAACATAATCCCTTTATTCTCGAGGATTTTGATTCTGCAACATTGACTAAAATCTTACATTTGACATCTTGAAATTACATCATTACATTATATTCGCTTGAATTAACTATTAAGTACATTCTTAGTTTAGAGAAGTTCGTGGGTCTCACAGTTACTGTTACTCCCTACTTAGGATATTGAAACTGCATGATTCTTTAGGTGCTGCCTTGTCTCCATGTATTGTTTATTGTACTATTTTTTTGAATTATTTATCGTACGATTTACTAAACTGTTTACTAAAATGCTTATCATTTATTAAACTATTCATTGAATTGTTCATTAAACTGGTTACTAAATTGTTTACTGAACTGATTTCTAAATGGTTTATTGAATTGTTTATTAAAATTTTATTACTAAATTGCCTACTAAGCTATTTATAATAAACTCCCTTCAGTCAAACCTAGGGACTGGGATAAGTGAGGTGTTTTAAATTATCCTTTTGTACTCAGCTTGGTACCCTAACCGATTATAATATCCTTTTGGTTAGAGTCCTTTAATACCGTTAGTTACTGATAATGACAGTTAGAGGTACGTGCATGTTTAAGATACATGCTCAATGTCCTCCACGTTTGCCACAAAATGGAATTAAGTCCTCAACGTTTAATTGCATCAAAATCAGTCCTAAACGTTTCAAAATAATTGAATTAAGACATTTCCGTTAATTTCCTCTAACACCGTTAAGTTTTATTATTGTTCATGTGCGTGCAAGGGTAACGGAAATTAAAGGATTTAACGGAAATGTCCTTAATTCAATTATTTTGAAACGTTTAGGCCTGATTTTGATGTAATTAAACGTTGAGGACTTAATTACATTTTGTGGCAACGTGGAGGACGTATTTGGGTATTAAGCCTAAGATACACGCATATAAGTATGCATAATATCAGCTCTTTTATGTATATTTTTTTACTGGGTGTAAGCTCACCCCGTATTTCTCTTCTAGATTATTTGCAGTAGTTACTGTACAAGAGGTATTGATTAGAGATAGCATTCTTTAGGCGATTTCTTGATTACCGTAAAGGTATATTGTTTTACTTTTATATGTTCAAACTATGCGAGTACAGTACTGTGTTATATGTATTTTTTGCACAAGGGATATAAACATAACTGAACTGTACTAGATGTAGATTATAGTTTTTAAATTAGGAGTAGTTCATATGTAATTTACAGAGATTATATTATATATATGATATAAGTTTAATTCGTGTTTACATAAATGTGATTTGAGGTTATTTAAGTATTTATCTGAATTGAATGGTCAGATATGGATATGAACTGAATTGTTGCTTGTTATGTACCGGATGGGTATAAAATATAAAATAATTTGAGTGATAATGAAATTGAAAGACGATACAACGAACAACCCAACTAATCATATAGAAAGGAAAAAGTCAATTCTGATTTTTGATAATCAGAATATCACACGCATGTTTCTGCTTTTAGCTTTATTCTCTTTTTTGCTGCTTCTTTAATTGCATTCAAAATGCATTTTCCTTTGTTATGCCACTATCATCAGTTAAAGTTGAACTCCTCCCTCTCATATTCATAAATATTAAACAATTCTCGAAAGCAATTGTTAATTGAGGACTTTTGATCTTCAATATAATCAAGACCAAGAGAATCTTTATAACAATAAAAAAAACTATATATTTACCTTATCTTGACTAGGATCTAGTAAAATTGCAATACAATGAATAAGAGAATTTGTTCCTAATATTTTTAAAATTTTTCCTCCATATCATTTACAAAAGAAGATAAAGTTTCATGATTCTTAAATTTTAAAAATTTATTAAACATTGTATAAATAATAGGAACAAAATAAGGTGTAGTTGGATAATATTGAGTTGAAAATCTTTCGATTGCATCTTTAAAAGTAGATAATAAATAAACACAACTTTCAATCAAAATCCAATCTTCATCATAAAATGTTAAAGATGGGCTATTTGTATGATTGTTATAAAAATGAGTAATAAGTTCTTTATAAGGTAAAACAGAATAAAGCTAACAATGGAGTGAGTTCCACCTTATTTTCATCAGAAGTGGAAACTCTTTAATAGATATATTATTTGCTATACAAAGCTACTTCCATTCACGTTTATGATTTGGGGTGTGAATCCATTTGCTAACATTTTAATTTTAACAATTGGACCTATACCACTAATACTACCACTACCAGTAACATAAAACCACTTTGAACACACAAATTTATAATATGGCACGTACGCTAGCATGAAAAGAAGATACACCTTGCATAACTGAGTTTAAACTTTTAATTAACATAAAAATAGATGCAGTATTACTCGAAGCATTATCTAAAATAATAGCAAAAACTTCATTATTTTCAAGTCCATACAATTACAAACTTTAGTAATATATTTATGAATAGTATATGCATTATGTGCTTTTTCTATTACATCTAAGGATAAAATTTGTTTTTGCATGCACCAATCTTCCTTTACCTAATGACAGGTCATAGTAAGATAACTTATACCGTTAGCACAATCCATATATCACTAGTTAAACTAACATTAGATAAAATATTACTAAGTTTATCAATTAAAGCTTGCTTATATTCTTTAAACATATCCATGCAATCTTTTTTTAATGTATGTCCAAAAACAAATTTATATATAGGTTGTAAATTTTTACAAATAAATTCTAAATATCCTACTTTTTCATAAATTGTGAATGGTTGTTCAATCCCAATTGCAAATCTAAGTCAACTACGTCTAGCTTGAATATTGTCAAAAGTAATTTTTTTTCCCACCATCATGTGTATTAATTTGAGATTGTATATCTTTATTAATTTCATCTTCTTCATATGGATTAATTTTATATGCACCAATTAAATATCTTTTATATGTACCTATACCGCCACCACTTCCACCGGAGTAATAAGCATAAACCCTTTTACATATTTTACAAATAACAGAATATTCATTTGTTGTACATTCTTTTAGCACACTGTCGACATGCTCTCATACCTTACTCTTTTTAGTGCGGTTAATCTTCATTTTTGTTGGTCTTGATAATGTAGTGGCAATGGTGGCAGTTGATGATTGTGTTTGACCATGACTTCCACGACGACTAGTACTATGATGTATCGTGGTGCCAAATAAAGTTCCTCTTCCGGATGAATATCGGGTTCGAATTCATTGAATGGTTCATCACCCAAATTGGAGATTTTAGTAAAACCGAAAGGACGAGAAATGAAATATGAACGACAAAACGGTTTTGATATTTTTATTTTTTTAAATAAATATATTTGAAAATTTGAAAGAAATAGATGCAAGAATATATATATATATATATATATATATATATATATATATATATATATATATATATTGGAAGTTGGAAGTTGAAACTAAAATTTGTAAAATTGTGAAACGCAAAGGAAAATGAATTTTAAAGAGAAAAAAATAATATTATAAATTTAGAATAAGAGAATTTGAGTGAATTTGAGTTAGCATTGAGAGAGTATTGAGTGTTGAGATTTGAGAGTGTATGAGTATGAGTGTTGAGAGAAAATGTAAAGAAAAAATGAATGAAATTAATAGGTATTTATAGAAAAAATATTGAATTTAAAAAATAAAAAAGTTTTAAAAGAAATTAAAATGGAGGGAGGCAGCATCCCCCGCCATTCCTGCATGCTGCAGCAACTTGTGTGCAATAGGTTGGCCTAAAAAAATTTGCCGGCCAGGACAATCGGTCCCAATCCTGTACCAAGTCGGGCCCTTATCGAGCTCAATCTTTTATTTGAACCGATCCAACTCAGTATACTACCAAACTGGATTGATTCCGAAACTAGTTTAACTAATTTCAGTTTACAAGCCGGATTGACCCGATCCGATTTAGTGCTGGACCAGGTCAATTCAACCCCTTAAGCAAGTATTTTAGGGAAGATAATTATTATTGAATATTTGACCTTTATTAGGCAGGAGATCTTTAAAATTTGCCATTGATTTAGCCTTGCCTTATATAAGCTCTAGGTGTACCTGTACATTGCATTTTGAATAAAAAACGACCGATTTCTTCAGTTCTTTAAGGTCTCTAATCCTATTATTTGCCTGAAGAGGGAAGAAAGGGCGGGAAAATGGCGACTGCGGCGAGAGCAGTGTTGTTGTCACGGCCGGTAACGTTCGTAACAGGAAATGCCAAGAAGCTGGAGGAAGTGAAAGACATCTTGGGCCAATCCATCCCTTTTCAGTCCCTCAAGCTTGATCGTACTCTCTCTCTCCCCTCCTCCTCTTTTGATCTCTGCCCCATAATTTTCATTCTTTTTGTACTTTTCAGTTATTAAAATATTCGACTGTTTGAATTTTCTTTTAATTTGTAATTGTTTAGTGCCTGAACTGCAAGGCGAACCCGAAGAAATATCAAAAGAGAAGGCTCGTTTGGCTGCTCTCCAGGTTTATATATTCAATACTTTTGTATTTGCTAAAAGGGATCTTCTTCTTTTTTATGAAAACAATCATTTTTTTTGGATGGCAAGGTGAATGGACCAGTATTGGTGGAAGATACATGTCTTTGTTTCAATGCCTTAAAGGGTCTTCCAGGTATACATCACTCCTATTGTATTTTTATTTGTTTCTGGATTTTATTTTCTTGGGTTTTAGCTAATGGGTTTTTATTGTTGAACAATTTGCAGGGCCATACATGTAAGTTCTATTTCATTCTTGCTAAATTCAAAGGTGTAAGCTTTATTCTCATTTCAATTTGATGAAAAATAGGTTTGGGATTATAATTTGAAAGAATTGATTAAAATGATTAGTATTGAAATGCAAAACACTTTTTTATTTGTGCTACTGTTATTTTGATATTTGGAGAAGTAAACCTACCGAGTTCGTGATTATTCCATGAGCATGAAGTCTTGTTAGGCTTACTTGAAAAAGCAAGTGACTAACCCTTTTGAATGGATTCTTTGCACGTTCAGCCAGCTCTGCTATGAGCCTTCATACCATTAATTGATTGTGTAGGCTATATGATCAAGCCTCCACTGGTATGGGAATTGGCAAGAGGTCATGGATTCGCCATTGTAAAGGCATGGCATTAGATTACAAAAGGGCCTAACCTAAGCCCTGAAATAATTACTATGGTTATGTTCTCAGATCCATCTTTTCTGCTGTTCAAAGATCTCTCTGAATTGATTCCCTTTCTTGGTCCCAGCTCAACAGCAATTCTTGTGACAAAAGAAGGAAAATCACCTTTCTTTTCTCCACACCTTGAACTTGATCTTTAAAGCCTTTCACCAAGTGTGTGATCAAGCCCTTTCTTAAAGCTCTTTTAGTTCAATTGAAAGCTAAGTGTATCAAGCAAGTAAAAGCCTGTTTATTGCTAATGATCAAGGGTTTTCTTTCAAGCTGTGCTTATAGGTTGGCCAATTCTTTCCAGGCTTTCAAGCTGTGTGCCATTTTTTCCCTTCCATCCTCTCTTCTTCCCTTTTTTTTTTATGAAGGTTATGTCCAAATAAACTCAATTTGAATTCCCAAATGCCCTTTATGAGATATTTTATATACTAGCACACGAAGGATCATTGTTTCCACAGTGGAGGTTCATTGTATTAGTATAATTGCCTTTCTGAATAGAGAGGAATGGTCTCAATTCTAGTCTTCCATTTATTTTATATATATATCTATATATATATATATATATATCTATATATATATATATATATATATATATATATATATATATATATATCTATATATATATATATATCTTGTATTCTTGTTGTACCAATTCCATATTTATTTTCTTAAATTTATAAGTTTAAGGCTAATCTTTGTTTTGTTATGATATTGGTACGAAGAACATTGCTCTGGATGATTTTGCAATTAATATATGTCTGGCATAATATTCAGAACATTGCTCTAGATGATTTTGCAATTAATATATTTCTGGCATAATATTCATTCTTTTTTAATGTTTTGTTGACATTCTTGTTTTATGCTTTCTAATTGTCATTATCTAATGTGTTCTGCAGCAAGTGGTTTTTACAGAAGATTGGCCATGAAGTTTTTACTCTCGGAATGCACCCTTTCATTTCCTTCTTTTAGATTTTTTGTTTAAATTTTAAGCTGCTTCAAATACTCTACTGTAATTTGTTTACTTTTGTACCTTTTTCTAGGTTTGAACAACTTGTTGATGGCATATGAGGATAAGTCAGCTTATGCTTTATGTGCATTTTCTTTTGCCCTTGGGCCTGATGTTGAACCTATTACCTTTCTGGGGAAAACTCCGGTATGTTTCCATTGACTATTATTCCACTTTCTTCCGTTTACTCTTTTTTTTTTCTCCAGTTTTTAATTTTGATGGAAGAAATGGTCTTACATATGACAATAACAAAGCACAAAGCAATTTGGTTTTGGTGTGTACATATTTACCTTGTTAACTGAATAAGATCTATATGGTTTCTTAATCAAAATGTATTGTGCATATACAGTTGTATTCTTTATTAATTTAAATATCTTTTAGACGTTTAATGGAAATAAAAGAAGACAGGAAAAGAGAAAATGGGATGGGGATGGGGATGGGGATGGGGAGAAGGTAATCCTGGAAGTTTACGGCGTGAATTTGTAGAGTTGCTAAGATTATTCTCATTTCTAATTTATAAGCAAATTGTTGTTTTAAGGATTCTGACATAGTGCTGCATTTATGTTGATATTTTCTTGATCCATGAAAAGCCAAGAACCTTATGAGGGATATCCTGCTCCATCAACTTATTCTTTTCATTTTTATATTAGTGAGTGTAAAATTCACTTGCATCATTTCTATAATATAGATTTATAATCTCCTGCCTTGAGAGAATTTACTGGTTAGTTATTGATCAGATGCCCCAAGTAACTGAATTGTTAGTTTCACTATTTCCATCAAAAGTTTATATATATTGAGCCTCATATGTGATGCCTAGTTTGCTTGATCACTATGAAGCAAAATCAGGAGGTCACTAAAGCAGGCAAACAGAAAATGTCTTATTTATGAAAAGAGCATTGAAGCCACAGGTGATAAATTAAAATGATATTTTTGATCTATGTGATGCAGTTCAATGAACTTTTAATTCTAAAATTTGAACAGAGCTTGCAAGAAATCTTTAATCAAGAGCATCTAGTTAGGCTGCTTCTGGATCAAATAATGTTCAGCCTCTTAGACAAACGACTTTTTTAATGTGTGCCATATATTCCCCAAGATTGAGATGATGATGCTGTCAACTGCACTGTGTTTTTGAAGTTAAGCATTTTTGAGTATAGATTTTTTTTTCTTTTTTGAGAAATAGGAGGAGGAGAGAAACAATTCAACAATGAACAAGACAGAGAGTTGAATTTCAGCCTTTCAGGAATGCTGTGCATTTATCTTAGCACTGTTTATCCTCAGAAAGATGTGCATATTATTGATAGGGTTGAAGTTGCCATATTCTTGAGGATTTTCTTTGTAATATCGCTAGTAGTTGGCCAAGTTTTCCTTGAAGAAATGCTTAAATTAACAAGTTTAGAGGGTGACTGGGACACCATTAAATAGTTATTGGCAGTATATTCAATCATGTCCAAGAGTTGTCTCTGATATAAAATGTTGCCATGGTTGCAGTCAACATTTTTCTGGTGTTTACTTTTCGCTTGCATATCCTTTTTTGATTTTTGAGTAGATATGTGATTGTTATGTCAATAAACGGATCTAAGACTAATTTGAATGAATTAAAATATAGTTTCTGAGATATCTTGTTTTACCTGTGGTTGACGAATTAGGGCAAAATAGTTCCTGCTAGGGGACCCAATGCCTTTGGATGGGATCCTATATTTCAACCTGATGGCTATAACCAAACGTAAGTCTGTTTTTTTTTTTATTTCTGCATTCTGTCCTGTGATAACTTATGATCCAGCCAATTAAACTAAAGCTAGAATAGGCCTTTTGATAATTTAATTTTGTATTGATTCGTATAGTTATGCGGAGATGCCGAAGGAAGAGAAGAACAAGATTTCTCACCGTTCTAGGGCTCTTGCCATGGTGAAATCCCACTTTGCTGAAGCTGGATACAATTTTAGTGTTCCTCCATCTAAGGACTGAATTATATTGCATGGTAGATTCACAGAGAGTTACATGCTTTATCTGGCATTTTCATTTCTCCTTATTTCTGTAAAAGGTCTGCTGGGAAAGGTGGGGCGGGGTGAAAGAAGGCTTTTCAAGAGTACTTTGTCTTCACAGGTACATTTTTATATAATTTTTGTATTTTTGTTCATAGGGAGCTACAAAGGGGCAAGGGCAAATCTTTTCGCTTAGTGCCTAGTGGGGAAAAATCTCCCTTGCTAAAAATATTGAGAACGGTGTTCTTGACATTTTTATCTTTAATGGAGTACCAAATTCAGGTTTTGCCTGGAAAGGATGTAAAGAGAAAAGTATGAAATTTTATTAATTTCATGATTAAATTTCATAATTAATTTTTAAATTTTGTAACTTAAATCATTAGATTAACAAAGTTTTTATTTTTGTCTCTTTCCATCTTTGTTATGAAGCTAAGCCTCAGTGTATTTCGAATAATTTATTTCTGTTCTGACTCAGTGAGTTGGTTGGAATCTTTATGGCTCAAAGATTGAACTAATCTTTTCTTAGGCTGAATTGTTGGGCTAGCTTGTTGATTATTTCTCATTACTTTGGACCTTTGTGTGGATAATTAGAGTTTGATTGAGAGTTTGCTCTTTTATTAACATTTATGAGAAACTAAAAAAATAATTAAAAATTCAAATAAAAATTATTATATAATTTATTTCTATATAAATTTTTTTTATTTTATAAAATTTTAAATATTTTTATCATATTTTTATTTAATTATGTAAAAAAAATAAAATTAACTATTACATTTGAAACTATGAAAAGAAGTATACATCTTATAAAATCTTAAAATTATTCAAACTCATTTACATGAAATAATTTGTATCCAAATTAATCTGAATTTAAAATTGCTCGATTCTGAAATTATTTAAACTTAAAAGAAAAAATCCAAAATGAAATTGAACTCGCATGCCACCTTTGTAGCTGGGGAGAGTAAAAGAAACGTTCCGTTCCATCTCCTCACATGCCTTCTGGGCCCCTAAACCCACATGCCCCAGCATTTGTTGAGTCCGTTATCTTCCACGTGACTCTGAGTTTGGGGTTCATCGCTTCTCCTCGGCCTCACAGCCTTTCGTCTAGTATGTTTCAGCCACTTTGTAATGAAGCTCAACCGATTTGTTAGAGAAAAGGCATGATCTTCATTTACTCCTTGCTCTCAATTCTCAAACTAAGTGGAAATGGTACGTACGGCTGCATTGGCATTTCACATGGAATTTGAGTTAACATTCTTGGTTTTTGCAAAGTTTCTGGTGTTTGGAAACTGTCGACTACTTTTCCAATCAATTTGTTGAAGCTCATGTTCCTGCATAAAATTAGAATGAGACTTTGGGATTTCCATTAACCATTATATTGCCTGATCGGCATGTTTTCACTAGAATTACCGGAGTGATCATTTTATGCAATTTTTTTTTTGTAATCACAGGTACTTTTATCCGTTTTACGTTCTGAGACTAATCTTATTCAAGCTGAGAGTGATAAACAATAATACTCTCTCAACAATGACAATTCTAATATTTGAATTATGTCTAAATATCTAGAGAAAAAATTCATTTCTATTTCTTCCAATCTCTTGTTAGTAATGAGATAATAGGAAATGTTTTTTAGATGATATGGAAATGGGAATGGGAAAGGGAAAGGGAATATTTTTTAGATGATATAAAAATGGGAATTTAAGCTTTGAGAGTTTTCATTTGGAGGCAAGATGCTAGAAATGATTCGGTCATCAGCGACCAGAAAGTGGTTGGAGCCTTTAAAATATTTCCCATTCAAAGCGATTGGGCAGGAATGCATCATTTTGGTAAGACCAAAGGAAGTCATCATCTTAGTAATTAATGACCTTTTGGTCATGTGGGGATGCCGGATGCGCACATGAAAGAAACAATAATGCTGGCAGAAGAAAGAACATGAACAGAGGAAAATTTCTGATATCGAAGAAAACCACAATTGCAATACCGAAAAGTAAATGAAGGAAAAAAGAAAAGCAAAAGAAAGATTGCTTCCATTGAGAAAGAAAAAGTTTGTTTCCATTTGAGAAAGAAAAAGCAAAGAAAAGTGAAAGGTAAAATAACCATCACTGCTATTGACCGTCCATCATCTTGTAACAAAGTCTTTCAATGACTCTTAAGTTTTGACATTCATACTATTGTTGTATGACTGGACAATTGAAAAAAGTAGAAGAGAAAAAGAAAGAAAAAAAATCATCAAATCATTTAGTTTCATACCTACAAACCCAAAAGACAAAAACGTACGTAGAAACCAAGATTGACGCTGAGGAACAAAAGGATAAACCAAATGGACAACGCTTCCGCACCTGCTTCTAAGACAGATTTTTTTACTTTGAGATGAAGCAGGCGGAGGTTGAGAAAATAAACAGATTCTGACAAACAGAATGAGTGGGTGGGTAAGACACTACAGTGACAATGTGTAAAAAATGTACACTTGTCAAAATATGTGATGATGCGGGGTAGATGGGGTAAAGAAACAATGGAATGAATATGGATATTTGGTAGATAGTACTTTAAATTTCTTAGAATGATGAAAAAGGGAAAACCGAACAGATTGTAAATGGCCCTTTTTTTTTCACCAATTCAATTGATTGGGGGATATGCTCTAAGAGTAGCATTGCCTGCCTCTGCGGCAGGGAAGAGGCCCGGCACTGGCAGTCATGGCTCCAACCATGGTAGAGGACTTGGCTCCCAAGCTTGAGGCCCTGGCATAGCTGGCTGAGGCTCCAGCTCCAGATGGAGTGAAGTAGGCACCATTAAGCAGCAGATCTCCTTCTGACCTCCAGTTCCAGCCTTTCCACTCGCCTTCAGTTGTATCCACTCTCTTGGTGACCTGCTCAAGTTCAATCAATCTTAATCATAAAAGGATCTCTCTTTATTGTCACGTTCCACACCCAACTGCAAGGGTATTATTTGCTTCGGCCCAATGAGCCTCACAGTTTTGTCCCCTTTTTCCGAAGGCACCTCGTAGTTAAAGAGTGATGTGAACACTTAAATATAGACCAAATTCTAGTACCCAGCCGATACGGGATTCATGGCTCCCTTCTAGGACCGTGACATTCAGCACGTGAATATCAATGTAAGACTAAGAACGAGAGACAGAGACAATACCTCCTTTGCAAATGGGTTCATTGGAGCTGCATATCTGTTACCCTGGCTGTTGATGGTAGGGTTTGCACTTCCTCCAATAGCATACATTTCCCAGTGAGTGTAGTCATTGTTAACCACGTGGAAATACCCATGCCTACACCTGCATTAATCAGAATCCAATTCAATTGTCAGATTACACTTTTTCACTTCCAATGAAATTGACAGGATAACAAAAGGACTTTAATATGAAAGGTTGAATTAATTGCACGACCTTGGCATTCTCTGGTTAAGTCCCTCGCCAAAATGGTTGTAGGCAATGGTCACTTGCATCTGCTTGTCCATTGTGTAAGAGTCACTGTGACCCAGCAACATCACCTACATTTAATCAGAGACTCAAAACAGTTAGCTTTACCATAAATAAGGATGCTACAAGAGAAAACTGCAGCAAAATTACCTCATTGTGGTGGGTGAAGTGGTTGTTAGATATGGTAATGGCAGTTGAGCCCATGACAGCATCAACAAGACCGTCAGCACAATTAGAGATAGAATTGTGATCAACCCAGATGTGGCTCGCACCAAAGATGGAGACTCCGTCGCCATCAGCCATTGTCCTCCATCCAAAGTGAGACGGTGAGCTTCTCACCATGGCATTGCCAGTAGGCTTACAGTCATGGATATGAAGACCATGAATAATCACATTGGTAACATATTGGATTGTGATACATGCCCCATTAGCAATATGGACATTGGCTCCGCGACCATCAATGGTCTTAAAGCTGTTCATGATCAACTCCTGCTTCAACTGAATAACCATGTCCCTCTCGAACACAATCCACAGAGGCTGATCCTGGATCACAGCATGACGCAAGGTCCCAGGTTTGGGATTAACAACGTCATCATCACTTGGGTCAGTGACAACATAGAAGCGTCCATCACGCCCACCAATTGCATTCCTTCCAAATCCAATGCCACAGTCAGCCAGTCTCTTCCGGTTCTTTTGCCAGTTAGGGTCACAACGCCAGCAATCATCAATCGGGTTACCAGTGCCACACGAGAAGAACCCCAGCTTTCTCCTTTCAGTCACATTGCGAATATTCCTGCCATCATATCAAATGTACATTCATACATCAGGCATTATTCTTAAATGTTACAATTAATAGCAACCTGCATTAAAAAGTCATAATTTGCCAAGGTCTTAAAATTTCAGGTTGTAACAAAATTTCAGATTTTACTATTGAAAGAAAGGTTAGTAAATTATTGTCGGTGGAGGTAAATTAATTAACCACAATTTCCATATTACCTCTGCCATAATCAGATCGCATAGGAAAGGTAGTGCATAAACAGACAAACGCATGGTAGAAATTTCGTCAAATCATACGGACAATAGGGTCATTCCAAATATAACGGCCAGTTTTAACGAAAAGAAACAAAAGAGTGTGTTTGTACGTTTTTAGTTTGTTCTTTTGCTACCAACAGGACAAGGCGTTTGTGCAATAATAATAATAACAAACAAAAGGGAAAAAAAATTTTCCGTTACCCAATTTTGTTTTTATCCGAAATTATGCTACACATCAAATTAACCATAAATTGAGAAAATCGGTTCATTTGTTTCCTTCCTATTGCATTTACAAGCATTTGCACTTCACATTCATAACAAAAAATATAGTGATTGAAGAAAAGAGGTAAAAAAGTGGGTTGTCAATTATGTCATGATTCATGAGACAACCATGTTGCAATTTGTATGAATAGACAATCAAACGTGCATCTACAGTCAGGCGATGTAATCAAACTTTAGTTAAGACTAATGAAAAGAAAATGGTTGATTTGGACAATTTGAATAAGCATAATCGTGTGAAAAACAAATATATGTACCCTCAAGTACATATAAAATGACAGTATTCGAAAAAGAAAAAGGGAGCGAGAGAACGAAAGGGCCGTGAGACACGGACCTGACCATAATGGTGGTGGAGTTGAGAGTAAGAATTAAAACAGCATGCAAAAAATGTCATGATCAAGAATGAAACAGATTTATTCACTAAAAATTAACAAGGACCAATAGGGTTTGGGACATTGGTGAGATAAAAAGTAAAGTTACCATGTCAAAACTTTGACAAAAGTGGGTTGTTTTTAATTTTTAATGAAAATGGGATTGTTTGGTAAAACTAACAAACCATAATAAATATGGGGTTTTCTTACCACCAAAAATCTAAAACCCAAAAGGGCAAAACCTCCCTGTAACATTCTCTAGCAGTTAAATTGAAGATTCAACGTTGAACAAAAGCCAGTTCTAGTAGTGATAGTATTAGTAAGTAGTAACTAGTGAAAAAAAAAATTCAACTAATGCTTAGAATAAAGGGAAGTGAATTTATTTTTTAAATATTTAAATATGATTCGAATTTTAAGAATTTTATCATTTATTATTTTCGATCATAATAAAATAAACAAAAATACCGAAAGAGAGAGACTCACATGTCTATGATGGCCCCGACCTCCGCTGCTACCGCCTCTGGGTCAGCCACCGCATGCTCATTCAATGGCTCAACCTCTTCTGACCTGAATCAAATCCCAACCAAACTCATTAACACTTGGGTGTGTTCGGTGGTTTTCTTCTACATAAATATGATTAGGCATACGACTCTAATAAAGTACACAAATAACCAAACGAAATAACTATAAACCAAAGGAAAGGCACTCCTAACGGTGGTTATTTAGGAGAGAGATAACGGCCCAAAACCGTTAAAAAAACGTTTGGAGAGGGAAATGAGAGAAACCGCGAGGCGACCCGTCGGCGGGAATTATTATAATGACTAAAATGCCCTTCCACAATACGCTTTTTAATTGTGAATTGAAGGGAGGGGGGTGGAAAAGATGGAATCTGAGTAACTGAATAAACGGTTGAGATCTTAGGTTCTAGATCTCAACGGCTGGGATCGTTATTTTCTGGTTAGACTGGATAAAATAGTAACCGCTCCCATGATCCAATGATCCAAACACCAACGAAAGGAGACAAACTAACGGCTGAGATGAGTTCTTAACAAAAAAATTAAAAAATTGGATAGCCAAACACCCCCCCCCCCCCCCCCGAAAAAAAGTAACAATGCTGGTGCTTCAGTGCTGCATTACATAGCTGCCATTGTTGAGTTCTTTGGGCTCTGCAGCTTCTCTGACTCCACATTGCTGTAAAAAATATATTAATAAAGAAATAAATAAAGAAAATATAGAGTAATGAATTAAAAAAAATGAGATTTTATATTTTCAGTGTACATTAAAAGAGGACAGTAAAATCTCATTTCCTACGTGTGAAATGAAGGTTGTGAAGACGGATATTAATGGAGTCGTTAAAAATAGAATTCCAATTTGTTTTTGAGAATTTAAGGCAACAAACAAAGAATAATGTAGCTTAACTTTCCAAGATTGTTTATAAGATCTAGTCATTGAAAAATCTACATGATTTTTTTATCATAATTCTAGTAAAAAAAACAAAACAAGATAATGTAGCAGAAACCTTCAAAAGAAGAAAAAAACAGAGGAGTCTCTGTTTCTCTGAAAAAAATAAAACAGAGGAAATGTAGAGAGAGAAAGCTTGAAAACTGAAGTTGAAGAGAGCGAGACCTCGAAGCATTGCCTGTCCGTGCAATGGCCATTGCTCCAACAAGAAACAAGAACAGAACAGCTAAGGAAGCGAAAGCCCATTTCTTGCAAACCGCCATTGCAATGTACTTAAAAGCTTTCTCTCGCGCTTTCTCTGTATCCAACAGGGAGATAAAAAATAAAAAGGAAAAGCTGAGAGAGAGAAACAGCAAAGAAAATAAAAAGAAGGAGAAGAAGAAGAAGAAGAAGCAGGGAGAGCAGAGACTCAGAGTGCCAACCTCCAAGGAAACGGACTTTTATAGGGCCACGAGCAAAAACCTCCTAAAAAGGAAAAACTAAAGCCGACGCCGTTACTTACCGAAACTTCTAAACGTTAGCGTTTTCTTGGTTAGGTTTACTTTAACTAATTAGCCCAAGTTACCTAACCGCAACTAGCTCACTTCCTCCATTTCACCGCGGTTAAACAACTTTGCTTTTAATTTGGCCCAAAAAAAAATTTTACTTTTAATTATTTTAACGGTGAGTAATGCCACGTCAGATATTACAGGCGTACATTGGAGCAGCATGTGTCACGGTTTCCTGCTGACTTTGCGGTATTGAATAAATGTCTTTTTTTTCCCTCAAGCATAGTAAGTAATTATTTTTAATATTAAAAAAATAATTGAAAATTTTGTGTTATTAAAAATAACGTGTGCGCTAATCACGGCCATACAAGACTCAGTGAATCAACAAGGTTCAACTAAATTGAGGTTCTTTCATTCTTTTTTCTCTTTCACATGCATGGTTGTTAGATGTTAATATTAATATTAATATTAATAATGAGTTCAATTGTATGTTTATTCTTAAGGAATTATTTATGACTTTGTTTGCTTGGCTTTATATTAAATTAAATAAATAAATAATAGTAATGCAACTGAAAAACAGAGTATTAAAAATTTGAAGTAACAAATTCACTTCATCAATTTAATGTCCATTAAGTACCATCATTACGGTAAGAATAGAATCCATCACTATGGAATTAAACAATTTTTTTTTGATCTCCCACGAGGTGTCCTGGAAGGGCCCCAACAATGGGATGGCACCTTTAAGCCGAACCACAGTCAGACTAATCCCCGTTCGTACTGAGTCGGCCCACGAAGGGGTAAAGTGCTGACCATCAAGATTTTTCTATACATGAGCGGGAGTAGGATTCGAACCCCAGACCTTACTTAAGGGACGAGAGTGCTGAATCACTCACGCCAACCCTAATGGTTATGGAATTAAACAATTTATTTATTTATTTCTCTATCTTTTAGTTCACAACCTTTTTTATTTTTTATTTTTGCATTTAAATTGTAAAAATATAATTTTCATTATTAAAAATAATAATTCAATAATTTATAAATAATAAATCACAGTAATTTATATTATCTATAATTTTTTTGTTACATATTATGTATAATTTATTAAGTATTAAAATTATTTGACGGTCTAATGTGGGATAGTTGTTAGCAATCCATGGAAAACGTAGTGAACACATGGATGTTGTCATGTCCGTTTCCACGAGAAACTCCGCACAGAAAATCTGCATGATTCAGGGGAAAGGAAGTCAGAGAAATGAGAATTCTTATAAAGTAGTTGTTTATCATTTTATTAAGTACACTAGTGCTGAATTTAAAAAAAAAAATTCGATAAATATGATATGTAATGTTAATGTTACCTAAATTAACTGATGCGAGATAAAAGTCTAATTTTGTTTATGAAAATTTTAATTTCAATAGGATTGAAGCATAAGTTAAAATAATTATTAATATCAAACAAAATTTAAAACAATTTCAATACAAACATCAGATATTAATAACTTTTATTCAAAAAATTGATAGGTTTATGAGTTAATTAAGGAATATTAACTTTTTTTTAGTAAAATTAAGGAATATTAACTTAAAAAATGGATTGGGATAAAACAAGTGAAGAGTCAAGTTCAATTTTTGATAAATATATGATCAAAAGTTTCATGTTTTAAATGCTTGTTTCAAGGACTACGTTTGGCAACGTCCATGTGCAAGTTGTGGATTTCTTGACCTGAATTTCTGCTATAAATACTTGTCCACCATAAGGGTAGAAATTATTAATTACAAATTAAATACTTTAGCTATCATTAATTAATTTCATAAATATTCATTTTTGGAGAAAAAGGTATCAAATCAAGGTTTTCTTTGGATTCAAAATTAGATCAACGAGCTAATCAAGTCCACCAGACTAACTGATTCTGATGGTATCAATAAAACTAAATATTAATAATAAATAAATAAGAATAAATATGTTAATAAATACAAAATTCTTGAAAGCAATATGATTTTTTGCCATCAAAAAAAAAAAAGAAAACAATACGGTTTTATCTTATGTACTTAAAATTAATGCACGAACAATAATGTCGAACATAGTTATTTAATCCGATCTTATACATATGATCAAATGAGTAAGCCCATAATTTGGGTATAGAAAATCAGTATTAATTAAGACCAAAGCTTCCACTTTCAGTCTCACTTTCTTTGAAGTATAGGTAATTAATGGACAAGTTTGATTGAGTTATTTTGTGTTAGGTTGGATCCGATTATTTTAGGTCAAACAAAAATTGATCATCTTAGATTTATTTCAAAAAAAATTAGATTATCCGATTTGGATTGTCTAGAATTCGAATCAACTTGATTTCTGGTTATTTGGGTTTGATTCTTAATTCATTCAGATTCGAATCATTTTAGGCTAATTAACACAAGTTATTCATGATCAATTTGTTAACTTTTAAAATTAAAATAAATATTATTAAATTATATAAAATTAAAATGGCCAAATTAAATGAATTAAAAGTCATTTGCAATAATATGAAATCAAGTTATGTTAAATATAAATTTAATTTTGTTTATGATAAAAAATTAATGTTGTTTATGAGTTATATATGCCATATACATCGGTTAGATTCTGTGTAATTTTTGTAACTTCATGGATATATATTATAGAATTTGAATTAAGGCTCAAAATTTTATTTTGTTTGTAGATTATAGGCAAGTGATAATAATGTTCTATTTTAATTAGATGGTCTCGAGTGTTACAATTAGTTCCATGGACTTATTGCTAATTTTTTTGGTTTAAGATTTTTTTATTTGTTAAAATTATTATTTTACTATTTAATTATTTTTGTTATACAATTAAAGGAAAAAATAAGAAATAGTTCTTTAATTTTTAAACAAATTAAAAAAATAATAGTATAGAAAAGAGATCCAAAAGATTATTTAAAGCATACTAAATTTTAATAAACTAATAATTTATGCTATATTTGTTTTCTGTCATAACATTAATATTTTTATAAAGTAAAATTATATTCAATTTAATTTTGAATTATTTTATATTTATATTTGGGATCAGGTGAGATCGAGTTATTTTAATTTTTGGGTTTTGATAATTTTTGAGTTAGATCAATTTATATTCAAATCAAATTAGGTCAAATCAATTTAGGTTCTATTTGGACTAATTCGAGTACTTGACATTTTTCTATCAAATTGAGTTGACTACGTTTGAATTTGGACGGTTTTTTTGGATTCCAATCAATTTTACCAACTTTACTTTGAAGTGTTTTTTAGTTTTTTCATATGCAGTAAAGTGATTATTTTTAGTTTTATTAATTATTGATTTAATTGTATATTTATATCATTGGTTCAAGAATCCAAAATTTGAGTCAAATGGGTAATCCAATCTCGTGAAAGTTTCAAATTCCAGCCAAATTCTGCCGATCAATCAAACTAAGAAAACTTGGTTTCATAACATTGATTTATGGGATATGTCTCCTTCAAGCAAAAGATATTTCATAATGAAAAGAATTTGTTTAGTTGATCTTGTTCGACCAATTTTATAATATTAAGAAAATTCATAAAGAAATACCCACTTACACAACACATTCCGATTATTATTAATGAAAGCCATATTTGAAATTTGAATCTCGCAAAATTCATTTAATAATTAGAAAATTGAGAAAATGACTGACCAAAAAAAGAAATTGAATGCACATTTTAGGATTTAACATTTAACAAACTCTTCACTTCAAGATTCATCCTTTTTTTTTTATCCTTTTGCGATTAGGATGTAAAATTTATTATTATATCCATTTAAGAAAAATTGAAGAAAAGTTATTGTGATTACAATTGAATTAAGAATTGCAAATTTATATATCTTAAGAGTTCATGTCTGTGCATGGGCCTAGTGGCACGCCAAAACCATGAGTTGAGTCTTGAATAAGAAATTTCAAGTCCATTCGAAATTTTTATTTAAATAATACTTGTAAAAATTTTTAATATCAATATATAAATTAATTTAGCCAATGAGGCTTTGGTTTAGTGACAAGAAAGAGGTCTTGAAACTTTGAAGTTCCAGGTTCGAGTCTCACTGAATGTAAGTTCGAGTTAGTTTATTTGTTATTTATTTAGTTTTGTTGTTATCATTTATATTTACCAATTTATCAAGTTACCGATTCATAGAATGTAATATACTGATTGTGATTGTAACTTTGATGAGAATGTACTATTCAAAAAAATATATAAGTTAATTTCATTTAAGTAATTTCTTATGTGGCATTAGATGAGAGGTCAAACTTGACATTTAAGTTTTGGTTTGATAGGAAGGAAATAAAGGATGATAAAAAAATTATTAATTTGATGATTAAACTACAAAATAAAAAAGTGATTAAAAGACCTAACTATTGAATTATCAAGTTTTCTGTCTTCATTTCTTTCTATCATTCTTATTAAGCAAAGTCTTAAAGATACCAATCAAATCTAGCACAATCTGATTCAATCCATGAATATCTCTAAGAGTTATCAGCCTTCACATGACAAGTATTAATCTCATTAAAGATGATTGAATCAAATTTTCTTAAAATAGATAAAACCAAAATGTTGCATCTTAATGAATCTTAAAAAGAAAATTTTGGTACGTTAAATTTTAAAATGAATATTAATTTAATAAAAAATAAATGAATAATAAAGAGAAATCACATGATTGATCTTCAAAACTAAAATTTGTTGAAAGCTTAGAACTTTTAAACTTTGAATTCAAAATTAAAAGGAAAGAACCCTTCTTCTTTTGAAGTTAAAACCTGCATAATTTTATAAAAAGAAAACTAGTAAAAGAACATGAGAGGGTATGAGATTTTATTCCAAAGTAATGTAGATGAGTCAGACCCAAAATCTTCCCTTTCTTTCGATGCCATTGCTGTTCAACTGAACTACAAGTGTACAACCTCTGGCATTGCAATGTTAAACCCAAGAAGATAAAGTGTGCTGTAAATATAATCTTACCAGTTAAAAAAAAAAGGGTAAAAAGGATATTAAATATTATCTTAAAATTTCGAGGCATTTTTCTTCGCCAATCGCTATTGCCCTTTTTGGGGCATGATTATGTTCCCATGCAACAACCAAGTGGCTCCCATCATGGCAATTTCTCCACGCTTGTGCTATTTGCAGTTTTACCCTTCTCTGTCCAAAAAGGTAAAAACACTTCATCATGATCAATTTTCTAGATTTTGGACCTTTGACAGTGTAGACCAACCAATCTGTCATGGATTCGTTATTTTGATTTTGACTTTTGAGTTCGGAAGTTAAAAATAGTTATGAAAGTTCGGTAGACAATATGAGGACCAAGGAAGCATGCTTTATCTGATCCAATGGTCCTAACGCATAAAGCTGTCATTTATGAGATTATATGAATGAAAAGAAAATTGCTTAAGCTTTGTGACAAGTAGTTTTATTGTTCCACTACTCACAAAAAAAAATTCAATTGTTTGATCACACACAAGGTGAATATTTGCAAAAAGTTGTTATTTATTTTCTTTAAGTTTAGGGGTGAATTAAGTTATTTGTGAGCTACTCGAATTCAATTTGATGATTTTTTGAATTTGACTCATTTATTTTCGAGCTTAGCTTGAGCTTGAACTACTCAAGTAACAAGTCGAATTAAGTTCGAGCTTCTTAATACTCTATTCGAGCGACTCGCGAGCTTTATCGAATTTCTTTTAACACATATTTTTAATATTTTATTATTAATTTACCATTTTACTCTCATAAATATAGTTAAAAATTGATAAATTGAATCTATCAACTTAAGTTCGAACCTACTGAATCGAGTTTGAACGGTTCGAGTATTCTGTCGAGTCCAGCTAAGCTTGAACCTAGTATTGAATTGTCTTGACTAGATTTGATTACACCCATATTCACATCCGTTGAGTAGTTGAACATCTTTTTTTAAAATTATTAATAAATTTATTAAAGATTAATATTCAATACATCGTCAATGAAGTTTTTTTACTCCACAAGTAATGTTAAGATGATTACACATGTCCTATTTTATTTATTTATTTTTTAAAGTTTTTAAAGGACACACATAATCATCCTAACACCGCTTATGGAGTCAAAAAAACTATACTGATAGTGTATTGAATATTAATCATTTTATTTATTCAAATTTGTATGATTTAAATTTTTTAAATAAATTTAAGAATATATATTTCATACCAACTTGATACATTTAAGAAAATTATTTTCGAAGTGTTCTCCACAAGATTCAAACTCTTATTTACAAATTTTTTTTAGGCCAGCGCTAGCTACATAGTGAAAATTAGTCTAATAACCAATGTAGTATGAGAACAGCTTGTGGCTTAAAAAAAATTAAAATGTATTGGTGGGTTAAATAAAATTTTATAAATAATTACTTATTATGTTAACAGCATTTTTTTTTTGTATATATGATTAATTTTTTATATTTTGTAAGCTTCAAATTCAAAATTACTCATTTTGATAACTTAGCACACATCTAATTTCATTCTAAAGCTTTTTTTTATTATCAAGTTGATAATGATATTATACTTCAAATTGTACCATTGCAGTGTAATTAAACGATTTTTCTTATTTTTTTTATCTATCTTATCAAGATTATGATAAAAAAAGGTAAATTACATAAATATACCTTGTGATTTTGGGCATTTTAAATGTGGTCCTTGATATTTAAGACTTGACACTTAATCACCTTGAGACTTATTTTCATTACACTTTGCCCAAAACCGATGCTTTTTCCGTTTGTCTTCATATTCTTATTTTTCTTTATCTATCTTATCAGGATTAAGATTAAAAAAAATATTCCTATTTGAAAACAAAGTAAATTAATATATAATTAACAAGTGATTGAAAGAAATAAAAGTAAACTTCTTCCTCAGATATTTAAATAAAGTTTGAATCTTGAAGTTATCATTATTAGGAAGGTTTTATCGTTTATCATTTTCGATCTGAACAAAATTAGTCTTCGACTATAAAAAGAATGGGTACATGTGGTTATAAAAAAATAAATTAATATATGATTATCCAATATTCAAATCATTCCAAAAAATTGACTTAATAATAATATTGTGTTCAAGTAACATTTACCAAAATAAAATCGTTAGCATGGTATTGAAATCCATTAAATATTGTTTTGATTTAGGAAAATTTATAGATGGAGGCCCACCGCCCACATCATCATGAAATACAAACCAATTTCCTTCCTTAACATACACGCAAGAAAGAGAGTAAGGATTGTGGCAATGAGTTAATGTGACGCTTTTTTCATAATTGAACAGTAAAAGCTAGATTTTGTAGGCCTGGCTTTGTTAACCAAAAATCTACCCTGCCCGGGTCTAACTTCATTACCTTTGTTTTTAACTTTAACCAAAGTGAGTTGCAGCAGCCAAGAAGCAGGGCAGTCTTTGACCAACTCTCCCTCTTCTTCTCGGTTTCTGAAACTGCGCCGGGACTGATTGGAATGTTCTGTAAACTGATCGGAATTGGATTGACCAAAACTCCCGGTGCCAACCCACACAATTAAAAGGTTAGTTGGTTTGCCCCATTAGTTCCGAAGCCTTTCTAACTTCTTTTGATTTAATGGTAAGTTGCCATCAGCCACCTGTTACCATTATAAATTAATATTGTAAAAATGATAACATATAAAACCCAAAGACAAACTTCCTAGTCGTGCAAATGATAACAATTGTAGAAATTATGTTGCTTATTCTTTATTTTTTTTCTAAACACCAAGAAAACCGTACATTTTAAAAAATATTCAATATTTTTTTCTTTTGGCATTTTTAACAAAATACCATTGTAAATTTATAATAAATTTATATATAATATATTGATAATGTATAGAGATCAAACATTATCAATATACTATAAATTGACATCTTATCAATAAGTAAACTTAAAACATACCATGTGACGTGTCTCATCACTGAACAAAAAAAAAAAACTAAAAACATGTCAAGCCGTTAAAAACAAATACAAATAATTTTTTTTTCAATTTGCTTATAAGAGCTTATTGTGAAGTGTCAACTTTTAGTACATAGACAATGTATAAAAATTATATACTATCAATACATCATATATAAATCCTATTACAATAAAGTACACTAAGAGTTTTGCTAAAGAGTAATACATGTTTTATTGCTAAAGATTTTATTTATAAAAAGTATTCTCATATTAACGCTTTGCTTGGTTGGAAGGATCAATAAAGATAAAGATAAATAAATTGTTAATCCAATAACTAAATAAATCCCGAAGTGTGTGTGTCCCTCTATATATATATATATATATATATATATATATATATATATATATATATATATATATATATATATAAGCTTGTCTGTCATTAATAGAATTCAACATCTTTTTTTGCATCAACAATATATATCATGAAATTTAGGGTGGGCTTGGAGCATTAACTTTTTTTATTATTTTATTAAAAGTCATATATTTTTAATGATCATTTTATTTTTTTAATTTTTTCGAAACCAATCTCACTGCTCATCTTAACTAGCATTTAATTATTGTATTAACAAATTTTTTTATATTTATTTATTTTCGGTATTCCTATCAACTAAAGCGTACATGTCACGGTTGATGAATTTATTGGTTTTCACTATATATTAAACAAAGATATTATATTTTTGGCCAAAAAAAAAACAAAGATATTATATTTAACAATAACCAAATGTTATGGTTGATGAAATTGCAGTTGCTAGCTTTAGTTCGACTTCTATTTTATGTTATATGTAGCTCGAGTAATCAATGTCAAATAAGAAAAAGAAAGTTGACAATGAATATTTACATACAACAATGAATATGGAATGTTAACGTTCATGAATGATGCCACTTACAAAAATTGCACCGAACTTTATAGGGTAGCTGGCTCCATAGACAAAGTTAATAATTTTCCTTCCTCTTTATACCTGTCTATGAATCCAAAAAAAAAAAAACTAAAATAATTCATCTATAGTCAACATTGTTACCTTATAGTTATACCCCAATCACAATTTTTTTTTAAAGAAAAAAGATTGACATCTGAATTTGATTTCTCTACCATTTCAAATTAGCTATTTTAATCTTTATATTTTAATTTTAAAAATTTTATAATATTTGCACTTATATTAAAAGCTGATTGAAAGATATATTTCATAAATTAAGAAGGAAGTGCCCCATTTATGAATCTTGACAAAAATTGGTGTGGGATATAAGCTTATGAATCCAAAATTTATATTCTCACAAAACTGTCTAGGGAAAGAGTTTGTCTACATCTCCATTGACTCAATTATCTTGGGTTTCCTTCACCATATCAACCGCAAGATAAAGCATAGAAATGGACATAATGCAAGTGGATTGAACACTAAAAATGAAAAGCTGAAGAAGAATGAACCAAGTCATTATCTATAATAATTCAATAATGTGCTTGATGAATTATGAACATGGAAAGTGCCACTTGACCCCTTGTGTTCCCAACCATTTGCAATAGCCCACATAATTTTGAGCCATGAAATTTTGGGGAACATGACTTCTTCCCTCAAGGCCTCACTGTTGAATCCCAAATTTATGTGTTCTTTATTGGTTGATTCATGTAGATTAGGATGACATCATCCTGTATTTAATAGGAAAAAGTTCATTTGGTTGGGTATTTGGATAGTGACAATGACATAGACCAAGAAACCATGTGCGATGGTGGAACCATCAACTATGGGTTACCACTTATCACATTATCCGACCCTCCAATAATACTATTTTTATGCACTAATCTACTGTTTTAAGCTACAGTTTCAACTCTACCATTGGTGCATAAGATGTATGTATGTATGCATGCATGTATCCATCAGTTCTAATGTTGGTTATTCAAAAATTTTCGTGTATATATCCTATGACTCTCATGATAACATTCAGATTTCAATTTCAATATCATGGCAACTTACAAAATACAATTAATCATATGTTACATAAGGTAAAATACATAATATACTTTTATGATTAGGGACAAACTAAATGTGTCTTCTGATTTCTAAATTTGATGCTTAACCATATTCACATTTGTTTTCGTTTTAATTTGTCTCGAACCATTGATTTTTCCATTTTCTTTAATTAATTATTTATTTTTTCAGTTTTCTTCAACATTTTACTCATTTTCTCTTTTTAAACAAGAAAGATATTTTTTCCTCTCTCTAAACCAAAAAAACACTACTCACCCAAAAATACTCAAAAATTTTCATAATTTACATACCAATACTATCCTTACAAAGGAATTATTATGAATTTTATTCCTATCTTAAAACTTTTAATTATTTCTATTTTTTTAAGAGTATAAATTTAACGTGTTCATTTTACTTCGTCTATTTCTCAAAGTCATCTACTAAATTTTATTTAATCTACCCATGTATGTAAATTTGATTATTTAACTCACCTATGTGTTTAATTAAAAATTATCAGATTGCTATAAAAAATCTAAAGCCTAATCTAGTAATTAAAAAAGAAATAAATAAAGCTAAACAAAATTAGTTAATGATGATGATGATGATGATGAAATGTAGACAAACACGCACGGGCCAGTGCTTTTCAGTTAGGGCATCTGTGCGATTGGATCGGGCTAAACGTGGATCCTACTTGGAGGTTACGGCTACCACAATCAAACGACGTCGCCTCTTTCCAAATTATTTAACTTGGACCAATAGCATTTTGTTTTATTATAAAATCCTTTCTTAAGTAGGTTTGTTTCATTTTCAATTTTTTTTCTCCGACTAAGCCTTAGGTCCTCTCTTTAAAAATGAGAGAACCAGACATGGTAATTCCGGTTTTTAATTCATTTTCATGTTATATAAAATCGTGCTCGTATCATGTAAAACATGAAAATTTTATGTCAAAATTTGTGTTGACATAAAAAAAAAATCTTATTTTTAGCTTATTTTTAACTTTTACCATATTCGTATACAATTTTTACTTAATTTTAGTCGTGTCATCTTCGTGTCTTATATTCGTACCGTTTTCGTGTCGGTAATCATGTTGTGTTTAGGATTGCCCGGTATCTCTGTGTTCTGCAACCAATTCCAGAAAAGACATTGTGAGAGCCAGTTATACAATTACTGTACATGATGTTGGATGATGGTTCACTATTCAATTCCTGTATATTTTTGCAGGTTATAAGTGAAACAGTGGCATGGGCCCCATTGGCTCTACAATGCCCTGATGAACGTGAGACTGTCCAAACAGTGTCCGGAGGGTACGATAAGCCTAAGGTAAGAATTTCGAGCTTAAAATACTTTATTTAGATTATTTTTGGGAAGCGTGCCAACAATTTAAATAATGACAATTAATGACATAGCCCGATGGCATTTTCGTAAATTATGCCCAAACTAAAATGAATTTGGACCAAGTAAATATAGCATAATATTTTGCATAAAAATAATTCCTAGGCTATGTCAATAGATAAATCTAAGCGGCAGTTAAATCAGAAATTTACGTGATTTACCCGATAGGAGTATTTTCGTAATTTCACCTTCATGGTAGGTCAAACCCGAACCAAACCACCTTTATTCATCAAAATACATTTAATAAGAATTTTTGGTGAGGAAACTGAATTTTTGGAGTGCAATTACATAGTTATAAAAATTAAGGAAGCTTAAGGGCAAAATTGTCCGAAAATTCAAATCAAGGGCATTTTTGTAATTTTACCCATCTCTAGAATTCTCTAAATAATTCCCCTTATTGCTGCCGGCCACTATTCATGCTTCTTCAACCTCACTCCCACGCCACCATAGCCAAAGAAAAGAGAGAAGAAAGAAAGCTTTCATAACTCACTAAATATACCTTATCTCAACAAAATTTCTTCTACAAAATTAATTTACTCATCTTCCTCTCTTCACCCATACCAAAATCTTATTGAATAAGTGACAAAACAAGAAGAAAAGAAGGAGAGAAGAATTCGACCACAAGGTAACATTCACTATGGTTAATGTTTCATTTGATTTTAAAGATAGAAAATGATTAATTTAAGCATGTTAAGCATGATTATGGTGTTAGATTGAATTAGTTTGAACTAAATTTTTTTCAAGCACTCATGGGGGTTTCGACCATACATGGAACTATGGGAATTCATGTAGTTTGATGCTTAAAGAGGATGCCAAATTGATGAATGAACATGGCTAAGCATGGATATAAAGTTAAATTGTTGAAATTTCATGAAAATGGCAAGATGATGAATTCGGCCATGGCAAGGGGAGGTAGTTTTGTGGCTGCATTTGATGAGTTTAGGATGCCATTAGACTGTAGAAATTATGAGGAGTCCACCAGTGCAATTGGATTTAAAATCGGACTTAAAATGGAGAAGTTATGTTTAGCACCGGTAAAATTTATACTGGTTTAATATTTTCAGTGTATAATGTGGCTGCAATTATTGAAAGAAATTAGTTTAAAAATTATATTGAAGTTAATAAATATTGTTGGTGAATTTCTTTGCAGCCTGGGAGAAATGAATCAAGTGGGGTGCTATCAGTGAATTTATCAAAGTCTGACAAGTAAGGGATGCGTGTGTAGACTGTAGGGATATTATGAATGTATGTTTTTTTATGAGAATGATTTTATGAGAATATTTTGGTACTCAATTGCCTTGGAAATCGTGCGAATTGTGGTTTTTGGCTAGATTATGAACTGTGTTTTACGTGTAGGGAGGCTAGGTTGATAGCAGCCGTTATGCTGTTGAAATTTCTTAGAAAATTTTCTAAAATATCATGAAATATTTTAAGTGCATTATTGAGTGATTTTCTAGCCTTAGAAATTAAATATTTAACATTTTTCATAAAATATGAATTTACCAAAAAAACATTTTTTAAATATTCATTGTGACGCCCCGGGGTGCATCGCTGGTCCACCGACCTTAGCCATCGCCCCAGGCGGGTCACTCATCCGTATTGTCCGCTTTAAGGTGCACCACACAGGCCACCGCCCCTCAAGGATTTCTTTCGCGTCCGGGGCGACTTGAACCCTTAACATCATTAAAGGTCAAGTCACTCTTAACCAACTGTCGACAATTGGTTAGAAGTGACTTGACCTTTAATGATGTTAAGGGTTCGAGTCACTCCGGACGCGAAAGAAATCCGTGAGGGGTGGTGGCCTGTGTGGTGCACCCCAAAGCGGAAAATACAGATGAGTGACCCGCCTGGGGTGGTGGCTCAGGTCGGTGGACCAGAGGGTGCACCCCGGGGCGTAACATTCATGTTATCAAATTTAATTAAAGTGAAGCTACTAATACCTTCCTATAAGTGTTTTCTAATGTAATAGAAGGTTTATGAAAATTATTACTAAGTTATGAATATTTTATAAATTATTTTTAGTGTACCATTCATTATGTTATAAATTAACCTTTATGGACTGACTGAAGAATTTACCTATTTTATTAACTTCCATAAAGGTGATATTATTGTTTAAATACTGTTTTGAGACTGTTAGGCCCCGTATCATGCTCACGTGTTATTGTTATTGTTACTGTTACTGTGCTATTGATATTGATCCTATCTTCAGCATCCTTGTTGTCACCTAATCAGTGCACACTGAGAAAACCTATAGGCTATGGCCATATGTCTCATGTGTTATTGTTACTGTTCCCTAAGAGGATTATATCATGATATATTTTGGGTGTTGCCTGGTCTCCACCACTGTTACTGTTTACTGTGTTGTTTTTACTGAATCGTACTGTTACTGAAACTGTTTACCGTATTGTTGACTGAATTGTCATTATCACTTAACTATTTATCGTATTAAACTGCCTACTATACTGTTTACTAAGATTTACTAAATTGTGAAAGTGATATTTTAAAGTGAAATTAATTTTATTTCTTAAATGTTTTATTTAATGGTTTTATATGCTATTTATGTGATTTACTATATATTGAAATTTATTAAATGATATTTATACCAAATTCAACTTTTACTCCCTATAGTCGCTTCTAGGTTCTGGGACACGATAGATATTTTAAAATACCTCCCATACTCCATCTGGATCCCTAGCGGATTATAGTATCCTTCCTTTACTATCCCTAGTCTACTGATAGGAAAATAAATGCTTTTATGCATATAGATTTCATAATATCAGCTCTGCATACAATTCTCTTATTGAGCATGTTTCGCTCACCCTTTTATTTTCCATCTCCACAGATTATATACAGTGATTGCATGATATACCGATTCGAGGATTTTGGTTTTGTTTTTGGTTACCCCAAGGTAGCTTAGTGTTGATCCTAAAGGTATATTCATTTCCTTTATATGTTCATACTTATTGTACAGTACTATTTCATTTGTAAATTATGAATAGGGGATGTAATCGTTGAATGAAACATTGTTATGTAAATATTTCTATTTATGTAAATTAAAATAAATTACTTTTATAAGTGTCCACTGTTTAAAGAAAGTGTGAAATAAAGACAATGCAGACAACCCAACCATTACTATAAGTGTAAAAATGTGTGATTTACTGTACATACGGACTGTGAATGACACTTTTTTTCGAATCCCCTAAGCCTTCGCTTCTCTTTCTTCAAATTCAAAGCCCCTGAATCACATTGAGGAATTGTAGATCTTGATTCAAAAAAGCTAAAGTACCATTTGCTTATACCCAGAAATTTCAAGCTCAAAAATTATACTTGGTCAAGGGCTAAGCTAACCATCCTAGCTTGAAAACTTGCCCAAATTTGTGCGAGCTTGACTAAAAATATTAAACTCATTAAATAGGTTTGGGCTTGAAAATCGAGACCCACAAACAACCAAGCAATCTCTTTATCCAAATATGCCTACTGAAGAAAGAGTCCCAAGCATGTCTTTTTAGGAAGGAGACTTTCAGAGCAGCCTCACCCTACCATAAAATAGCCCAGAAAAGCATATCTTAACCATTACCTACCATCCATTTGCAACCATCAAATCCTATAAATTTATTAATGGGTTAAACTGTTGATAAATTAACCATATCTTTCCAACAGCAGACATATGATTAATTTTATTGGCTAAAGGAATCCATTCAAGCTCATTCATACCATATTTCATCGAAACTATTTTTCTTTATAAACATTTAGGTTCCTTAACATACCTTCACCACCACTTAGCAAGGACGGTGAAATTTTTAGCTTCTAAAGCAATGTTCTCAAGACCTCTAAACTTCTAGGTTGGCAAACAACAGCCCAATTAACTTTGGACAACAATTTATGTTGTCCTTTACATCCTTAAAGAAAAGCTCTTCTTAACTGATTAACTTTCTTCATAACAATTTTGGGGGCACAAAAAACAAACATGAAATGAATTGGGAGACAGTAAAGAATAGGATTAATAGGAGCAACCCTCCCAACAAGAGATAGAAACCACTATTTCCACAGAGCAAGCTTTCCTTAAATTTAGCAATAACCAGGTCCCAAAATGTTAATCACTTAGGACTCTTGCCAATAAGAATACCCAAATACTTGAAGGGCATGGATTCCATTTTATAGCTACATGATAACACCAGTTCCTCCATTAAGGAGTTATTAACATTAATAGAATAAATAGACAATTTGCTAAAATTAATCCTTAAGCTAGCAAAGTGTTCAAAGCATCTGAACACTTTTTTTAAGATTCAACAACACTAATAAGTTAGCTTCCAAGAAGAAAATTGTGTTATCAACAAATTGTAGGTGAGGCAAGACCATTTCTGAAGAAAAGTAGGAAATGCTTTTCACCAAACCAATACTTTCAACTTTGGAAAACATTAAATGAAAAGCTTTAGTAACAAGAATGAAAAGAAATGGGAAAAAAAGGTCCCCTTATCGAAGACCATGTTTCATAGAGAATTCCTTGATTGGAGATCCATTAACTAGAAAAGAGATCCTTGTTGAACACAACATTCCTTGATCTAATTGATGTAATGAGAGCCAAACCCCACTGATTTCAACACAAACATCAAGAAATCCCATTTGATCACAATCAAATGCTTTCTTAAAGTCCAACTTAAGGATAACACCACCTTTGGACTTTTTAAGGAAATTAATAGCCTCGCAAGCTAAGATGATACCATCCAAGATCTGCCTTCCAAAAATAAAGGCGCTTTGATTGTCACTAACAAGCAAATGGATCAACAACTTTAGTGTTTTGGTAAGGATTTTAGATAGAATTTTGTAGGTGGAGTTGATTGGTCTATAATCATTGAGATGGACTTGTGGAGACTCACACCCAACCTGCAATACATTGTCCGCTTTGACCCTAAGGTCTTACGGTTTTGTCCCACAAAAGGTGCCTCACAAGTATAAGTTCAAGTTTCTACATATATAACATTATAGGGTCTTACAAACTCTCGATGTGGGATTAAGGTGTTACAAACTCCCTCACTTTAAAGCTTGACGTCCTTGTCAAGCCAATCAGAACAAAACCAGGATCACATCAGGTGTTGGAAATCTAGAGGTGGCTCCTACCATGTAGCACTTAGTTCTCGCAAGAATCTAGAGGTGGCTCCCACGGTGTAGCACTTAGATCCCGTGTTCCTGTTGGTGGAGCGTCTCTAATACCATTTGTGGAAACCTGCACCCAACTTGTAAGGTATTGTTCGATTTAACCCTAAGGTCTCACGGTTTTGTTATACAAAAGGTGCCTCGCAAATATAGGTTCAAGTCTGTACATACATAGTATTGTAGAGTGTCACAAACCCCCTTTGTAGGATTAGGGTGTTATAGGCTTATCAATTTTTGGTATGAGGGTAATAAAGGAAGAATTAAGACCTTTCTCTAGCTTACTAGAAGAATAAAAATCAGCAAGGCCAACAGAATAAAAATCAGTAAGGAAGGTCAGCAGATCTACTTTCGTGAAGTCCCCACACCTTCTTAAAGAAAACAAAGTTAAAGCCATCGAGTTCAAGGGCCCTAGACCCTTCCCCCTCAAAGATAGCTTCTCTGAGTTCATCCATTAAAAGGGAGATTCAATGAGATCGGTCAAGTGGGAAGGTAGAATTTAAAAGGGTAGAAAAATTCCCATTAATTTTTCACAATCAACATTGCCAAAACGCTGCTTGAAATAATCAAAAATGAAGTTCTTGACTTAATTGTGATTGTCGAACCAAACTCTATTAATATAGAGACTATGGATGGCATTTCGACTAGCATGACTTAGCAGTCGAATGGAAGAACTTGGTGTTCCTATCACATTTTTTAAGCCACAAAACTCTTGACTGTTGACTCAAAGTGATTCCTTATTTCTATGAGCTTGCCAAAGATCCTTAGTCGAAAGGCATTTTGTTGCTTATTCATTTGAACTAAGATCCCTAAAATTACATAGAGAATCAATAGAATCTAGCTTTTCTTCAAGAAGCACAATCTTTTCATCAATGCACCCAAAGACCTTCTTATTCCAAACCTTAAGCTCAGTTTCATTTTATTGAGTTTGGCCTTCAAACAGTACCTGACCTTACTGTGAGTAAGGATGCTTCTCTACTTAACTTCAAGCTCCTTAATCAATTATTTATTAGAGAACCATCAGTCTATGCATTTGAATGGCCTCAAGCCCTAGTTAGCAGGGTTTGAAATCATAAGAATAGGACTGTGGTAAAAAAATATATTTTCAACCCTTTCTGACACAAATTCTTAAAAGTAGATAACTAAAAAGGAGACACAAAGACATTGTCTTCTCCTTTTGCTATCACACCCAAACCATGTGAATTTCTTCCCAAAAAGAGAAAGGTCCACTAACTCACCATAAGAAATGAAGTTAATGAAATCTTCATTGCCAATTCCCCAATTAGAACAATCCAGCCTTTCCTGACTAGAGACACCCCAGCCATTCACCAACACCCTTGAAAGGAATCTTTGAGCTCCAAAATATTTTACCACAATTCCCTTTTAGCCGAGACATTACAAGGTGCATACACATTGGTAATTACACAATCAAAATCCCAATAGAGCCACTTCCTTTTAACAAGAATAAGCCTATTATCGATAAAGTAATCAACCATACTGAAGTAAGATTTATCCCAAACCAAAGTAAGACCACCCGAGAGGCCCACAAAAGCAACAAAAAGCCAACCAAAATTTTGACCACACCAAAACTTTGAAATAGTCTGTTAAATCAACTATATCTTGAGTTCAAAAAACTCGAAATCATAATCCGTTTAAAGTTTTGAAAACTAGATTTACTTAAATTTTTATTCATATAAAGATCAACACTCGAATTATTGTAGAAAATATATAGTAAAATTCTAAAACTACCCTTGTGCTATTGTCAGACACTTTTCACACTCTTTAGTAAAAATTTAGTAACTTTTCATAGAAGATTTAGATTTAGATTTTAATTTTGTTTGATCCATTTGAAAGTAGACGAAAAAGACCTTCCATCTGTATATAATTTGCATATTAAAATATTTTAGATTAGTACAAAATGATAAAACATTTTAGAGCTCAATGAAAACATTAATTCTTTCTTAAAACCAATTATATTAAGTCCAAGTAAAATAAATTTTCAATTTGGACTTGTATTTTTAAAGTAAGCTCATGGATATAATCTTAGAATGTAGTTTTTTGTTTGAGAAATACTTAAATATCAAAAGGAAATGTAGTTTGTAAAAACACATTTAAGTACACTTAAGTTTTTTTTATTTTAAAATATTTATCAATTTAAAGCTAAAAAATTTAATAATATACGAACGAAAAGTAGCACGAAGAGGCAACAACAAAGATGCAAGGGCAAGCTGAGACAAATAGGCACATGAGAGAGGGCAAGTCCACAACTAGACACAAAGAGAAGAAATGAATTGAGATTAGTAACAGACGAACGGCGAGAGAGAGAGATAGTGAAATTATAGGTACTGATTTGTTTTCAAAAAGAGCACTGAACAAATGAGAGAAAATAAATCTAAATGAAAACTACTTTTTTAAAGAAAAATGTAATATTTTGATCGACTTTTATTGAATTTGTATAGTATAGACTAGATTCTATGATAACCTTTGTCTTTTGTTAAAAGTAGTGTCTAATTTTTAATAATAGACTACCGTTAGAAACATAAACAATGTCTATTTTGCAATAACCTTTTATTGAAATGTAAATTGGTAAAGGGTTAAACGAAGACGAGTTAAAAAAATGTAACATCTTTTACAATAACCTTTTATTGAAATTTTAACTTAAAAGATTTACGCTATAGTCTTGTAGTAACCTTACCTGTCGCGACCCGCGACCTCTACTTCTTATCAAGTAACAATTAATTATCAACTAACTTTCTTTCTCATGTACACTTTGGTTAGACTCGTCCGTAAATGTCATTCTACTTCTTATACACTTTATTGTTATTATAGGATATCAAATTGCCACATGAATTGAAATTTTCATATATTCATAGGAGTCAACTACATCAAGATCTCAAATAACTTACATAACATATATCCCCAAAACATACACTAATTTTATATTGTATTGTACAATCGTCGAAGTACACGGCCAACTAATTATACCTTCAAGGGAGAATTGAGAAGCGTAACTCGAAGGTATACTAAAAGATCTCAAAATGTGCTCCTCTATCCAGAGCGGAAATCACTTCAGATAATCTGAAAAATAGTTGTAAAGGAGTGAGTTTACGCTCAGTAAGAAACATATGTAAAAGAGCGTACTATGTCACTATATGTAGTTTTCCTGCTTGACTCTATAATGTCATGTAAAACATTATAAAGCATATACCATATCCAAGTAAATCATCTCTTTCAAATACTTTCACGGATCTCAAATCACGTGAAATCACAAGTGCAAATACAAATAACTTCAAATAGATGGGAGACAATTAACTTCCAATAGAATCACGCACTAAGTAATTCTCATAAGGATATAGCAAATATATCCTGTAAGGGATAATCCTGTGAGAGATCTCATAAGGATACCACAAATATATCCCGTAAGGGATAATCCTGTGAGATATCAAAAAAGTGGCGTAACCACGCATGGGCCAGAGATGCTCCCCGAAGCCGAATACAATTAACAGACATATGGCCATTGTCTATAAACCACAGTGAACACTAGTCAGGTGACATTTGTGGCAGTAAGGACCAGACTAAGGTTCCTCAGCCAAGTACAAATACAAGTAATCTGCATGATCTTTCAAGGAATCCACGGTCTCCAAAACCTTTATCATATAGCTTTTAGCAAATACAATTATACTTTCTTAAAATAGGCTTTAAAACCTCTTTTTCCAAAGTAGGTAGTCGACTGGTCTCATGGGACAGTCGGCTGCTACACTATATATCTATTTATTGAATTTAATTTCTTTTAAATTCAAATATTTCAAAATCCGAAAACATATAGGGGCAGTTCACTGGTTCCATGTAACAATCGACTGGTTTTGAAAAAGAATGCTTTCTGAGAAAAGGCAGTTGGCTGGCTCATTGGCGATCGACTGTTTTCACAAACAGAATACTTCTGAAAACAGGGCAGTCGACTGGCTCCATAAGCAGTCGGCTGGTTTGAAACAGAATGTTTTGTTGAAAATAACAGTCAACTGTCTTATATAGCAGTCGATTGGTTTGTCTCGATTTTCGAAAATCTACGCTTTGGTTGTTTCTAGGCAGTCAGCTGCTACTTAAGGCAGTTGGCTGCTCCTAGCATTTTGGTAACTAGGAGTAAAACCCGAAATTTACTTTTCATGCACTTAAAACAGCTGGTACTTCATTCCAAAACACTTAAAACATGCGGACATAGCCACTCTACGTCCTTTACACAAATTCCTTATCTCGATTCATGCCGAATATGCAAATCCCTTGATTGCACCAATTCTTGCCTTTCACTTCCTCAAAGCTGCATAATTCATACCAAATCAAACTTTTAAGAAACCTTTATAAATGTACTCTACCAACTTTACACAACTCCAAACCATGGATAAAATCAACTAGAACCACTTCAATCTCTTACCTTCGTTAGTGACCAAAATGGACAGCAAATTAGATCTCCTCTATCTCTTTGATTCAGTCTTTCATATTACATATATGGCTTTAGCTAATGACAAGGAAAAATTTTCGTTTAAGGAGCTTGTTGATTCGATAAAGGAACAAGGTAGTTTGTCAAGGTAAGTACAATGGAAACTTAGTAAAATGGAGGGAACGAGAGGAAGAGAGAAATGGGGCTACCGACTTGGATGGAAGAGATGATGACTATGCAATTTCCCATGTAATGCATGCTTATCCCTTTAACATATCAGCCTTTGACCCCCCCTTTGACGCTTTGACAAGTTGACCATCAATTCCTTTTATTCCATCTATGTCCCTTATCTCATTTACACATCAAATTCTCATATTTATTTACTCATTTTAGGTTGTAATACTTTACAAATTTGGAAAAATTACAGGAAATTGGGGATTTCACATTCTCCCCATCTTAAGAAATTTGGTTCTTCAAATTTAAATAAAGCTAAGTCTCAAATAATTCAAGATATCTCTCCTTCATTAAGCTCTCTAGCTCCCATGTGGCTTCTTCTGTAGTATGGTATTGCCAGAGAACTTTGACTAATGGGATCGTCTTAGACCTCAACACCTTATGTTTTCTATCCAAAATTCGAACCGGCTTCTCCACATAACTCATGTCTTTTTGTATCTCTAATGGTTCGTATTCTATGACATGAGATGGGTCCGGATTATACTTCTGAAGCATCGACACATGAAAGACATTGTGTACTCCCGATAGCTCGGAGGTAGTGCCCACTTATAGGCAACATCTCCCACGCGATCTAAGACTTCAAATGGATCAGTGTAGCGAGGACTAAGCTTACCTCTTCGGCCAAATCTCATGATCCCTTTGGATGGAGAAACTTTCTAAAACACCGAGTCTCCCACCAAAAATTCAAGTGGCCCTCGTCGAGCATCTGCATAACTCTTTTGTCGACTCTGAGCTGTCTTAAGTCTTTGACAAATCAGCTTAACATCCTCAGAAGCTTGCTCAACTAAATCTGGAGCTAATAACTTACGCTCGCCCACTTCTTCCCACCCAATCGGAGATCGACACCATCTACCATATAAAGCTTCATATGGTGCCATCCCGATACTTGCATGATAGCTATTGTTGTATGCAAATTCAGCCAATGGCAGATGATCTTCCCATGAGCCTTTAAAATCTAAAGCACAAGCTCTCAACATGTCCTTGAGCGTCTGAATAGTGCGCTCGGATTGACCATCAGTCTGCGGATGAAAAGCTGTGCTAAAATTCAACTGAGATCCCATGGCTTCTTGAAAATGTTCCCAAAAATGAGAAGTAAACCTGGAATCTCTATCAGATGTAATGCTTACTGGAACTCCATGTAGTTTGACAACTTCTTTCACATATAAATCTGCCAAAGTACTAAGTGTATCTGTAGACTTCATTGGTAGGAAGTGAGCGGACTTAGTTAACCTATCTACGATTACCCAAATACCATCATGACTTCTTCTAGTCCTAGGCAATCTCATAGCAAAATCCATCGTAATGTGTTTCCACTTCCACATAGGTATAGGCAGAGGATGTAACAAACCTGCTAGTCTTTGGTGCTCTACCTTAACCTGCTGGCACATGAGACACTTTGCCACAAATTCTGCTATGTCTCTTTTCATGCCAGTCCACCAATACACCTTGCGAAGATTATGATACATCTTCGTCTTTCCCGGATGCAACGTGCATTTAGCAAAATGTGCTTATGTCAAAATCAACTTCCTCAACTCCTTATCATTAGGAACACATATACGGTTATTAAACCTTAAAATTCCATTGCTACCCATAACAAATTCTGAGGGTATACTCGATTGGATTTGTTCCATAGCCTCAATACACTGATCATCTTCCCTTTTAGCAATCCGAATTCTATCCATCAATTATGGTTCAATAATTAGACTAGCTATTATCTCAAATTGCTCAAGAGGTGTAATATTTAAACTGAGGCTTGCAAACTTTTCAAGCAATTCATACTCTCTCACTATCATGTAAGACATCATCCCTACATGCTTCCAGCTCAGAGCATCCGCCACCACATTAGCCTTCCCTGGGTGGTATAAGATCTCACACTCATAATCTTTCAGAAGCTTGAGCCATCTTCTTTGTCTCATGTTCAATTCTCTCTGAGAGAACAAGTACTTCAGGCATTTATGATCCGTAAAAATCTGAAATTTCTCACCATACGAAGTAATGCCTCCAAATCTTCATAGCAAATACTACTGCAGCTAATTCCAAGTCATGAGTTAGGTAGTTCTTCTCATGGTCCTTTAATTGTCGAGAACCATATGCAACTACTTTACCATGCACAACCTAGACTTTGTCTTGAGGCATCACTGTACACCGAAAATCCACCAAAATCACTAGGAATGGTGAGAATAGGTGCAGTCGTCAGCCTACGCTTCAACTTTTGAAAGCTACACTCGCAGGCCTCATCCCATTCAAACTTCACTTCTTTGCACGTTAAGTGCGTCAAGGGAGCAGCTAACCTCGAGAAACCCTCTACAAATCTTCGATAGTAGCCAGCTAGACCCAAGAAACTCCTAACTCCGTAACTATTTTCAGTCTCTCCGATTGTACCACAGCTTCAATCTTCGATGGATCGACCGAAACTTCATCTTTGCTAATTATATGACCCAAAATGGAGATTTGATCTAGTCAGAAATCACACTTACTTAGCTTGGCATACAATCCTCGATCTCTAAGGGTTTGCAGAACTATCCGTAAGTGTTGCTCATGCTCTTCCTAGGATCTTGAATACACCAATATGTCATCGATGAAGACAATGACAAACTGGTCCAAATATTGTTTGAACATGTCATTCATCAAGTTCATAAAGCTGTGAGTGCGTTAGTTAGTCCAAACGGCATCACTAGGAATTAATAGCAACTGTACCTCATCCTAAATGTCGTCTTAGGGATATCTTCACTCCGAATCTTCAATTGATGATATCCCGACCTCAAGTCTATCTTGGAAAAGACTTGTGCACCCTTAAGCTTATCAAAAAGATCGTCAATCCTGAGAAGAGGATACTTATTCTTGATCGTCACCTTATTCAGCCATCGGTAGTCAATACACAACCTCATACTGCCATCTTTCTTCTAGACAAATAGTACAGGAGCACCCCACGGGGATATGCTGGGTCGTATGAACCCCTTATCTAGTAATTCCTGCAACTGCCTCTTAAGTTCTTCCAACTCCACTAATGCCATCTGATAGGGTGATCTCGAAATGGGCTCAGTCCCCGGCGCCAAATCGATATTAAACTCTATCTCCCTATTCGGAGGAAGTCCTGGAAGATCGTCCGGAAACACATCCAAAAAATCCCTGACTACCAAAATCTCATTAAGTCCGGGACGTTTCTGTTCTACGTCCACTAAGTCCTTCACATAGCAAATATATTCTATTAATTTCAACTTCAAGTAAGTCAAATAGTAAATATAATTTTACATTAACCATTAGCAAAATTTACAACATAGCTAACGGGAGAAGAAAAGATCACACTTTTAGCATGACAGTCTAATATCACATGATTCTTAGCTAACCAATCCATACCCAAAATAACATCAAATCCATACATATTCAGTAGGATTAGGTCAGCTATTGATTCTCTCTTTCCTACCCGTAGCTTACAACCATGATACACTTTGTCCGTCATTTGAGATTCTCTAAAGGGAGTACTTATTTGCAATAATTGTCCTAACGGCTCAGGCTCAACAGGCAATTTCATAGCAATTTCAAGTGAAATAAAAGAGTGCTTAGAGCCTGGATTAAATAATGCAAGGACATATGTATCATAAAGGTAAATCTTACCCTGTATCATCTTAGATGAAGCATCAGCGGACTCCTTATCTATAGCAAATACCGGGCCTTGAGTCACGGTTGTCTTTCCTTTTTCTGCAGTTGTGGCCTTACGCTGGGGCTAGGTGGCCTCCTTCGATTCCTCGGGCACCCTCTGATTTATTTTGGGACAATCCTTAATCCTGTGTCCCTATTCACCGCACCAATAACAAGCCCCACTCGCAAATCGGTAAGGCTGTGACCCATGAAACTTCCCACAATGCTCACACCTTGGCATTGTACTTCTTGGTGAGCTAGCGTTACTACCAGCTGAATGTCGGGATCTTTCATCACTTATCCTGATCCTAGTGGGTTTAGGAGTTCCTGTATTATAACCATCATAGAACTCCATAATTTAATACATTCCCACTTAACTATTTATCAGAATTGAAATCATTCTTTTCTAATTTATTTTCTTACCCGTTGAAGCTCTGTCATATGGTCTACTTCTCCTAGATGGATATCTGTCACTCGAAGCTCTCTCGTCTGAATTCCGTTTCATTGGTTCTTTGCCTCTACACTTAGCTCGAAAGTCAGCCTAATGAAATTCATAGTCCTGCTCACACAGTTGAGCCTTACAGACTGCCTCTTCGTATGTCGTGATATCCATAGGATATAGCTTAGACCTGATGGAAGGTCTCAATCCCTCCATAAATCTGTAGGTCTTATGCTCTTCTCTCCTCAACACTTCTTGATCAAATCTACTCAATGTAGTGAACTTTGACTCCTATTGACTAAGCGTCATATTCCCTTGAGTCAAGTTCAAAAATTCTACCTGTAACCTCTTCTGAGTAATGCGTGGGACGTATTGTTCATTGAATGCTTCTAAAAATATATCCCACGTTACCTCTGAATGTCTAATCTTTAACACTGTTTGAGTGGCCTACCACCAGGGTTCTACCTCGTCCACTAACAAATAGGCAGCCAATCCCACCTTTTCTCTTTTGGTACAAGTCATATACCCGAATGATTTAGTGACCGCCTTCACCTAATTCTCTGCAGTCAATAGGTCACTGTCCCCTTTAAACTTAGGTGGATACAGCTTCTTAAATTTCTTAATCAAGGCAACGCTACAATAAGCTGTAGGATCCCTCCTCTCAGTAGCTGAGACTGGTAGGGGCGGTACCGTAGGAGTAGGAGGTACTGTAGGTGGAGCTGTTGGTGCACTAGTAGCCACATTCGAGAAGTTCGACATAAATTGTGTGAACATCGCGGCCATATTCTCCATATGTTTCTCCATCTTAGCTAGCCTAGTGTTCGGGCTATGCAGTAGAGATGGAGGAGAAGACTGTGCTAGGGGCGGTTCCACTCGACCTCCTCCTCGTCTTCTATTAGTACCACTTCTTCAAGTACTCATTCTGTCAATATCACTACCAAATAATACAATTTAGTATAACTTTAAACCGTTATACTACGCATAATTATTTAGACAAGTACAGTACTTTGGGGATATACACTATTTTAGCTTATTGACATTGATAGACATCAATCTAACCTTGCTCTGATACCAATCTTTGTCGCGACCCGCGACCTCTACTTCTTATCAAATAACAATTAATTATCAACTAACTTTTTTTCTCATATACACTTTGGTTAGACTCGTCCGTAATGTCATTCTTCTTCTTATACATTTTATTGTTATTATAGGATAGCAAATTGCCACATGAATTGAAATTTTCATATATTCATAGGAGTTAACTACATCAGGATTTCAAATAACTTACATAACCTATATCCCCAAAACATACACTAATTTTATATTGAATTGTACAATCGTTGAAGAACACGACCAACTAATTATACCTTCAAGGGAGAATTGGGAAGCGTAACTCGAAGGTATACTAGAAGATCTCAAAATGTGCTCCTCTATCTAGAGTGGAAATCACTTCAGATAATCTAAAAAATAGTTGTAAAAGAGTGAGTTTACGCTCAGTAAGAAACATTTGTAAAAGAGTTTACAATGTCACTATATGCAGTTTTCCTGCTTGGCTTTATAATATCATGTAAAACATTATAAAGCATATACCATATACAAGTAAATAATCTCTTTCAATACTTTCACGGATCTCAAATCACGTGAAATCACAAGTGCAAATACAAATAACTTCAAATAGATGGGAGACAATTAACTTCCAATAGAATCATGCACCAAGTAATTCTCATAAGGATATAGCAAATATATCCCATAAGGGATAATCCCATGAGAGATCTCTTAAGGATACCACAAATATATCCCGTAAGGGATAATCCTGTGAGATATCAAATAAGTGGCGTACCCACGCATGGGCCAGGGATCCTTCCTAAAGCCGAATACAATTAAGAGACATATAGCCATTGTCTATAAACCACAATGAACACTAGTCAGGTGACATCTGTGGCACTGAGGACTAGACTAAGGTTCCTCAACCAAGTACAAATACAAGTAATCTGCATGATCTTTCAAGGAATCCACGATCTCCAAAACCTTTATCATATAGTTTTTAGCAAATACAATTATACTTTCTTAAAATAGGCTTTAAAACCTCTTTTTCCAAAGTAGGCAGTCGACTGGTCTCATAGGGCAGTCAGCTGCTACACCATATATCTATTTATTGAATTTAATTTCTTTTAAATTCAAATATTTCAAAATCCGAAAACATATAGGGGCAGTCGACTGGTCCCATCTAGCAGTCGACTGGTTTTGAAACAGAATACTTTTCAAGAAAAGACAGTCGACTGGCTCATTGGCAGTCGACTATTTTCGTAAACAGAATACTTCTGAAAATAGGGCAGTTGACTGGCTCCCTAGGCAGTCGGCTGGTTTGAAACAGAACGTTTTCTGGAAAATAGCAGTCGACTGGTTTGTCTCGGTTTTCGAAAATCTACGCTTTGGTTGTCTCTAGGCAGTCGACTGCTCCTAGCATTTTGGTAACTAGGAGTAAAACCCGAAATTTACTTTTCATGCACTTAAAACAGCTGGTACTTCATTCCAAAACACTTAAAACATACGGACATAGCCACCCTACGTCCATTACACATATTCCTTACCTCGATTCATGCCGAATATGCAAATCCCTTGATTTCACCAATTCCTACCTTTCACTTCCTCAAAGCTGCATAATTCATAACAAATCAAACTTTTAAGAAACCTTTATAAATGTACTCCACCAACTTTACACAACTCCAAACCATAGATAAAATCAACTAGAACCACTTTAATCTCTTACCTTCGTTAGTGACCAAAATGGACAGCAAATCAGATCTCCTCTATTTCTTTGATTCAGCCTTTTATATTACATATATGGCTTTAGCTAATGGCAAGGAACAATTTTCGTTTAAGGAGCTTGTTGATTCGATAAAGGAACAAGGTAGTTTGTCAAGGCAAGTACAATGGAAACTTAGTAAAATGGAGGGAACGAGAGGAAGAGAGAAATGGGGCTACCGACTTGGATGGAAGAGATGATGACTATGCAATTTCCCATGTAATGCATGCTCATCCCTTTAACATATCAGCCTTTGACCCCCTTTTGACCCTTTGACAAGTTGACCATCAATTCCTTTTATTCCATCTATGTCCCTTATCTCATTTATACATCAAATTCTCATATTTATTTACTCATTTCAGATTGTAATACCTTACAAATATGATAAAATTACAGAAAATTGGGGATTTCACATTACCTTTTTATTATAAAAGAGTACGGCTTTAACCAGATTGTAGTTTTGTGGTATTAATTGAAGAAAATTGTGTTATTTTTGGTATATTTTCATGGTTTTTTTTAAACTACGATATTTCATATACGTAGGCTTTTCTTTTTTTTTTTGTTTAAAGCAAGGTTGTTAATACCATTTCAGTTTTGGTTGAACCGGCCAATACGTGTCAATTTTAATAAAATTTGGTACACTTAAGCTCATTTTTTTTATCAGTTTTGATATCGGGTAATATCGATTGGTTTTGTGAGTGTTGATTAGTTTCGGTCGATTTTGGCAAAAATCACTATTTCTGTTGGTACACAAAAATTAAAAGAAAATTGAATTTTTTTGTTTTATTATATGTTTTCATATTGAATTAAAACTAGGATTTATGTATGATGCACTAATAGTGTATAATTTCTATACACTGTCAATGCACAAGAGGTTGACACCTCATCAATAAGCCCTTATGAGCAAATTTAAAAAATTTATTTATATTTACTTTTAAGGGCCTGGCTTATTTTTATAATTTGCTAATTGAGGAGATGTCAATCTCTTATGCATTGACAGTGCAAGTGTATCATATACAAATCCTTAAAACTAATAAATACATAAATAATGAATTAAGTAAATACATTATCAAATTTAACAATTTTAAATTTATTATTTGTTGTACAAATAATTTTATTAATTTTATACTTATCATTATCAATGTTAAATGTTTTTTATATTAATATTTCTTATTATTAACAATATTATTATATGTATGAAAATTTTATAAATATTATTAAATTAAACCGAAAAATCTAAAATAATATACCAAAACAACAAATATCGATATATCTCATTGTAAAAAGAAAAAACCGAAACACTTTCCTATACGAAATTTACAACCTTGGTTTAAAGACTAAGATTTTTGAAAATCGCAGATTTTGTATTATCAAGTCCTAATAAAATGTTATTTTATTCGGTATTTTAGGCTACTCTTTAAACATGATTAAAACTTTCAGGAAAAATTAAAAACATTACGTTTTTTGTACTATCATAGTCGTAAAATCTTATTATAAGGTTTTAACCGCGTGAAACGTTGTTGTAATGAGGTAGCTAATTTGCTTGCTTCACATGCATTAGGCTGTTTGGAGTAAGAATGTAAACGGATCGGGTACCCGCTAATTTTGGAATACCCGAACCAAATTAAAATACATAAAACCCGAACCCGATTAACTATCCGTTTATTTTGATTTGTGTTACCCGAACCCTAACCCTATAAAATAAAAAATACCTGTTTAACTACCCGAACCCATTAAATACCCGTTTATTAAGTCAAAGTTTGACTTTCAAATTTAAATTTAAAATCAATTTTGAAATAATTTATTTAAAAAAATTAAGTTAATAAATTTAATTTAACTAATAAATATAAATTAAAGTTAAAAGTCATATTTATGATATTTGATGAATTAATTTAATTAAATACAATATTAATAATAAATAATTTATACATAAAAAATATAAATATCATATTAATTAATTATTATTTCTAATCGGATTCGGGTAGCGGGTACCCTAAGATAACTATCCGAACCCTACCCTAATCCGTGATAGGTAGTAATTTTACTATCCGAACCTAATTATATACTACCTTAATACTACTTAATCGGATTGGGTAGTGTCGGGTACCCGTTTATAGGGTACCCATTGCCATCCCTAGTTTGGAGGCAAGTATTTGGGTGGAGGATAGTCCTCCCTTTACAAATAATGCTCTTGCTACCAATGTACAGTTTTTAAATGAATAAAAGGATTGATATTTATCTCAAAAAAAAAAATTTACCGTTTCAAAAATCCTAGTTAAAAATATTAAAGTACTTAATCTTTTTACATAATCATAATCGATGACTTTTTTTTAAATAGTTTTTCTAGTACCAGTACAATATATATATATATATATATATATATATATATATCTTTTTAATAATGTTATATATATAATTCAAATTAAGGCGGGTTATAACCTTGAATGAATGTTGAAACCAAAACCCAACCCATTTTTAAAAGGGTCTAATTTGTTTTTTGCCCAAAACAGTTTGACAATTTAATATTTTTATTCAAATCATTTTAACTATGAGACCGAATTTTCAATTCCAAGTTTAGACAAATAGGACGACTCCGATCTAATCACGATTTCTTCATTCAAAAAATAAAGTTTGGTTACATAAATTATTATTCTTAAAATTAAATATGAATTCATGGGAAAAATTAAAGAACTAGATCGGAGACCTATATAATGACGATGTCTAACAAGAATAATTTCAAAGTTTTACTAAATTAACCCGTCGGTCCAAATTGTCAAAAAAAAAAACAAAATGGGTCCAATTTTATATTTGTAAGTAGACTGATTTTTCCATGATCTTATCGAGTATACTTGTCAAAACCCCAAAAATTTTCAAAGGATTGAAATTGATAGTGTTCGACTAATCACATGCCCAAATGATTAGAGTTTTGGTTGTTAATGGCATCAAATCTCTGGCTTTGACCTTATCTTCAACAATATGGATAATTTATGGGAATGCGGCAACTTTTACACATGGGTAACGGTACATGATATATTTGCATCTCATCAAATTAAATTTCTCTATATTTAATCTATTATTATGCAATTATTTATGGAATTAAGAAATTAAGAAGTTATGCAATAATTTATGGAATTAAGAAAGAAGTCTGCTGGTTTCATTCGTTTTATGTTCTTCATTTTATCAATTAAAAAGAATGAAGAGAATGTTTGATCGCTGATGGCGAAAAAATTTTTTAATGAATTTGTAAATCTTAATAATAAAATGTCGGTATGTCCTGAATTTGGAAATAAAATAATTTCTCTTATTGGTAAACTTTCTTTGAACCAAAAAAAAAAAAGCATCGTTAACTTGAGAAGTATTTTAGGTTTAGTTGGAGAGTGCCTGTATCCACATTTTTTCTATAACAAACTTTCATCATAAAAACAACAGAAATTCTAAATGCAAAGATTTTTTTTACTTGTACAACTATTTTACTTGCTCAACAATATTTTTCTTCTTCTTTAATGTGGTTGTAAATAGAAAAAATGTGGTTGTATTTAATAACTCTCTAAAAACAAATCTCTTGTTCGCACTCTTTGATATCTTCCATAATTTTCCACGTAGGGTTTCAATTTAATTTTATTTTTTTAATTTTTGAGATTGTTATGAATTGATCCTTAATTACTGAAATTAATAGCTCAACAATCTATCAACAAATCACACGATTTTTAACAATTCAATACTCTTATTTCTTTATTTATTTATATATGATTTTGGAATAGTCAAGTATTCGGAACTTGAAAGCTTCATATTCTAATATCAAAATTTAACAGTTGGTGTATTTAATTAAGAATGTCATCATTCTTTTCATAACAACTAGTAGTAAGTGCTAAGAATTAGTTAGATTGAAAGATCTAAAGAAAGGAAAATGAAGGATTGCCAATGAATTCAATAACACCAACCCCATGGAGAGGGATGCATTGACAATTTACTTCATATGGATATGAAGCTAGAAAGCAGTTAACCAGATGACCTAATTCATTGGAAAACATGAATTCTGAAGCCATTGAATGGAATATAGATGAAGTTTTCTCTTGACTTGAGAAGCGTTGAAGCCAAGTTTAGGTCAAGAGTAGTTTCGTTAGTTAGGATATTGTAATCTTCGTTAAGTAAAGCTTGCTTGTTTAGACTGAATTAATCACCTTACATTCCTGACATAAGTATAATCAACATTCTAACCATGCATCACTTCAATTATAAGCTGCTGCGTCCCCTAATCTTGATTCGTCTTATTTAACGATGCTGTAAAAGACCGAAGAATTTTGAACGTTTTATAAAGGTCATGAAATATAAAAGTAAAGTTTAAAATCATAGATGAAAATATAATATTATATAAAGATCAAAGAATTTGTGGTGTAATTAACTCCAATTCTACTCCATGAGAAAAATATAGTTACGATCAATTTTCACCTACTGATCTTCTAGGTATCATTAACATATAAGATCATTGATTATTATTCCCAATCTCAAGTTAATTAAATCGTTAATAGTTAAGAATGAATTGTGATATCTTGTAAAATTTGAATTTGAATCCAAACAATCTCACCCTTATCCCCAACTATTTAATATTTTCTTTGTAATAAAAAAAATCGTTCGTGGGTAAAATTGCTCCAAATGGGTGCATTAATTAGTTCTAAAATTAAATCAAACCAAACAATGAAACTCCTTTTACACACGGAAAATACAATGCTTGTCAATGGTTAAACGATTGATCAATTTAATTACTAGGGTGTTATCCCTTCAAGTGTGCTTGTAAATCACACAGAAGATAAGCCCTCCCCCCTTACCTCCTTAATCATATATATACTTATTTAAAGGAATCCTCTCCCTTCTAACCAAAAAAAAAATTGTAAAAAGAAAGCCATAACCAATTAAATCCCTTCCTTTCTCCTCTTAGTTTTGAGGATAAGACATGTCATCCTAATTTGTTGCAGAGAGACAAGATTCTTCCGTTAAGTTAGTTGGACCAACCTTGGCCATACAGCAACTTTAGGCATGCAATGTCACATGTCCTATCCCTTTTCCCAACATTTTAAAACAAAGGACAGTTATTATTAATCCTTAAACAATAAACAATCTTTCAAAAAATTAAGAAAATGAAGTGTTGTGCCTCCGCTGATCACTCCGCGAGCAAAGATTTGAAGAATAAAAAAAAACAGAAGAATAAAGGGGAAAAGTAGAAGATAGAAGAATCATGGAAAACAAATGGATATTGGAAACGTGGGAATGCTTGTTGGTTTTTTGCAGTGTTGTTAATGCTGTCGTCTTGTTGTTGTTGAGTTCCTTGATGAGCGGAGGAGTGGAAGGTAGAAGACATGTGAGCAAGGCTAAGCTGGCCCTTTTGCATGGCCTGGATGTTCGGTGACTGTGGTTTGGGGTTGATGATTGGTCTAAATGGGGTCCCATGTTTGAGCTGGCTTCGTCTATGCGTGCCCCTTCTGTTTAGCTGCGGCTGATGTTGGTACTTTTTTTTTTGTGTAATCACATATATTTTTATCTGTTTTTCAGTCTAAGATTAAATTTATTTAGGCCGAAAGTGATAAATTGTAAAGTCCTCGTAACAATGACGACTATAGGATTTGAAGCATATCCAAATAACTGGAGAAAAAATTTACTTTCACTTTTTCCAACATGTTGGTCCACTTTGGACCAGTCGATTTTGTGAGAAACAGGGGATGCGACGAAGAGAAGAAAACATTTGGGAACCTCAATGTAACTGATGTGATAATACCTTTTTATCGCCTCTAATATTTTCCTTGCGAGCAAAGAACTTATCTTGTGATACTCATTTTATGTGTTAGGCATATCGAGTTTATCATGCCGACGTATAAATTTTATATTTTAGACCTTTTTAAGATCAAAACTCTAATCCTATTCTCTAGACGAATAATATGGTTTTATGACATAGTCTATTCAAGAGTAATATACCATTGACTACGGTTTACATTCGTAGTTAATCCTATTCTCTAGACGAATAATATGGTTTTATGACATAGTCTATTCAAGAGTAATATACCATTGACTACGGTTTACATTCGTAGTTTAACATATAAATATCAGACTACGATTTAAGTAAGAACAATAGTTTTTTCTCCTTTTTCCTAAAAATTAAACTACGTTTGAAGATGTAAGATTAATATTCATGAAATCAGTAATTGAAATGAAAACCACATGTATAAGAATCAAAGACAAGATTGTTGATGGAAGAGATTCAATAACACTATTTCACAGGTTGATAGTTCTATTGTTCATGGGTTTGAGATTAAGAAGAAAATAGCCAGTATGCCAATGGAGGTTGGTAGAGTTGATACGTTGGTTCACTTTGCTTGTAAGATTTAGGTTCGACTCTCGTTGCCAACAATTCTCTTGCGATCTATAAATCCAATGTAAGTTTTTGTTGAAACTTGTGGTAAGCTCTGGTCCTGGATTGGAGAAGTCTTCTCTCACCTGAACTTTTTGTAACAAAAAAATAGCCACCATTATTGGAGAAAAAATACATAGAAAGAAAAGTGCAAAGTAAAAATGATAGATGACGGATGTTTTTTCTATCTTTTAAGTATTGTATCATGCTTAGCTTGAAACACTACATTAATAAACTTACCTTTTCAATATTGCAGATACGTGTATCTTGGATGATAAAGTATGAGATATAAAATACTACATTTAAATACCTAAACCATGTCAATAGCTCAGAAAAACCTAAATCCAAAAAAATCTGAATTCGAAATAACCTAAATCCAAAATAATCCAAATATAAAAAAACTCGGAACAAATCCGCCCAAACCGATCCTCTATCCTCTGCTCTAAACCTTCCCTGAAATTGCTGTGAAATTGCAGTGACCCATTCAGTTCCAGAAGAATGTTTGAAAGAGTTAAAGAAAATTAATGCAAATTATTAATTAGCGCTTGTTGTCATTTATTTTTTTAAAAAAAAGCTAATTAAAAAGAAAATGTACTATTCTTCAATTAACCATACCTTATATACAAGGTTTAATAGTTAAATATATCTTCAATATTTAACAAAAAATGAGAATAAACCTTCAAATTTTATTTTTAATTTTAATTTTAATATATAAATTCTTAATTTTTCAAAATAATACAATCAAATTTAAATATATTATCAACTTTTATAACAAAATAAGATGCTAAGGACTTATAAGAACCTTATTCATTTTATTTAATTATATTATTTTAAAAGGTTGAGAGTTTATTTACAGTACAATAAAAAGTTTATGGATTTTTACAATAAAATTAAAAATTGAAGATTTAGATCTATTTTGTGTAAAAAATTAAAGACATATTTGATATTAAACTATATATAACTTCTTTCCCTCAAGGCAGTCTCTGCAGGTAAGCATGCAAGCATGAGATCAGTTGTAGCCAAAAGGAATGATGTTCATGTCTGCATGTGTATGTATTATATAAGTATAATCAACTCAATATTTCCTTTTTGTAAATATTGGATGATTAATAGTGGTTAGGTCCTGGGTGTAGGTCCACAATCAAGAGATTAGGCCTTTGGACAAAAACTATTGATCGATGAGGAGTTATTTAGGTCCACAAAGGATCTGCTAACATGGCTGCATGTGCACTCGATAGCCTGAAAAACAAAGCACAGTTCCTATTGCCTTCAGTTTTGGGCTAGCCGTTGACATGGTTTTTTATAATTACTTATATTCTCATTTATTTTATAATTTAAAATTAATTTTATTTGAACCGAAAATATTAAATAATAAAATCTTCTCAACATGAAAGATTTCAAGATTCAAATTATGTCTAAATGTTAAAAAAAAAAATGACTTTCACTTTTTCCAACCGTTAGTTGGTTATTGACATGGTTTTTTCCTTCTTAGCCATTGAATTTTTTGTAACAGATTGGTGCCAAATAAAGGATTTGTTCGGGTGCCCACTTTATAGTTATGAGAAAGAAAAATATTTAATTTTGATTTTTGAAAACGAAAGTATATTTAACTTATAATAAGTAATAATATTATATATTTCTACTAATTTTCACTGTATTCTTTTGCACTTGATAATTACTTAGGGTCGTTTGTTTTTGTTTCCTGTTTTCTGTTTTTGTTTTCAGTTTTTTTGGAAACAGAAACAGAAAACACGTTTGGTAACATGTTTCCGTTTTCAAAAAACAAAAACGAAAACAAGAATTTCCAAAATTGTTGGAAACAAGAATTTCTTGTTTTCATTGTTTTCGGAAACATGTTTTCATTTCTGTTACTGTTTATAAGTAAGTGAACAGAGTTTATATATTAATATAATATTAATATTTTATAATAAAAATATAAATAAAATTAATTAATTTTTTACATAAAATAATATTAAATTTTAATATAAAATATTATTTAATATTTTAAAATTAATATATTTATTTTAATATAGAAAAGTTGAAAACATAAAAAGCAATTAAATAAATATTACATTGAACTATAATATTATAATATTATTTAATTTAAATTTTTATAATAATTTATTGAATATATTAAACATTTTAAATAATATTATTTACTATAATTTTGATATGTTAATAATTAATATTATTATCTAATATAATTAATTTTTATTTTACTAAACAATATTATTATTTAATATTATATTCTATCTTAAATTTAAAATATATCACTACTACTATTAAATAAGTTAATATTATTAAATAAGTAAATACTTAACATTAAATAATATTATTTATATTAAATATAATATATTTTAATAACTATATAATTTATTATAAATTAATTAGTTAAATATTTTATTTAATAATGTAATATTATTATTATTACAATTAAATAAAAATTATTATTAAATATAATTTATGATTATTATAATTAAATTCAATATTATTATTTTATTTAATATTTTATTTAATTATAACATTATTTAAAGTATATTAAATTTTTATATGATTAAATAAAAATATTTAATATTAGTATTAAACAATATAAAATAATATTATTTAATATTATCTACATATTATTATTTAATAAATATATTATTTTTTATTTAATTTTTAAAATTTTGTTTTGTGAATTAAATTATTATATCTGAATCAGTTTAAATATTTGTTTTCAAAAAGTAACAGTATTAAACAAACATGTTTTCTGTTTTCAGAAATTGAAAACAAAACAAAATAAAACAAAAACAAAATTTTCAAAAACAGAAAACATAAAACAGAAAACAGGAAACGATACCAAACGACCCCTTAATGTCAAAGTTTATTGAATTTTTTTTTATAAAAAATTATTATCATGCAATTGTGTAATCATGTTAGTGAATAGTACTTTTTGAACGTTTGATGAGGTCAACCATAAACCTAGTAGCCAAGGAGGTTAATTAATATACCCTGGAGACAAAAGTACTGTATTTTGGGAGCTCTAGGTTTGAATTACAATCACCTCCAAATTATAATTTTTTCACGTAGTTTTATGCATTATTTACAAATACTATCATTATTTTGTCTCTCAAATTCGGAGCATTTAGTACAATAGCCCCAAAAAAAAGAGTGCAACTTGAAAATTAAATTTGTTATATGATTTTCATCATCATCAACAAAACCTTTATCACAGTAGATTGTGGTAGGTTATATGAATTAACATATGTGCTCAAGTTAAGTATTCAACATAAATTTTTTTTTTCACTCATTTCTATTCAAGATAATGTGTTTTTCTAACTTTAGTGCTACCATAGTTTTTCGAATGATTTTCTTTCAAAATTTTTAGTTTTCTTCTATCTTTGACTCTTTTTTCATTATTGACAGCCTCTACTCTCTTAATAACTGAAACACCCACAATTACATGGTTTTGCATATGAAAATTTTATGTAAACATATCAAGAAGATCAAGAAACATGAATTAGAAACATGGTTTTGTTTTCCTTTTCTGTTTTTTTTGCGAGTGATATAATTTATAAACATGTCTAATATAGGATTGAATACAAGGGCCTAGAAAATGAGCCGAAAACTGGCAGGCGGGGAAATAAAAGGCCCATTTCCAAAGGTCTTGACCCATAATACAATATGTCTTACTGCAATCTTCAGGATCCGTGCAAAGTTAAGAATCTATTTTGCTCCAATCAATGATAGCCCAGCAAAGCCTAAGCTGGCCCAACTCACCTAACGCCAGCTATTGGCTAAACAAACATAAGGTTTATCTTGTTTATAATTTTACGCTTTTATAGGATGATTTTTCGCCCATATCATTTGCAAGCCATGTGCAATCGGTGTGGAACAAATTCATACATTAAAAAAATTATGCCATATGAAAATGTTACTGTTAAAAAAGCTTCATCTTTTATCATATTTGATCGGGATAAAATTAATTTTAAATAGTAAAATAGATAAAGCTATTTGTAGTTATACCAAAAAAAATTACACCATGTAAACCATCTATGGAGTATTTAGATGATTGTCACGTATCATTGAAAATGTTTAAAACAATTAATAAATTAAAAACTACACTGATAATGATAATGCATAGAATAATAATATCTCAGAAGCATTTTCATACATATCAGCTACGGAGCAGTTACGTAAGGAAGTGTTAATTAGGTGGTTGCCAATGATTCCACTTGCAAGCTCAGGGTCATTTAAATTTTCGCTATCAGTTTCGGTCTCTTATGAATGAATACATGGAAAAAAAATACAGAGGACAGGACAAGTAGGAAACTCTAATCATTTTGATAACCTTTTAATTTGTCCACTTACTCCGATTCTCCTACTCCTCCACGTTGTTTGCTTGTTCATCTACGACTTCCCAAACATTTCCCACATCAGTCTCTGAGTTTCACTTCCACCGCTTTCTTCTCCACTCTCCTACTTCAGGAAAAAAAACCATGCAGTACAAGAATCTCGGCAGATCAGGCTTAAAGGTGAGCCAACTATCGTACGGATCATGGGTTAGTTTCGGGAACCAACTCGATGTTAAAGAAGCAAAGTCACTTCTCCAGTGTTGTAAAGACAACGGGGTTAACTTCTTCGACAACGCCGAGGTTTATGCCAATGGGCGAGCTGAGGAGATCATGGGTCAGGCTATCAGGGAACTGGGGTGGAAACGGTCGGATATCGTGGTCTCGACCAAGATCTTTTGGGGTGGACCAGGGCCTAATGATAAGGGTTTGTCAAGGAAACATATTGTGGAAGGAAGCAAGGCGTCGTTGAAGAGGCTTGATATGGATTATGTTGATGTGATCTATTGCCATAGGTGGGTTTTTTTCAAGATCCATTTTTATTGTTTTCTATTTGATTTTTGTGTTTTTTTTTTGTCTTGATATCTTATATGGGTTTTTGCTTCTGTTGTTGAATTTGATGGTTCTTATTAGATTAAGTTATTTGATACAAATGTGTTTTATTTTTTGAGTATTTGATTTGCTGCCGTTGCTGTTGTTGCGGGGCTTTAGTTTTGACTTGAAATCACAAAATTTTTTGAGGGATTTTTGGATTTTGTATTATAGACTAGAACTCCTTAAATCTTATCGAAGATCTTTTAAAGTAATGTTAAAGAGGTTTGATATTGACTATTGCTGGCGTTATTAATGTTATTTGGCTTCTTGATTAGGAATTCTAATAATTTGTATTTTGGGGTAATAGGCTTATTGAATTAGTTCTATGATTGACAAGCTGTCTTGGCTTCTTATTGAAGATCTTCTATGAGTATTTGTGGAAGGAATTCTTGTATCATAGTATAGTTTCTTTTCTTACTTCTTAGTCAGTGGAGTCTAAGTTGAAGAAGTTTTCCTTTTGATAAACTTGACATGGAGTTCATTGTTGTGATCTGAATTACAGGCCAGACTCAAGTACTCCTATTGAGGAGACAGTGAGGGCAATGAATTATGTGATTGATAAGGGTTGGGCATTTTATTGGGGAACAAGTGAGTGGTCTGCACAACAGATTACTGAAGCATGGGGAGTAGCAGAGAGGTTGGACTTGGTGGGCCCAATTGTGGAGCAGCCAGAGTATAATTTATTGACTAGGCACAAGGTGAATGGTTATAGTAAAATCTCTTTAAATTAATACTCTTGAGATTCATTATTGAATATTAATTTAAAGAGTTTACCTTGTAAATTGTTATTTTGTCATAAAAAAATGTGTGAGTTTAATTTTCACATTAATTCAACTCATCCAATAAGTCATGGCATTTAATTTTCTTATAATCTCATTTTGGTTGATACACTTATTAAAAATCTGCTTGCAAATATATCTTATGTAATATATTTAGTACTTTTCTGGTTATTGAAATAAAAAATTTCAAACATGGTAACATTTAGCTAAAACAAATGACCTGATAATTATGTTCTTTCACTTGCACTTTTATAGCTATATTTACAGTTGTTATGTTCTAAGTTATTGGGTTTACTGGGAATGATTTTATTACCATCTCCTTCAAGACGACAGTTTGTATCATCATTTCCTGTGTGGGTGCAGGTTGAATCTGAGTTCCTTCCTTTGTACAGCAACTATGGCCTAGGTCTTACCACATGGAGTCCGCTTGCATCTGGAGTGCTTACTGGAAAATACAGCAAAGGAGCGATACCACCTGACAGTCGGTTTGCATTAGAAAATTTCAAAGTGAGAATCATTTTACATTTGATTTCTGGCCGTTGATCTTGCCCTGTTTTATTGATCTTTTTATCTTGATGTTAACTGTTGCTTATAACTTCATAGTCATCTAGGTTCCTTTTTCCTTATTGCAGAATTTTTAATAAAAATTTTCTGACAGAACTGATATTTTTCTTAAGAAGGATACATTCTTCTCAAGATTGATTTTGGGTGATGATCCACTAGTTTTTGTGCATCTCATGAATCTCACATCTTGTTTTTGCATCATTGCTTGTAATAAATATTCTGGCATGCATATATGTGATCTAAACTCTAGTCGCTCATCCAAGAAAAATAATAAAAAGATCAAAACTCTAGTGCATTGTGATAGTTGCATGTGCCAGGGATAAAAAATTCAATCAAACTGAGGTTTTCATATTTTGGTGAAACTCCCACAACATAACTTGGCTGTGAGCGTTATTGGATTATATTTGTTTATGTAGCTTCTGTTCTTTCTGGATTCTTGAAACCTGCTTTGTGTGCCTAATTTTAACACCCTTCCCTGTCTGTCACTAGTTAGCCACTAAACTGTGTTATTTTCTTGTGTAGAATCTTGCTAACCGGTCACTAGTTGATGATGTGCTGAAGAAAGTTAATGGACTGAAGCCAATTGCAGATGAACTTGGTGTACCTTTAGCTCAACTTGCAATTGCATGGTGTGCTGCAAATCCAAATGTATCATCAGTTATTACTGGTGCTACAAAGGAATCCCAGGTTAGTATTTAATGTATTATTTTATTTCATATTTTTGTGGACCGCTTTATTTATCCGGAGGATTTGCTTGGTGCGAGAAGCTTCATTAAATCAATGATGAACTCATTCTTTTCGTAGGGCAGTATAAAATTTGGTTGTTTGGTACAGATGCTTGCACTTGAGTGTCTGTTTATGTTTGATATAAGAACGCACTATATGACAAGAACAAGTTTACCATGTTTTATAGGGGTAATTTAATAAGAGCGATCATAGCCTAAATCATAAGTTCTTTTTCATCGTTCCATGCATTTTGGTACTTAACTTTTACTTGGCTTTTAAAGGGTGGCAAGAGGGTTCAATTATTTTCAAGACTGTCTTGCTAATACGATTAAATGCAACTAAACGGTAACTTTTGTTTTTGTCATTCAGATTCAAGAGAACACGAAAGCACTTGATGTAATCCCATTGCTGACTCCTGCAGTTATGGAGAAGATTGAGGCTGTTGTTCAAAGTAAGCCTAAGCGACCGGATTCATATAGGTAGATGCAGGATATCTGTTGGTTTATTAGCATGTCATTGGCATATCATTCTTTTAGGGCAAGGCTATGCCCCTTTCTAAGTGATCAATCTGTGTACTTGGTGTTTATCTGATTTCGTGTTTCGGTACGTGGAGCATTGGAACTTCCATTTTTATGGTGCCCTTATTGCATGGGAAAATGGGTCCGGAAAAGGATTTGGTGATAAAATTTGGGAATTGGTTGTGATTGCTGGAATGCATATGGTTTGCTATATAATGATAATGAGAAGCAAGAACTCAAGTTTATGTATTTTCTGGTGTCCACTTCGGTTTGAACTTTGAATTATGTTGACGTGGCATTGTTGTAGATCATTAAAAATAAATTTCTAAACAATTACTGTGTAGTTAGCAGGATTTAGGATCGATTCCACATAGACTCAAATAAATAAATTATTTAATTAAATTAAAATCTAATTTGAGGGCTTCAGTTACAAGGTATATGATGTTTTTGAAACATCATATTGAATGCAACAAGAAGTTTTGTTACACTATCAATCTTTACTTTGTCATTAGTTAAAACAAGTTTTTTAGCTAATCTTTAACTACCAATTTATATGGAACAAACTCTTTAGATATAGTTTGTAGCAGCATTAACAATTAGAAATATATGAGTTAACTTAAGCCATAAACGCATACGATGTATATTTATTTAATTTAAACTTTCATTTCTCTAAACTTCTTTTGATTAAATCCAAAAGTAATTAAGGATTTGAAGTTTTTAATCTAGTGGTAGATAATTTAATTAAACTAAATAGTAAACTCTTTATCTAATCAATTAAATAATCATAAAATCATGCTCCGAGAATTTTAAATAATTAACAATAATTATATTGTAAGTTCTTAATCTGACAATATGATTTTCAAGAATTATTAAATTACCTCATAACTGAATAAAGAAAACTACTCACTAAACATATTAAAGATCATTAAATTCAAGTTTAATATTATCAAGAAAGCTATTACTTGCAAATAACAATCAAATAATCAATCTTGAATAATACAAAAACAAAAATTCTAAATCAAGACTAAGATCTAGCAAGAATTAACACAAGCAAAAATTAAAACTAATAAAGAAACAAAAATTAATTATTAAATTACTCAAGAAATCAGCAAGCAATATTAAACAATAAAAATAAAAATCGAGAGAAAATAGAAATTGGTTTTAAATAAAAAAGAATAAAAAGAAAACAATTTTATAAAATAAATAAGAAAATTGGCAATTGGAAAATAAAAGAAAGAAGTTTTAAAAGAAAAGAAAATTAGCAACGAAAAATTGAAAGAAAAGAAAAAATAATTTATAAAAATTGAAGAGAGGGGAGAAGAGGAATGAGTATTATGAAAAGCCTAATGCTCTTTATACAAGCCTAAGAATTCCAAGTAATGTGGGATTAAGATAAGAGTTTACCTGATAAAGAAGTTATTTGACTAGTCAAACTTCTATTTTTATCTCATATTTTTACAATAATTATCTAAATAAAATTCTTAAGGCTTATTTTTATTAATTAATTACAGACTTAAGATATAATAAAATTAAGACATTATCTTGTTTTAACCAAATCTTATTTGAACTTGTTTTGTTGGAATTTCTTCTCAGACTCCTAATTATTGGCCTATTTTATATGCTGTCTTTCTCCATTTGTTTGATCAATCAAACGAACTCTGATTTTCGTGATCTTATACATTCCAGAAACATTGAGAAGTCCTCTACAACTTAGATGGAGGTCTCTTCTTGATTCCAGTTCGTTAAAGTAATAAAAAACGTTAATCTTTAAAACTAGACAGAAAAATCTACACTTTAATTTTTTTAGTTCCTTTTGATTCTAACTTTAATTTTTAATACCTAAAACATAAAATAAACATTGGCAAACTCATTTAGACATAAAACATTAATAAATCAATAATAATAAAATATTTATAATTATCAATTTATCATCCTATCATGGCTCAAGTGATGCTGCCCTGCTTCTGCCACCTTGGTCATGGTCAAACCCAGCTTACTTTTGGAAGTTTAAAGAGCACTGATGTTCCAATTGCTACAATCTTTTGTTCTTCTCCAACGCTATTGGAAAGAGACTGAGCCAAGTTTAATTGCTAGCAAGGTCAAGCATCAAAGCACGTAGACAATCGGCAGGCAGGGTCAGCATTGAATCAGATTTTTCGGATTAATTTTGCATACTCTATTATCAAAGGACAAAAAATTTTCTTCATCTCTAATTAGTAGTAAATCAAATACTAGACAAGATAAATATGTTAGACCGGAACTAGTGTCAATAGACATAATATCCTAATAATGATTTTTATATTAAGATCAAAATTTTTTATGTAAATGTAAACACACATTGTAATAAAATATAAATTTAGTATTAATATACACAAAATATGTTAAAATGATCGTAAGAAAAATAAACATAAAATTAGTATCAAAGTATAATTAATATCAAAGTTTTTAATCCTTGTGCCTCAGCAATTATCGATTTTCTTCTTTTCATTTTGAAATTATGGTAAACCGAAAAAAAATCCAAAAACAAGTAATATTTATTTTAAGTAATATTTATTTTATATGTTTCTAATACTTATAATATATTTTGTCTATTAATATTAAATTTACGTTTATTATCATATGTGTTATATTAACTTTACAATAAGGTAAAAAAATTTGACCTTACTGTTAAAGTTTTCTGTAATAAATTTGAAAAAAAAATGAATTTGAATATTTTATGTCACAAATGAAAAAGATTTACTTTCAATCATATTATTTTTAATAATCACTTATTAAAAATAATAATAATTGATACCAGCATAATTAATGAGTTTGTTAAAACAAACATTTTTTATTTAATTATTATATGTTATTTGTAATAAATGATTGAGTTTTTTTTAATAAGGTGATTACATAACATATTTTAAATAATAATGATATATGTTTGACGTAAAATAATTGTTCTACACAAACGTTTCTCACTGATTTAATTGTTTTGGGCAAAGAAAAAAAAATTGTAAGGTTAACAAGAGTGCATAAAATAATTAAATTTTTTTTTTGGTGTGAATAAAAAAAATTAATTTGACCTCTTAGGAAACATCCAATATTCCCATGTAGCAAAAAAAAAAAGATTTTTATAAGTTGGTTGTTTGCAGTTAGCCCCGCGTTATTTTAAGCAAATGTCCAGTTCCACCCGTTTGAACTTATAGTCTCCGCCCCTTGCGCAGCGCTCTCTCTCTTTCTCTCAAAGCAAAAACCCAAAATCATTCTCCATTTCTCTTTCTGGGTTCTTCTCATTTCATCCAAAAAATACTTTATTAACCATAAATTAGTGCACCATCTTAATTTCAACGCTCAAAGTCGTGTTGATCACAATATTTTAACAAATAATGAGGTACTCGTTTCACCCTTTCTTCTACTTTTTTAGCCTCCTTTTTTTGTTTGTTTTATCCATCTTCTTGCATAGTATTCTATGGAGGAAATTAAACATAAATGTATCCATTGTTTTGAATACCCTTTTCTTGTGCAATGTTTCTGTCATTTTTTTTCTTTATGTTGAGACATATAATTTAATGAAGTTTTTCATTGATTCTGTTGTACTTCTTGTACAGTTATATGTGCAGCTTCATTTCTTTGTGTAGTTAAGGCGTGTTGGGTGTGAAAAACAGGGTGGATTCTGCTTTGTGGAGAGATGAATCTGTGAGGAGACTTTCCCTTGAGACCAATTGTTGAGGATTTTTTGTTTGCTTGTCTTGGGGTTTGAATGAACATTTTGCCAGCTTCGGACTTGGTAAAATCAGGTTGGTTATGCACAAATCTATGAAGAAATCTCTATTGCATCTAGTTAGAATGGTTGAGTTTGTATATAGGAAATTGTGGGTTATGTTTGTAAATAGAAAAAGAAAAAGTGTGATTTATCCATTCAAGTTTGAGAAACAATTGCACAACTACCATTGGATTTTGGGAAACTGAGTAAATTATATAGACTCGATATGTCTTCGCAATAGCGATAAAAAGAAGTAGATTTGAATCATGGCAAGCAATACTCCTGTAACTTCAAGTTCGAAATACCATAATGATAAAGCAATTGTTATGTCAAGTGACCGAGCTTCTACAGATAGGAATGTAAATAATATTTGTGTACAGACAGGTGAGGAATTTTCTACAGATTTTTTGAGGCATCCTGGTGCTCTAAGAAGAATAGCAGTGACAAGGGATGTAGATCATATACAATCACGGCAAGCAGCTTTTAATTACAACCAGAAATGTCAACAGGTGTACAAAGATCTTAAAGACATTCCAGGAATAAGAACGAAGGAATCTGAATGTAGTTCAGATGTTCCGAATTTTGTTTCAGGAACAGCTAGGCCAACCGAAGTAGACAATTATCTTGATCACTTTAGCAGATACAACTGGCAATATGGTTCTAATGGACGAAAATCTGGTCAACTTTCTGATGTAAGTTACTTTGATCGGGTGATGCATGGGCCAATCATCCCTCCACTCTGTGTAGTGGAGTCTCCCCAATTACGCCACCCTAATGGCCCGAGAGTTACAGAAGGTACTTCCACCAGAAAAATGAAATTTCTTTGCAGCTTTGGGGGTAGAATATTACCAAGGCCGAATGATGGGAATCTTAGATATGTAGGTGGAGAGACACGGATTATATCCATTAAGAAAAACATAACTTGGGAGGAACTTGCAAGGAAGGCCGCTGGAATTTGCAACCAACCTCATACAATCAAGTACCAGCTCCCTGGTGAGGATCTTGATGCTCTAATATCTGTTTGCTCTGATGAGGATCTTCATCATATGATGGAGGAATATCATGAACTGGAAAGAAATGGGGGTTCTCGAAGGCTGCGCTTATTTCTTGTGTCGTTAGGTGAACCTGAGAGTCCAAGTTCTTTGGAAGGAAGGACTCCAGGGAAGAATAACATTGATTATCAGTATGTTTTTGCCGTTAATGGCATGCTAGATGTAAATCAGAACTCTAGTGGGCCGAGTTTAGCAAGCCAAACAAACCAATTGGGAAATGCTTCAGATTATAGTCCTAGTTTTCATAAAGACTCCCCTACATCTGCTCGTGCTTTCGAGAATAAAGATTATTGTCCAAGTTCACCTAATATTGTGGGGATGATCTCACATCCAGCTGCTCAATTTTTAACTAATCTTCAGGCACCAAGCGGATCATTTAACCATTCCCCTCCTCCATCTCCAGGTCAAGCTCAGCGAGGAAATTCTAAGAATTCCCATTTGCAGTTTTTTGTGGATGCATCGTGTTTTGATCATAGCAATGAAGGCATCAATCATTTGATTGTGGAAACACACCCAGGTGGTAATTCCTACTATATGGATGCCACTAGCTATCATAATAACCATCCTCATGTACCTCTTCCATTAATGAACAACCATAATCATAACCAACATCTATTAGAAAGTATTCTGAGTAACAAATCTTGTGAAAAGCATTTTCTCAATCGAAGCCCCAGTGGAAATTTTATTCCCTCTCCATTGCGTCGTCAAAATACTATGAGCCCTGACCGATCCAAGCTTAAGGAAAGGACACTTTCTGACTCACAGTTACAAAGACAAGATGAGAGGTACAATTCCTTCTTGAAAGGACTTGTGCCACAAGCTTTATATGATAGTGGAAGAGAAAAATCACCCTCACTAGCAATGTCAACTTCATCTCAAGAGTGGCTCATGAAATGGGAAGAGAGAGCTGATGGGAAGTACCAAGTGGCCACCAAACAAGTGAATCAAACCCCTTTAAGGACAGTAGACTACAAGGAAAATATGGAGCTCAGTCAAGAGTCGTCAAAGTGGATGGACAGGTATAATGAGTCTTCCAATGAAGAAAAGTACAATCAAAGAAATGTTGAAGTTACATCACAAAATGGCTCCATTATAGATAAGAGTTTGCCTAACCTAAACAACTTGTCTAGTGTTTCTCCTCCTACAAAAGACTTAGTTAGCTCTGGAGACTCGTTGTTCTCTTTACCAGTCATCGTTGTGCCAAATTCTGCAGATATGATGGGGTACCTTCCTGGTTACCAACTGAGCACAACCAAACCTGAATCACATATCAAAAACCAAAAACCCACCAGGGATAAGCAACATGCTATGGCCAAGGCAGTGAGCGGACAATCTGCTTGCAAATTGGCTGACCAAGAACCCAACATATCAGGCTCTGTAAGTGTAGCTCTACTCACTAGGAAATTATTTCACTATGATGTTGAATATTCATAAGAATGATCCCCTTCTTTCTGAAACTTCTCAGAATTTGACCACAGAAAATGCTTCAAGTAGACAGGCATTTCGCTGTTGTGAAGAAGTGTCCGGTTGTCCTGACCACAAGGCAGCAGAAGTAAGCAGCAGCGTATGCTTTTACCAAAGGTCAAAATGGAAAGTTGTTACAAGTGTCCAATCACAGCCTTCAGATAATCTTTATGAGGGCAAGGTGACAGAACCAGCTGTTGTTATTGAAGATGTTAGCAATGATACAGGTGCTGACATCCCCTCCTCTTCACCTGTTGTGCCACATATTCTAGAGGTAACCAGTGATGAAATTACAACTACTAGAGAAACAAAGGGAGAAACAAAACCTGATTATGAGGTAGTGTTTTCCTCATCTAGATGGTTTCAAATGCATGATGATGTACTGCATTAGATTTCAGCTACCACCTCATATTTTTTTACAGGATACAAGGAGTGGTGGGAAAAATTGGGATGAATCTGTTGCTGGAATCCATGGTTTACAGGTCTCATCTACTTTCTTATGCTTGTTTATTGTTATTTGCATAATTATGCATATATCCACTCATTAAGGAATAATTTCATTCCTTTTCAAGGAAATGGTTGAAGTCAAAAGCATCAAAAGAACAAGCAAAAGCATAGTTGAAAACCTCATGGCTCATTATCCAATATCCAGCATAGAGGAAATGTCTTAACATCGTTAGCACAGCAAGACAGAGTTAAGTCGTGCAACTGGCTACTTCATGAAAATGAAGGTTGAATAGGAAAGTAACTATAGGCCTTGGCTAGGCATTCAGGTACTTACCTTCAAGGCAATCAGCAGGCTAGTATTTGGATCCCATTCCTCAGCCTTGATCCCTCTAGTTAAACTGCTAAAGGGATCCACCCTTTCTATAACAAAAAGTAGATCAATTTTTCCCCTTACAAGGGATGGTTTAGGAAAGGATCCAGATTGGATCCTCCCTGTATAAGATCTGCCCTAATGCTAGTGGATCAAGAAATCTGCATGTTAAAAGTACCGAGGATCAAAGCAGCCTTTTTCTTTTTATTTAACCATCACAATTATTGTTATAATGTGATTAACAGACAAGTTTAATTTCATGAAATGTTCGGAAATACAGGTACATTCATGCTGGACACAACTTGCAGCATACCCCTCTTGAGCACAGCCCTATTTTTATATCTCATTGAAATTTCTGCAATTAGATTTCTTAATTTTATTAGATTAATGGAAGGAATGTGTGAAACTATTGTTTGAATATTCAAAGCAATTCATTTTCTTTTCTCTCCTAAGCTTTCACCATATAAAGCTTTTGGTGGTTTGGTGTGATAACTATTCCAGATGTGTTGAAGAAGATGATTAAATTGTTAATTTCATAATGGCTTCCCTTAAATTTTTCTCACTTACTTTTTTCCTCTTTCACTTATTTCAAATATGTCGAACTCCTTTGTTTAAATTATTAATCTCACAGTAACTTCCTTTGAAGTTTTGTTGCTTACTTTTTTTCCTCTTTCACATTAAAATGGAACTTCAACATTTGTTTAACTTACCATTTTGTATACTAATATATATATGCAGATTATAAAGGATGCAGATGTTGAAGAACTTCAGGAGTTAGGATCTGGTACATTTGGAACAGTCTATCATGCAAAATGGAGGGGAACAGATGTTGCTATTAAGAGAATAAAAAAAAGTTGCTTTTCAGGCAGGTCATCAGAGCAAGAGCCATTGGTGGGTTTAGTGTTATTATAATGAATTCCTTTTCCATTGGTTATAATCTTATAATCATAGTTGTTGTTAACATTAACAAGGTATTTTAATATTTAGAACTGTCCACAGGCTAAAGAAAGGGGAATAAAATGGATTGGAACATCTTTTAATTACTTGAAACATATTCTGTGAGGTCAAGGGCTTCTGTTGTTTTCAACATTCCTAATTGAGAATTTCTACAGACAAATGAATTTTGGAGAGAAGCACAAATTCTATCAAAACTTCATCACCCAAATGTGGTAGCATTTTATGGGGTTGTCACCGATGGACCTGGAGGAACTATGGCAACAGTTACTGAATATATGGTCAACGGATCATTGAGGAATGCCCTACAAAAGAAAGATAGGTGAGTTAGTCCTTTCATTTTCATTATTGTTTTTGCATCTTCCTTTGACAGTATATAGGTTTACGGACTTCAAAGCTCTTTGTGCAGGGCACTTGATCGTCGTAGAAAGCTTGTAATTGCACTAGATGCAGCTTTTGGCATGGAATACTTGCATTTGAAAAATATTGTTCATTTTGATTTGAAGTGTGACAATTTGCTTGTCAATTTGAGGGATCCTCAAAGGCCCATATGCAAGGTAATTAGTAGTATGAATCATATTCTGCTGATTACATATTTGTTCAAAAGGTTGATCACCACACACTTTAGCTTTTCTAGGTATTGTTTTCTGATTAGTATATCTGAAATTCTTAGATCAAATTCATCACTAATCTACTATTTGAGCACCGCAAATTAACCTGGAAATTATACATGATTTGCAGGTGGGAGATTTTGGATTGTCAAGAATCAAGCGCAATACTCTTGTATCTGGTGGTGTGCGCGGGACTCTTCCATGGATGGCACCAGAGTTATTGAATGGCAGTAGCATCCGGGTTTCGGAGAAGGTTACTATAACTTAAAATTGTCCACTTCATACACACACACACAGAGCAAGGAGGAATGAATAACTCCTTCGGAGAAGAAAATAATTTCATTATATGTTTGTTCTTTCGCTTTGGCAGGTTGATGTTTTCTCATTTGGTATTGCATTATGGGAGATCCTAACCGGCAAAGAGCCATATGCAAGCCTGCATTGTGGTGCAATAATTGGTAAGTTTTGAAAACTATTCCTCAAAAGTCAGTCAACTTCAGGCTAAATGTTATACAGAACAAATACTTTGATATGTCTCAGCCATATTACCTGATTCTGCTAAAAGTGTTGATTCCATGTGCAGCTTTGTTTTACTCGATTTTTTGTTGTACCCTTCTAGCATTGACAAATAATGTCGTTTTTTGAACTGTGCTTGAAGGGGGAATTGTAAATAATACGCTTAGGCCTCCTATACCAGAACGTTGTGATCCGCAATGGAGAATATTAATGGAAGAATGTTGGTCCTTTGACCCTGAAGCCAGGCCATCATTTACAGAGATAACAAACAGGCTGCGTCTTATGTTAGCGGCACTGCAGCCAAAATGGCGTAATGCCATGAGATGAAACCAAAAAATCCCACTTGTAAATCTCACATTCAGGAAAAATGTGTAGATTCATGGTCAACTACACTTCCATGCAGCTCATTAATGCAGAGATTAACCATCTAGATTGAATATACGTAGAAAAATTGACAAAATTCACTGTAAGTTTTGATATCAATCTATTTGTAATTTTATTTATAACTAGAGATCGCTTTTTCCTCTTAAAGAGGACAAGATCTATGAGATTAAGCTCAAGTTTATCTAAAATACTTTCTAAGACTTCAAGTGAAACAACCAAAAGAACGACTATTTATAAACCAAGCCAAGTATATTAGAGATTTAATCAAGAAATATGAAATGGATTATTTTAAACCCTTTTCCACACCCATGAGTACTTCATTAAAGCTGATAAAGACGGAGGAAAGTGTGTGGATACAAAATATATAGGTCAATGATACAATCATTTCTCTACCTCACGGTTAGTAGACTAGATATAATATTCAGTGCATGTCCATGTGCTACATTTCAATCCCTACCTAGAGAATTACATCTACTAGCTGTAAAATGAATCCTTAGGTACTTTAAAGATACACCCAATTTAGGACTATGGTATTCAAAGAGTTCTTTAAGTCTCCATTCCTTCTCAGATGTGGACTTTGGAGGTTGCAAGGTTAATAGAAAAAGCACCTAAGGTACTTATCCAATTTTAGGGAATACGATGATCTCTTAATTCTCCAAGAAACAAAATAGCGTTGCTCAATCTACCATCGGGGCTGAATATGCAGCCTCTGAGATTTGTTATGCCCAAATCTCGTGGATTAAGTAACAATTAGAAGACTATGGAATAAAGATGAGCCAAATCCCAACCAAATGTAACAATACTAGTGTCATAAATCTCTCCAAAAATCTCATCCAACATTCAAGAAATAAGAATAAAGAAATTAGACATCATTTCATTAGAGACCATGTGCAGAAGTAGAATATAGTTCTTGAATATGTAGACATTTCACACCTATTAGCAAATATTTTCACAAAACCCATTGATTGAGATAGGTTTAGTACAATAAGGGGTGAACTGGGAGTAATAAATGCATCATAGATATTTTTCTATCTTAGTTCTCACTTATTTTGGTGTAAATCTATACTATTAATCATCATGGATTCCTGTATTCTCAAGAAGCCACGTCACCATCTGGTGATTTTACGGTTTTACCTCTCTTTTATTTTATCATTCTGTTAGTTTACTTTGTAAAATGATTTTTTTTTGTTGTTGTTGTAATTTCATTAAAGACGGAAGCAGATGCTGGTGGATGTCATTTTCCTGCTGGGTGTTTTCAAGTGGACTCCAGCATTCATTCGTCAAATTAAATGCTAATGTGAATGTTGGTACTGCTTTTACAGTTGTCTATGTTTACTTTTTGCTTTTTTATCTCCCTCTGCTGAATAATAATACTTTTTATCTTATTTTTTCCCTTTTTTTGTTTATATGCATTAGATATTTGAAAAGTGAATTTTTTTTATTTAGTTTCCTTCCTTTTTCAACCCTCTGTTTTTTTCTTTTCTCCAGAGTACACGTACAGTTCATCAACAATCCTTAAGCTTGATCATTGTCAATCATCCCCCCTTTTTCTTTCTTTTTTTTTCTCTTCTCCTTTTCCATGCGACTACTGCTCTCCTATTTTCTTCTAGAAGCTTTTCAAAACTTGATCTGCTCGATGATTGGGGGAAATGGGTTTGTTGCAATTGCCTTTTCATTCTTTTGGGTATTCTATGCTGTTTGATGCTGATAAAAAAACTCACATGACAAAGTACAGAGGCCAGAAAAGAGAATGCAATATGAAAAAGCAACAAAAGAGGGAGAAGATGAAACAGATGGGAAGAAAAAGATTTGAAAGGAAGCAACTCATGTACCGCTGGCATGAACAGGAAACATAGTCACCAAAAAAACAAAGATGGGACTCAGAAGACTTTTTTTACCAAATTTCAAGATTCATAAATGCTCTTGCCTCCCCTAAGCTGGGTTGCAATCTATGCTTTCATCATGCACAGTGTTTTCGATAGGGCTTTTGTGTCCCTCCTAGAATTTCTTCAATACTTTTGTACTCTATTTAGATATCCGATTGTTCTTTTTGTTGTCTTAGCTTTCCAAATCATTGTACTATGGCTCTCCTCCAGTCTCTACCAAAGCTCGTTCGTAGTACATCAATGTCTCTTTGTCAGTTATATGCTTTTAGAAAAAATCAGAAGATATTGTTTTCATCAAAGCTATGCTTCTTCTTTGCGACAAAGTATCCTTTGCTTGCCCAAGTAATTTTCATTAATTTTCCCTTCTTCTTTTTCGATTTCCTTAGTCATTTCCCGCTGAATTTTTAGCTTTTTTGGATTTTTTTTGGTATGCTTTCAGAGTGTCGGCCATTGTTATCCATTTAAAACCTCATTCTCAACTATTTGTGGTGTTGTTGCGGCGTCAGGTAAGTTGAATAGAAATTACAACAATTTTCTCTTAATTAGCAAATGAAAGTATCTCACTAATCTAAAAAGCGAATTTGCCAACTGCTCAATTATATGAAAGTTCAGTAGCTTCAAAAATCTACTATAGGTATCAGTGCACTCTTAATTAAAGCTTTCTATTTTTTTCTTAATTATTAAAGTTGATGGTCGAATAAATATAGAAAGCATTTTTTAGACTCCAAACATAGAAAAATGATGCTCTGTTCCTTCAATTGGACCTTTCTGATTTCTTATTGATGGTTGCATGCTTCAACTTTGCCTTTTGTTTTTTTTTTATAAATAAATATCAATAAATTTGTTTATGATCTTTATTGTTCTAGAATGGAAGACTTTTTTTTTCCTATTGAGGTCACCTTAATTTTACATAGAAATATAGATAGATAGGCCTCTTAACTTTAGGCACAGAATTTGTAATATATTATATATTGGTTTAAGTCCAAGTCTAAGTGAATATATGGGAATTTTGTTTTATTCTTTGCTTGAAAATGAAGCCTTCATTGATAAGAGGAACTAAAACCTTATATTATTCCCACAGAAGCACAGAGCAAACCAGTTACTTATAAACTATAAACACACATTATTACATATTACAACAAAGAATTCTTTAGCCACATTAAGCAAAACCACTATGTCCTATGATTGCACACGTGATCAATGTTTGAAATTCTTTAGCCACATTAAGCGTTTGTTTTATGCTTTTTTATATCTTGAATTTGTTATGTTACATACATGGATTGTGTGAGTTTAACATTAAAAGGTTGAAAGTTTATTAGCGTCCTGTTATATTTGCATATAGGAAACGAAGTTCAATAGGCTGATAAATTGATTGGGAGAAATGAAAAATTATTCTAGTTTTCCAAAAGTTACCCATGTGTAGTGAAGAATTTATTCCTGGTCTGTTGTTGTCTTTGATGTGATATTGAATTTGCCTAGGTTTGGATTAAGTTGGAAATGTATGATCTCCAATGGTGTTTAGATTGTGATGTGTTAGTTGTGATTAAAACGGAAGCAGGACATTGTTGTGATGATTTAGAAAATGTTGTAATTATATTGTTGCTATTCTTTTTGAGCATGGGTTGAAGAGTCACAGAAAAAATCTGGTTTGCTATGTTCATTTAGCTTTTCATGACTGCTTATGTTTGTTTTCAACATCTTTTCATTTAGGTTGTTTTGTTCCAGATTAAAAACATCTCTTTGTTTCATCATACCAAAAAATAAATCGATGGCCATAGGCCAAACTTGAATGAGTAGAATTTTTGTATGGATTTATTTCTTGGAATTCAAGATCATTAATGGCCCATATACCATGGGCATCTATTTAATGCTTATTGTCAAAAGTATTAGTACAACTATATTTCAATCCAAAAAGAGAGTAGAAAGCCAAATTGGAAATTTAATGAACTTTGTAGGGGAAGTTTACAAGTTTTCTTTTTTCTCAAAATGACTACAAAAATGCTTTGTATTTTATAGCAAAATTTACATTGGCAGTTGTAATTCATTACTTAAGTTTAACTAGATAAAGAAGTGACCTTATCCTGCAACATCTTTAAGAATTAGAGCCTTTTTCTTTTGTAAAAGCACCAAAAAACTGTTCCGAGACCTTAAAATGTTGATGTCAGTGATAATTTTTTTATTAATTTTATTATTATTTTTATCCAAAAATAAAAAAATAAAATATCGTGGTAAGATTCAATTAATTTAATTTTATTAATAGTTTTTTAATTTGTTAAAGAATTAAAAATATACTGTTTCATATTTTTTAATTTCTCATATTTTTATTAGTTATTATATCAAATTGATCTTTTGAAGTGCCAATTAAGGAATAACATGAAATATAGATATTTTTATGCCATATGTTCATTTCATTCTCATACCATATATTGAATCTTCATGCATAAAGTAGATGTCAAAATGTTGCATTTTGTTGAAATTTGGTGAATAATCCAAAAAAAAAAACTTTAAAAATGCCGCACGTTGTATCGATAGCTATAAAACCTATTACTTAAGATATTATTTATTATCTATCTAATTCTTTTTTTAACTCTAAAAGTAAATGATTTATTGTAGAAGTATTGGAACAAAAGTTTGTTTCTAATTAAGTAATCTCTTTTGATTTTCTTTTTTTTCCCCTAATATTGAGTTGGGTTTGGAAAGACATGCGTAATACCAATTTTGAAGTTGGCAGTAGTTTGGGTTTGTGACCATTATAGTTTGTATTTTTTGTGAAAGTTATGGTTGTTGTTTGTTGAAGATTGATTCTTGCATTAAACAGATTGGTTAATTATTTTGTTATTCTTGTTGAGTGCTTTATTATATGGGTTTTTAAGGTCAAATTTTGTTTGCTTCTAAATTAAATATGTTGCTTTTGATGGTTGGCCCAGTTGGTAAAAATTAAATCTGATAAATATAAGAAAAGCATGAGTTGTTATTTGGATATGTGCATTAGTACAAGGAAATGTAATAGAATGCAAAAAATACAAGATAGTAACAATGTGAAATTGTGAGTAGTTTTACCATGTAAGCACTCAAAATAATACTTTGACGAACATAAAGATTGTGATAGCAAAGTAACTAATAGTAATACACTCTTCTTTTCCATGTAGTTATTCTCTTTTCATTGTGCAGAGTGAACTTCATGGATTACTTTCAGACTTTGAAGCTTCTATATGCAATATGCTCCTTTTATTTCATTGTGGAAACAAATATACCTTTTATATTTTCTTTTATCAAGAAAAATAGAATTTTTGCATCTCTGTCAGCTTTTGAACAATTGAACCTCTTTTCCCATGTGTTCCGTACATCTTTACTAAGAGATTATTAGGAATTTTAGTTAGCTGCCTAATACCCTTTGTGTTATTAAATAAATAAGTTCATTCACCTTTTTTAGCCTACTGCTTCCTTTCTCTCCTCTCACATCAGACGTTTCCTTTCATTTGCTTTTTTTTTTGGGGGGGAGGGGGGATGCTAAACAAAAGAAACCAAAGGCTTAAATATGAAAAAAAGGAAAAGATCTATTAAACTGAATGAATTTTTTTTTTATGATTTCTCCATGACATAGATATCCCTATTTCGAAATGAACCTTGAGTTAGTGCTTGCTTCCTTTTACACCTATAGAAATTATGATTTTTGCTTTCCTATTTTGTTGGGTTTAATTATTTATAAGCCTTTCTTCATTATTGCTTTGTATGTTTGATGCATGTCATAAAGTTATGAAATAGATTGTTGCTATCGTCGGAACTTAAGAAAGGGAGTTTGTTTATCCATGTTATTTAGTTTTTAATTTGTCCAAGTTAATTCTGGAATGATCGTAAAAAAAAATGTCAATACACAAGGCACTAATATATGTTGTCCTCTTTGCTTTGTTCTTGAATTTGTTCATAACAATTTAGCCTCATATCAGTGCTGCCATAAGCGTTTTTGGGTGCCAAGTGTATATCTCTTTCCCTTGGTTGATGCCTTGGTTGATTTTTGTCCATTTTCTATGTTGAATTCTGTTTGTCTTTGGCTTGATTGACTACCACAAATTTATTGCAATGAAATTAGCTGTTGACCAGTACCTTTTTAAGAAAATGTTGTTTCCTCTTAAATCCCTTGCTCTTTGTTTATAAATGCTCAAATGAAAAAAAATACAATGTTAATAAATATAGTTCCAAAAACAATAAAAGACTAGAACACATGAACATTTAAAAACATAGAAGACAAAAGAGGAACCACACAATTGAAACCAAAAACACAAGTCTGAAGGACTAAACAAAGAAACTTTTCTTCGCCTGACACCAATAGGACAAACTAAGAGAGGAAAGAAAAACAGATGGGGTTGACAAGGCTTGAGTTGACAGAAGTTTGGTTACATGCCCAAGATTTTGTCTACCATTTAAACACATGTTAGGTTTACATTTCTCCCCATTTTTTGGATTAAGGTTATTGTCCTTAACTTTGGTTTGTATTGTTTCTCCTTTTCATTTTGTTTGTTCATCTTTCACTTTTCCTCTATATACACTATTGACTTTTATTCCATACCTATCTCGAAAATCATATTTATGAAACTCAGTTGTTTTCTTTTGCTTATGGTATTTTCTTCATGTGATTCATTGTTGGATTTTAGGACCTTACCTAACTATCCAATCATTTATGCTTTTGGGTTCTCCGTTTTTTCGCCTTTAATGCACAAAAATTACTTGCCCATTCTGTTCTTCATTCATTGCTTTCGTGCTTTTTTTCTTTTTTTGTTGCTGATGTTGTCTTCTTATATTTTGGTGTTTTCCTTTATTCTTTGTTGCTCAACTTTAGAGTCATCGCTTTTTACTTTGTTGCATAGTCGCTTATGTATTTTTTTTTCTTACATTGTTCCATTACTTTCTCTAATTCTTGCTCTTTTGCCTCATACATTGTCTTCACTCTTATTTACAGGTTTGACTCTTTTTGTTGGATTGCACATTTACACTCAGCTTCGTAAGGGTTCTTCTCCATCGTTGGTTGTGTGTGTTTTCCTATGTTATTCTTTGCTCTCTTGCTTGCTTTAACTCATTTCTATTTTTCTTGTTATGCTTTTAAGTGTTTGCATTTTGTTATTCATGTTCTTCTTCTATTCTTTAGTGTTATTTGAGTTAAGATTAATGATAACTTCCTATTTGGTTGTGGCAATGGAAAATGGTTTTTGTTTGTTTTCCTTAGTTTGAACTGCTTTGTCTGTTGTGAAATTTGCTGTTCTTCACAAATGTAGAATTATTAATGTTTTATTTTCGATTTTTTTACTGTTGCATTGTAGGTTTTTTCTCTTTTTGCCTTACTTTTTTTTGTAAAATTAATTTGTTTGTTGATTATGTTCGAATGAGTGATCTAGAGTTAACTAGAGCCAATAGGGTAAGACGAAGACAACATCTTAGATCTCAGCAAATTAGAGGTAGGGAATGTCAAGGCATTGCCCATGATCAATCAACTTTAGATCAGGATGTATTGCAATCTATTTGGCAAGTAGAAAATCGTGGTGTAAAACGGTGTAAGGTTGGTGAGTCTATTACGTTACACTCGACAGTAAATGCTTATGGCAATTTGGAAACAATTTCATCTTTAACAAACATGGATCAAACTAATTTTCACCGTTCATCTTTATCTGCACTCGATTCTATGCCTTCTTTGTATGATGTTGGTTGTAGCAGCCAAATGATACCATCTTCCAATAATGATGGAAATGAACAAAGCAATATCGATTCATCTGTTGTTTCTCAATCAGAAAAGGATCCTATTCTTGGCTTCGCTTCCCATTTGGCTGGTAATTTTACTTTGCTTTTGTATGTTATTGGATATCTTATTCTAATATTTTTTGCTTTTTATCCCGTCTTTCTTTTCTTGCTGGTTTGTTCTTTAAATGTTTTTTTCCCCTGCTTTTTTATTTCATATGATCTACAAGTAGGAATACATGCACCAAGCAATCTTTCAATCGTACGATGTGTTGTTCTTGAGTTCTTTCCAATTGGGCTTTTATTCCCCATTTTTGTGTTCTTTCTATATCAGTGGTTCTTTTATCTATTAAACATTAACTTATGCTACTTGCTTATTATGAACCTTTAGGAAAATATTATGATTTACTTGACTGGGATGGATTAGATCATCAATGTCCTCATTATGGTGCAAAAATGTGGTATGATGAAAGAATTATTATATCAAGCACAAAAAACTTTCTAGTCTTCAGTTTATGTTGAAGCAAGGAACTGTTGCTTTGCCTTTTGTTAGATCCACTTCTCCATTTCTTGATCGTTTACTGGATTATCGTGGCGAACAAAGGTCAAAAAATTTCAGAGACAATATCAGAGCATACAATGCAATATTCCAATTTACGTCTATCGATGGGAAAATTGATGACACGGTTAATAGAGGTTCTGGCCCATATGTTTGCAAAATTGGAGGACAAGTCCATCATCATATGAGGTCTTTGTAGCCTGTACCCAGCAAAGCCTCGAAGTTTGCACAGTTATATATTTGTGATATTGAGAATGAAGTTGCCAACCGTATGAGACCTTTCCAATCATCTGATTCAACTAATGCCTTTGATCCTGATATTGTTAAGGGCTTGATGAATATGTTTGACGAAGTGAATGAAATTGTCAAGGTTTTTAGAATGGCAAGGGATCGGTTTACCCATGATAATTACATCTTGATACGTTTTCGGTTGATTGGTAGGAGAGATCAAAATGATCGATTATATGACTTACGTTCAAACATGAAAATAGCTGGCTTGATTGTTGGTGAATATGAAGGCCCTCAAGATGATCGTGACATAATTGTTGAACATATGTCTGATGGTCTAAAACGTATTAGTGAGCTACATCCATCATTCATGTCAATGTAATATTCGCTTCTTTTTCTTTTTGGAGAACATGGTTATCATTTGGGCATTAATTATAGAGATGGCAATTAGACAACCACGAAGGAAGAAAAACTGTAACTATGATGGAATTTTATGCTTATTTAATTCAACAACGTTTGTCAATGGGCCATACTTTACTTAGAGGAGGTAGACTCTTCCAGCAATTTATAATTGACGCATTTCTCTGCATTGAACGAATGAGATTACAATGGATTCGAGATAATCAAAGGCACTTAAGATCTGAAGTTTATCAAGGTCTTAGAGATGTTGTTACTCGAGGAGATATTGACAGTCGTGGAATCGGTAAACGTGTGATTTTACCGCCAAGCTTTGTTTCCAGTCCTCGCTTCTTCTTCTAGAATTACCAAGATGCTATGGCTATTTGTAAATGGTTTGGGAAACCTGATCTTTTCATTACTTTCACCTGTAATCCAAAGTGGAAAGAAATTAACCAAGTTTTGTGCATGATTCCTGGCCAAAGGATTAAAGACCGACCAGATATTTTGGCGAGACTATTTAAGCTTAGACTTAAATATTTGATGGATGATTTTATTAAAGAACAACATTTTGGGAGAACAATAGCAGGTCATTGAGTAATATTATCATTGCTTTTCTTCCTTTTTTTGTCAAATCTGCTTTCTTGATTAATTTTGTATGTTTCTTCTTTTTTCCTGGTCTATTTCAGTTCTTTATACCATTGAATTCCAAGAACGAGGCTTGCCCCATGCTCATATTCTCTTATGGTTGCATCTTGAAGACAAACATACAACTACTGAGGAAATTAACAAAATTATATCTGCCGAAATCCCAGACAAGAATGAAGATCCTGTTACATATGAAGCTGTTTCAAATTTTATGATCCATGGACCATGTGGTGTTCAAAACAGTTATTCCCCATGTATGAAAGATGGAAAATGTGCCAAGTTCTTTCCCAAACCCTATGAATCTGAAACAACTGTTGGGGAAAATGGAATCGTATCATATAGAAGAAGACTACCAACAACTGATGCAATGCTTATTGAAAAGAATGGAGTCATGCTTGATACAAGATTTGTTGTGCCTCACAATGTAGATTTGCTTGTGAGACATCAAGCTCACATGAAAGTTGAAATTGAAAAGAATGGAGTCATGCTTGATACAAGATTTGTTGTGCCTCACAATGTAGATTTGCTTGTGAGACATCAAGCTCACATGAAAGTTGAAATATGTGCAAAAGCCAAGTCAATCAAGTATTTGTTCAAATATATCAATAAAGGGTATGATAGAGCAAGGGCTGTCATTGAAGAAACACCTGCTATTGATAGACATGATGGGCAAACCACGACAAACCACGTTGATGAGATTAAAATGTCTCTTGATGGCAAATATATTTCATCACATGAAGTAATTTGGAGAATTTATGGATTTGAAGTCTATTATAGAGATCCTGCAGTCATTCGTCTCCCTGTACATCTTCCAAATCAACAATACATAACTTTTCCCGAAGATTTTGACCTGTCAAATGTTTTGCGCCAACCTCTATTAGACAAAACTATGTTCACTCAATGGATGAAAATAAATAGAATATATCCTGCTGCTCGATCTGTAACATATACTGATTTTCCAACTCAATGGGTTTGGTCACAAAGAGAAAAAACTTGGAAACCAAGAGAGCGAGGCAGGGCTATAGGGCGTGTTAATTTTATTCATCCTGCTGCTGGTGAATTATATTATTTAAGGTTGCTTTTGAATGTTGTTAAGGGTGCAACAAATTTTGAAGATATTAGAAAAATTGATAGGGTTGTCCACGATCCAATCTGCATGTCGTGCTTTAGGTTTGCTTAGAGATTATCGAAAATGGCATGATGCTCTTGAACAAGCATCATTATGGGCAACAAGTCTTAAATTACGACAATTATTTGTTACTCTTATTCTTTTTTGTGAAGTCCAAAATCCAATGTCTTTATGGAAAAAAATTGGCAATTATTCGGTGAAGACATTGAACATAAATTCAAGAATCTCTTTGTTGGTACTCATCTACAATTGTCTGAACAAGATCTTAAAAATGAAATTTTGTTGTCACTTGAAGAGTTATTCAACAAAAATAACTCATCTTTGTCAAATTATGATATGACATTTTCACGAATTTGCTCTGCAAATATACTTTAAGATAGATTACTTTGAGAAGAAATGGATTATGATCTTCATGAACTACAAATTGAACATGCATCCTTTACTTCAAAACTGAATCAAGATCAAAGAACCATCGATGATGTTGTCCTATCTTCAATTTCACATGATGAAGGAAAAATGTTTTTTGTGTATGGTCATGGTGGAACGGGCAAAACTTTCTTATGGAAGGCCATAATTGCAGCCATTAGATCAACAAGAAAAATTGTTATAGCTGTTGCTTCTTCTAGAATTGTAAGCCTTCTATTATCTGGTGGCCGAACTGCACAATCAAAGTTCAAAATTCCGCTAAATGTTGATGAGATATCAAAATGCCAAATTAAATGTGCTACAGAACTTGGCAGGTTAATTTGCATGACAAACTTAATAGTTTGGGATGAAGCTTCTATGGTACATAGATATTGTTTTGAAGCTTTTGAAAAAACTTCGCGTGATGTTGTTCCATTACCTGTTGATGGACAAACTGAATGTTCATTCGATGGAAAGACTATATTGCTTAAAGGTGATTTCAGGCAAACCTTACCTATTATTACAGGTGGAACAAGATCTCAAATTGTTAATGCATCTATCAGTAAATCTCCTCTTTAGAAACTTTGTCGTGTTATCACTCTTAAAATCAATATGCGGTTAAAGGCTGATTTTCTTGACTCTCTTCAAAGAATTGATATTGAGCAGTTTGGAAAATGGATATTAAATGTTGGGGATAATCGAATTCTGTCTGCTTTAACATATGTTAATACAGATGAGGCATGGATTGAAATTCCTCATGATTTATTGCTTCCAAATACAGGCTCACCTATCATGACAATTATATCTGCAATATATCCAAATCTACAAAATAGGTTTGCTAATTCTGTTTACCTAAGAGAGCATGCAATTATCACTCCTTTCAATGACACTGTTGATTCAATCAATAGTGAGATTCTTTGCCTAATACCAAGTTAAGAAAAAGTATACCTTAGTCATGACTCAATTTCCAACATTGATGGGAATATTTTAGATCAAGAAATGCTATATCCTCATGAATTCTTAAACTCTTTGAAATTTCCAACCACACCAAATCATCAACTTTGCTTAAAATTAGGTTGTACTATTATGTTACTCAGGAACATAAACCAATCATTGGGGTTATGTAATGGTACCCAACTTATTGTTACACAGTTAGCTGCAAATGTCATAGAAGCAAAAGTCATCACTAGTAGTCATATTGGTGACAAAGTTTTCATACCAAAAATAACTTTTGTTGTCAAATACGCTAAATGACCATTTGTACTCAAGAGAAAACAATTCCCTCTACGTTTATCATATGCTATGACCATCAATAAAAGCCAAGGTCAAAGTCTAGAATATGTTGGATTATATTTACCCAAATCTGTCTTTACACATGGGCAATTGTATGTTGCAATATCTAGAGTGATAAAACGAAGTGGCCTAAAAATCTTGATTGACAATTCTTATTCTAACATGCTTGCTCTAACAAAAAATATTTTTTATACTGAAATATTTGATGATTTGCCTAAAGGTTCTCTGTTTCAGTTCCTACATATATTTCTTTTATCACTATACTTCGTTTATTTTATTTTTCCTAACATTTCACTATACTTTTCCTTCCATTTTTATCTATGCAGTAATTGTGTGATTGTTTGAGCATGCTTATCGTATTACATTATTATTCTTGCTACCAGGTATCTATTTTTTTATGCATGCCTACCATAAGCCTTATCCTGATTATTTCTCCATAATTTGGTTGTTTAAATCCACCACTTCTTAATTCTTCTTGCTTAATTAACTTTGTGTTTTTCCTTTTTTTTGTCTCACTTTATTTTGTCTATTTTTCTTAGCTGCCTTTATTGAATTTTACAAAATTTCTTTCCTTTGCTTACAGTTAGCCATGAAATATCAACTCTGTTAGCTTTAAATTGCCATACATATTTTGAAATGACAAAAACTTAAGTAAGCTTTAATGTTTTAATTCATATTGTAAATTTGTCTTATCACATATGATTTTCTCAATACATTTTAAGTGATCATATCAAACATTAAGACCATGATTTAATGATACATTCTTATTGGTCTTAATTCTTTATAAACATTTTAGAAAATCACTTGATGATTTCTTGGACAATATTTTCATTTGAGAAAGTCAAGAAAAACTCTCTTAAAACTTATAAATGTTTTGGGTTGAATTAGGATCAAAGGTCATATCATTTCTAACCCAAAAGTGCAGGAAAAATGCCCTCTGGAAGAAAAGGATCGATCCCCACTGTAGCAGGATCGATCCCTTTTTGGCAGAAAGTCTTCCCAAGGTCCCTGAAGCCCAGAATCAAGATTCTGGACAAAAGGGATCGATCCCCACTGTAGCAGGATCAATCCCTTTGCCCGAAAATAACCTATAACGGCTAGTTTTGTGAGATACAACGGTCAGATTCAATCTTGGCTCCACCCAATGGCTAGAATACATCCAAAGGACTCTAAATAGAGGCTTAGAAGCTAAAGAAAGCAAGAGGAACTACTCAGCAACTCCATAACACATATTCCTCAAATTCTCAAGCCTCAATCAACAAATCAAGAGCTCTAAAGTCTTCATCTTCTATCATTCACTTATTTCTTGTAGTGCTTAGCACAAATATTGTATAGGCTTTTCTTTGTGCCCAATTTCTGTAATCATTTGCCTACTTAGAGGTCTTCCTTGATTACACAATTTGTAAACCAATTCAATCCTTGTAAAAAGGGGAGGTTTCTCTTTAGCCTATGAAAAAGAGGGAGGTTACTCTTTAGCCTAAGAAAAAGAGGGAGGTTTCTCTTGAGCCTAGAAAAAGAAAGAGGTTTCTCTTGAGCCTAGAAAAAGAGGGAGTGTAACAAATTCAAGTATAGTGAATTTGGGAAAATCCTTGGGAGCGTCTCAAGGTAGAGGACGTAGGCAAGGTAGCCGAACCTCTATAAATCGATTGTGTAAATCTCTCTCTCCCTACTCTTTATTTACTTGCAATTATATTGAATTTATTGCATTGAACTTGGATTGCATGCTTGCATAGTCTAGAGAACTTAGAAATTATTAATATAGGATAGAGAATTTAGAAGAATCGCAAAACAAGCTTAAAGTTAGTTAAAAACCGATTCACCCCCCCTCTCGGTATTGCCTATAAGAGCCAACAAACTCCTTAACCAGTTACAAACATTGGAATCATGTTAAAAGATTTTAGTTTGTGTGGTTAGGATCTGGGAAACAATTCTCTCAGATAACAAGTTTTTATCTGTTGATTTGTTGGTTGTTGATGAAAAGGATAAATAACACTTTTTAGATTTTTTTTTCACTTATTATTTGTTTACTCAAGTGCGTTCTTTTTTATTTTAAAATTTGTTTTCTTTTTTATTCTAGGGGAATGCTATGCAAGCTGCGATTCAGAAGAAAGATGAACACATTTTCAAAGATTTCTTAAAAGAGGGCTCAATATATGAAATCACAAATGTTTTTTTAGGGCAAATGAAAAAATCATTCAATGCAATTAATGTTGGATCAATCATTACCGTTGCACGTCAGACAAAGTTTGTTAAAATAGCTGATGGACCAAATTCTATTCCATTTTATTACTTTCAACTCCAATCATTTGACTCTCTTGAATCACACTGTGACAATAACTATGTTCTTACAGGTTTCATTTTTTCCTTTATGTTTTAATGTGTGTCTCTTCTGTTTTTTTATATTGTTTTGTTGTCTTGTCTTTTTCTCATGGGAACTCCTTTGATAAAACTTTCCCTATTAATGCTATTTTGAATCCTATTTTTGTCTAGATGTTATTAGAGTGCTCATAGGTATTACTCCTATTACAAAAGGATACACTAAAACCAGTCCTGATCCTGTTGATAAATAGAACCTCAAAATTCAAGATGAGTAGTGAGTTCATTCTTTTGGTTTGGTACTATCTTTTTCTTGATTCCTGCTTGCAGATATGCTGAGACTCCCTAGATAGTTAGCCAACTTGATAATGAATTATACTTCAGACAACCAGAAGCTGATGATATTAATGAAAACAGAAAGACTATTCATGAGCTTTTACACATAGGTATATCGCAATCAAAGGTTATATGTTTCTTTATATTAACCAAAATATAAAGCTAAAATTCCTACAAAAATTGCCCTGAATCTGTCTTGATCTTACAGTGTATTTAATTTCCCACAAATTCCTTGTAGAATATTTTTTTGGCATGCAAGGCGCAAATTGTTGATGTTGACATTTTTTGATGGATGGTTTTACCATTGTTATAATACATGTAACAAAGGTTTAAAACTCATAGAAGGAAAATATATTTGCAATGATAGAACACATGGACAACAACAACCAAGGCTTGCGTAAGATATTTTCATATATTTTCATATGCACTTTTAATCAGCTTAATATTTTTAGATTGTATATATTGAATTCTTTTCACTTAAATTTTTTTACCCTTATTGTTTTTCCTCCGCAAATTAGTTGTAAAATCTTGCTCAATGTACGGGATGAAACAGGTGAGACAGATTTTACGGCTTTTAGAAGTATTGCAGAAGAGCTAATTGGACAAAAAATAATTGATATGGCTGTTAAACAAACACTCGACCAAAAAGTTTTGCTTGAATCTATTAAGGCGTTAATCAACCAAGAAAATTTTTTTACAATTATTCTAGCAAAACGGTCCTTCCAATCTGGTGCGCCAACTTTTACTGTTATTAGAACGTTTACGATTGATAACGAAACTTCCCTTCGCCCAATTGTCTCAAATTCATCAGCTGCTAAAGAACTTCTACAGACTGTGCTTACTCCATTAATTGCTCATGAACCTGTAAGAAAACCAGCAACTAAAATGCCATATTCAAGCGACAAAGAGAAAACGAAATCCACAAGTGTTGTTGATTTATCTGCTGACTTATTCTTTCCACAAACACCCTTAAAAGAAAAGGGTATCAGGTTTGAATACAAGCTTTTTGCTCTCTTTCGTTATGCCAATGCTTCCTTCTTACTTAGATTGATGATATAATACATTTCATTGTCCTGTCACTTTCTGAAGCATTAGAGAGCCAACGAGCATGATATCCAAACTAAGGACACAAGAACAAGTGGGTGATCAAAGAGGAAATTTTTTAGGTTAGAACTGATTCAACAAAAATGATGGTTACATATATTGCATGTATTTTCATATGTATCAAGATTCTTTGCCTTTTATGTTTTTTTCTCCTCCCAGTGATAATAAGCAAAAAGAAGCATCTTTAGCAACAGAGAAGGCGGAAAAAGAACATCTGCCAGATGATATTTACCTTAAAAAATTGAAATCCAGGTTCCATTTTCATTTTGTTAAAAACATCCTGCTTTCTAATGCTTTTTTATACTTATATATTCCATTAAACATAATTGTTTGGTTCCTATATATTGATTCATTGGTATTTTATCACTCTTGAATATATTACTTTCAAGACTTGTTTGCTTCAGCTATCATTTTCTGCTTTCATTTATCAACGAATATATTACTTTATTAGTATTTTATCGCTCCTTAGTACATTAACTTTGTCTCAAAACAAAAAGTGGTGTTCTTATGTGTCAAGTAATTATAAAATAAGTTGATATTTTATAATAAATAAGTTGTGTTCTTATATGTCCCAAAACAAAAAGTAATTATTTTTAACTAATAAATAAGTTGATATTTTTGTTTTATCTACTTTCTTTCTTTGAGATTCTTATTTAGAACACAATTTTTTTTTCTTTTGTAATTTGAAATTCCTTCTTTCTTCATGATTTACATCATATGTATTCTTTTCATAATTTACTTTTATTTTTTCTTTGTCATTCCTTCTAAGCTTGCCCATTTCCCTTCGTTCATCTTCATTCCTCCTCTATCATGCATCTTTTTTATTAACCTCTATCATGCATCATTTTTTTTAACTTCTATCATAATTTACTTTCATAATCATTAACCTCTTCTTTTGGTGCAGGGGCAAAGAGAAAGCGAAAGATTGATCTTTGCGATGTTATGAATGTAGACGCTTCCGTTTATCCAAGTTTCTTAGAATACAAATATCCTGACAACTATCTTTTTTTATTCTACAACTTATGATGAATGCTAAACATCCATTCCACTTGGATTGTTTGGTTTATCATCATCTTCACTTTTTGTTTCCTTGCTTTGGGTGTTTGGTTCTCCCATCAGTAACCACAATGCTGAACAACACCTTACACCTCTATATACCTTAGCTTTCTTTAACCTTCTGTGACAAAACACACAAGGCTTTGCATATTTGCTACTTTCTGGGAATGATCATCTAATGTCAGGATGAAAGCATGAATATCCAGTTTAGGATAATTGGATATTATGGTTTCAATTTTGCTTTCAAACAATGTATCCATTTTGTATATAAGGTTTATATTTGTTATGTTCTTTGGCACGGTAGATTTAGATTATAACATAAAGATTTTTATTAACTAAGACAAGTATTGGTTTAGTCTTTATCATTTTTAACCCCACACTTTTTTCATTGCTCTTCCACAAATATATGCACAATATTATATTAACACCAAAATAACTCCTTTGATTGATTTGAAATTTGAAAATAACTAAACCTCATTGTCCTGTTTTGTCAATGAAAAAACATAATATATTGTTCAAGTATGGCATGGTGATGCCCCTCTCCCTGTTGACAATTCTGATGTATTTGATTCGCATCAGTAAAATTTGTATTCATTATAAAAAAAGATGTCCTTTACTGGCTGAAAAAAATTTGCAATCAAATCACATAAAACTTGGTAACCAATGTTTATTTGTTAAGACTCAGCCATCCACCATTGAAGTGCCAATATACTGTTCAAGATCAACAATATCTCACTACATCTAACTTCCTATGTTCTCATATGCAAATAGGTTTCATTTACATTTTACATTTTACGTTTTATATGCAAACAAGTTTCTTATGTTCTCATATTACTTCTTTCATTTACATTTTAGTTGCTCAAATTAATTATAACATGAATTCCATTTAAAAATATTTGCACTTTCATCTTTTGGTTACTTTAAATCCCTTTATCAATGCATGCTTTTTGTGTCTTCCATGATTGCATAGCAATATTCATTTTTGGTTTTTCTATGCATGCAACCCGCAGCAATGCACTGGAGCTCTACTAGTATGATTAATTCTTACTCATTGAATATGAAGTGGCTTGATTGCATCATAGCGAAGAATTGAAAGGATTGTGACTAACCCTATGTGTCATCAATAAGCATTAGACATTTGCTTAATAAATCCTATGTGTGTGTATATATATAAACAACGTGCTTTGAATGCCAGGATTCTATTTCGAAAGATCTTATAGATTGCTTTAGGTTAGGGATCAATATTCATTCTTAAGGTGTAGATACTTGAATCCAAAAGACACAAAAGAAAAATAAAAAATCATAAAGTATTGATACCTCATTCATTACGCATCGATACTACTTACTAAAGTATGGATGCCCTTGTTACCAAAAAAAAAATATGGATGCCCCATGAACTTGAAGTAAAAAAGAGGGTCGAGCTAAGGCTTTGTCAATCATCTTTACTCATCATTCTTGCCCCCGAACTTCAATTTTGTATCTCACCTCTTTTTCTCCCGACTCCAAGAATTTTACCATTTTCAATACTACACATCATGAGCAAATTCTATGTTATCTATGTTGGTCATAATCCTTATGTGTATGACAGCCGGCAGCAAACACAAAAACAAGTTCATAAATTTAAGAAAGCTATCTATGAATCCTTCCCTACCAAATCTCAAGTTAATAAAGCTTTATTAACAATTTTGAAAATGGAAGAATTTCTTGCTGGTGAATCCTTAACCACTAGATTTCCAAAACCAACAAAACTCCACGAACTTGCTTCTCATAATGAACCACCTAGCTTTCCTCTTACTGCTACTCCAATCCCATGGTGTCGCTTGTTCCTAGGTTTCTTCACTGGAGTAAAACAACCTATAATTTCTCACAATTGATAATTAAATTAGTATGTTATTAGAAGGCTTAATACTCAAATATGTCATCCACATTTGCTACAAAATAAAATTAAATCCTCAAAGTTTAATTACATGGAAATCAATCCTAAACGTTTCAAAATAACAGAATTAAGTACATTTCCGTTAAGTCCCTCTAACTATCGTTAAGTTTTATTACTGTGCAAAGCTAACAAAAGTAAAAGAATTTAACAAAAATGTACTTAATTATGTTATTTTGAAACATTTAAGTTTTAATTGCTTAAAATAAAACTTAATGTATGGATTTCCATGCAATTAAACATTGAGAGCTTAATTTCTGGCAAAGATGGAGGGTATATTTAGGTATTAAACCTTGTTAGAAGCATGTAATTGTGGAGAATTATCAAGAATTATGATAATTATAGAATGGATGAATTAAATATGAGAATTATGAGAACTTATAATTATGAAAACTAAGTAAGAGAATTCTGAGGATTTAATTTCCTCCTGAATGATGGCAGGAAAATAAGTGACCAATCGGTATTTATTTTATTATAATTTGAGATTGAGGAATCGGATTGACATACTGTAAAATTCATTGGAAAGATAACTCATAAAGCTTTCCAACCTCATAGATCCCATTTCCTAATTTATTGTGGATCAACATCGGTGAATTTTTGAAGTTACCCCATGAGCAAGAGATACGGGCAACCAACCTCTTGGAAAAGAGTTATGCATGGTTTTTTTTGTAGAAAACTTCAATTGAGGTGATTCAAAATCTGTTAGAAAGTTAACTTGAAGAACTTTCAAACCATATATGGCTCCTATTCTAATTCCTCATGGATCAATACAAAAAAAAATTCAAAAATCATGCCATACATAGGAACTTTGGACAGTGAGCAGTTGGTAAAGAGTCTAGCATAATTTTTGTACAGAACTCCAATTGAGGTGATTCTAAATCCGTTGGAAAGCTAACTTAAATACTTTTCCAATTAAGTAAGGCTCATATTTTAATTCATTATAAATTAATACCAATAAATTTCTAAATTCACGTCACATGTAAGAATTTCATAAATGAGCAATTAGTAAAAAGTCTAGCATAATTTTTGATAGGGAACTCCAATTGAAGTTATTCAAATTTCATTGAAAAGTTAACTCAAGACCTTTTCAACCATATATAGCTCATATATTTCGGTTATGGATTAAACTCGACGAATTTTTAAATTTCAGTTATAAGTGTAGTAAAGCAATTGGAAAAGTGAGTAAAAGTTTTGGAGAATAAATTTATGATTTATCATGGACATATATTATTGAATTAATAAATAAATCAAGTGAATTAAGGTCTTTAAAGGGACTATGTGGGGCCAATACAATTAAGTTTGGGTTGAAGAATTGAAATAAAAACTAAGTGATGGTTAAAATTTAGGAGTGTAATTATATTAAACATTTAGGAATTATATTAAGAAGATGAGTATATATTTATATATTATGTATATAAATATATCACTTAAAAGAGAGAAATAAGTTTAATCTAAATATTATATATATATATATATAAATATATATATATATATATATATAAAGTTAAAAGTTAGTAGAGTTTGGTGGGTGAACATTGAAAGCTTATATCTATTTTATAAGCTATCCACGTAAAATGTCCAAACAGTAACTAATGTCATTTAACATATTTGAATTTAATTGTAAAATTTTAAAAGGTTGAGAGTTTATATATAATAAAATAAAAGTTTATGGACTAATTTTTATACGATAAAACGTTGATAGCTTATATCCATTTTATGCAAAAAGTTGAAAGTACATTTCGCTATTAAGCCGAATTACAAAGTTTCAAAAATATATATTATCAATGAATTTATTATTTAATTAATGTATTTCCGTATATCATACGAGTTTAAAACTAGTTACAATAAAATAAAAGCTCATAATCTTAACTTTATGCGATAAAAGATCAAGGGCTTGTTTACATTTATGAGTAAAATTTGAAGATTTATTTGGATATTAAACTTAGAACATAACATAATGATATAACTCAAACAAAAAATATGTATTATTTGGTTTATATGGTCAGGGACTCTCTAGACCAGTTTACATGCACCTCAAGATTGATATATCACCAGGCGATCTTAAGGGCGCACCCCCCACATCGACCTGATACATTCAAGGAAATTAATATTTTTGGGTACTGGCCCCAAGACTTGAATCTTAAACCTGACTTACAAGACGACATTTGTTTATCAGTGAATTCAACCTTTGGGGTTAACTCAAACGAAAAATATATTTATATATAATTGTAGACTTTTAGTTGGCTTTCTCAAAATCAAATGTTAAGATCTATCACCAATCAAATTATTCGAATTCGATTCTTTAATTTGAGATATTTCGAATCAAATTATTAAATTTTGAAATCAAATAAATATAAATTAAAATCATTTTAATTGATCATGTTTGGATTTTTTATATTTGAATCAATTTAAATTCAAATCATTTTAGATTTAAATCAAGAATATTTTAATCATTAACTTTTAGAGTTTATATATGATGCACTGACAGTGAATAACTTTTATATATTGTCAGTTAATCATAAAATAATATTTTATTAATGAGCATAGTCTTAAAGTGCATAAATCTTTAGAAATAAATTTAAAAACTTTATTAGTATTTATTTTTAAAAACTTGTAAATGATGTGTTATCTTATAATTGATTGATAATGTATAAAAGCTATATACTATAAGTGAGTGCATCGTATATAAACTTTAACTTTTAAATCAAAATCAGAATGCATTGAATTGGGTTGATAAAACCTGTCATAATTTCTGGAAAATAATTTTTTTCATTTCAATCCGTTCAAGCAATTGAATGGCATAATTTCTTCTTGTTAAAAAGCTATCGTATTATTCTTAGAGTTTTTCACTATTCATTTGTCATTTTCTTTCCTTTTTTTTTTTTTTACATGTCTTTCTCCGGCATTTTCTTTTATGTCACGGAAAACGCTCGTTTTCTTTTCCATTTTCAGCTATTAGAAATTTTTTAAATCAGGATATATTTTTATATTGGTTAAACGATTAATCTTTTTAACATTTTTTCTTTTTGCCACAAAAAAAGCTGTTTTTTTTTGTTTTCAGCTATAGGAATTTTTTTAACCACTATGTATTTTATATTAGATATGAAATTAATCTCTAACTGAGCTTTGTGATTGGCACTAATTTAAAAAAAATTGATTGATTGAAATAAAAAATTTCATGCTATGAATCGTCCTTACTCAAATACTAAAGATATCTTTATCACGGAATAACTCTTTGGATTATTTTAAGAGTTTATATATAATGTGCTGAAAATATATAGTTCCTATATAATATCAATCAATTATAAAATGACATCTCATTAATGAGTAAAATCTAAAAGTGCATAAATTCTTAAAAATAAATTTAAAAATTTTATTAATATTTATTTTTAAAAATGTACATATAAGATATTATTTTATAATTGATTGATACTATATAAAAATAATACATTATCAATGTATCATATTCATGTATAAGTTCTTATTTATTTATAAGGTACATTATTTGGTTTTCATTTTTTTTCTCTTGTAGTTTAATAACTTTTTTTTTCTTTCACCAATACATTGTCTTATCTGCACGTGTTATGATTGGCCCACCTTGATTTGACCTTCGAACAGTAATCTTTCGATCAAGATGAAAACATGTTACGGAGTTCCTTATTTATGTCCTTAATCCGTAATTATACAATAAAATAGAATTAATAGTTAAATATACCTTTAATTTTTTGTATAAAACGAAATTAATCATTCAATATTTTATTACGTAAAAATCAGTTTATAAACTATTATTTTATTGTAAATAAATAATTAATCTTTCAAAATCATGCAATTAAATCTAAATCTTGGCAAAAGTTGGCTCGAGCCCAAAAACCAGCCCGAGACCGAACTCGGACCAACTCAAATTGATCAAAAAAGTCAAAGGCCTGAAACTGAAAAAGCCCGAAATTGAAAAAATCCGAACTCGAAAAAACTCGAACCCAACAAAACCCGAACTTGATAAGATTTGAAATCGAGACCAATTCGATCCGATCCAAATTTATAACATGAAAAAACCTGAATTATAATTATATGATTATTATTTTAAAATAAATAAATAATTGATACACTTTTTTAATTATAAAATTAAATTTTGGATAAAAGTAATTATTTTTAATAGTAAACTATAATTTAAAAAATACTATAGTAGTATTATTGTGTAAGCATTAATTTTAATAAAATACATGAATAAATCAAGCTATTGGTAGTTAATTATTTGTTATATTAATAAGATTCTAATTTGGTATTTTATAACAATGATTTATGTATTATATTTTATTATAACAATCTTTTAAGAATAAATTATGTAATATCTTAATGCGTAAGTATTATTCTGATAGAATTAATTATTTATTGAAAATAATTAATTTATTATCTATTAAACATAAAATTAAAGTGTAAATAAAAATAATATTTCTAATAGTAAATTAAAGTGTAATTTAATAATATATTATAATAGTATTATTGTGAAAGCGGTAATTTTAATAAAATTTGTTTTTTATACTTTATTAATATTATGATTAATTATATTTAAATAATTAGTATTATATTAATTAATTCACTACAACAAATGTGGCTGGGTTTGTTTTGTGATAAGGAAAGGAAATGACTGCTTAGATGAGGAACAAAAACTAGAAAATTGAATTAAAGCAGGGGAATTGGAACAGTGGAGAAGGAGAAAAAACAGAGAAGAATGAAGAAAGGAGACATTGAGTCTTTAACTTTAGTTGCATTTGTGTCTTTAAATTAACTAAAATGATTTTTTTTAAAATGAAAATTTGAGAAGAAAATCAATTAAATAGAGGGAAATGAAAATATAAAAATTTGAGAGGAAAATCAATTAAATTAACTAAAATGGTTTTTTTAAATGAAAATTTGAGAGGGAAATAAAAATATGAAAATTTAATAGGGAAATCAATTAAATTAACTAAAATGGTTTTTTTTTAAATGAAAATTTGAGAGGGAAATGAAAATATGAAAATTTGAGAGGGAAATCAATTAAATTAACTAAAATGGTTTTTTTTAAATGAAAATTTGAGAGAAAAATCAATTAAATTAACTAAAATGATTTTTTTAAATGAAAATTTGGATAAATTTTCATATGCAATTAATTTATAAATAATTTTGTTAAAAAAAGTAATTTATAAATAATTTAATTTGTAAGAGAATTTAATATTTATCAAATAGTAACTGGATAATTGATTATATAAACAACTAGCATTTTAAAAGATAGAAAATAGATTTGCAGTGTTAAACTTTTGAAACACAAATAGATAGCTAGTATTAAGTATAAAAAAGGTTAAAACAATTTAATTTTTATAACATTTAAACGTTATTTCCTTCATTTTTAATAACGTTAACATGTTATGATTTTTATTATTAAAACGTTTCAACATTCTTGATCTTTTTACTCTAGATTTCTATTTCTCTAATTATATTCCTATATTTGATTGATCATAGGCTTATTTTTATAGGGATTAGTTAATCCTAGAATTAGAGGTGGTTACGGGCCGGACCGGGCCGGTTCCGGGCCGGTTTTCATCGGTTCCGGCCCTAACCACCTCAGAACCGGTCCGAACCGGTATTAAACCGGTCCGGTTCGGACCGGTTCTACATATTATGTGAGGCGAACCGGCCCGGTTTGTTGGACCGGTTCGCCTCAAAACCGGACCGAACCGGTTTAAACCGGTTCGGTCCATTTTTTTTTCCTTTTAAAAATTTTTATTTTTAAAAAAATTATATTAATTTATTTTAATATATATTAATATATTTTAATAATTTAATGTAGTAAATTTATTTTTATAATAAATAATGTTAATAGTTTAATTTAACAATAATTTATTATAAGAATATAAGTTATATTATAATTTATTTAATTAATGTAACAATAATGTAAAAACAAACTATTATAAAATTATCTAATAAAATTATTGTTATAATAAATTAAAGTTATATTATGAATATAATGATAAAATGATATTTGATTCAAAATACAAATAATGATATTATGAATATTATTATTATATTCATTTTGCATATCTTTATTTATATTCATTTTGCATTTAAAATAATTTATTATATTTGAAATATCATTTACTTAATATTTATTCATTTATTTAATATGTTTTTAAAATATTAATTCATTTTATATTTTAAATATTTATTTATTTTAAACATATATAAGTATAACATTAATTAATTTGGTATGTAATAATAATAATAATAATAACAACAACAACAAAGGAGAAAAAGGAGAGAGTAGGAGACCAAAGATTTTTTACGTGGAAAACCCCTTCAAAAGTTAGAAGGGTAAAAACCACGGGACCGTAGTCCATAAAAATATTCACTATGACTAAACTTATTTACAATTTTACATACAATTTACAAAAAAAAAATTATTCTCTACTCTTCATAATTTATACGGATTGCCTTGGAAATTTCTTCCTCCTCTTCTGAATTATTATCAGCAAATTCATTGGCCATTCCAAGTTCGACATTGCGCGATTCCACATCAAACCAATCTTTAAGGCATGTTAACATGCACAATGAATCCGGATTAAGAGTGGTTCGATGGTCTCCAATAATTCTTCCACACGTCGAGAATGCGGATTCCGAAGCAACAGAAGAAACTTGCACCGCAAAAACATCTCGGGCCATGGAAGCTAAAACTGGAAATTGTTTTTGGTTTTCTTTCCACCATTGGAGAAGATCAAAGTTATCATCTACAGAAAAATCTTGACTTAAGAAAAATCCTAGCTCATTGAAGCTAGAACTCCGTCGAGTTGTTGATCCCGATCCCGATCCGCTCGCTTTTCCTTTTAGCTTCATTCTCTTCTTTGCTGCTTCCTTAATTGCGTTTAAAATTCCTTTTCCTTTTTTGCTACTTTCGGTTTCTTCGTATGAATCTTCTTCTTCTCGATTAAAGTTGAATTGCTCCCTTTCTGTTTCATAAACATTAAACAATTCTCGAAAAAGATTGTTAATTGAGGACTTTTGATCCTCAATAGAATCAAGACCAAGAAATTCTTTATAACAATCAAAAAAAATTTCTATATTTACCTCACCTTGACTAGGATCTAGTAAAGTTGCAATACAATAAATAGGAGGAATTATTTCCCAATATTTTTTAAATTTTTCCTCCATATCATATACAAAAGAACTTAAAGTTTCATGATTCCTAAATTTTACAAATTTGTCAAACATTGTGTAGATAATAGGAACAAAATACGGTGTAGTTGGATAAAATTGAGTTGAAAATCTTTCGGTTGCATCTTTAAAAGTAGATAATAAATCAACACAATATTCAATAAAAGTCCAATCTTCTTCAAAAAGTACTAAATGTGTGCTATTTGTATAATTATTATAAAAAGGAGTAACAAGTTCTTTATAAGGTAAAATAGAAGAAAGCAAACGATGAAGTGAATTCCATCTTGTTTCCACGGGAAGTGGAAATGCTTTAACAGGTATATTATTTGTTATACAAATTTGCTTCCATTCACGTTTATTACTTGGTGTGCGAATCCATTTTGCTAAAATTTTAATTTTATCAATTGGACCTATGCCACTACCAGTACCACTAGAACTAAAACCACTTTGAACACATAAATTTATAATATGACATGCACATCTTGCATGAAAAAATATGCCTTGCATAACAGGGTTTAAACTTTTAATTAAATGAGGAATAGCTGCAGTATTACTTGAAGCATTATCAAAAGTAATAGCAAAAACTTTATTATTTTCTAGTCCATATAATTTACAAACTTTAGTAATATATTTATGAATAGTATATGAATTATGTGCTTCTTCTATTACATCTAAAGATAAAATTCGTTTTTGCATAGACCAATCTTCATCTATCCAATGACAAGTTATAACAAGATAACTTATACCATTAGTACTAGTCCATATATCACTAGTTAAACTAACCCTAGATGAAATATTACTAAGTTTATCAATTAAAGCTTGTCTATATTCTTTAAACATATCCATGCAATCTCTTTTTAATGTATGTCTAGAAACAGATTTATATGCGGGTTGTAAATATTTACAAACAAATTCTAAATATCCTGTTTTTTCACAAATTGTGAATGGTTGTTCAGTTCTAACTACAAATCTAACTAAACCACGTCTAGCTTGAACATTATCAAAATTAAAATTTTTTCCACCATCATGCGTATTAATTTGAGATTGTTTACCTTCTAAAATTTCATTTTCTTCGGCATCAGGATTAATTTTATGTGCAGTAATTAAATGCCTTTTATACGTACCTGTACCGCCACCACCTCCACCGGAGTTATAAGAGTAAACGCCTTTGCACAATTTACAGATGGCACAATATTTATTCGTCTCACCTTCTTTTGCTACAATGTCGAAATACTCCCATACCCTGCTTGTTTTTTTTCGACTAAACTTCGGTCTTGATGATGTAGTAGCAGTGGTGGCAGCTGATGATTGTGTTTGAGCATGACTTCCTCTACGACCACGACCAAACGATGGTGCCAAAGGAAGCTCCTCCTCCGGATGAATATCGGGTTCGATTTCATTAAATGATTCGTCACCCAAATTAGGAATTTCAGTGGAACCAAAAGGTCGAGAAACAGAGCATGAACGACGAAAGAAATTTGACATTTTTATATTTTTTTTGAAAATAAATATATGTTAAAAATTTAAAAAATAGATGTATGATAATATATTGAAATTTAAAAATTGAAACTTGAAAATTAAAAGTAAAATTTGCAAAATTATAAAATAAAAAGAAAAATGAAATTTAGAAAGGAAATGATGATATTATAAATTTGTAATAAGGAATATATATAATATATTAGAATTTGAAAATTAAAAGTAAAATTATAAAATAAAAAGAAAAATGAAATTTATAAAGAAAATGATGATATAAAATAAAAAGAAAAATGAAATTTATAAAGAAAATGATGATATTATAAATTTGGAATAAGGAATATTGAGAGAGTTTGAGACTTTGAGTGAATATTGAGAGAGTATGTGAGTGAAGAGAATAAGAGTAGATGAATATAGATAGTAGATTTGAGAGAAAATATAGAAGAAATGTAAATGAAAGTAGAAGATTATAGAGGTATTTATAGGAAAAAAATTAGAATAAAAAAATAAAAAAAATTAAAAAAAAAAAAGATTGATGGGCAACGGCCAAAATGGCCGTTGCCCATCTTGCAGCAGGCTAGGCTGCCACTGCGTGCGCAGTGGCAGCCAAGCCTTTGTAAAATTTTTTTAATTTAATTAAAAAAAAATATATAAAGACTGATGGGCAACGGCCAAATGGCCGTTGCCCATCAAAGTATCGCAGACTCGCAGCCTTGCGAGTCTGCGTACTGCAGTTGCACTGCAGTTGCACTGCAGATTTTATTTTTTTTTTTTTACCGGACCGGTTCGAACCGGTCCGGTTTTTAACCGGGCCCTTAACGGGCCCGGTTCTTAACGGGCCGGGTGTCACAGCCCATGACCCTATATTTTTTTTTATATACATCTTATTTGGTTGGGCTGTCTGCGATACTTTATCTCTTTTTTTTTTTATACATAAGCAATTTCCTATAAAATAATAATATGAACTACATCCCCTATCTTACTTCATAAGGAAGCAGTACTGTGAATATGTCTAAATACAGAAAACAAATGTTCGTACCTTATGTCATAAGTCGAGCTGTTGCATCGTCCCCGAATGCGCAACCGAAATCCTTTAGATGTCAAACTCTCAGTCCTCGAAAATCTGAAATGTTAAAATTAAGGGGTGAGCAAACTACGGCTCAGTAAGAGAATTATATGCATACTTGATATTCAGCTTCCTATATGCTGAAAATCTTTTTCATTTTTCCTATAGGAGCTCTAGGCTCGCATGTAGGAAAGATACTACAGTTGGCTAGGGATCTAGATGGAGTAAGGCAAGTATTTTGAAATACCTGTCTTGTCCCGAAACCTATAAGCAACTGTAGAGAGTAATACATTTCATTTCATTTGAAATTTAACTCCTTTTTCTTTTTATTCCTTATCATTTTCATATTCTTTTCAAAATAATGCTTTTATGAAATAAAGCATTTAAATAAGGTAACTAATATTCATATATTCTTTGAAAAGAATATTAGTTAAATCATTATCATTCAAATCATTCAGAAATCAAATCATTCGGTATTCAAATCGTTTAGAAATCAATTCATTCAGCATTCAAAGTATTTAGTATTTATTGTGAGGGCCCGAAGTACCTTACGGGTCATTCATCACCTCACTAAATTCGGTATTCAAATCATTCAAATACAATTCAATGGAGACAGTCACATCTAATATAATCATGCATGAAACAATGTCAGTATCCCCGAAGGGACGATCGGTAACGAATGGCCATCGTCGGTCGGTCACAGTTCGCACTGGTCAGGTGCTCGCTGTGTAAATCTGTGAGTTTGACCATAATAATCCCACAGCCGGTAATCAATATGTCGGTAACCTGCGGACTTGATCAAGGTCTCGCAGTTGGTAACAATATGCATGATCACTAAAGAACAACCGTCTCAAAACATTTCCATAAATCATTCATTTAATAATAAAATATCAATTTCAAACAACGATTAGCAGTAAGAAATTCATTTTCGATGGAATACATTTCATGCAAATCAATGCGGATAAATCACTTCATGTAAATCAAATCATGTAATTTACATATCGTGAGAATTTTCAATGATTTCATTATCACCGATATCGAAAACATGAATATTTTAAAAATAGAATACCATATATTCATGTTTTTTGAAAAATCATCAATTTCTTGGTTTTCGTGATTGAAAATTGTTTCTCGTGTAATAAAATCATTTATTATGATCTTATGAAATTTTCTAAAATTTTTCGGCAACATAACGACTGCCGATTGACTAATCTCCTGCACGAAAAATACAGTTTATAATTTCCAACCAATCATAATAATTTCATAAAATATTTCCATAAAATATTTCGTAATTAAAACATGTAGACTGAATATCCTTACAGTGTTGCACATGCATCCCTTACATTTCTCGTGGTATCGAACTTCTCGATGTCACCACATGAGATCCGATTATTTATGCTGCAATTAATTTCATCAAAAATTGTCGTTAATTATTCTCGTAATTTCTATAGAAATTTCCATGTTCAAACCATAAAATTGCAGCATAATAATAGTCTAAAAATGCTCATTGCCGAATGTCTTCGTGAACCCCTTTCTTATGGTGATTCATCTATTCATCCTTAATCCCATTTATGCATGTCTATTGTTTCCTTTATTCTCCTTTTTAAATATTTCTACTCATCCTTAACTATTTTTCTTTAATCATCAATCATATAATTGATATGAGAGTCTCTCATGAATAATACCTTATCCAATTTCTCATATCTTATACTATGAAGATTACATATATATATATATATATATATATATATATATTCTTCCAACATATACATTATCATGAATCAACACTTGTTCCTTGTCATTATAACTTGATTCCTTAAAATAAAGAATTTTTTTTTTCTGTTTTTCCTTTTTTCCTTTACTGCCGTAGCTCCCTGGGTTTTTCTTTCTTCCCATGAGTTTTCCAATTACCAAGTTTTCATGGCTTTTCTTCCCCCTTTTTTTTTTCAATTCAGTCTTTATATTTATCATTTAATCACTTAGACATTTAAGTAAACATCATTTATGCAGTAAAATTCATCACCATTATTTCATCCATGACTTGGCCGAAATACCCACTTCACACTACTTCTAATTTTCCGCAATTTGTCACTAGAATCACAATTAAATCAAGTTCCTCTCATTATTTACTGTCAATTTCTACCCAAATCATAACAAAATCACAACAATTTCCCCTACTCCTACACCATTGCCGAACCTCCCTGTTTCTTCTACCTCAAATTTCATTTCAATCAAAGCCCATAAACCAACTTCCCATGCATGAATCAATCTTAAACCATAGTTAAGATCAATTAAAACATCTTCAACCCATCTTACCTTAATTAACCGAGCAGCAAGGCCCCCAAACCAGTGCAAATCGTTTCACCTCAGCCCCTCCAATTCCAGCCGTATGATGATCTTAAGGTGAGGGAGAGGTTTAGTGAAGAAAACGGGATGATCAAATGAAGAGAAAGTGAGATTGGCATATGAAATCAAAAAAATTCATGGAGAACCAAAAGAAAAAATCGTGGAGCAGAACTGGGCAGAGGAAATCGGGGGATGGATCCAGAAAATGGCTGAGCTTTAGTCTTCTATTATTGTTTTTTCATCCAATGGGAAATGGCCACATGTCCCAATAATTAAATTTCCCCTTTACAATCATGCATTTACATTTATACCACAACCATATCTAATAAATTTCCAATTTCAGAAATTAAATTTTATTTTAATTAGATTTGATTTATCTAAGTCAATAATGGTCAGAAATTGACCATTTGGCCAGTCCCCTTATGTTAAATGACCATTTTGTCCTTAGTGAACTACAATATTAACGGTTTTACCATTAAACTTTCGTTTTCGTAAAAACCATGCAAACGAACTCCAAAAATTATGATTCCAGCATCAGTAAATCACATTTAATGCAACTTAATGAATGGAGGTGGTTTCGTTGCCGCGCGGTGTACCGATAATGAAAAATTACGATTTTACCCCTTACGAACCGCCAGCGAAATTTTCTAATTTGTTTTCCAAAATTCTCAAAATAATTTCAAATGGCATAAAAATTATTTTCATGCCTTCAAATAATTATTTAATATTTATTTCACCTTCTGAACAACATTTTTTTTTCCACACGAATTTCCTAATTTATCACTTCCTCAATTCACGGAATATTCACTAATATTCCGATCTCATATTATATTTATTTATTTCCACTTATCTATTTTCTTTAATATTAATTTCTACTATTAAATCGTAGAAATTTGCGGTTATCACACCGGGCCCTTACCGGGCCCGGTTTGAAATAAATAAAACCGGCCCGGCCCGTTAACATAACGGGCCGGGCCGGTTCCGAACCGGTACAGTACCGGGCCGGTTCCGAACCGGTACAGTACCGGTTCGGATTTTGGACCGAATTGATCCGATCCGATTGCGAACCGGATCGGGCCAACCCGGCCCAATAAGCACCTCTACCTAGAATCAATATAAGTTTTAATTGAATAATAACTAGGAGTTTTAATCCAAGCAAACTATAACTTTGTGTTTTTTTTTATTTTTTAAAATTGAAATAATTATATAAAACAAGAATAACAAAGCTCATATAATATAATGTGTCTATACATTAAACATAGCAATATGTAAGTAATAAATCATAAAGAAAAAGTACAATAAAATTCAAATGATGAGATTTTGAAAATAATGAAAATAATAAGTTTTCTAATAATATAGATAAAAAAATCCATTTTATAAAATATAACATTGATAAAAATAAAATTTTCACGTAAATATAATATAATTTAAGAGAAAATTGCATTTATGATTATTTTTATTTTATATTCTCAAAATTTATTTTTGAATTTATTTTTATTATAATGAATATTGCCAATGATATTTCGCAACAATTATTTTGATTGTTTTATATATACAATATTAAGAAAATTTTAATTTGACAATGACTATGAAAAGTCATTATAAATTTGATATGAATATGATATAGATATCATAACAAATTTTCTTTTCGTTGTATAAAATATTTAAAAAGTTAATTAAGCAACGACAACAAAAAGTTGTTGTAGACACAATAAGATAATATCCTTTTATTTTATTTTATATTTTTCAATTTGATAGGATTTTGCAACAATAAAAAGTATCATTGTATATAATATTTAAAATTTCAATTAGACAATGACAATAAAAAGTCGTTGCAAAAATAATAAAATATTGTAATGCCTTTTTTTTTTCTTGTTGCTAAATTGGTAGAAATTCACAACAACAAAGAATATAATTGCATAAAATTTTTAAAAAATCCAATAAGTAACTATAAAAAATAGTTGAAAATGTAAAGAGAATTTGTAACAATATCGTGAGCTTTTGCAATTATGATTGCTAAAAGCCTACTTTTAGTAGTGTAAATAATAAAAGACAAGTATAAAAAATTATAATCAAACAAATGATATTATTGTTTTTTTTATCTATCTTTCATCATTGAAAAAGCAAAATAAATTGTTTTACATATTACAATAATAGTATTATAAACAAAAATTATATATTAAATGTATTAAATATACATAATTAATATTTTGTGATATGATAATTTTTGTGACACATCAAATATGTCACTAATAATTTTCGCTTTAAATTATTATTTTTTATTTTATTAATTTTTATTTAATTAAAAATAAATTTCTCTTCTAACAAATTTAAATGTTTTTATATCGTCACCTATTAATTACACACTGATTTGATTTTAATAGTAACAGATAAATGTGAATATTGTAGGAAATTAAAAAAACTAAATAATCATTATCAAGTAATAAAAACATTAAAATGTAAACATTTATATTTATATGAATATTTATTAAATTTTAACTTTACTTTAGCAATTCTATTATATTTTTATTTAAATATATAAAAAATTAAATTTATTATTATATTCAAAATTATAAAAATATTTATAACTTATAAAATTTCAAAAATAATTTGACTAAGCCTGCTAAACCCGTCCGGTTAGAACTGGATTGAATTCGAAACTGGACCAAATTCTAAAATAACTAAACCGAAAAATGCCTGAATCCGAAAAAACCCAAACTCGAAATGGCTCGAACCCGAAATAACCAAAACCCGAAGATAACCCAGACCAAACCAGCCCGAATCGGCCCTTTGCCACCTCTAATTTATTAAATGACACTAACTGTCATTAGGACATCTAATGTAAAAGCTGACGTAAATAACTTAGTTAGTTGTCACATGTGCAATACTAATTGAAGTTACCATTTAACAAATTTAGACTTAATTATATGATTTTGAACGGTTGAAAATTTATTTACAATAAAAATAAAAATTTTTGAATTGATTTTTATGTAATAAAATATCAAAAGCTTATATTTATTTGTGAAAAAAAATTAATGATATATTTGGTTATTAAATCCAATAAAATATATTTTTTTTTGTTGCAGAAGACAAATTTAGATGTGGGGACTTTTTTTGATTGGGGTTTTTTTTATGCCGATAAATGAAAATATACTATTTGGCTATTTTCCACCCTTTTTCCATGCCGGAACGCATCTCCAGGTCAGAGTCACAAGTCACAACCCACAAGCTATCTTATCTTCAACTACACTATACCACTCGCGTTGAAGCGCGTGGAAATTACTTTCTTTTCATACTCAGCCATAATTTCGTTTTCGGTCCCAAAAAAAAAAACAAAGTAGATTTTTATTTTTTCGACCAAGCGTGGAGTCTGTTTGCTTGGATCTCATCTAATGCAGCTTGACTCTTCAGCCACCGCTGAATAAAAAAAAAAAAGTCTAAAAATGATGTGTTTTTAGAATTACATTTTAGAAGTATAGATAGGGAAATTACTGTATAATACTTTTAAAATATGAACTATGTTAATAGTAATAATACAATTTTTTACGATTATGATTATATAGGTAACTTTTTATTATTACTATTATCGTTGTTGATTTTTTTTAAAATTTAGTATAATTCAAACTGTTAAAATAAATTAAGATATTTGTAGTTTACACAAAAACAATTGACTCTGTCGTTACAATAGGAGGTTTTTGTTTTTTTATATGAAAAAAATATATATTCAATTTTTATTTTTGGGCAAAAGATACATGCATTAATTTTTAAGCGAAATATTTAATAAAAAAATTTTCTATCTAAAATATTAAAAAAGTTTTTTGTATTTTTAAAATATTTTAGACAAATTCTTATCTTTTTATTATACTAAATTAAATCTTTAAAGTATTTTTTTGTTTAATTAAAATTTCATTCGTTTAATGGATTTTAGTAATTTTTCTTAAAAAATAATTAAATAAAATAATATTTTAAAATTGTAATCGAGTATAATAAAAAGAAAGACTTGTCTAAAAAATTTACTTTATTTTACGTTTTTTAGTATTTTAAAAAGTATAAAGTTAATTAATGCCCCTCATCAAACTCTAGCTCAACTTAAATCAAAATTTGTATATTGAAACACCAACAATCAAAATTAAAAATTGATAAAAATAACAAATTAATTATTATGATCAATTTAAAAGTTGAAACAATTTTGAGTTAAAGTATTCCGATTCAATTCATGTAATTGCCCCTTATCGAGCTTATAAAAAATGATAATAAGGAAAAAAATTAAGATTTTTAGATTATACTCACAATAAAATGAAAAAAAAAAGTTTAAATCATCAAATAAAAAACTTAACATTTTTTGGATAAATATTCTTAACTTAATATTATAGTATAAATTTAATTACGCATTTGCTACTTGAAGATTGAAAGAATATAAAAATTTGTTATTACGTTTATCATATATATATATATGTGTGTGTATAACATTTGATCAATATTATCACATAATGTTTATGCCACACAGAGCCATCAACATTATTTTTAATGTCAATTAAAAAAAACTATTTTTTTCACCTCCATGATAAGAACTTATTCAAAATAAATTAAATGTTGGAGGTCACATAGTATCAATGTTTATAGCATGCACGATTAACTTATGCAAAATATTTAGCCTTTTTTTAATTTATTCGTGACATACATATTTCATAATTATATTTGATAAAATTATTTATATAAGCGAGTTAACTTAACATGTTAAAGTTTTGGTTAAGATGATACATTATTTAAAAGTTGAGGTAAATTGTATTTTTTTTTCAAGTGTTAAATTGTACATTTAACTATAATTTAGATACTAAATATGTAATTAAATCTAATATAGTATGATATAAAATAGTTTTACGGAAATAGTTAAAAAATTATTTTATACAATGACTATAAAATTTTAAATTAAACAAGAAAATTAAAAAAAAGTATATATCATTTTAAATATATTTACAAATATTAACACATAATAATGTTTTCATAATAGGATGACAGGTATTTAATAAACATGTATTCGGCATTACCAGATTCAATTAAGTAAGATTAAGATATTATATAATCAGATTTGGATAGTAAAACTATTACTTGTCATCAATTCGGATAGTTTTTTTAAGGTACCTGCTATTCGAATTTGATTATAAATAATATTTTTTTAATATGATATTTATATTTTATTTATAAATTATTTTTTATTAATGTAATTTTTAATTAAATTAATTCATTAAATATTATAATTATGATTTTTTACTTTAATTTATTTTTATGAGTAAAATTAAATGTATTAATTTAACTTTTTTAATAATTTATTTTAAATTTTAACTTAGTAAATAAATATTTAGTGAATTTAAATAATTAATAAATATTTTATATTATATGAGTAAGTTTAAATAACGCAAGATAAAATAATCAAGTGATTAATTAAATTCGAATATTATAGAAAAAAATTCAAATACAAAATCGAATATATCGAATTTAGTGAATATCAGATTCATTTAAATACTTATTTGTTGACCAATAAAATAATTGTAGGATAGTCTTTACACGCAAAGTTAAAGAGTATGAACTACACGCGCTTGAATGGAAAGGAAGATTAGGAAAGACAAGGCAAAAACGATTACGCATTAATGACTTCATTTTCGTCATGGAAAATCACAATGACCAATTTCCACGTAACTGTGAACATCTCTATCTTCTCACCCAAAATAAATAAAAAATAAAATCTCTCATCTTATTTCTCTCTCCGGCCCCCGTAGAAATATAGTACTTCTGGAAAGGCCAAGCTTTCTGGATTGAGCAAAATATCCATCCCAATTTTCCTCTCTTTTCACGGACGCCAAACATAAACCTCGTTAGACACTCTCTATTTCCTTTTTAGAGATAGAAATAATGGAGAAAGCGATCAGTCGACAGCAAATTTTACTGCAACACCTCAATCCTTCAACTCCTTCGTCCGAGCCGAATTACAGCTCTCCCCTCTCCGTAAGCTCCAGTTTAATATTCTCAACTCAATCTTGTTACTTTGATTCTTTGGATCAAATTTTTTTCTTTTCTTTGAATTTTGATTTCAAATTTTAGTGAATTTATTTGCTATCTAGAGAAAAAAAGCTTGATCCAAGAATTGCGTTAATATTTTTAATAGGACTTTAATTTTGATTATTTATTGTTTTTCTGTCAAAATATCTTCTTTTCTTCTTTTCTAATGAATTAAAAATTTGACAAAAATTCCTTAGGCATCGGCTTGTTTAGCTGGAGATAGCGCTGCGTATCAAAGAAGTACTGTATTTGGAGATGATGTTGTTATAGTAGCGTAAGTAACTCTTTTAAAGTGATTAATTTATAGTTATTGCATTTTTTTGTTGTAAAATAATTCAAGATTATTTGTAATTTTTTTGTTTTAATTATGAAATTCTTAATTTTACAGAGCATATAGGACTGCCCTTTGCAAATCGAAGCGAGGCAGTTTCAAGGATACTTATCCTGATGATTTACTTGCACCTGTTTTAAGAGTTCGTCTTAATTTTTTTTTGTTCGGATTTTGGTTTATCTTTTTTATTATAATTTTGCGATTTATTTATTTGTTTGTTTGTTATTTTGGTTATGTTGAGGTTAGGCAGTGATAGAGAAAACGAATTTAAATCCAAGCGAAGTTGGGGATATTGTTGTTGGAACAGTCTTAGCACCAGGTTCCCAACGCGCAAGTGAATGTAGGATGGCTGCGTTCTACGCTGGCTTCCCTGGTATACATTGATATCATTGATTGTGTGTTTTTATCGATTTGAATTTTGTCATTGTTTGTTGGTTAATTATAGCAAATTTTTGGTGATACAGAAACTGTACCCATTAGAACTGTGAACAGGCAATGCTCATCTGGGCTTCAGGCAGTTGCTGATGTAGCAGCAGCAATAAAAGCAGGGTTTTATGACATTGGTAAGAGGAAACCTGTGTTTCTGACGATATTTCTTCATCTCTCTTTATAAATTGCTGCATAATAACTACTTGTAATGTAGGCATTGGGGCTGGGTTGGAATCCATGACTACTAATCCAATGGGTTGGGAAGGATCAGTTAACCCAAGGGTATTCTATCTCTATCTTTTTATGTGCTTGCATTTGTTTATCATTCTGCCAAAGGCTAAACAATACTGGAATTTTAAGGTCTGACATGATCTTTTGCTGATTTTGGCAGGTGAAGCAGATGGAGCAAGCTCGGAATTGTCTCCTTCCTATGGGTGTTACATCGGAGAATGTTGCTCATCGCTTTGGTGTGACAAGGCAGGAGCAGGATCAGGCTGCAGTAAGTTGATTATGTTATGCAGTATGCTGTTGCAAATTATCTACAAACATTTATTGTCTTAAATTCTGGTTGTTAGGTTGAATCTCATAGGAAAGCAGCAGCTGCTACAGCTTCTGGTAAATTTAAAGATGAAATAATCCCTGTGCCCACCAAGGTAGCAAGTCTTTCCCCTTCTTTTTTTTTTTTCATCTTATAGATATAATCTATGTTTGATACACTCTTACAAATTGCTTTGTGTCAATTTATTTATGCTTGGATTGTAATATTTCATGTATGAAGATTGTTGATCCAAAGACCGGGGATGAGAAACCTGTCATAATCTCTGTTGATGATGGGATCCGACCTAACACTTCAGTCTCAGATCTGGCAAAATTGAAGCCCGTGTTCAAGAAAGATGGGAGCACCACTGCTGGTATTGAATAATGCACTGTATTCTTTCTGGAATACTATGCTGCTCTGGCAGTTTTAGCTTATTTAGTTGTATGCTGCTGCTTGTATTTTAGGAAATTCTAGTCAGGTTACTGATGGTGCTGGGGCTGTTCTGCTCATGAAAAGAAGTGTTGCCATGCATAAGGGGCTGCCAATTCTTGGTGTATTCAGGTGTGTAATGCCTTGTTCTGTATCCTTCGGAGATGTATTTTAAGTGAAATTTGAGCAGTAACCTCATGATGTGCTTGTAGCCTATATAAAGCCAGAACTCTCTGCTCTGTTGCATCTGTTGTCTTATGGGCTTTCAAATTGTCTACTAGAGAGCTTCTTGTCATTTTGACTGTTATGCTGTGATGGCTGTACACTAAGCTTTTAGTTTTTTTTTTTAACTGTTATCTTTATGAGATTGTTCTGCTTCTATTTCTTCATGAGTTAACCTCTTTGTATTAAACTGCCTCGTTAGTCAAAGCATGCATGATTGGGTCTCAAATCCAGTGACTGTGCAGCAGTTACACTCTCTTAAAAGTTTTTTTAGCAGCTATTTCACATGTTACGTATCCTAGGATTTTTTTTTCTTTTTCCTGGTTCTATTTTATTTCGTTGTAGTATCCTTTCAGTTTAATAGGAACAAGGTCATCCAGAGTTATTTGTTTTGTTGACCATCCCAGGCCATCTCATTCTTTAAACCAATGAGAAATGTGAAATTTTGTATTAATTTAAGAAAGTGCTTGTTGATTTTGCAGGACTTTTGCTGCAGTTGGTGTGGATCCTGCCATCATGGGTGTTGGCCCAGCTGTGGCAATTCCCGCAGCAGTTAAAGCTGCTGGTCTCGAACTTGATGATATTGATCTTTTTGAGATAAATGAGGTAAAATGTAGTTTATCATTTAGCTTCGACCTTGTAAATTAAAGCATTATATGGAAGTCTCTACTATCTTTCTTTATTGCAGGCATTCGCTTCTCAGTTTGTATACTGCCGCAAGAAGCTGGAACTTGATCCACAAAAGATCAATGTTAATGGAGGTGCGATGGCACTTGGACATCCATTGGGTGCAACAGGTATATCTAACACAAAGTTTATGTAATTTTGTTGTTTCTGTTTGTAATTATTGGCATTATCTATTGGAGTAACCCATGATTATTTATTGTTTCTATACTCACATGATCGCATCCATGTGAATCTTAGTTAAGCCTAAAAATGCAATAAATTGGAGGGTCTCCTTATACCATATATGACGTGTATGCATTGGCATTAGAATTGAAGTAAGATAAGCATGCGACTCTAGTTTTCCACTTGTTAATTTGCACACTGTTTCTGTTGAAGGTGCTCGCTGTGTCGCTACACTCTTGCATGAAATGAAGCGGCGTGGCAAAGACTGCCGCTTTGGAGTGATCTCAATGTGCATAGGTACGGACTCTCCCTCACTCTCTCTCTCTGTTATATGGTGACCACACCAGGGTTGCTGACTATAGATTTCACCACTGAAATGCAAATGCAGGCACGGGGATGGGCGCAGCTGCTGTTTTCGAAAGAGGCGATTGTACGGATGAGCTTTGCAACGCCCAGAAAGTTGAAACTAACAACCTCTTATCCAAGGATGCCCGGTAGAATACTGTATTTTTTGTTAGCTGCAATGGTTTATTATCAAATTATTCTAAATTGGGCTGGAAATATGAATATAACAGTGTGTAATAAGTCAGATTTGTTTCGGGCAGAAACCTGAAACTGGGTTCAGAAATCTGGCCATATCTCGACATTTGCATAGAATTTAATTTTCAGCCAAGCATCAAATTTGTCTCTTTCGTTAGGTCCACTGGAAAGTAGATTGTGTCACGTAACAACCAAGTTAGATGCTCTGATCTTTTCAAAATCCAACGTATTTCGGCTTAACAACGATTATCAAGTGAAAAATGGAGGCGGATAAGAGTTGCTTTGGGTCAACTTATTTTGCGTTAAGAAAAATTCGTTTTATTTTGAATTTGCTATGAGGAAGGAAATGTGTGTTCAAAAAAATAATATTTCAACAATACTCGAAGAACTTTTCAAATAGTTTTTCTTTATTCCCTTATTGGATTTGATAATTTTGTTAGGATTTATCGGTTTGAGCAAGAGATAATGTGCATTTATATTGATTATTCTTTCATTTAAAGAATCATATTTATTTTAAAATTTAGATCAATTTGGATTTATATAAAAAAAAATGGATTATTATCCATTACATTGTGTGAAGTTTTTAGATTCTATTACCGGGATTAAAATGATTACGCATACTTTTGATAAAATATTTAAAAAATAAAAATAAATAAAATATCATTTTAATTTTATTTATAGAGTTTAAAAATTATCAAAAAATTATTTATTTATAGTAATCATCTCATATAGGATTATTATCTAATACATTGAAAGTAGATATCTAAGATTCTACAAGTGATATTAACATGATGACATATATTCTCACGTGAAATATTAAAAAAAAAATAAAAAAGGAATATGCATCACCATTTAAATTCTGTTTGTAGAGTCTAAAAATTTATTGCATGTTTTGTATAATAGTCTATTATATATACAATGGACTGTTATTCAATACACTATCAGGTAAATTTTTAGATTACATAAACAAAGTTAAGATGATGACATATATCTTTAAAGAATATTCAAGAATAAAAAATAAATAAAGTGGAGTTTAAAAACTCTACTGATAATTTATTGGATAATTATCTATATTATATTAGAGAATACAGACAATTTGATAAGGTATTTGAATAACATGTGTCATACATATATCCAATAATAATTTAAATAAATTTTTTAATAGATTAATCTCTTTTATTTGTTTACTTTCCGTCGATTATTCTTTTTAATTTTTATGGATTAATTATTAATATATTATTTGTAATTTTTATTAATATTTCATACAATCTTAGTTGCCCACATTAGTCATTCATTAGTAACGAAGTGAAAATGGACAAATAACTGGGCAATTTCAAGAAGACTCACTATTAAAAAGTAAGATATTGATATTTTCCATTTCAATCTCATTTGATTATAATTAGTTTTATTGACTTATTATTAATTTTTTTTAAGTTATTATTTATCTACTGAAATATTTTTTATCATATTATTAGAGTAACAAAAAAAGGGAAACTTTATTTATGATGTATAAACATAAAAATTGATCTCAAATATAATAATGTAAATAATTCTTTAAATTTTTTAGATATAATTAAGAAACTTTTAATAAAGAAAATAGATTGAAAAGATAAGAGAAAGTCATCGCATTGCTATCTTATTCAATTTTTTTTTATCATTTGTATTTTAAATTTCAACTCAAACAGCATAGAGTAACCATAGCATGAAGATATTTTCGGATTTCTAATAAGTTTTAATTATTTTTAGTTATATTACACCTTTTTGATTACGGAACAAGACTAATTCAAAGTACCAATGTGAGGAAAAAGATGTACCACAAGATGTGTACATGAAATTTATCTTTATCGGATGACAATCAATACAGTATTAATAAAATTTTTAAATTCTACGAACGAAATTAAAATGATAACATATACATCATTTAAAAAATTAAAAAAAGTAAAATAAATAAAGTAATATATATAACCATCTTAATTTTACTTGTAAAATTTAAAACTTTACTAAAAATATATTAAATAATAATCCTTTTCGTTATATCGCGACTAACTTCTTCCATGTAACCAAAAAAAAAAAGACTAACTTCTTCCATCTGTTCTGAAAAATTATTTAAACGTTGAAAACGAAGGGAGCAACATGAATGATTTTATTGCAAATGGCTGTCAATGGGGAAGCAATAATGGTTTCGATAGGGAAAGAATGGAGAAAAATAGCTTGGGAAGCAATTCACCATTTTCCACCAAAAATTCAGAACAAAATCAGCTTTCAATAAAATAACAAGACTCTCATATGCTTGGTTCTTTCTTTCTAGACGGTAATTCCTTCCCCATCTCCATCAACAATTCAAGATCATGTCTGCTCATCATGAGGGCGAGCTTCATTCTCTCATCAAGCTGTGAGATCCCTTCCCCTCGTTGCGTACTGGTGTTCCGTTCAGTGTCGGTCAAATCTGCATGCACGGCAAGGATAACATCCAAATACAAATTTTAGTGACAACAGTTTATGAATAATGCCGATAAATGATCTTTTTGCTGGACCTGAAAACAGAGGCAATTTCTTCAGTATTCAAATGAAGTTGTGGAAATGGATGAAGTAACACCAGAAGCCAACAAGTTTCTGTATCATAAATTTTCGAGCCAACTAAAATGACATATACCCCTCTGATAAATATTGTGACACTTCTTCCTGTTATACATAAAGACTAATGCACCGTAACTCCCAATCCCATTCAAGTTATAGATGACTTGCAAACTGGGCATGATGGTTTCCTGCTCAGCCATGGATCAATACACTGCCACATAAAAGGAGTGAAGAGAAGAAGATTAAATTCTTGCTAACTTCCTCCCATAAGTAACTTCTAATAAATCCCAGAAAAGGAAAAGCAAAGTGGCATTGTCAAGATAGAAGGCATTACATCCTTGTGAAATTTATGTAGACAAGGAAGATGACGAATGGTTTCTCCAATTGCAGGGGTATCAAGACATACAGCACAAGCTTCTTCAAAATTATCGGTCTGCATTGATAAAAGAATTGGAAAATATAAGTAGAAATTAAATCTGGGAGCCAAACATTAGAAATGGACAGTGTATTTGCACGCAAACATACGAGGAAAGCAAAACACAAAAACATGTCTATATAATTTCGTCCACATGTCCAACAAATATACCTGTACTTTTGACAGTGGTAAACTGTTTATCTGATTAGTAGATGCACCACCACGCTGATGACTGTTATCATCCAGGGCCAACAGCATCTCATAATCGTTTCTGCAAGAAGATCAAAACGGAGACATATAACATAACAAACTTAAAGTAACAGTAGTTAATCCAGAGAGGATAGAAAGTTGTAAATAGAACATTAAGAAAGAAATATGATAAACGGAAGTAAAATAGATGAAATATTGAAGTTAAAAGCAATAGAAAGATCATTTGTTATATTAACATATCCTGGATACCCCTAACAACACAAAATAACATGCTATTCCACAAAATTTCAAGGTCTTAATTTTCCTTCAACCAAACTGCAATATGGTGATTGCTATTGGACCCTAAAAATGGGTGGTCTATCCATGACCGGAAATGAAGCTTCAATGAAATGTCTGAACCAACTGATGTTGAAGTGTCAACAAAACTGATTAAAAAGAAGGAAAAGTTGGGCATTTTAAAACCCGTTATAGTGAGGTTTTTGAACCATTTTGGAATGCTATTACTTCACCAGTGCGTAAAGTATTCTTGGTTAGCTAATTACCACAATTTTAGGTACACCAACCCAAAGTCACAGAAAAAAAAAGAATAGCTGTTCACTATCAGTGTAACTGATGCTTCCAACCTCAAGAATCCTTTTTTTTTTTTAACTAGCACCACTCTAAGTGGGCCATTATTTCCATCTTGTAATAGTTATGTTCAACCCAAACAGGATGTTGTCCAACTACTTTGTATTCATACATGAAACTTGGTTCTGGTAAACCTATTTTACACCAGTACAAAAGCAAGCTATATATTCTTCCATCTTGTAGGAAACCAAAAGGAAACAATATTGAATATGTTTCAAATACATGCATGTCCACCAAAAAAATACTGTCAGACTGAGCCATGGTCAGAGCCTGTCTTACCACAGCTGTAGCCAGATCTGGATACAGTCCTAATATTTCTGCACAAAGTGGCAACACTCAAGACTGCAGTTACTTTTCGCAGACCAAGACACTTACCAAAATCTCTAAATAAATTGTCTACCAAATAAATGATGATCTAATATAGTGAACAGAAATCCAGTTTTAATAGTAATGTTAATAGAAAAATCTTACTCATTAAAATCACGTTGAACTTGGAAGATTTGACTAGCCATTCCCATGTCATCAGCATCTCCGATTGCAGCCTCCATGGCTTCCAATATATCTAGTCTCTGTGTAAGAAAGTCATAAATGAGTTATTGTTAAAGTGAAGAGATACTGAATAGGATAACAAGGGGAAAAGATTACCATATCCAAATCCATTTCTAAAGGAAACTCAAAATTCCTTGCCCTAGATGGTGCTGCTCGAGGTTGATTCAAAACTCGACTCCTCAACCTTGACATTCTAGCAGAAGTTGGTAAATGAGCCCGTACTCCTCTCCTATTTGAAGAATTCTGAAAATTCCGCAGCGGAGGCTGAATACGAGACCGCCTTGTTGAAACTCTCTGCATAAGCGGCAAAGAATAATATTACAGGAGGAACTTAAACAAATCCAGAAAGAAAATAATCAATGTCATGTAGTTGAAGAGAGAATGAATACCATCTAAATTACATACAACAAAAATGATCCAAAAAGCATTAAGCAATACTTTTCTTTTATACTAGAAAAAAGAAAAACCTTGATAAATTACTAGTATATATCATGATACTAGAGTCTGATAAATATAAATATGCAATCCTACAAAAATGTCTTTCCACTCAATTCAAAATGCATAACTGAAATATAGTATCCCTTCTGTTCATCTAGCATAGATTAGCCCCAATCAAACACTATATACAAAACTGAGATCATTTGACCCTGCAGCAACAAAAAGAGAGTACTCATAAAGTTGGACCTCTGCCTTCTATTGCTGTTAAAGCATATAAATACTGATTCCAAGTGGATGGGTTCCTAATATTTTAGGCAATTTCTTTCATATTCTTTCAAATAAAATTGTTTATTAACATTAAATAAGGCTGAAATAGAGAAAATATACAAAAAAGGGATATTGGTGTCATAGTTCAAAACTTCTTGAAATTACATCAACAAGATATGCAGCAGCAATATCACTTATGAGATCAGAAAAATATAAGTTTCCATATTTAATCACAAAACAGAGAGAGCCTCTGAATTGGAAAAAAAAAAAAAAAGAAACTGATAGAGAGGAAAGAAAAAGGGCATTTTATAAGCAATAATCAAGGAAACATTAACTTTCAACATTAACCATGAAACCAAGGACAAACAACTTAGGAACCAACCAAAATGATTGGCATACAAGATTGAATATGTTGTTAGTTAGAATATATAAGATAACAACATTAAGTATCAATGTAAAAAAAAAAGCATTTCAGGGATGGCAACGAGGACTTAAGTCTCAACATCTAAACAACGATTATGCCACTCTTCAAGATCAAATTATTTGTTCATGACAAACCCATAATTTAGACATTAAGTTCGGGCAGTAAATGGAACCATGTGCAAACCAAATAAAAGCAGGTGTGCACCGAGGCATACACACACACACACACCCCTGAACAAGTTTTGGTCAATACCAATTGGACACTTGAATGGCCAAGATATGTAGCAGCATATTTCCTCTAATGCTTGCTTCATTGAGTCCTTCAATGTACTAGTATCTCACCAAAGAGTCTTGACAAAGCTCATAACTTGGTCCCAATTTTGGGATATGGTACAGGTGTATAAAAACTAAATTGTCTCCATTTGCAGGATGTGATATCTCATAACCTTTTACTAAAACCTTCTGGTGTTTTTCTGAGAGGTGCTATAACTAAAAGGAAGACTATAACACTAAGTTTCAAACTTTATCTGGTCCAATGAAGAGGTTAGACAATGGAGGTAGCCCTGCACATTTCTCTCATGCAGACAGGATTAATTCCATGTCCTTGGAACAACCAACTTTGTCAAATAAGCTATCGGGCAGCTATCTTAAACGTTCATGACCATAAAAGATCTCATGATGCACAGCCAATTTCATGCACAAAATGTAGGCTCTAAGGTTATCATCAACTAAAAGAAAAAAAGAATTTAAGCTTACTCACATGATTTGGCTCATGGAGACTCTGAATAGAAGTAGGACGTAGTGCATCTTCCTCCCGCTGAAGTGCCCACGCAATGTTTTCATCAATCTGTTAAAAGGTTCATAAACATTTAAAGCTAGCACATTTTGATTAAACAAGTTACCATTATTGAAGGGAGAAAAACATAAAATAATAACAGAATCAACCTTGCCATCACCAAATATTGGTACCTCATGATATAATTGTTCTTGGAGTTCACGGGCCAACATTTCATCCACTTCAACTTGTCTTGCCCTAGCCTCTGAGTCCTCATCATTCACACAGTCCATATAATTGGCATTAGTCCCTCTCATTTCTGATGACTCAACAAGATCCAGACCATCCAGATGTTGCCCAATATGAATTTTAGATGACCTTGAACTAGATGATCCCCTAGATGAACCAAGGAACAAAATGTCTGAGTCATTAGGAATGACCCTAGAGCTTTCACCCCTATTGCTTGAGGTTAATACAAGTTTCTTTTGCCTTTTAGGCTGCACTTTTTTTGCATGAGTTGGTTCAGTTATCTGGTTGAATTTTGAGAAGATCACAGTATCTGTTTCAGTTACATTATGATTTTCTGGACAATCACGTACGGTCCTGTTGTTTCCTCCACTAGAATTATCTCCTTTCATAACTCTATTTTCATGTCGTGAACTCACTTGGCATCCAACTTTATTAGATCTGTTGAAATGATGTCCAGCTGCATGGTCTACTACATTCTTTGAACGGTTGTGCGTGCTTCTCCAACCACCTTTTTCTTCAAAGCATGCATCTCTTTTCAAATCACTAGTACCACCACTAGCCTCTCCATTATTACTCATAGGACTGCAGCAGGAAACACTCGTTTTAATCATAAGGACCTTTCTAGTTAGAATTAAAGAAAGCATCCAATAGACAATAGACAATAGACAAAGAAATCTAGTTAGAAAAGAAAACTACTTAAATGTTACCTGCCAGATAAACTAATAAAACTGATATCACGCTCCTTAGATGAGTGGGGATGGCAAACTCCTTTTCCTTTACCATAATTATTATCTTCAGCAATTATCTCCCTAATATCTATCATACAATGACCATTGCTAACCACATTCCCAAACTTTTGTTCAGCTTTAGAGCTGTTTTGGGGTTGTTCGTCTAATTGTTTAGCTCTGATAGCTATATTATGGGGGGAGATGCAGCCATTTCGAACCAATCTTTTTTGCCTAACTGGTCTGGGTGTGAAAACCGAATGGTGAGATGCAGACAATTGTTTTTCCATTCTAAGTGGGGAACCATGAGAGAGACCCACCCCTTTTCCATGATCCATAACTGAACCTACACTTTTAAATCCAATGTCATCTATTTTTTCCTTTCCCTTGCCGTTATTTCTGGATGTTGCAGAATTGATTGAAGAGTTACATAGATAAGAACCAACGTTTCTTAATACCTCACCTTCTTGTCTTCCTTCAGCTAAGCAATTTTTTGATTCGCCTTGTGGAAACACTTTTTCAGGAATTTGGTCGTATACATTCTGTTGAGTTAAATCTAGAATGGCATGGTCTTCTTGGGATCCAGATGATTTAGGTGGCAACTTAGAGCAAGAAGCTTTTCCTTTATCCATGTGTTGCTCTCTATTGGAATTCCTGCTTCTGTCCATTGATGTTTTCCTAAATAAAGGAGCATTTTCATGTGCTTTCTGTAGCGGGGATAAGACAATGGTGTTTTTCCAACACTCATTTTCATCAACACCGTCCAAAAGTTTTCGAGGGTGTATATAATGTTTTCTGCTGTGCGCATTCTCAGCTACCAGCCTACCTCTGTCCCGTAGCCCATCCAAAGATCCTTCACCTGCAGTATTAGAACCTCCCGAGCGACCAGCTACAGATAACTTCCTCTCCTTTTCAGCATAATACCCTCCATTCATTCGCCGTGATGATAATCTATCAGGAGTGTCGGGTATGTCCACTACTGAATCAATGTTCATGTCCTCCATTTTCTGTATCAAATAAAACACACAAGTGAGGCCTTGTCTTTACATGAAGCTTCGAGTACAAAATTATGAATTTGCATTCAAAAAAAAAAAACCCTGTCCAAAGGCAGTTTAGTAACATTATACTCCAATTAAAATGTTATGACTGGAAAAGTCATCATTTCATAATGATAATTTAAGAGCAATGTAACCTGCGAAATAAACAATTTAACACCTTACTTTCCCACATTACACTTCAACTTTTTAAAAATGTTATTTAGTCCAAAAACAATGTAAAAGGGGATAGAAAAAGTACAACATCAAAATTGATCCTGCTGACGATTAATGCTACAACAATAAACAAGAAGCAAAAAAATAACTGTTCACGACTTTTACTTATAGAATCAAACTCACCGATTTATAACTTCAAGTTACATAAACTGGGTCCTGTTCAATATAACTTTGAACACACTAAACAACAACATACAAAGCAAAGATGGAATCAAATAGCCATGCCGATACACAATGAATAAAAAGAGAAAAAAAAAACAAATAAAAAATCAAACTTACTAGGAAAAAATCAAAATGAATAATTTAACAATGACAAGAGACAAATTTTATAGGTGTACCTAGCAAAATTATTATTACTATGATGCATAAAATCCTAGCAAAAATAAAATTCCATTCATTATGTCCAGGCAACAATTATTCAAATACTAGCATGATTATAAATAAAAATAAAACAAACCCCTAAAAATTTAAACTATTAGTTAAATCACCACCAAATTCTAATTCTAATATTATTAAATATTAATTCCTTTTAAGTACCAAATTTAATAAAATTATAAGAATCTATATCGATACAGATAAATAATCAGACCAAAAATTAAAACCTAAAAAAATTAACAGTATTGAGAGAAATTTTTTTAAAAGAATTACATATTCAAGAAAAAAAATAAAAAAAAAGACGATCAGAGAAGAAAAAAATAGAAGATAAAATCAACGAATATTGAAAATTAAAATACAAAAAATATATAAAAAATTCGTTACCAGATTTCAGCTTTTCCACTTTTGATGACCATTGGGATCGAAAAAAAAAAGCGACGAAAATTTCAGAAGTTGAATTGCACAACTCCCTGAGAAAACAATGCCATCAACTCTTCTCACAAGTTGTTTTTGTTTACTCTTCAACTTTTCAGGGTCGGCAATTTGGATTACCTGGTCTGGGTCGGATCTAGATTTTGGAGCACTATAAAATTTTGGCTTCAATTGTTGCTGGACTAGATAAATTAAAAAAAATAATAGGCCTGGTTTATTTATCAGGCCAACCTCAAGGAGTACAGGCCTAAGTTAGGGCGGCGGTCGAATAGCAGCTGGGCTAACTCATCCAAGTTCTATTTTTAATAAGTTCCCATTTTAGTTCTAAAAAGTTTAGAATTGGAAAAAGTTTGACCAGGATTTAAATACACCAAATATTGATCTTATGGTAAAGTCATGAAATATGATGACATATTATATATCTCATGAAAAATTAGAAAAATATGTAAATATCAGTTTAACAAGTAATTAAGTTAAATTACATTTTTACCCATTAAAAAAGCAACAAAATATTTAAATGATATTTTTATTCATTCATAAAACAACCAAAATAACATTTTTATCCTTTCAAAGCATGAAAACAATTGTCCAACTTATTAAATTTCATGGGTTTTTACATTAGAATATATAATATAATAAAAAGAGTCCATTGCTATATTAATGCAGTCAATTGCCCTTCATTATTTTTGCTTTAGAATATAGAAAAAAAATAAGGACAATCAACTAATATTTTGCAACAATAGATTGTACACGGAGATATATGTTTTTTAATTGATGGTAGTCAACGCCTTGATATTTTGGTCGACTACCAATTAAAAAATAAAGTATTTTATTAGTAGCAATAAGCTGGTCTATCAAAATAGTTCACTACTATGTGTCTAATCAATTTGAATCAGGCTCTACGATGAATATTATAAATTTTATAGTTAATTATCATAATTTTATGCTTGTTCTAGTGTTTTTAAGCTTATTATCATCAATTTTAAGGTTAATTAATATAGTTTTATATTTATTATAATGTTTTTACTTTTATTATTATCAATTTTACAATTAATTATTATAGTTTTATGTTTTTGTAATGTTTGTACGTTTATTCTCATTAATTGAGGTGCCTTTTGTGAGACAAAATCGTGAGATCTTTGGGTCAAAATGAATATACTTAGTAGGTTGGGTGCAAATCTCCACAAATGATATTAGAGGCAGTCCACCAGCCGAAATACAGGACCTAAGTGCTACACCATAGGAGCCACCTCTAGATTCTCGTGAGAACTAAATGCTACACGGTGGGAGCCACCTCTAGATTCCCAACGCCTGGTGTGATCTTGGTTTTGTTCTGTATTGGGCTTAACGAGGACGTCAAGCTTTAAAGTGGGAGAGTTTGTAACAACCTAATTTGACATTGAGAGTTTGTGAGACTCTACAATGCTATATATGTAGAGACTTGAATCCATAGTTGTGAGGCACTTTTGTGGGACAAAACCGTGAGATTTTTGGATCAAAATGGACAATACCTCGCAGATTGGGTGCAGGTCTCCACAACTTCATTTCTTGTAGCATGTTGACCTTAGTTGTTCAAAATTCCAACTATTTGATGCTTGTTTTCAGAATACGCTATTATATTTTTTTTATTAATATTTAGTGTATATATATATATATATATAGTGATAATTTGAAAAATTAGTTTAACAAGTTACCAAGTTTAAGTTTTTTTTTTACCTTTAAAATTAGATCAATGAGTTAGATTAAATACTACTAATCTAAGGACTATTATTCACTGATTTTATAGTAAAGTTAAATTTTGTAAACCTATTGTAGAATTGGCCTTGATTTTTGGTTGGAGTGTAACTGATTAGAATTGAAATCGCAAAAAGTTTAAGCATGATTCTCAACTCCCAACTCATTTGAACGTGATCAAAATTTATTTTTGGTTAATGTCGCAGTTGTTCTTTAAATTATAGGGGTTTCTACAACGTGGTACTTGAACTAAAAATTTCTTCAAGGTGATACCTAATTTATCCATCCATTAAGGGCCAGTTTGGATACAATCACATTGGAGTTCTTGCAAGATCTAGCCATGCCTTTCAGAGTTATTGAGAAAGTCTAGCATTTAACAACGTCATTAGTATCATATAGGTCTAATGTGGTCTGGTGGCATAACACTAGATCCTATAGGTCACCTCTTTTGTCATACTTCTTCGAAACTTAGAAATAGCGTGGGACTACCTCCTTTGGATTTCCAAAGAGAGTGGGTTGTCATTTTTTTTAACATAATGAAAGAGTTTCTGCCTTCCCTTTTCATCTCCTTTAACGCTTCACACATTGTGAAAAATTTTCATATACTAAAAGATTAGATTTCTCATGGGTGGTCTTGATCATTTTTGTAGATCTAATATAAGGGAATTAACACTCCATTCTTCTCTTTCCTTCCAACCCCTATGGTTCAACTAATGGGTTATGAACTTGATTGTGTACTGAGTTGGCCAGGCAAGTGTGAAATCCCCAATTTCATATAAATTTTCCCTACTTGTAAAGTATTCCAAGCTAGAATGATTTAATAAATAGGAAATTTTGATATATAAATGATAAATGGGACATGAGAGGAATAATAAAATTGATAGTCAAATAGTTAAGGAATAAATTCTGATATTGTAAGAATAATTGGAGTATGATAAAATAAATATCAGATTTTGGTAATTAAGTGACAAATGGCACATGAAGAAGAAGAGGAATTAAATTGGTCAAAGGGTTAATGGTTGACATGATAAATGGATAAATATGCATTTAATGAAACTTAATTGCCATCATCTCCAATAAACAGGGTCGGTAGCCATTGTAGTTTCCTCTCAAATTCTCCTAAGTTTCCATCTTAATTACCTTGACAAACACCCCCATTCCCTCATCGAACCACTAAGCTTGTCTAACGAAAATCGTTCCTTATAACTAGCCTAAGCTATATCTGAAATTTGGTGGATTGAATCCAAGTAATTGAAGAGATCTTGTTGCTGTCAATGTTGGTTGCTAACAAAGGTAAGAGATGAAGTGATTTCATTCAATTATGTCCATGGTTTGGAGTCGTGTAAAGTTGGTATAGTATATTGGTAGAGGTTTCTTAAAGGTTTGAACCATTATGGTATTTGCAGCTTTGAAGAAGTGAAAGGTTAAGTGTTGGTACAACCAAGCTATTGGATTTTGGCTATTTGAGCTAAGGAATATATATAACGGACGTAGGGTGACTATGTTCACATGTTTTAAATGTTTTGGGATCAAACAAAAGTTGATTGAAGTGCAGGAAGTTTACATTTCGGGCTTTCCTCCTAGTTACCAAATTGCTAGGAGCAGTCGACTGCCTTAAGTAGCAACCGACTACCTAGAGACAAGTGAGGCGTAACTTTTCCAAAAATCGACTTAAGCCAGTCGACTGCTCTATATAGTAGCCGACTGCCAACTTCCAGAAAACATTTTTGTTGGCTCTACCGAGAGGGGGGGTGAATCGGTTTTTCTAGCTATTTCTAATTTTCCTAACTCTTAATGCACAATCAAAGTGAAATAAGCAACAATGAAATAAATGCAGTAAATAAGAGTAAGGGAAAGAGAAGCAAACACAAGTTTTATAGAGGTTCGGCCAATCTCTTGCCTACGTCCTCTCTCCTTGAACTCCTTGTCAAGGTTTTGATTCACCTCTTCCTTGAGAATGCTTACAAACCACTTGAAGGTGTGGCAAGACCTCTTACAATTTCTCTTGAGACTTTAGAAATCTCCTTCTAATCCTCTACCCTTGTAGTATTCCCACACTCAAGAATATCAGACCTTACAAGGATAGCTCACCCCTTTGAATATCAGATTTTTCAGTGAATGGGTGATGAACACATAAAACAATCTCACAAAATGGAGTTACAACAAAGATTTTCAGATTTCAATTTCTCTCTTGAAGCTTGAATACTTTGGAATGCTTGTTCTTGCTTCAAACTTCATAAATGCCTCTATTTATAACCCACCAAACGAATGGAACAGTTGGTGAAGCATTTAATGCATTTCTTCCCGTTGAAAACCTCAAAAACTAGCCGTTGGTGTCAGGACCCGTGCAAAGGGATCGATCCTTTTTATCCAGAATGCATTTCAACTTGTTCCTGGGTGCTTGTCCACCTTACTGTCAAAATGGGATCGATCCGTTTTAACCAGAATGCCTTCCTGCACTTCTTTAACTGCAATTTGAGATAGTTTATGGTTGTTTGTGATTTTAAGTCAGTTCAAAATCTTCTAACACTTTTCTAAGAGTATTTCCTGACTTTTTCAGTTGAAATCTCAATCCAAGACTTGTTTAAAATATTTTCTATTAATGAGTTCATTCAAAGCAAATTTACTTAGAGAACAATCATTTTTAAGCTTACTTGAATTTTGTCATTTCAAAAGACTTGTCAATTTAAAGCTAACAATCTCCCCCTTTTTGATATGACAAAACTTAAGGTAAATTTGCTTAGGAAATGGGATTGCTTAAATTTTTGAAAATAATGCTCCCCCTCAAAGTTAGCTTCCCTTTTTAAGTACCAAGAGTAATTTATCACATTAATTCTCCCCCTTTTTGTCATAGCAAAAAAATAATATACTCCCCCTCAATAATAAAAAGAAACAAGGAGAATTGGTTAGTCAATTTAAAGCAAGAGGGCAAAGAGAGATATTGAAAATCATAGACAAACCATGGCAGAATGATAAAAGAACCAGAAATATATAGCATGCCATATCACAGAGGTTCAAACATCTAATAAAGTTTATACAGACAAAGACAAATTCTGACAGTGAAGTTCAACAACCATAGCACAGAGGTTCAAACATCTAAGCAGAAAAAAGTAAATGCACACCCTACACACAAAGCACAAAATCAATGCCTGGGAAATGTCTTATGATACTGATCCACGAAGTCCTTATGCTGCATGCGGATGTCTTGGACTTCATCAAATAAGGCAGCCTGTGTAGCCTCCATGGTGTCAAGGCGAGCGTCGACATGATCAAAGCGTTGAGTAACGGTGGCCTGTAGGTTTTGAAGCGATAGCATGATCTGGTCAAGAGAGATCGAGGTCGAGGCGGATGGGGCTGAAGATGTGGCTGCAGCAGGAGCTGCCTCGTCGTCGTCGCCTTCATTACCGCTTTCTTCCGGGTCGTGTTTGGGAGATGCTGGAGCACCATGGGCCTTTTCCCAAACGATGGTATCACCTTGCTGACGAGAGTACCAGCCAAAATTATGCAAAGTGGCAAGGTTGATGGTGTTGCCTGCCTCTGGAAGGACGCCAGGCTCACACGAACAGTCGATGCCGTGGTCGAGGAGGTAGAAAGCAAGTGGTTGGGGGAAGACAATTGTCTGAACTTTGCCAAGAACAATCTTTATCCAATCGTGGAGAATGAAATGAACAAGATCCGGTCGAGCGCCATCAGGGGAGTGAAGGTGATGAAGCCAAAAGCGATCAAGTCTCCGGAGTTGGGAATATCTGGTGCCAAGTGGGCGAAGATTCCAAGAGATGATGATATGGAGAAGGCGAGCAAAGACGGGAAGGTCACCCGCACGATCATTGACGATATTGAATTCTAAGGGGACGTTGACATTTTCGCTTGCAAGTCCATGCTCCGGAATCCGAAAGGCACAGGAGAGAGAATATTTGGTGATTTCAACATTCCGACCCATAACAAACGATTGAATTCCTACAGCCTTACATGGGTTATTAGGCGAATATATAACTATGGCATTGGAAAAGAAAGCTCGAATGATGTTCAATGGAACCAGAGTGTTGATTTTGAGAAAATAAGTCCAAGAAAAAGCGTCAAATTTGGCCAAGTAGGGAAACTGAATTGACTCCAAGAAATCGAAATCAATGGGACGACAGTGCTTGACACGCATATGGGCAAAGAGGGCATTGTAGCGGTCTTTCTCTTCCGCATTTCTAAAATAGCGATTGAAGGCGGTTGGAACGGAGGCGGAGGAAGAGGAGGGACGAGATCTTTTTCGAGAGACAGCACGTTTGACGTTGGGAGCCATGTGGAGGAAGAATGATGAGGAAAGTTTCTAAGAGGAGTTTTGTCGAACAGGTGATATGCACAAGTTTGGGGAACTAAGGATGAGTGGGTGGGAGAGAAATGTCCTAACCAACAGCAGAGAGCCACAACCCAATATGCATTTAACAATTATAACAAGGAATTTAGGATGAACAACTACAAATAAGCGAAGTAAAATTCCTAGAAAAAAAGATAAGTGCTAAACAAAGTGAAAACCTAGATGAAGAGGAAATTAATGCAAGATAAGTAAATGGGCAGTCAAGACATGATGGAAAAGACTAGAAATGCAAGAAAAGTTGAATGAAAAATGTAAGAAAAACTTACAATTGAAATGTGGGGTGAATAGTAACCATGGTGGGGAAGAAGAAGGAAGAGAAGAAAAGAAGAGATTTTGTCACGAAATGAAGAGGGGAGATGAAAAAGAGAAGGAAATGAGGAAGATTGGTGAAGAAATGAAGTGATTTGGTGTAGAAATGAGTGAGATCTTGAAGGTTGTGTGAAGAGGAATGGAGAAGGAGAAAGGCGTGCGGACAAGGGGGAAGATGAATAGTGAAAATGAGTGAAATCCCGACCTTTTAACAAGGGTACGAGTGCAGGTTTGATCAAAGGGATCGATCTTTTTTAGGATAGGATCGGTCCCTTTTTGGCAGTGTGTATTCTTGCCTATTCTGGAACAAACAGATCGATCCCATGGCAAAAGGGATCGATCCCTCATATTCAAAACCCAGAATTTTAGGCCTCAATGACCCGGAACTCAATCTAATTTGAAGAAGTATTGACTCCGTAGTCACTTGCCTCATTCGTGATGCACAAAAATGATTTGAAAACCATGAAACTTATGCATTTTGACATCTTAAACTCAAAATCTGATTGTTTCCACTTGAGATGCATGAATGAGTTTGAAAAACTACAGAAAAAGTCCAGAAAACTGCAGAAAAGTGCAGAAAAATGCCAAGAATATGCAGAACAACTCTGAACATGACTTTGAAGATGTCTTAAACATCAGAAGTAGGTTTTTGGCTAGTGAAGAGAATTTAACATAATCAAAGCACACATAATTCAACAATTCAATCTCAAAGTCTAAGATCATGAACAGTAACATGGCAAGTTGAGGTTATGAATTGCAAGTGAAAATGATATTCTCCAAATTTCTTTCTAGCAATCATATCAAACCAACTTAAGACATACATGCAACATCAAATCACTTCAAGGAGCATTCATTATGCCTAATTCACCTCTAAGAGTGCAAAATCTCTCCTTGTCCAAGGGTTTTGTGAAGATATCAGCTAATTGGTGCAAGGTGTCCACATACTCTAGAATTATATCTCCTTTTTGCACATGATCTCGTATAAAATGATGTCTAATCTCAATGTGCTTTGTTCTAGAGTGTTGAATGGGATTTTTTGTAAGATTGATGGCACTAGTGTTGTCACACCTAATGGGAACTTGGTTCATTTCTATTCCATAGTCTCTCATTTGTTGCTTAATCCACAAAACTTGAGCACAGCAGCTTCCGGAAGCTATATATTCAGCCTCGGTTGTGGATTGAGCTACACTATTTTGTTTCTTAGAGAACCATGAGATGAGCCTACTTCCTAAGAATTGGCATGTTCCCGATGTGCTTTTCCTATCCACTTTGCATCCACCAAAATCCGCATCGGAATAAGCATGGAGATCTAGTGTAGAATCTTTAGGATACCAAAGTCCTAAGGAGGAAGTATCTTTAAGGTATCTAAGGATTCTTTTTACTGCTTGTAGGTGTGATTCTCTAGGGGATGACTGAAATCTAGCACACAAGCATACACTAAACATTATATCGGGTCTACTAGCAGTTAAATATAGCAATGAGTCAATCATAGACCTATATAGTTTAGTGTCTACACATTTTCCTTCTTCATCCTTATCAAGCTTAATATTTGTGCTCATAGGTGTAGAGAAAGGTTTAGATTCATCCATTCCAAATCTTTTGAGCACATCTTTAGTGTACTTAGCTTGATTTATGAAGATACCTTCTTTACATTGTTTAACTTGAAGTCCTAGAAAGAAGGTTAATTCTCCCATCATACTCATTTCAAATTCACCTTGCATTAGCTTTGAAAAATTTTTGCACAATGACTCATTTGTAGAACCAAAAATGATATCATCTACATAAATTTGAACTACCAATAAGTCATGACCCTTAGATTGTATAAACAAAGTTGTGTCTACCTTTCCTCTTGTAAAACCCTTTTCGATTAAAAACTTTGAAAGTCTTTCATACCAAGCTCTAGGAGCTTGTTTTAATCCATATAAGGCTTTTGAAAGTTTGAAAACATGGTTAGGAAATTTTGGATTTTCAAAACCGAGAGGTTGCTCAACATAAACCTCTTCATTTATATAACCATTTAAGAAAGCACTTTTCACATCCATTTGATACAACTTAAAATCCTTATAGCATGCAAAAGCAAGTAGCATCCTAATGGCTTCTAATCTAGCTACCGGAGCATAGGTTTCATCATAGTCTATTCCTTCTTCTTGTCTATAACCTTGAGCCACTAACCTAGCCTTGTTTCTAACAATAATGCTATTTTCATCCATCTTATTCTTGAATATCCATTTGGTTCCAATGATGGGATAATCTTTAGATCTTTTTACTAATGTCCACACTTTGCTTCTCTCAAATTGATTTAATTCTTCTTGCATGGCCATAATCCAATTTTCATCATTCAAGGCCTCATCCACTTTCTTTGGCTCAAATTGTGACACAAAGGCTACATGTTGACATATGTTTCTATAGGTTGACCTAGTCCTAACTCCAATGGTTGGATCTCCAACAATGTCATTATCTTTCACATATCCAAGTTCTCTAGGACACCTAGATTCCTTCTCAATAATTTCTTGTTCCATGGATTCCTCATTTTTGTTAATAGTAAGATCTTCTAATTGTTCCCTAACATCCTTATCTTGAGAAGGGTCAACTATAGGTTCATCAAAAATCTCTACTTCATCATCAAGATTGGTTCTACTAGAAATATTTGATTCATCAAAGATTACATGTATTGACTCTTCTGCAACAAGTGTTCTTTTATTGAAAACTCTATAAGCCTTAGAATTTAAAGAATAACCAAGAAAAATACCTTCATCACTTTTAGCATCAAATTTTCCTAGGTTATCTTTACCATTATTTAAAACAAAACATTTACATCCAAATGGGTGAAAATAACTTATGTTAGGCCTTTTTCCTTTATAAAGCTCATATGGAGTTTTCTTTAAAATGGGCCTTACCATAGCTCTATTTATGACATAGCAAGAAGTATTTATTGCTTCAGCCTAAAAATATTTAGGTAAGTTGTTTTCACAAAGCATGGTTCTAGCCATTTCTTCTAAGGTTCTATTTCTCCTTTCAACTACCCCATTTTGTTGTGAAGTTCTAGGAGTTGAAAAATTATGGCTAATGCCATTTTCATTGCAAAACATATCAAAGCCAAGATTTTCAAATTCTTTTCCATGATCACTTCTAATACTTGAAATGGAATAACTTTTTTCATTTTGAACAAGTTTTGAGAAAACAATGAATTTATCTAAGGCCTCATTCTTCACACTTAAAAAGAACACCCAAGTGAACCTAGTGTAGTCATCAACTATCACAAATCCATAGTGTTTACCTCCTAAGCTAGTTGTCCTAGTTGGTCCAAAGAGATCTAAGTGAAGAAGTTGAAGTGATCTAGAGGTAGTGACACACTTCTTAGATTTAAATGAATTTCTTTTGTGTTTTCCTCTTACACATGCTTCACAAACTTTATCATTTTCAAATTGAAGCTTAGGTAATCCTACAACTAGGTCTCTTTTGGCTAATTTAGACAAAACATGCATACTAGCATGGCCTAGTCTTCTATGCCATAACCAAGGTTCATCTTCTCTAGTAGCCATAAAGCATACATTTTTGCTATTAAGTTCATTTAAATCCACAATATAAATATTTCCTTGTCTATGTCCAATAAACACAATTTGATTAGATTTGGCATTAACAACATTGCAACACAAATCATCAAACATAACTTTAAATCCCTTATCACACAATTGACTAATACTAAGCAAGTTATGTTTCAAGCCTCTAACATACAAAACATTCTCAATAGTTGAGGAAGAGTTACCAATGGAGCCAATTCCTTCAATTTGTCCTTTGGAGTTGTCTCCAAATGTGACTTCTCCACCACTTTTATGCTTTAGGAACTTGAATTGACTCTTGTCACCCGTCATGTGTCTTGAGCATCCACTATCAAGGTACCAATGCTCCTTGGACTTAGCCTTGTAGCAATACTCTTCCTCCTACAAACACATCAAGCTTTCATCTTAGGTACCCAAATTTTCTTGGGTCCTTGAGAGTTAGTACTTATAATTTTAGATCCTTTAGGGATCCATTTCATCTTTAATGACTCATCACTTGAATTTAAAACATGTTTAGGTACCCAAATCTTGATAGCCATTTTTCCTCTAATCATGGTCTTCCTAGAGGTGCATGCTTGTGAAGAGTGTCCTAGTTTATTACACAATGTGTACAAAACAAATTTTCTATCTTTAACTAGGAAGTTTTTAAGATGAGTCTCTTTGTTAGATGCATTATAACCTAACCCTTCTCTATCAAAGAATGCTCTTTGAGTCTCTAGCATTTGATCAAGTTTTTGTTGACCCATGTAAAATCTAGAAAAGGAGTTTTGCAAATTAATGTTCTTTCTATTTAATTCTTCTATTTCTAGATTTGCATTCTCTAATTTCTTTTCACATTCTAATTTAACATTCACAAGCATTTCATTCTCCTTTTTCAACTTAGAGATCATTTTCTTATATTTTAAATTCATGCATTCAAATTCATTGGCTAACTCATCAAATGCATCTTGCAATTCATCAAAAGTATATTCATTAGTATCTAACAAGTTAGAAGTTACCTTCTCATCTTCAAAAGCCATGAAACAAAGGTTGGCTACTTCATCTTCCACATTCTCTTCATCGGAGCAATCACTATCACTCCAAGTAGCCACCATTGCCTTCTTCTTTTGTTTCTTCTCATTTTGCTTTCTATACAAAGGACAATCAAATTTAATATGACCAGGTTTTTTGCATTCATAACAAATAATTTGGTCCTTTTCTTTCCTACTAGTTTCTCCTCTATTAAGGTCTCTCCTAGGGGGTCTCCTAGAGTTACCACTAGTTCTCATCCTCATAAATTTATTAAACCTCTTAGCAAACATGGCCATTTCTAAGTCCTCATCATCACCACTCTCATCATGATCTTTTGATTCCTCAATAGTGGTGGATTTTAAAGCTACTTCAACTTTCTTAGGAGGATCTTGATTTCTCTTGATTTCTCTTGATTTTCATCTCATAGGTGAGTAGAGATCCCATAAGTTCATCTAATGAGAGTGTATGAGGATCCTTGGATTCCTCAATAGCAGTGACTTTAGCTTCCCATGATTTAGGTAAGCTATTGAGTATCTTTTTCACCATTTCTACATTAGAATATGTCTTGCCTAAGGCTTTAAGACCATTTATGATGTCAGTAAACCTAGTAAACATGTCACTAATTGATTCATCATTCTTCATTTTAAATAATTCATAGTCTTGTGTGAGCATGCCTACTTTGGTTTCTTTGACTTGTGTGGTTCCCTCATGTGTGATAGCTAGTTTATCCCAAACTTGTTTAGCATTCTCACATTGCGACACTCGATTATACTCATTTGGTCCTAATGCACAAAAGAGTGTGTGCATTGCTTTAGCATTAAGTTGTGCCATCCTAATATCATTAGTATCCCATTCATCTTCTTTCTTAGGCACATCCGTCCCATCTACTTTCTTAATAGGGATAAGGGGACCTTTAACAATAACTCTCCATACTTCATAATCATTAGCTTGAATAAATAGCATCATTCTAGTCTTCCAATAAGCATAGTTTTCACCATTAAAGAATGGAGGTCTAACCGTAGAGTGTCCCTCTCCTACCAAGGGTGTAGACAAACTAGTTTGAGCCATTAGTGATCGTTTATACTCGATAGATGTTAATCTAAGTCAATCTCGAGCCCAAGCTCTGATACCAATTGTTGGCTCTACCAAGAGGGGGGTGAATCGGTTTTTCTAGCTATTTCTAATTTTCCTAACTCTTAATGCACAATCAAAGTGAAATAAGCAACAATGAAATAAATGCAGTAAATAAGAGTAAGGGAAAGAGAAGCAAACACAAGTTTTATAGAGGTTCGGCCAATCTCTTGCCTACGTCCTCTCTCATTGAACTCCTTGTCAAGGTTTTGATTCACCTCTTCCTTGAGAATGCTTACAAACCACTTGAAGGTGTGGCAAGACCTCTTACAATTTCTCTTGAGACTTTAGAAATCTCCTTCTAATCCTCTACCCTTGTAGTATTCCCACACTCAAGAATATCAGACCTTACAAGGATAGCTCACCCCTTTGAATATCAGATTTTTCAGTGAATGGGTGATGAACACATAAAACAATCTCACAAAATGGAGTTACAACAAAGATTTTCAGATTTCAATTTCTCTCTTGAAGCTTGAATACTTTGGAATGCTTGTTCTTGCTTCAAACTTCATAAATGCCTCTATTTATAACCCACCAAACGAATGGAACAGTTGGTGAAGCATTTAATGCATTTCTTCCCGTTGAAAACCTCAAAAACTAGCCGTTGGTGTCAGGACCCGTGCAAAGGGATCGATCCCTTTACCAAAGGGATCGATCCTTTTTATCCAGAATGCATTTCAACTTGTTCTTGGGTGCTTGTCCACCTTACTGCCAAAATGGGATCAATCCTTTTACCAAAGGGATCAATCCGTTTTAACCAGAATGCCTTCCTGCACTTCTTTAACTGCAATTTGAGATAGTTTATGGTTGTTTGTGATTTTAAGTCAGTTCAAAATCTTCTAACACTTTTCTAAGAGTATTTCCTGACTTTTTCAGTTGAAATCTCAATCCAAGACTTGTTTAAAATATTTTCTATTAATGAGTTCATTCAAAGCAAATTTACTTAGAGAACAATCATTTTTAAGCTTACTTGAATTTTGTCATTTCAAAAGACTTGTCAATTTAAAGCTAACAATTTTGTTTCAAAACCAGTTGATTGCTATATGACCAGTCGACTGCCCTGTTTCTAAAAAGTATTCTGTTTCTAAAAAGTATTCTGTTTCAAAACCAGCCGACTGCCTATGGAGCCAGCGACTGCCCTGTTTTCAGAAGCATTCTGTTTGCGAAGCCAGTCGACTGCTAAGGAGCCAGTCGACTGCTTTTTCTTGAAAAACATTCTGTTTGCAAACCAGTTGATTGCCTCATTTGAAAATGGTGTTTTAAATGCCTATTTGATATAAGTGTATTTGAATTACAAGTGAAGTATATGATAAATGTTTTGGAGACTGTGGACACATTTAGTGATCATGCATATTACTTGTATTTGTACTTGGCTGAGGAACCTTAGTCTGGTCCTTAGTGCCACAGATGTTACCTGACTAGTGTTCACTGTGGTCTATAGACTATGGCCATACATCTCTTATTTGTATTTGGCTTTGGGGAGGATCCCTGGCGCATACGTGGGTACGCACTTATTTTTATCTCTTATAGGGAATACTTGGCATCCTTTAAGGGACTTTCCTACGGGAAATATTTGGCATCCCTTACGGGACTTTCCCATATGAGACTTACTAGGTGCATGATTCTATCGAAAGCAAATCGTCTCCCATCTATTTGAAAGTATGTGGAAATATTTGAAGTTATTAGTATTTGAAGTTAATTGTACTTGTACATGTGATTTCACGTGATTTGAGATACGTGAAAGTGTTTGAAATATTTGAATATTCGCATATGTGATTTCAAATGAATTGAAAGTATTTGATCTTATGTGTATATGATAATTGGTGAAAGTATATGATATATGCTTTATAATTATTTTGCATGACATTATAGAGCCAACCAGGAAAAATGCATATAGTGGCATAGTACGCTCTTTTACATATGTTTCTTACTGAGCGTAAACTCACTCCTTTACAACTTTTTTCATTCAGATTACTTGAAGTGATTCCTGCTCCAGATAGAGGAACTTACTTTGGGGATCTTTTAGTATACCTTCGAGACACGCTTCCCATTTATTCCTTGAAGGTATAATCAGTTGGCCGTGTACTTCAGCTATTGTACAATACAATATTACATTAATGTATATTAGATCATTTGGGGATATAGGTTATGTAAGTATATAAGATCCTGATGTATTTGACTTATGTGTAATTATGAAAAATACATTTCATATGAAAATTTTATATCATGTCATAAGTGATAAAGCATAAAGTATATAAGAAGAAGAAAGGACGACATCGACGAACGAGCCTAACCAAATCTTATGTGAAGAAAAAGTTAGTTGATATTTGTATAAATTGGGGCGCGACAAAGATTGATATCAGAGCAGGTTAGTCTGATGTTTATCAAGGTCGTTAGATTAGAAATAGTTTATATCCCCAATGTACTGTACTTGTTTGAATACATATGCGTAGTATAATTGTTTAAAGTTATACTAAATTGTGATATTGGGTGGTGATATGGATAGAATGAGTACTCGAAGAAGGGGTACTAAGAGGGGACGAGGGCGAGGATGAGGAGGAGGACGGGGTCATGAGGAACCCCCCAACAAAGTCTCCTCCTCCATCTCCACCGGGTAGCCCGAATACTCGATTATTAAGAATGGAGTGGTATATGGAAATAATGGCCACTATGTTTACTCAGTTTATGACTAACTTCCCGACTGTGGCCACTAGTGCACCAGCAGCTACTCCTACTGTTCCTCCTACTCCTACAGTACAACCTCTAGCAACACAGCTAGAGTTGCCCCCACCAGTCCCTATTCTTGAAAGGCGGGATCCTAAGGCTTATTGCAGTGTGGTTTTAATTAAATAATTTAAGAAACTGGATCCGCCTAAGTTCAAAGGGGATAGAGATCTGTTGACAGCTAAGAATTGGGTGAAAGTGGTCACCAAACTGTTCATGTATATGAGCTGTTCCGAGAGGGAAAAGGTAGTTTTGGTAACCTACTTGTTAATGGAGGAGGCAGAACATTGGTAGCAGTCCACAAAGACCATATTAGAGGCTATTCATACAGAGGTAACGTGGGATATATTCTTAGAGGCATTTAATAATCAGTACATCCCACACACAACTTAGACGAAGTTGAGAGTGGAATTCTTGAACTTGACTTAGGGGACAATGTCAGTTGATCAATATGAGTCGAAGTTCACTACCTTGAGTAGGTTTGATTCTGAGGTGCTAAGGAGTGAGGAAAAAAAAGGTTTACAGATTTATAGAGGGATTGAAACCCCTTATCATATCTAAGTTGTATCTAATGGATATCACTACTTACAATGAGGCAATCCGCAAGGCTCAGCTGTGTGAGTAGGACTATATGTTTCACCATGTTGATTTTCGAGCCAAGGGTAAAGGCAAGGAGCCGATGAAGCGGAAGTCAGAGGAGAGAGCCTCTAGTGACAGATATCCATCTAGGAGAAGTAGACCATATGAAAGAACTTCGATAGGTAAGAAAATAAATTATAAGGGAATGATTTCTTTTTATTTGTTTAGTGAATGGAATAAAGGTATTGAATTGTGGAATTCTATGATGGTTATGATACAGGGACTCCTAGACCTACTGGGATTAAGATAAATGATGAAAAATCCTGATATTCAGCTGGTAGTATAGCTAGCTCGTCGAGGAGTATGATGCAAAGATACGAGCATTGTGGAAAGTTTCATGGGTCACAGACATGCCGCATGGCTACTGGGGCTTGTTTTTGGTGTGGTGAGCAGGGACAAATGGTTAAAGATTGTCCCAACAAGAATTAGAGGGTGCCCGAAGAATCAGAGAAGGCCACCCAGCCTCAGCGTAAGGCCATAGCTGCAGAGAAGGAAAAGAAAGCTGTGACTCAAGGTCGAGTATTTGCTATTGATAAAGAGTCTGCTGATGCCTCATCTGATGTGATTAAGGGTAAGATTTACTTGTTTGATATAAGTACTACTGTAGTATTTGATCCAGGCTCTACGCACTCATTTGTTTCACCTAGGATTGCTATGAAATTGCCTGTTGAGCCTGAACCTTTAGGACACTTATTACAAATAAATACTTCTTTTATGGAATCTCAAATGACGGATATAATGTATAGTAGTTGTAAACTACGAGTAGGAGAGAGAGAATTGATAGCTGACCTAATCCTACTAAAAATGTATGGATTTGACATCATATTGGGAATGGATTGGTTAGCTAAGAATCATGTGATGTTAGATTGCCATGCTAAAAGTGTGATATTCTCTTCTCCTGTTAGCTATGTTGTAAGTTTTGCAAATAACTAATGCAAAGTCTATTGTTATTTGACTTAATTGTAAATGAATTTAATAGAATATATTTGTTATGTGAATGATTTTTAGCGTATGTGGTGGATGTAGAAAAGAAACGTCCCAAACTTCATGAAATTTCAATAGTCAAGGATTTTTCAGAAGTATTTCCAGACGAACTTCTTGGACTTCCTCTGGATAGGGAAATGGAATTTACTATCGATTTGGTACCGGGGACAGAGCCCATTTTGAGATCACCCTATCAGATGGCTTAAGTCGAATTGGAGGAACTTAAGAAGCAACTTCAAGAGTTACTAGCCAAAGGGTTCATACGACCCAGCGTATCCTCGTGGGGTGCTCCTGTGTTATTTGTCCGGAAGAAAGATGGTAGTATGAGGTTGTGCATTAACTACCGATGGTTGAATAAGGTGACAATCAAGAACAAGTATCCTCTTCTCAGAATTGATGATCTTTTTGATCAGTTTCAGGGTGCCCAAGTCTTTTCCAAGATAGACTTGAGATCGGGATTTCACCAATTGAAGATACAGAGTAAAGATGTCCCTAAGACGGCATTTAGGAGACGGTATGGTCATTATGAATTCTTAGTGATGTTGTTTGGTCTAAACAATAAACCCCCAACATTTATGAATTTGATGAACGATGTGTTCAAACCCTATTTGGACCAGTTTGTCATTGTCTTTATCGATGACATATTAGTATATTCAAGATCCTGGGAAGAGTATGAGCAGTATCTGCGGATAGTTCTACAAACCCTCAGAGATCGGGGATTGTATGCCAAGCTAAGTAAGTGTGATTTCTAGCTAGATCAAATATCCTTTTTGGGTCATATAGTCAGTAAAGATGGAATTTCGGTCGATCCATCGAAGATTGAAGTTGTGGTGCAATGGGAGAGACCGAAAACAATTACGGAGAGTAAGAGTTTCTTGGGTTTAGCCGGCTATTACCAAAGATTTGTATAGGGCTTTTCAATGTTAGCTGCTCCCTTGACGCACTTAACATGCAAAGAAGTGAAGTATGAATGGAATGATGCTGGTGAACGTAGTTTCCAAGAGTTGAAGCGCAGGTTGACTACTGCACGTATCCTTACCATTCCTAGTGGTTTTGAAGGATTTTCTATATATAGTGATGCCTTCGCACAAAGGTTAGGTTGTGTATTGATGTAGCATGGTAAGGTAGTTGCATATGGTTCTCGACAATTAAAGGACCATGAGAAGAACTACCCAACTCATGACTTGGAGTTAGCTGTAGTAGTATTTGCTTTAAAGATTTGGAGGCATTACTTGTATGGAGAGAGATTTCAAGTTTTTACGGACCACAAAAGCTTGAAGTACTTGTTCTCTTAAAAGGAGTTAAACATGAGACAGAAAAGGTGGCTTGAGCTTTTGAAGGATTATGATTGTGAGATCCTATACCACCCGGGAAAAGCCAATGTGGTGGCGGATGCTTTGAGCCGTAAACATGTAGGAATGGTATCTTACATGATGGTAAGAGAATATGAGTTGCTTGAGCAGTTTGCAAGCTTCAGCTTAAATGTTACACCTCTTGAGTAATTTGGAATGATAGTCAGTCTGATGATTGAGCCGGAGTTGATGGATAGAATTCGGCTTGCTTAAAGGGAGGATGATCAGTGTATCGAGGCTATGAACCATATTCACTCAAGTATACCATCGGAATTTGCCATTGGTAGTGATGGGGTTCTGAGGTTTAATAACCGTATATGTGTTCCTAATGTTAAAGAGTTGAGGAAGTTGATTCTAAATGAAGCATATTCCATTAAGTACACATTGCATTTGAGAAATACCAAGATGTATCAGAATCTATGCAAGGTGTATTGGTGGACTGGCATGAAAAGAGACGTAGCAGAATTCGTGGCGAAGTGTCTCACATGTCAGCAGGTTAAGGTAGAACACCAAAGACCGACTGGGTTGCTATAGCCTCTACCGATACCTATGTGAAAATGGGAGCACATAACAATGGATTTTGTTATGGGATTACCTCGAACTAGAAGAAGTCATGACGGTATCTGGGTGATTGTGGATAGACTAACTAAGTCTGCACACTTCTTGCCTATGAAGGCTATAGACTCACTTAGTGCCTTGGCAGAATTATACGTTAAAGAAATTGTTCGATTACATGGAGTTCCAGCGAGCATTACCTCCAACGGAGATTCCGAGTTCACTTTTCATTTTTGGGAATATTTTCAAGAAGCCATGGGATCTTGGTTGAATTTTAGCACGACTTTTCAATTGCAGACTGATTGTCAGTCCGAGTGCACCATTCAGTCGCTCGAGGATATGTTGAGAGCCTGTGCTTTGGATTTTAAAGGCTTCTGGGATTGTCATAACGTGTCAAGTCTTAGAACCTAACCCGCTAAACTTAAATTCAAGAGTCGCCACCAAACATTCAAACCTAAGATGTGGTTGGTCACTTATTATTGTCTAAAGATAAAGCATGGTCTACGTTCAAAGATTCTTAGACTCGGGAGTACGGTTACGTATGAGGAAGGATTAGCACCCCCACAATGCCCATCCTAAGATGGTACCAGCTAGCTTTAGGTTATCTTTATAGTTTTCCTTGGGTTCATATTAATTTCGATATATTTATATATTGGAAATTTTCTAAGATTTTTCCATCGATTTGGCTCCAACCTTAGAAACTCCCCTCACCTCAAGATATTCAAGGAGTCTCAATTGACTTTCTTGAACTCCATCGTCGGATAAATTTTAATATTTTATGATATTCCTATTTTCTCCTAATTTTATTTCTAATTTTGACTCCATATTCATTTTATAAATTTCTTAGATTTTCTAATTTATTTTTATTTTTTATATTCTTATTTACATTATTTTTAAGAAATAAACATGAATTAAGTTTTATTAAAAATTCACTTTTAAGCGTCCCATCGATTTGGCTCAGCCCAAAAGGAACTTCCTCACCTAGAAATTTTCAAGGAGTCTCAATTGACTTTCTTGAAATTTCATCATCGGCATAACTCATATTTATTCTTTTTCATTTATCTTATAATTCTATTTATTATTTAGATATATTGTCTTATCTTATTTTATTTATTTATCTTTATTTGTTTACTTGTCTTCATTTATCTACATCTAATCCATCTATCTTATTTTACTTTTATTTCTATTATAAATAAATATGAATTAATTAAAAAAATTCTTTCAAAAGTATTCCATCAATTTGGCTCAACTTAAGAAAGATTCTTTGACCAAATTTCCAAGGAGTCTCAATTGACTTTCTTGGAGTTTCATCCTCGGTATAATTCACATTTATTTCTTTTTTCATTTATTGGATTTTAATTATATATATTTATTGTTCATATATTTTTTATAACCTTAGAATATTTATCTAAATCATACAAAATTGTTAAATCAAAATTATACGTGCAAACTAAATCAATGTACTATACTATAGTCATACAACAAATCAAATAATACAAATATACAAATTAATATTTTACAAGCAGTTATCAACTCAAATTAATTATCATGAAAATTCATATTAAAATATCATACAAGTGATTATTAAACTAAAACACAAATCAACATCAAATTAACATGCTTATCAAGATTATATTAATTAAATTATTAAGTCAAATTATTAAATTAAATCTCATGCAAAAATTATAGATTACTTAAATTAATTATCATGCAAACAGACCTATTAAACTTATGAAATATCAATTAATTAAACATTGAAAGAACCTGACAAGGGAAAACAAGTTAGCCTTCTCCTCCGTTATAGCCGCAACAATCAACTATGGCTGCAGCTGATGGGTGAAACGACGTGCGACAAATGCAGGCAATGATGATGAACAAGGAAGGAGCGGATCCAAAACACAGCAAGGAGCAATGGTGTGGACAGGCTTGGCAGAGCGATAGCAGCAGAGCGAAACGGATGCGACAGTACAAGGGGCTGGTGACGATGAGCAGTACAGGACAAGGCAAGAGTGGTGTGCGATGAAAATGGGGAATAAGTGGGGTAAATTGAATGGGTAGAGCTAGGTGAAGATGACGATGGTATTGGTGTAAGTGGGCAAAGTTAGACTAAGGTCTTTTGCAACAAGAATGATAATATGGTTTAAAGAAGCTTGAATGTTCTTTTTTTTTCTTTCTTTTTTTTTCTTTAAATCATAAGCCTTAATCCCTTTTTATAACCACAAATTTGTTAGAGTTCTAATACAACTATATTTATTCTAATAATTATCTCCTATTTTTAATATTTTATTTATCTAATTCTTATATTAATCCTAATCTAACTCTACCAAATTTAATATTAATCCCAATAATTATCCTAAAATAATAATAATAATTATCCTATCCTAAAATTAATTTTATTATTTTTTCTGTCTTTTTTTTATTTTTCCCAAATCCTATTTTAATTTTAATATGCTAACGTTAATTCTAATCTTATAAAAACCCTAGTTTAATTTTAAATTAATTAATTATCCTAATCTAACGTTAAAAATACTATGTTACCTAACTCAATTAATTAATTTTACAAGTTAATATCCCGGACAAAATAGGGTGTCTACAGCTGCCCCTCTTTGTGCATTTGCTGTGAAATAGTAATTGTACAAAGACATAAACACCTATTTTGTCTGACTTCTTCTCTTTTTTTTATTTGATTTTTTTTACCTTTTTTATTTTTTATTTTTTTTCATTTTGTTTTTGAAAAAGCTCCCTTTAAATAGAAAGACAGTCAAATTTTAAAATCTTGTCTAAAAAAAAGCTCCCATAAACAGGTAGGTAGTCAAACTTTAAAAATCTTATCTAAAAAGCTCCCCCTAAATAGGCAGGCAGTCAAGCTTTAAAAATCTTGTCTAAAAAGCTCTCCATAAACAGGCAGGCAGTCAAGCTTTAAAAATCTTATTCAAAAAGCTCCCCCTAAACAGGTAGGCAGTCAAGCTTTAAAAATCTTGTCCAAAAAGCTCCCCCTAAACGGACAGACAGTCAAACTTTAAAATCTTGTCCAAAAGTGTGGAGGAATCATGCTCAAAGATCTTATAGATTCTACTCAAGGAACCTTGTCTATAATTTTTTCTTTCTCATGCAATGCATCATGTATGCAACTGTGCATGCATTCTATCCTATCTATGCAGTGCCATTAATGCAATATCACTGACACAATTTATTCTATTCATGTTTTCTTTGAAAAGCATTTCAACTTTAATCGTGGCAATAACAAGGTTTTTCTTTATCAATCCATTTTCTTCTTTCATCTATTTTCCAGTCATTCCATATCTATCTCCTCTTTCTCATTTTCTCTCTTTCAATTTTTTTTCCACTGAAGCTCTTGTCTTCATGCCCTCTATGTCTTACTTTCCTCGTCATTCATTTTCTCATTGAAAACCCCATCAAAATGTCATCATTCACTCTTTCTTATTCATTGGTTTTTCTTGGTTTCCAATTTCTATTCATCCATGAGTTTCCTTTTCTTCTTTTTTCCTAAATAATATAGGAGTCTTTCACATATTTTGCCAAGCAAACATTCATTATCATTCCAATTTCAAGATCAATGCAACACAATTTCTCAATCCCTTAAGGTTAGGATATAACAAAGAAATGAGAGGTGAAAAGAAAAGAGTGGTATTATTCAATATTTGGAAAGGTTTAACAAGAAATTGCCAGGCTTAAAAAGAAAGTAGGCTTGAATGAAAAGCAAGAATCTTCAAGATTGAGTTTCAGGTAATAGTATCCAAATAATAACAATTTAAGCAATTCTGATCAATGAATGCAAAATCCCTTTCAAAGGTATATTAATCTGATCATGTTGAGTTCATCAAAATATCCTCTTGCCCGGTCTCGTTGACATCTAACTTTTTTGGTATCTAAGCCGCCTTTTTAGTTTTTCAACTTAGATGCAGTCTATTGATCCAAACTACCTTTTTTGGGTTTTCGATCTGAATCCTCCTTTTCATTTTTTTCTCTTTTTTTCTTTTTTTTCTTTTCTTCTCTTTTTTTTTTAATTTTGATTCATTTTTCTTCATCTTCACTTCATTGTCCTTAATGAAACTTCTTCTATCTCTTCTCTATTCTGATTCATGCCCCAACAACAGATATTTCTTCACCCAATTTAATGCTCACATGGATCTAAGAGAGTCTTTAGAATCCCACTTCTTCCATCTAGATGAAATCTCTTTACTTATCTTGATTTACTTGTCCTAATTCCATCCACAAGATCATCATCTCATAGTGTAAGTATACCTTTGTTCAACACATGATTCTTCAATGGGAGTACTCATATTTGATTAAAATGGACTTTTAAGGCATGTAACGTAGGCTGAAGTGAGGGTTTATGAAAGAAAGGATACAATAGGCCCAAAATGTGTTTTAAGGTTCATCATACCAAGAATCATTTTTTCATGAATCATTTAGGCATTTTGCCTTTTGCCCCATTCTAATTTGTTTTTTTCTGTCCTTTTTTATTCAAATGTGACTGAGGTTGTCACTTTCTTGATTTAAACCCTCTTTCCTTCTCCACTCTTTTTCTTTTTTGTTCTCTTTTTTTTAAAAGGGTTTTTTCTTTGCCCCATTGATCTTTCATCTGTGCGTTATATCAAAAAAATATAATAGGCTCAAAAGGGGTAATAAATGAATAATTTTACATACGCTTGAAAGGTAATGAAAGAAGGCCATTTCTCTTCTCAATACAAGTACTCTTATTAAAGTTCATCTATTGAACAAATACAAACTCATTAGAATTTCATATAGAGATTCACCTTTACTCGTAACATTCTATAATTGAAGATTTTAGACAAATATCTTCTATTCTCTTCTTACTTGAACAATCTTGGCAAACTAAAAATCCATTAAACCAACCAAAGTAGCTCTTTCAGGATTGAATTTTATGCTCATTGTCATCATCAGTATCATGTTCATTATTTGGATACTTTTAAGCTTGGTAACAAAGTAGCGAATATGGGTAGTGGTGTTTTGCATTAAAGAACAAGATTGGAATGAGGAATTAAGAAATATGTATCACACTAATCCTTTATTGAAAATGAAAATAAATGAAAGTTGGCCAAATACAGAAAATCTTAGTGTTTTTGGGCACAAGCACTCCGTCATTACTTAAAAACTGAAAGATTATAAGAAAACCTAAGACAAATGAAAATGAAAAGAAAAATCCATTACTCTTGGGTGGCATAAATAACTGGCATCTCATACACAGTCCAAATTCCTAGCTCTACATCTGAAGGGTACACGAACTGATCACTATCAAACCCTCAATTTCCTTCTTCGTCAACCACATTCACCATTGCCCCAACATGATCGGGCAATGGGTTTACATTGACATCTGGCTCACCTTTCTTCCTGAAACTCAAGAGTCTAGCTTTGATGAGTGATTGGACTTTCACCTTCAAACCCATACAATTCTTAATAGAATGACCAATATTGTTATTATGATAGGCACATTTTGTATTGGGGTCATACCACTTTGGGTAAAGAGGTTTCAAGGGCTCTATATAAATAGGGGCAATGAGATGACCCTCTACCAACTTTGGGAATAGCTTGGTGTATGTCATAGGTATAGGGTCTATGGTAACATTTCGGCTAGGTCGGGTGTACCTTTGGTCATTAGGTGGGAAAGTGTGGTTTGTCAAGGTTGTAGGTGTTTGTCGATGCAAAACAGGTTGATAAGTGTTTCGGGGATGAGTTTGTGGGTAAGATTGAGAATAGGTGTAATTCGCTGAAGGTGGGTAAGAGGTATAAGGGTGACGTGAATTGTTTGAGACAACTTATGCATCTCCTTCCTTCTTTGAGAATCCATCCTTCCTACTATCATTCACTGGTGCTTCGATCTTACTGCTCTTGATGGCATTCTCAATGGCTTCACCAATTAACACCATGTCTACAAAGTTCTTAGTTACACTACTAAGCATACGTTCATAGTAAGGTGCCTTGTGAGTATTCAAAAAGAACATGGCGACTTCCTTTTTGGTTAAAGGAGGTTGAACTTGAGATGCCACATCTCTCCACCGTTAGGCATATTCTTTGAAGCTCTCGTCCTTCTTCTTTTCCATACCTTGGAGAGATAAGCAATCAGGAGCTACATCAGAAACATGTTTGTATTGAGCTATAAAAGCTCCTGCCAACTCAGACCAAGAGGAAACTTTGCTCCTTTCCAATTGGTTATACCACTTAGCAGCTGACCCAGTCAAGCTATCTTGAAAAACATGAATTAATAGCTTGTCATCCCATGCATATGCCGCCATCTTCCTATAGTACATGGTGAGATGATATTTTGGGCACGATGTTCCATTGAACTTTTCAAACTCAGGCACTTTGAATTTTGGTGGAAGCACGACACTAGGTACCAAACACAACCTTTCAGCATCAATCGATCCAAAATTGTCCACTCCTTCTACGACACTTAGTCTTTCTTCTATTAAGCTCAGTTGAGCTTTAGTATCACTATCTTTCTCCCTGTGTCTTAGCTTTTCCAACTCTTTAGGGTCACCCAAATTTGGTACTTCGGCTGGGTTTTGAGCTTGTGTTGATGAATTTCCTTGAAGATTTCCTCCTTGCACTTGCAAAGGCATTAGGGCTTTAACAGTACTTCCTTCGGGGACAAAAACGGGGTTGTCTCGCATGCTTTGTTGAATCTCAGACTCGTCTTGATTACCCATCTTCTCCTTTCCGTTAATCATTGCTTTTAACAACTGAGTAATTTCGCTCAATTGCCCCTTATCTCTGCATTTTCCTTTCTAACTTCTCTATCCTTTTATTTTGATCCTCTTCCATTATGCGTGCTTGATACTTGGTATGATATCTATGGAGGATGGACCGTCTAGTAAATGCAATTTGATACCTTGAGTGCCACAATTAAGTTGAAATTATTTCATGTGGTGATATGTTTATGCACAAAAATGAATGCACATGGAATGTACTTAGGTTTAGTAATCTCTCCTAACAATCAAAAGTATGGTCATTCTCATGATAAGATAGGTGCAAACTTACATGAATGATATGTTATGCGACACAACTATGCATGACTTAATGATACAGACAAACTCTTTCTTTTTTTTTTGAAAAATGGAAGAAAGAAAAACTATATTTTTTTGATTTTTTTTGTAAAAAAAATGTAAAAAGAAGAAGTAAAACTTATTCCTTCATGTGTCCTATCTTAGGTTTTTATCTACACTTCAATCTAGCAGGGTTCCACTCTAAGGCTAAGTTTTATGTTTCATTACATGCTGGGTTGGGATAATTAATGGTTCTAAAGGTTCCCAAATTGTCCCTCACTGTCATCCACTCAAGACTAGTAAAGTACCCAATCCTCACCCATGACAGGCTACAAATGGAAAGGCTCAATTTGAGTGGTAGTATTTCACTAGCCATTGCGGAGGTATTACCTCACGAGAGTGTAGTTACTCTACTTTCTCCTAAAAAGGATAAAGCCCGAGTAGAGGGCCAATGCATGCACATGCACGTGAAGTGTGTGTTGAAGGAACAAACAATTATTTTATCGAAATTAACATTCCTAAGGTAAACATAGAATAACATAAAACCAACAATTGGCTCGACTCTCTAAAGTCCCCAGTGGAGTCGCCAAGCTGTCATAACGTGTCAAGTCCTAGAACCTAACCAGCTAAACTTAAATTCAAGAGTCGCCACCAACTATTCAAACCTAAGGTGTGATTGGTCACCTATTCTTGTTTAAAGATAAGACATGATCTACGTTCAAAGATTCTTAGACTCGGGAGTACGGTTACATGTGGGGAAGAATTAGCACCCCCACAACGCCCATCCTAAGATACCAACTAGCTTTAGATTTTCTTTATAGTTTGCCTTGGGTTCATATTAGTTTCGATATATTTATATATTGGAAATTTTCTAAGATTTTTCCATCGATTTGGCTCCAACCTTAGAAACTCCCCTCACCTCAAGATATTCAAGGAGTCTCAATTGACTTTCTTGAACTCCATCGTCGGATAAATTTTAATATTTTATGAGATTCCTATTTTCTCCTAATTTTATTTCTAATTTTGACTCCATATTCATTTTATAAATTTCTTAGATTTTCTAATTTATTTTTATTTTTTATATTCTTATTTACATTATTTTTAAGAAATAAACATGAATTATGTTTTATTGAAAATTCACTTTTAAGCGTCCCATCGATTTGGCTCAGCCCAAAAGGAACCTCCTCACCTAGAAATTTCCAAGGAGTCTCAATTGACTTTCTTGAAATTTCATCATCGGCATAACTCATATTTATTCTTTTTCATTTATCTTATAATTCTATTTATTATTTAGATATTTTGTCTTATCTTATTTTATTTATTTATCTTTATTTGTTTACTTGTCTTCATTTGCCTGTTTTTATTTATCTACATCTAATCCATCTATCTTATTTTACTTTTATTTCTACTATAAATAAATATGAATTAATTAAAAAAAATTCTTTCAAAAGTATTCCATCAATTTGGCTCAACTTAAGAAAGATTTTTTCACCTAGAAATTTTCAAGGAGTCTCAATTGACTTTCTTGGAGTTTCATCCTCGGTATAATTCACACTTATTTCTTTTTTCGTTTATTTGATTTTAATTATATATATATTTATTGTTCATATATTTTTTATAACCTTAGAATATTTATCTAAATCATACAAAATTGTTAAATCAAAATTATACGTGCAAACTAAATCAATGTATTATACTATAGTCATACAACAAATCAAATAACACAAATATACAAATTAATATTTTACAAGCAGTTATCAACTCAAATTAATTATCATGCAAATTTATATTAAAATATCATACAAGTGATCATTAAATTAAAACACAAATTAACATGCTTATCAAGATTATAATAATTAAATTATTAAGTCAAATTATTAAATTAAATCTCATGCAAAAATTATAGATTACTTAAATTAATTATCATGCAAATAGACCTATTAAACTTATGAAATATCAATTAATTAAACATTAAAGAACCTGACAAGGGAAAAAAAGTTAGCCTTCTCCTCCATTGTAGCCACAACAATCAACTATGGCTGCAGCTGATGGGTGTAACGACGTGCGACAAATGCAGGCAATGATGATGAACAAGGAAGGAGCGGGTCCAAAACACAGCAAGGAGCAATGGTGTGGACAGGCTTCGCAGAGCAATAGCAATAGAGCAAAACGGATGTGACATTACAAGGGGCTGGTGACGATGAGCAGTGCAGGACAAGGCAAGAGTGGTGCGCGATGACAATGGGGAATAAGTGGGGTAAATTGAATGGGTAGAGCTAGGTGAAGATGACGATGGCGTTGGTGTAAGTGGGCAAAGTTAGACTAAGGTCTTTTGCATGAGAATGATAATATGGTTTAAAGAAGCTAGAATGTTCTTTTTTTTCTTTCTTTTTTTTAATCATAAGCCTTAATCCTTTTTTATAGCCACAAATTTGTTAGAGTCCCAATACAACTATACTTATTCTAATAATTACCTCCTATTTTTAATATTTTATTTATCTAATTCTTATATTAATCCAAATCTAACTCTACCAAATTTAATATTAATCCAAATAATTATCCTAAAATAATAATAATAATTATCCTATCCTAAAATTAATTTTATTATTTTTTCTTTGTCTTTTTTTTATTTTTCCCAAATCCTATTTTAATTTTAATTTCCTAATGTTAATTCTAATCTTATAAAAACCCTAGTTTAATTTTAAATTAATTAATTATCCTAATCTAATGTTAAAAATACTATGTTACCTAACTCAATTAATTAATTTTACAAGTTAATACCCCGGACAAAATAGGGTGTCTACAGGGATGATCACCTGCCATTGGTCGAGTTGGCTTACAACAATAGCTATCACTCAAGTATTGGGATGGCGCCATATGAGGCCTTATATGATAGAAGGTGTTGATCCCTTATTGGTTGGAAAGAAGTGGGCAAGCGTAAGTTGTTAGCTCCAGATTTAGTCGAGCAGGCTTCTGAGGATGTTAAGTTGATCTGTCAAAGACTTAAGACAGCTTAGAGTCGACAAAAAGAGTTATGCAGATGCTCGACAAAGACTACTTGAGTTTTTGGTTGGAGACTTGGTGTTTTTGAAGGTTTCTCCTTCCAAAGGAATTATAAGGTTTGGGAAAAGAGGTAAACTTAGCCCTCGTTACATCGGGCCATTTGAAGTCTTAGACCGAGTCAAAGATGTTGCATACCAATTAGCATTACTAACAGAGCTATCAGGAGTACATAACATAATGTCTTTCACGTGTCCATGCTTCGGAAGTATAATCCGGATCCATATCATGTCATAGAATATGAACCCTTGGAGATTCGGGAAGACATGAGTTATGTGGAGAAATTGATTTAGATTTTGGATAGAAAAGAGAAGGTATTACGGTCTAAGACAATCCCATTAGTTAAAGTTCTCTGGTAGTATCATACTATGGAAGAAGTTATATGGGAGCTAGAGAGCTTGATGAAAGAGAAGTATCTGGAACTATTTGAGCACTAGCCCGATTCAAATTTGGAGAACCAAATTCCTAATGGTGGGGAGAATGTGAAATCTCCAATTTCTTGTAAATTTTCCCTCCTTGTAAAGTATTCCAAGCTAGAATGATTTAATAAATAGGAAATTTTGATGTATAAATGATAAATAGGACATGAGAGGAATAATAAAATTGATAGTCAAATGGTTAAGGAATAAATTCTGATATTGTAAGAATAATTGGAGTATGATAAAATAAATATAAGATTTTGGTAATTAAGTAACAAATGGCACATGAAGAAGAAGAGGAATTAAATTGGTCTAAAGGTTAATGGCTGACATGATAAATGGATAAATATGCATTTAATGAAACTTAATTGCCATCATCTCCAGCAAACAGGGTCGGCAGCCATTGTAGTTTCCTCTCAAATTCTCCCAAGTTTCCATCTTAATTACCTTGACAAACACCCTCATCCCCTTATCGAACCATAAGCTTGTCTAACGAAATCGTTCCTTATAACTAGCCTAAGCTATATCTGAAATTTGGTGGACTGAATCCAAGTAATTGAAGAGATCTTGTTGCTGTCAATTTTGGTTACTAACAAAGGTAAGAGATGAAGTGATTTCATTCAATTATGTCCATGGTTTGGAGTCGTGTAAAGTTGTTATAGGATATTGGTAGAGGTTTCTTAAAGGTTTGAACCATTATGGTATTTGTAGCTTTGAAGAAGTGAAAGGCTAAATGTTGGTACAACCAAGCTATTGGATTTTGGCTATTTGAGGTAAGGAATATATGATACGAACGTAGGGTGACTATGTTCACATGTTTTAAATGTTTTGGGATGAAACAAAAGTTGATTGAAGTGCAGGAAGTTTACATTTCGGGCTTTCCTCCTAGTTACCAAATTGCTAAGAGCAGCCGATTGCCTTAAGTAGCAGCCGACTGCCCAGAGATAACTGATAGGATGATATTTTGTGAATTTTATATGTACTAATATATTCTTTATATTGATTTTTTATGCCTAAAAGAGCTTACTAATGTTTATTTTATGTTTTAGGTATTAAATATCAAAGTTGGAATTAAAAGGAGTTAAAAGGAGCAAAGTGCAGATTTTTTTGTCCAGTTTAAAAGATTGATGAATTTGACCAACTTAACTACCTGATCTCAAGAAGTGGCCTTCATAGAAGTTGTAGAGGACTTCTCAAGGTTTCTGGAATATACAAGATTGCAAAAATCGAAGTTCGTTTGATGGGTCAAACATCTGGACAAAATCAGTACGAAATTCTAGGCAGAATAACGTGATTTAAAAAAAAAATTCTAACAAAGCAAGGCTAAGACAAGATTTTGTGAAGACAAGATTTGGTTGAGACAAGACATGACTGAAAATTTGGTTATGTCTTAAAGTTTTAATTATTTTTAAGACAATGTAATAAAGTAAGAAAATAGAGTTTGAGTAGAAAAGGAATTGTAAAGAGAGAAAAGTTCTAAAAAGGGTTTCAGTCAAATTAAAACTCTTCTTAGACTCCTACTCTAATTCAGATTCTTAGGCCTATCTGTATAAAGAGCACATTGGCTCTCATAAAAATAAGATCTCTCTTCCTCCTCTTCTCTCTTGTTTAGTTTTAGAGTAGATTTAATAGAAATTTTATTTTTATTATTTTGCTTATTTCTTTATTATTTTTAATTCTGATTTTGTTTTCTTTATTTAAATTAATATTGTTTGTGTGTTCTTACTTGCTAGTTTATAATCTTGATTAGTAATTCTGATTTTATATTATTAAAGATTGCTTCTTTGATTGTTTCTTACATGATATTTGTAATCTTTATAATATATAATTTGGAGTTTATGATCTTGAATATATCTAATGAGTAGTTTTCTTATTCAGTTATAAGGTAAATTGATTATTCTTGGGAAAGGCATGTTGTGAGATTCTTGACCCTATAATATAATTGTTGATTAAATATCCAAGATTCTCTGAGCACATTATAATGATTGTTTGTTTGATTAGATATGGTGCATACTATTTAGTTAAATTAAATAATCTACTGCCAAATTAAAAACATAAGTTCGTAATTGCTTATGGAGTTAATCACTAGGGATGGAGGAGAATTGAGGTTTAGATTAAATGAACCGAGCTTATGTGTTTGTTATCTATTGTCAACCCATATCTTTCTAGTTGTTAGTGCTGCTACAACTTATATCTAGAGAGCTTGTTCTAGGTAGGTTAAGTAGTTAGAGATTAGTTAAAGAGCTTGTTTTAACTAATGACTCAATAAGGGAAGATGGTGTAATAGAGCTTGTTGTTATGCTATGGTTGACTATTTAATTGACAATAATATTTTGTAATCAATGATCAACATCTAAATCCAAGAATAATTAATTACCTTGTAACTGAAGTTTTGTGACATTTGATATTTTCTAATTTATTTACTTGTTTATATTTCTGATTATTTTCTTGAGTATTACAGTTTAATTGAAACCCCCTAAATCTCTTCTCTCTCTCTCTCTAAATAATAGTTAGGTATTAATTTAATAATTAACTTGAATAAAACAATCTTTGTGGGATCGACCTTTGCTTGCCCTATCTATAGGTTTAAGTAAGGTAATTTATTATTGGTACCTGTGACACTACCAATTTTTTGGCACCGTTGTCGGGGATTGTTATTTATTTAAGTTGCTTATTATAATTTAAAGATCTAATTATTTTCTCTTCTTTCTTCCTTGCAGGATTTGCATGTCTGATGAGGACTCTAGTTACAGACTTCGAAAGATTAGAGACTACATTCAAGCAACCCAAAGCGCTGTGCTACAAATGCCCCAACCACCACCATCCACTTCCAACGATCCACTGTCCGCTGAGCCCACGTACAATCCTACTTTTGAATTGTCTAGTGATTCAGAAGAGGACACCATGGCTCAAAACGCTAAGAGAAACTTGAAGGAGTTAGCAGCACCCACTATGAACCAACAACTCCTTTGCATAGCCTATCCTACTTTAGATGTTGCTTTTGAATTAAAATCTGGTTTGATACATCTTTTACCAACTTTTCATGGTCTTGCAGGTGAAGATCCACACAAACATCTAAAGGAGATCCATGTTGTTTGCTACACCATGAAGACTGTTGGGGTTAGTGAAGAGCCAATCAAGTTAAGGGCCTTTCCATTCTCTCTAGTAGATGCAGCCAAGGATTGGCTCTACTATTTGCCTTTTGGAACCATCAATACTTGGGATGAAATGAGGAAACTCTTCTTAGAAAGGTATTTTCCAACCTCAAAGGCAGCCAACATTCGTAAAGAAATTTGTGGAATTAGGCAATTTGATGGTGAGTCATTGTATGAGTATTGGGAAAGGTTTAAAAAGCTTTGTGCTAGTTGCCCACATCATCAGATTCATGAGCAACTACTAATCCAATACTTCTACGGGGGACTATTACCCCATGATAGAAGCATGATAGATGCTGCCAGTAGAGGAGCTTTGTTGGATAAGACTCCTCAAGAAGCTCAAAACTTGATAGCAAACATGGCTGCCAATTCTCAACAATTTAATACAAGGCATGATCCACCACCACCACCTAAGCAAGCACACGAGGTAAGTACTTCTTCTTTGGAAAAACAAATTGCTGATTTAACCTCTCTTGTATGTCAAATGGCTGTAGGAAATATGCAACAAGCAAAGGCTTATGGAATTTGCTCTAACTTAGGACACCTTACTAACATATGTCCAATTCTTCAAGAAGATTCAATGGAGCAAGTTTATGCTTTATGAGGATTATGATCCTTATTCAAGCACTTACAACCCTGGTTAGCGGGACCACCCAAATTTGTAATATGGAAATAGGTCGGCACCATATGTCCCACCACATAATAGACCAAATAATTTCCAAGTCTCCAAACCTACATACCAAGAAAGGCCACCACCCCAAACACAACACCAAAGTGGAACCATGTCTCTTGAAGAAATTGTAAAGAAACTTGCTGCCTCTACTTTACAAAATCAACAAGAGAATAATCAAAGAATTGTACATCTTGAGCACCAAATGAGTCAAATGGCTACTGCCATAAGCAAACTTGAAGCCTAATGGTCACACTAGTTACCTTCTCAACCTATGGTGAATCCAAGGGAGAATGTGAGTGCCATCTTTTTTAGTAGTGGGAAGAAAATTGGATACAAGGAGAATGCATATGAAGAGGTCGACATTAAGGCTCCACCACATAAAAATGTCGTCAACCTTCCCCCTTTTTATAGAGATTTTGACAAGGTAAGTGATAAGAGAGTACCATTTAATACAGGCTCTTACCCTCCTCATTTCCTAGCAGGTTAGCCAACAACAAAAAAGAAGAGTAAGACAAAGAGATCTTAGAAACCTTTAGGAAAGTGGAGGTAAACATTCCTCTTCTTGATGCTATCAAGCAAGTGCCTAGGTATGCGAAATTTTTAAAAGAATTGTGCACTAATAAGAAGAAATTAAAAAGTGATGAAATAGTAGTTGTGGGGGAGAATGTGTCTGCCATCATTCAAAGAAAACTTCCCCCAAATTATGGAGATCTTGGCATGTTTAGTATTCCATGTAAGATAGGTAACACCATAATTAATAAGTCCATGATAGATTTAGGAGCTTCTATAAATGTCATGCCTTTGTCAATTTATAAATCTTTAAATCTTGGACATTTGAAAAAGACTGGTGTTATTATACAATTGGTTGATAGAACTAATGCCTATCCTGAAGGAATATTAGAGGATGTTTTTGTGCAGGTTGATAAATTAGTCTTCCCAGTAGACTTCTATGTTCTTGATATGGAGGATGATAATTCTCCTTTTCCAACACCAATGTTGCTAGGGAGACCATTCTTGAAGACATCCAAAGCCAAAATAGATGTGGATAAGGAAACACTCAACATGGAGTTTGATGATAACATAGTGGAGTTCAACATCTTTGGAGAAGTAATCATAAGTCATAACCAATAGAAATCAAAGAAAAGGTTTGCATTTGGGATTGGATAATGGAAGGTGGAGTAGTCGAGCTAACAACATTAAACAAAAGCGCTACTTGGGAGGCAACCCCAAGATGTAAAAATGAGGGAGTATTTCTTTCCTTACTTATATTACCATTTAATTTTTGAATTTTTATTGTTCTTTTTTGCATGCTAAACTTACTTTGAGGACAAAGTAAGATTTAAATGTAGGGGGGGAGGGGGGAATATTGGTTTATGAGTTTATAGAGTTTTTTTTTTAGGAAGAGGAAAATTAAAAGAAAAAAAGAGGTCAAATTTTTAGGAGTTTTAAAAGATCATGATATGTTTTCTTTCTTTTAAGGATTGATTCTAAACTAAAACAAAGTTTTATAAAAGAGTTGAGAGTATTTTGATTATTATTATTGTTGAAGTGAATGTTTTCTAAAGAATTTATGTGAATTCATGATTAAATATGATTTCTTTTCATAAAATATTAATAACGTGATATATTCATGGAAATTAGTACTAGCATAGGTTAAATAGACGAGAACCTTTTAAAAAAAAAGAGAAGAAGAAGGAAGAAATATAAAAATAGAGGTTGAAAGCTTTAAATTTCTACTCCAATGTTTTAAGTTGCCTATTCTCTACTGCAGTTTTTTGTAAGTAACTTGAAATATGAGTATGCCAAGCACTCTAAAAGAGGGCTTACTTGTTGAGTAACCGGGTGTTGGTATCACCAATATTAACATTCGCGTAAAAAGACAAGTATGCACTTAGGGAAACCATTGTTGATACCTCAGAAAAAAAAAAGAAGAAAGAAAGAGATAGAAAAATAAAAGGTTCTAAGATCTACTGCCTAGGCTTGTATTGATAAAAGATGGATAATTACAAAGTTAATACTATATGTTTCAATTGTGTTGATTGTAAATTTTGCATGAATTTATTTAGAAGTATGCATGAATATGAGAAGTAATGATTAGAATATGATTGACTTGATGATTTGACTATTGTTAAAGTTATGAGTTAAGAATTGAAAGATTTGAAAATAGGTCCATGATCTTAATCTTGTTTTGAGTCTTAAATAAAAGATTTTGTGGGTATATCTTCTGAAAGTCCTCACGAGACACAACTTATCCACTAGGGGTGACCTAGGGGTTTAAAGGCTTATTATATATGCTAAGTGCAATTGTGATTCCTACGAAAGTGAGTTAGGATTTTAGAAGTTAGTTTTTTAGGAATTAGTTTAACTAAGGTTTACTAGAGGACTAGCAAAAGCTAAGTGTGGGGGAATTTGATAGGATGATATTTTGTGAATTTTATATGTGCTAATATATTCTCTATATTGATGTTTTATGCCTAAAAGAGCTTACTAATGTTTATTTTATGTTTTAGGTATTAAATATCAAAGTCGGAATTAAAAGGAGCTAAAAGGAGCAAAGTGCAGATTTTTCTGTCCAGTTTAAAAGATTGATGAATTTGACCAACTTAATGACCTCATCTCAAGAAGTGGCCTTCATAGAAGTTGTAGAGGACTTCTCAAGGTTTCCAGAATATACAAGATCACAAAACTTGGAGTTCGTTTGACAGATCAAATGCCTGGACAAAATCAGTACGAAATTCTGGGTAGAATAATGTGATTTAAAAAAAAATTCCAACAAAGCAAGGTTAAGACAAGATTTGGTTGAGACAAGACATGTCTAAAAATTTGGTTATGTCTTAAAGTTTTAATTATTTTTAAGACAATGTAATAAAGTAGGAAAATAGAGTTTGAGTAGAAAAAGAATTGTAAAAAGAGAAAAGTTCTAAAAAGAGTTTGAGTCAAATTAAAACTCTTCTTAGACTCCTACTCTAATTCAGATTCTTAGGCCTATATAAAGAGCACATTGGATCTCATAAAAATCAGATCTCTCTTCCCCCTCTTCTCTCTTGTTTAGTTTTAAAGTAGATTTAATAGAAATTTTATTTTTATTATTTTGCTTATTTCTTTATTATTTTTAATTCTGATTTTGTTTTCTTTATTTAAATTAATATTGTTTGTGTGTTCTTGCTTGCTAGTTTATAATCTTGATTAGTAATTCTGATTTTATATTATTAAATACTGCTTCTTTGATTGTTTCTTGCATGATATTTGTAATCTTTATAATATATAATTTGGAGTTTATGATCTTGAATATGTCTAGTGAGTAGTTTTCTTATCCAGTTATAAGGTAAATTGACTATTCTTGGGAAAGACATGTTGTGAGATTCTTGAACCTATGATATAATTGTTGATTAAATATCCAAGATTCTCTGAGCACATTATAATGATTTTTTGTTTGATTAGATAGGGTGCACACTATTTAGTTAAATTAAATAATCTACTGCCAAATTAAAAACATAAGTTCGTAATTGCTTATGGAGTTAATCACTAGGGATGGAGGAGAATTGAGGTTTAGATTAAATGAACCGAGCTTATGTGTTTGTTATCTATTGTCAACCCATATCTTTGTAGTTGTTAATGCTGCTACAACTTATATCTAGAGAGCTTGTTCTAGGTAGGTTAATGTCACAGCCCGTGACCCTATTTTTCACTTTATTCTATACATCTTGTTTGGTTGGGCTGTCTGCGATACTTTACTTTTTCTTTTACATATAAACAATTTCATATTAAATTATAATATGAATTACATTCCCTATCTTAATTCATAAGGAAGTAGTACTGTAGATACGTCTAAATACAGAAAATAAATGATCGTACCTTAAGAAATAAATCAAGCTGTCGCATCGTCCCCAAATGCATAGCCGAAGTCCTTTAGATGTCAGACTCTTAGTCCTCGAAAACCTGAAATGTTAAAATTAAAGGGTGAGCAAACCACGGCTCAGTAAGGGAATTATATGCCTCACTTGTTACTCAGCTATATATATGCTAAAAAACTTTTTCATTTTTTCCTATGAGGTTCTAGGCTCGCATGTAGGTAGGATACTACAGTCGGCTAGGGATTCGGATAGAGTAAGGTAGGTACTTTGAAATATCTATCTTATCCCGTAACCTAGAAGCAACTGTAGGGAGTAATTTTATTTCATTTGAAACAAAATATCTTTTTCCTTTTTATGCCATATCATTTTCATATACTTTTCAAAATAATGCTTTTATGAAATAAAGCATTTAAATAAAATAACTAATATTTATATATTCTTTGAAAAGAATATTAGTTAAATCATCGTTATTCTCATTTAAAATTCATTTCATGTTTTACTGTACAATCATAATTAGTACAATACTTTAGATAGCAAAATAAGCTATTAAAACTTTTCCGTATAACATATATATTGTGTAAATCTAATATTTAATTTAAAAATTAAAATAAGAATATTAGATTTATTTTTCTCCTCTTTCCTTTTGAAAACATATAACATATTCATATTTCATTTCGTATGAAAATCATCTCGTAGTACTAAAATCAGTACTGAAATAAGCATTTTGTAAAATGCTGTAAATCACTTTCATTTGATTTATCACATATCATGTAAAACATTTTCATTTCACGTATCACATATAATATAAAACATTTTCATATATGGAGACTGAGGCACGCCCAGCCCGTCCACTAGGTCGTTACTCATATCATGCTATAGACCCCAAAGGGTATAAAATAATCATGTCAGATCTATGGCCATTGTCTATAATTGTCCTCGGCGGATCACTGATCAGGTGTCGACCGGGACTACATATCACATATCACGTATTACATATCACATGTCACATGTCACATATCACATATCAGCATGATAAGGTTGCCATCTAGTCTTAAAACCATATTTTTCATCATAAAATAACCTTTATGGAATTTATAAAAATATATAATTTCATAATTTAAAACCATAAAGGTTACAAGATGATTTAGTGAATATTTAAGAAATATATATAAAAATATTCACTTTATTTTTTTTCATTTTCCATCTCGTATTACATGTAATTTATGTATCAGGAGAATCATTATCACCATTCTCGAAAACATGAATATTTTAAAATCACTTTCATTTTATTCATGTTTTTATGGAAAATATTCATTTTCTCGATTTTCGTAGTTGAAAATCATTTCTCGTGACATAAAATCATTTATTATGATATTCGATAATTTTTGAAAATTTTTTCGATAATTTTTGAAAATTTTTTCAATAATTTTTCGACAGTATAACGGTTGCCGATTGGCTAGCCTCCTGCACGTAAAATACAGTTTATAATTCCAGCCAGTACATCATTACAATTTTTCAACCAATGAATCATCCCAACATTTCCATAAAATAATTTATAATTTAAAAGCATGCACACTGAATATCCTTACAGTGTTGCACATGCATCCCTTACCTTTTCCGGTTCGGCGACTTCCTCGTTATCGGTCGCGCCCGTACTCCATCTCTTCCGAGTCCATCATCTCATTCGCCAAGAATAATTTCTAGAAATTAAAATTCTAAATTTAGAATTTTTTTCATAATTTATTAAAATTCATTCGAAATTAATTTTTGAAATTTCTTACCGAATTTTTCGTAATTTTCGAATTCTCGAAAATTTTCAAATTCCCAAAAATTTTCAAATTCCCTAAAATTCCTTTTCTCTCTCTTTTTTCTCCCTTTTTTCTTCTTCTTTTTCTTCTCTTTTCTTTTTCTTTTTCTTTTCTTTTCCCCTTTTCTGGTTTGAACTAGTTCGAACCAGCTCAGACTAATTCAACCCGGTTCTTTCACCTCACCGGTTCAACCTCTTCCTGCCGGCATCACCACCGGTTTAGACCTCCCACAGCTGGCCACGATTGCAGGGATGCCGGATCTAGCCTTGGTTTCTCCACATCACCAGCGACGGCGCCGAATCTGGAGGCTTGGGTTTCGACCTCTTCCTTTCCTCTTTTCTCCTTCCTCCGCCAGTTTCCTCTTCCTCGGTGGCTCCTCTCACCTCGGTCGGCCTTCGCCGATGACGGGAGGGGCGGTAGCGTTGCCCGAATCATCCGGCACCGCCGTTCTCTTCTTTCCTTTCTCTTTGGGTTTCCGTCTCTGTTTCCCACTCCTTTCGCCGCTTCTTCCTGTCACCGGCTTCCACCCTTCACTTCGCCGGCATCGTCTCCTCCTCTCCTCTCTCTTCTCATTGCCAACGGCGACAGCCGGTGCTGCCATCGGCTTCAGTTGGGAAGGGAATCGGGTCCCTTTTGTTTCTTTTGTTTGTTGTTTTTTTTGTTATATATAATATATATAAATAGATATAAATGGTATTTATAATTATAATATAATTATTATATGTATATAATTATACTATAAAAATTTATGTATAGATATACATATATTTATTTTTATAATATATCTATATCTATACATTTTTAGTTAAAATGCCATTTATATTTCATATATATATATATATATTTATATTTATATTTATATACATAAATATGTATAATAATAATGTACATACATATTTATTCAATGATATAAAATGGTATATCAATATATAGTATATACATATATTCCACATATGCATATATCTATTTCTTAAAAATATATTTATATAATATCATTATATAAATATATAAAAATACATATTTTTATTTCTCAATATCCAAATTTATTTTCCCCCATTTATAATTTCTCCATTCTATTTCTTATTTAATTTGGATTTTCCATTTATCCAAATTAAATTTCCTCCTTTCATTATTTTCCAATTTAAATTTCCTTCACTCGGATTTCCAATTTTCGTCACTTCCTCAATTCACGGAATATTCACTATATTATGATCTCATAATTATATTTATTTATTTTATTAAATTTCCAATATTAATAATTTCCAATAAATGAAAAATTTACGGTTATCACAGTTAAGTAGTTAGAGATTAGTTAAAGAGCTTGTTTTAACCAACGACTTAATAAGGGAAGATGGTGTAACAGGGCTTGTTGTTATGCTATGGTTGACTATTTAATTGACAATAATATTTTGTAATCAATGATCAACATCTAAATCCAAGAATAATTAATTACCTTGTAACTGAAGTTTTGTGATATCTGATATTTTCTAATTTATTTACTTGTTTATGTTTTTGATTATTTTCTTGAGTATTACAGTTTAATTGAAACCCCCCAAATCTCTTCTCTCTCTCTAAATAATAGTTAGGTATTTAATTTAAATAATTAACTTGAATAAAACAATCTTTGTGGGATCGACCTTTTCTTGCCCTATCTATAGGTTTAAGTAAAGTGATTTATTATTGGTACCTGCGACACTACCATCAACCGAGGTGTAACTTTTTCAAAAATCGACTCAAGCCAGTCAACTGCTCTATATAGCAGTTGACTGCCAATTTCCAGAAAACATTCTGTTTCAAAACCAGTCGATTGCTATATGACCAATAGATTGCCCTGTTTCTAAAAAGTATTCTGTTTCAAAACCAGTCGACTGCCTATGAAGCCAGTCGACTGCCTTGTTTTCAGAAGCATTCTGTTTGCGAAACCAGTTGACTGCTAAGGAGCCAGTCGACTGCTTTTTCTAGAAAGACATTCTGTTTGCGAACCAGTCGACTGCCCTAGTAGACCAGTCGGCTGCCCTATTAGATAAGTCGACTGCCTCATTTGAAAATGATGTTTTAAATGCTTATTTGGTATAAGTGGATTTGAATTACAAGTGAAGTATATGATAAATGTTTTGGAGACTGTGGACACCTTTAGTGATCATGCATATTACTTGTATTTGTCCTTGGCTAAGGAACCTTAGTCCGATCCTCAGTGCCACAGATGTCACCTGACTAGTGTTCACTGTGGTCTATAGACTATGGTCGTACATCTCTTATTTGTATTTGGCTTTGGGGAGGATCCGTGGCCCATATGTGGGTACGCACTTATTTGATATCTCTTATGGGGAATACTTGGCATCCTTTAAAGGACTTTCCTACGAGAAATATTTGGCATCCCTTACGGGACTTTCACATATAAGACTTACTTGGTGCATGATTCTATCGGAAGTAAATAGTCTCCCATCTATTTGAAAGTATGTGGAAATATCTGAAGTTATTAGTATTTGAAGTTAATTGTACTTGTACATGTGATTTCACATGATTTAAGATACGTGAAAGTATTTGAAATATTTGAATATTCGCATATGTGATTTGAAATGAATTGAAAGTATTTGATCTTATGTGTATATGATAATTGGAGAAAGTATATGATATATGCTTTATAATGATTTTACAAGACATTATAGAGCAAAGCAGGAAAACTGCATATAATGGCATAGTACGCTCTTTTACATATGTTTCTTACTAAGCGTAAACTCACTCCTTTACAAATTTTTTCATTCAGATTACTTGAAGTGATTCCCGCTCCAGATAGATGAGCTTACTTTTGGGATCTTTTAGTATACCTTCGAGACACGCTTCCCATTTATTCCTTGAAGGTATAATCAGTTAGTCGTGTACTTAGGCTATTGTACAGTACAATATTACATTAATGTATATTAGATCATTTGGGGATATGGTTATGTAAGTATATGAGATCCTGATGTATTTGACTTATGTGTAATTATCAAAAATACATTTCATGTGAAAATTTTATTTCTTGTCATAACTGATAAAGCATAAAATATATAAGAAGAAGAAAGGACAACATCGACGAACGAGCCTAACCAAACCTTATGTCAAGAAAAAGTTAGTTGATATTGGTATAAATTGGGTCGTGACAGCAAGCTGTGTTTTGCTAATGAGATTGGGGCTTTAAGGGCGAGCATTTGGAGTGCTTGGGTGAGTTGTTGCTTGGTTGTGGTGTTTGGTGAAGGATTCCACTATCTAGGTGTATTAGGCCATACTCACGATTAAGGTCTCGTTTTTAATGAGTAGGTGGTTGTATTGTTCAATTGACACTATTTGAGGCATAGCATAGGCTTGTATTTATGATGTTCCTAAGGACAATGGTAGTAGAGGAAAAGAAGAAACAACAAGCTATATGGTCATTAGTGGATGATATGGTGTAACTACTAGTTTGGTGGTCATGGAATTGGCCATGGCATAGGTAAATGGGTTGTGAAATATGAAGGTTGTTATCCCATTTATAGGAGATAAGTTTTTAGACTAGAATGAGGGTACCTCTAATTAGAAGGTGGAGTTTACCACTGAGGTTATAGGAATAGCAGCAACTTAGGTATCTCTAGGTGATGTTGTTGGTGGATGGTGAAATTTTGACATGATTTCTTTATCATTTTTTCACATGCAATGCCTAAAGGATGCAAGGCCATTGGTGATCCTTTGGCTTGCTCTCCTTAGATAAACTTGCAAAACAAAAGATTTACTGAGGTTGTTCCCAATGGAACTTACTCCAATGCCTAAGTCAATAAGGATGTTTCGATCATTTCAATATGCATATCAAGAAAATGTAAGGGGTCGTTTGGGATCATTTTTTGTTTTCTGTTTTATGCTTTCTATTTTTGAAAATTTTATTTTGTTTTGTTTTGTTTTGTTTTCAAATTCTAAAAATAGAAAACATGTTTGGTTAGTATTGTTATGTGTTGAAAACAAATATTTAAACTGATTTAAATATAATAATTCAATTAACAAAATAAAATTTTAAAAAATAAATAAAAATAATATATTTATTAAATAATATTATTTACATAATAGTAAATAATATTCTTTTATTCTATTTAATACTAATATTAAATATTTTCATTTAATCTTATTAAAATTTAATATAATTTAAGTAATATTATAATTAAATATAATATTAAATAAAATAATTCAATTAAAATAATATTAAATATTTTTTTAATATTAATTTTTATTAGTTAATAATTTAGATTATTAAAATTCTAAATTTATATATTAAATAATAATATGAATTAATAATTATAAATTTTATTAGTAATATAATTTTATTTAATTGTAATAATATTGAACAATATATTTAACTAATTAATTTATAATAAATTATATAGTTATTAATATATATTTTATTTAATATGAATAATAGTCATTAATGTTAAGTTTTCACTTATTTAATAATATTAAATTATTTAATAGTAGTAATGATATACTTTAAATTTAATTTAAAGAATATAATATTAAATAATAATATTCTTTAGTAAAATAATAATTAAATATATTAGATAATAGTACTTAGAAATAATATTAATTATAAACATATCAAAATTATAATAAATAATATTATTTAAAATATATAATACATTCAATAAATTATTATATAAAATTAAATTAAATAATATTTTAATATTATAGTTTGATATAATTTATATTTAATTGCTTTTACATTTTTAACTTTTCTATATTAAATAAGTATATTAATTTTAAATATTTATATTTTAATTAAATAGTATTTTCTATTAAATTTTAATATTATTTTATTTACAAAATTTAATTTAATTTTATATTTTTTATTATGAAAAATATTAATATTTTTCCAATATATAAACATTATACACTTATGAACAGTACCAGAAATGGAAACATATTTTCGAAAATAATAAAAACAACAATTTCTTGTTTTTAATAATTTTGGAAATTCTTGATTTTCGTTTTCTTTTTTTGAAAATAAAAACATGTTATCAAACATGTTTTTTGCTACTATTTCCAAAAAAATGAATACAAAAACAGAAAATAAGAAACGAAAATGATACCAAACGACCCCTAAGTGTATACATAATGCTCATACCCTTGCCTCTCCAAGATATCTCCTTTATAGGAATAGGCTTTCACTTGCATGGAGCACGCATCTCTCACACATAAAATGTACCTAAGTGGGTAATTTTTTGTAAGAATTGGTGGTTTCTTACCAAAAAAAGGGATCGGTGGACCACCACTGCCCAAAATGCGTGGAGTATGTTGGTTTGTGAGTGAGTAGGGTTCTTTTCCACTTCGCCGATGTTCCATAATGGTTAAGTTTGATCGTCTTATGCTATTTTTTTTTGTGTAAGTATCCTTATCCGTATTACGGTTTGATATTAATCATTTTCGAGCTAAGAGTGGTAAACTGTAAAACCATCCCAACAGTGGAGATTTTAGAACTCGAACCATGTCCATGTAACTAAAGAAGAAATTTATTTCCACTTCTTCTAACCACTTTGGTCCTAAGCTTCTTTGCCAAGCCAATTTTGATTCACTAGGCTTTGCTTGTGTTCCACAAGTCTAATATAATTGGGTACTAACTATTTTAATATGTATAAGAGAAAATATTTGATATGAAGTCACTGAAAATTAAAATTAAATACAGTTGTTGATGATGTTAGCTTTAAATTGACATGTATTTTGAAATGACAAAACTCAAGTAAGCTTAAAGCATTTTTCTACAATGTAAATTTGCTCAAAATGAACTCAATCATGGAAAATACTTTAAACAAATTTTTGGAATGTAATTTCAATTGAAAAAGTCAGGAAATACTCTTATAAAAGTGTTAGAAGGTTTTGAACTGACTTAAAATCACAAAAGCCATCAAATTGTCTCAATTTGCAGCAAAATAAGTACAGGAAATTATGAGGGATCGATCCCCTCTGTAGAGGGATCGATCCCTAGGTGGCAGAAAGTTTGGAATGCCTCTTGGAAAGCCTTTTGGAAATTTTGGATCGATCCCATATGGTAAGGGATCAATCCCTTTGTACGTAAACAGTGTCTAACGGCTAGTTTTTGAGGGTTTCAATAGGAGGATTAGCATTAAATGCTTCACCAACCGTTCCAATCAGTTGGGGGACTATAAATAGAGGTATTTATGAAGATTGGAGGTAGAACAAGCACTCAAAAATTCTCCAAGCTTCAAGAGACAAAATCAAATCTGAAAATTCATTCTTTGTAACTCCATTTGTGTGAATTCTCATTATACATCACTCATTCACTCAAACTTCTGATATTCAAGGGGTGTGTTAGCCTTGTAAGAATTTTTATTGTAAGAGTGTGGGTAGTATTACAAAGGGAAAGGCTTAGAAGATTACTTCTAGGTCTTCAAGAGAAATTGTAAGAGGTCTCAGCACACCTTGAATTGGTTTGTAAGAATTCCAAAGGAAAAGTGGAATCAATACCTTGACAAGAGGATCAACGAGAGAGGACGTAAGCAAGAGATTGACCAAACCTTTATAAATCTGTATTTGCTTCTCTTTCCCTTACTTATTTACTGCATTTATTTTATTGTGGACTTATTTGTTTAATTTGTGCATTAAGTGTTAGAAAAACCAAAAATTAGTAGAAAAATCGATTTACCTCCCCTTTCGGTAGAGCCAACAATTGGTATCAGAGCTTGGACTCGAGAATGATTAGGAGTAACTTCCTTCGAGTAGAAACTATCTAGATGGCTCAAACTAGTGTATCTACACCTTTGGTAGGAGAGGGACACTCTACGGTTAGGCCACCACTCTTCAATGGTGAAAATTATGCTTATTGGAAGACTAGAATAATGTTATTCATTCAAGCTAATGATTATGAAGTATGGAGGATTATAGTTAAAGGTCCCATTGTCCCTATTAAGAAAGTAGATGGGGAGGATGTGCTAAAGAAAGAGGATGAGTGGGACACAAGAGATTTTAGAATGGCACAACTAAATGCTAAGACAATGCACACACTATTTTGTGCATTAGGACCAAATGAGTATAATAGAGTTTCACAATGTGAGAATCCTAAACAAGTTTGGGATAAACTGGCCATTACACATGAGGGAACCACACAAGTTAAAGAAACTAAGGTAGGCATGCTCACTCAAGATTATGAATTATTTAAAATGAAGAGTGATGAATCTATTAGTGACATGTTTACTAAGTTTACTGACATTATAAATGGTCTTAAAGCCTTAGGAAAAACATATCTTAATGTAGAAATGGTAAAAAAGATCCTTAATAGCTTACCTAAATCATGGGAAGCCAAAGTTATAGCTATTGAGGAATCTAAGGATCCCCATACTCTTTCACTAGATGAACTCATGGGATCTCTACTCACCTATGAGATGAAGATTAAGAGGAATCAAGATCCTCCTAAGAAAGTTTGAGTAGCATTAAAATCAACCACGATTGAGGAATCAAAAGACGATCATGATGAGAGTGGTGATGATGAGGATTTAGAAATGGCCATGTTTGCAAAGAGGTTCAATAAATTCATGAGGATAAGAGCCAGGGGAAACTCTAGGAGACCCCTCAGGAGAGATTTTAACAAAGGTGAAACAAGTAGGAAGGAAAAGGACCAAATTATTTGTTATGAATGTAAAAAACTTGGTCATATTAAATTCGATTGTCCTTTTTATAAAAAGCAAAATGAGAAGAAACTAAAGAAGAAGGCAATGATGGCTACATGGAGTGATCGTGATTGCTCCGATGAAGAGAATGTAGAAGATGAAGTAGCCAACATTTGTTTTATGGCCTTTGAAGATGAGAAGGTAAAATCTACCTCATTTGACACCAATGAATACACATTTGATGAATTGCTAGATACATTTGATGAGTTAGCAAATGAATTTGAGTACATGAATTTGAAATATAAGAAAATAATCTCAAAGTTGAAAAAGGAAAATGAAATGCTTATGAATGTTAAATTAGAATGTGAGAAGAAATTATAGAATGCAAATCTAGAAATGGAAGAATTAAATAAAAAGAACATTAATTTGCAAAACTCCTTTTCTAGATTTTACATGGGCCAACAAAAACTTGATCATATGCTAGAGACCCAAAGAGCATTCTTTAATAGAGAAGGAGTAGGCTATAATGCATCAAACAAAGAAACTCATCTTAAAAATTTCCTTGTCAAAGATAGAAAATTTGTATTATGTACCTTATGTAATAAATTAGGACACTCTTCATAAGTATGCACATCTAGGAAGACCGTTATTAGAAGAAAAATGGCTGTTAAGATTTGGGTGCCAAAACATGTTTTAAACTCAAGTGATGAGTCATTAAAATTGAAATGGATCCCTAAATGATCAAAAATTGTTAGTACTAACACACAAGGACCCAATAAAATTTGGGTACCTAAGATAAAAGTTTGATGTATATGTATGTAGGAGGAAGAGCATTGCTACAAGGCTAAGTCCAAGGAGCATTGGTATCTTGATAATGGATGCTTAAGACATATGACCGGTGACCGAGCCAATTCAAGTTCTTAAAGCCCAAAAGTGGTGGAGAAGTCACATTTGGAGACAACTCCAAAGGACAAATTGAAGGAATTGGCTCCATTGGTAACTCTTCCTCAACTATTGAGAATGTCTGTATATTAGAGGTTTAAAACATAATTTGCTTAGTATTAGTTAATTGTGTGACAAGGGTTTTAAAGTTGTGTTTGATGCTTTGTGTTATAATGTTGTTAATGCTAAAACTAATCAAATTCTTTTTATCGGACATAGACAAGGAAACATTTATATTGTTAATTTAGATGAACTAAATAGCAAAAATGTATGCTTTATGGCCACTAGAGAAGATGAACCTTGGTTATGGCATAGAAGACTAGATCATGCTAGCATGCATGTTTTATCTAAATTAGCCAAAAGAGACTTAGTGGTATGTTTACCTAAACTTCAATTTGAAAATGATAAAGTGTGTGAGACATGTGTAAGAGGAAAACACAAGAGAATATCATTTAAATCTAAAAAGTGTGTTACAACCTCTAGGTCACTTCAACTCCTTCACTTAGATATTTTTGGACCCGCTAGACCCGCTAGAACCACTAGTTTACGAGGAAAGCACTATGGTTTTGGCATAGTTGATGACTACATTAGGTTCACTTGGGTGTTCTTTTTAAGTGTGAAAAATGAGGCCTTAGATAAATTCATTATTTTTTTGAAACTTGCTCAAAATGAAAAGGGTTACTCTATTACTAGCATTAGGAGTGATCATGGAAAAGATTTTGAAAATCTTGGTTTTGATATATATTGTAATGAAAGTAGTATTAGCCATAACTTTTCAGCTCCTAGAACTCCTCAACAAAATGGGGTAGTTGAAAGGAGAAATAGAACCTTAAAAGAAATGGCTAGAACCATGCTTTGTGAAAATAATTTACCAAAATATTTTTGGGCTGAAGCCATAAACACTGCATGTTATGTTATAAATAGAGCTATGGTTAGGCCTATTTTAAAGAAAACTGCCTTTGAACTTTATAAAGGAAAAAGGCCTAACATAAGCTATTTTCATCCTTTTAGTTGTAAATGTTTTGTTTTGAATAATGGAAAAGATAACTTAGGAAAATTTGATGCAAAAAGTGGTGAAGGCATTTTTCTTGGTTATTCTTCAAATTCTAAGGCATATAGAGTTTTCAATAAAAGAACACTTGTTGTAGAAGAGTCTATTCATGCGATATTTGATGAGTTAAATACCTCCAGTAGAACCAATCTTGATGTTGAAGTAGAGATTTTTGATGAACCCATTGTTGATCCATCTCAAGATAAAGAGGTTAGGGAACAATTAGAAGATCTTGATATAAATAAGAATGAGGAGGCATTAGAACAAGAAATAATTGAGAAAGAATCTAGGTGCCCTAGAGAACTTGGTTATGTGTAACGACCCGTTACCACATTTTTCTTCTTATTTTACACAATTTATCCGGTTGGGCTGTCTGTGATACTTCACTTTATTTCTTATGTTAAACAATTTCATAAAATATTATTTATATTATATACATCCCCTATCTTACTTAATAAGCAAGTAGTACTGCATACATGTCTAAATACAGAAAATAAATGATCGTACCTCATATAAATCAGTCGGTCTGTCACATTGTCCATTATGTGCAGCCGTAATCCACAAATATTGGATCTCACCACCATCAAAACCTGAAATGTTAAAATTAAGGGGTGAGCAAACCACGGCTCAGTAAGAGAGTTATATGTCACACTTGATATTCAACTATCTATATGCTGAAAATAAATTTTTTCATTTTCTTTAAAATCTTCCTAACTGGCTCTAGGCTCACATGTAGGAAGGATACTACAGTCGGCTAGGGATCCAGATAGAATAAGATAGGTATTTTAGAATACCATACTTGTTCCGGAACCTAGAAGCAACTGTAGAGAATATCAATTCCGTTGTTTTCAAAACGATATAATTTTCGCTTTTCCACAAAGTAAACCACTTATTTCTTTTCACTTCAATATACTTTAAAACACATAACAGTTCAGTAGTAAAAATAGTGGTTTACTTCTCTTCTCTTCGGTACAGTAAAAACAGTATAATACAGTGATTTGTAAATATCCAATCATTGGATAATTACTTCTTCGATTATTTCTATCTTAGAAATAATTCTTATATTATTCTTTTAGAATAAACATTTATTTCTCATTTCAAATCAGTAACCGTATCGTACAGCTCAGTAAAACAGTATATTCAGTAAAACAGTAACTCGATACGGTTCAATCAGTAGACAGTAAATAGTAGCTACCAATTCAGAAATCAGTATAAGGTAGCTTTCAGTTCAGTAAACAGTAAATGGTAGCTTTCAGTTCAGTAAAATAGTAATCAATGGCTACCATTTCAATAAATAGTACAGTTCAGTAACACAATGTTTTGGTACGGTCTTTCATCAATAAACAGTAAACAGTATAGTACAGTAAATAGGATATCGTAAATCCTTTCAGAAATCAGTAAACAGTAAACAGTAAGCAGTAAGTGAGACTAGGCAACACCCTACAAGTAAATCATGCTATCATCGTCCACTAAGGGACACAGTAACAGTAATGAGATCTATGGCCATGATCTATAATGTCCTCGGTGTACGCTTGCTAGGCGACAATCCGGGACGCTGATGACTAGCTGGTCAATCAGCCACGTGACAGTAACAGTATATGTGATGCATGAAGCTCGGGGCCTAAGTCTCAAAATAGTGTAACCGTACCATAGCCTTTATGGATTTTAAATGCAGTAAATTAAAACATTTCACAAATATCCATAAGGCTCACATGTAATAAATCATCACCTTTATGAAATAATTAAATTAAAATAACATTTCTCAAAATACTTCATAAAGGTATAAATCATATTTTCCATACGGTGAAAACAGTTTATAAATCATTACTGAAAATATAGAAGGGCAAAACTGTCCTTTTTCCACCGTAAAACACATATGCACACTTTTCCGTGCATTCAATCGAAAACATGGTTTTATAATTATCGGAATTTCAAACAAATCATTTTTATAATTTATGAAAATAAATTATTTATTTTCTAACTTTAAATTCCCATCACCATGTTTTCTTTTAAAAACACGTGTAGAGACCTCTAGTCTCGAAATCATAGTTTTTCTTCATTTCTTAACCTTTATGGAATTTTCATAATTAATTATTTCCATAATTAAAACCATAAAGGTTTTATATGAAATCAAGTGAATATTTAAGAATATTTATAAAAATATTCACTTCAGTCTCTTTTTCATTTCCATCTCGTTTCACGTGAAATATCACCTACAGGGTAAATTTTCGGTGATTTCCTTTTTACCATTCTCGAAAACATGAATATTTTAAAAATCAAATATCGTTATATTCATGTTTTATGAAATTTACTTAATTTCTCGATTTTCGTACTTGAAAATCATTTCACGTGAAATCAAATCATTTATTATGATTTTCGGTGATTTTCGGTAAATTTCAGTAATTATTTGATAATTTTTCGGCAGTATAACGACTGCCGATTTGGCTAGCCTCCTGCACGAAAATACATTTTATATTTTTCAACCAGTATTTCACCACAATTTGAAACCGATAAATCACCACAAATTTCAAAACTAATCAATATAAATTGCATTTATAATTTAAATGCATAATTTAAAACATGTGGCCGAATATCCTTACAGGCGGCACATGTCTCCCTTACCTGTTTCGGGTCGGCGACTACCTCTCGAAGGTCGCGCCCGTGTTCACCTCGCCCGATTCCATCGGCTCGGTTGTCGAGGATATTTTCTGGAAATTAAATTCTAAAATTTAGAATTTTTCCATAATTATTTAAATAAATAAATTATTTAAATAATTTAATACTTTTCGGGATTTCTTACCGATTCCCGTAATTCTCGGGATCTCCCGGAATTCCTTTTCCCTTTTTCTTCCTTCTTTTTCTTCCTTCTTTCTTTTTCTCTTTTCTTTTCTTTTCTTTTTCTTTTTCCTTTTTCTTTCCTTTTTCTTTTTCTTTTTCCTTTTCTTTCTTTTCTCGCCGGACCGGTTTGCCTCCTTCCTTGCCGGTTCCTCGCCGGCGGCCGGTTCTCCGGCGGCTCAGGGGCTCAGCAGCTGGCCGGCACCACAGTGAAGCCGGATCTGGCCTCCGTTCGTCACGAATCGATGGCACGGCAGCGGATCTACTCGGTTTTGGTTCGGTCACTACTCCTCCTCCGTCGGCCTTCCTCCGCCGTTCTCTGCCTGAACCGTGGCCTCCATCGTCTTCCTCTCCCTCCGGCGATGCTTCGGTGGTAGTGGCGACGACCGATTTGGCCGGCACCGCCAGATCTGGTTTTCCTTTCCTCTTCCGGTTTCGTCGGCTTCCGCCCCTGTTTCCGCTTCTGGTCCCTTCCGTTTCCGTCGCCGGTCGTCTTCTCCTCTCTAGCCGGCGCCGTCTCTTCCCTTTTCCCTCGCCGGCGGTGGCCTCTCCGCCGCCGTCGGCTTTTGGCTGGGAAGGGGTCGGGATTCCTTCCCCGATCCTGCCCTTTCCTTTTCTGTTTTGTTTCTTTTCTATTTTTAGTATATAATATCCCATATTATATACTATAATTTATATTTTATACATATAATATATACTATATATTATACATATATTATTTCATATATCATATAATACAATATATGTTATATATAAAATATATATTGTATATTACAAAATATATGTCTAGTATATATATATGTATATTTATATATTTTAAAATTAAATAACATTTATATAAATATTTATATAAATGTAATAATTCCGTATATATATATTGTATTTACAATATATACATATTCAAACTTTAATGTAATTTAATATTTACATTTTCTCAAATATGTATATACTTACATATACATAAAATGTCATACTTGAATACATATGTATTTATATCAAAATACATTTATATAATTAGTAATTATATAAACATATTTTATTTTCATTTCTCATTTTCCTTATTTAATTTGGATTTCCATTTATCCAAATTAAATTTCCTTCTTTCATTATTTTCCATAATATCTCATCTTATTTTTCCGATTTAAATTTCCTTCACTTAAATTTCCAATTTCATCACTTCCTCAATCCTCGGAATTTCCACCATCCATTCCTTTCTTGATTCTCGGAATTTTCACCAATATTCCGTTCTCATAATTTTATTTATTTTCAATATTTATAATTTCCAATAATTGAAAAATTTACGGTTATCACATTCTACCCACCTTAAGAAATTCGGTCCTCCGAATTTAACTTAAGTCCAAAGGTGGTATATGCCGTATACTTACGACTTCTGACCTCTAGGTCAACTTTTACATAATTACTGCCAGCATACTTTCAACATCAAAAATACTTTGGACCACTACATGTTGTCTTTTATCATATATGTCTATACTCCCATAAGTTTATTTCTCAAATCGGGAGTTATTCATTTCCACTCTTTTCACATAAGAGTCCATGCACAGTATTTTTCATGTCACAGCTGATCTATGCTGTTCATCATCCATTTTTCTCACTTAGTGCCAAGTCGATATAGTTTAAAACTATCAATTACACATGTCAGTCAGTTATATGTAAGTGTCCCAGTAGCTTTCACATCTCATGCACACACACTCTCAGTATCATGGAGCGTTTACATCTCACGCTCATATATATATCAGTATGGAGCGGTGCTATCAATACACTTGGAATCTCAAAGCCTTTTGCTATTCTCTCATTAGCATATGGCATCTCAGAGACTCCCATCGCATGTAAGGCTCACTGGAACTGTACATACACATTCACATCCTTTAACATTTATACTTCGACTGAGGCACTAGAGAATCTAGAATACTGATAATGGAAAGTGATTCTATTTAGATCATCAGTCTTTAATCACTTCCATATCATCATATCTCTTTTGGACTCTTTATTATTCACAGTATTCATATTCACACATTTATTCTACTAAGGCTGCATCTCATTGCAGACTTTACTATTGATCATCTCTTACAGTCATAGATCATGAGACAATCATATTCTCTTCATGTAGTATGGTCTTTAAATTTCTTTTCATAATTTAGATTCCACAATTGAATCCTCAATTTATGTATTTAATCACCACATCATCTATATACTTCCACCGTTTCTATCATGTTACGATGGTTATATGTATGATCATTTTTTCATTTATATACTGGCAGTAAATAATACTTGTCATTTATCTTACTCCTTGGAGTATCATTAATTTCACTTGTCACATTTGGTTTGATTTTTCATCTTGCCACAGTTATGTGATAACCAATACAAATCACTTTCAGTCTTACCTTCGGGAACTGTTTCATATTGATGTTCCCTTCTCATCATGCAATTTATTTCCTTATTCCACTTTCATTCTTTTAGTCGGCTTTCTCGATTGGTATGGTACTATACTGCTAAGATCTTTTAAAATCTTGCATACCATCTTTTCTCTACACTTATTCATTTACCGACTTTAACTTCTTTCTTTAATTACATCACATTAGTAGAGCAGCTAGTCTCATCACTCTTTTATAAACTGGCAGTAGTATCTAGCTAGACTCATTACTTTCGTATATCAATTATTACCTCTCTATCATAGACAGATTCACCGTCATTTTGTCATTTCGAGATTATATATCTCAGAAAGAGACACTGTCTAGCCAAACCTCTTAATTGCCAATCTTTACATAATTCCACAGTCTTTAAGAGTTTAAGAGTCATACCACAATGCTGCTCATTTTCCATTTGTACTTTAAACTCTATCAGTATTTCATCAATTTACTCATGTATGGATGCCTCTTTCCTTAGGCTTATATACCTCACAAGGCAAATCGTTAACCTCGTAATCTCAATAGGAACTCGTAAAATTCACTCCGAGTTCTAATCATCTTATGGACATCAGTCTCCAATCTTTTATCTAAGGACACTTTATACTGAGGCTAGTCTTATTAACTCCTCATGTTTATTAAATCAAATCCATAAAGCGTCCATTTCATCATGTAGATGAATACTTGTTCTTTATAAGAACTTTATTACATAGTAACCATTTACTATATCATATCGATTCATCTACTTATTAAAATCATTTGTGCTGCTCTCTTTTACACTTATGCAGCCAACTTCCTTAATTTCATTTTCCAGAGTAGATTCCTTAAGCTTTCAGATTTTCTTAAGTTCTCCGATATAAGCTTAGAATCAGGTTTCATATTCAAAATCGAGTCAATGTTATCTCGATTCCTCCAATTTATATAACTCTGGAAGTTCTATCAGAGATCAAATCCGATACTTCTTTAATCACATATTTCTTATCATTTCGGACATCTCATCCTTATGCCCTGTCATTTTCACTGTGTATTCTCAAGGCAGAGACATTTACTATTCAAATCATTTTGACACACACTCTACCTTGATTTCATTGTTCACTCATACTTTACAGCCTTACATACCTCATTATAGTAAGCTGTATTAAGCATAACAGTTATCAACACATGTTACAGCTAACCAATTTATTACAGTTATTCACTTCATCAGTCAATTCCTGTAATCATTTCACTTTTCATAGCATTCAACGATCCCGTTCAATACACTCTTAATCCAGGCCCTTACAATCAATAACCGGGCCAATCATTTTGCAACATTCCACTACACTTCTATGGATCGCATCATGTAAGGCCCCGGCCCGTCCGCCGTTCGCCTATACATATCTATACCGTCCTCTTTTGGCGAGCACACTAGCCCCCTCAAGGATCAATCGTGAGGCCCAGCCCGTTCACTAGGTCACTCACCACTCGCGTCCATAATCTAAGTGTCAGTGGAATCAGTAATAGGGATCGCTATAGTCATATGACATCCTCTATGCCATTTATAACTCCATTACTATCAATGGATTCAAGATTAACTTGATTTTATCACTATTTGAAACATCGCCCAACATAGGGGCATTTTCGTCATTTTGACATTTATTTCTTTCTCCTCAGTATACATTTAAATCAATGATCTGATCATTTATGTGCTGATAGTATCCTTTCTGAAACTTATATCAGCAATTTAGATCTCACTCGATTTCGACAGAGAAATCTACTAAGATCCACAATTGGATTATTTTGCATGAAATGCAGCTTTATATCATTAATTTCTCTGTCAAATCAATCAATTCCAACCTCTATTGGTCTATTCTGACTCCCGGTAAAATTTTAGAGTCAGGGGTATTTTGGTCATTTTTTGCCAAAAATTTTCTCTCTCTTCAAATTACCCTCAATCAGTGATCTTAAAGTCTATTTAATGATGATATTGCATTCTCCTCCTTTATATCATCACTTTCAGGTCTCAGTTCGATCCGGACCGAAAAGTACTGGTGGGGCCCTTCACCGAGTCCTTTCGATTCCTTACCGAACAGGCCTTCATTTAGATTAAAAGAATCACCAATCTTCTGGTAATTTCTGAGCCTATTATTTCTTTAACATTCTCAATTTATACTTTCTCACTCCCTTTAATTCATTTTACTCAATTTACAATCATTTATTTTCTCTATGTATTCAGACGATACAGTACTACCGGGGATGTTTAACATTTTTTTCTTCCAAAAGTATTCACAGACATCAGGCCAACCATGCTCTGATACCATTAAATCTGTAACGACCCGTTACCACATTTTTCTTCTTATTTTACACAATTTATCCGGTTGGGCTGTCTGTGATACTTCACTTTATTTCTTATGTTAAACAATTTCATAAAATATTATTTATATTATATACATCCCCTATCTTACTTAATAAGCAAGTAGTACTGCATACATGTCTAAATACAGAAAATAAATGATCGTACCTCATATAAATCAGTCGGTCTGTCACATTGTCCATTATGTGCAGCCGTAATCCACAAATATTGGATCTCACCACCATCAAAACCTGAAATGTTAAAATTAAGGGGTGAGCAAACCACGGTTCAGTAAGAGAGTTATATGTCACACTTGATATTCAACTATCTATATGCTGAAAATAAATTTTTTCATTTTCTTTAAAATCTTCCTAACTGGCTCTAGGCTCACATGTAGGAAGGATACTACAGTCGGCTAGGGATCCAGATAGAATAAGATAGGTATTTTAGAATACCATACTTGTTCCGGAACCTAGAAGCAACTGTAGAGAATATCAATTCCGTTGTTTTCAAAACGATATAATTTTCGCTTTTCCACAAAGTAAACCACTTATTTCTTTTCACTTCAATATACTTTAAAACACATAACAGTTCAGTAGTAAAAATAGTGGTTTACTTCTCTTCTCTTCGGTACAGTAAAAACAGTATAATACAGTGATTTGTAAATATCCAATCATTGGATAATTACTTCTTCGATTATTTCTATCTTAGAAATAATTCTTATATTATTCTTTTAGAATAAACATTTATTTCTCATTTCAAATCAGTAACCGTATCGTACAGCTCAGTAAAACAGTATATTCAGTAAAACAGTAACTCGATACGGTTCAATCAGTAGACAGTAAATAGTAGCTACCAATTCAGAAATCAGTATAAGGTAGCTTTCAGTTCAGTAAACAGTAAATGGTAGCTTTCAGTTCAGTAAAATAGTAATCAATGGCTACCATTTCAATAAATAGTACAGTTCAGTAACACAATGTTTTGGTACGGTCTTTCATCAATAAACAGTAAACAGTATAGTACAGTAAATAGGATATCGTAAATCCTTTCAGAAATCAGTAAACAGTAAACAGTAAGCAGTAAGTGAGACTAGGCAACACCCTACAAGTAAATCATGCTATCATCGTCCACTAAGGGACACAGTAACAGTAATGAGATCTATGGCCATGATCTATAATGTCCTCGGTGTACGCTTGCTAGGCGACAATCCGGGACGCTGATGACTAGCTGGTCAATCAGCCACGTGACAGTAACAGTATATGTGATGCATGAAGCTCGGGGCCTAAGTCTCAAAATAGTGTAACCGTACCATAGCCTTTATGGATTTTAAATGCAGTAAATTAAAACATTTCACAAATATCCATAAGGCTCACATGTAATAAATCATCACCTTTATGAAATAATTAAATTAAAATAACATTTCTCAAAATACTTCATAAAGGTATAAATCATATTTTCCATACGGTGAAAACAGTTTATAAATCATTACTGAAAATATAGAAGGGTAAAACTGTCCTTTTTCCACCGTAAAACACATATGCACACTTTTCCGTGCATTCAATCGAAAACATGGTTTTATAATTATCGGAATTTCAAACAAATCATTTTTATAATTTATGAAAATAAATTATTTATTTTCTAACTTTAAATTCCCATCACCATGTTTTCTTTTAAAAACACGTGTAGAGACCTCTAGTCTCGAAATCATAGTTTTTCTTCATTTCTTAACCTTTATGGAATTTTCATAATTAATTATTTCCATAATTAAAACCATAAAGGTTTTATATGAAATCAAGTGAATATTTAAGAATATTTATAAAAATATTCACTTCAGTCTCTTTTTCATTTCCATCTCGTTTCACGTGAAATATCACCTACAGGGTAAATTTTCGGTGATTTCCTTTTTACCATTCTCGAAAACATGAATATTTTAAAAATCAAATATCGTTATATTCATGTTTTATGAAATTTACTTAATTTCTCGATTTTCGTACTTGAAAATCATTTCACGTGAAATCAAATCATTTATTATGATTTTCGGTGATTTTCGGTAAATTTCAGTAATTATTTGATAATTTTTCGGCAGTATAACGACTGCCGATTTGGCTAGCCTCCTGCACGAAAATACATTTTATATTTTTCAACCAGTATTTCACCACAATTTGAAACCGATAAATCACCACAAATTTCAAAACTAATCAATATAAATTGCATTTATAATTTAAATGCATAATTTAAAACATGTGGCCGAATATCCTTACAGGCGGCACATGTCTCCCTTACCTGTTTCGGGTCGGCGACTACCTCTCGAAGGTCGCGCCCGTGTTCACCTCGCCCGATTCCATCGGCTCGGTTGTCGAGGATATTTTCTGGAAATTAAATTCTAAAATTTAGAATTTTTCCATAATTATTTAAATAAATAAATTATTTAAATAATTTAATACTTTTCGGGATTTCTTACCGATTCCCGTAATTCTCGGGATCTCCCGGAATTCCTTTTCCCTTTTTCTTCCTTCTTTTTCTTCCTTCTTTCTTTTTCTCTTTTCTTTTCTTTTCTTTTTCTTTTTCCTTTTTCTTTCCTTTTTCTTTTTCTTTTTCCTTTTCTTTCTTTTCTCGCCGGACCGGTTTGCCTCCTTCCTTGCCGGTTCCTCGCCGGCGGCCGGTTCTCCGGCGGCTCAGGGGCTCAGCAGCTGGCCGGCACCACAGTGAAGCCGGATCTGGCCTCCGTTCGTCACGAATCGATGGCACGGCGGCGGATCTACTCGGTTTTGGTTCGGTCACTACTCCTCCTCCGTCGGCCTTCCTCCGCCGTTCTCTGCCTGAACCGTGGCCTCCATCGTCTTCCTCTCCCTCCGGCGATGCTTCGGTGGTAGTGGCGACGACCGATTTGGCCGGCACCGCCAGATCTGGTTTTCCTTTCCTCTTCCGGTTTCGTCGGCTTCCGCCCCTGTTTCCGCTTCTGGTCCCTTCCGTTTCCGTCGCCGGTCGTCTTCTCCTCTCTAGCCGGCGCCGTCTCTTCCCTTTTCCCTCGCCGGCGGTGGCCTCTCCGCCGCCGTCGGCTTTTGGCTGGGAAGGGGTCGGGATTCCTTCCCCGATCCTGCCCTTTCCTTTTCTGTTTTGTTTCTTTTCTATTTTTAGTATATAATATCCCATATTATATACTATAATTTATATTTTATACATATAATATATACTATATATTATACATATATTATTTCATATATCATATAATACAATATATGTTATATATAAAATATATATTGTATATTACAAAATATATGTCTAGTATATATATATGTATATTTATATATTTTAAAATTAAATAACATTTATATAAATATTTATATAAATGTAATAATTCCGTATATATATATTGTATTTACAATATATACATATTCAAACTTTAATGTAATTTAATATTTACATTTTCTCAAATATGTATATACTTACATATACATAAAATGTCATACTTGAATACATATGTATTTATATCAAAATACATTTATATAATTAGTAATTATATAAACATATTTTATTTTCATTTCTCATTTTCCTTATTTAATTTGGATTTCCATTTATCCAAATTAAATTTCCTTCTTTCATTATTTTCCATAATATCTCATCTTATTTTTCCGATTTAAATTTCCTTCACTTAAATTTCCAATTTCATCACTTCCTCAATCCTCGGAATTTCCACCATCCATTCCTTTCTTGATTCTCGGAATTTTCACCAATATTCCGTTCTCATAATTTTATTTATTTTCAATATTTATAATTTCCAATAATTGGAAAATTTACGGTTATCACATTCTACCCACCTTAAGAAATTCGGTCCTCCGAATTTAACTTAAGTCCAAAGGTGGTATATGCCGTATACTTACGACTTCTGACCTCTAGGTCAACTTTTACATAATTACTGCCAGCATACTTTCAACATCAAAAATACTTTGGACCACTACATGTTGTCTTTTATCATATATGTCTATACTCCCATAAGTTTATTTCTCAAATCGGGAGTTATTCATTTCCACTCTTTTCACATAAGAGTCCATGCACAGTATTTTTCATGTCACAGCTGATCTATGCTGTTCATCATCCATTTTTCTCACTTAGTGCCAAGTCGATATAGTTTAAAACTATCAATTACACATGTCAGTCAGTTATATGTAAGTGTCCCAGTAGCTTTCACATCTCATGCACACACACTCTCAGTATCATGGAGCGTTTACATCTCACGCTCATATATATATCAGTATGGAGCGGTGCTATCAATACACTTGGAATCTCAAAGCCTTTTGCTATTCTCTCATTAGCATATGGCATCTCAGAGACTCCCATCGCATGTAAGGCTCACTGGAACTGTACATACACATTCACATCCTTTAACATTTATACTTCGACTGAGGCACTAGAGAATCTAGAATACTGATAATGGAAAGTGATTCTATTTAGATCATCAGTCTTTAATCACTTCCATATCATCATATCTCTTTTGGACTCTTTATTATTCACAGTATTCATATTCACACATTTATTCTACTAAGGCTGCATCTCATTGCAGACTTTACTATTGATCATCTCTTACAGTCATAGATCATGAGACAATCATATTCTCTTCATGTAGTATGGTCTTTAAATTTCTTTTCATAATTTAGATTCCACAATTGAATCCTCAATTTATGTATTTAATCACCACATCATCTATATACTTCCACCGTTTCTATCATGTTACGATGGTTATATGTATGATCATTTTTTCATTTATATACTGGCAGTAAATAATACTTGTCATTTATCTTACTCCTTGGAGTATCATTAATTTCACTTGTCACATTTGGTTTGATTTTTCATCTTGCCACAGTTATGTGATAACCAATACAAATCACTTTCAGTCTTACCTTCGGGAACTGTTTCATATTGATGTTCCCTTCTCATCATGCAATTTATTTCCTTATTCCACTTTCATTCTTTTAGTCGGCTTTCTCGATTGGTATGGTACTATACTGCTAAGATCTTTTAAAATCTTGCATACCATCTTTTCTCTACACTTATTCATTTACCGACTTTAACTTCTTTCTTTAATTACATCACATTAGTAGAGCAGCTAGTCTCATCACTCTTTTATAAACTGGCAGTAGTATCTAGCTAGACTCATTACTTTCGTATATCAATTATTACCTCTCTATCATAGACAGATTCACCGTCATTTTGTCATTTCGAGATTATATATCTCAGAAAGAGACACTGTCTAGCCAAACCTCTTAATTGCCAATCTTTACATAATTCCACAGTCTTTAAGAGTTTAAGAGTCATACCACAATGCTGCTCATTTTCCATTTGTACTTTAAACTCTATCAGTATTTCATCAATTTACTCATGTATGGATGCCTCTTTCCTTAGGCTTATATACCTCACAAGGCAAATCGTTAACCTCGTAATCTCAATAGGAACTCGTAAAATTCACTCCGAGTTCTAATCATCTTATGGACATCAGTCTCCAATCTTTTATCTAAGGACACTTTATACTGAGGCTAGTCTTATTAACTCCTCATGTTTATTAAATCAAATCCATAAAGCGTCCATTTCATCATGTAGATGAATACTTGTTCTTTATAAGAACTTTATTACATAGTAACCATTTACTATATCATATCGATTCATCTACTTATTAAAATCATTTGTGCTGCTCTCTTTTACACTTATGCAGCCAACTTCCTTAATTTCATTTTCCAGAGTAGATTCCTTAAGCTTTCAGATTTTCTTAAGTTCTCCGATATAAGCTTAGAATCAGGTTTCATATTCAAAATCGAGTCAATGTTATCTCGATTCCTCCAATTTATATAACTCTGGAAGTTCTATCAGAGATCAAATCCGATACTTCTTTAATCACATATTTCTTATCATTTCGGACATCTCATCCTTATGCCCTGTCATTTTCACTGTGTATTCTCAAGGCAGAGACATTTACTATTCAAATCATTTTGACACACACTCTACCTTGATTTCATTGTTCACTCATACTTTACAGCCTTACATACCTCATTATAGTAAGCTGTATTAAGCATAACAGTTATCAACACATGTTACAGCTAACCAATTTATTACAGTTATTCACTTCATCAGTCAATTCCTGTAATCATTTCACTTTTCATAGCATTCAACGATCCCGTTCAATACACTCTTAATCCAGGCCCTTACAATCAATAACCGGGCCAATCATTTTGCAACATTCCACTACACTTCTATGGATCGCATCATGTAAGGCCCCGGCCCGTCCGCCGTTCGCCTATACATATCTATACCGTCCTCTTTTGGCGAGCACACTAGCCCCCTCAAGGATCAATCGTGAGGCCCAGCCCGTTCACTAGGTCACTCACCACTCGCGTCCATAATCTAAGTGTCAGTGGAATCAGTAATAGGGATCGCTATAGTCATATGACATCCTCTATGCCATTTATAACTCCATTACTATCAATGGATTCAAGATTAACTTGATTTTATCACTATTTGAAACATCGCCCAACATAGGGGCATTTTCGTCATTTTGACATTTATTTCTTTCTCCTCAGTATACATTTAAATCAATGATCTGATCATTTATGTGCTGATAGTATCCTTTCTGAAACTTATATCAGCAATTTAGATCTCACTCGATTTCGACAGAGAAATCTACTAAGATCCACAATTGGATTATTTTGCATGAAATGCAGCTTTATATCATTAATTTCTCTGTCAAATCAATCAATTCCAACCTCTATTGGTCTATTCTGACTCCCGGTAAAATTTTAGAGTCAGGGGTATTTTGGTCATTTTTTGCCAAAAATTTTCTCTCTCTTCAAATTACCCTCAATCAGTGATCTTAAAGTCTATTTAATGATGATATTGCATTCTCCTCCTTTATATCATCACTTTCAGGTCTCAGTTCGATCCGGACCGAAAAGTACTGGTGGGGCCCTTCACCGAGTCCTTTCGATTCCTTACCGAACAGGCCTTCATTTAGATTAAAAGAATCACCAATCTTCTGGTAATTTCTGAGCCTATTATTTCTTTAACATTCTCAATTTATACTTTCTCACTCCCTTTAATTCATTTTACTCAATTTACAATCATTTATTTTCTCTATGTATTCAGACGATACAGTACTACCGGGGATGTTTAACATTTTTTTCTTCCAAAAGTATTCACAGACATCAGGCCAACCATGCTCTGATACCATTAAATCTGTAACGACCCGTTACCACATTTTTCTTCTTATTTTACACAATTTATCCGGTTGGGCTGTCTGTGATACTTCACTTTATTTCTTATGTTAAACAATTTCATAAAATATTATTTATATTATATACATCCCCTATCTTACTTAATAAGCAAGTAGTACTGCATACATGTCTAAATACAGAAAATAAATGATCGTACCTCATATAAATCAGTCGGTCTGTCACATTGTCCATTATGTGCAGCCGTAATCCACAAATATTGGATCTCACCACCATCAAAACCTGAAATGTTAAAATTAAGGGGTGAGCAAACCACGGTTCAGTAAGAGAGTTATATGTCACACTTGATATTCAACTATCTATATGCTGAAAATAAATTTTTTCATTTTCTTTAAAATCTTCCTAACTGGCTCTAGGCTCACATGTAGGAAGGATACTACAGTCGGCTAGGGATCCAGATAGAATAAGATAGGTATTTTAGAATACCATACTTGTTCCGGAACCTAGAAGCAACTGTAGAGAATATCAATTCCGTTGTTTTCAAAACGATATAATTTTCGCTTTTCCACAAAGTAAACCACTTATTTCTTTTCACTTCAATATACTTTAAAACACATAACAGTTCAGTAGTAAAAATAGTGGTTTACTTCTCTTCTCTTCGGTACAGTAAAAACAGTATAATACAGTGATTTGTAAATATCCAATCATTGGATAATTACTTCTTCGATTATTTCTATCTTAGAAATAATTCTTATATTATTCTTTTAGAATAAACATTTATTTCTCATTTCAAATCAGTAACCGTATCGTACAGCTCAGTAAAACAGTATATTCAGTAAAACAGTAACTCGATACGGTTCAATCAGTAGACAGTAAATAGTAGCTACCAATTCAGAAATCAGTATAAGGTAGCTTTCAGTTCAGTAAACAGTAAATGGTAGCTTTCAGTTCAGTAAAATAGTAATCAATGGCTACCATTTCAATAAATAGTACAGTTCAGTAATACAATGTTTTGGTACGGTCTTTCATCAATAAACAGTAAACAGTATAGTACAGTAAATAGGATATCGTAAATCCTTTCAGAAATCAGTAAACAGTAAACAGTAAGCAGTAAGTGAGACTAGGCAACACCCTACAAGTAAATCATGCTATCATCGTCCACTAAGGGACACAGTAACAGTAATGAGATCTATGGCCATGATCTATAATGTCCTCGGTGTACGCTTGCTAGGCGACAATCCGGGACGCTGATGACTAGCTGGTCAATCAGCCACGTGACAGTAACAGTATATGTGATGCATGAAGCTCGGGGCCTAAGTCTCAAAATAGTGTAACCGTACCATAGCCTTTATGGATTTTAAATGCAGTAAATTAAAACATTTCACAAATATCCATAAGGCTCACATGTAATAAATCATCACCTTTATGAAATAATTAAATTAAAATAACATTTCTCAAAATACTTCATAAAGGTATAAATCATATTTTCCATACGGTGAAAACAGTTTATAAATCATTACTGAAAATATAGAAGGGCAAAACTGTCCTTTTTCCACCGTAAAACACATATGCACACTTTTCCGTGCATTCAATCGAAAACATGGTTTTATAATTATCGGAATTTCAAACAAATCATTTTTATAATTTATGAAAATAAATTATTTATTTTCTAACTTTAAATTCCCATCACCATGTTTTCTTTTAAAAACACGTGTAGAGACCTCTAGTCTCGAAATCATAGTTTTTCTTCATTTCTTAACCTTTATGGAATTTTCATAATTAATTATTTCCATAATTAAAACCATAAAGGTTTTATATGAAATCAAGTGAATATTTAAGAATATTTATAAAAATATTCACTTCAGTCTCTTTTTCATTTCCATCTCGTTTCACGTGAAATATCACCTACAGGGTAAATTTTCGGTGATTTCCTTTTTACCATTCTCGAAAACATGAATATTTTAAAAATCAAATATCGTTATATTCATGTTTTATGAAATTTACTTAATTTCTCGATTTTCGTACTTGAAAATCATTTCACGTGAAATCAAATCATTTATTATGATTTTCGGTGATTTTCGGTAAATTTCAGTAATTATTTGATAATTTTTCGGCAGTATAACGACTGCCGATTTGGCTAGCCTCCTGCACGAAAATACATTTTATATTTTTCAACCAGTATTTCACCACAATTTGAAACCGATAAATCACCACAAATTTCAAAACTAATCAATATAAATTGCATTTATAATTTAAATGCATAATTTAAAACATGTGGCCGAATATCCTTACAGGCGGCACATGTCTCCCTTACCTGTTTCGGGTCGGCGACTACCTCTCGAAGGTCGCGCCCGTGTTCACCTCGCCCGATTCCATCGGCTCGGTTGTCGAGGATATTTTCTGGAAATTAAATTCTAAAATTTAGAATTTTTCCATAATTATTTAAATAAATAAATTATTTAAATAATTTAATACTTTTCGGGATTTCTTACCGATTCCCGTAATTCTCGGGATCTCCCGGAATTCCTTTTCCCTTTTTCTTCCTTCTTTTTCTTCCTTCTTTCTTTTTCTCTTTTCTTTTCTTTTCTTTTTCTTTTTCCTTTTTCTTTCCTTTTTCTTTTTCTTTTTCCTTTTCTTTCTTTTCTCGCCGGACCGGTTTGCCTCCTTCCTTGCCGGTTCCTCGCCGGCGGCCGGTTCTCCGGCGGCTCAGGGGCTCAGCAGCTGGCCGGCACCACAGTGAAGCCGGATCTGGCCTCCGTTCGTCACGAATCGATGGCACGGCGGCGGATCTACTCGGTTTTGGTTCGGTCACTACTCCTCCTCCGTCGGCCTTCCTCCGCCGTTCTCTGCCTGAACCGTGGCCTCCATCGTCTTCCTCTCCCTCCGGCGATGCTTCGGTGGTAGTGGCGACGACCGATTTGGCCGGCACCGCCAGATCTGGTTTTCCTTTCCTCTTCCGGTTTCGTCGGCTTCCGCCCCTGTTTCCGCTTCTGGTCCCTTCCGTTTCCGTCGCCGGTCGTCTTCTCCTCTCTAGCCGGCGCCGTCTCTTCCCTTTTCCCTCGCCGGCGGTGGCCTCTCCGCCGCCGTCGGCTTTTGGCTGGGAAGGGGTCGGGATTCCTTCCCCGATCCTGCCCTTTCCTTTTCTGTTTTGTTTCTTTTCTATTTTTAGTATATAATATCCCATATTATATACTATAATTTATATTTTATACATATAATATATACTATATATTATACATATATTATTTCATATATCATATAATACAATATATGTTATATATAAAATATATATTGTATATTACAAAATATATGTCTAGTATATATATATGTATATTTATATATTTTAAAATTAAATAACATTTATATAAATATTTATATAAATGTAATAATTCCGTATATATATATTGTATTTACAATATATACATATTCAAACTTTAATGTAATTTAATATTTACATTTTCTCAAATATGTATATACTTACATATACATAAAATGTCATACTTGAATACATATGTATTTATATCAAAATACATTTATATAATTAGTAATTATATAAACATATTTTATTTTCATTTCTCATTTTCCTTATTTAATTTGGATTTCCATTTATCCAAATTAAATTTCCTTCTTTCATTATTTTCCATAATATCTCATCTTATTTTTCCGATTTAAATTTCCTTCACTTAAATTTCCAATTTCATCACTTCCTCAATCCTCGGAATTTCCACCATCCATTCCTTTCTTGATTCTCGGAATTTTCACCAATATTCCGTTCTCATAATTTTATTTATTTTCAATATTTATAATTTCCAATAATTGGAAAATTTACGGTTATCACATTATGTGAAGGATAATGATATTGTTGGAGATCCAAATATTGGAGTTAGAACTAGGTCAACCTATAGAAACATATGTCAACATGTAGCTTTTGTGTCACAATTTAAACCAAAGAATGTGCACGAGGCCTTGAAAGATGAAAATTGGATTATGGCTATGCAACAGGAATTAAACCAATTTGAAAGAAGCAAAGTATGGACACTAGTGGAAAGACCTAAGGATCATCTAATTATTAGAACTAAATGGATATTCAAGAATAAAATGGATGAGAATAGCATAATAGTTAGAAACAAAGCTAGATTGGTGGCACAAGGATATAGGCAAGAAGAAGGAATAGACTATGATGAAACATACGCTTCGGTAGCTAGATTAGAAACCATTAGAATGCTACTTGCCTTTACATGCGACAAGGATTTTAAACTATATCAAATGGATGTTAAAAGTGCATTTTTAAATAGTTACATAAATGAAGAGGTCTATGTTGAGCAATCTCCCAATTTTGAAAATCCAAAGTTTTCTAACCATGTCTTCAAACTATCAAAAGCTTTATATGGTTTAAAACAACCTCCTAGAGCTTGGTATGAAAGTCTTTCTAAGTTTTTGATTGAAAAAGGTTTTGCAAGAGGCAAAGTAGACACAACCTTGTTTATCCAATCTAAGGGTAGTGACTTATTAGTAGTACAAATTTATGTAGATGATATCATTTTAGATCTACAAATGAGTCATTGTGTAAGGATTTCTCAAAATTAATGCAAGGTGAATTTGAAATGAGTATGATGGGAGAGCTAACCTTCTTTCGAGGACTTCAAGTTAAACAATGCAAAGAGGGTATTTTTATAAATCAAGCTCAGTATACTAAAGACTTGCTCAAAAGATTTGGAATGGATGAGTCTAAACCTTACTCCACTCCAATGAGCACAAATATCAAGCTTAATAAAGATGAAGGAGGAAAGTGTGTAGACACTAAACTATATAGGTATATGATTGGTTCATTGCTATATCTCACTGCTAGTAGACCCGATATAATGTTTAGTGTGTGCTTGTGTGCTAGATTTCAATCATTTCCTAGAGAATCACACTTACAAGTTGTAAAAAGAATCCTTAGATACCTTAAAGACACTTCTTCCCTAGGACTTTGGTATCCTAAAGATTCTACTTTTGCTCTCCATGCTTATTCCGATGCGGATTTTGGTGGAAGCAAAGTTGATAGGAAAAGCACATCCAGAACTTGTCAATTCTTAAGAAATAGACTCATTTCATGGTTTTCTAAGAAACAAAATATTGTAGATCAATCCACAACCGAAGCTGAATATATTGCTTCCGGGAGTTGTTGTGCTCAAGTATTATGGATAAAACAACAAATGAGTGACTATGGAATAGAAATGGATCAAGTTCTTATCAAATGTGATAACACTAGTGCTATCAATCTTACCAAAAATCCCATCAACACTCTAGAACTAAGCACATTGAGATTAGACATCATTTTATAAGAGATCATGTGCAAAAAGGTGATATAGTTCTAGAGTACATAGATACTTTGCACCAATTAGCTGATATCTTTACAAAACCCTTAGACAAGGAGTGATTTTGCACACTTAAGAGGTGAACTTGGTCTCATGGATGTTCCTTGAATTAAATTGATTTTGAATGAATGGATTAAGTTGGTTGTGATGATTGCAAATAAGAAATTTAGACCATGTATTGACCACTTGCTGTTCATAACCTTAACTTGCCATATTTTTGTTAGTCTTTAGGATGAATTGTTGAAATATGTGTGTTTGATCATGTTAAATCCTTATCTTTCAGCTTCATCAACTGAAACTCACTTCTCATGCTTAAGACTTCATCACAATCATGCCAAAATGATTTTTAATGTTTTTCTGCATGTTTCAATAATTTTCTGCATATTTTGGTTGTTTTCAAGTGAATTATCATGCTTTCCAAGTAACTCAAACCTGGTTTTGATTTTAAAATAGTAAAAATGCATAAGTTCTTTTGTTTTCAAATCATTTTTTTTTGCATCAAAACTAAGGCAATTGACTGAGGGGACAATTCTTTCAAAAATAGGATTGATTCTCAAGTCATTCACGCCAAAAATTCTGGATTTCTGCTATGAGGGATCGATCCCCATCACCATGGGATAGATCCCAAAGTTCCCGAATGGTTTTAGGAAACTCTCAACCAAGAAGGGATCGATCCCTTCCTATAGGGGATCGATCCCCTCAAGCCAGAACTCAAAATCGTGCTCTTTAAAAGTGTCAGCCCCCTCTTTTCTTTGACACTATTCACCTTCCCTTCTACAGAAATATCCTCCTTCCATTTTCATTTCACCAAAACTTCAAGATCTAACTCATTTCTCCACCAAATCACTTCGTTTCTTCACCATTCTTCATCTTTTTTCCATTTCTTTCACTTCCCACACCAAAACCTCTTCGTTTTTCATGTCCTCTCTTCTCCCTTGAGTTCTTCACTATTCACGCCCAACATTTCGCTTGTAAGTGTTTCTTCACTAATTTTCATCATTTTTTCTTGTATTTCTCGTTTATTTTATCGTATCTTGTTAACCCATTTCAAATTTCTGCATATATTTTCACTCCATCTTTTTTTTCATTTCACATAAAACCCATGTTTTTTTTGTCTAACTTCTAGTGTTCATAACTTAGAATCCTTTTAATGTTTCAGCATCATTCCTTCATCAAAGTTGTTGATTGCATATTGCTCTATGATTTTGTGCTATTGGTTAGGCTTACATTCCTCCATCCACTCATCCATACTGTACCAAACTTGTGCTCACCACCTATTCGACAAAATACCTCAGAGACCTTCACTCTATCATAATGGCTCCTAAAATTAAACACGCTGCTCCGAAACGGAAAGCCCCTGCTTCTTCCTCCTCTTCTGTTCCAACAGCCTTCAATCATTGCTTTCGCAATGCAGAAGAGAAAACTCATTTTCACATCAAATTCGCCAACATGCGCATCAAACATTGGCGCCCAATTGATTTTGGATCCCTAGAATCAACCAGATTTCCATAAATAGCCAAATTCGATATTTTTCACTGGACAAACTTTCTGAAATTAACACTCCAGTGCCTTGCAACATCGTTCGAGTGTTCTTCTCCAACGTCGAACTAATCATGAGTCCCAACAATCCATGTGAAGTTATAGGAATTCACTCATTCATCATGGGAAAGCATATCGAAGTCACCGAACAATCACTCTCCCATGCTTTTGGCATTCGCAAAGGAGGCCTTACTTATGAAACTACCGAGGTTCCTTTAGAGTTCGTCATTTACGATGAGTGTGCTAGTGATCTTCCAGTCTTTGCACGTCTCTTACACATCATCATCTCATGAAATCTCCGTCCACTTGGCACAAAATATTCTCAAGTTCATAGGCTCGACAGGTTTTGGCTTCATCATATACGCTCACCTGATGGTAATCAACCTGATCTTCTTCACTTCATTCTTCAAGATTGGGTGAAAATCGTCCAAGGTAAAGTCAAGTCTATTGTTTATCCTCAGCCATTGGCTTATAATCTGCTTGACCAAGGCATAGACTGCTCGTATGAAGTTGGTGTCCTTCTTGAATCAAATACCACCATCAATCTCACCACCATACATAACCTTGGGTGGTATTCTTGTGAGACCCGATTTTATAATACTGTACACCGTATTTTCGTAAATCCGTGATAGTGGAAATAAATTATTAAGTGAAATTAAATAAATATTTAATTTGGATTTCCACTTTAGATTTTGGAATTATTATAATTATGAATTATAATATGGTGCATAAGAGTGGAAATGAATATAAATGAATGAATTGAAGGAATAGAATAAAGAAAATCAGAAAATTTAGAATGGAAGCATTATTTCCATGGCATAAAATGTCAACAAATATAATTATAAGAGAAAGAAATTATTTATTGTGTATGTGAATTCTTTTCATTGGATGAAATAGCTAGCAAAAGAGGCCAAGAAAAGTCAAGAAAGTGCAGCCAAGTGTGGAGGCAAGCCTTCTTTTTTCTGTCTTCATGTGTGACCAGTTGGAGACTTTCTTAAGTTTGATTATGAATTGTATACAATAAAAGGCCAAGTTAAAAATATATAATAAGGAGAAGTGAATACATAAAATAAGGAATAAATTCTCGTTGGATGAAGGCTATATAAGATGAGTGGAATGAGTCCACAAAAGGTGCAGCAAAGTGGACTTCAACGCCTCTTTGTTGCTACTCTCATACCATTTCTGTTCAGCCATAAAAAGGCTGATAAAAATATAAATTTTATAGTATAAAATATAAGGAAATATGGCTTAGAAGATGAAGTATTAAAGGTACTAGATAAGGAAATTTTATTGGCTGAAATAAAGTAAAGAAGAGTGGAATACATGACAAAACCGATCAGCTAAGAAGAGTGAACAACACATCAGTGGGTTGCTGCCTTGGTGTCGTGAATTTCAACTGGAGTTTTAAAGAAATTCATCCATGATTTTATGGAATAAAAGGTGATATAAATAAAATAAAAGATAAGAGAAATTACAATTTATCATGTGTATAAATTTTATTGGCTGAAGCTTTCAAAAAAAGGGAGTAAAAGAGGGTCAACCGAAAAGCAACAAGAAACCTTCTCCACTGTGCTTTACAGTGCAGATTTCTTCAACCATTTAATTCAATTTAAGGTAAGAAATGATGAAGAAAAATATGATAAGAAGCTAAGTGGCACAAGGTTATTGGATACAGTGAATAAAATAAAGACTAAGTGAAGAAAAACTTCAGCAAATGGCCACCTTCATCACCGATTTTGCTATCTTACGAGAACCAGAAATTGTGTCAGTTTTATGCTTTGTTTTGGCCATCGCTCCTCCAAGAAAAAAAATTCACCAAAAATTATTGATATATAACCATCTAAGCCTTCACCATAATCCTTCCTCCATCAATTAAACCTTCAAAGAACTAAGAGAAGAGGCTGAACTTGAAAACAAAAATTTGTTCTGTTTTGGAGGGAACAATCGTTCAAGGTAAGTTCAAAGATTTCCATGGTTTTGTTGATATTTAATAACTTATTTCTATGTTTCTAAACATGAGAAGAATGATTATAATATTAATTTTAGTTAAATCAAATCAAATCATGGAACTAGCATAAGTTGTGATTTTGGTATAGATTTAGAAAAACAAAGAAATTATGTTAGAAATGGTATGAGGATGATGAGAAATATATGATAGGGTATAAATAAAATACAAAGGAAGCTTGGAAATTGGAAAGGATGAAGAATCCAAATTTGACAAATTTTGGGAAGGTTCGGTTGGCATGAAAGGATGAAAGAAATTGTGGTTTCATGCAAATAGAAGGAAGGAATGTACCCGTGAACCATAAAGAACCAAATGGAAAACAAGAAAATAGAAGAAAAATGTTGAAAAATCAATGACCATGGCCATTAAGGGATTCGACCATGACACTTGCAAGCACAAAATATGCTGAAAAATTAGGGGTTTTGGTAAAGAATAATTATAGAAATTAAAAGAGAAGAATTAGTGAAATTAAAACCGAAAAAGAAACTTGAATGAACAAGTTGAGCTTTAGCACCAGTATAATTTATACTAGTTGTGCTTATAATATGACGTTGGTGGCTGCATTTTTGAATATTAGTGGCATAAAAATAAGAAGAAGAATTTTAATAATCTTTGATAAAATTATTTTGCAGCCCGGGTTGACGAAATTCGGTTAGCGTAATCGGGAAGCTCGAATTCATAAGACTGGTAAGGGGAGAGTGTGAGTTGTAGTGATATAATGAAATGCATGTTTTATCAAGTTAAATTTTAAGGAAATATTGGAAGCATGATTTGGTTTAAAACATGTAAAGATGTTGTGGTTGAAAAGCTGGTTTATAAACTATTCTTATGTGCAGGAGGTTTGGAATCTGCAACTGTTATGCTGTCGAAAAATTTTCCAAAAATATTCTAAAATATTATAAAATATTTTAGAAGCATGAAATGGTTTAAAATGGAAATTTAAATATAATTTCCACCAATTTTCCATAAATTGGAAATTATGAGAAAGTTATGAGAAATTAAATATTCATGTTTTATATTTTTATTAAAGTTAGAATTTGATTTGTTTTATATGATATTAAATATTCAAATTGAATATTTACTTACTTTCTCACTTGATACATGAATATTTACCGATTGATTTACAGTATGTGAAAATGGGAATAAATACCTTTTCGGAAGTAATAATTGAAAGAAATGATTTAATTTAATTAGACTCCTTAATGGTGTTTTTATGGGAAAGAAATGAATTTTTATACCTTTATGGAACTACATACTGATTTTATTTAATTTAAAATTTCCATAAAGGTGATGATATTTAAAATTGTGAGCCCTATGGATAAACATGAAATATTTCAAATTACTTTGAATAAGATCCATAAAGGCTATGGTACGGTTTTTATACTGTTTTGAGACTTAGGCCCCGAGTTTCATGCATCATACTGTTACTGTTAATGTCACGTGGCTGATTGATCCGCCAGTCATCAGTGCCCCGGATGTCACCTTGCAAGTGTACACCGAGGACACCCTATAGATCATAGCCATAGATCTCACTATATACCGTGTCCCTTAGGGGATGATTACTGTATCCCTTAGTGGACGATGATAGCATGATTTAATTATAGGGTGATGCCTAGTCTCAACTTACTGATTACAGTTACTGGAGGGATTTACTGAATCCTGTTTATTGTATTGCACTATGAATTACTGTTTACTAGACTGAACCATACCAAAACACTGTTTTACTGAACTGTACTATACTAAGAGATACTGTTTACTGAACTGGTAGCTACTAATTATTATTTACTGAACTAAAAGCTACTGATTACTGATTTCTGAATTAGTAGCTACTGATTACTATATACTGAATGGAAAGCTACTGATTACTGTTTACTGAAATGAAACATACTGATTTTTGTTTACTGAACTAAATTGTACAAAATACTGTTTATAGAACTGAAAGGAAATTACTGTTATCGAAAAAGAATACTTTGAAAATTATTTCTTAAATAGAAATAATTACTGAACTATTATCCAGTGATGTAGATATTTATAAACTACTGTACTAAAAAGACCGTTTACTGTAACTACTGTTTTATCACTGTACTGTCACGTGTTTTGGAAATTGATGTACTGAAGTGATATAATAAAATGGTTTATACCATTTTCATAATTATGAGAAAAGAGAAGGAAATTGTTTTGAAATAAAACAATTTATTTATTACTCTCTATAGTTGCTCTGGGTTTCCGGGACAAGACAGGTATTTCAAAATACCTTCCATGCTCCATCTGGATTTCCTGGTCAACTATAGTATCCTTCCCTACTGTGCTTAGTACACCGTTAAGAAATAAATGTTTTATGGCATATAGTTTTCATTATATCAAGCAGCATATAACTCCTTTACTGAGCATGTGGTTCGCTCACCCCTTACTTTCAAATCTTCTAGGTTAATCACAAGGATTATTTAAGGGCTTTCTCAGTTAAATATAACTGCGAGTAGCCCACTGAGACGAAGAGTATTGAATTTTAAAGGTACAGTCACTTCTATTATATATTCGGACACTTGTATACAGTACTACATTATTGTAAAATAGAAACAGGGGATGTAAAGTTTATGGAATATTGTAAAAAATTTTATATTTTGAAATTATTGAATAAATAATTACCATTTATTACTATTAACGATCAAGTGTTAAAGACATCACAGACAGCCCAACCGGTAATGATGTGTAAACTACTAGTAAATATTGTGTAAAAATGTGCACTCAGACTGTTACAATTCCCGTCAGTGAGGTGATACTGTAGTATGGGAAAAGAGCCATGGTTAGCCTGCATTTCTCAAGCAAGACAGCGAAGAGGAAGCTCTTATCGAACCTTCTTCTTCTGCACCTTCGCGATCCATTTCAGCTTCTCTTAACCAGATCATGCTATCGCTTCAAAACTTACAGCAGACTGTTACTTAACACTTTGATCAGCTCAATGCTCGCCTCGACACCATGGAGGAGACACAGGCTGCTTTATTCAATTAAGTCCAAGACATTCGCATGCAGCAAGAGGACTTTATTGAGCAGTATCACTTGACATTTCCTAGGCGCCGTTGACTATACTCTTTTTGCATATTATGACTTATGTTTCGGACTTGATGTTTATTTGTTTGTTGTGAACTTTCTTAGTTATGTTTGCTTTTATCTTTTCTTAGCTTTATGAACTGGTGTGTTTGTAGACTCTTTGCACCCTATATGTTTATGGCATGGTTTATGTTTATGATTATGGCTTTCTCTTGGTTTTCCTTTTATACCATATGTTTCTATTTTTATATGTTCCTATCTATACCATTACATTATTGCTTTAAATTGACTTATACCTTTGACCATTTCTCTTTATGTCATCATATTTGTTCATATTCTTGATATGACAAAAAGGGGGAGAATTAATGGGGTAAATTTTTCATGCATAAATTGAGGGGGAGCAAAATATTTTTCCATATATAAATTGAGGGGGAGCAAAGCAAAATGATTTTCATGATGTCAAAATTATAAGCAAATTTATCTTAAGCAAATTTACCTTAAGTTTTGTCATATCAAAAAGGGGGAGATTGTTAGCTTTAAATTGACATGTATTTTGAAATGACAAAACTCAAGTAAGCTTAAAGCATTTTTCTACAATGTAAATTTGCTCAAAATGAACTCAATGATGGAAAATACTTTAAACAAATTTTTGGAATGTGATTTCAATTGAAAAAGTTAGGAAATACTCTTTTAAAAGTGTTAGAAGGTTTTGAACTGACTTAGAATCACAAAAGCCATCAAATTGTCTCAATTTTCAGAAAAAGAAGTACAGGAAATTATGAGGGATCAATCCCCTCTGTAGAGGGATCGATCCCTAGGTGGCAAAAGGTTTGGAATGCCTCTTGGAAAGCCTTCTGTAAATTTTGGATCGATCCCATATGGTAAGGGATCGATCCCTTTTTATGTAAACAGTGTCCAACAGCTAGTTTTTAAGGGTTTTAATGGGAAGATTAGCATTAAATGCTTCACCAACCATTCCAATCAGTTGGGGGACTATAAATAGAGGTATTTATGAAGATTGGAGGTAGAACAAGCACTCAGAAATTCTCCAAGCTTCAAGAGACAAAATCAAATTTGAAAATTCATTCTTTGTAACTCCATTTGTGTGAATTCTCATTGTACATCACCCATTCACTCAAACTTTTGATATTCAAGGGGTGTGTTAGCCTTGTAAGAATTGTTATTGTAAGAGTGTAGGTAGTATTACAAGGGGAAAGGCTTAGAAGATTATTTCTAAGTCTTTAAGAGAAATTGTAAGAGGTCTCACCACACCTTGAAGTGGTTTGTAAGAATTCCAAAGGAAGAGTGAAATCAATACCTTTACAAGAAGATCAAGGAGAGAGGACGTAAGTAAGAGATTGGCCGAACCTCTATAAATCTGTGTTTGCTTCTCTTTCCCTTACTTATTTATTGCATTTATTTTATTGTAGCCTTATTTGTTTTATTTGTGCATTAAGTGTTAGAAAAACCAAAAATTAGTAGAAAAACCGATTCACCCCCCCTTTCGGTAAAGCCAACAGATGATATTTATAGTTTCAAATATTCCTTATTATAAATATTAATGACATTTAGTTTTATAAATAAGAAATTTAATTCCATTGAAATAGATTCATTAAATAATTTTATTTGATAAACAAAAAAGAATTAAAATCTTTATTAAATTATTTTATCTTTAGAATAATAATTTTACAGTAACATTTAAAACAATAAACTTTATGTTAATCCACTATATTACACATATGAGAAAAACTTTACCTTTTAATATAAATTTGATTTTAATTAATATGAATTTTATAAATTTCTGTTTTTTTTTTACATAACGTATTTTATTGATTTCAATTATTTGTACAATATGAAATAATAATGTCATACATACTAAATAATTGTTGTCTAAATAAAATAAAAGGTATTTACATATAAAGCACATGGCAATAAATATTAAATATTACTAAAATAGTTACAATATGTATTACTAGAATCCCAAATAAACCTTACACATTATAAAATAAATTAAAGTTGGCCGATTTTCTAAAATCTGGTGAAGCCACGATTCTACCTTACTTGATGAATGTGTTCGTCTTCTCGTTTGATGTTGCGTGTCCTTTTTGCTCTATTCTCAAGTTTAGCTTCGGTTTCTTGTGCTTTCAATTTTGGTTTTCTTTTGCTGCATTAATTGTGCTATTAGTTTCTTGTATTTTGCAGTTGTAGTATAATTATTGAGTTGACAATTCTGCAGGCTTTTACTTTAGCCCCGTTTCTTCATGAAAGTTTGGCTCCTATCTTGCTGCTGAGTGTCTTCTCTTTTCCCGGCTCTTTCTTGCTTTTACTCTCTCGGTTTCTCCTTTCCAAGGCTGTTTTGATTGTGTATTAAATGAGCTGATAAATGAGTTCCTTGTTGAACGAAGCTACTCGATTGCTTTTGGGCATTATGCTGGTTTTATCTCTTGCCGCCGATTTAGCCTTTATTCCTTATCTATCATTTGCTTCTCTATTTTCCCGTTGCGTCTACAAATTTTTGCTAGATTCTTACCACGTGGTGCATGAGGATTGTTGTGGTCTTGTTTTTGTTGGTTTCCTTTTTTGCTGTTCTACTTTTTCGCTTGCTTTTCCTTCTTGGTCCTCACTGGTCCAATGGTTTGGTCGGCATTGTCTTGCTCTTATTCGCTGTGTTCGCAACCTCTGATCGGTATTTTCCTTGTCTTAAATAGATGGCTGCCAATGGAAGATTTGAGCTAGATGAGCCAAAACAGCGTTTTGTTTATAGTTTCCTTCTCGGAGTAAAGGTACAAATTTTCTCCAGAATCATCACGCTTTCTTCTTTTCCTTCTAGAATTGTCCAACTCTTTCTTTCTTCTTCAAGTTAAGCTTACATTTTGCCTTTTCAAGTTTGATAAATCCGTAGATCATCGGACCCAATGTTCGTGGAACTCAGATTCGATCTCTGAGCTGACCTAAAAAGGCTATATGGATGTTAGAGTCGTCGTCCTCACTCAACTTTACTGCATGGCTTCCGTCTCTTTTTGGAGGTTTTGTTCCAAGGCAAACTCTCTCTTCTTATTTCTGTTTCTTATTTTCCTGTTGGCTTATTTGACTACCTACCGGTGGTGGAACCTAGATCCAATCGATGACAGTTATATCTTTTCTAGTTTCTGACCGTTCTTTTCCCAAAATGACAATTTTGTCCTTCGGGTTCTTTCAAATTGATGATCTTGATTTTGCGTTGCTTTTGCCTGGAAAGTTTCTAAGGGGAGATGATAAGGTTCTTCAGATTACTGAGGTAACTTTGGTTTTTTTTTGGTTAATTTTCTTCAAATTTTGTTTGTTTCTTCACAAAATAGATATGAAAGTTCTAATGTTGGAGTCTTTTGGTGTTGATTTTTTTTTTCATTAATTGGCTTTTCTTTTTCTTATTGAAGAGGAGTTTGATCTCGAGAAATAAAGAAATTGCTTAATATTATGATTGCAAACCAACGAAGATCTTAATAACTATCATTCATCCACTACTCTCACTTTTTTGTCATTACCCACTTACTGAAAAGTAATTTGTTTTAAAGCTGTCGCAACTTCCTATAATGCAGAATGTAATGATTTTAGTTCCAATATTTGCTATTTTTCACATACTATCACTTCTGTCTGTGTAATATATTAGATATTACAACAACTAATTATTTTTCTATTCTTTGCACATTGTTTTGCAGATGATTATACAATTCACAGCCGATTATGCATTTAAACTATGCTAGATTCCTTCCGTGCTCATTTGATTATTCAGGTTAATTTTATTAATTTATTAATAGATTATGGGTTTTGGCTAAGGCTTTAGGAAAGGGGAGATCAAGAGGAGTTCGAACTCTTTATATTATTTAGAAGTAGTTTTAGCACAGCCACAACTTCGTATAATGCAGAATGCAGTGGTTTGAGCTCCCAGCTATATTTCATATGCTTTATCACTTCTATCAATATAATATATTAGATATTACCAACATCTAATTATTTTCATATTCTTTGCACATTTTATTACAGATGATTGTGTCATTCATTGCATATTTTGTATTAACACTGTGTGTTGCTAAATTACTCCCTTGTTCGTTGGAGTTTCTGGGTTAATTTGATTAATTAATTAATAAATAATGGGTTTTGGCTAAGGTTTTAAGGAAGGGAAGTTCAAGAGGAGTTCAAAACGGATGTTTACTTTAAATTGTTTGTTTAACTATAGTGAGAGTTTTTGTTTTGAAGCAAAAAACAAAGGAGTTTTGGAGAATTGTATGGGGTTAGTAGAGGAAGGTAATGAGAAGGTGTCATGACCCGAAGACCGCGATTTTCACTTGATTCTTTTACTTTTCTTAGTCTACAAATTTATGGACTAAATTTTTCTTTTTCATTTTAAGGTTTGTATTCGGTGTCAGTGTAGTTACTATACTATCTAGGTGACTATAGTCATTCCATTTAAATATTAAACAAACATGGAAACGGTTCTTAGTTATATCCCGACTTATTAAACAAAATATGTATTGTGCATCAATTTAAGTCTTACATGTAAACAAGTATTTTATAAGGAACATATACCTCAGAAGACTAGTACCAAGTCCATACACCGTCTCCGATGCCCACTGAGCAGCTCACATGGCAGATGTTAACTTCAAAAATATGAAAGAGATGAAATTTAGTGGGGTGAGTAAAACCACGGCTCAGTAAGATACTAATATAAATACAAGAGTAGGATTATACTGCCTTAAACTGCAATGCTTCAAACTTGCAAGGATGCAATTACAGTTAATCCTTTCTCATCGATACATCACATTATCACTTCTCATTTTCACTTTTCATTTCATAATCATACTTTGGTATGCTATCATCTCATATCAATTCTCATATTTACTTTTCATTTCATAATCATATTTCTGTATTCTATCATCTCTTATCAATTTTCATATCATCTCTTATCAATTCTCATATTGTGGATCATGATCACGGTGGTACGAAGTCATAATTCTATTCGTGTATTTCTATATTCCTGTTTCATATCATATCATGACATCATATCGATGAAATATCGCTACCACCGAGTCATGATACTCTTCATATATTCTCCATGTTTAATGCAGATATCCTATCGAATTCACTTTACATTTAACAATCATATTCCCGTATTACATCAATTCATATCACTTATCGTCTGGGAATTTATGATCACGATAGAGTGAGATCAGAATTCTTTTCATATCAATCTCATGTTCATATATCATATCATCTCATGTCATCGTATAGATGAAACATCATTAACGTCTAGAGTTCATATCAAATCAAACTATACTCTAGACCGCATATCATGCCATGTTCGACACAAAATCACATATAAATCATATAAGTGTCGAAATCTAATCTCATGGACTTTTAAAACATGTTTAAAACATGTACTGTTTCAAAACATATTTCATTTCAAATCTGTTTCATGTACAGTATAAATCATGTCAAGTCTAGAGTTCATATCGATAGAATCATACTCTAGACTTCATATCATATCAGTTAGAGACTAGGCTAGATCCCTATCATCTCTATCAATAAAGACTTAAATCATTGTAGCTAGCAGTGAAATCATATCATCGTCCCCTAGAAACCAACTAGGGCACTATCTATGGCCATAGACCTTATCTCTCTCAGCCCCACTGATCAGGCGTGATTGAGACCTGTCCATGACTATTGTCGAACAAGCATATCTACCTAATGAGCAAAGCTCCAATTAGGCAGTTTCCACTATGCTTTATTGAATTTAATTCTCTTAGGGTGCCTACAGTCTCATAAAACATTTAAATCTATAGCTTTATTTTCAATATCATGTAAAGCATATGGTAAAATTCTGTATGATATTTCATATATCAATATATATATATATATATCTACCATATACTTTCATTTCAAAACAAATCAATACTTTTCAGTATTCATATAAACATTATTAAAATGTTTCAAGTTGCAAGAAAGCATGCTTAAATGCGATGCTATAAAACATTTCAGTATGCAACTTCGGTATTATTTCCATCAAATACGCTGAAGCGATTCATTTAACTTTATCACTATCAATTATTCGATTTCAAGACTTTCTTTCTGTCCAATCAGTAAATCACTATTCAAATCATTCAAGATTCATTTCATTCAGTATTTAGATTGCTCAATACTCTAATTATTTAATAACCAGATCACTTGGTATTCAAACCATTCGGTATTCAATATCCCTTTTTCGATAATTATCGACTATAATAATCAATTGTACTTTTTTACCGATACTAGAACCACATCATCAGTGTGAATCCTCTTAGTATCTATAAGCATCTAAATATCATGTTTTCATATAGCCATCAGGATACTGAAATTATGAAATACTAATATCCTCATTCGATATCTATTCCAGAGTCGACATCGAGGATCGTAGAACCACAAGATCAATAATCGCTTATCAATTCCATTTGTGGTTTGACCTATTGGTACATATTCAGAATTTTCAACTTGCGGTTCAATTTCATTCACTATCATAAAATCATATCACAATCCTCAATTCACTTTTCATATAGCCTGTAGAATGTAATATCATGCTAAAATTATCTATAAAACGTCCTCAATTCGATTTTTGATTGGCAATTTACCACTTAAAAGAATTTGCCAATTTCCACTATTAAAAGTGTTTCAATCATTTGAGTCGTCTTGCGACTATCCATATTATTGCAAAAATATCAGTTCACATCTATTTAACATCGATATCACAATCATACCACTAAGATGGTCCATTTATTTGAATCTATCAATTCTATAATCGTCACTCGATTGATAATTCCGCCATTCTATCATTTGACCATCTAAATCACAACTTCGATGTTTCTCTTTTAAGTTGTATCATATAATTATCATCACTTTTATCTGTGATCCGTCTAATAATTAATTTCACCTCAATCTCAACTTGATACCATTTGTGATATTAAAATCACTTGATTTATCAATTCTATAAGGTTTAGACCACATAATTCATCACATTATCTTTTTCAATGATCTATCTTCCCATCGATTTCAATATCAAACTCTTTCAGAAATACCATAAAATCCTCTTAATATTTATTTCCAATAATTATCTCCAAGATTCCATTTATGTGAGAAACTTAATCTTTTCCCTCAGATATTTTCCTAAAAATTTTGGCAGCATAACGGCTTAATTTTTACTAAGCCTCCTGCACGGAAAACAGTTTATAATTGCAACCGTTGATTCTCATATTTTCTTTATCTCTTACTAAGACCCCCACCATCAGTTGTGGGTCCTCTTAGCATTTTTAACATCAATTCAATCTATAAATCATATAAAAATTTCCACAATTCTATTTAAATTCATTCCATCTATGCATCATATAAAAATCATAAATCCCACATACAATATAATACTACTAATGCTTTATAAAAGTATCTTACCTATTCGCCAAAGCTTAGCGTACTTTTCGATTTTCAAGCGTTGTCGAACTCCACCATTCGTCTCATTTCCGTTTTGCTACAATTTCAATATTAATGCACTACATCAATATAACCATAAATTATTCAATAACATCAATAATTTATTTTTCCTCAATTTCCGTTCAGGCCGGTTCACTTCTGCTGGCCGGTTCGGCCTCTTCCCGCCGGCATCACCGCCGGTTCGCACCTCCCTCAGCTGGCCACGGTTGCAAGGATGCCGGATCTGCCCTCAGTTTCGCCCCATCACTAGCGACGGCGCCGGATCTGGAACGGTGGCTCTCGATCCTTTTCTCCTTTATTTCTTCTTCCTCCGCCGTCGTTCTTCCTCACCGACAGTCTTCCTTTGCTTCCCCTCAGCTCAACCGAGCTCAGGGTTGGGGTGGCGGTGCCTAGGCCGGCCGGCACCGCCACTTCCCTCTTTTCTCTTTTCCTCTTTTTCCTTCAGTTTTTCTCTTCTGTTTTCGCACCGCTTCTTTCTCTTTCCGGCGCCGGTGGGTCTCCTCTCCCTCTTCCCTTACAGGCGACGGCCTCACCTCGCTCTTCCCTTCCGCCTCTCGCTCAGCCGGCATCGGGTTGGCTTCCATCGTTTCTCTTCTGTTTTTGCTAAACAGAAGAGAAAATGTGGGAATCGGGGAACCCGATTCCCACTTCTGTTATTTCTTTTTATATATATATATAAATTAGATTTATATATATATCATATACTATTTAATTTTAATATATATACATATATACATGCTTTATCTTGAAATATATGTATATATATACACTTTGATCTAAATAATATATATATTTCGTATATATATATATATATATATATATACTTATTTAAAAACGTGTAAAAATATATTATATGATCTATTTATATAATTATATTTTTATTCACATTTTTATTTCTTTAACATTTAAAATATATTTATATAATATAATTTTATAATTATATAAATATATACCTTTTTATTTCTTTAATTTTTTGGATTTCCTAATATCAAAATTAATTTCTCCATTTTCATCTCTTATTTAACTTGGATTTCAATTTATCCAAATTAAACTTTCCGGATATTTAATATTTATTTAGAAAATTTACGGTCTTCACAGAAGGTAAAGTGGTATGCTCCAAGTTTGCTTTGAACTACAAGAGAAAATCATGTTATTGGATGAATGAATGTTTCAGTTTTAGAAACGAAGGTGAGTTGTTTTTTTTAGTGTTTTTTATTTTTTATGGAATGTTTAGAAGGTGGGTGGTCATACGATCTACTATTCACACGTTCCCAGTCTACAAAAAAAAAAGGAATTCTCTAAAGTAATTGATATGTTTAGTCATATTTTTGCTTAAAATTTGTTTTTACTTCATTTTGATCATTTCAATTGGAATATGAAGAGACAATTTTCATATGGCATGCAAAGGTGGTGAACTGTAAGTACCCATGGTTAGCATTTCATTAGCCCCTTGCGAACGTGAGAAGGACCTTATTATCTCTTTATGAGAATTGTCAATTATGTTGTTGCCAATGCCTGGTTTTTCCTGCTCTTTTGCATCCTTGTGTTGAAAATACATACATATCCTTAATAGCTAACTACGTTAATACATGCAGGGTTGTCATTTTAACCTAAAAATGCATATACATCCCTAATAGCTCTTAAGCTCTTTTAGTATAAGGCCTTTAGTGGTTAGATCCCACTTATCAAACTTTGGAGGATAATTAGGATGCTAATGAGAGTGTGCTTGGTCCCAATTTGATCAGCCCTATGCTATGGTAGCCACCAATAGTGCTAGAGTATTTTTTTGTTCCTAATTCCTTGGGTCAGTCTTCATTTTAACCTTGATTTTTTTCTCAAGTAATTCATTCATTGTTTGGATCTATTTTGACTGTTCCTTTTTTTGTGTAGCTAAAAAAGAACTTCAAGTTTTCATCACCATTATATTTGAAATAAGTAACGATGATGAGAAACACTGAGAGACTCGCTGATTTATCTTTAACAGGTTTGGGTTTTTTTCTTTTTTACTATTCTTGATTATTTTGGTTTATTTGTTTACATTTTGGTTTGTTCTTGACAAGTTCTATTCGTTTCCCTTTTTCTTTTTCAAATTCATTATTCATTTGTTTAATTTAGCTCAACAGGAGCAAAGAGAATTAAATTCGTTACAGTGTCTTTGGGTTTATGTAGCAAAAGCAAATATGACAACTGATAAGAAATAATTTATTTGGGGGGAATTTGACCCCCCTTTTTTTTAGAATGTATGATTTTGAATTTGGTACAGGGTAGCTTTGTTTTTTTATGACATGAAAGATCTATGTTTATTTATGAAACTAAATGCTATCTGGAAAAATTTTAACGGAATTACATTTCATTTGTCTTTGAATCTTTGCACTTTTTTTAAAACTTAAAAAGCTATGGAAGAGTTTGCTGTAAAAGTGTTAATTTTTCAATGAAATTAAATTGATTAACTGAGTTAGATTATGGTTACAGATGGAATAGCTGGAACCATTTCCATTTCTATATAGATGAGAAGATTATAAAAAGTATCCGTAAGCTTCTCAAATTACTCAAATGGTTCAAACTGAAACCATTGTTTTCTGCATTACCATTTTCATTTATTTTTTGGGTAAAATCAAAATTTGCTTGCAAGTAAAATAATAGTATTTCTATCATTAAGATATCAAATTCAAGACTGGCTACTTTGGTTTCATCATGTATTTGCATTACCTGTTCTTTCTTTTTCAAAAGATTGATTAGTATATTGTTGTAGAAATAGTGAATAAATGCTTGAGACCATCACATGCAGTTTGCTTGCTTTACAAAGCACTCTGATTACTTCCATTTCCATTTTCTTTATGCCTGACTTTGAATATTCTAACAGCGAAAACCCTTGAATTTGGACATAAGTAATTTTTTCAAAGAATTAAGAAGTAACATAATGCTTTGAGTTTGGTTTTATTTGTAACACTTATGTTAGAATTTGTGTTAGATTTTAATCATTTGCTTATTTTAATTAGCAACGATTTTGTTCTCTGCTTTTTTTTTCATCTTAGCAACTTTGTATGAATAAAAAAATGATTAGCAAAAGCAACAATCAAATGGATGCACTTTGCATTGCATATCCCTGTCTTCCTCAATCAAAATGCATTATTATTGTATCTTTTGATATATTAGATATTTCATGAATTTTGCTCAATGTAATAGTAAAAAATAGATATTTGTACTGTGGCTAGCTCTTTTAGAGAATGTTTGGAACCAAACTTCATATTATCAGTCACTTTATGATATTAGATTTGAGGAGACATACTTATTCTATTTCCACATCGTTGAGAATCTCAATTTATTTTGGTGTAGCATGCATGACCTTAGGTGTAATGGATTTTTTTAGCAGGCTCCATTCTTTTCCTTTACATTCTTTTTGGTAGCTTTTTCACTTTTATCTCTTTTCTTGATATCATATCTACATGCATCTTTCGATAATGGTGTAACTTAGTTGCAAATATTTTTGTTCTCTTTTAGATCTGTATATCTAACTTACAGAGAGGAAATTTTTATAGGTTTATGAGTCGCTCTAAAATGAGTGAGCATGCATGCAATAAACCAATATATTGAAGGAAAATATGACAACATTGGGGTTGATAGGTAATATTGAAGCTACTTCATCTGTTCTATCCTATTAGTGGTATTGGTTATTGAATATTAGCAAGTTTATTATGGTTCGCTTATGTTTTTTGTTTGTTCAGCTAATATAAAATTTCTGATTTTGCATCCAAGTGAATTTGAATGTTTAATCATGTGAAGTTTAACATTTTTTGAATCTTTGTTTTGGATTATACCTGCATTGATTGTTTTCTTTCCGTAACTTCTTATGAAGATAAAGAAATGGAATATGAAGACAAGATGGAGTAGGCATTTGCCTCAAAATACTAATGCCTTTTATTTGGTAAATTCCTTGTTTTTCTTTAATGAACATACTTGTGTTAACATATAAAAATGTAAACTTTTTCATGTTAACCATTGCTTTTTTTTTTTTCAATCATCATAGAAAAAACTTATGTTACCTCATTTCTCATGTGTCTTGGGGGTTCACCTTCTTGCTACATTTCTTTTCTCAGTCTGTGCTCATATGACTGAAGTGTATGATCTCTAACTTACCATACGTAAGTGTATGTTTTCTCATGTTTTTTCTTTTTTCATGTCAATGTCCTCCATTTCTCTGCTCTTCCATGTCTCTTAGAGCCGAATCCATTGGCTTTCATCGAGTGTCGCTGTAAAAAATCCAAGCAATTGGATTACCTTAAATCATTTAAGACTGCGTGCCATGCGATGCCAAAAACAATGCTTTAATTTGTCACTAATTAACAGTAGCCTCTCTTCTTTTTTTTTTCATTTTTCCTTTTCTTTTCTCTATTTTCTATTCTCCCTCGATTGAAAAATCTATTAGCTTTTTCTTTTTGCAATTTTTCCAAATTTTTATTATAATTTTTCTAAATCTGATTGTTTTTGGCTATGTAAACGTTGGATCAAGCATTTTAATAAAGTAAATTATTGAGTTTTCTTCTTTGCCTTTTTTTGTTTTTGAAAATTTTATTCTTTGATTTCTTATGCTATACTATTGGTAGCCTTTTTTTCTTTTGTTTTTCCTATTTTTGTTCTCCCTTCATGAAAAAATCTTGTAGTTTTTTTTGTTTGCAATTTTTTTTACAAATTTTTAATTATGATTTTTCTAGATCTAACTATTTTAAGATTGTTTTTTGGCAAATAAAGGTTGGATCAATAAGGCTTTTGAATCAAGTAAATTCTTGGGTCTTTTTTATTTTTTTATTTTTTGTTTTAAAGATTTTTTATTTTATTTTTTTAATTTTTATGGAATTGAAAATTTTAATCTCTAAATGCTAAGTTTTATTGTCATTTCTGTATATATGTCAATTATATTTTTTGATAGTCTAAAATTTGGAGTGCTTTTTCTCTTGTTGAGTTTTTACTTTTATGATTGATAGTTTAATGACTATGTTTCAAATGTTTGTGCCATGAAATTTTCAGATCCACTAAGGCTAGTGAAGATAATGGTTCTGCTGAGTTTCGCAAATGTATCTGGGTTGGCGATATCACTGTTGATAAATTTAAAGTTACAATTTTTTACGGCATTCAGACGGGAATTATTGAGGGATTTGCCAAGGTAGTGAAATTAAAAAACTGTAAAGTTTGTTTTTTGATTCCTCACGGTGATGCTTTGTTAGTTTTGTTGAAAATCTAGTATGTTTTGGATGGGGGATTGATAAACTTGCATATTTTAATGTTTCAAACTCTCTTGAGCTAGCTTTAACCCTCCTCCCTTTTTGTTTTGAGAAATGCCAACAATCTGTGAGCGTAAGGGAAGGTTAATTTGTTCCTTAGGGTCAAACTCAGCCAACCTATCTGTGATAAATGTGAATTCTTCCATTTTTGGAAATTTGGGATCTGTAAATTCAACTTTTGATGTTAATAGATAAATTAGATGTAAATATATAAATTTATTATACGATTGGAATATTTCAGGATTAAGGTATTTAATCCATTTGGGAATTATAGATTTAATAATTATGAAATTATTTTTGGTATTATGGAATTTAAATTTCAAAGAAATAGATATATGTAAATATATATAGTAAATAAATATATATCGTTGTTATTCCTTATACAAAAATAAATGTATACTCGGAAAAGAATATATGTACAATAATATATGTAATTATAAATATATGTGTATAGATATATACATGTATGTATAAAAAAAAAAGTAGGAAAATCGGCAAGCTTCCTTGTTTGCATAAGCAGACAAGAAAATAAAATAAAATAAAATAAAAAAGAAAAGAGAGAAACAGGAATCGGGTTCAGGAATCAGGATACCAAACCCGATTCCCTTTCTCATTTCCTCTATATACAAAGGAGCGAAGGACAGGGGCCGTCGATCGAAAAAGAAAAAGAGGGCTGATGGATGGGAGGATAAGGCAGTCACCGGTCAAGGAAAAAAGGAAGGTCGGCTGGCGACAAGCAGATTGGGGGAAAAAGGAAAAAGAGAAGAAGAAAAAGCAAAGGAAAAAGAAAGGAGAGCCGCCCGATCTATGCCCCATCACTCTTTTCGTTGGCGCCGGCAAGGACCCAGAGGTGGAAGTGTGATGCCGGTGAAGTCGATCGTGGAAGGGAAGAGGGAAGGACGATTGCTGGCCACGAAACAAAAAAAAAAAGAAACGGGTGAAACATAAAGAGAGGTTGGGATCGGCGACCCAATCGGAAAGGGAGAAGGGAGAGGAGCTGTCGCTTTCCCTCCCTGCACCTAGCCATCCTCGGAAATGCTTGAATCGACGAAAGATGGTTGAACCAGTTTGAACTGGTTCAGACGTTTCAGCCAGAGAAGAAAAAAAAAAGAAGAAACATAATAGGAAAAAAATGGTAAGAAAAATTATTGTTGTTATTATTATTATTATTATTATTATTATTATTATTATTATTATTATTATTATTATTATTAAATAATTTTATAAAATTTTAAGTGTGAATGTGAATTTAAAATTGTAGAAATATACAAGTGAGTTATTGAAGTTTGATTGAGCCTGGGAAAAATGAAATCGCCAGCGTTAACGTTAGGTAAGATATTTGTATAAATTAGTCGTAAATTTATATGAAATTAGTTTAATGATTCGAGGTTTTAAATGTTAATTTTTGAATTTTGAGGATATGATTGAATAAGGTTATATGTGAGAATAGGTGAAGATGTTGATGTAGAGGATCGAGAATAGTAATGTGATAATTTACATGGTGAAAATGATGTGACTGAGGTTTCGAAGATAAATTTCAAATTGTTTATGGGTTGAGTTAAATGAGGTTTATGAATTGGATACTATAATGGATTTAAAATCAGCTGCCTTGGGAATATAAAACTGTGTTTTTCGTGCAAGAGGGTTAAGACAATTATAGCCATTATGCTTTCAAAATTTTTATAAAAATCATCGATAGAAAATAATTGCATATCTTGTGATAAGTTGAAATATAAGTATAAAATAGTGAGATGATAAATTGGTAGTAAAAGGTAAAGTTGGCCAAAACTAGGAAGATGAATTAATATTATTGGTAAAATGCTTTACAGCCCGGGAGAAGTCGATTACGTGCGACATTATTGAGAAAGTCGTTAATACTGAACATGTAAGGGATGCGTGTGTAATTTGTAGGGATATCTTGAATGCATGATTTTCATGCCAATAATTTTATGAAATTATTTTGAAAGTGAATTGACTCGAATGTGGTGAAAATGTGGTTGTTTGGCTGGTTTGAATTGTGTTGCAATTGCAGGGGGCTAGAGTGTTAGCAGCTATTATGCTACCAGAATTTTTTAGAAATGTTTCTAAAAATGCCATGAAATATTTTAGTGCATTGTGAAATATTTTCCTAGCCTCAAGAATGAAATATTTATTATTTTTCATAAATTCTGAATTTATCGAAAAATATTTTTAAATATTCATGCTACCGATTTCCGTAAAAGTCAAACTATCGAAAATTCATCCCAAGTTATAGTGAAATGTGTGATAAGTGAAGTGAAATAATGAATAGTGAATCTTTTATAAATTATTTTCAGTATAATATTCACTATTTTCTTATAATTATCTTTTATGGATTGTCTGATGTTTTACCACGTGTAATGATTTCCATAAAGGCTATATCCCTGTGTAATTACTGTTTTGAGACTAAAATGTTTCTACATGTGTTTTATAATGAGAAATGTGTTTGTAGAATTACTATTAATTTTGAAAAATAAATATTTCTATTTTCCATAAAGCATGAAATTACCGAAAAATGATTTTCAGTAATCTTGACATTGAAAGTTTTGAAAAGAAAGCATGAAAAACACGTGTGTATGTGTCCTACAGTGAAATGGAATATTTACAAAATTTTATTTATGTGAGAACTGAGTATTCTAGTACTGTGGTACATGTAGGGATACTCACCACTGTTCATTCCTGTGTATTTCACAAGTATGAGTCGGTATTGTATGGTGGGCCCCACAATCTCTACGGTGCCCGGATGGACATGAGACCAAACCCACACTATTCGAGGAGTCTAATAAACTTACGATAAGAATTTCAAAGTTAAAATCCCTCATTTAGATTATTTTTGAGAAGTATGAAAACAAATTAGAAAATGACGATTAAGTACATAATACGGTGGCATTTTCGTAAATTGTGCCCAATCTAAAGTGAATTTGGACCAAGTAAAAATAGCATGATATTCTACATGAAAATAAGTCTTAGGCTATATTAATAGATAGATTAAATCGGTAGTTAAATTAAAAATTTACGCGATTTACCAGATATGAGTATTTTCATAATTTTACCTTAACGGTAGGTCCAAAACCGAACCAAACCACCACAATTTATCAAAATATGTTTAGTAATAATTTTTGGTGATGGAATATGAATTTTTGGAGTGCAATTATATGGTTATAAAAATTACGGAAGCACTTTTGTCAAAAAAACTCATAACCAAGGCAAAATGGTCATTTTACCATACCTAGAAGCCTTTAAATTCTTCTCCAAGCTGTAGCCGGCACTATTGCTCATCTTCTTCCCCTCTTTCATGTGGACTCCATAGAAAAAGAGAAGAGAAGAAAAGAAAAGAATACCTTGCAAAAGTCAAAAACCCATTCATTTTTCAACAAAACTTTAATTACAAACACCTTCCACTCATCTTCCTCTCTTTACCTATACCCATAGCCCTTTGAATAAGTGATAAATTCAAGAGGAAAAACAACCTAAGGAATTTGGCCAAGAAAAAGGTATCTTCATGCTTCCATTTTCTTCCACTTTTAATGATTGATTTTAATGTTTTTAAGTTCTCTAAGCATGGCTTTAGTGATTATTTTGACTAAATCTCATTAAATCCCTACCCCATGTATTCGGCCATGTGAAGAACCTAAGGAGACTACAGTGATTCTTGCATGATAATGATGTTAGGTGATAGAATGGATGTAGATAAGCATGATAGGGATGGAATTTTGTTGAAATTCCATGAGAATGGCAAGATGCCATTTTCGGTCAAGGCTAAGGGGAGGGGTTCTTGTGCTTCAATTGATGATTTTAAGGTGCCATGAGACTGTAGAAATTATAAGGAGACTGCTGGGTGAAATTAGATTTAAATTTCGATTTAAAATGGAGAAGTTAGTTTTTTCTATTAGTAGAATTTATACTGAAATAATATTTTCACTATATAATATGGCTGCAATTATTTAAGGAAAATAGTTCAAAAATTTAATTTAGGTTGATAATGATTTTTGGTGCAATATCTTGCAGCCTGGGAGTCTTGATTTATGCGTGGTGCTATTGGGAAGCCCGACTTAATCAAACAGATAAGAGATGCGTATGTGAACTGTAAGGATACTATAAATGCATGTTTTGGTTCACATTATTTTTATAAAGTGATTTGGAAATAAATGGCTTTGAAATTGGTGAAATTGTGGCTACTGGTTGAATTATACAACTATGTTTTAGTGTAAGAAGGCTAGGTTACAATAGTCGTCATTTTGCCGAAAAATTTTAGAAATTCTATGAAATTATTCCTAATATTTCTAAGGATAGAAATGAGTGAATTTCAAGTGATTTCCATGGTTTTTATTAAAAATTCCATGATTTTATAATTTACGAAAAAAGAATATTTAAATATTCCTGTTAAAGAATTTTAATCTCATGGAAGTACCAGCATGTACTTTATATTATTCTATAGATAAATAGAACATTTTCTGGAAAGAATACTGAAGTATGAATATTTTATGAATTTTTATTCATTAAATGAATATACTTTCATTTTGATTATTTATGGACTGATTGAAGATACTTTCAGTGAAAGTGATTTTATAAATGGTGTTTATACTGTGTATTTACTATTTTGAGACTGTTAGGCCTCGTATCATGCTCACGTGTCACATGTTATTATTAGTATACTATGCTGATAGATACTGATCCTATTATAGGCGTCCCGGTTGGCACTTGATTAGTGCACGCTGTGGACCTTATAGATTGTGGCCATAGATCTCATGTGTTATTATTCTCCCTATTCAGGATATTATCATAGCATGATATACTTAAGGTGTTGCCTGGTCTCCATTATACCGTACTGTTTATGGTACTATTTTACTGAACTATTGGCTGGTACTAAACTGTTTACAATTACAGAGCATTTCGTATACCAATTACTGAACTGTTGACTGTACGGTGTTTATCATATTTGAATTGAATATTTGCTATTAAAAAGAAATGTTATTTGATTTACTTATTTAAGTAAATTATTTGCTATGCAAATCTAATAGTTTTCATAATGATTGAATGTTAAATTCAACTATTTACTCCCTATAATTGCTTCTAAGAGCCGAGACAAGACAGGTATTCTAAAATATCTTTCTTACTCCATCCGATTTCCTAGCCGACTATAGTATCTGTTAGCTTTAAATTGACATATATATTTTGAAATGACAAAAACTTAAGTAAGCCTTAATGCTTTAATCCATATTATAAATTTGCCTTATCACACATGATTTTCTCAATACATTTCAAGTGATCATATCAAACATTAAGACCATGATTTAATGATGCATACTCTTATTGGTCTTAATACTTTGTAAATGTTTTGAATATTTTAGAAAATCGCTTGATGAATTTTTAGACCATGTTTTCATTTGAGAAAGTCAGGAAAAACTCCCACAAAAATGCCAAAATGTTTTGGGTTGGATTAGGATCAAAGACCACATCATTTCTAACTCAAAAAGTGCAGGAAATCACCTTCTGGAGAGAAGGGATCGATCCCCTTTTGGCAGTAAGCTCCCAACGGCTAGAAAAGGTCCCTGAAGCCCAGAATCAAAAATTCTGGACAAAAGGGATCGATCCCCTATGGAAAGGGATCGATCCCTTTGCTCGAAAATAGCCTATAACGACTAGTTTTTGTGAGACAACGGTAATATCCGAGATTTGGCTCCACCCAACGGCTAGAATACATCCAAGGGACTATAAATAGAGGCTTAGAAGCTAAAGAAAGGAAGAGGAACCACTCAGCAACTTCAAATCTCATATTCCTCAAATCTACAAGCCTCAAACAACAAATCAAGAGCTACAAAGTTTCCATCATCTATCATTTTCTTATTCCTAGTAGTGCTTAGCACAAATCTTGTATAGGCTTTTTCCTTGTGCTTAATTTCTGTAATCACTTGCCCATCTAGAGGCTCTCTTTGATTACTCATTTGTAAAACCAATTCAATCCTTGTAAAAAGGGGAGGTTTCTCTTAAGCCTTGAAAAAGAGGGAGGTTACTCTTTAGCCTAAGAAAAAGAGAGAGGTTTCTCTTGAGCCTAGAAAAAGAGGGAGGTTACTCTTGAGCCTTGAAAAGAGGGATTGTAATCACAAATTCAAGATAGTGGATTTGGAGAAAATCCTTAGGAGCGTCTCAAGGTAGAGGACGTAGGCAAGGTTGCCGAACCTCTATAAATCGATTGTGTAAATCTCTCTTTCCCTACTCTCTTTAATTAATTGCAATTATATTGTGTTTATTGCATTAAACTTGGATTGCATGTTTGCCTAGCCTAGAGAACTTAGAAATTATTAATATAGGCTAGAGAATTTAGAGAAACCGAAAAACGAGCTTATAGTTAGTTAAAAACCGATTCACCCCCCCTCTCGGTATCGCCTATAAGAGCCAACAATTGGTATCAGAGCTTGGGCTCGAGATTGAATTAGATTAACCTCTATCGAGCAAAACGATCTTAAATGGCTCACTTGAATGTAGGCACACCCCTAGGAGAAGAGGGACACTCATTAGTTAGACCTCCACTATTCAATGGTGAGAATTACTCTTATTGGAAAACTAGGATGATGTTATTTGTGCAATCTAATGACTATGAAGTGTGGAGAGTAATAGTTAATGGTCCTAGAATCCCAATAAAGAAAGTAGATGGAAAAGATGTCCCTAAGAGTGAGGATGAGTGGGACACCAATGATATGAGATTGGCACAATTGAATGCCAAGGCTATGCACACCCTCTTTTGTGCATTAGGTCCAAATGAATATAATAGAGTGTCCCTATGTGAAAATGCTAAGCAAATATGGGACAAACTAGCCATCACACATGAAGGGACAAATCAAGTTAGAGAGACCAAAGTAGGAATGCTCACACATGATTATGAGCTTTTTAGAATGAAAGAAAATGAGTCCATGAGTGATATGTATACTAGATTTAATGATATAATCAATGGACTTAAGGCATTAGGCAAGACCTATTCCAATGTAGAAATGGTGAAGAAAATCTTGAATAGCTTGCCACAATCATGGGAGGCAAAGGTAACCGCAATAGAAGAGTCTAAAGATCCAAATACCTTGTCTCTAGATGAACTTATGGGCTCCCTACTTACATATGAGATGAAATTGAAAAGAAATGAAAAGCCTTCAAAGAAAGTAGGGGTAGCACTTAAGTCTTCCACTCATGAGGATGATAGTGATGAAAGTGGAAATGAGGAAGAAAAGGAAATGGCAATGTTTGCCAAAAGATTCAATAGATTTATGAGAATGAAAGAGAGAGAGAGAGTAATAGGAGACACCATAGGGGAGTCAAGTAGAAGAGAAAAAGACCCCTTAGTGTGTTATGAGTGTAATGAATCGGGTCATACTAAGTTAGACTGCCCCTTACTTAGGAAGGATAGGAAACCTAAGAAGAAAGCATTTGTGGCTGCATGGAGTGATAGTGATAGCTCCGATGAGGAAAATGTAGATGAAGAGGTAGCCTACTCATGCTTTATGGCCATTAGTGATGATGAGGCTAGTTGTAGTTCTAGTGAAGATAATGATTATACATTTGATGAACTACAAAATGCCTTTAATGATTTAGCAAATGAATTTCAATGCATGAATTCTAAATATAAGAAAATCATTGCTAAATTGAAAATAGAAAATGAAGCCTTGACAAATGCTAAGCTAGAATTTGAAAAGAAATTAGAAGAGGCTAACTTGGAGATAAATGAGTTGAATAAAAAGAACTTAAACTTACATAACTCATTTACTAGGTTTTATATGGGTCAACAAAAGCTAGATCATATGTTAGAGACCCAAAGAGCTTTCTTTGACAAAGATGGGCTAGGATACAATGAAATACATAAAGAAACTCATCTTAGGAATTTCTTAGTGAGTAAAAATTATATGCATGATACATCTCTCACATGCTCACTATGCAATAGAATAGGACACTCTTCACAAGCATGCACTTATAGAAAAACTACATTTAGAGGAAGAGTAGTTAAGAAAATGTGGGTGCCAAAGCATGCAATAAATAATGATGATTTGAGCTTGAAATGGATCCCAAAAGGATAAAAAAAAAATTGTGAGCACTAACTCTCAAGGACCCAAGAAAATTTGGGTACCAAAGCATGCTTGAATTTGTTTGTTGTAGGAGTGTTAGAGCATGAGAATACAAAGAAGCAATGGAGATCAAATGCTCTACACACCCCCCATGGAGATTGCTTATGCCAATGAGAAAGAGGAAGAGCTTGGAAATCCATCCTTGGCAAGGTCACAACAATTTCTCAAAGAATGGCTAATGGTGGATCCAACACATCAAGGCAAAGCACTCTCAAGCAAAGGAGTTTTGTAAGCTTAATTCTTTACTCCTTAAAACTATTATTTGATTATTTGTGCTTTAATGAGAAATTTGGTTGATGATTCTTGATGCATTGTGAGTTGTGATTGAGCAAAAAGCATGATTGTTGACTGTTTGATGGACAATTCTTGATGGATGAATGAAAGGCATGATTTATGATTTTGAAATGATTTTTGGATTTCTGTAGTTTGAGCAAGTTTGATATGCTTAGATAATATATTTAGTTGCTCAAAAACTGATAAATGTGTCATACATGCAAAATACCATGTCATGAGCTTTAATGAAGAGTTTGCATGTTGGAAATTATGGCATGTTGTTCACATAATATATGCTTTGATGATATATGTGCTTAAAATCTATGTGAACAAGTTTGTTTTGACATATTTATGTAATCTAATGCATTGGTTTGGTCAAAATATGCTTAAATCTTAAAATGACCCCCTTTGAGGCCAAAAATGCATTTTATTGTGTAAATTCTTCCAAAATTGCAAAATCTTTTGTAAAATGGTTTTTCATTCAGATTTTTCATTCATACAAGTCCAAAATCATGTTTTACAAATGTTTAAACCCTTACTTGGACTTAAATTACTTAAAAACGAAGTTTTGGTACCTCACAAGTCCAATTTTCTGTCAAAAACATCTGCAGAATCTGCAGAAACAGGATGAGGGATCGATCCCTCAACTTACAGGATCGATCCCCAAGGCAGAAATGCAGAAATCTGCAATTCTGGGTATAAAGGATCGATCCCCTTACCAAAGGGATCGATCCCTATAGGCATAAAGTGTCTATTTCTGGATCTTTAAGCCTAAGTTGAGAAGTTTTCTTAATTCTCTTAATACTTTCTTTCTTCTCAACTTAAAATTCATTGTTTTAACTTCTTTTTAATGAACTTTAAAATATGAAAAATCATTTTTCATTGATATCATGCCTCAACTTCATCAATTAATATCATTTCCAACAAATGGTATCACTTTCAACAATCAATATCATTTTTCTTGAGCTCACAAGTGCACAATCATTTTTCTTGTTGAAAAACATTCATGAATCTTGAAATAATCTTGAAATATATTTTCAATGAATGCTTAAACATAAGTTTGAGATTTATTTCAAGAATTTATGGATATATTTGAGAATTTGATGAACTTGTGCATAATGAGTGTTTTTCATATCTTTTGTTCATCTTAGTCAAGCATGCTTATAGGACTATGTGTATTGGCTTGACTTATCAATTCCACACTAGGTTTCATGATAATTTTACATCTAGTGGATTGATTCCAAATGTAAATTCAACAATTGGTAATAGTCATTGGCCTATAATTTGTGATGGTAAATGGATCCTAAATGTTCAAATGCATGAAACTTTATCATCCTTGTACTTAAAGAACTAGGGTCTTAATGACAACACCAACATACAAAGGTAAATGCAAACTTGAACATATGTATTTTGATTGATATCCATGCATTTATTCTTGATTGTTTTGATGTTGAACTTACATGCTTGCTTGAGTTGAATCAATAATCATGCCTATGAGATGAGAATAGTTGTGTTCATGATATTATGTGCTTAACCTCACTCATAGTTTATGGATTTTAATGATAAAATATATCTTAGCTTGATAATATTGATTCACTTAGGTGAAGCCATTTTAATTAAAATAACATATACCCTCTAGAACATTAAATGATGATAACAACTAGGGATATGGCTATTAATTGATTAAAATGAATCTTTCCTTGCTCATAATTGGTTAAGGATTTGAATTGAAAATGAGCATAGGATTATTGTGCTTGAAACCATGGAAGAAAATGTGTTTGCTTGAATATCTTGTTTTTTGAATCTTCCATGTGGTATAAATTTGTGAATATGAAATGGATTAATTCCTTATGATAGTATGCTAATGATTGATTGATCCATATACATACTTGATGATGTGTGTAATTGTGTTCTTGCATTTTTAGAATGATTATTTTCTTGACATAAACACACTACACATAGATATTGGATTCATGCAAAATGCTTAAGTCAACCATTAGTAACAATTGGTATTTAGATTGAAATAACACTTAGTATCATTGGCAACCATATTTTCACTAATTGGTAAGCCAAATCTAAATTGCCAATTGATATGAGCTTTAAATTGACAATTCTTCTCATGCTCTTTAGATTGAAATGACTAATAGAGAAGAATTCTCTTAGGATATTTTTGCATGAAACTCTTGTGTGCTAGAATTTGTAGTTCATTGCTATATGTTTTGAATCTATGCACTCTTGCTTGAACATGATTTATGAGCACATGCATATGATATGTTATCTAATTTTAGCTCATAATCATGATGTATTGACATGCAACTTAGTTGGACCTTAGAGAACAATTGATATACTTAGGTGCTTGCTTAACTTCTTACCAATTGGAACCTTCTTGCAAAATTACTTATCAACAATTGGTATCAAAATTATTTATAAACGGTTGGTATAGGAAGATAAGCCTTGTCCTTTGCATGCCTAAACATTTCATACTCTTTATGGACATTGTCTTATAAATTTGTGCTATGAGTCCCATGTACTAACATGTTTCTTGTTGGATGGAGCATTTTTATCTCTTTTCACATAGCCATGATTTTAGGGGGAGCATATTTTTTAGTACTTTTCCTTCTTTTTGCTATGACAAAAAGGGGGAGAGATAGATAAAGGGAGAGATAGATATATGGAGAGATATTAAGGGGGAGAAATAGTTTGAAAATTCATTTTCAAAACTCATGCTTATATTAAGAGGGAGCTTTATAAAATCCTGCTTTATTTGAGGGGGAGTATTTTATCAAAGAATTTTCAAAGCAAATTTACATTAAGTTTTGTCATATCAAAAAGGGGGAGATTGTTAGCTTTAAATTGACATATATATTTTGAAATGACAAAAACTTAAGTAAGCCTTAATGCTTTAATCCATATTATAAATTTGCCTTATCACACATGATTTTCTCAATACATTTCAAGTGATCATATCAAACATTAAGACCATGATTTAATGATGCATACTCTTATTGGTCTTAATACTTTGTAAATGTTTTGAATATTTTAGAAAATCGCTTGATGAATTTTTAGACCATGTTTTCATTTGAGAAAGTCAAGAAAAACTCCCACAAAAATGCCAAAATGTTTTGGGTTGGATTAGGATCAAAGACCACATCATTTCTAACTCAAAAAGTGCAGGAAATCACCTTCTGGAGAGAAGGGATCGATCCCCTTTTGGCAGTAAGCTCCCAACGGCTAGAAAAGGTCCCTGAAGCCCAGAATCAAAAATTCTGGACAAAAGGGATCGATCCCTTTGCTCGAAAATAGCCTATAACGGCTAGTTTTTGTGAGACAACGGTAATATCCGAGATTTGGCTCCACCCAACGGCTAGAATACATCCAAGGGACTATAAATAGAGGCTTAGAAGCTAAAGAAAGGAAGAGGAACCACTCAGCAACTTCAAATCTCATATTCCTCAAATCTACAAGCCTCAAACAACAAATCAAGAGCTACAAAGTTTCCATCATCTATCATTTTCTTATTCCTAGTAGTGCTTAGCACAAATCTTGTATAGGCTTTTTCCTTGTGCTTAATTTCTGTAATCACTTGCCCATCTAGAGGCTCTCTTTGATTACTCATTTGTAAAACCAATTCAATCCTTGTAAAAAGGGGAGGTTTCTCTTAAGCCTTGAAAAAGAGGGAGGTTACTCTTTAGCCTAAGAAAAAGAGAGAGGTTTCTCTTGAGCCTAGAAAAAGAGGGAGGTTACTCTTGAGCCTTGAAAAGAGGGATTGTAATCACAAATTCAAGATAGTGGATTTGGAGAAAATCCTTGGGAGTGTCTCAAGGTAGAGGACGTAGGCAAGGTTGCCGAACCTCTATAAATCGATTGTGTAAATCTCTCTTTCCCTACTCTCTTTAATTAATTGCAATTATATTGTGTTTATTGCATTAAACTTGGATTGCATGCTTGCCTAGCCTAGAGAACTTAGAAATTATTAATACAGGCTAGAGAATTTAGAGAAACCGAAAAACGAGCTTATAGTTAGTTAAAAACCGATTCACCCCCCCTCTCGATATCGCCTATAAGAGCCAACAGTATCTCTCCTAAATTGTGCTTTAGTGAACTATTAGGAATCAAATGTTTTTAGCATATAGATTTTATAGTATCAGTTTTACATACAATTCTCTTATGGAGCACGTTAGCTCACTCCTTTATTTTCCACTCCACAGATTATCTTCAGTGATATCGTTCCACGGATTCGGCTGAGCTATAGTTTGCCCCGAGGCAGCATTAAGTGGATCATGGAGGTATTATTTTCCTTTACATGTTTAGACATATTTGTACAATACTACGATTGTATATTTCCGGTACAAGGGATGTAAAACACGTGTAAACACTTTATATAATATTTTGCAGTAAATATTTTTATTAGATTTCGATTAAATTTCATTACCATAGTGATTACTGTTTTAAAGAGTGTGGGGTAAAGACATCGTAGATAGCCCAACCATCACTGTGCACGTGTAAAAATGGTAATTACTATACATTACGGGATGTGACAATTTATATGATGTAGATATTTTATAACGCTATTTTCACCGAATGAGACACTGTGATTTATACCTTTATGGATTTTTGAATGACATTATCTATTTTATTAAATTCCATAAAGGTGATGAGATTTCTTATACACTGTTTTGAGACTGCTAGGCCCCATATAATGCCGATATATGATATGTAATACGTGATATGTGACAAGTGATCTGTATTCAATCCCGGTTGACACCTGATCAGTGTTTGACTTAGGACTACCCTAGACTATGGCCATAAATCTGACATGACTATTATTGCCCTACGGGGTACTTTCTCTCTAGCATGATATATTCTGGGTGATGCCTTAGTCTCCACTTTTATGAGATATAAAATGATATGTGATATGGAAAATGTGTTTAAATGAAAAAGTATATGAATATATTTTTATATGAAAAGGAAAATGATTTTCTAACAGTTTACTATACTACGTGAGTACTGTACTGATTATGATTTTTACAATGACATGTGAAATGGGTTTAAATGAGAATTATTGTTTATTCAATTTTACATTCTTTTTAATGAATATATGAATATTGATTATTTAAATGCTTTATTTTATAAAAGCATTATTTTGAAAAGAATATATAATGATATGGAAATTTATTGATCTCAACAACAATATTTATTCCCTATAGTTGCTCTAGGTTTCCGAGACAAGACAAGTATTTCAAAATACCTTCCATACTCCATCTAGATTACCTAACTGACTATAGTATCCTTTCTTTTGTGTGCCTAGCATACCGATAAGAAACTAAAGGATTTTACTGCATATAGTTTTCGTGATATCAAAATTGCATGCAACTCTCTTACTGAGCCGTGGTTTGCTCACTCCATTACTTTTATCATCCACAAATTTTATGTATGAACTAACTGAAGTATCAATCCGTGGATTAGCTGTGTTTTGAGTAGCTCAAAGTATCCTCTAATGGAGTCCAAAGGTATCATGTTTACATTTATATATTTAGACATTTTTATACGGTACTACTTCTTGTAAATTTAAGTTCTGGGGATGTAAACTGACTCTTACAGTTATGAATATTAATTGACAATAAATAAATATTGTCTAAATTGTTTTACTATTGTAAATGAACAGTGTTTAAAGGCATCACAGACAGCCCAACCAGTACAATGTGTATCAAAAAGTGCAAAAAAAGTGCAAATTACTATATAATCAGACTGTGACACTATCAAATTTGGGTTAAGCCTTGGCCAAATAAATTATTCAAAACCTTTTACATATCAAAATATTAGATTTTGAAGTACAAAATGCAAAGATTGTGCAATTAGTTATCCACTAAAGTAAAAAAAAAATTTAAATATCTTAAAATTATTTTAGGGTTTGGGAGTTAATCAAAATCAAGTTAATTGATTTATAGTAATTTCTTTTACTTTATTGTTTCCTATATGTGCTAGGCAAAGCAACTTTTTTTTTCCTATAACAAATGGGTGACTTGGACCTTTATACTTAATTATATTAATTTATCAATGTCTTTTCGTTTATATTTCTATTCTTTATGATAAATTTGGTAGACTATTCTTTCTCTTTTTGCTTGTGTATCATTGTATCTTATTATACCAAACTTTAAGTCATTTTGATGATTGGAGGTTGTACTTGCAGAGATTAGTTCAACATGAACCAACTCAGCACCTAGCATCTGAGAAACTCAGTATAGGCAAAATTAAGTTCAAAGCTTTCGATTTAGGTGGTCATCATATCGCTCATCGTGTCTAGAAAAATTACTATGCTAAGGTATAATGTTTTTCTTTTCATTTTCTTCTGATTTATTTTGATCTTTAACATGTTTTTTTTTTGTTTCGATTTTATGGGATCGATCTTCTCCATGATTTATATATCTTTATGAGATTGAACCTGTTCATTGAAAAGTCAAAGGTTTTTTTTTAATTTCTTTCTCATTCTTTTTGGTTTTGGATTCCTGCATATTTTTGCATCTTTTATTTCTTTAATTTTTCTTTTGTTTTAGATTTTGGTAGAGCTCACCAAACTCAAATACTTTTAGATTTCTTTTCAAAATTTTTTATTCCACAATTCTCTTTAAATTCACAATTTTTTCTTATCCCACCATTCTTGTTATTATTTTCCCCTCTTTTAACTATAAAAGAACGGAAAAAAGCAAGCTTCTTTTATTTTTTTTTCTTTTTGTTTCCTATTTTACTTGCTTTGCTTGAGATATTTTGCTTTGTGCTTTTACATTAATTCTAATGAAAGGAAAAAAAAATAGAGGGTGCTCTCTATTCCGTATTCTTTCATGCCTTTCTTTGCATTTTTTTGGTTTTCTTTTACTTTCAGAGTATGTGGTTTTTGAAGCTTAGTAGATGTAGGTTCTTGCACTGGTTGAAGGGAAAAAAATAATGAAAAAGGAGTTTTGATGTTTTTTCTTTTTTTTTATTGATATGTTTTTTTTCTCTAATGTTGGCTATCTTAAACAAATCTCTAATGCCCACTTGATCAAAGATGGCTGGAGTTGGATAAGGTAGTCAATATTATAAATATTTCATAATAAAATTATCAGAATTTAAAACTAATCCTTAAAGATGGCGGACTAAATGCTCAAATTATTGCAAACTCTAGAATCAAAATGTTTAGTTGTATGAAGCATTGTGAAAATGCTGAAGGCATTGGATGCTCGCCTTACATGATAAAATTTGTAGCTTAATTGTTCTCATTTATTCTATTTGTTTTAACGGATACATGTTTTTTTATTAAATTGTTCTTCTAGTTTTATAGATTAGCATTTAAAAAGGACAACATTTCAAGAAAATTATCAAATTAGAAGATCTTACTCGGCATTCCAACTTTAGGCTTATGGTAAGATTCTTTGACTTATCTAAGTAGTTTCTGTAACTTTTAAAACATTTGAGACATTGCCAATTAAGTTTCTTGGAAGGTGATTTGCCAACAAAGTCATTTGTGCAGAAATGCTAACACATGTGCTTAAAATTGTTTTTTGGTGTATGGAAAAAAATTGTCAATCTATAATCGGATCAAAATTGTGATTTATGTCTATCTTTTAGTTAAAATCCAATCATTAGCTATCAAAGTCATAATCATTGAATATTTGAATGCATATGATCTTTTATGTTATTGTTTTAAAGCATTTCTTTCTTTGTTTTTATTCTGCTAATTTTAAACAACTTAGAGAGAGATTTTTTGGTACTTCATACATGTCATCTCTATGCTCTTTTTGCCTTTTTTGTATTCGAATAATTTCAATTTTTTAATTGATAAATAATTTTGATATGTTAATAGATGCATGACAACCTTAGCATTACTTTTCTACCTTTGTAGCATGTTCTAAGAGATTTTTACAAAAATTGCATGTTGAAACACTCAGTTGACATTGCATTCTATTTACGAAATGATATTCAAACATGGCAAGTCAAATATTCATAGCACTCGCAATAAATTATTTTCTGCTAGCTGGAAAAAATTCTTAATGACAATTACATAAATATTGGTGATCAAGGCATCTTTGTCAAAACTCGACTATCAGTTATTTAAGTCACAATTTATTGTTGCTAATCATACATATTTGAAAATGTGACTTTTTATGTTGTGTTAAAAGCTTTTTATGTTAATTCTAAATCTTTTGATTCAGAACAACTTGCTACTTCTTATGCAAGTCCTTTAAAATGAACATGCATACATACTTTCTTTTTTTACCAGTTTTGCCTTTTTATCTATTAATAAATATGAACTCTTTACTATTTTAGCTTTCCTTTAATGCCTTTGAGCTTTGGTTCAACAAGTAAGTTTAAAAAGTTCCAGTTAATGGTCAAATTTTATAGAAGCACTTATACAGCCCAGTCGGGATATCATGTAAGTGCATTGATCCAATTTACTTTGTAAATGAACATATCCCAAGCAGCATGAAATGTAGCCTTTGTTCTCCTTTTGTAGATATTACTTGATATTGTACCACTATTCAACATTGTCTCTTTTCTCACTCAAAAGATGCAATTTGTAAGACTAACACATGAGGGAATTGAGATGCAATTGAATGCTTACCAGAAAATGATCCACCTCTGTTTCCAAACAAGACGACCAACCAAAATGTTCAATATCCCTATCTTGTGGTAATTCTTAAAACTTGCTCATTTCAATCTCTCTTTGTATATATTTAGCGTCACTTGTCTCTTGTTCTAGGACATATCAAAAGAATTCAATGACAAATGCATGCCCCCCTAATCAACTGAAATGACGTGTTATTTAAGACAAATTCTTTGTTGCCTGGCAAGCAAAATATATCAGGATATAAGAAAGTGGATATTTTACTGGTGGTTGGAAGAACTTTGTCATTGACAATGATATCAAACAAGGACACAGATATCCGTTTGCACTAATTAGTCCAAGGAAAATCAATGTTAACATCTTGAGATCAAGGTCTGGCATTTACAAGCATATTTGATAAACTCTATTTCATCTGTGCAAGACCTCAATTATTGTATTTTCCTTCTCTGTTTGGAATGTTCAAATAAACATTTGCCCCTCACATAACCCTTCTGTAACCTACCTGCGCAACGCGCGAGTCGAAACTAGTTGACATGATCATCAAAACCAAAATTTTAATGAAAATGGGTGATTTTAACAAAAGATAAATATAATTATTCATACCCACCCCTATGCATATCATCGTTTAACCAGCAAATTGCTCAGTTGCATCAAATTAAATACAAGCAAGAGGCCAGGCTAGGCCAAGGGATTGAGGAGAAGAAAACTAAAATACTAAAACAAAAGAGTGGAGGTTAACATTGAAAGGATCATTAACATTTACATTAGAGGTTGGAGTTCATTTACCCTTGCTCAATGATACAAAAATTGTATCTTATCTTTGCAAATCCCTCAACATTTTCTTTTATGAATCGGGAAAACAAACAAATCAAAAGCTTGTCTAAGAAAATCAAACTAACGCCTGAAACGAGCTACCTGTAGTTGATGACCCAGGCAGATACCGGGATTGAGCTGCACAACTCCTCCTGCATCACAACCCTGTTCAACATTTTGTCCTTTCAGCTATTGCAAATATTCATCTGTCACACACCCTTTAGAAGCTGGTTGCACGTTCCTGATGTACTGAAAATGAAAAGGAAATGTTCATTTACAGATCTACCATTAATATGACAAAACATAGTCGCAATGCAGCTTATCAGCCTCACCTTAAGCAGAGCTCCTCTTTTAGCCCTGTAAGGAGGTGGACTCCACTTCTTTCTCCGCTCATTTAGTTCGTTATCTGTTAACTGAACATTTATGGCCCTCTTCTGAACGTCGATGCTGATGAGGTCCCCGTTTTGAATAAGACCGATCGGGCCTCCTTCCTACAAAAACAATCCAACATTGACCGTGAACTATAGATGCTAGGGGATTATAAGTATATATAGAGAAAAATTATATAATCAGAGGCATAGCAATCCTGTTAAATGTTTCACACTTTTCTCCATTTCCTTAGTTGCCAAAAATAAAGTGAACTTGATATTCCATAGTATAAAGTGCAAAGTAACTTTGTTCACCATCTGTCCTTTATTCTAAATTTTTAGGGCTTTGATTTTGTCCAAGATACAGGATAAAGCTATCTTTATATCTAAGAAAAGAAAAAACAAAAACATAAAAAAGATCACAAGGACTAAAAATGCACGGATTTAGTCTTTCATTGGAGGGCAAAACTATCTTGTGATCTGTGAATTAGAAGATACTGCACCTGTGCTTCGGGGCATATGTGGCCTACAACGAATCCATGTGAAGCTCCGGAAAACCTACCATCAGTGAGCAATGCGACATCCTGCAGTATTCACTTACAACATTCAAAATCAAAAACCAATTTGAAGGGAAAATAATTTAATTAACAGCTGTTAGAAAGATGTATTTCTAGTTAAAAAGAAAGTGCAGAGATGGTAATAGGAAAGTACCAAAAGGGTGTAGGAAAGTTTTAGGACTATTCAAAGTTCAAACACCAGGGCAGGTAACTTACTATGCTTCCATTTGGAAAAATATATACAATCTTTATGGAGGAATTAATAAAACGATAGGCCACTGGTGGCAAACCACTTGGATTTAATATCACAAATACCTTGCCAAGACCTGCTCCCATTATTGCACTTGTTGGTGTCAACATTTCAGGCATGCCTGGGCCTCCTTTGGGTCCCTCACCTCTAATGATTACTACTTTTCCCTGGAAATTTACCAGCATAAACAACATTCAGACTTTAGCAAGTGCAAATGGATATACAAGGAATGCATTACAAATTCACATTCTTGACTCAAATGTATTAAAAGCTTTATTGAAAAAAAAATCATAAGAAACAATTTTCTGTAAATATTATATATATCAGATCAAGCAGATAACAAATAAGCATCTATGAAGATAACATAGTAGTTGAAGTATGTAATAGGAAAAGGGAAGTCCCAATCTCTTAAAAGGTAATCAAAAAATAGTCTCTCAAAATTTAACTCTGTAATAGATATGTAGAGATATGTGCAGTAAAATACCCATGGCTTTGCCACTTTCAGATTATTAAATCAAGCAAAAAAATAAAATCAGAGGCTCAAATTTTTTTTAAATAACTTTTATTCCAAAAAGGCAGGGGAAATCCGGGTATAAAGAGTACAAACTCACAGCATTCAGTAAGTAAAATGAAACAGCTTATGTATCTGAAACAAAACGAAAGTAAAACAACCTCTCATAGTCTATCGATAATCCAAACCTCAGCACATGGGGCCTCAAACTTCTCTAGTTAATTATAGAAACATGCAATGGAGCTACTTGACAATCATACCTTAAAACTCATAGGATTTTCTGAGATAGCAGCTAGCATAGCTTCCTCTCCCTCAAAGACAAGTGCAGGGCCTAAAGAACAATTTTGCAATCACTATCTATGGAGGCAGATTAGATTTAACTATTAAAAGAATCTAGCAGCGCAATGAACATATAGCAAAAACTTAAAATTAGAAAGAAAGGAGAAAAAAGGGCACCAGAGAAATATAGTCCTTCCTTTCCAGTAATTTTTGCTACAGAACCCTCTGGTGCAATATTCCCTCTTAATATTTGGAGGTGCCCCGTTTTCTTGATGGGATTTGACACTGGTCTTAAAATATCCTGGAAATGCATTTTGAGATTAATCAGACTTGTTGTTTCTTCCATTCATGCCAACTCAATTTTTTAATATTTAGAAGGAACAAAGTCTTCTTTGGGGGGAAAAGAAAACCATAACCAACCTGTCCCTCAGGTAAGCGAGGGTAACTTCGTGCATTTTCTGCCAATGTCTTCCCAGTAACTACAGAGGAAATATCATTGCATCAAATATTAAGAACATTGAATTAAGACCCAAAATTGCAATAAATCAAGAAATGTTAATATTCTCCAAGTAGACATACCAGTCATGCAATCCCCATCTAGATAACCAAGCTCCAAAAGATAACGAATAACAGCAGGTGTTCCTCCAATCTGTCCAAACAGCATGTTTTTTCCCATAAGTTGAAAAATAGAATTACGACTTAATCACGTAGAGAGAAAGCTGTTAATGTCATGCTTCATAAGCCATAGAGGCAAAGTATAACTGGAAAGAAAAATAATGATGGTACAAGAAATTCAGTTAATTTATACCTTATGCACATCCTCCATGACATATTTGCCACTGGGCTTCAAATCAGCCAGAAATGGAACCTCATCACTAACCTTCTGGAAATCATCAAGAGTCAACTCTAGACCAACAGACCTGCCATGAAACTATCCATGAGTCATCTCCAGAATTTTTCTATAATTTTAATATCCAATGAATATTAGGCTCAAATTCTCACCTTGCAATAGCAATTAAATGTAACACAGCATTGGTTGACCCTCCTAGTGCCATGACAATAACCATTGCATTATGTAATGATTTGGAGGTGATAATGTCTTGTGGTTTTAAATCCATTTTCAACAAGTCTAGCAGATATTTTCCAGCCAAACGGCATTCATCCAACTTCAATGGATCTTCAGCAGGTATCGAAGAACTTGTCAGGAACAAAAAAAAAAAGATAAGCCAAAAGACGGAAATGCGAATGCCAAATTCCCAATCCAAATGATGCTGACAGAGCATACTTCTACCTGTAAGGAAGAGACATTCCCATAGCTTCAATTGCAGAAGCCATGGTATTTGCAGTATACATTCCCCCACAAGCCCCTGCTCCAGGGCACGAGTTACGAACAACCTTCTTTCTTTGCTCATCACTTATTAATCCACTCACATACTCTCCATAACACTGCAAGGCCAATCAAAAGGAAAGCAGAAAATAATCACAAGGTTACATAATTTGGCAAAATGTGTTGGTTTTTCCAATATATCATGTCATAGAAGTTAATCTTCACATATTAGTAAATGCTAGAGATTCTAATGAAAGTACTTGATCTTGACAAACTTCAAACAGTCGGTACTTATTTACATCCTCAAAGTCAAAGGTCATATAAAGAAGGAAAAAGATCAAGAGTGAAATGCAAAGCAAACTTAGCCCTTCAAGGGTAGTAAAGGTTCAAGTCAGGGGAGGGGAAAACTGAAATAACAAGAAAGAGTGTGCCATGCCAGCACCAGCAACCAACAAACTGAACTTACAATGGAGTCCACCTAAAATATTCTCTGACTTCACTTCTCAAGCAGAAATTAAGAGCGATAGCAATTAAAGGATATCACATTGAAAGAACGAGTATAAATTCTAAAAAGCCTGAATAGGAAGAGATTTATGCAAAAGACAAACGCCACAAACGGTCACCCATTATAAACCAAATTTTGAAGGTTGGCAGTTAAATTTGACTGTTTATACACATCATCATGAGGTTCTTTATCTTAAATAGACACATAGGGTCCAACACAGCTACTCCTCCAATTATTAACATGGGGATTTAACCTTATATATTTTTATTTTAATCTTATGATTGTAAACCTTTATATTTTAGCCATCACTCATTGCCCGTATACTTTCCAAGAAAACCATATAAGATGTAAAATATTCCATATATTTATCTAAGAGCAATTTTCTTCAAAAAAAAAATCACAGTACCCGCATAATTTGCCAAGTTCCTTATGCCCCATCAGGAAATTTTCTTGTAATTGGCACATGAATTTACAGTTAAATATCCTAAAGTCAAAGAATTAAAATATAACAAAAGTCTAAAATTTGCGGGCATATAAATACTAAAACCAAGGAAAATGCCTAGCTAATATGAAGATATAACGAGAAGTAATTAACTACTATAACAACATTCAAAAAGCATAAACACTGTGCTTACCTGGAAGGCAGATACTATATCATACGTATTTCCTTGAAAATGACCAGGCTGCAAAAGAAGAGGTACATAAATCAATGCATCATTAAAGTTGACAACCTATAACCATTTAAATTTGCAGTAGGGAAACATTAACTGAATTTTAATTACACATGAGTGTATTAAATAAATATAGGATGCATAAGAAATAATAAAACGGAGAAGCAGGGAAACAGATTGCAAAAAATTTCATTTATGACATACTAATGTATGATGAAATAAATTATTTCAGGGCTAGAACTTACAATGTTTGATGCATCAAATTCTTTTAAATAGGTTTAGACCTAATATTATTAAATTGCTAGTATACCTATATGTTATATCACACTCAGCGGATGTAGCCATATTTTTTGGAGGGGATGATATTGATAACAAAAGTCATGCACATTTAATGTATACTGCAACTTTAAACAAGAATACAGCAATCATGGGAATGAGTGCTTCGCTCTTTGAAACTGATCCTCATGGCCTTATCTAGCATGATAGGGTTGAAATGTATATTTATTTGAGAATTTTAAAAAGCATCAGTTATTTATCAAAGAAAAACTTAGCATAAAATTAATAAATTACCGAGCCCAAATGAGCCAGTTGCAGTGAAAGAACAAGAGTAGCCAACTTATAGCACTTGTATAGACAAAGCAAAGCAACAAACCTTGATAGTTCCACCATAAACCATAAGACTTGGCCGATTGAGCCTCCCCATTGCAATAATTGTACCTGGCATCTAGAGAACTAGCGAGTATTAGATTGAGATAACTGCACAATTTTGAAAGACAACCTGTTTCACACTATAATTTATGATTGTTGAATTTTCTTGAAACACAACTGCATTACACAAAACTAATTCCAAGATTCAGCCAAGGTACAAAACTAAATCACAGCTCATGGCAAAATGACTAGGAAGCAATACAAAAAATCAACCAAAAGATAAAACTTGTATCAGAATTTACAACCCTCCATTTTTTCCAACGGCCTGAAGATAAGTTGAAGAATTGCTTTCAGTTTGATTTAGAGGAGATTTTGACACAAAATAGAAAAGTTCAAATGAAACAAAACATTGCAATTGAGTTAGAGCTTCCCCCCACCTCCCCTTGGGCTGTCTAAATAAAGGATCAACTAAAAATTCATCCAAGTTCAATTTAATCTTAAGCTCAATTCAAATATCATGTGACTTCAAATTAATTCGACAAAGAAATACAATTAACTTAGTTAGAAAACCTCAACAAGTCAAGTAATTAATTGCATAAATACATATATAACAACATTTCAATCCTTAATTCAATACACTCTCTAAAAAAAGGAAATACACTACAGTAACACCCTTAGTTTGATTTAATTTTATGTATAAAATTCAAACCACTTAAGTTGGTTTTTTCCATTTCCAAATGCAGAACACTCCAGAGAAAAATGCCGCAGGCATCCCTTTTGTTTTCTTCTCTTTCTCACAACTAAAAGCAATAAGCATGTATCCAAAACACATTTTTTTTCCTTCCATAATCAAAAGCAAGAAGTACATATATACCAACAAAATCAGTCAAAATCAAGATAATCAACCAAACTCAATTAAGAAAAAAAAAAGAGAATAAAAAAAACTAAAGTGTAGTTTGGGACAATTTCCTGTTTTCTATTTTTTGAAAATTTTCTTTTTCAAAATTTTCAAAACACAAAACATGTCCGGTTAATGTTACATATTGAAAACAAAATTTAAACGGTTTCAAATATAATATTTTAATTAATCAAATAAAATTTTCAAGTAAAAATAATTATGTATTTATTAAATAAATTTATATTAAATAATATTATTTTATATTATTTAATAATAATATCAAATACTATCATTTAATCATTATTAGAATTTAATATAATTTAAATAATATTATAATTAAATATAATATTAAATAATATAATTATAACAAAATAAAAAATAAAGGAAGATAAATAAAATATTGAATAAAAATCTAAATTATATATTAAATAGTATTATTTAATTTACTTGTAATAATATTAAATTATTAAATAATACATATTCATTTATAATAAATTATTTAATTGTTAAAATAAATAAATTTAATATAAAATAATATTATTTAATGTTAAGTATTCATTTATTTAATAATATTAGATTATTTAATACTAAGAAAGATATAAAAATTTAATAAAAAAACAACATAATATTAAATAATATTACTAAAATAATAATTAATTATATTAAATAATAATACTCAATATTAATATTAATTATTAACATATTAAAATTATATTGAATGATATTATTATACAACTTTAAATTAAATAAAACTATAATTTCATGTAATTTATAATAAATAAAGTTTTACATTTTTCTCATTTTCTATATTCGAATAAATACACTAATGTTAAATTACTCATTTTTAATTAAATATTATTTTATATTAAAAAATTTAAAAATTAATTAATTTTATTCTGTATTTTTTATTAGAAATATTTATTCTTTCCGAAAATAACAGGAACAAATATCGTTACTTCCAACTAATTTTGAAAATTATCAAATATGTTTTTAAATGAAAACAGAAAACAACCCTAGAGTGAATAAAAAAGCTTATTGGAGCAAAAAAAATAAAAAAATAAAAAAGCTTACATATTTTATTATAAAAACAGAGAACCAACAAAAGCGAGTTTTTAATTAAAAAGCTTACATTTTTGTCACAGCCGGGAATAGAGATGTTGCCGTCATACCACTGAGCACTCATAACCGTTTCGATGCTATCAGCAATCAAATCCCTTGACTGCAAACTGTAGCACATCCCTCTCGTCCCCATTGAAATCCCGTCGCTCACCCCCACTGTATTGAATCTAAACGCAACCATCCCAGCCTCCTCGACGCCCCGTTTCACTTCCTCCGATAACTTCAACAAATGCATGTTGCAAGCGTTCCCCTCGTACCATACCGACGATATTCCCACTTGGGGCTTCGTCATGTCGTCTTCTGATAATCCTACGCCGTATAGCATCGCCTGCGACCCGCCTTGTGACTTTGGCTCCGTTATTTTGGAGCTGTATTTGTTGAGCTTTACTGTGGGGGGAGAGGGAGGGTCGGCTGTTACAGTTGCCTGGGATTGCGCGGTTATGCGGAGACATCGGCGGTTTGGAGAAGGGGTGAGTGGTTTTGTTGTGGGGAGTACGGTGGCGCGTGAGGTTAGAAATGTGGCTTGCATGGCGGCGGCGGTTGGTCGTGTAAGGTAGGGGATCGAAGCACTTCTTTTTACTGTACCTTCTAAGAGTGAGTGAGGCAACAACAAAATTCCAATTAGTCTTTTAGTGCGGTGCCCAAAAAGATTGGTTATTGATTAAGGTTTTAGACGACGGCGGCGCGGGGTGAAGAGTACGGCGGAAGGAAGAGGACTTTGGTGGAAATAATGGTGGCTTCAGCAAATAGTGAATGAGGGGTAATATTTTTTTTATTTTATTTATGGTAAAATAATACGCAGGAATATAAATTTGAAATTTGAAGAATATGTTATCTTTTTGAATAAGTTTAAATTAAAAGAAAGATTTACTCTTTTTAAGCAGGAATATTTTAACTGTTAGCAGATTTAATGCGATATTTTGGTTGAAGATATGTTTTGCAACTTTTGTTTGATTTTTTTATGCATAGAAACTTTGTCAGCATTTTTTAATAAACAAAACCTATAATAATCATAAATGATAACTTATGATTTGACTTTTTAGTATGTTATTAAGTTATTAATAAAAATTAATTTTTTAAATAAATTATTTTTCTTAAGAAATATTGATACACTTGGAATAGAATGAAAATAAAACTTTTGAATTTTGATTTAAACTTTAAACTTGTAAAATTTGAATGTTGGGATGAACGAATCAACAAACAATCAAAAAAATTGTAGCAATAACTTTAACACATGATACAAGTGTTACTTTTCTTAAAATTTATCTCATTCAACTAATTATGGTATGCAATAAAAACTATGAAAATAATTTTATGATATAATGAAGTTAACCTGTTTAAAATTATTTTACACTTGTGAAATGAACTACTAAACATTATTTACAAATACTAAAATATATTGTCTTAGTTTTCACTTTGAGAATAAAAAAGAAGAGAGAATGCAAGTGTGTTAGAAATGAACTTGGCCCCTTTATTTATAGAGATTTTTTTCAAAAGATTTGATAATCATTCACTTGTGTTGTTTGACATAACTAATAGTTATATCTTTTAACCATTCAAGAGTAAAAAACACCATATGAACAAGTAAGTAACAATTCAAAGAATAACAACTACAACTTGACCTAATAGTTACTACTTTTCATTAAGAGAGATTATTAGATTTAATGTTAAATTCTCCATTTTTCTTTGTATCACTTTATGAACAAAAAAAAACTACTCAAAGAATAAACTGCATATTGAAAAGTTATGTCTAGTTTTTGTACTAGTTTCTTATTTCATCAATTAAACATTATAATTAATCAACCATTCTTTTACTTTATTTTAAAAATTTTCTAACAATTTTTACCAAATTCAAAATAGAGCAAATTAAATACTTAAAGAATTATTATGCATAAAATGATGGTATCATTTCTCATTTGAACTATTACTTGAGAGAAAGTGTACTTTCAATTAGTCAAAATCGCATGATGGAATAAAGTCTTAAACCAACGTTTTCATATTACTTAATTAACAAATAATTAATTTTCACATAAAATTTCAAAAATTTGTCAAAAGTCGATTAATAAAAACTTCAACATTAACATTGGCCATGTATTTTGTATTAATTCATGAATAGTTAAAAGCTAAACCCTTCACTTTTAGAAGTAGCAACACTTCCACTCATATAAGTAAACTCATCAAAATTGTAATCATATAAGTATTTCAACATTTATACTTACGTATTATGGGTTCATTAAAAGTAATAATTTTTTTTCTCTATTATATGATTTCAAGTATTTATTACCTTGGAATGTATAAGAATTATAATACTTGCAACCACATTCAAATGATGTACTTAGATTCATTGAACTCAAGACTTAATATCCAATTAAGTGTTTGGTTAAGTTTCTATCATGTGTGACTAAAACAATGGGTTTGAATTCCATCCCTTTTAGAAGTTCCAAACATTATTTCCTTTATAATTTCGTTTTATCAAGGGATTTGTGATTTTTTCTTGACAAAATACTTTTATTAACAAAAGATATAACGTGCACTCTTTATCAAATACGTAGCTATGTTTTAATATGTGAAGATTGCAAATTTTCGTATCACATTTGTAAAATGAATGAAGGAGTTAAATAAATTAAGTATTTTTTCTTGACAAAATACTTTTATTAACAAAAGATATAACGTGCACTCTTTATCAAATACGTAGCTATGTTTTAATATGTGAAGATTGCAAATTTTCGTATCACATTTGTAAAATGAATGAAGGAGTTAAATAAATTAAGTATTGAGATATATTCTATTATTATTATTATTATTATTATTATTATTATAAGTAATGAAATCAAAGATGTGAGTTTAGTACATTTAACAATAAATAATTCATGTACATACATATTTTAGATTTATATATAAATAAGTTCAAGATATATATATATGTCAATTTGATAAAGAAAATAAATAAATAATTGGTTAATTAATGATATAAGTTAATGAATGCATGGATGCATCTACAAAATCTACTTGCATATATTATAAGTGATGAAATAATTAAAAGAACATAAATACATATATGTGTGTATGTATTTAATTAAATAAAGAATACAAGTATATTAAATTAGATGTGATATAAACATGAGTATATGAATAAAAACATATATATTAAATAAGAAAAATATAAATATATTAAATATAATGTATATATATAAATTTAAAATGAAGGAAAATTAAAAATATATATACTACTATTAGATGTATATATATTAGATTAGATGTATATATATTAGACATAGGAATATAAATACATATAACATATATTATTGATATATATATATATATATATATATATATATATATATATATACACACACACACACACACACAAAGATAAAAAAAATATTATAATATGAAACCTGATTGGCTTCTTTAGGAAGCCAATAAGGCTTCACCTGCTCCCACGTTTTAAACCACAAAACAGAGGACCGAATTCTCTGCAAAACGAGAAAAGAAAAAAAATGGAAAGAGAGAGTGAACGGATAGAAAGGAGAATTTGAAAGAGACAATGGAGAGAAGGATGGATAGAAAACGTGGATGAGATCGGACCGAAAGAGAAGGAAACAAACTAAAGGAGAAAGAGATTAGGCCAAAAGAAAGAGAGAACAGATTGGAAACAAGAGAGCAGCAGAGGCTAGAGAAACTGACACAGGCTGAGGAAGAAGATAAAGGCATGAAGTAGGTCGGACGCAGCAGATCACGCAAAGAAGAAGGACCTGAAACTCAGCTAGAACGGGGCTGCTATAGGGCTGATTGGGACTGGTTTTTCAGGGCTGTAATTTTGAGTTTAACAGCTTGAAAAACAAAGGCTATTTGTGCGTGAAAACAAGAGCTCTTTAAAGGCAGTTCAAGTTGCTGTTTGAGGTTAGAGATTGCTGGTTTCAAAGGCTGAGTTGAGGCTGCGAAGGGCGTGAAACAGGGGCTGCATTCAGCCTTGGACAGTGGCGGTTTAGGGCAATCCAGGGTGGCTGAGCAAGGTTGAGTTGATGCCCTGAAACAGAGAGGAAAGAGAAGTGGAGAATGCAGCAGCCTCACGTGAGGAAGAAGACTCGAAAACTCAGCTAGGAAACGTGACTTGTAGGAGCTGCTACAGTGCTGTTTCGGTTGACTCTTAAATGCTGTTGAAGGCCGTGAGTTGGAGGTTGGATTGTAAGATTAAATAAAGCCTAAATATGCTTTTAAATATACATGAAACATGTCAAATAATTGATACACGAAAGCTTACAGTAAAGATTGAACTAATCTCCAGCCATTGCTTTGCTGTCTGTCTGATTTTGATCCAATTTCTAAAATCAATAGACTTCTTTGAATTACTTCCAAGCACTCAAAAGCCTCACTGATGGTGTTTTTCTGTATAGGATTATCGTGCTTGGGGATCGGAAGAAGCCCTCTTTAAATACTAATGAGAGCATGCTAATTATGGCAATAAAATCACGTTTTAACCATCGTGCTTTTAATAAAATCGTGCTTTTAATAGCTAAATATTGAGTTGTGATTCAACGTGAAATAATAGACCATATCCGAAATTGGTCAACATGAGATTGTTGGTATTATGGAAACCAGATTCTGTCAATTAACAAATATTCTATTTCCATAATCGAAATATATACCAACATTCTCCCACTTGGTCCATATATTCACTCACAGAAGAAACAAATCACGTGAATCATGGCGATAGTTCCTCTGTTAGTGAGTATTATCTTCCATGTATTACTATGTAAAATGTTTCCAAATCAACCCATTTTTACTTAATGAATAAACCTTATGTTCATTCTCGGTCCAAACAACAAAGATATTTCTCAAATAAAAACTATAGTGTGTACAAATCAAAATGAGAAACATCATATCATTAATAAGAGTCTTAATTACAAATCACAATGTGGGACCAAGTCTCATCCGCTCTACATGATCCTTAAATTTAAACGGTGGCATGCCCTTAATCAAAGGATCAGCAAACATCAATTCAGTGCTGACGTGTTCAATGACCATTTTTTTATCTCTAACACATTCTTTAATGGCTAAGTACTTAATGTTGATGTGCTTACTTCGACTACCACTATTGTTGTTCTTAGCCATGAATGTCGCAACTAGAGGTGGCAAATGGGCGGGTCGGATCGGGTTTGGATTGGGTCATTTTGGATTGGATCGGATAATTTCAGGTTAAGACAAAATCGATCATTTCGGATTCGGATCATTTCGGGTTCGGATAAGGTCGGGTTTGGGTCAAGGAAAAATCGGTCTACTTCGGGTTTGGATCATTTCAGGTTCGGATAAGGTCGGGTTTGGATCAATTTGATTTCGGATCAATTTGGGTTCGGATTAATTCGGGTTCGGATTATATCGGGTTTGGGTCGTTGACTTTTTTTAGTCAATTCGAGTTAGTTCGATTTGGATTCGGGTCGATTGGACATATTTATTGGGTTAAGCCTTGGTCATCTTAATGTGATTTATTTGGTATAAAAATCAACTGAAACCATATTTCAAAGAATTACCAAACTCATGAAAATAAAATTTTCTTCTTACATGACTTATAGTACAATTGGGATTGAAATAATCAAAAGATTTAATAATCTGTATGATAGTTTTCTTTATAATATATTTACCAATATTCATAAATTAATTACATTTTTTTCTTTTTATTTTTATTATTTATAATAATTAATAATTTTATAAATCAAAGTGATTTAATAATTGCTACTAAATATTATAAAACAGTACTATATATCTCTTTAATTTATTTTGAGTTTTTATAAAATAATTGGAAACATTAAGTGTAGATGATATAACTTTTGTACTCTATTATAGATTAGTCATTAAATAATTATACATTAGGTTCAAATGAATGCAATATAAAAGTGAATATTTAAATTTAACTAGATTAAAAAAATACATAACACTCATATTATTGAAAAAATTATATTTTTTACTATATTAAAATACTTTGATAATTAATTTTAACATTTAAATATTTATTGATAATATTAAATTTAAATTTGAATCTTTTTAGGTTTAGGTAAATTTGGATTCAGATCAATTTGGATTCAGGTCAATTTGGGTTCGGATCAATTCGGATTCGGATCTGGTTGGGTTTGGATCAATGTAAATTCGGACAAATTTGGTTTCAGATTAATTCGGGTTCGGATCCGGTCAGGTTTGGATCAATGTAAATTTGGATAAATTTGGTTTCGGATCAATTCGGATTCGGATCGGGTTGGATTTGGGTTGTTGACTTTTTTAGTCAAATCAGATCGGTCGGGTTTGGATTCGGGTTAATTGGGCAGATTTTTCGGATTGGGTCAACTTTTGCCACCTCTAGTCGCAGCTGAATTGTCACAATATAACTTCAATGGCTTAGATATAAAGTCAACAAGTCTAAGACCACCAATGAAACTCTTAAGCCATACACCATGTGAGGTAGCCTCAAAACATGAAACGAACTCGGCCTCCATTATGGAAGTGGCAATCAATGTCTGCTTAGCACTCTTCTAAGAAACAGCTCTACCAGCAAACATGAAGATAAAACTAGATGTTAATTCTCGAGAATCAACACAGCCAGCAAAGTCTGAATCAGAGTAGCCAATCACCTCTAACTCATCAGTCCGTCTATATAAGCATGTAGTTCTTGGTGCCTCGTAGGTATCTAAGCTCCTTCTTCACAGCTCTCAAGTGGTCCATCCCCAGGTTACTTTGGTATCTACCCAACATTCCCACAGCAAAAGCAATATCAAGCTTGGTACAGACCTATGTATACATAATGCTTCCAACTGCTGAGGCATATGAATATTCTTCATCTGTTCCAGCTCAAAATCATTTTTCGGGCATTGGTTCAAATTGAACCCATCACCCTTCATAATGGGAGCTACGCTTGGTGAACAATCTTTCATTCTAAACCTTTCCAAGACTTTATTAATATAGGCTTCCTGTGACAGACCAATATTCCTTTATGTCTGTCTCTATGGATCTTTATGCCCATGACATAAGATGCCTCGCCCATATCCTTCATATCAAAGTTCTTAGAAAGAAATTGCTTCACCTCATGTAGCATTCCCTTATCATGGGTTGTAGGCAGTATATCATCCTTATATAGCACAAGGAAACAAATCTTGCTCTCACTAACCTTTTGGTATATACACTGATCTATGATGTTCTCAACAAAACCAAATGAAGAGATGACTTCATGAAATTTTAGATACTATTGGCGAGAAGCTTATTTCAACCCATATATGGATTTCTTAAGCTTAGAGACCAAATGCTCACAATTACTAGAGGAAAAACCTTTAGGTTGTTTCATGTAAACCTCTTCCTCTATATCACCATTGAGAAATGCTGTTTTTACATCCATTTGATGCAACTCTAAGTCAAAATGTGCAACTAGGGCCATTGTTATGCGGAGAGAATCTTTCTTAGATACAGGAGAGAAAGTCTTCTTGTTATCGATTCCATCCTTTTGAGTGAATCATTTGGCTACGAGTCTTACCTTATAACGCTCAATGTTGCCTAATGAGTCAGTTTTGGTCTTAAAGACCCATTTACAGCCTTTAGCCCTGGCTCTATGTTAGCTTTAAATTGACATATATATTTTTAAATGACAAAAACTTAAGTAAGCTTTAATGTTTTAATTCATATTGTAAATTTGCCTTATCACACATAATTTTCTCAATACATTTCAAGTGTTCATATCAAACATTAAGACCATGATTTAATGATGCATACTCTTATTAGTCTTAATACTTTATAAATGTTTTGAATATTTTAAAAAATCACTTGATGAATGTTTAGACCATGTTTTTATCTGAGAAAGTCAAGAAAAACTCCTTTAAAGCTTATAAATGTTTTGGGCTGAATTAGGATCAAAGGTCATATCATTTCTAACCCAAAAGTGCAGGAAAAATGCCCTCTGGAAGAAAAGGATCGATCCCCACTGTAGCAGAATCGATCCCTTTTTGGCAGAAAGTCTTCCCAAGGTCCTTGAAACCCAGAATCAAGATTCTGGACAAAAGGGATCGATCCCCTATGGAAAGGGATCGATCCCTTTGCCCAAAAATAGCCTATAACGGCTAGTTTTGTGAGATATAACAGTCAGATTCAATCTTGGCTCCACCCAACGACTAGAACACATCCAAGGGACTATAAATAGAGGCTTAGAAGCTAAAGAAAGCAAGAGGAACCACTCAGCAACTTAAAATCTCATATTCCTCAAATCTACAAGCCTCAAACAACAAATCAAGAGCTACAAAGTTTCCATCATCTATCATTCTCTTATTCCTTGTATTGCTTAGCATAAAATCTTGTATAGGTTTTCATTGTGCTTAATTTTTGTAATCCTTAGAGGCCTTCTTTGGTTGCACCATTTGTAAACACATTCATTCCTTGTAAAAATGGGAGGTTTCTCTTTAGCCTTAGAAAAATAGGGAGGTTTCTCTTTAGCCTTAGAAAAAGAGGGAGATTTCTCTTGAGCCTAGAAAAAGAGGGAGAAGAGGTTTCTCTTGAGCCTAGAAAAAGAGAGAGGTTTCTCTTGAGCCTTGAAAAGAGAGATTGTAAAGACAAATTCAAAGATAGTGAATTTGGGAAAATCTTTGGAAGCGTCTCAAGGTAGAGGACGTAGGCAAGGTAGCCGAACCTCTATAAATCGATTGTGTAAATCTCTCTTTTCCTACTCTCTTTAATTACTTGCAATTATATTTGTGATTATTGGATTGAACTTGGATTGCATGCTTGCCTAGCTTAGAGAACTTAAAAAATATTCAAATAGGCTAGAGAATTTAGAGAAACCGAAAAACGAGCTTAAGGCTAGATAAAAACCGATTCACCTCCCCTCTCGGTATCGTCTATAGAGCCAACAATTGGTATCAGAGCTTGGGCTCGAGATTGATTTAGACTAACCTCTATCGAGCAAAACGATCATAAATAGCTCTAGGTGATGATTTTGAGACTAGCTCACAAACTTTAGAAGAATATTCATTTGATGAGCTTCAAAATGCATTTAATGAGCTAAGTGATGAATATAAATCAATGCATGCAAAATATAATAAAAAGTTAAATAAATTTAGAAAAGAGAATGAAATTTTGATGAATACTAATGTTGAGTTGGAGGAGAAAATAAAAGATCTAGGCTTAAGGAATGATGAACTCAACAAGGTGAAATTAGAGCTAGAAAAGAAATTAGAAGACATTAAAGATAAATTGGCAAATCCTAGCTCTTTGACTATTGAGGATGAAAAAGAGAAACCTAGCTCTAGTGAATGCAATGACCATTCTTATGATGATTTACAAAATGCTTTTGATGAGATAGCTAGTGAATTTGAATACATGAATTCAAAATACAAGAAATGATTACAAAACTAGAAATGGAAAATGATGAGTTATTGAATGCCAAGTTTGATTTTGAAAAGAAATTATAAGAAGCAAATCTAGAAATTGATGAAGTAAATAAAAGGAACTTAAATTTGCATAATTCATTTTCTAGATTCTACATGGGTCAACAAAAGCTAGATCACATGTTAGAGACCCAAAGAGCTTTCTTTGATAAAGATGAGTTAGGTTATAATGCAATACAAAAAGAAACTCATCTTAAAAATTTCCTAGTGAGCAAAAATTATATGCATGATACATCTCTTACATGCTCACTTTGCAATAGGATTGGCCACACCTCACAAGCATGCACTTATAGATAAACTACATTCAGAGGAAGAGTGGTTAGAAAAATGTGGGTGCCAAAGCATGCTGTAAATAATGATGAATTGTGTTTGAAATGGATCCTAAAAGGATCAAAAATTGTTTGCACTAACTCTCATGGACCCAAGAAAATTTGGGTACCAAAGCATGCTTGAATGTGTTTGTTGTAGGAGTGTTAGAGCATGAGAATACAATGGAACAATGGAATTTAAATGCTCAACACATCCTCATGGAGTTTGCTTGTGCCAATAAGAAAAAGGAAAAGCTTGAGGATCCATCTTTGACAAATCACAACAATTCTTCAAAGGATAGCTCAAGGTGGACTCAACAATTCAAGGCAAAGCATACTCAAGCAAAGGAGTTTTGTAAGCTTAATTCCTTGCTCTTTAAACTTTTTATTTGATTAGTTGTGCTTTGATGAGAAAATGTGTTAATGATTGTTGAGCATTGTGAGTTGAATGATAGAACAAAAGGCACGATGAATGATTTTTTAGTGGTTGATGAATAGTACTTGATGCATTGGATGATTGGATGAAAAGCATGATTTGTGATTTTGAAATGATTATTGAATTTCTGTAGTTTGAGCAAGTTTGATATGTTTAGATAATATATTTAGTTGCTCAAAAGTTGTCAAATATGTCATATATGCAAAATGTCATGTCATGAGTAATAATGAAGAACTTGTATGTTGACAATCATTGCATATTGTTCACAAGATATATGCTTTAATGATATTTGTGCTTAAAACCTATGTGAACAAGTTTGTTTTGACATATTTATGTAATTCAATGCATTAGTTTGGCCAAAATATGCATAACTCTCAAAATGACCCCCTTTGAGGCCAAAAATGCTTTTATTGGTGAAAATCCTTCCAAAATTGCAAAATCTATTGTTAAATGGTTTTTCATTCATGTTTTTCATTCATACAAGTCCAAAATCATGTTTTACAAATGTTTAAACCTTTACTTGGACTTAAATTACTCAAAAACGGAGTTTTGGTACCTCACAAGTTGAATTTTCTGTCAAAACTACTGCAGAATCTGCAGGAAACTATGAGGGATCGATCCCCCTCCTAAAGGGATCGATCCCCCCAGGCCAGAAAAGGCTCTCCTGCATGTTTAAACTGAAAATTAGGAGGATCTTTTGTTAGTTTCACACTATCTTTTGTATAAGCATAAAATTTATTATTTGAACTTCTTTTTGATGATCTTTAAACTATGAAAATTCATTTTTCATTGATATCATGCCTCAACTTCATCAATTAATATCATTTCCAACAAATGGTATCACTTTCAACAATCAATATCATTTTTCTTGAGCTCACAAGTGCACAATCGTTTTTCTCATTGAAAATAGTTATGAATTGCATAAATCTTGAAATATACTCTCAATGAATGCTTAAACATAATTTTGAGATTTATTTCAATGATTTGTGTATATTTGAGAAGTTGATGAACTTGTGCATAATGAATATTCATCATTCCTTTTGTTCATCTTAGTCAAGCATGCTTATAAGATTATATTTATTAGCTTGACTCAACTACTCCACTATAGGTTACATGATAATTATACATCTAGTGGGAGAATAATTAAAACTTGACCTTAAGGATTGATTTGAAATGTAAATTCAACAATTGGTATAAGGTCATAATTTCCCTTGGCTTATAATTTGTGATGATAAAGGAATCCTAAATGTTCAAATAATTGAAACTTTATCATCCATGAACTTAAACTTCTCTTATGGCCAAATTATTAAAGAACTTGCAAACTTAAACAAATGTACCTTGATTGATATCCATGCATTTATTCTTGATATTGAACTTGCTTAAGTTGAATCAATGATCATATCTATGAGATGAAAAGATTAGTTTTTCATGAAATTATACTTGACTTCACTCATAGATAGGAAATCTTAATGATAAAATACCTTTTAGCTTGATAATGTTGATTCACTTAAGTGAAGCCATTTTAGTTAAAATAGCATATACCCTCTAGAACGTTAAATGATGATAACAACTAGGGATATGGCTCTTAATTGATTAAAATGGTAATTTTGAATCTTTCTTTGCTCATAATTAGTTAAGAACTTGAATTGGAAAATGAGCATAGGATTTTTGTGCTTGAAACCATGGAAGAAAATGTGTTTGCTTGAATTCCTTGATTTTTTGAATCTTCCATATGGTATAATTTTGTGAATATGAATATGGATTAACGCTTTGTGATAGTGTACTAATGTTTAATTGATCCATATGCATATTTGATGATGTGTGATTGTGTTCTTGCATATTTAGAATAATTATTTTCTTGACATGAACACAATAAATATTGGATTCATGCAAAATGCCTAAGTCAACCATTAGTAACAATTGGCATTTAGATTGAAATAACAATTAGTATCATTGACAATCATATTTTCAACAATTGGTAGGCCAAAACTAAATTGCCAATTGGTATGAGCTTTAAATTTACAATTCTTCTTGTGCTCTTTAGTTTGAAATGACAAATAGAGAAGAATTCATATAAGACACTTTTTGCATGAAACTCTTGTGTGCTAGAATTTGAAGTTAATTGCTATATGTCTTGATTCTATACACACTCTTGCTTGAACGTGATTTATGAGCTCATGCATATGATATGTCATCTAATTGTAGCTCATAATCATGATGTATTACCATGCACCTTAGTTTGACCTTAGAGAACAATTGATATACTTAGGTGCTTGCTTAACTTCTTACCAATTGGAACCTTCTTGCAAAATTACTTATCAACAATTGGTATCAAAATTATTTATAAACAATTGGTATATGATCATAAGTCATATTCATTACATGAATATTTCATACTCTTTGTGAATATTGACTTATTTATTTGTGCTATGAGTCCCATGTACTAACATGTTTCTTGTTGGATGGAGCATATTCTTTTATCTCTTCTCACATAGCCACGATTTTAGGGGGAGCATATTTTTTATTATTTTTCCTTCTTTTTGCTATGACAAAAAGGGGGAGAGATAGATATTAAAAGGGAAAGATATTAAAGGGGAGAGATAATGAGGGAAAATTCATTTTCAAAACCCATGCTTATATTAAGGGGGAGCTTTATAAAATCCTGCTTTATTTGAGGGGGAGTAATTTATCAAAGAATTTTCAAAGAAAATTTACATTAAGTTTTGTCATATCAAAAAGGGGGAGATTGTTAGCTTTAAATTGACATATATATTTTGAAATGACAAAAACTTAAGTAAGCTTTAATGTTTTAATTCATATTGTAAATTTACCTTATCACACATAATTTTCTCAATACATTTCAAGTGTTCATATCAAACATTAAGACCATGATTTAATGATGCATACTCTTATTAGTCTTAATACTTTATAAATGTTTTGAATATTTTAGAAAATTACTTGATGAATGTTTAGACCATGTTTTTTATCTGAGAAAGTCAAGAAAAACTCCCTTAAAGCTTATAAATGTTTTGGGTTGAATTAGGATCAAAGGTCATATCATTTCTAACCCAAAAGTGCACGAAAAATGCCCTCTGGAAGAAAAGGATCGATCCCCACTGTAACAGGATCAATCCCTTTTTGGCAGAAAGTCTTCCCAAGGTCCCTGAAGCCCAGAATCAAGATTCTGGACAAAAGGGATCGATCCCCTATGGAAAGGGATCGATCCCTTTGCCCGAAAATAGCCTATAACGGCTAGTTTTGTGAGATACAACGGTCAGATTCAATCTTGGCTCCACCAAACGGCTAGAATACATCCAAGGGACTATAAATAGAGGCTTAGAAGCTAAAGAAAGCAAGAGGAACCACTCAGCAACTTAAAATCTCATATTCCTCAAATCTACAAGCCTCAAACAACAAATCAAGAGCTACAAAGTTTCCATCATCTATCATTCTCTTATTCCTTGTATTGCTTAGCACAAAATCTTGTATAGGTTTTCATTGTGCTTAATTTTTGTAATCACATGCCTACTTAGAGGCCTTCTTTGATTGCACCATTTGTAAACACATTCATTCCTTGTAAAAAGGGGAGGTTTCTCTTTAGCCTTAGAAAAAGAGGGAGGTTTCTCTTTAGCCTTAGAAAAAGAGGGAGGTTTCTCTTGAGCCTAGAAAAAGAGAGAGGTTTCTCTTAAGCCTTGAAAAGAGAGATTGTAAAGACAAATTCAAAGATAGTGAATTTGGGAAAATCCTTGGGAGCGTCTCAAGGTAGAGGACGTAGGCAAGGTAGCCGAACCTCTATAAATCGATTGTGTAAATCTCTCTTTTCCTACTCTCTTTAATTACTTGCAATTATATTTGTGATTATTGGATTGAACTTGGATTGCATGCTTGCCTAGCTTAGAGAACTTAGAAAATATTCAAATAGGCTAAAGAATTTAGAGAAACCGGAAAACGAGCTTAAGGTTAGATAAAAACCGATTCACCCCCCTCTCGGTATCGCCTATAGAGCCAACACTCTATTAGGCAACTCGACAAGATCCCATACTCCATTAAATGCCATCGAATTCATCTCATCCTTCATACCATCGAACCAAAGTTTTGATTCTTTGATGTTCATGGTTTGTGAAAACGTCTCTGGATCATTAACGGGGCCCAACATTGAAATCAGACTCTTGTAGATATACAATATAATCACTAGGAATAGTTGACTTCTTTTCCCTAATAGACCTTCTTAATGTTGGTTCAACATTCTCCGAAGGATCATGTTGTTCAACTGGTTGCTCATTCAATTTTGGTGTATCCAAAAGAGCCTCGTCTATTGGTAAGTTGTCAGCTACTTGTGGATCTTCAATAATTAGTTGTTTAATATCTAGTTGCACGTAAGGAATATTGTTCAAGATAACCAATCCTTGACTTGAAGTAAAAGGTTGATCTCTCACAAGAAGTAGGTCCTGAGATTGATTGTTCCCACTAACTGAGTCATTTTCAAGAAACTTAGCATTCCTTGATTCCATAATTCTAGTGCTATGAGATGGATAATAAAATTTGTAGCCCTTGGACCGCTCGGTATATCCGATGAAATACTCACTTATGGTCCTAGGGTCCAGTTTCTTTTCTTGTAAGTTGTAAACTCTTATTTCAGAAGGGCATCCCCAAATGCGCATATGACGCAAACTTGGTTTCCAACCTTTGAATAATTCGAAAAGCATCTTTGGAACAGCCTTGGTTGGAACCTGGTTCAATATATACACTACCATTTTCAGAGCTTCAATCCACAAAGACTTAGGCAACTTCAAGCTGCTCAGCATACTACGTACCATTTCCATCAAAGTTCGGTTCCTCCTTTCTGCGACATCATTTTGATTTGGTGAACCAAGCATGGTATTTTGGGTAACAATCCCATTTTCTTGAAGGAACTTTGCAAATGGTCTAGGTGCTTGTCCATCTTCAGTGTATCTACCTTAATGCTTCCCACTTCTATCAATTCTTACTATCTTTATGAGATTTTCACATTGTTTCTCTACTTCAGCTTTAAAGATTTTGAAGGTATCTAATATTTCGTTCTTGTTATGAAGCATGTAGAGATACATAAACCTTAAGTAATCGTCGATAAAAATGATGAAGTATTTCTGACCATGTGCATCAATGTCTAGACAGCATATGTCAGAATGTATGATTTCTAATATGGTTAAACTCCTATTGGCACCTTTCTTAGACTTGTTGGTTTACTTACCCTTAATGCAATCCACACAAGTGTCGAAATTAGTAAAATCTAAAGTACTCAGTATTCTATCATTTACTAATCTCTTAATTCTATTTATGGAGATATGATCTAATCTCTGGTGCCATAACATGGAGGAATTCTCATTCATAACACATCTTTTAGTGCTAGTTTGGACAAGCAAGGCATTATGAGTAGTGTCATTTTGCAAATCGATAAAGAAAAGACCATCACATAAGGTATCATTCCTAACAATATCAGATTTAAAATATATCAATAATGATTTATTTGAAAATTGAAAGGAATATCCATAAGGTACTAGCCTAGAAACAGAGATTAAATTTCTCGAGAAACTAAGAATATAAAAGGTCTTTTCTAATTGCAAAACAAAACCAGTCTTAAGAACTAGAGTACAGGTTCCAACAGCTTCAACATGTGAATGCATCTTGTTTCCAAAATAGATGCTCTCTTCATTTCCCATTGGCTTCCTTAGGTTTGTCATACCTTGTAAGGAAGTTGAAATGTGAATTGTAGATCTAGAATCAATCCACCATGTGTTATGACTAACCTCAACTATATTTGATTCAAAACAAATGTAAGAGAGTGTATTACCTTTCTTAACGAGCCATTGCTGAAGCTTGGCACAGTCCTTCTTCATGTGTCTCTTCTTTTTACAAAAGAAACACTTGGACTCTTTCTTCTTAATGTCAGCTTGGGTAGGGATTTTTCCTTTTCCCTTGTCTTTGGCTCGGTCCTTGTTCTTTCCATGGTTTGCCAGAAATGCACTTTCACCTGATTCCATAAGTAGTCTTCCCTCCTTTTGTACACACATGGTCGTCAACTCATTAATGGTCCACTTATCCTTATGTGTGTTATAAGATATCTTAAATGGTCCATACTGCTTTGGAAGAGTGTTCAGTATATAGTGCACCAGGAAGGATTCGGACATATCCACCTCCAGCTTCTTAAGTTGGGTTGCTATATCTCTCATTGCCATTATGTGCTCGCGCACTCCTTTCACACTGGTGAGTCTTATTGATGAGAGCTTCATGATTAGGGTGCTAGCCAACACTTTGTCTGAAGTGACAAATTGATCATCTATGACCTTTAGCAAAGTTCTAACGTTGGTATGCTGTTCGACAGAACCACGTATCCCAGTAGATATTTTCGTCTTAATATACATGACACTAAGGTGATTGAATCGCTTCCAGCATTCATGTAAAGCCACTTGGGCTGGAGTGCTGGTTTCAGTCAGCAAGGGTTCGTCTTTCCTTATAGCATAGTTTATATCCATGCACTCTAATTGGAGGAGAATTCTCTCATTCCAAATCTTATAGTTCTCTCCATCCAATTCGGGAACTTCCAGGTTAATACTAGCTTGAGGAAACACTGCAAAAAGGAAACCACATGCTTATATATCTAAAGTTTTTTTAGGCAAACTTAATTATGTTAGCCAATGTAAACATATTTTATTAATTAATTATGAATCTTAGACATAAAACTTGTCTGTGGGCTAAAGTTTTAATTTTTATAGATTCATACCATTATGATAAAACTATCAAATTATATCATTTTCTAATCCGTGTGGGTAAATTAAGAAACTAATTTGATATTTTATCCTAATTAGTTATAAAATTATAATAAAAATTCCTATGTGATAAAATTTATTATAATTTCATAACTAATTATAATCTATGTCTAATATATTTATGTGATTCCATCAAGATATAATTTTATTTACTTAAGGTTGTTGTGGCTAAGCCCTAATTAAACAAATTACGAATCACTTAGACATATTGAAATTTTTAAGTTTCATTCATATTTTAAAATTGCAATTAACATAAGGCAATTAAAATTCCAAATAATATGAACAAACTTAGCTGCATGTGCTTAAAGTCAACCATAGTATAAAATAACAAAAATTATACACATTCATAAGAAGCACACGAAGACATTCAAAATCAAATTCTCATAATTTTAACAAATCACCCATAAATTTTCATGATTATTTCCACAATTCATTTATGAATTATTTGTAAAATTCAAAATTACAAAAATTCATAAATTCCAAATTTACGAAAATTTACATAATTCACGAAAATTTACACAATTCACGAAAATTCTTAAATATTATGAGATCACAAAATTTTTAAAATGCCAAAATGCTTAATTTGCCCAAAATTATTTGGCCAAAATTAATTCCATGCAATTAGCTTAAATTAATTAAATTAAATCCTTAAGGCCTAAACAAAATAAAACAAATGGCTCTTATCTTTAATCCAAAATGGCCCAAAAATATATTCAATTTGGCTAAAAAACTAAACCAACAAGTAGACCAAAAAACGGCCCAAAAATGAAAGAAAGGGGCCTAACCATATGGATCAAAATGAGCCAAAATTATTTTATTTATTTATTTTTTTTCAGACTCTAATGCCAAATGTAAGATTAAAATAAAACCTGAACATGCTTCTAAATATACATGAAACATTTAAAATAATTGATACATGAAAGCTTACAGTAAGGATCGAACTAACCTCCAACCATTGTTTTGTTGTCTGTTTGATTTTGATCCAGTTTCTGAGATCAATAGACTTATTTGAATTACTTCCAAGCCTTCTAAGTATGCAAAAGCCTTACTAGATGGTGTTTTTTTGTATGGAATTAATGTGATTGGGGATCAGAAGGAGCCTTCTTTAAATACTAATAAAAGCATGCTAATTATGGCAATAAAATCACGTTTTAACCATCATAAAATCGTGTTTTTAATAGTCAAATATTGAGTTGAGATTCAGCGTGAAATAATGGACTATATCCGAAATTGGTCAACATGAGATTGCTAGTATTATGAAAATCAGATTTTGCCAATTAACAAATATTCTATTTTCATAATCGAAATATATACCAACATGGATTGGAAGGCTGAAATTAGCCTTAAACGATGGTTAAAACAGTAGCCAACCGAGAGATCTAACAACAACTGATCATTGAGATTTCGGGCAGCATAGTAGACTAGGGTTTAGGCTACTGAGCAAGGTCATCTCAATGTTTCTTAAGCTAAGGTGGAGATAGTTTTGGAGGCTAAAAATAGCCTTGAGTCTTGACTCTGTAAGAACCCCTTAAGTCTTGAGTTGAAACTCGTGTGTTTATATAAATATATATATATATATATATATTTACATATATATATGAGGAGGGATTCAATTATACGTGTAAAACAAATTTAGTTTTACACACTTTCATATCTTTTTATATTATTTATAATTTTTTAATCAGACTGTTGAATTTTATGTTCTATTCACATAAATCATGCATGCCAAATTTCAAATTAATCGAAATAAAATAAAATTTCAACCGTTGATATATATTGAAAAAAATACTATTTTCAATTAAAATGATAGAAATAGCAGATTGATTCAAAAATTTACATACATAATAAATATGAGTAGGTTGTTAAATCCAATGGTTGGTTTGCAAAAATATTAATCCTATATGAAGATATAAAACTGTGTAAAACAAATTTATTTTACACATGTATAAATGAATCCTTTATACGTGTGTGTGTGTGTGTATATATACACACACACACGGTTTTATTAGTGAAGAGTTGGATTCGAGTTTGGTAATAAACATAGGTAATTACGATTTTGTTAGACGTGTGCCTTAGTACGTGATTAAGTCTAATGAGTATGAATTATTGTGATTTTGTACCAAATGTTGATAAGTATCAATTCTATCTATCATGCATTCAAAGATTTTTTTTTATTTTACCAACAATGATGGGAAAAAGTGAAAGTGGACTTATTAACAAGGAATTTGGACATGATTCGAATTCTGGAGTCGTCACAATTAAGAGAGATTTACTATTTACCATTTTTGATCTGAACAGAATTAGTGTTAAACCCTAAACAGATGTGTATCTATGTGATTACACCAAATTTTTTTGTTATATTTTCTTTCCCATGCGAAAGTATAAACTATAAAATAAATAAAAAGAGATGTCTTTTTATAGCATAGCATGGGCAAGGAAATGATGAAATGGAGACCTATTATTGCCACAATAAAGTTGGTACCTGAATTCTATAGGTCATAAGCTTACGGTCCACAACACACCACAGTATCGGAGAGTTTGACTGTCTTACGATAACCATACAAATTCAAAGGAAATGAAAGAAAAACCCCAAAAAAAAAAAGAAAGTAAAAATGCAAGGAAGTGGATGATGATGTAGGCGATTTCTAGACTTAAGCAGAGATACTGTGAAGTACCACGGTCTCAACTGTGAGCCCAGGTCCGAACCCAAACAGGACTCCCCACTCGAGCCCTTCTCCTGTGGTCTGAAGCCCATCTTCCCTTGATTTCCTCCTCATTTCATCCAAAATGAACAAGACACAAGCACTTGACATGTTGCCATACTCTGATAGAACGTGCCTTGTGGCTCGCAGCTTTTCAGGCTTGAGGGCTAACTTGGCCTCCACCTGGTCCAGTATTGCAGGGCCACCAGGGTGAGCAATCCAGAAAAGGGAGTTCCAGTCAGAGATGCCCAAAGGTTGGAACGCCTCAACTAAGCTCTTCTCTACGTTCTTGGAAATAAGCCCCGGAACATCCTTTAGGAGGTGAAATGTAAGCCCAACTTCACGAAGGTGACCATCAATGGCACCATCACTGTCTGGCAAGATGGTTTGGGCCGCTGAGACAATCTCAAACAAGGGCTTCTCGATCTCGGGCACTGGGTCTGCACCAATTATAATAGCAGCAGCACCATCACCAAACAATGCTTGGCCCACAAGACTATCCAAGTGAGTGTCACTAGGCCCGCGGAAGGTAACGGCTGTAATTTCCGAGCAGACAACGAGGACGCGAGCCCCTTTGTTGTTCTCGGCCAAGTCCTTGGCCACCCGAAGCACCGTGCCACCAGCGAAGCAACCTTGTTGGTACATCATGAGGCGCTTAACGGATGGGCGGAGGCCCAGAAGCTTGGTGAGCTGGTAGTCAGCGCCAGGCATGTCCACACCGCTGGTGGTGCAAAAGACAAGGTGGGTGATCTTGGACTTGGGCTGGCCCCATTCTTTAATGGCCCTGACGGCAGCTTCCTTGCCTAACTTTGGTACCTCAACCACAACCATGTCTTGCCTAGCATCGAGTGAAGGCGCCATGTATGCGCATACATTGGGGTTTTCTTTCAGAATCTCTTCTGTCAGGTACATGTATCTCTTCTTGATCATGGATTTTTCACCTGAAAATGTAACAGGAATAATAAAGATCAATTGCCTGATTTCACTTTAAAATATTATGGGTTTCTAATTTCCTAGAACTAAATACCATTTTGCTTCTCATCGTCATTCGTTCACCCAAAAAAATTTCCTTTTCTAGTATTATTTTCACTCAAATATGTTTGCTGACGTGAAAAAGTGAGAACAGAGAAGAGAGTGGGTATAAAGTGAGTGAAAATGAATTTTTATTAATATATGATTAAAAAATGTAAGAAAAATAAAAAATCATTATTTTTTTATAAAAATAAATCTTTTTAAATAAAAAATTAACTGTAGTTATTTACTAATTTTTTATTAAATTTTATTTTTTTGTTCGAAAGTACAATTGAAAAGTCAAAAAATCGAACATTAAACCTAATCTTTTTTAAGAGAAGATAATAATAATTAAGCTAAGTTTTGATTGTTTAAATTTCATATTATTATCTGAGTTTATTAATTATGGTTTTTTTCATTTTATAACCTTACTAAAAAATAAATAAAAATAAAATTTTTGAACCTTTTATCTTTTAATTTTTTATCTATTCTATTAAATAAAATCCCTACAAAAAAATAAAAAGGTTGAATATTTATTAAAAAAAAGAGTGGAGTATTTATGCACGATTTCACGTCCTTTCGAAGCACAAGAACTAGAAAACAAAAGAAGGCCTGAGAATCTGTATCGTCTCACGTCTGCATCAGTCAGAGTGAATACAATAATTTCTTTTATAAGTACGTGAATTGGTTAAGAATGATAATCGATAAAATTTTTTAATAATAAATATTTTAAAATTTAAATTTTATCTAAATACTTAAAAAAATTTTTTATTTTTTTTTCTTTCAACTACTTATTAATAGAGTGAATATAATAATGTCTTCATGGATTTCACTCCACCGGGAATAACCTTTTTAAAAGGTAAATTTGATCTTATTCTTTGAAGCTAATTCATCTTTAACTCATTAGAATAAAAATTAGACATGTGGACTAAAATTTTCTATTTCACAAAATAATTAAGTTCTTTTCGTTAGTTAATTGTTGGGTAAATTATTAAAAATTCTAATTTTAAATCATTTTATTCCTAAACATTTGACATACTTTAAATACTTAAAATAAAACAAGCTTGATAAAAAATGTTTGAAAAAATATTAGACTTTGAAAGTTTTATTTTCTTTTTTAATTTTAATTTATTTCTCTTTATTTTTTTATTATTTATTGTACAAAACTTTTTTAAAAAATACAGTGTTAAAACTCACTTGTCATGTACAATTCATGAAAAATATTATTTTTTATTTATTGAGTACAGTTGGAAAATAAAACAAAAATCGAAAAATAAAACATCGTTTAGATTGAAAAGTTTAAGATTGAATAATTTTATAATTACTCACGTACAATTAATGATATTAAATTATTTGGCATTGAATGCCTATTTTTATAATAATAAACTAAAATTGAATTAAATTCAAATATCCAATAATTAGATATAATTTACCTCCCTCGAAACATATTTTAGTTTTCATTAATAGCTAATAAAGAGATTCCAACTTCTCATGGTTCTTTCAACAGTATATGCTTTTTCTTACAACTTTTTACAAGAAATGAGCCTCTAAAGCATTTGCATGAAAATGATATGAACCATGCACATCTCTAATCTCCCTTCTATTTTCACGCGAATCGTCTTAAATTCTAAGATAAATTAGTAGAACAAGTGACACAAAGAAAGATCTTCAAAAGGAAGATAAGAAAGAGAGAAGAAACTTACACATGCGCTTGAATTTCTCTTTCAGCTCAGTCTTGTGCTCACTGTTTGTGATACGGAAATAGTAGTCGGGATACGTGCTCTGATCGACACAATTTGGTGGAGTCGATGTGCCGATCGCCAACACCGTGGCTGGTCCTTCGGCACGTTGAGCCTTACGAACTTCCTCTACGGTCACCATTCTTTTCTCTTCACACCGAAGGGTTAGCAACCGATGGCGGTGGCGGAGCTGGTGGCAGTGGAGATGGTATTGACCGGCTGCTATGAGTGGTAGAAGGAAGTGCTACGATTAAAGTTTGCGAAGAGTCTGGCCTATAAATAAGAGGAGTAAGATGAAGAGGCAGGTAGCTGAGAGTCACGTGCGTGACCCAAGAATAATAGCCTAAGCCCCCCAACTACTGCTTAAGGCTGGCTGGCACGTGATGCGTGAGTTTGGTGCATCTATCAATCTTTCTCTCTATAGTTCTACTTACCGGCAGCCTAATCAAACCATACTTCCACGGCTCCACATGATTTCCTGTGGTTCGTTTTCACTTACCATGTCAAGTTCGTAAAAAGCTTTGGCATGTTCATGAAAGTTCTATATAATTTATAGAATTATTATGGATTGTATTATATAGTTTTTCCTCAAGTTTTGAGTTTTTAACTTAAAATTCTTTCTTAATTATTGAAGAAATCAAAGGAGTAATGGAATGCAATTCCAATTTCCACTTAATTCATAAATTCTTGTTGATAAAGCTTAATGTATAGCTATCTCTACTTACAACTAAAGAAGATAGTTGATAAATTTTGCACTTATATCCTGAATCCATTGTCTCAGAATTTGAAAAAGAGGACTTCTTGCCAAACCAGAGAGATAGCAAAAGAGTTCTAATTGGACAGAACTTCAAGTAGCAATTACAAGTTCGGAGGAGTTTTAATAAAGTGATATGGTAATTCATTTGTGTTGTTTGATTCAACAAATACAATTATTTAACAAAATCACAACTTCTAGAAATCAATGGTAATGTTTTTTAACCATTTAGAAGTGAAAGAAAGTTTTTTTTGGAAAAGTTTGTAACTCTTCAAACAAGAAATTAATCATTATATACACTTTTACACTAAGCAATCAAATTCCTGAAGAAAATAGTCGAATGCCTTAGAGTTATTTTACTACAACACAATTTTTAGGCAGGGCAGTTGGCTGCCCTAGTAGGGTAGTGCATTACAGTCTTGGACAGTTTAGGAGGATGGTGTAGGAGAGTACAGTTTAGGCAAGATGGTAGTTTGCTGGATAGTGAAGGCGCAGCAAAGTGCAGAGGAAGATGATGAAGAGTAAGGAGGTTCTATTTTTTGTTTTTAGGCAGAATGTGTAAGGCCGAATGACGAAGGCAATACGGTGGGGCTAGAATTGTTTCTTTGAATTACCTGTTTAGGGTGGCAGCGAGTTGCACGCTGTTTTTTCTTGCCCGTGCACTGCTTGTGTTTTCTTGTCTCCCCCTCCCTAATTTCCATTTTCTCTGTTGTTTACAAAAAATTAGTCAAATTTCAATCAATGAAAGGATTGGATTTGATCCCCACATTACTCACATGATCACCTTCTCATTTTTCTTCAAGATCTTGATCTCTTTTCCAAAATACTTAAACAAGCATTAAAATTGCATGATTTTCTTTTTTTCAAAATTAAATTTCAAAACTCAATCTCATTTTTAATTTTTACGATTTTTCATCGACTTCCAATATTTCTCTAAAGTTTCCAAATTTTTTTTCCATTTTTCTTTCCCTTTTTCAGATTTTTTTCATTTCTTCCCCCTTTTATTTATTTTTTTATGATTTTTTGTATTCTTTTATTTTCTTTTTATTTTTTGAATTTTAATAAAATTAGGAAATAAAAATAAATAAATAATTAAGTACAAAAAAGGGGCTAAAGGTTTAATTTGAATCCAAAAGTGAATTCCATGTTTAATTTCAAGTTCAGTGCATAATTTAATCAATAAATCCAGATAAAAAAAATTTGAAATGAAATTGTGAATTTGATTAGAAAAACCAACAACCAAATCAAACATTCGACTTATATGAAAACTGATTTAGTTTTGGATTAAGACTAAAAATACACTCAATGGACCCAATACCACAAAATTGGGTGTCAACAAGTACTATTTGACTTTATTGAAATTTTATCTTCGAAATAACTTGCATTTATTTCCTTTTTATTTAATTTTCATATTTATTATTTTTTACTTATTTTATTGACTTTTATGATTTTTATTTGGAGAATAAATGTTAATTATTAAATATTGAAGACTTTCTTTAGACCTTCCTTCGATCTTGTTTAGTCTAAAAAATCCTCTCACCTAAAAATTTACAAGAAATTCTATTCAACTTTCTTAAAATTTCATTCTCAGAATAATCTTAGTTCATCATTATTTACTTTAATTTGCCTTACAATTTATGAATAATTTTAGTTTATAAAACTTACATTTATAAATAATTTTACAAAGAATTCTACACATAATGCTACTTGGTTTTCAAACCTATAATTCTTATTCTATCCTTTCATGTAGTTAAATAATTAAAAACCTATTCTAACACAAAATAGTTAAATAATAGAAATTTTAATCAAACTAAACAAATAATATTAACCAAATTAACACATTAAATAAATCCATATAATTATGCAAAATAATATTGTACCCATTCATTAACTTAGAACAGCTTAAGCAGCATGGCAATTAAATTCATTCATGTCTAATAAAAGTCCTATTTTTAACTAGATAAGGACACTACCTTATTAACAAATGGGAAATATAAAATAAAAACAAAACAAGCAAGTCAATGAATAGGAAATATGGTTTGAAATGAATAGTTAAAAATAGTACAGAAAAAAGAGAAAGGAAGGAAATATACACGTTTTTCTACCGAAATGAGCAAAATGGCAAAGCTTTGCCTTTCTTTTTGGTTTTACGTCCTCTTCTCCTCCTTGTTACATTCGTCTTTTTCTTCCTCTCGGTGCATTTTTATTTCCCAAACCAAAAACACCAGCTCTGCTTAAAACTCTTTCTTCCTTTCCGGTCAAATCCCAACCCCCGAATTCCCTGTTGTTGCTCCTAAACCTAAGACAGCCCCATCCCATTAAAAAAAAAACCTTAACTCGAATTAAAGCTCAACAATTAATTCAAAGCCCCAACTTAGATTTTGAATTTGATCTTCAAACCAAAAAAGTTGAACTGAAACTTCGATAAAGCTAGAGATGCTTGTGGGCCTGACCGGTTCGATCCCAGGCTAGGTTAGACTGCTTTTGGCCCACAAGTTCTAAGAATCGGTTCAAACCAATTAATAAACCGACTGGTTCGCTAGTTAAAAATCCTTGAACTAGTCCGGTTCGGTTGCCCGGTGTACTTGATATCGGGTCGAATTGGCTGGCTCAATTTTTTAAAATTTTTTTATTTATTTTTAAATTTATTTATTAATTTTAATCAAAATAAATATTTATTAATATATTTTTATGATTTAACCTAATAATTTTTTTATAATAAATAACGTTAATAGTTATTATAATAAATAAAGTTATTATAACTTATTTAATAAAATAATTGTAATAAGGATAAAGTTATTATAATATTATCTAATAAAGTTATTGCTATAATAAAATAATAAATAATGACATTATAATAAAGTTATTATAACTTATTTAATCAAATTATTAGTTTAAAAATTAAAATAATTTAAAATGTTTTAATTTTGTTAAACTTATTTATTACATTTGAAAATAATTAGACTTATCATTTATTATTTAAAATATAAGTAGACTTGTCATTTTGCATTTAAATATTTATTCATTTATTTAGTATGTTTTTAAAATATTCATTCATTTTGTATTTAAATATTTATTTATTTTCTAAACTTATAAGTTATAACATTAATTTAGTTGGTATTTAACAATAATAATAAATGAAAATAATAAAGGAGAAAAAGGAGAGAGTAGGAGACTAGTGATTTTTTTATGTAAAAAACCCCTTTAAAAGTTAGAAGGGTAAAAACCGCAGAACTGTAGCACATACAAAAATTTACTATAACTAGACTTATTTACAGTTTTATATACAATTGACAAAGAAAGAAAAAATAAATTATTTCCTATTCCACATAATTTATACAGATTGTTTTGAAAATTTCTTCCTTACAATTTATAGAATTATTATGGATTGTATTATATAGTTTCTCCTCAAGTTTTGAGTTTTTATCTTAAAATTCTTTCTTAATTATTAAAGAAATCAAAGGAGTAAAGGAATGCAACTCCAATTTCCACTTAAGCATAAATTCTTGTTGATAAAGCTTCATGCATAGCTATCTCTACTAGCTACCAAAGTAGATAAGTGGATAAATTTTGCACTTATCTCCTATGAATAATCCATTATCTTAGAATTTGAAAAAGTGGACTTCTTGCAAAAAGAGAGAGATAGCAAAGGAGTTCTAATTGGACAGAACTTCCAATAGCAATTATAGGTTTGGAGGAGTTTGGCAGTTCAAATATTGCTAAATATATAGAGAAAACTTTTTTTATGCAGTTTTCATAGTCTATATTTCAATTCTGTCTTTGCTATTCTTAAGAAAATGTTGTGTTATTGATATGTAATAAACAAAGGAAAGAGGAGTAAATTAGATTTATAGATGTAAGAAGTTTGACATGGGACATGACTAGGTTTATCTCTATCAAGATTTATAGTCATTCTTGCCCAAAGAACAGAGAAGAAAGAGCTATAAGGAAATACTTGCCTTAACCAAATTTTTTGTTTGTCTTATATATATTTACAATTTGAAATTTCAACTCTCTTTTCCCTCTCCTCTCCCTCATTTTATAAGAGGTCATAATTTTGACAAGACTTTGTTATACAAAAATGCTTTGGTGTGTTGAACCTCTTTGGCGGATATGAAGATGACCTTAACTGGATTGAATGCTCTGAATCAACTTGGACTTTGATTTCCTTGGTAATCACGAACAAACGCAGAAATAACTTCTAAGCATGCTACTATAATGCCATTTTCCTTGAGATTATTTTACCCCTACCAATTGCTGTATACAATACTCTAGGATATAAAGAAACCATTGTTTAAATTCACTTTGCACTAGTGAAATCGAAGCACTAAATACCCTTGACAAGTATTTGGCCAAAAAAAAAATACCCTTGACAAGTAAAAAGTGTCTTGTCTTAGTCACTATTTTTTACAACAAATAATGCCCACTAGATTTAACTCTAGTTTGAGAGTGAGAGGAAAGAGAGAATATTAGAATTCTTAAGATTCTTGGTATGTTTCAAGTCTAAACTTGACATCTTTATTTATAAAGTTCAATTCTAAGGGATGTGATCTTTTAATCAAGTGACATGGTTATTATTTGTGTTGTTTGATTCAACAAACACAATTGTTTAACATGATCACAACTTCTAGAAGCCAATGGTCATGTTTTTTAACCATTTAGAAGTGTAAGAACATCTTTTGGATGAGTTTGTAACTCTTGAAGCAAGAAACTATCCATTATATGTACTTTTATACTTGGTAATCAAATTCCTAAAATGATAGTCGAATGCCTTAGTGTTATTTTAATACAACGCATAATTTTTAGGCAGGGCAATTAGCTGCCCTACTAAGGCAGTGCATAATGGTTTATAGTCTTGGACAGTTTAGGAGGATGGTGTAGTAGAGTACAGTTTAGGCAAGATGGTAGTTTTCTGGAAAGTGAAGATGAAGCAAAAGAAGTGCAGAGGAAGATGATGATTTGAGACTCAGTTATTTTGTACTGTACATGTACAATTATTCATTTATTTATTAATAAATGATTTATTTCTAAAGATTTTATAAATTGTGAATATAAAAGAATGTGGGCCCCACTTGAGATTTTTGCGCCAAGATGAAAGTGTGAAGGTGGAAACAATGTACAAATGGTGGAATGATTACAATTATGAAATTTTAGAGACTCGAAATTATGTGATTTGCAATGTTTGAAATTATTGGCAAACAAATCCGAAAATGATGGATACGTCCTAAGGGTATTTTCGTAAATTCCTCTCAAATTAAAATGAATTGGGACGAAGTAAAAATATCATGTTATTCTACATGAAAAGTTCTTCAACATAGTGTCAACGGATTCGTCGCAATAGTAATAAAAACAGAAAAATTCACTGCTTGGTCGTAGGGGTAAAATCATAATTTCTCACAATCCGTACACCATACGACAACGAAACCACTCCGAATCATCAAGATATGATTAATAGGACTAATTGGAACTAGAATCCAAAAATTTGGAGCACGTTTACACAGTTTTTATGCTAACGGGACCGTAAGGGCAAAATCATCCAAAATTTCATAACTAGGGGCCTTTTGGTAATTTGCAAAAATTCAGAATTTTCCCTTAAAGTCAGCCAACTGCTGAGATGTACTGTATACCTTCTTCCTTCAATGAAACCCATGCCATTTCAAGAGAAAAGAGGAAAGAGAAAATTTCAAACTTTGAAAACTATTTAGTCAAATTTGCACCAAACCTTTGACTACAAAAACATCTTATTTTCTCTCCTCTACTTACCTATACCTATATCTCATTGAATAAGCCATCAAATAAGGAGAAAGAACACCTTGAACAATTCAGCCAAGTAAGGTACTTTGCTATCCACTTGGTTTTCTTTGATTCTAAAGGTGTAGAATTATTCATTTAGGTTGACTAAGTATGATTTTACCATTTGTTTTAATTAAATGTTGCAAAATCAAAAGATGCCATAAGAGGGGGTTTCGGCCATTGATGGTACCTAGGGAATCCTAGAGCTTTCATGCATGAAATGCATGCCAAAATGAAGATCAAGCATGATAGAACATGATTTAAGCATTAAATTGTTGGAAATCCCATGGAATCACTATCCACCATTTTCGACCATGATGAAGGGGATTGGTTTCATGGCTAATTTTGATATTTTGAGGGTAGATTATGACTATAGGAATTACGAGGAGTCTGCCAGTATGCTCGAATTTAAAATCCAACGGAAAATGAGGAAGTTATGCTATGTTACCAGTAGAAATTATACTGCAAAAATAATTGCAGTGTCTAATATGGCGGCATTTAGATATGAACAATAGCTCAAAAATACGTATTTAATGAGCTAATAATTTTAATGGAATTAACTGCAACCTGGGATTAACGGATATCATGTGGTGCATCCGAAGAGCTCGATTACGCTATACAGGTAAGGGATGCGTATATAAGGTGTAGCGATATTGCGAATGCATATTTATTATGCAAATAAATTATTATGAATATTATTGAAATGAATTGCATGAAAATCTGTGGAATTAAGGTTGTTTGTGGAGATTTGAACTGTGTTTAAATTGTAGGAGGGTTAGGGTAATAGCAGCCGTTATGCTGCTGAAAATTTCTAAAATATTTTCTAAAAATATTAGAAAATATTTAATTACATGGTTTGATGATTTCTTAGCCTTGAAAATGAGAAATTTATTATTTTTAATAAAACATGAATATATTGAAAAATATTAATTAAATATTCATGTTACCAATTTTACTGAAAGTAAGAATATAGAATATTCTTCCTACATGTTTTGCACCATATGATATGGTTTATGAGATGAAAAGATGGAAAGTGAATATTTTATAAATTATTTTCAATAAATATTCACTATGCGATTTAATGAAATCCTTTATGGACTGATTGAAGAATTACTGGTTTTAATTATTTCTATAAAGGAGAGATAATTATGAAAATACTATTTTGAGACTACTACGCCCCATATCATGCTGATATGTGATACGTGATACGTGACATGTGACATGTGACATGTGATATGTATTTAGCCCCGGTTAACACCTAATCAGTGTTTGACCGAGGACTACTATAGACTATGGTCATAGATCTGACATGATAATTATTGCCCTACGGGCTACTTTCTCTCTAGCATGATATATTCTGGGTGATGCCTTAGTCTCCACTTTTATGAGATTTGAAATGATATGTGATATGGAAAATGTGATGAAATGGAAAAGTATATGAATATGTTTTTATATGAAAAAGGAAAATGATTCTTGATAGTTCATTGTTCTACATGGAGTACCGCACTGTTTATGATTTATATAGTGGCATGTGAACTGAGTTCAAATGAAAATCATGATTTATTTAAACTTATATTCTTTTTAAAAGAATATATGAATATTAGTTTATTTTATTTAAATACTTTATTCCATAAAAGCATTATTTTAAAAAGGATATGAGATGATATGGAAATTGATTGATCCCAATGACAATGTTTACTCCTTATAGTAGCTTCTAGGTTCCGGGACAAGACAGGTATTTTAAAATACCTTCCTTACTCCATCCAGATCCCTAGCCGACTATAGTATCCTTCCTATTAGGGTCCTTGAGCACCCATAGGAAAATAAGGATTTTTACTGCATATAGATTTCAGAATATCTAGTTTTGTATACAATTCTCTTACTGAGTCGTGGTTTGCTCACCCTATTATTTTTAACATCTACAGAGTATTTCTAGTGATTGCGTGATTAGCATCCAAGGATTGTTGGCTACACATATTGTACCCGAGGCAGCGAGCTTATATCTTGGAGGTATAATAAAAAAAATTTTATGTTCAGATTGTTTTACAGTACTACTGGTTGTAATTTAAACAGGGGATGTAAACAGTAAATAGTTTTTAATGAGTTCTTATTTTATGAAAAGAGAAGATAAATATTATCTATTATTGTTTACTGTATGAGGAAGAGAAAAGTAAAACATCACAGACAGCCCAACCATATAAAATGTGTGGAAAAGCATGAAAAATATGGTCACGGGATGTGACAATTTTATTGGTATCAGAGCGAGGTTGGTCTAATGTCTGTCGGTGTTTTAGGATAAAGTGAAATTGATTATATCACATGTAGTACTGTATAGTCTGGATATATAAATAAGTCATTAACCGAAAATTGATAAATTGGTTGTGCTGTGTAGATATGAGTGGACGTAAGGGTCAATGAGGTAGAGGACGCGGTAGGGTGGCACCTATTCTGGAGCCAGCACTGGAGCCTACCCCAAAACCTGCACTCCTTTCGCAGCCTGAAAGCCTTACTACCAGAATGAATAGGATGGAGAGGATGTTGGCAGATTTTATTGCCACGTATCACGCAGACTAAGCTGCTAATAGAGCAGAGAGGGAGCAAGCATCTCCAGCAGCTCCACCACCTTCACCACCACCTGCATAGCATATTCTAGAGCCACAGCTTGCCCCACAACTAGTACAGCCGCCCCGAGATGTAGAGTCTTATTGTGATGTAGCTATGGTGCGACAGTTTACTAAGCTTAATCCTCCAAATTTTAAGGGTGATAGGGACCTACTGGTGGCAGAGCAGTGGATTACAGCTGTAGAGAAGCTATTCATGTATTTGAGATGTACAGATACTGAGAGGGTTGGACTAGTAGTGTTCCAGATGACAGATGATGCGGAGCACTGATGGAAGTCTGCACAGACAGTTTTATTCGTCCAGCATCCGGTGATTTCTTGGCAGATATTTGAGGATGCATTTCACCGCCAGTATATTCCTGATACTGCATAGAAGAAGCTACAACAGGAGTTTATGTAGTTAGTACAGGGCAACATGACAGTGGATCAGTATGAGTCACAGTTTACAACACTTAGCAGATTAGATCCACTGGCACAGATTAATGAGTGGCATAAGATCGATCGATTTAAGGCTGGGCTGAGACCTTCGATTAGATCGAAGTTGGCTCCGTTTGACATCAGGACTTATTATGAGGTTGTCAGGCGAGCTCAGTTGTGTAAGCAGGACTTTGATCAATTTCATACCGAGCCAGCATCGAAGAGTAAGTTTAAGGGAAAGGGTAAGGTGAAGAGGGGCACAGAGGACAGAATAGGTAGAGATCATCCTAAGAGGGCTAGAGCATTGGGCATTCAGATTACAGAGGGCAGAGTTACGAGATCAGCTACTACTGCCCCTACTACTAGCCCTACACAGACACTGAGGGGTACCGCGACCAAGTTTACGATGTGTGGTAGGTCGTATGGTACACAGCCTTGTTATCTGATGACTAATGCCTGTTTTAGATGTGGGCAGACAGGGCATTTGATGAGGGATTGCTCGATGTTACGGCGGTCAGCTGCATCTACCACTCCAGCCCCTATTCCACCATTACTAGCAGCTCTAGCTGAGACTGAGAGAGCTACACCTTCCCAGTCAAGATGGGCGACTACAGCAGAGAAAGGTAAGAAGCCCGTGACTCCGAGACGGGTGTATGCATTAAATCAGGAGACTGCTAATGCCTCTGCAGATGTTATTAAAGGTAAAATCTATATTTTTGATATATCTGTTTTGGCATTACTCGATCTTTGCTCGACTCATTCATTTATATCGCCTGCTTGTGCTAATAGAGTTCCAGTAGAACTGGAGCCGTTAGGATATACCCTATAAATAAATACACCTTTTAAAGAAGCTCAGACGACAGATATAGTGTATACGAATTGTAAAGTGATCGTAAGAGAGAAGAATATGACAGCTAACCTAATTTTGTTAATGATGTATGATTTCGATGTAATATTAGGGATGGGCTGGTTAGCTGCAAATTTTGTTAGTTTATATTGTTATACCAAGTTTGTCATCTTCTCTCAACCAGAAAAATATGTTGTAAAACTTTATGATAAATTATAATAAAATGATATGTTTACTAAATTATTTCAATGTTATATGGATGTTTTGAAGGTTATATTGCCTGTAGACACTTAATTTTGTCCGAACAATTCTTTTAAGATAAAAAAATAAAAAAAATCAAAAATGAAAAAAGGTAGAAAATATAAAAATAAAGATGGGAAATAATCAACTTTGGTCAAACCTTAAATCATGTAAATCAATGAGATTTGGTGCCAAATAAAGAGAGTTGACCAATTGATTAAATTGCCTTAAATAAAAGATATATAAAATGAGAAAGAATTAAATAAAATCTGCCCTTGAATGAAAGCCATGATTTGGGGCCTAAACTTGAGGAAAGTTGATTCTTTCCTCAGGTATACGGCCATGAAATGGCTATAAAAACCAAGAGGGAGCCTGCTAGGTAAAGGGGGGGGGGACGGAACAAAAAAAAACCTTGAGAAAAAAACCAATACCCATCCACGGGAGAAAAAAAAACCCTAAAAAATTTCTATTGCTCTTGGTGACCAAAGCTGCCATCCACCAACATCATCCTTATTGCCTGTGTCTTCTACATCTCAACCATCATCACTGCTGCATCCCGGTTTTTGCTGCTGCCCACGCCTCACACAACACAGCCACCATCGTTTTACTTGCACAAAAACCAATCAATTTCTTCACCACCCTCTGGCATCCTCATCGCCACTGTTATCTCGAGCTCACCGCCACTTGCTTGGCGCCTCCACCTTTGCTGCTACTGCACCAGCACTTCTCATCTCACACTACCAGCCCGTTCATCCTTTGCAGCACCTGCTCCTGTCCACTACTGCAGACCTGCTCCTGTCCACTACTGCAGACCTGCTTGCTCCTGCTGCCTCTTCATCGCTTCGCTAGTCCACTTCACTGGTAAAAACTTGCCTGCCATTCTCTTGCCCACATAGTCGCGTGAACCACTGTGTTGCTACGAGTAAGAAAATCAAATGGAGACAGACACGTGAAAGAAGCAAAGAATAAAAAGATAGCAAAGGAAATTGAAAGATGGTTGCACGTGGAGAGGGAAAGAAATAAAGAGAAAAGAAACTGCAAAAGGTAATAAATGCTCAATGACGGTAATTCCTTCTATCCATATTAATTATTCTAGTTTTTATTCCTTTATGCTTTACGTGTATTAAGCTTTCATTTTTTTTATTTTGTCGTTTATTATCTTGTGTTGGTTTTAGTTTAAGCATGGACTATATATATATTGTGGTTTTGTGAAATTTTTATCATGTTTTTGGTTCCTTAATTAATTCATTATTTCGTTTTATTTAATTAACTTAGTAATTATAGTTAGTTTATTTATTTTGTTTTATTAATTTATGTATTATTTATCCCTATTCTTATTTTAGGACAAATAAATAAATAATGAGTTATTTAGAAATAAATAAATGAATGATAAAAAATCATAAAAGATAAAAACATACAAATAAATAAATGATAAATGCAAATTAATAAATTTAAATTTCTGATGATGAGATTCTAAAGAGTCACAAATGGTTGACATTTGGAAATCTCTAGGTGAGAAAATTTTCTTAAATCTTGCCAGAATGATGGAAGATTTAGGTAAAATTTTCAATAATAGACATTTATTTTTTCGAAATAATAATAATGATAATAATAATTTAAATAATAAAAGAGAATGAGGAATACATAAAAATAACTCCTATGATGAAATTCCAAAGAGTCACAAATGGTTGACATTTGGAAATTTCCAGGTGAGAGAATTTTTCTTAAATTTTGCCGGTATGTTGGAAGATTTAAGAAATGTTCTCAATATTTTAAAATAGTAAAAGGTAAATTATAAAACGTTTATAACAATAAAAATAAAAATAAATAATAATAGATGGATATAGGATTAATAATGTATAATAATAATTAATAAAAAATTATTCCAATGATAAGAGTCCAAAGAGCCAGGAATGGTTGGCATTTGGAATTCTTTAGGTAAGAATTTTTCTCGAAGTCTCACCAGAATAATGGAAGACTAAGAGAATTTTCAATATTAATAATCTAAATTTATAAATAAATAAAACAATAAAATGAATAAATAAAATTAGATAAAGAAAAATAGAGAAATATAAATTAAATAAAGATTAGGTTAAAAAATAAATAAATTACAAAAGACACCATCCGACGACGGAGCCTTTTCAAGCAAGTCAAATGGTACTACTTGAATATTCCTGAGGTGAGGATAAATTTTTAAGAAGTTCCGCCAGAATGATGGAGAATTTCTTAGAAAATTTACCAATACTTAATTATTTGGAATATAATAGAAAATATGACAAATTAAGATTATTCAAACAAAACCATCTTAAAATAGCACAAGATTAATTAGGTACCATTCTAGGATGGGCATCATGAGGGTGCTAACACCTTCCTCACATGTAACCGACCCCCGAACCCTAAAACTAAAATGAAGATCAATCCTTATCTTTAAATGAGAATAGGTGACCAATCACACCTAGGCTAAAAATGATTGGTGGCGACTCCATTGAATTCATGTCTAGCGGTTAGGTCTAGGGCCTAAAGTCGTTACGACAGCTTGGCGACTCCACTGGGGACTTAGAGGATCAAGCCAATAATTAATCTTGATGCTATGCTAGGTTTTGTTTGAATAACTTTGATTTGATTGATATTATTATGTTTGTTGAATGGCATGTAAAAAAAAAAAAATTATCACACACACCATCACATGCATATCATGACATAAGCTCTATACCCGAGCTTGTCCCTTTTAGGAGGGAGTGTAGTACCTACGCTCTCGTGAGGTGATAACCTCCGCAATGGCTAGCGAAATACTCCCACTCAAATTGAACCCTTTCCGTTTGTAGCCTGTCATGGGTGAGGATTGGGGTGCCTTACTAGTCTAGTGTGGACGTCAGTAAGGAACAATTTGAGAACCTCTTGTCCTCTAGAACTCCAAACCAAACATATAGTAAACTTAAGAGTGCCAACTTTGGATAAAGTCATGTTAACCCATAGAAAATACCTATTGCTCAGGACATATCTTTGATCATGTATGTTTGCTTTTGTTTGACATGTGAGACACTAATGGAGAATCATAGGTTCTTTAGCAAAACATTTCTATGCATTATTTTTCCAAACACATGTAGCATTTTGTTCATTCATTCATCTTCATTCATTTTTCAAGCATCACCACATGTGAAATGATAAATTCTTAATTGTGGTAATAAAAGATTTGAAGATAGCTCGACCAAAAGTTCATTCACACAACACTCGTTATCGAGCTAAGATCATGGAAGAAGAATCAAGCACGCGCATGGAGAAAATGGAAAAAGCTCAAGAGGAAATGAGGGGGCAACTGGCCCAAATTGCAAAATTATTGAAAAATCTAAGCAAGGGCAAAGGAGTAGTAGAGGAAGCTGCAGTCCAAGAAGGGGTTCAACAACACAGTATGGAAGATCCTATCTATCCTCCTGGATTTGGTCCATTTCCAAGTCAAACATCTCAAGAAAGAAGATATCCACCTGCTTACGCTGCTATACCCCAAGTGTTTGGACAAGCTCAATTCCAAGGGCCCACCCATCCTTCCCAAGGCGCAAAATCTACTGATCCCATTGAGGTACCTGACTTAGATGACCCAAGGGAAATTGAGAAGTTGAAAGCCAAACAAGTAGAAGAGAAAGATGAGGCGAAGTCACAACAAAAGATTAATATGTTGGAAGAAAGGATTCGAGCTATTGAAGGCTTAGACTTTTATGGTTCCATGGATGCTACTGGGTTGTGCTTGGTGTCAGACTTGATTATTCCACCCAAGTTCAAAGCACCAGAGTTTGAGAAATACAATGGAACTTCTTGCCCTAGGTCTCATCTTATTATGTATTGTCGAAAGATGGCTGCTTTTGCTCAAGATGATAAGCTCCTTATTCACATTTTTCAAGAAAGTCTCACTGGATCTGCTGCCAAGTGGTACAATCAATTAGACAAAACCCGGATTACCACATGGAATGACTTAGCAAGGGCGTTCACGACCCAATATCGACATGTTGCTGATATGGCCCCTGACCGTTTATCAGTTCAAAACATGGAGATGAAAGCCAATGAAAGCTTCAAGCAATATGCGCAAAGGTGGCGCGATGTAGCTGCAGAAGTGCAACCTCCTCTTTCAGAAAAGGAGCTCACCATCCTATTTGTGAACACTTTAAAGGCTCCATATTATGATAGGATGATAGGCAATGCCACCAAGAATTTTGCTGATATGGTGTTATCCGGGGAGATCATTGAGAATGCGATCAAGCGTGGCAAGATTGAAGTTCCTAACAATACTGAGAAGAAAGGAGGAGCCAACAGAAGGAGGGAAGAGGATGCCCATGCTGTTATAAATGGGGGGCAACATGGACGATACACTCCACGACATTCTTATCCCATGCCACAACCATATTATCTTGTTCAATACCCTTACCAGTCATATCCGCAAATTAATGCTCAGCCTAACTTTCACCCTCAAACACCTACACCAAATACCCAATCAGTTGCCCAATCCAACAAACAAGAAAGCAATCCTAGGGGGGCATGGCCAAAACAACAAAAAGCTCCCCTTGATCCAATTCCCATAACCTATACCGAGTTGTACCCAAAACTAATCAAAGAGCAACTCATTGCCCCAGTTTATGCGGAACCTCTCAAGCCTCCATATCCAAAATGGTATAATGAGAATGCTCGATGTGAGTATCATTTTGGGAATCCGGGTCACTCCTTGGAGAATTGCACTGCTTTAAAGTATAGGGTGCAAGGTTTGATAAAAGCCGGCATATTGCACTTTGAAACAAAGGGGGAACCGACTGTGAATGCGAATCCATTGCCCAACCATGGAAATGAGGGATGATTCTTTTGAGGTGAAAGGAGTTTAAGCCATGCAAGTTTGGAGATTTATCAGAATTTTTTTTAGTAATGCAAGATAGTTTTTTTTTTAAAAGTGCTTAAGCCCATAAGCACGAAATAAAGTTTTATGTATGGGCTAACTTTTATTTATTTCCCTTTCAATAAAGCGACTAGTGTGATGCACTATCAATTTCTCATTCATTCTATTCATTTGCCATTTCTCACATACTCACCATATCTTTCATTCATAAGTATCCAAATAATGAACATGATGATAATGATGTCAATAAATCTGGGATTCAAATTTGAAAGAACCACTTTTGCTGATGGATTATCAATCTGCCAAGGTGTCTAAGTAAGAAAGAAGAAAATTTGTTCACAATTTTCACCCAATTTGATGGTATAAGAAAAGGTGAATCTCTTATAGAAGTTTCTAACAAGTTTGTATTTGTTCAGTAAATGATCTTCAAAGAGAATATTTGCATTTGAAATGATAAATGGCCTTCTTTCACTATCCTTCAAGCGTGAGTAAAATTATCCTTTGATTACCCCTTTGAGCTTATTATGTATTCTTGTAATATAACCCACCAAGGATCACCCTCCACATTGGGGGCAAAGAAGATGAAATAAAGAATTTTTGGGGGCAAAAATGAAAGTGTTCATGATGAATCAAGGGGCAAGAAAAAAAGCCCATTTTTGTGAAAAAAAAGAAAAGGGTTTGAATACAAGGAACCCTAAAAGAACAAAAAAAGAGAAAGAAAGAAAAAAGATATGAGTGAATTAGAATGGGGCAAAATGCTCAAATGATTTACTTCATAAGAAAGTGATCCTTTGGTTTGTAAACCTTGAAACACATTTTGGGCCTATTTTATCCTTTTCTTGTAAACCCTCACCTGAGCCACATTACGTACCTTTAAAAGCCCATTTTGATCAAATGTAAATGCTCAATTTGAAGAATCATGCGTTGAATGAAAACATACTTGTACAATGAGATAATGGTCTTTTGAAGGAAGTAGATCAAGTTGAATGAAGAAACCCATGAGCTCTGGAAGATATCTTGGATCGAAATCAAAAACGCCTATTAAGGGCATGAACTTGGATTGAGCACTGAAGGTTGAAGTTTGTCAAAGCCAATGAAGTTGAAGATGAAGAAAAAAAGAAGAAAAAAAATATATATGAAAAAAGAGAAAGAAAAAAAAAAGAAAAAAAAAGAGAAAAAGAAAAAGAAAAAAGGAGGATTCAGAATTGAAAACCCAAAAAGGGCAGTTTGGATCAAAAGAGGGGAACCTAAGTTGAAAACCTGAAAAGGCAACTTAGGAAAAGATCATCACCAAGAGTTTTGATATAGAAGCAAGATTGGCAGGCCTAACATGAATGAACATATCAAAAGAAGTGGATTTTTCATAAAAGAATTCTAGATTGACTTGATTGAAATTGTCAGAATGTTTATTAAATGGATACTGAAAACCCTATTCCAAACAAACTGGCCCATTGATTTTTCTTGATCTCATGTTCCTTTTCTAAGAATGAATACCCATATCTCTCATGATTATTTTAAATTCATTCCATCCCTATAATAAATTGAGAAGATGTATGAGTGCATTACATTGGTAGTCGAATTGGAAGGAAAATAAATAAATGTTGGTAGCCCTTTTTGGGTAAATTTTTGAAAAAATATATTCTTTTGAGAAATTTTGCATTACTAAAAGAGAGAAAGAAACAAAAATAAAAAAGATGAAAAGATAAATTTGAAAGCATGATGGCAAGTCTTCAAGCATAATGGGACCAATACTCATTAAAAGGTGGGATGAGAAGTGGAGATAGAAGATTTGAATAAGAAGAATCCAGCAGATATGTGGAACTTGTGGAAAATGAGATGAGCTTGAGAATCTTGTTACCACAATTGAGATTGCATTTACATACATTCATGGAACAATTCAGGGGCCATGACATTGACATGTGCATAACATTTATAGCATTCATGGTATTCATGGCATTCATTATATTCATGACATGCATGACATTTCATCAGTGCATTTTGGCATTGAACTATTTGTTAAGACATTAGGATAAGAAGTCCTGAATGATTAAAATTTTGAGGAAAAGAGAAAATATAAGAGACAGTAATTTGAAAAATGATGAGGTATGAGAAGATGATGAGAAAAATACCTTTTTGAAAAAACTTTAGATGAGAGCAAAGTCCAGTTTAGCTGGCACCTTAAAGGAGGATGAAGCCTAATATTGTTGGCATTAAAATGGAAGTTAAGCCCAGTCAAGCCCATGTTAACTGGCATTCTGAATGAAACTTTTATTTTTTAAAAAAAAAGTATCAATGCCTCTGTTGAGAGGAGCTCTTTATTTTTCCAAAGTTTCAATGCCTCTATTGAGAGGAGCTCTTTGTTTCAAAAGTCTCAATGCCTCTGGTGAGAGGAGCACAAGGTTATTTTTTCAAAAGTCTCATTGCCTCTGTTGTGAGGAGCTTTATGTTTTCAAAAGTCATATTACTTCTGTTGAGAGGAGCTTTTTGTTTCAAAAGTTTCATTGTCTCTGTTGAGAGGAACTCTTTGTGTTTCAGAAGTTTCAAAGCCTCTGTTGAGAGGAGCTTTTATTCCATGATAATCTTGCATTCCTTAGTCTTATGATAGGAGAGACTAGGAATTTCACTTTGCATTCCTTAATCTTATGATAGAAAAGATTAGGAAATCCCATTCACTTTGCATTCCTTAGTCTTATGATAGGAAAGACCAGGAAATTTCATCTTGCATTCCTTAGTCTTGTGATAGGAGAGACTAGGAAAATTTCATCTTGTATTCCTTAGTCTTATGATAGGAGAGACTAGGAATTTCACTTTGCATTCCTTAATCTTATGATAGAAAAGATTTGGAAAATTCATGTTTGCATTCCTTAGTCTTATGATAGGAGAGACTAAAAAAGGAAATTTCACTTCTCATTCTTTAATCTTGTGATAGAAAGGATTAGGAAATCCCATTCATTTTGTTTTCCTTAGTCTTATGATAGAAAAGACCAGGAAATTTCATCTTGCATTCCTTAGTCTTGTGATAGGAGAGACTAGGAAAATTTCATCTCGCATTCCTTAGTCTTATGATAGGAGAGACTAGGAATTTCACTTTGCATTCCTGAATCTTGTGATAGAAAGGATTAGGAAATCTCATTCTACATTCATTTCCTTAGTCTTATGATAAAAGAGGCTAGGAAACTTCATTTTGCATTTATTCCTCAATCTTTATAAGAGAGGAAGATTAAGAAATTTCATTTTGCATTTATTCCTTAGCTTTATGATAGAAGAGGCTAGGAAATATCATATTTTACAAAAAAAAAAATCACTAATAGGTCTTGCATTCGGACAAAATGGTTGTCTATGTCTTTGCACCATTACTGTTTCACAGTAAAGTGCAAAGAGGGGCAGCTGTAGACACCTAATTTTGTCCGAACAATTCTTTTAAGATAAAAAAATAAAAAAAATCAAAAATGAAAAAAGGTAGAAAATATAAAAATAAAGATGGGAAATAATCAACTTTGGTCAAACCTTAAATCATGTAAATCAATGAGATTTGGTGCCAAATAAAGAGAGTTGACCAATTGATTAAATTGCCTTAAATAAAAGATATATAAAATGAGAAAGAATTAAATAAAATCTGCCCTTGAATGAAAGCCATGATTTGGGGCCTAAACTTGAGGAAAGTTGATTCTTTCCTCAGGTATACGGCCATGAAATGGCTATAAAAACCAAGAGGGAGCCTGCTAGGTAAAGGGGGGGGGGACGGAACAAAAAAAAACCTTGAGAAAAAAACCAATACCCATCCACGGGAGAAAAAAAAACCCTAAAAAATTTCTATTGCTCTTGGTGACCAAAGCTGCCATCCACCAACATCATCCTTATTGCCTGTGTCTTCTACATCTCAACCATCATCACTGCTGCATCCCGGTTTTTGCTGCTGCCCACGCCTCACACAACACAGCCACCATCGTTTTACTTGCACAAAAACCAATCAATTTCTTCACCACCCTCTGGCATCCTCATCGCCACTGTTATCTCGAGCTCACCGCCACTTGCTTGGCGCCTCCACCTTTGCTGCTACTGCACCAGCACTTCTCATCTCACACTACCAGCCCGTTCATCCTTTGCAGCACCTGCTCCTGTCCACTACTGCAGACCTGCTCCTGTCCACTACTGCAGACCTGCTTGCTCCTGCTGCCTCTTCATCGCTTCGCTAGTCCACTTCACTGGTAAAAACTTGCCTGCCATTCTCTTGCCCACATAGTCGCGTGAACCACTGTGTTGCTACGAGTAAGAAAATCAAATGGAGACAGACACGTGAAAGAAGCAAAGAATAAAAAGATAGCAAAGGAAATTGAAAGATGGTTGCACGTGGAGAGGGAAAGAAATAAAGAGAAAAGAAACTGCAAAAGGTAATAAATGCTCAATGACGGTAATTCCTTCTATCCATATTAATTATTCTAGTTTTTATTCCTTTATGCTTTACGTGTATTAAGCTTTCATTTTTTTTATTTTGTCGTTTATTATCTTGTGTTGGTTTTAGTTTAAGCATGGACTATATATATATATTGTGGTTTTGTGAAATTTTTATCATGTTTTTGGTTCCTTAATTAATTCATTATTTCGTTTTATTTAATTAACTTAGTAATTATAGTTAGTTTATTTATTTTGTTTTATTAATTTATGTATTATTTATCCCTATTCTTATTTTAGGACAAATAAATAAATAATGAGTTATTTAGAAATAAATAAATGAATGATAAAAAATCATAAAAGATAAAAACATACAAATAAATAAATGATAAATGCAAATTAATAAATTTAAATTTCCGATGATGAGATTCTAAAGAGTCACAAATGGTTGACATTTGGAAATCTCTAGGTGAGAAAATTTTCTTAAATCTTGCCAGAATGATGGAAGATTTAGGTAAAATTTTCAATAATAGACATTTATTTTTTCGAAATAATAATAATGATAATAATAATTTAAATAATAAAAGAGAATGAGGAATACATAAAAATAACTCCTATGATGAAATTCCAAAGAGTCACAAATGGTTGACATTTGGAAATTTCCAGGTGAGAGAATTTTTCTTAAATTTTGCCGGTATGTTGGAAGATTTAAGAAATGTTTTCAATATTTTAAAATAGTAAAAGGTAAATTATAAAACGTTTATAACAATAAAAATAAAAATAAATAATAATAGATGGATATAGGATTAATAATGTATAATAATAATTAATAAAAAATTATTCCAATGATAAGAGTCCAAAGAGCCACGAATGGTTGGCATTTGGAATTCTTTAGGTAAGAATTTTTCTCGAAGTCTCACCAGAATAATGGAAGACTAAGAGAATTTTTAATATTAATAATCTAAATTTATAAATAAATAAAACAATAAAATGAATAAATAAAATTAGATAAAGAAAAATAGAGAAAGATAAATTAAATAAAGATTAGGTTAAAAAATAAATAAATTACAAAAGACACCATCCGACGACGGAGCCTTTTCAAGCAAGTCAAATGGTACTACTTGAATATTCCTGAGGTGAGGATAAATTTTTAAGAAGTTCCGCCAGAATGATGGAGAATTTCTTAGAAAATTTACCAATACTTAATTATTTGGAATATAATAGAAAATATGACAAATTAAGATTATTCAAACAAAACCATCTTAAAATAGCACAAGATTAATTAGGTACCATTCTAGGATGGGCATCGTGAGGGTGCTAACACCTTCGTCACATGTAACCGACCCCCGAACCCTAAAACTAAAATGAAGATCAATCCTTATCTTTAAATGAGAATAGGTGACCAATCACACCTAGGCTAAAAATGATTGGTGGCGACTCCATTGAATTCATGTCTAGCGGTTAGGTCTAGGGCCTAAAGTCGTTACGACATTGCCTATGTGGAAGATGTAGAGAAGAGACATTTCGAGTTACATGAGATTCCTGTGGTCAGGGATTTTCGGACGTATTCCTAGAGGAGTTACTAGGGTTACCACCGAACAGGGAGATGGAATTTGTTATTAATTTGGTACCTGGCATAAAGCCCATTTCTAAGCCCCTGTATCGGATGGCATTGACAGAGTTGGAGGAGCTTAAGAAGTAGCTCCAGGAGTTATTGAATAAGGGGTTTATTCGACCTTGTGTATCCCCATAGGGTGCACCGATTTTATTTGTCCGAAAGAAGGATGGGAGCCTGAGATTGTGTATTGATTATCATATGTTGAATAGGGCTACCATCAAGAATAAGTACCCCTTGCCCAGGATTGATGATTTGTTTGATCAGTTGAGGGGTACACAGGTGTTTTCTAAGATTAATCTCCGATAGGGTTATCATCAGCTTAAGATTCGAGATTCGGATGTTCCGAAGATAGCATTCCGGACTCGATATAGACACTATGAGTTTTTGGTGATGCCGTTCGGGTTGACTAATGGCCTGCAGCATTCATAGGCTTGATGAATGAGGTATTTAAGCCCTTTCTAGATCGGTTTGTGATAGTATTTATAGATGATATCTTGCCATACTCTAAGTCTCTGGAAGAGCATGAGCAGCATCTTCGTGCAGTTTTACAGACCCTCAGAGACCGGAAGTTATTTGCTAAGCTCAGTAAGTGTGAGTTCTAGCTGGATCATGTGATATTTCTGGGACACATGGTGTCTAAGGACGGGGTGTTCGTTGATCTGTCCAAGATAGAGGCCATAGTTCAGTGGGAAAGGCTTACGACTGTGAATGAGATCAGAAGTTTCTTGGGTCTAGCCAGATACTATAGACGGTTTGTTGAGGGGTTTTCCAGATTAGCTACTTCGTTGACGTGACTCACACGTAAGGATGTCAGTTTTGAGTGGTCAGATGTGTGTGAGTACAGCTTTTAGGAATTGAAGTGGAGACTTACTACTGCTCCAGTGTTAGCCTTGCCCAGCGGATCAGGTGGATTCTCGGTGTATACTGATGCTTCCACACAGGGGTTAGGGTGTGTATTGATGCAGGATGGTCAGGTGATTGCATATGGTTCTCGACAGCTGAAGGAGCATGAGAAGAACTACTCGATCTATGATCTGGAGTTAGCCGCTGTGGTATTTGCACAGAAGATATGGCGGCATTACCTTTATGGTGAGACATTTTAGATATATACAGATCATAAGAGTCTGAAGTACTTATTCTCGCAGCGTGAGTTGAACATGAGGTAGTGTAAATGGATGGAGATGCTTAAGGATTATGACTGCGAGATATTGTACCACCTGGGAAAAGCGAACGTGGTGGCAGATGCTCTAAGCAGGAAGCATATGGCGATGGTATCGTATATGATGGTCAAGGAGCACGAGTTATTAGAGCAGTTCTCGAGCCTCGGTATTAGTGTGGTTTCCTCTGAGAGTTATGGATTTGCGGCCAGTTTTAGGATTGAGTCGGATTTAAGGGGATAGATCAAGGATGCTTAAAGGACGGATGATTATTATATAGGGGTTGCCAGTCAGATATAAGTGGGGATACAGTTAGATTTTGAGATTGGCACCGATGGGATTCTGAGGTTTAAAGGTCGGATTTGTATTCCCGACAGTAAATAGCTCAGAGATCTGATTTGGACAGAAGCCCATACCTCTAGGTACACTCAGTACCCAAGCAGTACTAAGATGTACCAGAATTAACGGAAGGCTTATTTGTGGCCGAAAATGAAGAGAGACATCGCAGAGTTTGTAGCTAGATATCTCACATGCTAGTAGTTTAAGATTGAGCACCAGAAGCCTGCTGGTTTATTACAGCCTCTACTGATTCCTGCGTGGAAATGGGAGCATATTACGATGGACTTTGTTATGGGTTTGCCTAGGACTCGAAGGAGTCATGATGCTATATGGGTGATAGTAGACAGATTGACAAAGTCCGCCCACTTCTTAGCCATCAGGACTACAGATCCTCTCAGTGCTTTAGTCGATTTATATATACGAGAGATCGTACGGCTACATGATGTTCTAGTAAGTATCACATTAGATAGAGATTCCCGATTTATCAGCCATTTTTAGGAGCGATTTCAGAAGGCTATGGGATCCCAATTGAATTTTAGCACCGCCTTTCATTCGCAGACTAATTTGCAGTCCAAGCGAGTGATACAGACGCTCGAGGATATGTTACGGGCACGTGCATTGGATTTTAAGGGCTCCTGGAATGACGAGTTACCACTAGCCGAGTTTGCTTATAATAATAGCTATTAGACGAGTATCGGCATGGCACCATATAAGGCTTTATATGGCAGAAGGTGTAGATTGCCCATTGCTTAGGAAGAAGTGGGAAACAGGAAGCTGTTAGCTCCCGATTTGGTAGAGAAGGCATCTAAGGATGTATAGATTATTTGTGAGAGATTACGAACATCTCAGAGTCGGCAGAAGAGTTATGCAGATACAAGACGTCGACCATTGGAGTTCTCACCAGTTGATTATGTGTTTTTAAAAGTTTCCCCGTCTAAAGGTATTATGAGATTTGGCTGGAAAGGGAAGTTGAGTTCACGATACATCGAACCATTCGAGATCTTAGATTACGTAGGAGGCGTGGAGTACAGATTAGCACTACCCCCAGAGTTGTCAGCAATGCATAATGTATTTCATGTCTCGATGCTTAGGAGATACCATCCAGATCCTTCCCAGTGATCCAGCATGAGCCATTAGAGATCCGAGACGATATGAGTTACATGGAGAGACCTGTTCGGATCATGGATCGGAAGGATAAGGTATTGTAATCTAAGACTATACCATTGGTGAAAGTGCTCTGGCAGTACCATTTCGAGGAGGAGGCGACATGGGAGATAGAGAGCCTAATGCGGGAGAAGTACCTAGAGCTATTTTAGTGAGTAGTCTAGATGAAATTCAGAGGATCGAATTTTCTGAGGTGGGGAGAAATGTGAGACCCAGTTATTTTGTACTATACATGTACAATTATTCATTTATTTATTAATAAATGATTTATTTCTAAAGATTTTATAAATTGTGAATATAAAAGAATGTGGGCCCTACTTGAGATTTTCACGCCTAGATGAAAGTGTGAAGGTGGAAACAACATACAAATGGTGGAATGATTACAATGATGAAATTTTAGAGACTCGAAATTATGTGATTTGCAGTGTTTGAAATTGTTGGCAAACAAATCCGAAAATGATGGATACGTTCCAAGGGTATTTTCATAAATTCATCCCAAATTAAAATGAATTGGGACGAAGTAAAAATATCATGTTATTCTACATGAAAATTACTTCAACATAGTGTCAATGGATTAGTCGAAACAATCATAAAAACAGAAAAATTTGTTGGCTGATCGCAGGGGTAAAATTATAATTTCTCACAATATGTACACTTTGCGTCAACGAAACCACTTCCAATCATCAAGATATGATTAATAAGACTAATTGGAATTGGAATCCAAAAATTTGGAGCACGTTTACATGGTTTTTACACTAACGGGACTGTAAGGGAAAAATCGTCCAAAATTTCATAACTAAGGGCCTTTTGGTAATTTGTAAAATTTTAGAATTCCCTTAAAGTCAGCCAGCTGCTGAGTTGTACTGTATACCTTCTTCCTTCAATTAAAGCCACGCCATTTCAAGAGAAAAGAGGAAAGAAAAATTTGCAAACTTTGAAAACTATTAATTTAGTCAAATTTGCACCAAACCTTTGATGACAAAAACATCCTATTTTCTCTCCTCTACTTACCTATACCTATATCTCATTGAATAAGCCATCAAATAAGGAGAAATAACTCCTTGAAGAATTCGGCCAAGCAAGGTACTTTGCTATCCACTTGGTTTTTTTTTTTATTCTAAAGGTGTAGAATTATTCATTTAGGTTGACTAAGCATGATTTTACCATTTGTTTTAATTAAATGTTGCAAAATCAAAAGATGCCATAAGAGGGGGTTTCGACCATTGATGGTACCTAAGGAATCCTTGAGCTTTCATGCATGAAATGCATGCCAAAATGAAGATCAAGCATGATAGAACATGATTTAAGCATTAAATTGTTGGAAATCCCATCGAATCACTATCCACCATTTTCGGCCATGATGAAGAGGATTGGTTTCATGGCTAATTTTGATGTTTTGAGGGCACATTATGACTGTAGGAATTATGAGGAGTCTACCGGTATGCTCGGATTTAAAATCCGAGGCAAAACGAGGAAGTTATGATATGTTATCGGTAGAAATTATACTGCAAAAATAATTGAATTGTCTAATATGGCTGCATTTAGATATGAAAAATAGCTCAAAAATAAGTATTTAATGAGCTAATAATTTTAATGGAATTAATTGTAGCCTGGGATTAACGGATATCGTGTGGTGCATCCGTAGAGATCGATTACGCTATACAGGTAAGAGATGCGTATATTAGCTGTAGCGATATTGTGAATGCATATTTATTATGAAAATAAATTATTATGAATATTCTTGAAATGAATTACATGAAAATCTGTGGAATTAAGGCTATTTGTGGAGATTTGAATTGTGTTTAAATTGTAGGAGGGCTAGGGTAATAGCAGCTGTTATGCTGCTGAAAATTTCTAAAATATTTTCTAAAAATATTAGAAAATATTTAATTACATGGTTTGATGATTTCCTAGCCTTGAAAATGAGAAATTTATTATTTTTCATAAAACATGAATATACCAAAAAATATTAATTAAATATTCATGTTACCAATTTTATTGAAAGTAAGAATATATAATATCCTTCCTACATGTTTTACACCATATGATATGGTTTATGAGATGAAAAGATGGAAAGTGAATATTTTATAAATTATTTTCAATAAATATTCACTATGCGATTTAATAAAATCCTTTATGGACTGATTGAAGAATTATTGGTTTTAATTATTTCCATAAAGGAGAGATAATTATGAAAATATTGTGTTGAGACTACTACACCCCATATCATGTCGATATGTGATATGTCATACGTGACATGTGACATGTGATATATATTTAGCCTCGGTTAACACTTGATCAGTGTTTGACTGAGGACTACTATAGACTATGGCCATAGATCTGACATGATAATTATTGCCATATGGGCTACTTTCTCTCTAGCATGATATATTCTGGGTGATGCCTTAGTCTCCACTTTTATGAGATTTGAAATGATATGTGATATAGAAAATGTGATGAAATGGAAAAGTATATGAATATGTTTTTATATGGAAAAGGAAAATGATTCTTGATAGTTCATTGTACTACATGGAGTACCGTACTGTTTATGATTTATACAGTGGCATGCGAGCTGAGTTCAAATGAAAATGATGATTTATTTAAACTAATATTCTTTTTAAAAGATTATATGAATATTATTTTATTTTATTTAAATATTTTATTTCATAAAAGCATTATTTTAAAAAGGATATGAGATGATATGGAAATTGATTGATCCTAATGACAATGTTTACTCCTTATAGTCGCTTCTAAGTTCCGGGACAAGACAGGTATTTTAAAAATACCTTACTTACTCCATCCGGATCCCTAGCCGACTATAGTATCCTTCCTATTAGGGTCCTTAGAGCACTCATAGGAAAATAAGGATTTTTACTACATATAGATTTCGGAATATCTAGTTTTGTATACAATTCTCTTACTGAACCGTAGTTTACTCACCCTATTATTTTTAACATCTACAGAGTATTTTTAGTGATTGCGTGATTAGCATCCGAGGATTGTTGGCTGCGCATATTGTACCCGAGGTAGCAAGCTTATATCCTGGAGGTATAATAAGAAATTTATATGTTCAGATTTGTTTTACAGTACTACTGGTTGTAATTTAAACAGGGGATGTAAACAGTAAACAATTTTTAATGAGTTCTTATTTTATGAAAAGAGAAGTAAATATTATCTATTATTGTTTATTGTATGAGGAAGAGAAAAGTAAGATATCATAGATAGCTCAACCATATAAAATGTGTGGAAAAACGTGAAAAATGTGATCACGGGATGTGACAGATGAAGGGTAAGAAAGTTCGATATTGTTATTTTTTAGGCAGAATGTGTAAGGTCGAATTATGAAGGCAATAGGATAGGGCTAGAATTGCTTCTTTGAATTACCCGTTTAGTGTGGTAAGGAGTTACATGTAGGGATGTAAATGGGTACCCTATAAACAGGTATCCGATACTACCCGATCCAATTAAGTAGGGTTAGGGTAGTTAATAATCGGATTCGGGTATGGTTTAACTAGTAATTTTACTACCTGTCACTGGTTCAAGTAAGGTTCGAGTAGTGATATTAAGGTACTTTACTACCTAAACCTGATTAAAAATAATAATTTTTAAATATTATATAAATTTTTATTTATAAAATAATTGTTATTAGTATTATACTTAATTAAACTAATTCATTAAGTATTTTAATTATGATTTTTAACATTGATTTATTTTTATGAGTTAATTTAAATTTATTGATTTAATTTTTTTAAAAATTAAATTTAAAAGTCAAACTTTGACTTAATAAACGAGTATTTTGCGAGTTGGGTAATTATTATATTATATGGGTAGGGTTTGGGTAATAAAAATCAAAATATTAAAGTATTTAATTGGGTTCAAATATTTTGAAGTATTATTGGGTTCGAGTTCAAGTACCTCAAAATTAGCAAGTATCTACTTAGTTTACATCCCTTGTTGCGGCTGTTTTTTTTTTTTCCCGTGCACTGCTTGTGTGTTCTCATCTCTCTCCTCCCTAATTTCCATTTTCTCTCTTGTTTATGAAAAAATTAGTCAAATTTCAATCAATGATTTAATCAATGAGAGGATTGGATCTGATTCTCACATTACTCACCTGAGTACCTTCCCATTTTTTTCAAATTCTTGATCTCTTTTCCAAAATACTTAAACAAGTAGTAAATTTTCACGATTTTCTTTTCAAAATTAAATTCCAAAACTGAATTTCATTATTAATTTTCATGATTTTTCATTGACTTCCAGTATTTCTCTAAAATTTCCTAAGACAAAAATATGATTTTTTTTTCATTTTTCTTTCCCTTTTTCAGATTTTTTCCTTTTTTATTTTTGTGAATTTTTTTATTATTCTTTGATTTTTTTTGAATTTTAATAAAATTAAGAAATAAAAATAAATAAATAAGTAATAAAGTACAAAAAAAGGAGCTTAAGGTTTAACTGAATCCGAAAGTGATTCTAGGTTTAATTTTAAGTTCAGTGTATAATTCAATCAATAAATCCAAATAAAAAAATTTGAAACAAATTGTAAATTCGATTCGAAAGTCCAGAAACTGAATCATACATTTGACATGTATGAAAAGCAATTTAGTTTTGGATTACACTAAAAATACACTCGATGGACCAAATACGTTGGACAAAATCGGATGCCAATAAGTACCATTTTAATTTCTTAAAATTTCATCTTCGAAATAACTTGTATTTATTTCCTTTTTATTTAATTTTCATATTTATTATTTATAATTTTTGACTTATTGTAGACTTTTATGATTTTTATTTGGTGAATAAATGTTAATTATTAAATATTGAAGATTCTCTTTAGACTTTCCATCGATCTCATTTAGTCTAAAATATCCTAACCTAAAAATTTTTAGGAAGTTTTGTTCTACTTTCTTGAAATTTCATTCTCAAAATATTCTCTATTGATCTGTATTTATTTTAATTTGCCCTATAATTTATGAATAATTTTATCTTTCAATCTTACATTTATAAATAATTTTACAAGGAACACATAATGCTACTTGGTTTTCAAAACTATAATTCTTATTCTATCATTTGATGCAGTTAAATAATTAAAAACCTATTCTAACACAAAATAGTTAAAAAAACAGAAATTTTAATCAAACTAAATAAATAATATTAACCAAATTAACACATTTAATAAGTCCATATAATTATACAAAATAATTTGTACCCATTCTTAACTTAGAATAGCTTAACTAGCATAGTAATCAAACTTATTCATGTTTAATAAAGGTGCTAACTTTTAACTAGATAAGTACGCTACCTGACTAACAAAAATGAAATATAAAATAAAAATAAAACAAGCAAGTCAATGAATAGGGTAAACGTTTTAAAGCCCAACAATTAATTCAAACCAAAAACACCAGCCTCTAGGAATGTAAACAGATCCGTTACCCATTAAATTTGAGATACTCAAATCCGAATCTGATTAATTTTTATAATGCCTGAACCCGATTAACTACCCAATTATTTTAATTTATGTTACCCGAACCCTAACCCTATAAAATAAAAAAATACCCATTTAACTACTCGAACCCATTAACTACCTGTTTATTAAGTCAAAGTTTGACTTTTAAATTTAAATTTAAAATCAATTTTGAAATAACTTAATTAAAAAAATTAAATTAATAAATTTAGTTTAACTCATAAAAATAAATTAAAGTTAAAAATCATAATTATAATATTTAATTAATTAATTTAATTAAATACAACATTAATAATGAATAATTTATATAAAAAAATAAATATTATATAAATTAATTATTATTTATAATCGAGTTTGGGTAGTGGGTACCCTAAGATAACTACCTAAACCCTACTTGAACTCGATTATAAACTACCTGAACCCTACTTGAACTCGATTATAAACTACCCTAACCTTACTTAAACGGGTCAGGTAGTGCCAAGTACACGTTTATAGGGTACCTATTGTCATCCTTACTAGCCACCAAACTTTTTCTACTTTAAACTCATTCTTTCGATCAAATTTGAACCCCAAATTCCTTGTTGTTGATCTTAAAAAAAAAACCCTTTGCTAGAATTAAAAGCCAACGATTAATTAAAAACTCCAACTTAAATTGTGAATTTGATCCTCGTACCAAAAAATTTGAACTGACACTTTAATAAAGCATAAAACTCGTAAAAACATTGATTTAGGCTCAATTTGTTTAACTAAAAATAATTTTAAGATGTAAAAAAAAAATTGATTTTCAAAAAATAATTTTTGTATTTTTTAATGTTCTGTGGTGAAAATTGATTGGTTAACGAATATGTCAACGAAAATTATGTCATTCTTCAGAAAATTATCTTACTTTTTGAAAAGGGAAGACATATTTAAAAAATAGTTATCTTGTGTAGGGTTATTTATTAAACTTGTGATTATAATTTTACTCAAATTAGATCTTAAATATGATTTTATAAACTTGAATTTACCCTACATATAATATTATTGTATTAATAAAATTTTTTATTTAATTAGATTAAAAATATGCAATAGGTATTGTGTTGCTTTCGACACCTTCTCCATCACCAGCTAGGATGGACATCAATATCAGTATCAATTATTAGGAATTTGTGCCTAAACTCTAACTGTATTAGTTTTCAGTGCTTTAAGGCTTCTTGCCTAGATCAGTTGATGATTAGTTTTTTTTATGATTATCTGCTTTGAATTTAATGCATCAAAAATATGTTTCGATATCTATATGGTTTTCAGTACCTTAAGGCTTCGCACTTACAATGATTGATTTGCAGTTTTCCGTTGTTGAGGCTTCATGCCTAATCTTATTATTTTTCAGTTTTCGTACGATTATCCGTTTCAAACTAAGTGCATTAGAACTAAGTTTTCAATTTTAAGCATATGGAACATTGTAGTACTGGATATTCTAGGGACATTCTGGCATTGAGTCAAGTGACTATATCTTTAGGCTTTAGGCATCAAGTTGAGATTTGGGGAAATGAGGTACCTAAGGTATCCTTCCGACTAATACTTCATACAGTCTCAGCCTCAAAGTGTGAGTCCAAGTAGGTACATCTAATGTACAGGACACAATATCATGCATACACGTCGCCTTATATGCTGTCACACATAAAAGTGCATATAGATTGACATGAGCCTAGCATCTGTTTACTTAAACTACTTACTGAGTTGTAGTTTGCTCACTCCTTCCTGACGTCCTTGCAGATCATATGAGCTAGACTCCACCCTCGGAGTTCTGTGCGAGTTTTCAAGGACAATATCTACTAGTGGTACTGATCTAAGCCCTTCGAGTGCTGCTTTTGTCACTTTTGAGGTATAGGAACCTTGTATAGATGTTGGTTATCATGTATGGACGTTATAAAATGCACAAAACATGTCATTAGAATTATTTTGGGATGTAACTTAGTATTGCTCTAATATAGACTAATATGATTATCGAGTATGATCTAGGATATTATTGTCATACAACAAATATGAAACTTGTGGAATGTGGATATGGTTACTGTAATGATTCTGTGAATGTGTGTAGTGTATGGTGATATCAATTGTGAATTGTGGAATTGAGTTGTGATATTGGAATTAGATATGTATTTTGCAAGTTATTCAACTAGGAAAATTAAATTTATATGTTAAAGGGAGGTTTTTGACCTTTTTCTTTTACTAGATTAATCATAAATTAAAATATCGAAAAAGTAAGTTGATTTGCTATAGGAATGGGTAACTTAAATAGTAGAGTTCAGCTAAATCAAATTGAGAAAGGCAAAAATTGTTTAGCAGTGACGCTAATGCCGAATACAAACCTTAAAATTAAAAAAAATTCATTTGTAAATTTCACAATTGGTATAAGTGTGAAAGTTAAGCGTATGTCACGGCCTTCGAGTCGTGACAAAATTAATGGTATCAGAGCAAGGTATATCGAGTACATATTAGTGTTGTTGAGATCGTTATCCCATGTACTGTGTAATGTATGCATGTAAGTTACCGTTATCAACTTATACTAAGATTGATATGCTCTTGGTATAGATATTTCTCTATATTGAAATACAATGAGGAGGACTGGACTTGGAGGGAGGCCTAGAGGGTTGGCTCAGAGATTACTAATTATGTCTCCCACTCCATCACCTATAGTACATCCGTTGCCACCACATCTGACTCCTCTACCACTAGATAGTATGGAGGCGAGGATGGCTAGAATAGAACAAAGTCATGAGATTATGATAGCCCTATTACAGCAATTGGTGGCTAACCAAACAGTGCAAATCAGACTCCATCGACACCTCCTGTGCCTTTAGTGCCACCACCTCTACCACTACCGTTACAAGCATTACCTCGTCCACCTGCAGTACCACAGATTGCACCTTCGCTGGCTGTGCCTCAACCAACCATACCTCAAGTAGGAATTAGATGGATTGAAACATAACACTCCTCAGACAATTTCAGAAGATGAATCCACCACAGTTTAAAGAGGGAGAAGGATCTGGCGAAGATTGAGGAATGGATTAAGGATACAAAATTCCTCTTTAAAAATATAGGGTGTAGCACTACTAAGAAGGTTGCCTTAGCCGTGTATGAAACATTCTTGTTGGCCAAGGATCTAGCAATTACATGGAGAGATTTGCGGAGGCCTTCATGAACTATTATATCTCCAAAGTTGCTAGATGAAAGAAGAAGAAAGAATTTCTTGAGCTTACATAGGGAACAATGAAAGTAGATGAGTATGAGACCCAGTTCACTGCCTTGGTTAAATACAATGCAGATTATGGCACTAATGATGAGAATAAGGAAGGGAAGTTTGCTTCGGGATTGAAACCTAACATCCGAGATAGGGTCACTCCATTTGAGCTCACCGAGTATGTGGCAATGGTGAGAAAGGCTCAAATTGTCAACCAAGAATTAGAGACTACCGAGGCGAGTATGGGGCTAGAAAGCCTCCTAGAACTAAGCCATCCACAGATAGGAGAAATGAAAAAAGAGGCCTGAGTCGAATAGATCTTATAGACAAGGTAAAAGGCAGAGGTTTGTTGCACCTTAATCACAGGCTGCTAGGCCTATAGCTATTGTTACCTAAGCTATCAAAGCTATGGCTACTGCCTCTACCACCATTTCTCAATCATGTGCCATCTACGGCAATAAGCATGGTGATCAACCTTGTCATAAGCTTACTGTGGCTTGTTTCAGGTATGGCAAGGTGGGTCACATGATCAAGGATTGCCTTTTACTTAAGGCCACAAAGAAGCAAGTTGAGAAATGATAATGCCGCAATAGAAGGTCCAAGATAAGGGCAAGAGGCCAATGGTGCAAGGTAGGGCATTTACACTTGATCAAGAGGCAGCGAATGCTTTTGGCTCAATTATTAAGGGTAAGCTCACCATCTTTGACTTAGAAGCATTTGTACTTATTGATCCAAGCCCAACTCATTCATTCATTTAACCTGCTTTCGCTACTAGATTGTATATAAAATCAGAGCCTCTAGGCTATTGGTTATATATTACTACTCCTTTTAAGGAATCTTCAGACGACGGAACATGTGTATCGTTAGTGTAAAGTGAAGGTGGGAGACAAATACCTAGTAGCAGATTTGATATTATTGAATATGTATGATTTTGATTTAATATAGGCATGGATTGGTTAGCCAACAATTGTGTTAGTGTAGACTGCTATAGGAAAATTGTAACTTTCTCCCTACCTGAAAAGTTTGTATTAAACTTTGCAAATGATAAATATAGTGATTATAACTTTATTAATGTCTCACTAATATGGGATTAATTTGTTTATGAAAGCTATCTCGCGTTTGTTGAGGATGTCGAAAAGAGCCATCCAGAAGTTTTCAACATTCCGATTATTAAAGACTTCTTCGATGTGTTTTTGAATGAGCTACTAGGGCTACCTCCGGAAAGAGAGATGGAGTTCGCTATAGAGTTACTGCCAGCACTCAACCAATATTGAAGCCTCCATATCAAATGGCCTTGGTTGAGTTAGAGAAATTGAAAAAGCAGCTACAAGAGTTGCTAGACAAAGGGTTTATAAGACTGAGTATGTCACCCTAGGGGACTCCAGTGTTGTTTGTGAAGAAAAAGGACGGTAGTTTGAGGCTATGTATAGATTATAGGCAATTAAATCAAGTGACAGTGAAGAATATGTACCCACTGCCTAGGATAAATGATTTGTTGGATCAGTTGAAGGGTGCCCAGATATTTTTGAAGATTGATTTGAGGTCAGGGTACCATCAGCTAAGAATCAAACGGGAAGATGTATCGAAGACAACCTTCAGGACTTGCCCTTACAGCATTTATAGGATTCATGAATGAGGTGTTTAAGCCCTACTTAGATAAGTTTGTCATCATCTTCATTGATAACATACTAGTATATTCCCAATCCTTGGAAGAGCATGAACAGTATCTGCACACTATTCTTTAGATTCTTCGTGTGAAAAAAACTATATGTGAAGCTCAGCAAGTGTGAATTTTAGTTAAAGCAGATCAGTTTTTTTGGGCATGTAGTATCCATGGATGGAGTATTTGCGAGAACTCATTATTTTGTACTGTACATATATGGATATGTAATTATTAATTAATAAATAAATTATTTTGTATATTTTTGTAAATTTTAAATGAATAATAATGTGGGCCTTACTTGGATTTTAAAGCCTAAATGTGGAAATGACTGATAAAATAGCATATGAGAGGTGTAATAATTGTATTATGGAAATTTGGAGGCCGAAATACCCTAATTGCATTGTTTTGTGAACTATGATAAACAAATTGGAAAATGACGGATACGTCTCGAGGGCATTTTCATAAATTGCTCTCAAACTAAAATGAATTGGGACGAAGTAAAAATATCATGAGATTATACATGAAAAGTACTTCAACATGGTGTCAACAGATCTCTTGAATCAGTTGTTAAAACAGAAAAATTCGCTGGCGGGTCACGAGGGTAAAATCGTAATTTTTCACTATCCGTGTACCGCGTGTTGACGAAACCACTTCCAATCATCAAAATACATTTAACATGATCATTTGGTGATGGAATCCAAAAATTTGGAGTGTGATTACATCATTTTACGACTATAGAAACTTAAGAGCAAAATTGTCTGAAATTTTCATAATCAAGGGCATTTTGGTAATTTTACCTATTTCCAGAATTTTCTTCATATTTCTTTTTTCTGGAAGCTGGCACTATTCATTCTCTTTCTCATTGCCTCCCACGCCATAGCTAAGAAGAAAGAAAATTCAAGCTCTCATATCTCACTACCTAGCCTAAATTTCACCAAAATTACAACTAGAAGAATATTCTATTCTCTCTCCTCTACATACCCATACCCATAGATCATCATATAAGCAACTATACAAAGAGAAAGAAAGCTTCCAATTTTTGGCCAAGTAAGGTACCTCACTATCTATTAAGCTTTCTTTAATTCCAATGGTGTAGACTTACTCCTTTAAGCATGTTAAACATGTTTTTAGCATTTGTTTCATTTAAATGTTGAAAAATAAAAATGTGCCATGGGAAGAGTGTTCGGCCAACATGGGAACCTAGGGAATTCATGTGATTTCATGCATAAAAAGGGTGCCAAAATGAAGTTTAAGCTTAGTAGAATAAGGCTATAACATTAAATTGTTGAAATGCCATCAAATTTGGCTAATGTGGAATTCAGCCAAGGCAAGGGGATTAGGATTCATGGTTGATTTTGATGGTTTGATGGTCCATTTAGACTATAGGAATTACAAGGAGTCTGCCGATATGCTCGGATTTAAAATCCAACACAAAACAAAGAAGTCATGTTATACTACCGATAAAAATTATACTGCAAAAGTATTTGCAATGTCCAATGTGGCTGCATAATAATATGAATAATAGCTTAAAATAAGTATTTAATAAGCTAATAATTTTGATAGAATTATATGCAACCCGGGAGTTACGGTTCTCGTGTGGTGCTATCTAGAAGCTCGATTCCGTTAGACAGGTAAGGGACGCGTATGTAGTTTGTAGGGATATCTTGAATGCATGGTTTTCATGCCAATTATTTTATGAAATTATTTTGAAAGTGAATTGTCTTGAATACTGTGGAATTGTGGTTGTTTGGCTGGTTTGAACGTGTTTATCTTGCAGGAAGGCTAGGCTATCTACAACCGTTATGCTGTTAAAAATTTATTAGAGAATTTTATAAAAATATCATGAAATATTTTAATACATTGTGGAGTGTTTTCCTAGCCTTGAAAGTGAGATATTTGATGTTTCTCATAAATTATGAAATTACTGAAAAACATTATTTAAATATTCGTATTACCAAATTTATTCAAAGTTAAAGTGTTGGAAATTTCTCCTAGGTGTTTTATAGTGAAATATGTGGTTTATAAAGTGAAGTGTTAAATAGTAAATATTTTATAAATTATTTCAGTATAATATTCACTATTTTATTATGATTTTTCTTTATGGACTGACTAAAGTTTTATCTGATTAAATGATTTCCATAAAGGTGATATCACTGTGTAAACACTGTTTTGAGACTGTTAGGCCCTATATCATACTCACGTGTTCATGTGATACTGTTACTGTGTGAAGCTGTTGACACTGATCTTGTCTTCAGTGTCCCGGTTAACACCTGATCAGTTTACGACCCAGGATATTTATAGACTATGGCCATAAATCTCATGTGTTTACTATTACTATTCCCTACGGGGATTATAGCATGATATCATTAGGGTGTTGCCTGGTCTCCACTGTTATTATCAATCATTGTAATATTTTACTGAACTGTACTGTTACTGAAGTGTTCATATCACTGAACTATGATTGTACTGAACTATTACTGTGGTTTAGCTACTTGTGAAAGTGATAATTTTAATTGTGAAAGTTAAATTACTTTCAAGTGATGACTTATGTGATTTTAAATGATTTATTTCATTAATTTATGAGAAATAGTTATATATAGTGATTTATGTAATGAATTTTATATCAACGTAAATTTCTACTCCCTATAGTCGCTTCTAGGTTCCGGGACAAGATAAATATTTCAAAATACCTTCCTTACTCCATCCGAATCCCTAGCCGACTGTAGTATCCTTCCTTTTAGTGTGCTTAGCATACCGACAGGAAAATAAGGGATTTTATTGCATATAGTTTTCACGATATCAAAATTGCATACAACTCCTTTATTGTGCCGTTGTTTGCTCACCCCTTTATTTTCATTTCTTCAGAGTATTTTCAATGACCGAGTGGTATATCATCCGAGGATTATCGGCTACATTGTGAGTACCCCGAGCCAGCTACTATAGATCCTGGAGGTATAATCGCTTTTCTTTATATGTTCAAACTTTCTTTTATAGTACTACAGTGTTGTAATTATAACAGGGGATGTATCCATTTGATATAGTACTGTTTTGTAAATATTTTATTTATGTTAGTCAAATTAACTTATGGATTTTTACTGTTCATGGTAAAAAAAGTGGGAAATAAAGGCATCACAGACAACCCAACCAATACTTTGTGTATAGAAAAATATGAAAAAGTGTGAAATACTGTATTACAGACTGTGACAATATTAGTGGACCCAAGTAAGATAGATGCCGTGATTAATTGGGAGAGGCTTAAGACAATGACCTAAATTCATAGCTTTCTAGGGTTTGTAAGGTATTATAGGAGGTTTGTATAGGGATTCTCCAAGCTTGGTGGTTTATTAACCCGACTTACACACAAGGATGTCAAGTTTGAGTGGAATGATGCGTATGAGAGTAGTTTCCTAGAATTGAAGAAGTGATTGACTACAACTCCTGTTCTGACAATTTCAAGTGGATCCGGGGGATTTGCAATGTATAATGATGCCTTTCTACAAGGTTTAGGGTGTTATTGATGCAGAGTGGAAAAGTAATGGCCTATTGTCTGAGACAGTTGAATAACCATGAGAGAAACTACCTTACACACGACTTGGAGTTAGCAGCTGTAATGTTTGCGCTAAAGATATGGTGCCATTATTTGTACGGTGAACGGTTTCAGATATATATAGATCACAAGAGTTTGAAGTATTTATTCTGACAGAAAGAGCTGAACAAGAGACAGAGACTGTGGATGGAGTTGTTGAAAGATTATGACTGCGACGCATTGAGTAGGAGAAGTTTGGGTATGGTTAGCTACATGATGGTTAAAGAGTGGGATTTGATGGCTAAATTCTCAGAACTAAATTTGAACCTAAAGCCTAAAGGTGAGTGTTTGATTGCTAGCTTAAGGATAGAGCCAAATATTATTGATCAGATCAGACAGACTCAGAAAGAGGATCCTAGACTTGTTGAGATTGTTAGTAGGATAAAGCCAGATCAGGACTTAGATTTTGGGATCAGAGATGATGGGTTGTTGAGATATAGGGGCAGGATTTGTATTTTAGACAATAAGGTTCTAAAGAGACAGATTATGGAAGAGGCACACAGTTTTAAATACACGATGCATCCAGGTAGTACAAAGATGTATCAGAACTTACACAAGGTGTATTGGTGGGCTAGTATCAAGAAGGGTATAGCGACCTTTTTGTCTAAATGTTTAGTGTGCTAAAGGGTCAAGATTGAACATCAGAGACCAACAGGCTTGTTGAAGCCTTTATCTATACCTACATGGAAATTGAAGCATGTGACTATGGACTTCATCATGGGGCTCTCGAGATGCAATATGGGTGATAGTTGACAGATTGACCACGTCCGCCCACTTCCTAGCCATGAAAGCTACCAATTTACTCAATGCCTTAGCAGAGATGTATGTCAGAGAAATAGTAAAGCTACATAAGGTCCCAATAAGTATAGTTTTGAATAGAGATTCTTGGTTTACTTCTCGTTTTTAGGAATACTTTCAAGATGCCTTGGGAACTAGACTGAGCTTTAGCATGGCCTTACCTCCTCAAATTGATGGGCAATCAAAGAGTACAATTCAAACCTTTAAAGACATGTTGAGGGCACATGTCATGGATTTTCAAAGCTTATGGGATGATCATCTAGCACTAGTTGAATTTTTGTACAACAACAGTTTTCACTCTAGCATTGGGATGGCACTGTACGAGGCGTTATATGGACATAGGTGTAGATTCCCTATTGGCTAGGAAAAGGTAGGCGAAAGAAAAATATTTGCTCTAGAATTAGTAGAGAAAGCTTTCTAAAGATGTGAGATTGATGTGTGATAGATTAAGGACAGCCCATAGTAGACAAAAGAGCTATGCTGATAGTCGGAGAAGACCCTTAGACTTTCAAGTTAGGGATAAAATATTTTTGAAGACCTCTCCGTCTAAGGGCATAATAACAAGTTGGGGATAAATTAGTTGGCACTTGGCACTAACAGGTGCTCAATAGTTTTTTTTTTTGTGACTGGGATTTTAAAGATTTTTTCATGTTATTTATTTTTGCTTAGTGAAATATAATTGTATTTCTTAGAACTATGATTGAATAAATAAAATATGGGCCGTGACTGCCTCTGGTAAGTAGTCAACTTCCATTTATTTGAACTTACTGTTTCAAAAAATATATACAAGCAATCGAATGCTTTTTTTAGGCATTCGACTTCCCATGTATGAAAAACTAAATTTAAGTTAAACCAAAAGAAATTTATGAGATTTATTGTAAAATTTATTAGATTTATCATAAAATTTATGACATTTATCGTAAAATTTATGACTTTCATTACAAAATTATTAGAATCATCGTAAAATTTATTACATTCATCATAAAATTATTAGAATTATTATAAAATTTATGAAATTTATTGTAAAATTTATGAGATTTATTATAAAATTTATTACATTTATCATAAAATTTATTACATTTATAGTAAAATTTACACTTTTCCTCATCAATTTTACGATAAATATCATAAAATTTATGATAAATGTTATAAATTTTACAATGAATCTAATAATTTTACAATGAATGTCATGAATTTTAAATTGATTGTAATAAATTTTATGATCAATCTAATAAAATTTGTAATAAATCTCATAAATTTTACGATGATTCTCACAAATTTTACGGTTAATTTTTATAGTTTTATGTTTATTTTAGTGCTTTTCAGCTTATTCTAAAAAAATTTACAATTTACTATCAAAATTTTATTTTTTGTTTCACCATTTTTATGTTTATTTTCATCAATCTTATGATTAATTATTATAGTTTTATGTTTATTTTTGTGTTTTGATGTTTATTCTTCTCAATTTTATGATAATTTTTATAAATTTTAAATTTTATTTTTATGGACAATTGAATGCTCGAAAATAGCATTCGGCTACCCATTAATAAAAATGAAATAGAATTCCGTTTAAATCTAATAATTTTTAAGTTCACCTTGATTGGTTGCAAAATATCGAACTTACCGCAAGATCATGAAATCGCATTCTAGTTAACTTGAACTTATTAAAGATTTGAAAATTTAAGTTAAAATTGTTCAAATTTATTTTAAAAATAAATAATCTAAAGCCAAAACCATCCAATCAAAATGACTTTACCTAACCCGACTTACGTGGTCAAAAATCTGTACTGCATGATGTTAATTACCTGTAAATTCTGGCCAAAAAAAAATACTTGTAAGATCAAGAAAGCATCGATCGATGTCCTGAATAGGGGACCAGCAATTTATACATCTATTTATAAGCATAGATATCTCATTTTGTCTGGATTTATATAGTGATATTGGTCATAGGATTCAAAGTATCCGAGCTTGAAATTAACGCATTGTTTATTTCATTGAAAACAACTTCTAAAAAATTATTTTCGAAAAGTGTTTACAAATTCTAAAAAACTAAAGATATTTTATTGCTTGGATAAATCAACAAAAAATATTTTTTGCTGTTTGATTCTTCTTTTTGTGAAAGATTTGTTTTTTTTTTCAAATGATATTAACATAATTAATAAAATATTAAAATAATTTATAATTAAATAATTATAATTTATACTGAAAGTTTTAATTATTAAAATAATAAATATATTATTCATTAAATTAGTATTTATTATTTAAGATTAAAATAATAAAATAATATTATTTATTATAGAAATAATAAAATATTTAAGATTAATACTATATAAAATAATATAGTTAAACTTAAAATATAGAAAGATTTTTAATATTTAAATATTTCATATTTTTAATCTAATTAAATAAAAATAATTTTTATTAATATAATAATATTTTATGTAGGGTAAATTCAAGTCTATAAAACCATATTTAAGATCTAAGTTTAATAGAATTATAATCATGAGCTTAATAAATAATAGTACATAAGATAACTATTTTTTAAAAATGTCTTCCCTTTTCAAAAAAGTAAGATAATTTTATGAAAAATGACATAAATTTTTGTTGGCATTATTAGTCAACCAATCAATTTTCTACACCAAACATTAAAAAAAATACAAAATTCATTTTTTGAAAACATTTTTTTAACATCTTAAAGTTATTAAAGTTATTTTTAGTGAAACAAATTTAGCCTAAATCAATGTTTTTACGAGTTTAATGCTTTATCAAAGTGTCAGATCAAATTTTTTGGTACGAGGATCAAATTCACAATTTAAGTTGGGGCTTTGAATTAATCGTCGGGCTTTAATTCTAGTTAAGATTTTCTTTTTTTTTTTTTAAAGATCAACAGTACGGAATTTGGGGTTCGGATTTGATCGAAAGAATGAGTTTAAAGCAGAAAAAGTTTGGAGGTTGGTGTTTTTGGTTTGAATTAATTGTTGGGCTTTAAAAGGTGTACCCTATTCATTTACTTGCTTATTTTATTTTTCATTTTTGTTAGCTAAGTAGCGTACTCATCTAGTTAAAAGTTAGCACTTTTATTTTTTTTGGTCGAAACCCCCTAGTATCCACCTTCGGTGTCTATTCCGGAGTCGGGAGAAGCAGAGCGTGATTAGACTTGTCCCTCTCTCAACACTGGCACTCCATACACAAGTCAGGATTCGAACCCTGGCCTTGCTTAAGGGACGAGGGCCGCTTGCCACCCAAGCCAACCAATTGTTGGTAAAGTTAGCACTTTTATTAAACATGAATAAGTTTGATTGCTATGCTAGTTAAGGCATTCTAAGTTAAGAATGGGTACAATATTATTTTGTATAATTATGTGGATTTATTTAATGTGTTAATTTGGTTAATATTATTTTTTAGTTTGATTAAAATTTCTATTATTTAACTATTTTCTGTTAGAATAGGTTTTTAATTATTTAACTGCATCAAATGATTGGCGCGAGCAAGAGAAAGGAAGAGTCGCGACCTAGGAGTCGTGAAATGTATTAAGGATGAGCATCAAAGAACCCTCGCTAAAGATAATGACATTAAGGAAAGGTGGCGAGATTATTTTAATAAATTATTTAATGACGGACAAAATAAAGTTTTGGATAATATTTCGGTGCCTCTTAAGGATTTAAATCGGTGCTTTATGCGTAGAATCCAAGAGATAGAGGTAAAGTAGGCACTAAAGATGATGAAGAATGGAAAAGCTGTTGGACCTGATGACATCCCAATTGAAGTTTGGAAATGCCTTGGAGATGTAGGAGTTAGATGGTTGACAAATCTATTTAATAAGATTTGGCACACTAACAAAATGCCAAAGGAATGGAGGAAGAGTGTCTTAGTACCTTTATATAAGAACAAGGGAGATATTCAAAGTTGCGCCAACTACCGAGGCATAAAATTGATGAGACACACGATGAAAGTATGGGAGAGAGTGATAGAACGGAGATTAAGAAAGAATGTAGAGATATCGGAGAATCAATTTGGTTTTATGCCGGGTCGATCAACTATGGAGGCAATATATTTGCTTAGACAACTTATGGAGCGCTTTCGAGTAATGGGTAAAGATCTTCATATGGTCTTTATGGATTTGGAGAAAGCATATGATAAAGTGCCTAGAGAGGTACTCTGGTGGTCTTTAATGAAGAAAAGAGTTCCTTTGAAATATATTAAACTAATTAAGGACATGTATAGAGGCGCAAGGACACATGTGAGGACAGGTGGGGGGCAAACAAGTGAGTTTCCTATCACGGTGGGATTACACCAAGGGTCAACGTTGAGTCCATTCTTGTTTGCGGTAGTTATGGACAAACTGACAAAATCCATCCAGGATAAGGTGCCTTGGTGTATGATGTTTGCAGATGATATTGTCCTATGTGCGGAAACTAGAGCGGAGATCAATACAAAGTTGGAATTATGGAGACAAACGTTGGAATCAAAAGGATTTAAACTAAGCAGAGTGAAGACTGAATACATGGAGTGTAAATTCAGTTCTAACCGATTGGAAGAGCATGATGTAGTGAAGTTAGATGGGGTGGCGATACCTAAGCGGGATCATTTTCGATACTTGGGATCAATAATACAGATGGATGGAGAGATTGATGGTGATGTGACCCATAGGATCCAAGCTGGATGGAGTAAGTAGAGAAGTGTTATAGGTGTGTTGTGCGATAAAGGAATTCCTACATGGTTGAAAGGCAAGTTTTATAGGACAGTTGTTAGACCAACATTTTTATATGGTAGTGAATGTTGGGCGACTAAGAGGCTACATACACAAAAGATGAGTGTAACAGAAATGAGAATGTTACAGTGGATATGTGGATATACAAGAAAGGATAGAATGAGAAATGATGATATTCGTAAGATGATTGGAGTGGTACCTATCGAAGACAAAATATGTGCAAATCGTTTACGTTGGTTTAGACATGTAAGATGTAGACCTGTAGATGCTCCAGTTAGGAGAATAGAGGCTATGGATGTTGAGAGAAGGGTTAAGACTAGAGGAAGACCGAAAAAGACTTGGAAGGAAGTAGTTTGGAAAGACATTGAGGTTTTAGAATTAGATGAGCAAATGGCCTTGAATAGGAATCTATGGAGGCAGAGAATACACATGGACGATCTAACGTGATTTTAGATATTGGTTCATATAGCCTACCTCAATCTATTGGGATAAAGGCTCTGATGATGATGATGATGAACTGCATCAAATGATAGAATAAGAATTATAGGTTTGAAAACCAAGTAGCATTATGTGTAGAATTCTTTGTAAAATTATTTATAAATGTAAGATTGAAAGCTAAAATTATTCATAAATTATAAGGCAAATTAAGTAAAGACAGATCAATAGAGAATATTTTGAGAATGAAATTTCAAGAAAGTCGAACAAAACTTCTTGAAAATTTTTAGGTTAGGATATTTTAGACTTTTGGACTAAACAAGATCGATGAAAGGTCTAAAGAGTATCTTCAATGTTTAATAATTAGCATTTATTCACCAAATAAAAATCATAAAAGTCAATACAGTAAGTCAAAAATTATAAATAATAGATATGAAAATTAAATAAAAAGTAAACAAATACAAGTTATTTCGAAGATGAAATTTCAAGAAAATCAAATGGTACTTGTTGACACCCAATTTTGTCTTAGGCATTAGGTCCATCAAGTGTATTTTTAGTCCTAATCCAAGATTAAATTGGTTTTCATATAAGTCAAATGTTTGATTTGGTTTCTGGACTTTCGAATTGAATTCACAATTTGCTTTCAAATTTTTTATTTGATTTATTGATTGAATTATACATTGAACTTGAAATTAAACCTAGAATTCACTCTTGGATTTAGAGTAAACCTTAAGCCTAATTTTTTGTATTTTACTTATCTATTTATTTATTTTTATTTCTTAATTTTATTAAAATTCAAAAAATAAATGAAAATTAGAGAATACAAAAAAATTCACAAAAATAAAAAAAGGAAAGAAATGAAAGAAAATCTAAAAAAAGGGAAAGAAAAATGAAAAAAAAAATCATATTTTTGTTTTTGGAAACTTTAGAGAAATATTGGAAGTCAACGAAAAATTACGAAAATTAAAAATGAGATTCAGTTTTGGAATTTGATTTTGAAAAGAAAATCATTAGAACTTCAGGCTTGTTTAAGTATTTTGGAAAAGAGATCAAGAATTTGAAGAAAAATGAGAAGGTAATAAGGTGAGTAATGTGAGGATCAGATCCAATCCTCCCATTGATTGAAATTTGACTAATTTTTTTTATAAACAAGAGAGAAAAATGGAATTTAGGTATAACGCTTTGAGTATACAGTATTTATTCATTTTTTATACGCTTTTATTGGTTGAGCTGTTCACGATGCTTTAAAATAAATTAATCAGTCACAGTAGTAACAGTACATTCTTTACAGTAAAATTTAGAAATGTGATTATTACACAACTTCTTCTCATAACTACATTTCTTGTATTCTACTTGAGTTTAAAGTAATATTGTACATATTTTTCTGAATATATAAAAGAAAATTTTATACCTTTGATATCGTAAGTTTGCCGATTCGGGTAACCGATCTAGCAGTCGATAACTCCGGATGGTAAGTGTCCAAATCCAAAACAATAACCTGTGGAGTGAAAATAAAGGGGGTGAGCGAACCACGTGCTCAGTAAAGGAGTCGTATGCTGCTTGATATAACGAAAACTATATGCCGTAAAGCGATTAATTTACTAACAGTGTACTACGCACAGTAAGGAAGGATACTATAGTCGATTGGGAAATCCAAATGGAGAATGGAACATATTTTGAAATACCTGTTTTGTCCCGAAAACCCAGAGCGATTGTAAGGAATATTTAATAACTTGTTTTATTTAAACAATTTATTTCACCTTTTCATAAGTATGAAGATAGCATAAATCATCTTAATTTATGTCTTCATTTCTCATTTTCAACACGTGACAGTTAAGTAGTAATACAAGACAGTGGACAGTAGTTATAAAACCGTAAAACAGTAACTGTCTTTTCAGTACAGTAGCTCATAAATATCCAATTTATTAGATAAATAGTTTTAGTAATTATTTCTATCTTAGCAATAATTTTTCAAAGATTCTTTTCAATAAACAGTAGTTTCCTTTTAATTTAGTAAACAGTATTCAGTACGATTCAATTCAGTAAACAATAATTCTCCTTGCAATACAGTAGACAACATTCAGTAAATCCTATTCAGTAAATAGAAATCAGAAGGTTGAGACTAGGCATCACTCTAAATCATGTCATGCTATAATCATTCCCGAATGAACACAGTAACAATAAACAGTCTAGATCTATAGCCATAGTCTATGGGGCGTCCTCGGTGTATGTCGTAACGATTTTTGTCCGGGGACTCGATCGCTAGACGATTTTGAAAAGAAACACAAAATGGAGTCGCCACCAATCTTTTTTGACTAGGTGTGATTAGCCACCTAAAATTATTTATCTTTTCAATAAAATCTTAAAATTAATTAAGTTTTATCAAAAAAATAATTTTTGGTCTGTGAAAACAAAGCTTGGGTTCGGGAGTTCGGTTATGCGTGGGGAAGGATTAGCACCCCCACAGCGCCCGTTAAAAACGGTACCACTTAATCATATATTATCTTTTAATCTTAATAAAAATGGTCTTAATTAAATATTTAAAAGAACTTCATTTATTTCGAAATCATTTTTGTTATTTGTTTTATTTTGAAGTATTAAATTTTATTTTTATTTATATTAAATTTTATTCTTTTTTATTTGAAATAAATGAGAATCTTTTGTATTGAAAATTATTCCGAAGTACCCCAATACTTTTGGTAGCATTTCGGATAATTTCCTCACCTCGAGATTTCTTAAGAATCGCTACTTGCGATTTCTATAGAATCTCATCCTCGGGAGATTTGCACTTATTTTGAAATTTCATTGATGCAAATGATGCAATCAAAATAGATGATACACATGAGAAATCCATTATTTCATTTTATTATTTTTTAATTCATAAATTTTAATTTTTATAAATGAAAATCCCTTATATCGAAAATTATTCCGAAGTACCCCAATACTTTTGGTAGCATTTCAGATAATTTCCTCACCTAGGGATTTCTTAAGAATCGCTACTTGCGATTTCTATAGAATCCCATCCTCGGGAGATTTGCATTTAGTTTGGAATTACAATGAATGCAAATGATGCAAACAAAATATATATGATGCACATGAGAAATATATTATTTTATTTTATTATTATTTTTTTTAAATTTATTTATATTTATAAAATTTATTTTTATTGAAAAATTATACTAAATATTCCAATACGCTGGTAACATTTAGCATATTTCTCTTACCTAGAGATCAGTTAGGAATCACTACTTGTGAATTCCGTAACATCTCATCATCGGAATAATTCCATTTTATTTTCCTTTATTTATTTTACTTATTATTTTTTTACCCATACATTAAAGATACCTAAGTAAATGAAGGACAAAAAGGGGAATATACCTCTATTGGAGGGCGGGCGAGCTCACAAGTCTTCCCTCTTCTTCGGTCGGGCGAGCACACAGTTTCTTTCTTTGGCGGGGCAGGCGAGCAAAGATAGCCACTTCGGGCGGGCGAACTCCTTGATTTGGCGAGCTCTTGGATGTTCTCTCTTTGGGCGGGCGAGCACGTGGACGAGCGAGCAAACTCGCGGATTCTTCTCTCTTCTTTGGCGGGGCGAGCACCTCTATTGGAGGGCGGGCGAGCTTACAAGCCTTCCCTCTTCTTTGGTCAGGCGAGCTCTTAGCTTCTTTCTTTGGCGGGGCAGGCGAGCGAAGATAGAAACAAACTTGGAAAATGGGAATCACGTGTCCTTATCGTTTTTCATTGAATGCCCATTCTTTCTTCCTTTGTAAATTCCCTTACTGTTGTTTCTTTCCTTGAATATTGCATTGAGGAGAACCAACCAAAATGTAGCAACACATACAGGCCTGGATAAACGTGGTAAAGGGTGCACAGCAACCTTGAGTGTTGGAACAAGGTTGCAATGAATCTCGCGCACAGAACAGAAGCCGATCGCAAGACTGTTTAGGCGATGAAGCTTGTGCAACAGAGTAGGTGGAGAAACGATGATGCAGCAATCTTGGTGATAGAGATGACACCGTTGCTTCTGTAAGCCAAGGAACAGCAATGATAAAGCGATAGAGCAGCAGAACGAGACTATGACGGCCACCAACGATTGCGAGCTTCACGACGCAGGCAACAAATAACGGTGTAGATGGAAACCGAAACCAAGCAGGACAGATGCCAACCCGGGCAAAAAATTTTCTCCCCTCCCTAAACCTAGCCGGCTATCTCCTTTTAAAACCCAAAAATCCCTCTCTTATTTAAGAAAGAAAAATTTGATTTTAATGCATTGATCCCAAAATCATGGGATCTTTATTTTATAATTTATTTTTGTTTGACCCTTTTTAATTTGTTTCCTTTTTAATTTTTTTTACTTTAGGCAATGAATTTTCATATTTAATTTCACCTTAATTATCTCCTTCATTATTATTATTCTTTTATTTTATTATTATTTTTTTATTTATATATTTTTTTAATTTTTATTTTTTTATTTTGAAACTGCTCGGACAAAATTAGGTGTCTACAGCTGCCCCTCTTTGCGCTTTGCTGTGAAACAGTAATGGTGCAAAGACATAGACAACCATTTTGTCCGAATACAAGACCTATTAATGATGATTTTTTTTTGTAAAACATGATAATTCCTAGTCTCTCCTATCACAAGACTAAGTAATTTTCTTAGTCTCTCCTATCATAAGACTAAAGAAATGAATGTAGAATGAGATTTCCTAATCTTTTCTATCACAAGATTAAGGAATGCAAAGTGAAATTCCTAGTCTCTCCTATCATAAGACTAAGGAACGCAAGATGAAATTTTCCTAGTCTCTCCTATCATAAGACTAAGGAATGCAAACATGAGTTTTCCTAATCTTTTCTATCACAAGATTAAGGAATACAAGCATGAATTTTCCAAATCTTTTCTATCATAAGATTAAGGAATGCAAAGTGAAATTCCTAGTCTCTCCTATCATAAGACTGAGGAATGTGAGATGAAATTTCCTGGTCTTTCCTATCATAAGACTAAGGAATGCAAAGTGAATGAGATTTCCTAATCTTTTCTATCATAAGATTAAGGAATGCAAAGTGAAATTCCTAGTCTCTCCTATCATAAGACTAAGGAATACAAAATGAAATTTCCAAATCTTTTCTATCATAAGATTAAGGAATGCAAAGTGAAATTCCTAGTCTCTCCTATCATAAGACTGAGGAATGTGAGATGAAATTTCCTAGTCTCTCCTATCATAAGACTAAGGAATGCAAAGTGAATGGGATTTCCTAATCTTTTCTATCATAAGATTAAGGAATACAAAGTGAAATTCCTAGTCTCTCCTATCATAAGACTAAGGAATACAAACATGAATTTTCCAAATCTTTTCTATCATATGATTAAGGAATGCAAAGTGAAATTCCTAGTCTCTCCTATCATAAGACTGAGGAATGTGAGATGAAATTTCCTGCTCTTTCCTATCATAAGACTAAGGAATGCAAAGTGAACGGGATTTCCTAATCTTTTCTATTATAAGATTAAGGAATGCAAAGTAAAATTCCTAGTCTCTCCTATCATAAGACTAAGGAATGCAAGATGATCATGGAATAAAAGCTCCTCTCAACAGAAGTAATGTGACTTTTGAAAACATACAGCTCCTCTCAACAGAGGCAATGAGACTTTGAAAAAATAAAGATTTCATTCAGAATGCCAGTTAGCATGGGCTTGAGTGGGCTTAACTTTCATTTTGATGCCAACAATATTGGGCTTCATCCTCCTTTAAGGTGCCCGCTAAACTGGACTTTGCTCTCATCTAAGGTTTTTCAAAAAGTTTTTTTTTCATCATCTTCTCATCATTTTTCAAATTACCATCTCTTATACTTTCTCTTTTCCTCAAAATTTTTCATCATTCAGAATTTCTTATCCCAATGTCTTAAATATTTCAATGTCAAAATGCACTATTGAAATGTCATGCGTGTCATGAATATAATGAATGCCATGAATACCATAGATGCTATGAATGTTATGTACATGTCAATGTCATGCCCCCTGAATTATTCCATGAATGTATGTAAATGCAATCTCAATTGTGGTAACAAGATTCTCAAGCTCATCTCATTTTCCTCCAGTTCCACATATCTGCTGGATTCCTCTTATTCAAATCTTCTATCTTCGCTGCTCATCCCACCTTTTATTGAGTCTTGGTCCAATTATGCTTTAAGACCTGCCGTCATGCTTTTAGATTTATATCTTCATCATTTCTTATTTTTGTTTCTTTCTCTCTTTTAGTAATGCAAGATTTCTCAAAAGAATATTTTTTTTCAAAAATTTACCCAAAAAAGGTTACCAACATTTATTTATTTTCCTTCCAACTCGACCACCAATGTAATGCACTCATACATCTTCTCAATTTATTATAGGGATGGAATGAATTTAAAATAATCATGAGAGATATGGGTATTCATTCTTAGAAAAGGAACATGAAATCAAGAAAAATCAATGGGCCAGTTTGTTTGGAATAGGGTTTTCAGTATCCATTTAATAAACATTCTGACAATTTCAATCAAGTCAATCTAGAATTCTTTTCCAAAAGCCCACTCTTATCGATATGCTCTTTCATGTAGTGTCTGCCAATCTTGCCCTCTGTATCAAAACTGTTGGTGATGACCTTCTTCCTAAGCTGCCCTTTCAGGTTTTCAACTTAGGTGCCTCCTCATTTGATTCAAACTGCCCTTTTCGAGTTTTCAATTTGAATCCTCCTTTTTCTCTTTTTTTTTTCTTTTTTTCTTTTTTTCTCTTTTTTTTTCTTTTTTTTCCTTTTTTTTATATTTTTTTCTTCTTCATTTTCAACTTCATTGGCCTTTTCAACCTTCGATGCTCAATCCAAATTCACGACCCTAATAGGCGTCCTTGATTTCGATCTAAGATATCTTCTAAATCTCATGGGTTTCTTCATTCAACTTGATCTACTTCTTTTATCTCCATTGAACCTTCAAAGGATCACTATCTCATTGTACAAGTATGTCTTCATTCAATGCATGATTCTTCAATTTAAGCATCTACATTTGATCAAAATGGGCTTTTAAAGGCACGTAATGTAGGCTCGGGTGAGGGCTTATGAAAGAAAAGGATATAGTAGGCCCAAAATGTGTTTCAAGGTTTATAAACCAAATGATCACTTTTCTTATCAAGTAAAACATTTAGGCATTTTGCCCCTTTCTAATTCACTCATTTCTTTTCTTGCTTCTCTCTTTTTTTTTTTTAGGTTTTCTTTTTGAATTCAAACCCTTTTCTTTTCTTTTTTTTTCACAAAAATGGGCTATTTCTTTTTTTTTTTGCCCCCAAAATTTCTTTATTTCATCTTCCTTGCCCCCAATGTGGAGGGTGATCCTTGGTGGGTTATATTACAAAAAAACATAATAGGCTCAAAGGGGTAATCAAAGGATAATTTTACTCACGCTTGAAGGATAGTGAAAGAAGGTCATTTATCATTTCAAATGCAAATATTCTCCTTGAAGATCATTTACTGAACAAATACAAACTTGTTAGAAACTTCTATAAGAGATTCACCTTTTCTTATACCATCAAATTGGGTGAAAATTGTGAACAAATTTTCTTCTTTCTTACTTGGACACCTTGGCAGATTGATAATTCATCAGCAAAAGTGGTTCTTTCAAATTTGAATCCCAGATTTATTGACATCATTATCATCATGTTCATTATTTGGATACTTGTGAATGAAAGATATGGTGAGTATGTGAGAAATGGCAAATGAATAGAATGAATGAGAAATTGACATTGCATCACACTAGTCGCTTTATTGAAAGGGAAATAAGTAAGAGTTAGCTTATGTATAAAACTTTATCTCGTACTTATGGGCTTAAGCACTTTCAAAAACTTTCTTGCATTACTTAAAGAAATAAAAGAAAGCAAAAAATAAAACTAGAATTTATAAATCTTCAATATCGCATGGCTAGAACCCTTCATGCCCCCATAAGACAAATCTCTTTTTGAACTACAACTTATTATATTACTCCCTTTCCCCTACCCAAGTTTCTCAACAACTCAGTAATTTGGGCCAATTGCCCCTTTATATCATCTTGAGCTTTTTCATCTTCTCCATGCAAATGCTTTGCTCTTCTTCCATGATCTTAGCTCGATGACGAGTGATGTGTGAATGAACCTTTGGTCGAGCTATCTTCGAATCTTTTATTACCACAATTAAGAATTTATCATTTCACATGCGTTTAAAAAAAAAAGTCATGAATGAGAAATGCATGGAAATGTTTTGCTAAAGAACCTATAATTCCCTATTAGTGTCTCACATGTCAAACAAAAGCAAACATAGATGATCAAAGATGTGTCCTAAGTAATAGGTATTTTCTATGAGTTAACAGGACTCTATCCCAAGTTGGTCTTCTTAAGTTAACTATATGTATGGTTTGGAGTTCTAAAAGACAAGAGGTTCCCAAATTGTTCCTTACTGACGTCCACACTAGACTAGTAAGGCACCCAAATCCTTACCCATGACAGGCTACAAACTAAAAAAGGGTTCAACTTGAGTGAGAGTATTTCACTTGCCATTGCGGAGGTTATTACCTCACGAGAGCAAAGGTACTATACTCTCTCCTAAAAGGGACAAACCCGGGTGTAGGGTTGATATATGCAAATGAATATGTCATTTATGCAAAATAACAAAATTTAAAATGCATTGCAACAAAAATGCAAATGATATCAATTAGAATGGTTCAAAAAGTTTTTTTTTAATTATTTTATGAAAAGTTTATTAAATGTTTATTAAGACCATTAAACTAAGATTTTGGATACAACGTGATTAATCATGGTTCGACTCTCTAATGTCCCTAGTGGAGTCGCCAAAGCTGTCGTAACGATTTTCGTCCGGGGACTCGATCGCTAGACGATTTTGAAAAGAAACACAAAATGGAGTCGCTACCAATCTTTTTTGACTAGGTGTGATTAGCCACCTAAAATTATTTATCTTTTCAATAAAATCTTAAAATTAATTAAGTTTTATCAAAAAAATAATTTTTGGTCTGTGAAAACAAAGCTTGGGTTCGGGAGTTCGGTTACGCGTGGGGAAGGATTAGCACCCCCACAGCGCCCGTTAAAAACGGTACCACTTAATCATATATTATCTTTTAATCTTAATAAAAATGGTCTTAATTAAATATTTAAAAGAACTTCATTTATTTCGAAATCATTTTTGTTATTTGTTTTATTTTGAAGTATTAAATTTTATTTTTATTTATGTTAAATTTTATTCTTTTTTATTTGAAATAAATGAGAATCTTTTGTATTGAAAATTATTCCGAAGTACCCCAATACTTTTGGTAGCATTTCGGATAATTTCCTCACCTAGAGATTTCTTAAGAATCGCTACTTGCGATTTCTATAGAATCTCATCCTCAGGAGATTTGCACTTATTTTGAAATTTCATTGATGCAAATGATGCAATCAAAATAGATGATGCACATGAGAAATCCATTATTTCATTTTATTATTTTTTAATTCATAAATTTTAATTTTTATAAATGAAAATCCCTTATATCGAAAATTATTCCAAAGTACCCCAATACTTTTGGTAGCATTTCGGATAATTTCCTCACCTAGGGATTTCTTAAGAATCGCTACTTGCGATTTCTATAGAATCCCATCCTCGGGAGATTTGCATTTAGTTTGGAATTACAATGAATGCAAATGATGCAAACAAAATATATATGATGCACATGAGAAATATATTATTTTATTTTATTATTTTTTTTTAAATTTATTTATATTTATAAAATTTATTTTTATTGAAAAATTATACTAAATATTCTAATACGCTGGTAACATTTAGCATATTTCTCTTACCTAGAGATCAGTTAGGAATCACTACTTGTGAATTCCGTAACATCTCATCATCGGAATAATTCCATTTTATTTTCCTTTATTTATTTTACTTATTATTTTTTTACCCATACATTAAAGATACCTAAGTAAATGAAGGACAAAAAGGGGAATATACCTCTATTGGAGGGTGAGCGAGCGAGCTCACAAGTCTTCCCTCTTCTTCGGTCGGGCGAGCACACAGCTTCTTTCTTTGGCGGGGCAGGCGAGCAAAGATAGCCACCTCGGGCGGGTGAACTCCTTGATTTGGCGAGCTCTTGGATGTTCTCTCTTTGGGCGGGCGAGCACGTGGACGAGCGAGCAAACTCGCGGATTCTTCTCTCTTCTTTGGCGGGGCGAGTACCTCTATTGGAGGGCGGGCGAGCTTACAAGCCTTCCCTCTTCTTCGGTCGGGCGAGCTCTTAGCTTCTTTCTTTGGCGGGGCAGGCGAGCGAAGATAGAAACAAACTTGGCAAATGGGAATCACGTGTCCTTATCATTTTTCATTGAATGCCCATTCTTTCTTCCTTTGTAAATTCCCTTACTGTTGTTTCTTTCCTTGAATATTGCATTGACGAGAACCAACCAAAATGTAGCAACACATACAAGCCTGGATAAACGTGGTAAAGGGTGCACAGCAACCTTGAGTGTTGGAACGAGGCTGCAATGAATCTCGCGCACAGAACAGAAGCCGATCGCAAGACTGTTTAGGCGATGAAGCTTGTGCAATAGAGTAGGTGGAGAAACGATGATGCAGCAATCTTGGTGATAGAGATGACACCGTTGCTTCTGTAAGCCAAGGAACAGCAATGATAAAGCGATAGAGCAGCAGAACGGGAATATGACGGCCACCAACGATTGCGAGCTTCACGACGCAGGCAACAAATAACGGTGTAGATGGAAACCGAAACCAAGCAGGACAGATGCCAACCCGGGCAAAAAATTTTCTCCCCTCCCTAAACCTAGCCGGCTATCTCCTTTTAAAACCCAAAAATCCCTCTCTTATTTAAGAAAGAAAATTTTGATTTTAATGCATTGATCCCAAAATCATGGGATCTTTATTTTATCATTTATTTTTGTTTGACCCTTTTTAATTTGTTTCCTTTTTAATTTTTTTTACTTTAGGCAATGAATTTTCATATTTAATTTCACCTTAATTATCTCCTTCATTATTATTATTCTTTTATTTTTTATTTTTTTATTTTATTATTATTTTTTATTTATATTTTTTTTAATTTTTGTTTTTTTATTTTGAAACTGCTCGGACAAAATTAGGTGCCTACAGTGTACACTTGCCAGGTGACTCCCGGACTGCTGATGACTTAGCGGGTCGATCAGCCACGTGAACAGTAACAGTATAATAGTAAGTATGAACTCGGGGTCTAAAGTCTCAAAAATTACTTTATTCATCATAAAATACCTTTAAGGAAATTATAAAAAAATTATATCATCTCTTTAAATAATTATTTACAAAAAGGCATTTATTTTCCATTTTCACATACAGTAAATCAATCAGTAATATTCATGTATCAAGTGAGAAAACAAATAAATATTCATTTCGAATATTTAACATCATATGAAATGTAATTTAATTCTTACTTTAATAAAAATATAAAATATGAATATTTAATCTAATAATTTTCTCATAATTTCGAATTTATGGAAAATAGGTGAAAATAATATTCAAAATTTCCTATTTAAATCACTTCATACATCTAAAATATTTTATTATATTTTAAAATATTTTTGATAATTTTCTGACAACATAACAACTACAGATTCTCAACCTCCTGCACAAAATTCACAACATATAAACCAGCTTTTCTACCATAGTTTTGCATGTTTTCAAACTAAATCATGCTTCCAATATTTTCATAAAATTAAGCTTAAGAAAACATGCAATTCATTATATCTATACAACTCACACACTTTTCCCTTACCGGTCTTACGAAACCGAGCTTTCCAGTTGCGTATATCGAAATCTGTAATTTTGGGCTGCAAAATAATTTTATAAAAAATTATCAATATTTTTCCTCTTTATTTTAAGTCACTAGCTTCCATAAAATGCAGCCACTAATGACACAATACATACACAACCAGTATAAATTACATTGGTGCTAGAACTAAACTTCCTAATTTGAGCTTCTTTTTCGGTTCCGATTTCACCGGTCTTCTTCTTTCAATTTCTAGATTAATTTTCTATTATCAAACTATAAAATTTAGCATGGTATCATGGCCCAAAACAACATGGCCTAAACTACCATTTGGCCATTTTCTTGACTTTGCTTCCATTTTTCACTCTAACCTTTCTATCATTTTTATTTCATCTGAAATTATCATTTCTTACTATTCTCATGAAAGAAAGTGCACATCTTCCTTATATTCTCAACCTAACCGAACCCATCAAATGGCATATTTTGATTTTCAAACTTCTCCCATAATATAATGTTTCAAACTTTAATTCTTTATTCACTTAATCATTTCCTATTATTTTCTTCCATGAAAGCACAAGATATTACTCATTCTCATGCCAACCGAACATCCACTTCCATGGCAAATTTTGATCTAGCCAATATCATGTAAAACCAACTCCGTAAACTTTCTCTACACCTTACACTAAGCTAGAACATAACTTTAGATTTAATTAAAACAATAACACATGATATCTCCTCACCTTGACCGAACCAACAACTCCAAAACAGAATAGTTTTTGCTTCACGTCAGCCTCCCTTTTCTTGTTTCTTAGCTAGTTTAAAGATGGAGGAAAGGTTGATGGGGAAGGGTTAAATAGTTAGGTATCAAGAGGATGAGATTTTTGCTAAATTTCCTTGGAAGAACGGAAGCAAAACAGAGTAAGGATGAGCGACCAAAACAGAAAATCATGGAGCAGCAGGGGAAGTCGGGAAGAGGAAAGAAAATTGCTGAAGTTTAGCTCCATTTAATTTTCTATTTATTCATGTCATCCAATAAGAGGTTGCCACTTAGCCACTTATCCATTTCCTCATCGTTTCATGTCTTATATTGCATTAAAATGGGCAGCAAATAGTAGCAGAAAAAGTGTGGAGGTGAAGACCATTTGTTGCACATTTTTTGACTAATTTCTTCTTCTTTTTGTAGCCTTTAACTAATGAAAATTATTCATATGTTAAATTTTTAACTTCTCTTCCTTTAAATATCACTTATACTAAAATTTTATACTATAAAAATTTATAGTTAATTTTTCTTTAGATTGTTCCAGCTGAGCAGCTCACGGCGGCAAGGAAGTGGCGTATGGAGACCCATTTTTCTACTCATTTTTAGCTTATCTTCCCTCTCTTTTATATACTCAACCAATCACAATTCATCACTTGTCCAATAAATTAATTTCCTTCTCTTAAAAAATCATTTCTTTTATTTTTCATGCCATTGAAATTGTATTAAATTTCCCAATTTTTCAGATTTACTTCTTTGTTTATTTCTATACCTTAATTTCATCCTTTAATATTTATTTCACATCTTATACACCATACTATAAATCATAAATCCAATAAATCCAAAATCCAAAGTGGAAATCCTCATTTAATCTTTATTTAATTTCTCTAATTAATTTATTTCCACTATCAAGGATTTACAAAATATGGTGTACAGTAATATATAATCGGGTCTCACATTTTCTCCCCACCTTAAGAAATTTGGTCCTCCAAATTTCACCTGGACCTATCACTGAAAAAGCTCTGGATACTTCCCACGCATAAGACTCTCCAATTCCCAAGTGGCCTCCTCTTCAATGTGATATTGCTAAAGCACTTTAATTAACAGGATAGTCTTAGATCGCAACACTTTATCCTTCCTATCCAAGATCCGTATCGGCCTTTCAACGTAACTCATGTCCTCTCTAATCTCCAGTGGCTCATGTCGAATCACATGAGAAGGATCTGGATGGTACTTTCTCAACATCAAGACGTGGAATACATTATGCACTCCTGATAGCTCTGGTGGTAGTGCTAACCGATATGCCACATCTCCCACACAATCTAAGATCTCAAAAGGTCCAATGTATCGAGGACTCAACTTTCCTCTCTTCCCGAATCTCATTATGCCTTTGGACAATGAGACCTTCAAAAATACATAATCACCTGCTGAAAACTCTAGTGGTCGGTGTCTAGTATCTGCATAACTCTTCTGCTGACTCTGAGCCGTCTTTAGCCTCTCACAAATCACCTGTACATCATGGGAAGCTTGCTTGACCAAGTCAGGAGCTAATAACTTACGGTCTCCCACTTCTTCCCATGCTATCGAGGATCTACATCATCTGCCATATAAAGCCTCATAAGGTGCCATACCAATGCTCGCATGATAACTATTATTATAAGCAAACTTTGCCAGGGGTAGGTGATCATCCTAGGAGCCTCTAAAGTCCAGTGCACATGCTCTCAACATATCCTCGAGCATCTGTATCGTACGCTCAGACTGTCCATTAGTCTATGGATGAAAAGCAGTGCTAAAATTCAGCTGGGATCCCATAGCCTCCTGAAATCTCTCCCAAAAATGAGATGTGAAGTGGGAGTCCCTATTAGATGTGATACTCACTGGAACACCATGTAATCTCACTATCTCCCTGACATACAAATCGACTAAGGCACTGACTGAATCAGTAGATCTCACAGCCAAGAAATTAGCAGACTTAGTCAATCTATCCACAATAACCCAGATAGCATCATACCCCTTTCGGGTCCGTGGTAAACCGGTAATAAAATCCATAGTCACGGGCTCCCATTTCCATGTAGGAATCGATAAGGGTCGAAGCATACCTGCAGGCTTCTGATGCTCAATCTTAATTTGTTGGCATGTCAGACATCTCGCAACATACTCAGCGATGTCTTTCTTCATCTTAGGCCACCAATACACTCTCCAGAGATCTGGTACATCTTAGTACTACCTGGATGTAGCGTATATCTAGAGGTATGGGCCTCTGACAAAATCAAATCTCTAATCTGCTGATCGTTAGGAACACATGCTTTGCCTCTGAACCTTAGTATCCAATTGGTGCCAATCTTAAAATCTGATTGTACTCCCATCTGAATCTAACTAGCAACCCCAATGCAATAATCATCTCTCCTCTGAGCTTCCCTGATCCGATCTATCAAATCCGGCTCTGTATGAAAACTAGCCGTAAATCTATACTGGTCAGAGGAAAAAATCGTCAGACTGAGGTTAGAGAACTGCTCTATCAAATCATGCTCCCTGATCATCATGTAAGATACTATGCCAACATGTTTATGGCTCAATGCATCTGCCACTACATTGGCCTTACCCAAGTGATACAAAATCTCGCAATCCTAATCCTTTAACAGCTCCATCCATTGTCGTTGCTTCATATTCAACTCTCGCTGCGAGAATAAATACTTCAGACTCTTGTGGTTTACATATACCTGAAATTTCTCCCCGTACAAGTAATGTCGCCAAATCTTCAGTGCAAACACTACTGCGACTAGCTCTAAATCATATGTCGGGTAATTCCTCTCATGATCTTTCAACTATCGAGAACTATAGGCTATAACCCGACCATGCTGCATAAGTATACACCTTAATCCCTGCACGAAAGCATCAATATACACCATAAATCCACCCGATCCGTTGGGAAAGGCTAATACGGGGGCAGTAGTCAATCTGCACTTAAGCTCTAGAAAGCTGCGCTCACACGCATCATTCCACTCAAACTTCACATCCTTATGTGTGAGTCGTGTCAATGGAGTAGCAAGTCTGGAAAATCCCTCCACGAACCTGCGATAATATCCGGCAAGACCCAAAAAGTTTCGTATCTTAGTAACAGTGTTAGGCCTCTCCCACTGTACAATGGCCTCTATCTTGGACGGATCAACTGACACCCCGTCCTTTGACACCACGTGTCCTAAAAAGATAATATGGTCAAGCACTTAATGAACTTGGCATATAACCTCCAGTCCTTGAGGGTCTGTAATACCATATACAGATGCTGCTCATGCTCCTTTGGAGTCTTAGAATAAACCAGTATATCATCAATGAACACTATGACAAACTTATCCAAAAATGGATTAAATACCTCGTTCATCAAACTTATAAAAGCTGCAGGGGCATTTGTCAACCCAAAAGGTATCACCAAGAACTCATAATGACCGTACCGAGTTCGGAATGCTGTCTTATGAACATTCGACTCCTTAATCATTAACTGGTGGTAGCCCGATCGGAGATCTATCTTGAAAATACCTGTGCACCCCTAAGCTGATCAAATAAATCATTGATCCTGGGCAGGGGATATTTATTCTTAATGGTAGCCCAATTCAACATCCGATAATCTATACACAACCGAAGACTACCATCCTTCTTCCCAACAAATAAGACTGGAGCTCCCCACGATGACACACTGGGACGTATGAATCTCCTATCCAATAACTCTTGGAGCTGCTTCTTAAGATCCTCTAACTCAGTCAGTGCCATCCGATATGGGGGTCTGGAAATCGGCTCCGTACCGGGTACCAAATCGATCGTAAACTCTGTCTCTTGATCCGGTGGTAACCCTGGTAAATCCTTTGAAAATATGTCCAGGAAGTCTCTGACCACAGGAATCTCTTGAATCTCTGGACGTTTCCTCTCTACGTCCTCCACACTGGCAATATAACCTTCATAGACATTCATACACAACCACAAAATTCAGTATACATATCATTTTATAAACATATGTTTACATCACTTTTATTAATTTACAAATAACTTTACAATGTGCTTTTCAAGATGAGAGAAGGTAATGAACTTAGTATTACAATCCAAACTGACATGATTCGTAGCTAACCAATCCATACCCAAAATGATATCAAAATCATACATGTTTAACAAAATTAGGTCAGCTGTTGTATCCTTCTCTCCTATAGTTAATTTACAATTTCTATATACAGTGTCTGTCATCTGGGATTCTTTAAAGGGGGTATTTACTTGCAAAATATACCCTAACATCTCCGGCTCTACAGGGGTCCTATTAGCACATGTAGGCGATAAGAACGAATGGGTAGAACCCGGATCAAATAAGGTAATTACCGAAATATCAAAAAATACACTTTACCTTTAATCACATCAGCTGAAGCGTCAGTAGTCTCTTGATCCAACATGTACACCCGTCCTTGCGTCACAACCTTCTTCCCTTTTTCTGCTGCTATAAATAGCCTCGACTGTGAGGGTGTTGCCTTCTTCGACTCACTCGGAGCTGTCGGTGCCGGTATCTGAGGCACTGTAGGAAGAATAGTGGAAGCAACGGACTCCCTGAGCATCGGGCAGTCTCTAACCATATGCCCCGTCTGTCCACACCAAAAACACGCCTTGGACAATAAATAATAGGGGCGTGAACCATGCGACCTACCACAGTGTCTACATCTGGTCGCAATACTCCTCTGAGTAGAGGTGGGGCCAGTAGTGGGGCAGAAGCTGCTGATCTAGTAAATCACCCCTCAGTGATCTGTATGCCCGAAGTCTTAGCCCTCTTAGGCAACTCCCTACTCGATCTATCCTCCAAAAATCTCTTAACTTTGCTTTTACCTTTACATTTACTCTTACTCTTACCACCAGCATCTGTATGGTACTGCTCAAAGTCCCTCTCACATAGCTGAGCCCATCGTACTACGTCATTGTAGATTTGTATATCAAACGGGGCGAGCTTCGATCTGATGGAGGGTCTCAAACCTGCCTTAAATCTCCCTATCTTATGTCTCTTATTCACACTAGTCTGTGAGTCAAACCTACTCGAGGTGGTGAACTTAGCCTCATACTCATCCACTGATAGACTCCCCTGAACTAAATCCATAAATTCCTGCTGTAGTCTCTACCAAGCAGTATCAGGGATGTACTGTCTCTGAAAAGCCTCAACAAATATATCCCAGGTCACCACCTGATGCTGGGCGAACAGTACCGACCGTGTAGCCTTCCACTAGTGCTTCACGTCACCTATCAACTGGAACACTGCCAGACCCACATTCTCGATCTCCATGCACCTTATATATGTGAATAATTTCTCTACACCAATGATCCACTCGTCTGCCACCAACAGATCCCTGAAATCCTTAAACTTAGGCAGATCCAACTTCCTGAATGACAGCACCATAGTCACATCACAGTACGACTCTACATCTCGGGGCGGCTGAACTGGTAGCTGTAGTGGAACTACTCGTGGCTGAGTTGCCAGTGGTGGAATAGGCTGACTCTCAGGTATAACTGGTGCCGACTGTGGTGGGGGTTGTACTATTGCAGAGGGTGCGGGAGCTGCTGCTCTCTCTCTTCGGTCTATCCGCAACTTTGTCAGCCTGATACATAGCCATAAAGTCAGCTAACATCCTCTCCATCCGGTTCATACGAGCATTAGGGCTCTCTGGTTGCTGAGGATATGTAGGTCCTGGGGCAGGTTTCGACGCTAGCTCGGGCGTATATGGCTCCGGAGTCTGTACCACCCTCCCTTTACCTCTACTTGAGCGTGTCACCCTCCTTCCACTCATATCTGCACCACAAAATCATTTATTTCACTTTCTGTTAGTATTTCTATTATACATTCAGATTATACAATACTACAGGAAATGTTTACTATTTACTTTTTATTTTAAGCACCACTAGACATTAGGACCGGATACCATTAAATCTGTAACGTGTTGAGTATACAGTATTTATTCCTTTTTTTAAACACTTTTACCAGTTGGGCTGTCCGCGATCCTTTAAAATAAATTAATCAGTCACAGTAGTAACAGTATATTCTTTACAGTAAAATTTAGAAATATGATTATTACACAACTTCTTCTCATAACTACCTTCCTTGTATTCTACTTAAGTTTAAAGTAGTACTGTACATATTTTTCTGAATATATAAAAGAAAATAATATACCTCCGATATCGTAAGTTTGTCGATTCGGGTAACTGATCTAGCAGTTGATAACTTCGAATGGTAAGTCTCCTAATCCAAAACAATAACCTGTGGAGTGGAAATAAAGGGGTGAGCGAACCACGTGCTGAGTAAAGGAGTCGTATGCTGCTTGATATAACGAAAACATATGCCCTAAAGCGATTAATTTACTAACAGTGTACTATGCACAATAAGGAAGGATACTATAGTCGACTGGAAAATCCAGATGGAGCATGGAAGGTATTTTGGAATACTTGTCTTGTCCCGAAAACCCAGAGCGACTATAAGGAATATTTAATAAATTGTTTTATTTAAACAATTTATTTCACCTTTTCATAAGTATGAAGATAGCATAAATCATCTTAATTTATGTCTTCATTTCTCAATGTCAAAACATGACAGTTCAGTAGTAATACAGGACAGTGAACAGTAGTTATAAAATCGTAAAACAGTAACTGTCCTTTCAGTACAGTAGCTCATAAATATCCAATTTACTGGATAAACAGTTTTAGTAATTATTTCTATCTTAGCAATAATTTTTCAAAGATTCTTTTCAATAAACAGTAGTTTCCTTTCAATTTAGTAAACAGTATTCAATATGATTCAGTTCAGTAAATAGTAATTCTCATTGCAGTATAGTAGAAAGCATTCAGTAAGTCTTATTCAGTAAACAGAAATCAGTAGGTTGAGACTAGGTATCACTCTAAATCACGTCATGCTATAATCGTTCCCGAAGGAACACAGTAACAGTAAACAGTCTAGATCTATGGCCATAGTCTATGGGGCGTCCTCGGTGTACACTTGCCAAGTGACTCCGGGACTGCTGATGATTTAGCGGGTCGATCAGCCACGTGAACAGTAACAGTATAATAGTAAGCATGAACTCAGGGCCTAAAGTCTCAAAAATCCTTTATTCTTCATAAAATACCTTTAAGGAAATTATAAAAAAAATTAAATCATCACTTTAAATAATTATTTCCAAAAAGGCATTTATTTTCCATTTTCACATACAGTAAATCAGTCAATAAATATTCATGTATCAAGTGAGAAAACAAATAAATATTCATTTCGAATATTTAACATCATATGAAATGTAATTTAATTCTCACTTTAATAAAAATATAAAACATGAATATTTAATTTAATAATTTTCTGATAATTTCCAATTTATGGCAAATTGGTGAAAATAATATTCAAAATTTCCTATTTAAATCATTTCATGCATCAAAAATATTTTATTATATTTTAGAATATTTTTGATAATTTTCCGACAGCATAACGACTACGGATTCTTAACCTCCTGCACAAAATTCACAATATATAAACTAGCTTTTCTACCACAGTTTTGCATGTTTTCAAACTCAATCATGCTTCCAATATTTTCATAAAATTAAGCTTAAGAAAACATGCAATTCATTATATCTCTACAACTCACACACTTTCCCCTTACCAGTCTTACGAAACCGAGCTTCCCGATTGCGTCTATCGAAATCTGTAATTCCCACTTCAAAATAATTTTATCAAAAATTATCAATATTTTTCCTCTTAATTTTAAGTCACTAGCTTCCATAAAATGCAGCCACTAATGATACAGTACATGCACAACCAGTATAAATTACACTGGTGCTAGAACTAAACTTCCTCATTTGAGTTTCTTTTTCGATTCCGATTTCATCAGTCTTCTTCTTTCAATTTCTAGATTAATTTTCTATTATCAAACTATAAAATTTAGCATGGTATCATGGCCCAAAACAACATGGCAGAAACTACCATTTGGCCATTTTCTTGACTTTGCTTCCATTTTTCACTCTAACCTTTCTATCATTTTTATTTCATCTTAAATTATCATTTCTTATTATTCTCCTGCAAGAAAGTGCACATCTTCCTTATATTCTCAACCTAACCGAACCCATCAAATGGCATATTTTGATTTTCAAACTTCTCCCATAATTTAATGTTTCAAACTTTAATTCTTTATTCACTTAATCATTTCCTATTATTTTCTTCCATGAAAGCACAAGATATTACTCATTCTCATGCCAACCGAACATCCACTTCCATGGCAAATTTTGATCTAGCCAATATCATGTAAAACCAACTTCATAAACTTTCTCTACACCTTACACTAAGCTAGAACATAACTTTAGATTTAATTAAAACAATAACACATGATATCTCCTCACCTTGACCAAACCAACAACTCCAAAACAGAAAAGTTTCTGCTTCACGTCAGCCTCCCTTTTCTTGTTTCTTAGCTAGTTTAAAGATGGAGGAAAGGTTGATGGGGAAGGGTTAAATAGTTAGGTATCAAGAGGATGAGATTTTTGCTGAATTTCCTTGGAAGAATGGAAGCAAAACAGAGTAAGGATGAGCGACCAAAATAGAAAATCGTGGAGCAGCAAGGGAAGTCGGCAAGAAGAAAAAAATTGCTGAAGTTTAGTTCCATTTAATTTTCTATTCATTCGTGTCATCCAATAAGAAGTTGCCACTTAGCCACTTATCCCATTTCCTCATCATTTCATGTCTTATATTGCATTAAAATGGGCAGCAAACAGCAGCAGAAAAAGTGTGGCGATGAAGACCATTTGCTGCACGTTTTTTGACTAATTTCTTCTTCTTTATGTAGGCTTCAACCAATGAAAATTGTTCACATGTTAAATTTTTAACTTCTCTTCCTTTAAATATCAATTATATTGAAATTTTATACTATAAAAATTTATAGTTAATTTTTCTTTAGATGGTTCCAGCTGAGCAGCTCACGGCAGCAAGTGGCGTATGGAGACCCATTTTTCTGCTCATTTTTAGCTTATCTTCCCTCTCTTTTATATACTCAACCAATCACAATTCATCACTTGTCCAATAAATTAATTTCCTTCTCTTAAAAAATCATTTCTTTTATTTTTCATGCCATTGAAATTGTATTAAATTTCCCAATTTTCAGATTTACTTCTTTGTTTATATCTATACCTTAATTTCATCCTTTAATATTTATTTCACCTCTTATACCCCATACTATAAATCATAAATCCAATAAATCCAAAGTGGAAATCCTCATTTAATCTTTATTTAATTTCACTAATTAGTTTATTTTCACTATCAAGGATTTACAAAATATGGTGTACAGTACTATATAATCGGGTCTCACATTAGGGAATAGGGAGATGAGAACACAAAAGTAGTGCACGGGCAATAAAAAATACCCTACAACTAGGGATGTAAACTAGATGGGTAGCTGAACCCGAACCTGATTATACTTCAAAATACTCGAACCCGATTAAATACCCAAATATTTTGATTTTTATTACTTGAACTTTACCCATATAATATAAGAACTAACCATTTAACTACCTGAATCCTCTAAATACTCGTTTATTGAGTCAAAGTTTGACTTTTAAATTTAAATTTAAAAAAATTATATTAATAAATTTAAATTAACTCATAAAGATAAATTAATGTTAAAAATCAGAATTAAAATACTTAATGAATTAATTTAATTAAGAATTATGCTAATAACAAATATTTTATAAATAAAAATTATATAATAATATTTAAAAATTATTATTTGTAATCGGGTTTGGGTAATAGGGAACGCTAATATCACTACTCGAACTCTACCCGAGCCCGTGAAGGGTAGTAAAATTACTACCTAAATTCTGCCCGACCTCAATTATTAACTACCCCAACCTACTTAATCAGATTGGGTAGTACTGGGTACCTGTTTATAGGATACCCATTTACATCCCCACCTGTAACTCCCTACCACCATAAACAGGCAATTCACAGAAGCAGTTCTAGCACTATCCTATTGCCTTCATCATTCGACCTTACACATTGTGCCTGAAAAACAAAAAAATCGAACCTCCTTACCTTTTATCATCTTTCTCTACACTTCCTTTGTTGCGTCTTCACTTTCTAGCAAACTACTATCTTGCCTAAACCATACCCTACTACAACATCCTCTTAAACTGTCCAAGATTGTAAACCATTATGCACTACCTTAGTAGGGTAATCGATTGCCCTGCCTAAAAATTATGTGTTGTATTAAAATAACACTAAGGCAGTCGACTATCATTTCAGGAATCTAACTAACCTATATAAAAGTACATTTAATGGCTAGTTTCTTGCTAAAAGAGTTACAAACTCATGTAAAAAATGTTCTTCCACTTCTAAATGGTTAAGAAACATGACCAATGGCTTTTAGAAGTTGTGATCTTATTAAACTATTGTGTTTGTTAAGTCAAATAGCACAAATAACAACCATGTCACTTGATTAAAAGTTCACATCCCTTGGAATTAATCTCTATAAATAAAGATGTCAAGTTCAAACTTGAGACATACCAAGTGTGATAACCACGAATTTCATACTAATGGAAGTAAATTAAAGACTAAGAATTATGAGGATCAAGAAATCATGAAAGTTAAATGGATAATATGGATCAAGAAATCATGAAAGTAAATTTGATGAAGATCTAAAGGATTTAATTTCCTACGTTGAATACCTTGCAAGAAACTTTATATCCAATCGGTATTGTTTTGATCATAGCTCATGATTAGAGAATCCAAATGATAAATCGTAAAATTCTTTGGAAAGCTAACTCAGAAAACTTTCCAAACATTTAAATCCCACTTCCTAATTCATTGGGTCACTACTGGTGAATTTTTGGAGTTACCCCATGAGCAAGGGATTCGGTTAGTTGACCTCTCTATAAAAAGTTGTGTGAATTTCAGTAGAAAACTCTGATTGAGGTGATTCAAAAATTTTTTAAAAGCTAACTCGAAGACCTTTTCAACCATATATGCCCGCATGCTAATTCCCTATGGATCAATACTAGAAATATTCGAAAGTCACACCATGTGCAGGAAAATTGGACAGCGAGTAGTCAGTAAAGAGTTGAGCATAATTTTTTATAGGGAAGTCCGATTAAGGTGATTCCAAATCCATTGGAAAGCTAACTTAAATATCTTTCCAACCATATAAGGTTCATGTTTTAATTCATTATGAATCAATATCAATAAATTCTTGAATTATGGTCACATGTAGGAAATTTGGATAGCGAACACTCGATAATTATAACTTTTGATAGAAAACTCTGATTATTCAAATTGTGTTGAAAAGTTAACTATAACAGTCCAAATATACAGTAAATAACATATTTTTACACACAAATTTAGGTTAGGTTATCTGCTATGCCTTTACACTTGTACAGTAACAGTAATAAATAGTAACTCCAAATAATTTTATAAATTTGGAATATGAAATTTAACATCATTTTCTTACTATTTACATCCCATGTTCCTATTTTATAAATTAAGTAGTACTGTACAATTCATCTGAATGTACAAAAGAAAGTACCAATACCTCCCGAGTTGACACAACACAGTCTGGGTAATCCAAAATGCTATCAATATCCTCTAATGTATACCCCTTTTAATCACTTATAATAACTTATGGAGTGGAAAATAAATGGGTTAGCAAAACGTGCTCAATAAAGGAGTTGTATGCAAGACTGATATAACGAAAACTATATGCTCGAAAACAGTTATTTTCCTAACAGTTCACTAGGCACAGTATTAGGATGGATACTATAGTCGGCCGAAAAATCCAGATAGAGCATGGAAGGTATTTTGAAATACCTGTCTTGTCCCGGAAACCCAGAGTGACTATAGGGAGTAATTGATAATTTCTTAAAATAAAACAATTAAATAAAGTTTTTCAATAAATAAATGGTACTAAAAACCATTTAATTTAAAACTTTAGTAACACATGAAAACACTTATAGTAACAATAGTAGAAACAATACAGTAATCCGTTTAATTAACAGTAATGACTGTATAGAAACAGTTCAGTAATAGTACTATGACAGTACTGAAAACAGTGGTTTTAGAATTTAACACAATAAACACTTCAGTAAAACAGTGACTAATTAGTTCAGTAAAAAATTTCACTTTAACAGTGATTTATTTAGTAACACTTTCAGTGGTGACAATTTAATAATTGTTGGAAGATGGAAGATTCTACTGAGATATTGCCAGAATCTTAGAGATTTGCTAACTAATTTTTCTATAAAAATATTTAGTCAACTTATGTAAATTAGTAAAGTTTCCTTGTAGGTTAACTGCAGTAATTATGTAGTTCCTAGAAGTGTGCTGTGTCTTTTCTATAAGAAGGAAGCCTGTAAAGTATTTTAAAAAGAGAGTCAATACATAAAAATTATTCCTTCAATATCTCTCTTTGTTTTCATGGTATCAAGAGCAAGATTTTGACCATTGACTCTTTCCAAAAAACCCTAGAACTTATTCCACAGAAACCTTAGCCAACCTATAGTTTTTACCATGTCTGATATTTCAATTCAATCCAATCCTCCTACTAACTCAAGGAAAACCACTGAAACCCAAATCCAAGCCTTTAACTCTGGTTCACACTCTGTCTAAATCACCATTATCCGTTTGAATGGTGATAATTTTTTGCGATGGTCTCAATTCGTTTGAATGTATATTCAGGGGCGAGGGAAGATTGGGTATTTAACTGGAGATACGAAGGAACCAAAAAAGGAGGACTCGATGCATGCTACCTGGGATGCAGAAAATTTCGTGGTCATGACATGGCTCATGAATTCTATGGATGAAGAAATTAGTTTCAACTATATGTGCTATCCAATAGCCAAGGATCTTTGGGACAATATCAACCAGATGTACTCAGATCTGGGTAATCAGTCCCAAGTTTATGAATTAACACTAAAACTTAGTGAGATCCGACAAGGAGAAGATAGTGTCACTAAGTACTTCAACTCTTTGAAACGGTTGTGGCAAGACTTGGATCTATTCAATGACTATGAATGGAAATCTATAGAAGATTGCAAACACAACAAGAAAATGGTGGAGGATAACCGCATCTTCAAGTTCCTTGTTGGGCTCAATGTTGAATTTGATGAAGTGAGGGGGGAGAATAATTGCGACAACCTCTTCCCCCAATTGGTGAAGTATTTTCTGAAGCATGAAGAGAAGAGAGTCGCAGGAATGTAATGCTTGGAAAAAAGGGTGCTAGTATATCTATCGAAAACTCGGCATTGGCTGTCTTTAATGCAAGACAGATGAATCAGCGAAAGACAGATGAAAGACCTCAAGTTTGGTGTGACTATTGCTACAAGCCTCACCATACTTGAGAACCTTGCTGGAAGATTCATGGGAAACCAACAAATTGGAAAAGCAGCAAACAAGGTGATAGACCCACTCGTGTATATCCTTCAACAAATGAAGCTGAGACAAGTCCCTTCAGGAAGGAGCAGATGGATCATCTTTTTAACCTGCTAAAGTCTAATTCATCATCTAGTATTCCTAGTGTTTCCCTTGCTCAAACAGGTAGTAACCCTAATGCTTTATCTTGTTGTTCAAATTCTGCTCCTTAGATCATTGATTTAGGTGCATCAGACCACATGACTAGTTTGTCTCATCTATTTAATTCTTGTGTACCTTGTTCCGGTAATGAAACAATTAGAATTGCCGATGGTAGTTTCTCACCTATTGCAAGAAAAGGATCAATAAAAATCTCAGAGAATATAGATCTTAAATCTGTTCTTCATGTCCCTAAACCTGCCTGTAATCTTTTGTCTGTGAGTAAATTATCCAAAGATTCTAACTGTCGTGTTACCTTCTTTGATTCTCATTGTGAATTCCAGGACTTGAACTCGGGGAGGATGATTGGCAGTGCTAGAATGATAGATGGCCTTTACTGTTTTGATGACAACCTCTTCAATAATAAAAAAGCTCAAGGTTTTGGTAGTATTAGTTCAATTTCTGTCCATGAACAAATAATGCTTTGGCATCTTAGACTAGGACATCCTAGTTTTCCTTATCTTAAACATTTATTTCCTGCTTTATTTAAAAATTTGGACTATTCATCTTTTCAATGTGAGAGTTGTCATTTATCAAAAAGCCATCGTGCTATTTATATCTCAAAATCATATCATGCTTCCAATCCATTTTATTTGATTCATACTGATGTTTGGGTCCTTCAAAGATTACCACTTTATCTGGAAAAAAATGGTTTGTGACATTCATAGATGATCACACATGATTGTGTTGGGTATATTTGATAAGTGACAAATCTGTGGTGGAAAAGTTGTTCAAAGATTTTTACAATATGGTTGAAAATCAATTTCAAACAAAAATTAGTATATTACGCTCCGATAATAGAACGGAATATTTTAATGAATGTTTGGGAAATTTTTTTAAAGAAAAAGGTATCCAACATCAATCTACATGTCGTGATACTTCTAAGCAAAATGGAATTGCTGAGAGAAAAAATAAACATTTACTTGAAGTGGCTCGTGCCATCATGTTTTCTATGCATATTCCAAAGTATTTATGGGGAGAAGTTGTTTTAACAGCATCCTATTTGATTAATAAGATGCCTACCCAAGTTTTAAACTACATCACACCTTTAGAGTGCCTCAAAAAAACTTTTCCAGAATCTAGAATACAATCTGATTTGCCTTTAAAAGTTTTTGGCTGCACAATATTTATTCATATACCCTGTAAACTTAGATCTAAACTTGATCCTAGAGCTGAAAAATGTGTTTTCATAGGTTATGCTCCAAATAAAAAGGGGTACAAGTGTTATAATCCTCAAACCAGAAAAATCCATGTCAGTATGTATGTCTCTTTTTTGGAAAATCAACCTTACTTTAGCAAAAATTATCTTCAAGGGAGAAAGAAAGAGAAGAAGACAATTTTTGGAACATTTCTCTACCTAATACAATCATTTGTGATACTACTTCTCCTATTTTTTTCGAAACAAAAATTCAGGAAAAATCTGTTCAAGATATTGAGAATAAAGGAAATTCTAATCAACCATTGCAAAGCATGGATATATCACAAATAGGGGGAGAAAGAAAGACTACAAACGGATCAAAACAATCCAAATTCTGAGCTTTTGGTTTATACTAGAAGAACTCATAAAAACGGTAAAGATCTACCTATCACTCTAGCACAAAATCAACCAAAATCTCCTAGAGATGGTCTTTCAAATATTCAAGGTAATTATATTCCTATTTCATCTTTAGCTCCAATTCCTTCTTTTATTATGCCTTCTAATAATGAATCCTCAGATCTTAATGTTCCCATAGCTATTAGGAAAGGAGTTTGAACATGTACCAATCACCCTATTGCCAAATATTTATCTTACCAGAGACTTTCTAATCACCATGGAGCATTTACCTCAAAAATTTCTAACTTGTTTGTTCCAAGAAACATTCAGGAAGCTCTAGATTATCCAAATTGGAAGTTAGCAGTTATAGAAGAGATGAATGCTCTTAAGAAAAGTGGTACTTAGGAGGTAGTTGACTTACCAAGGGACAAAAAGATAGTAGGGTGCAAATGGGTATTTACTATAAAGTGCAAGGCTGATGGTAGTGTAGAAAGGTACAAGGCTAGGCTTGTGGCAAAAGGATTTACACGGACCTACGGGATTGATTACCAAGAAACGTTCGCTCCAGTAGCCAAAATAAACTCAATTCAGGTTTTATTATCGTTGGCCATGAATCTTGAATGCTCCCTACATCAGTTAGATGTAAAAAATGCCTTCCTAAATGGAGATTTGGAAGAGGAAATGTTTTCGAACTTACCACCTAGCTTCGAGGAAAGGTTTGGTAAAGATAAAGTCTGTAGATTAAAGAAGTCGTTGTGTGGCCTCAAACAATCTCCTAAAGCTTAGTTTGAACGCATTGGGAAGACGGTAAAAAGTCATGGTTACTGTCAAAGTCAAGCAAATCATACTATGTTTTATAAACGTTTAAGAGACAAGAAAATTGCTATCTTGATCGTTTATGTGGATGATATAATCTTGATAGGGGATGATAATGTTGAACTAGAAAGATTGAAGAAGAGACTTGCTAATGACTTTGAAATCAAAGACTTGGGTACGTTGAAATATTTCCTTGGGATGGAGTTTGCTAGGTCTAAGGAAAGTATATTTGTCAATCAATGCAAGTACATACTCGATTTGCTTGGTGAGATAGGTTTGCTTGGTTGCAAAGTAGCTGAAACACCGATTGAACCCAACTTAAAGCTACAACCTGCCAAAACTAAAGATTAGGTGAATAGGAACCAGTACCAAAGGCTTGTTGGAAGACTGATTTATTTGTCCTATACATGTCCAGATATAGCTTTTGCAGTAAGCATGATGAGTCAATTTATGCATTCACCAAGTTTGGAACACTTTGATGCTGTGTACAGGATCTTGAGGTACTTGAAAGGGACTCCTAGAAGGGGTCTGTTGTTTAAGAAATGTGGACACCTACAAATCGAAGTCTATACTGATGCAAATTGGGCTGGAAGTATTAATGACAGAAGATCAACTTCAAGCTACTGTATATTTGTTGGAGGAAATCTTGTTACTTAAGGGAGCAAGAAACAAAATGTGGTGGCTAGAAGTAGTGCAGAGGCTGAGTTTAGATCTGTTGCTCATGGGATTTGTAAAGTAATATGGATTAAAAGGTTGTTAGAAGATTTGAAGATCTCTAACCTTTCACCCATGAAAGTATATTGCGATAATAAAGCAGCAATCTCTATTGCTCATAATCCAGTCCTTCATGACATAACAAAGCATGTGGAATTGGATAAGCATTTTATTAAAGAAAAGTCCAATAATGGACTGATTTGCATGTTTTACATTCCAACTACTTATCAGATGGCTGATATACTTACAAAAGGGCTACATAAGAAGCAATTTGACAGTTTGATTAGCAAACCGCAATGGAAGATATCTTCAAGCCAACTTGAGGGGAAGTGTTGGAAGATGGAAGATTCTACTGAGATATTGCCAGAATCTTAGAGATTCGCTAGCTGATTTTTCTGTAAAAATATTTAGTCAACTTATGTAAATTAGGAAAGTTTCCTTGTAGGTTAACTGCAGTAATTATGTTGTTCCTAGAAGTGTGCTGTGTATTTTCTATAAGAAGGAAGCTTGTAAAGTATTTTAAAAAGAGAGTCAATACATAAAAATTATTCCTTCAATATCTCTCTTTGTTTTCAATAACTATAATAGTTTTCAGTAAACAGTAACAGTTCAATAAATAGTAATGGTTTCAGTAAACCGTATAGGTTTAGAAGCAAATAAAATGTTCATTTTTAGAACATTAATACTTCAATAAAACAGTAAACAGTGGTTCAATAACAATAAATAGTAGTTTAGTAATTCTCAGTTCAGTAACAGTGAACAATAGTTCTCAGTTCGGTAAAACAGTTAACAGCAATTCACAGTTCAGTAACAGTAAACAGTAGGTAGAGACTAGGCATCACCCTCAATATATCATGCTATAATCCTCATAAGGAACAGTAACAGTAAACAGTAAGATATATGGCCATAGTCTATAGGTGTCCTCAGTGTACACTTGCCAGGTGTCCCTAGGACTGTTGATGACTTGGTAGGTCTATCAGCCACAGTAACAGTACAACATAGTAATACACGTGAGCATGATATGAGGCCTAATAGTCTCAAAACATTTCATTTACAGTGGAAAATAACTTTAAGGAATTTAAACAAATATCATTTAAATTTAATAAAATTCCAAAAGGTATTTAAATTCACTTTTAATAGTACAGTAAAAACAGTCAATAAAATATTCATGTCTTAGTGAGAAAATTTGTAAACGTTCTAAATAATTATGAAATAGTTCAAAGAACGTATTTGACATCTCACTTTAATAAAATTTAATTACATGAATATTTAAATAATAATTTTCAGTAAAATTCCAATTTATGGAAAATATTGGAAATAAGCTCCAAAATACACAATCTCACTCATTTCATGCTCATAAAATATTTCATGATATTTTAAAAATTTTGGAGGAATTTTCGGCAGCATAACAGTTGCGATTACTTTAACCCCCTGCACTTAAACACAGTATTTTTGCTAGCCGTAAATCACAGATTTGCATGATTTTAAAGGCAATTCAACACCCAATAATTTTATAAATTTGTACTCATCAAAATCATGCATTCACTATATCCTTATGGCTTACACACTCATCCCTTACCCGTCTAGCCTTATCGAACTTCCCGATATCGCCACACATGCTCTAATTTCCTAGGGCTGCAAAGTAATTTACCAATAATTTTAGCTCACTTAAAACTTGTTTTTTAGCCACATTTCATGTCCAATTGCAACCACATTATACTCTGCTAATTTTAATGCAATAAATTCTATTGATAGAAATTCCTAACTTCTTCGTTTTAAGTCGGAATTTAAATCTGATTGCACCATTGGACTCTTTATAATTTCTACATTATTATGGCATATCAAACCCCTCAAATACAGCACCATAACCAGCCCAAATTCCCATGACCGAAACCTCCCTTTAAGCAACATTAATTTTCAACAATCCAAGTTTACCAAGCGATAGATCCATGCTCACTAAGCCTTTTACCACCATTTTCATGAAAGATTAGCATGGAATCATCATATTCTTCACCCAATCGAAACCATAATTCATGGTAGATTTTTATTTAGCCACTTTTAATTGAATCTAATGCTAGAAACATGTTCTACACACTTGAATTAATCTATATACACCTTTGAAATTAAATGAAACACCAAGAAATGAGAGCTCTTACCTTTGATCGAAACTTTCCTTCCTCTTTTCTCTTTGTTTTGTCACTTTCTCATGGAGATTTCATGATTTTCTTTCTTAAGGTTTTCTTGATTTTCTTTCTTTTTCTTTTTCTTTCTTTCATTTTCTATCCATGGTGTTGTGTGGGTGAATAAGCAAGAAAATGAATAGTGCTGGCCGCACATTGGCTGAATTTTACAGAGTTTTCTAGAAGGGTGCAAAATTACCAAAATGCATATGGTTATGTAAATTCTTAATAATTTTGCCTTTAAGCTTCCGTAATCGTAAAAACTATGTAATCGTACTCCAAAATTTTGGATTTCACTGCAAAATAATCATATTTAATGTATCTTGATGATTGGAAGTGGTTTCGTCGACGCGCGATGCACAGATAGTGAGAAATTACGATTTTACCCCTGTGGACCGCCAGCGAAATTTTCTGATTTAACGATTGATTCGATAAATCTTATGACACTATCTTATTCTCCTTTTCATATAGAATATTAGGATATTTTTACTTCATCCTAACTCATTTTAGTTTGGGCGTAATTTACAAAAATACTCTCGAGACGTAAACGTCATGTTCCAATTTGTTTTCCACCTTCACAAAACAATTCATAATAATATAATTCAATAATTTTAAACCTTAAAATCATCATATTATATTTTATTAGACCATTGTACATAGCATTTTCAGTTTCGAGCCCATCTGAACATATTAAAATTAAGTGGGGCATACATCACACTTTCACTTATAATCACTTAACACATTAATTTTTACTCAATAATTAATTACATATCACATGTACAGTACAGTAGAATCGGGTCTCACGTTAACTCAAAGACCTTTCTAACCATATATGGTGCATATCTTAATTCATTGTGGGTTAATCTCGGTGAATTTTTAAAAGTAGGGTATAAGTGCAGTAATGTAAGAAGGAAAGTGAGTTAAAGTGATGGAAAATAAATTGATGATTCATCATGGAAATACATTAGTGAATTATTGGATTAATTAAATAATTCAAGTATTTTAAGAGGTTATATGGGACCAATTCAATTAAATTGGAGTGAGATTCACACTTCCTATTACTGTTATATGCTGTTAATGAAGATAGGTAGACAAGTTATCTTATAACTATTCATATGTTTTGTGTTTCATAGGTGTAACAGAGATTTAGACTGTGGGCCCTACTTGGACTTATATTATTCTAGTGGAGGTGAAACCTGATAGTATTGGTAATTTGAGCAGAATATTGATATGGTCTGGTAAGAATCTACATTTCAAAATTTCTTTGTTTGTGCATGTTTGAAAAGCGTGTAACAATTTTGAAAATGATGGTTAGGTCCATAGTTCGGGATAACTTTCATAAATAATGGTCAATATAAATTGATTTAAAGCCAATTGATAGTCATTGACCTATTAAATTAATTCTCTTTATCTTCGGAAGATTTGGGTTCGGATTTGGGTTTGAACAATTTGAGATTTAAGCTTAGTTTGGGTTTAGGCAGATTTAGGGTTTAGACTTCTAGATGATTTTTATTTCTTTTTCCTTTATTGTCTTTTATAAAATCTATCCTAATGAATAATAAATAAAATAGATAAAATAATAAAATAAATAAATAATAAAATAAAATAACAATGAAAGTAAAATCAAAATAAATTAGAGATAAAGATAAAAAATAAAAAAAATATGTAATAAAAATTAAAATTAAAATAAATAAAATAAAATAAATAAGAGGAAACTAAAATAAAAAATAAAAAAATAAAAGTAGATTTATCATTTATTTGGGTATAGGTTTAATTTGTCATTGATCTATAGGCAACATTTCTAAAGGGCCTACAATCCAAAATTTTGGCCTAATCAGTCCCACACAAAAATTGGTGTCTACATGGAGTGATACCTATTATTGCAGGCAAACTCTGCTAGTGGTAAATGATCATTCTAGGAGCCTTTAAAACTCAATGCATAAGCTCTCAACATATCCTTGAACATCTAAATCATGTGCCCGGACTGACCATCAGTCTACGGATGGAAAGCTATACTAAAGTTCAGTCAAGATCTCATGGCATCATGAAAATGTTCCCAAAAATAAGAAGTGAATATGGAATTTCTATTAAAAGTAATGCTGACTGGAACTCTATGCAGTCTGACAATCTCTTTGACATATAAATCAACTAAGACACTTAAGGAATTAGTAGACTTCAATGCAAAGATGTGGGCTGACTTTGTCAATCTATCGACGATAACCCAAATTGCATTATGGTTCCTCTTGGTCTTTGGTAAACCTATGATGAAATCTATAGTAGTATGCTCCCAATTCCATATTGGTATCAATAGAGGCCGAAGTAATTTGGCTGGTTTTTTATGCCATACCTTTACATCCTGGCAAGTGAGATACCTTGCAACAAACTCAGTGATATCTGTCTTTATTTTAGGCTACCAGTACACTTTACGAAAATTATGGTACATCTTATTACTACCCGAATGTAAAGTGTACCTCGAGGTATGAGCCTCCATCAGAGTTAATTCTCTCAATTGTCGATCATCGAGAATACAAATCTGACATTTGAACCTTAAAATACCGTCAGTGCCAATCCCGCAATTCGACTAAGTACCCAACTGCACCTGATTGGCAATCTCAATATAGTAAGAGTTCTCCCTCTGAGCATTCCTAATTCGATACATCAAATCTAGCTCAATCCATAGACTAGCTGTCAAACCATACCTCTCAAAAGGAATGACATTCAGACTAATGCTCACAAACTGTTCCAACAGATCATTTTCCCAAACCATCATAGAAGAGACCATACCTAAATGTTTTCTGCTCAAGGCATCTGCCACCACATTTGCTTTTCTTGGGTGCTATAATATCTCACAGTCATAATCTTTTAGCAGCTCCATCCGTCTACATTGCCTCATATTCAATTCACACTGTGTAAACAAATACTTGAGACTTTTATGATCAATGTATACTTCGAACTTTTCACCATATAGATAATGCCACCATATCTTTAGAACAAACACCGCGACAGCAAGTTCCAAGTCATGAGTAGGATAGTTCTTGTCATGGTCCTTCAGCTGACGAGAACCATAAGTGACCACTTTCCCATTTTGCATAAGCACACAACCCAAACTCAGTGAAGAGGCATCATTGTACACTGAAAGACCCCCAAACCACTTGGAATGGTAAGGATCGATGTTATGGTCAACCAGCATTTCAGTTCCAGAAGACTGCACTCACATACATCAATTCATTCAAACTTTGCATCCTTGCACATAAGGTGCATCAAAGGAGTAGCTAATCTAGAGAAACCCGCAACAAATCAACGATAATATTTAGCTAGACCCAGAAAACTCCAAATCAATCACTGATTTCGCCCTTTCCCACTGTACTATAGCTTCTATCTTAAATAGATCAATTGACACCCCGTCTTTAAACACGTGTCCTAGAAATGTAATATGATCTAGCCAAAATTCACACTTACTCAGCTTAGCATAGAGTTTTCGATCTCCGAGGGTCTGTACAACAATGTAGAGATGCTGTTCATGCTCTTCTCAAGTTTAGAATATACCAGAATGTCATCAATAAACACGATGACAAACTTGTCTAGAAAAGGCTTGAACACCTCATTCATCAGATTCATGAAAGCTACAAAGTCATTAGTCAGTCCAAATGGCATAATCAGAAACTCGTAATGGATGTACCGAGTTCTAAATGTAGTTTTAAGGACATCCTTAAATCTTTAATTGGTGATATCTCGATCTGAGATCAATTTTAGGGATCACCAGGGCACCCATAGTTGATCAAATAAGTCATCTATTCTAGGCAGAGCATATTTATTCTTGATGGTAGCCTTATTGAACAACTGATAATGAATGCATAATTGCAAGCTACCATCTTTATTTTGGACAAAAAGGATTGGTGCAACCCAAAGAGAGACGCTAGGACAAATGAAGCCCTTGTCTAGTAACTCCTAGAGCTGCTTTTTGAGCTTACCAAGCTCTACCAATGCCATTCGATAAGAAGGCTTAGAAATAGGTTATGTACCAAGTACCAAATCAATGGTGAATTCTATCTCTCGATCAAGAGGAAGTCTCGATAATTCATTCAGAAACACACCTGAAAAATCCCTGACCACAAGAATCCCTTGTAACTCCAGACATTTCATTTCTATATCCTTTAAATAAGCAATGAATCCTTCAATAACAGCCATAGTTTTTCATATTTCAATTTCAAACAAACTTCCAGTAAAATAATTCACTTTCATTACTAAACAAAAAGTTTTACAGTGTAATTTTTTAGATGAGATAAGGTTACATACTTAGTATAGCAGTATAAACTAACACGGTTTGTAGCTAACCAATCCATCCTTGAGATCACATCAAAGTCATGCATGTTGAGCAAAATGAGGTCAGCTATTGTTTCCTTCTTTTCTACCTTTAATTTACAGTTAAGGTACACAATATCAGTCATTTAAGATTCCCTAAAGGGTGTATTGATCTACAATAGATACCCTAAAGGTTCAGGTTCTACTGATATCTTAACAACACACATAGGAGACACAAAAGCATGCATAGAACCTAGGTCGAATAATGCAAGTGCATTTATATCAAAAATAGAAATCTTACCCTTAATAACCTCAAATGATGTGTTAGCAGACTCCTTGTTTATAGCATACACTCGGCCCTATGTCATAGCGTTCTTCCATTTTTCTACGACTGTAGCTCACATTGGTTGTGATGGTGCAACCTTCTCTGGCTTCTTAACAGGTGCTGTTGCTGACTCTTTATTATTTAGGTAGTGCTTAATGAAATTCCCGGTCTGTCCACATCAAAAGCAAGCTCCTGTGACCAAATGACAAGGTTTGGTACCATACGACCTTCTACAATGCTCACATCTTATCGTGGTACCCTTCTATGTAGCTATAAAGCTATCAATGGTAGTGGACTTAATAGACTTAACCTCAAAAATTTTAATCCCAGTAACTTTGGCCTTCTTAGCCGATCTCTTCTCAAATCTGTCATCAAAGCTCCACTTAACCTTTTCTACCCTTAATCCTAGTAAATGTGTAGTCTAACTAGATCATCTCATTACATATGCATAAGGCCTGATTTACACTATTATTATTCAGTTTTTACATGCATATGCACACACGTAGTACAATATGAGCCTAGCATCTCTTAGTATATATTTTTTAACTGGGCTTTAGCTTACCCCCTTCTTTCACCTTACAGATTATTTCATATAGGCTTAGATGCAAGTATGGTGCACTGTGCATTCAATGCGTGGGCGGCTAAGTGTTATTGTTCTTATGTTGAGGTATAAACTCCTTATTATCTTTGTTTATATTCCAGACTTTAAGATTCCTTTCATATACACGGTGTATAAGACTCAAGATGTAAGTACTAGGACTGTATCAAGAATTACATGTCATTGCACCTTGTAATAAATAATATCTAGATAATAGGTATAGATGGAAATGTAACATTTTGAATGGGTGATTAAGATAATTGATTTACAATAGGTTGGGTTAATATTTTGATGTTGCATAAGGACGGATAATAGGCATATAATAGGGTAGAATATTCTAATTTTGAATTTTGCACGCATTATGAGGCCATTAATTGGAACCTTAGATAATTAGTCTTAAATAGTTAAACAAGTAGTAATCTACTTGTTAGGTGTTAACTATATTGAGTGAGTGATAAACATAAGTAGTAAAGGAAAAAATTAGCTCGAAAATCCTAGCTTTCGAGAACTTACACCAAGAATCTTAAGAATCCTAGTATTCTCTCTTTCCTCTCACTCTTAAACTAAACTTTAATCTCATGGGCATTATTTGTTGTAAAAAATAGAAACTAAGACAAGATACTTTTTACTTTTCAAGGGTATTTAGTGGTTTGATTTCATTATTGCATAGTGAATTTAAACAATAGTTTCTTTATATCCTAGAGATATTTGATAAACCCTTATTGCATACTATAATTGGTGGGGGCGAAATAATCTTAAGGGAAGTGGCATTATACCAGCACAGTTTGAAGTTATTTCTGTATTTGTTCGTGATTACCAAGGAAATCAAAGTCCAAGGTGATTCAAAGCATTCAAGCAAGTTAAGGTTATCTTCATATTCACTAAAGAGGTTTAACACACCAAAACATTTTTGTACAACAAAGTCTTGTCAAAATTATGGCCTCCTATGAAATGAGGGAGAGGAAAGGGAAGGGAGAGTTGAAAATTCAAATTGTAAATATATTTAAGACTAACAAAAACATTTGGTTGAGGCAAGTATTTCATAGCTCTTTCTTCTCTATTCTTTGGGCAAGGACGACAATACCAAGTAAAGAAGATAGTAAAAAGAACTCAAACAACCCCTAAACTATTTATAAATCTTGATAGATATAAACCTAGTCATGTCGCATGTCAAACTTCTTACATCTATAAACCTGATTCACTCATCTTTCATTTGTTTATTACATATCCATAACACAATATTTTCTTAAGAATAGCAGAAAGAGAATTGAATTATAGACTATGAAACCACATAAAAAAAAAGTTTCATCTTATATGTAGCAATATTTGAACCACCAAACTCCTCCAAGCCTGTAATTGCTACTTGAAGTTTTGTCCAATTAGAACTCTTTTGTTATCTCTTTGGTTTGGCAAGAAGATCTTTTTCAAATTCTAAGATAATGGATTATTCATAAGGGATAAGTGCAAAATTTATCCCCTTATCTAGTTTGGTAGCTCGTAGAGATAGCTATGCATTAAGTTTTATCAACAAGAATTTATGCATAAGTGGAAATTGGAGCTGCATTCCTTTACTCCATTGATTTCTTTGATAATTAAGAAAGAATTTTAAGTTAAAAACTCAAAACTTGATGAGAGACTATATAATACAATCCATAATAATTTTATAAATTATGAGGAACAAATTTTCAAAACAATCCGTATAAATTATGAGGAATAGGAAATAATTGTAAATAAGTTTAGCCATAATAAATTTTTTATGGGCTACGATCCCTAGGTTTTTATCCTATGTGATAACCCTTATTTCAGATATAAATATAAGTGTACTAGAGTAAATTTTAACTAACATAACGTTATTTTGACATTATGGATAGATTATTGAAGCTGAGAATATCCTGGTCATCTTGGTCAAGAAACGGTGGATATGTATATGTAAGTATGTAGGCATTAAGATATAAGTAGGAAATGAATTAATTAGTTAAGATATACTATAAGGGAATTATATATATATGTGTGTGTGTGTGTGTGTGTGTGTGTGTGTGTGTATAAGATATGGAAATTAAAATTATAAAGACAATAAAATGTGGGAGACATATAAACATAGTCTAAATTATGTCTCAAAGAAAAAGACTAGTTTAAGAGACATTATTAATTGTTGGAAACAATAGTTATGTATCTTCTAATCCTTTAATATTAAATTGGGTTATTAGAAGCTGATTTTACAAGAGTAAAGGGCTGGCAACATAAGTCAAGGGCTAGTAACACAAGTCAAGGGCTGGAAAATAAAACTACATTTCTTTTCTATTTCACCCACCCAAACCGAGATAAGAGGAAAGCAAAAATTCCTTAGGTAATGTCCACAGCAACCATCAAGAGAACCCCTCTCCCTTTTCCCTCATATCCGGCCATAGACTAAAACCCTCTCTAAACACTCATCCATTTCACCAAAGGCAAAACTGATTGAGGCATTTCCTTTGTCAAGGAGGCAGTAACGAAATGAAGGAGGACAATGCATGTTGGTTGTCAGCTGGCCAAGGGAAATCGTGAGCCATAGGTGC